>CM029599.1:90218442-92618442 GCA_017311375.1 Mytilus coruscus
TAGTTGGATAAACATGAGACCAACACCCACCTCTTTATAGTGAATGTAGGAAACTTAACATGAGACCTATCACCACCTCTTGATAATGAATGTAGGAAAGTAAACATGAGACCAATCCCCACCTCTTGATAATGAATGTAGGAAAGTAAACATGAGACCAACACCCATCTCTTGATATTGAATGTAGGAAAGTAAACATGAGACCAACACCCACCTCTTAATAGTGAATGTAGGAAAGTAAACACGAGACCAATCCCCACCTCTTTGATAACGAATGTAGGAAAGTAAACATGAGACCAACATCCACCTCTTGATAGTGAATGTAGGAAAGTAAACATGAGACCGACACCCACCTCTCTTGTCAATGATTGTAGCACATTGTATTTCAAAAGTTGTATTGATAAAATATTGATCTTGAAAGAAAGTTTTTTTTCAGGAATTTAAAAGCAATTGGATTAATTTATTGTTTTCCAAACACCACCTTAGCACAAAATAACTTTTTAAAATGAAAGTTGTTGGAATAAGTGCGAATAGGATTTTTTATAACAAAACTATTTTATACAATTGTAATACAGCTAGCAAAGTTGATATGGACCAAATAATAAGTGTTTCAGCAGTTAATGATTTATAGCAAAAAATATTATATTTTTGTATATGTAATGAATTCATAGTAGTATATTTTTATATGTGCAATTAATTCCTTATATTTCTTGATTACAGACAGAGACATACAAGATGTTGCTCATACATTGGTTTCTCTTAAAGGACTGGGCAGTCGAGGTAAGACAGAAAGTTGGAGTTGTTTCCCTTTATATGAGAAAATAAAGACAAGTTTTGATAGAAAGCTTTCGCTTATAATTCATTAGAAGTTTGAACATAAGTTAACATTAGTAGATATCTAAGATGTCTCAGCAAACTACAAATTTCTTAAATTCAATATAAAATTAAGTCCCTTAAATTGTTTATACTTTCAGGGTCACCAGCAAGGTCATCTGATGGTGAAGACTATGCTTCAAACAGTTACAGAATGAGATTGAAAAGAAAGCAAATGTAAGTTGAGTCATAAAAAATAATTTTATTTTTGAAAAATTCATAAAAGATTTTTATGCAACCTGCCTACAATAGTATGGGGCATTAAAACCATTCATGAATCAAAAGATTTAAAAAAAAATTAAAACACTTAGTTGAGATTTAGTTTGAATTTAAGATATTTTCTCTATTGCTGTTAATATTTTCCAAATGCTAGCAGCGTTTTCATACGAGATGACAAGCTTGGAAGGCAGTTTTTGAGCTCTCATATCTATACATTGTAATGAGAGCTTTCAATGTAAACATATTGTCTCTGTATGAAAATAACTATTCAAAATTGTGGGTTCAGGTTAATGTGACAGTAAAATATATAAAGAAAAACTGAGAGACAATAGCGAAAAAAATCATTTCTTTACTGAAAAATAAAACATTTGCCGACGACAACAAGACTTGGTTTTTGATGACAGAGAAAGTGGACTGTGGAGTAACTTAATGGAAAATATATTGATATTTGTTGATATGCTTTTTGTTACAATGAAGAAAAAAGAATTAATTAATTTTCTTTGGAAACTAATATCACTCCCTCTACTGGTATGATTTCTTTCAAAGAAGCTGTCTCAATGGACGTTCAGCTTATTAGTCCCCTACCGACAAAGTCGAAGAGGACTTAAGGTTTGCACTCCGTCTGTCCATCCGTCAGTCCGGCAAATCAGCTTTCCACTTTTTTCTTCTTTCTTGAAGATATTGATTTGATATTTGGTATATAGTTTTATCATGACAAGTTATAGATCAAGTTCTAATTTTGTTCCAGTCTGATGATTTAGTCCAGAGTTATCATGGTCCATATCTAATGTTAGAGTACTACATTTTGTATGTTAAACCATATTTCTGTACAAAGAGAGATAACTCATTTTTTAAAGACATTCTTTGGTTAATTGTTTGAAGTGTTTTTATTTTGTATAAACTAATTTTCTGAATGCTATATACATAAAAAAAATTATGAAGTGAAAGATTATAATCTATTTTTTAAGGTATATATTTCATTACATTACATTGTGTATAGATAAAATTTGTTGACATTTTATAGATGAGTTACAAATCTATATTAGTTTGTGACAAATGAAAGAAAAATATTTGGAACTATTAATTATGTTTGATTATAACTTGAAAATAAATATACATTGTATTACATCATATCTAATTTTAGAGAACTATTAATCATATCTAATGTTAGAGTGTTTTCCACTTTTTTTTCATCATGCTTGAAGATATTGATTGATAATTGGTATATAGTTTTATCATGACAAGTTACAGATCAAGTTCAAATTTTTATTCGGTCTGATAATTTTGTGCAGAGTTATGGTCCTTGGACTTGAAAAAATCACTCATATAAACAGTTTTCCAAACTGTTTTTAGTCATGCTTGAAGATATTGACTTGATATTTTCTTTTTGTTTACACCATGATAAGTTATAGAACAAGTTAGCATTTTGTTCCAGTATAATGAATTTTTACCCGGTAGGGGACTATGTATTGCCATGCAATACTCTCAGAAAGCTTGTTTTCTGTTTTTTACACACCATTTATATTTTTGGTTAATTTTTCCATAAGTTGAATAGATTTATTTGTTGCCCACACTCAATTCTGAAAGAGATAAAATTTGTCAATGTTCAAGAATTATTGCATTTGACCTTTTTAAAGTGTTGTATATATTTAATTACAGGCAACTAAAGACAGACTTTGTTAAGCGACGACACACAGAGCCAATTGTAGTTACAGAAGTACCCAGTGAAGATCATACATATAGTTTAACAAACTTCGGTAACATTGGTTCACCAGCTTCTTCTATTGACGAAGAATATGACTTCGGAGAAGAAGACGATAATTTCAGTGAGTGTAGCGATATGTCTGACTGGGATAGTGATATGGATGAGGTGGATGGAGATATTCCAGATAAACATACAAAAATAACCCCTCATAAAAACATTCAGAATAGTAGTATGGTAAAAATGACTTCTAGGAAACGAAAAGAAATGGAGGAGGAAGAACAGAAAAAAATTGTAGAAGGTGCTGATGCATTATTAAACTTAGCTGGTATAATGACAAACTCTAGTTCACTTAAATCGAACAGATCACATTCATGATTGTAACTTGGATAGCCATGACGACAGAAATAGTGCAGGGAAAACATAATGCCATAGAGAGGAAAATGATGTCTTCCTTTTTGCTGCTTTGTATATAGAATACTTCCATATGTTTATGTTTATTTTTCTTTTTTATATGACCTTTTTTGCTGTCATTATGGGATTTGTTGTTGTTTATCTGTAGACACTATGTTTTTTTGTTTTGTTTCTTTTTTAAATAACTTTAGGCATAATTGACCAATCCTATTGAAATTATAACAAAATATTAATTGGCACAAAAAGTCTGGATATGATTTTTTATTGTGGCTTCACCTGTTGTGAAAAAAAAAAACCACTAAATTTTTGATAAGCAGCATTTTATTTTTTTTAAAGAAAAATTCCTACCTGGACTATATCAACCAGGGAAGGCCAAAATTGGTTCAAATTTCTTTCAAATGTGAACTTAATTTTTTTGGCTGAATTCCATGTCGATATTCCTGCCAGCATTTTAATAAGATTTTTTGTGCAACTATGCCGAAAAAAGGTACTGCATTGTTTAATGGAAAACTGTTAAAGATGTATTTTTATTTCAGAATGTTTAAGTTAGCATTTAAAAAATTCCGGAACAACAGATAAATTTGATTGTATGTATTATATATCATTCTATTGTGAAAGTTATTTTTTCTATAAGCTGTTATTATATATAACATTTACCTGTTCTTCATTTTGTTTTACTTCTCTGAAATCATAAGGTGTTCAAAATCAACATTGATTGTGCAGATAGATATTAAAGTTTTTGAGGAAAAAAACCTCTTTCCTTGTGAATTTTTATACAAGTCTTCCTTAATTTTAGGACAACTTTTTAATGAATATCTAAACAGCACACTTAGACTCTTTAGATGTTTGCACACAGATTAAACTCTTTTATATATGAGTCGTCAGATATTATGTTGGATGCAGTTTGCATTGAGGATTTTAATTGTGCCAACTAAGTGAAGGCCAAGGTGCTGTTGTTTCAAACCTTTAGGTGCTAAGCAATTTAATGTCAGTCCTTTTTACTTAAAAAATGACTGCAGTAAATTTATCACAAAGGAATGCTGGGATTGATTTTGGGGTAATTGCCTCAAAATTTTAGGAATTAGGGGCCAAAAAGGGCAAAATCAAGCATTTTTCTAGTTTCAGGACAATAACTTGTGTAAGTGTATGGATCTTTCTGAAATTGTACTACAAGGTTCCATATCACAAAGGAAAGCTGGAAAACGTTTAGGAATTAGGGGCTTTAAGAAATTGAAGAATTTATATTTAAAAGCAAATAATAATGATATGCAATTTGCACAAAAAATTGCAATTGCAAGAAATATTTAATTGCACAGTATTGTGCAAAAGAAGATACTTTGTATAAATTGCTTATTTCTTGCTTGAATTCTTGGGGTTCTTTAATATGCTGAATCTAACCGTGTATTAAGTTTTTGGATTTTGGGCTTTTTTCTTTGAATGAAGTTTAATTTTATTTCATTTATGTATCACTATAGAAATGAATTATTGAAAGTCACAGAATTTTGTGCAAATTGGTTATTTAAATGTGCAATTTTTAATTGTACCCGTATGTGTTCAAATTTATATTTGGTCATTATATTAAGTCAGGGCCATTTATGGTTTAGTCATGCACAATTATGTGGGGAATAACTCACAATTTCTGTTATGTTAGCTCTAGTGGAATGCTGAAAGAAGACTTTAATTTGCTAACTTTTTGTTATCAGATGATTTGATGTAACAGTTTTGTGATTGTTTCAAATAGCATATATTTGTATTTCAACAATAGCAATATTACAGTTTTCTTTAGATTCCACGTTTTTAATTTTATGAATGTTGCTTCTTGTCGTTATTTTTTTTTTTTTTTTTGACAAATGCCATGAATGTTACAAATTTGCCAATTCAATGCCAATACATTCCTTTAAACAAAGTTTTGACCTTAGTCAACCTTTAATCAGATTATCAAGAAAATGTCTTATGGGCAAGCTTTCTCACTTGCAATGATTATATTGCCTGATTCTACACAAAAGATTAAGATATAGCATTGGAAGATACTGCAGCTAAGATCAAGAACCTTTTTTGTTTGAAATGAGGACATATTTTAAATTTGGTAACTATCGATCAAGGTTTAATCTTTGGAAAGTAAAAGTTTACACCAAACACTAGACAGTCTATGTTTGATAGATTAAATCATATACTAACATTATGTCATTTATTGATAAATATCGAAGACAGTTACAAAAAATTATTAAAATTATTATATACTATTGAGATAAAATGGTGTGTTCATAAACTGTTTTAATTGTCCATGTGACAGTTGGCACCCAGTGCTAAAGCTTGGGTATTGTTTGTTATATAAGTTGTTGATTTTTGTTGTTAAACATTTTTTAACCTGTTGTACATTTTAAGACATGTATATAAATATCATTAAATACTCAGTTAATATTTAGTGCTTTGATATAATGTATAGGCATTATTCACTTATAAATTTCATAAATGCATTTATACAAACTCAACATATTTTCGTGCACATGAGATGAATTCAAAAGATAAAATAGCAATCCTGAATGAAAGGCCTTACCAGGCTTGCCCATACTTATCGGTAATAGAAAGTCGGGATTTGTCTCTTTCATCCAAACTACTGTATTGTTCAAATTTAGGATTTTATTACAAAAAACTGATTTTAAAAGGCTAAAAAAGGTTAAGGTTGAGGCTAGTTTGTATAAACTTTTATGCTATTTATGAATTCAAAAGAAGCCTAAAGACCATAGAAAAGCATCGAAGATATCCTTTCATTAATAAAACTTAACTACAATCTTCAGATGTAAAATTACATACTGATATAATTGTTATACAATGACATTTTAATTGTTATGCAGGAAATGAAATCTAGTTAAAGCAAAATGAATGTTGAAATTTTCTAATTTATAAAACTAACATCTGAAATGACCTGAGATAATTGAAAATTACAATTATGTTTTAAATTTCTATATAAATGAATTAGCTAAACAATATATTTACAAGTTGTTATTTAATATATATCTTCAAATGTTATGAAAATAATTTACCATCTGTTACTAGACTTGAGTAATTTATATACATGGATGTTCACTTCTAACATGTATTTTTTCTACATTTTTTTTTTATAAGATAGATATGTATATGCCAATTGTCTTCGTTAAAAATGTTTGTTTTATGTAAAAAGGGGTAGTGGTGATGTTAATTTTTTAAGGTGAATTTTTTTTTATATTTTGTCTGGAAAATAACTGCAGCAAACAATTTTGGATGTAAATTGATCTAGAATATTGTAAACATTTACAATAAATTCAGTCATAAAGCTTGAACAAGAAATTTATGAAATATGCAAAGATCATCAAAAATATGAACCACAAAAAAGGCTCAGATGAGAATGTTCTGGATTAGTTAAAGAATATTGATTTATACTAAAACTTGGTGGGGGAAAATGTTCTTAAGAACAAATCACTATTGACATGATTAAGTTTTATTTTTAAAGAAATTTAAACTTCATCCTCCAAAAACTTGGCTGTGCAATTAAATTTTTAATTCTTCATTTTAATAACAAAATTAATTTCTATTTTCAAAAGCCTAATCATGTAAAAAAAATTGAAATCATACAATGATTGATTTCAATTCAAGATACTGACAAATAACGGTAGAAATGAAGCTATAATCATGAAATAGTATCATTCTTTTCATCAGTTTCTGTTTGTTAGGTTTAGAACTTTTTTCCTTGAATTTAATGTTTTATTTGTTAATTGAACCCAGGTATTCCACCATTTTATTTTATTTAAAACACTTAGAAGCATCATAATTTTATTGGTTCAAGAAATTGTGTTCAGAACTACCTAGTCAATGTTACTTTTTAATTGTTCCTCAATCTCAATATGTCATTTCAATTTTTTAACATTCAGTTTGTTGCGTTTGTTCAGCTTTGTTTTGTTTTTGAATAGCCATTTAAAATTTTAATATTAAGAAATCTGACATTAATTGTTATAAATGTAAATCAAAGAATTTTTTAATCATGATATTGTATTTTACACAAATGGGAATCAGGAATCAGGTAAACATTTTTTTTAACAAAATGTGAGAAAAAAGAAAAAAAAGTTTTTTTTTTAATTCATTATGCATTGAGAATAACTATAAAAATATGTCAATGTAAAGTTTGTCTGCCAAAATTTTAGACAATCTAAAAAACTTAATACATTAAAGAAAGTATAAAAGATACAGTGAAAGAAAAGATAGAATTTGCAGCATTGTTAATTGTTGATATATAATTTTTTTTTAAATCAAGTTTAAGGAATCTTTGAAGAACAGTTGCCCAAAGGGTCAAACATTTTTGTATAGTGCTCTGTTAATTTTGTCTTACATGCTTCATTTCAGTTGATCATTGAAGAATGGAAAAAGTAATCAGGGATTTCTATGCAATGTCATTATTTGAATCAAAATGTCATTTTCAATAATTTGTGCAATATACTTTGAAGATAGAATCCCATTGTTATATAAATAAGTTGAACAGGTGTACAAAGGAACATCAATAAATAAAAATATAAAAGAAAAGTGTGTTTTGTTATGTAAATTTGTCTTTTGATTAATATTTAAAGAATAAAAGACATTGAGGGTATTCCCTATCTCCCTTTGTGCTATTCATCGTCAGAGAATTCCCTACCTCTCTGTTGTGCTGTTCATCGTCAGGGAGTTCCCTACCTCTCTGTTGTGCTCTTCATCATCAGAGAATTCCCTACCTCCCTTTGTGATCTTCATCATCAGAGAGTTCCCCTCCTTGTGCTGTTCATTATCAGAGAGTTCGCAACCTCCTAATGTGCTCTTCACTATCAGGGAGTTCCCTACCTCCCTGTTGTGCTCTTCATCATCAGAGAATTCTCTACACCCACCCCTCTCTAGATCTATAGAATATCTAGGATGTCTACTATGAAGTTTGTGATTTTTATTTAGGTTGATCAATCAACATGGCGGCTGTGGCTATACATTGCAAAAATTTGTCAGCACAACAAGATATATTAACCCTGAAAATTTCGAAGAAAAATCTGCTAACCTAATGTTGAGTTGTTGCCCCTGAAATATACATTTTCCCAAATTTTTGCATTTTTCGGCTGATTTGGAAACTATAGGAAATAGGTTAGAATTGTTAACTGCAAAAATTATCAGCATGACGAGATCTATCATCTCTGATATTTTTTACAATCCCCTGAAATTAGATTTTTTCGTATAATGCTATAACAGTGTAAGCGTCATCAGCATCATAAAAGACCTGGATGTTCCATACCTTGTATGCAGATGCCTTACGTTACGAGGTTTTCGTCTGTCATATGTCCATTGTCTTTGAACTTTTGCCTGAAACGTTTAGGAATAAGGGGCCAAAAATAAGCATTTTCTAGTTTCCAGACAATAACTTGTGTTCAAGTGTATGGATCTCTCTGAAATTGTACTGCAAGGTACCATACCTCAAAGGAAGGCTGGGATTGAGTTTGGGGTGATGAATCATAAGGGGTTCAAAAATTTAGGGGGTGGGGGGTTCCTTTTTCCTTTTTTTTCTTTAAAATTTTCCATTTAAGTTGGTTATTTCTGATTTATATTTAAAAGCAAGTAATAATGATATGGCAGGAGATACACACCAAACAGGATGTGTAAATTATTATATAATAAGTATTGTGCAATAGCAAGAAATTTTCAATTGCACAGTATTGCGCAATAGCAAGTAATCTTCAATTGCACAGTATTGCGCAGTAGCAAGAAATATCCAATAGCACAATATTGCGCAATAGCAAGAAATTGTCAATTGTACAGTATTGCGCAATAGCAAGAAATGTTCAATTGCACAGTATTGCGCAATTGCAAGAAATATTCAATTGCACAGTATTGTGCAAGAGAAGATACTTTGTATAAATTGCTAATTTATTAACCAATTTCAATGGGGTTTTATTCTTGAACTCTTGAGGTTCTTTTAATATGCTGAATCTAACCGTGTATTAAGTTTTTGGATTTTGGGCCCCGTTTTTAAATTGGTCCACATTGAGGTCCAAAGGGTCCAAAATTAAACTTTGTTTGATTTCATTAAAAATTGAATTATTGGGGTTCTTTGATATGCCGAATCTAACCGTGTATTTAGATTCTTAATTTTTGGTCCCGTTTTCAAATTGGTCTACATTAAGGTCCAAAGGGTCCAGAATTAAACTTAGTTTGATTTTAACAAAAATTGAATTCTTAGGGTTCTTTGATATGCTGAATCTAAACATGTATTTAGATTTTTGATTATGGGCCCAGTTTTCAAGTTGGTCCAAATCGGGGTCCAAAATAAAACTTTGTTTGATTTCAACAAAAATTGAATATATGGGGTTCTTTGATATGCTGAATCTAACCATGTATTTAGATTTTTGATTTTTGGGCCCTGTTTTCAACTTTGTCCACATTGAGGTCAAAAGGGTCCAAAATTAAACTTTGTTTGATTTCATCAAAAATTGAATTATTGGGGTTCTTTGATATGACGAATCTAACCGTGTATTTAGATTCTTAATTTTTGGTCCCGTTTTCAAATTGGTCTACATTAAGGTCCAAAGGGTCCATAATTAAACTTAGTTTGATTTTAACAAAAATTGAATTCTTAGGGTTCTTTGATATGCTGAATCTAAACATGTATTTAGATTTTGATTATGGGCCCAGTTTTCAAGTTGGTCCAAATCGGGTCCAAAATAAAACTTTGTTTGATTTCAACAAAATTGAATATATGGGGTTCTTTGATATGCTGAATCTAACCATGTATTTAGATTTTTGATTTTTGGGCCCGTTATCAACTTTGTCCACATTGAGGTCAAAAGGGTCCAAAATTAAACTTTGTTTGATTTCATCAAAATTGAATTATTGGGGTTCTTTGATATGACGAATCTAACCGTGTATTTAGATTCTTAATTTTTGGTCCCGTTTTCAAATTGGTCTACATTAAGGTCCAAAGGGTCCATAATTAAACTTAGTTTGATTTTAACAAAATTGAATTCTTAGGGTTCTTTGATATGCTGAATCTAAACATGTATTTAGATTTTTGATTATGGGCCCAGTTTTCAAGTTGGTCCAAATCGGGTCTAAAATTAAACTTTGTTTGATTCGAACAAAATTGAATATATGGGGTTCTTTGATATGCTGAATCTAACCATGTATTTAGATTTTTGATTTTGGGCCCCATTATCAACTTTGTCCACATTGAGGTCAAAAGGGTCCAAAATTAAACTTTGTTTTGATTTCATCAAAAATTGAACTCTGGGGGTTCTTTGATATGCTGAATCTAACCATGTATTTAGATTTTGGATATTGAACCATAATAGGTGAATATCCAATTTAATAAAATTTTTAAGTTCTTAGACCACATTCATTCTGTGTCAGAAACCTATGCTGTGTCAAATATTTAATCACAATCCAAATTCCTAGCTGTATCATGCTTGAATGTTGTGTCCATACTTGCCCCAACTGTTCAGGGTTCGACCTCTGCGGTCGTATCAAGCTGTGCCCTGCGGAGCATTTTATTGGGATTATGGTACCACCAACAGTTTAGGAATTAGGGGCCAAAAACAAGCATTTTTGTATTTTCCGGACAATAACTTGTGTGTAAGTGTATGGATCTCTCTGACATTGTACCACAAGGTTCCATATCACAAAGGGAAGGCTGGGATTGAGTTTGGGGGTAATTGCCCCAAAACATGCAGGAATTAGGGGCCAAAAACAAACATTATTCTAGTTTCCAAACAATAACTTGTGTTTAAGTGTATGGATCTCTCTAAAATTGTACTACAAAGTTCCAAACTACAAAGGGAAGGCTGGGATTGAGTTTGGGGATAATTGCTCCAAAAGGGGGGTGGGGGTTTTCAGTTTTTTTTTTAAGGGTTTTTTTTTTTTTTTTTTTTTTAAATTTTTCAAATTTCAAATTTTTGAAAAGTTTCAAGAAGAAATCTTCATTTGCACAGAATCGCGCAATAGATTTTTAAGATCTTTGACCAAATTTATTTTGTGTCAGAAACCTATATTATGTCAAAAATTTTATCACAATGTTGTGTCCAAAAATGCCCCCAACTGTTCAGGGTTTGACCTCTGAGGTCGTATCAGGCTGTGCTCAGCGAAGCATTTTATCATGGTTGGTCGACTGAAAAAATGTGTAGTTTTTCTGTCATGTGAAATACTCTGTTATTATAAGTACTAATAGAATTACTATATTTGGTATATGGGAATCTTCCAAGGTCTACATGCCCGTCAGACAAGATTCATTTATTGGACAGACCTTGACCTCATCTCGTGGATCAGTGATCATGGTTAAGATTTCATGGTGAAATCCATAAATGATATACTTTAAGTTAAAGGTCAACTATATTTTTGGTGTGGAATGATTGTAAGGTGTACATCACAGACTGGCAGGTTTCATCTAACCTTGACCTCATTTTCTTGATGAATTGGTCATTGTTAATTTTGTTTTTGGTCTGTTTTTCCAATACTAAAACTAAATAGTAAATACTAATACTAAAATACTTAAGCAATGTATCAGCTATATTTGGTGTGAGTAATGATGGTAAGGTGTACATGTCTGTCTGGCAGGTTTCGTCTGACTTTGACCATGTCACGGTTCACTTGAGAATGTTAAGTTTTTTTAGTTTGGGTCTATTTCTCAGATATAATAAGTAATAGGGCCACTATATTGGTGAAAGGAATGATTGTACGGTGTACATGTCTGTCTGGCAGATTTCATCTGACCTTGAACTCGTTTTCATGGTTAATTGGTCAATGTTAAGCTTTCATGGTTTATGTTAATCAGGTACTATAAGCAGTACGTCAACTAGAATTGGTTTATGGAATGATTGTTATGATTGTTAGGTGAACATGTCTGACTGGCATGTTATATATATATAGGAATTCTACCTGACAATATCAGAATGTGGGTATTTAGTCAAATCTTAACAGGAAGTTGTGATAATATTAAAAAACCAACACGGATAAAAACAATAAACAATGTCAAAATGATCAGGCCTTAATTAAATCTTTATTTGGGTTAGTTGATGCAAGCATACAATCTGTATTGTGGTTTATACTGTTAGAGGCAAATAATGTTATATTAATGTATAAAACATGTTAATTATGAGCTATGAAAGTCAAGAAGTTCAGGCATTTTTCTGAGTGGGTTTAAAAATATTTCAACCAAATATACTTTACTGTGGGTTAGCATTTGTTAACAGTCACTATCCTATAGATTAACAACTGTTGGTTATATTTATAATTTAGAATCTCCATAGAAGCTGGAGCACGAATGCTGTGTTAATTTATTCTTTATGATGTGTCGTTTGTATGCAAGAGTGACATCCCTTCGTACTATGTATCAATTCCAACAAGTCTGTTGAATCAATGCATTTATTGTCTCCCTTGAACAGGTTTATGATTTCATTTTTAACCGGTTTCGAAGGAAATATCGGTTATTGAAATGGTGATGTACTGCGGCTGGGCGGATCTTTTGCCAAACAGTGTCAGCAAAATAACATGAAAACGCTTTAACAAATTTTTTTCAAATTTAAATATGTTGTTTCCTGGGACTTAATGAAGGTCTAGATCAATTTTCAAGATTTTATTATATCTCCTTTGTGAGTTATCGCCATTTTTAATATCCAAAAGTAGAATTTTTAAATATTTTACTCTTGTTATCTGGTAATGATCTGTCTTATCTCAGAATAAAAATTGGAGTGACAGATTTATTTGAAAATTATCTATAATTAATTCGATCTGGGTTATATCTTAGCATATGATAATCATTGGAGTGACAGATTTATTTGAAAATTTTCTGTTTCCTGATAAGATCTGTAGGACTGTATATATAAAGTTTGAAATTTACTAGTAGGATGTATAAATGAAGTTTGAAATTTACTGTTCATTATTAGACATTTTGAAGATAATTAAGTCTCCTAAACCATATATATTCTTACCCCACCCCTTCAATTTGAGAATGTGCTTTTATCTTGTAAATGGTCGAGATCCCCACCCTAAACCATATATTCTTGTATGGGACAATAAAACAAATCAAATGAAATATTGGGGAGTCCCCAGGTTCACACCCCCCCTTCTTTTGAAAACTTGTAAACTGTCAAGATCCCCACCCTGAAACCATATATTTTGTATGGGAGAATAAAACTAATCAAATGAAATAAAGGCCAGTCCCTGGGTAACCTCCACCCCTCCTGTTTGAGAACTTGTAAACAGTCGAGATCCCCACCCTAAACCATATATATTCTTGTATGGGACAATAATACAAATCAAATGAAATATAAAGCGAGTCCCTGGGGTAACCCCAACCCCTTTGAAAACTTGTAAATGGTCAAGATCCCCCCATATGTATTATTGTATGGGACAATAAAACAAATCAAATGAAATATAAGGAAGTCCTGGGGTCACCCCTTTTTTTGAAAACTTGTAAACGGTCGAGATCCCCACCCCTAAACCATATATATATTCTTGTATGGGACAGTAACACAAATCAAATGAAATATAGGGGAAGTCCAGGGGGGTCACCCCCATCCCCCTTCTTTTTGAAAACTTGTAAATGGTCAACATCCCCACCCGAAACCATATATATTCTTGTATGGGACAATAAAACAAATCTAATGAAATAAAAGGCGAGTCCCCTGGGGTCACCCCCACCCCCTCTTGTTGGAGAACTTGTAAACAGTTGAGATCCCCACCCCTAAACCATATATATTCTTGTATGGGACAATAAAACAAATCAAATGAAATATAGGGGAATTTAGATTTCTGATTTTGGGCCCAGTTTTCAAGTTGGTCCAAATCGGGGTCCAAAATTAAACTGTGTTTGATTTCAACATAAATTGAATATATATAGGGTTCTTTGAAATGCTTAATCTAAACCTGTATTTCTTTTCATTAAAGGGTCCTAAATTAAACTTTTGTTTAATTTCATCAAAATTGAATTCTTTGGTTCTTTGATGTGCTGATTCTAACAATGTTTGAGTGTTAAATCATATCTAATTTTAGAGAACTTAGTCATCACTGGTTGTTGTTATTATATTATTGATTATAATTTAAAAAATTGCATCATATCTTAATTTAGAGAACTATTTATCCAGTTTGAGTTATTTCCCTTTGCACAGAAAATATTATGGATAAAATTAACCTGTGTTTCATTTCAACATAAATTAAATATATATAGGTTTTTTTCAAATGCTGAATATAAACCTGTATTTAAGTATTAGATTTTTAGACCCAGTTTTCAAGTTGGTCCAAATCAGGTCCAAAATTAAACTTTTGTTTGATTCAACAAAATTGAATTTATGGGGTTCTTTGAAATGCTGAATCTAACCATGTATTGAGAGATTTTGGATTGTGGGCTCCTTTATCAAATTGGTCCACATTGAGGTCCAAAGGGTCCTAAATTAAACTTTTGTCTGATTTCATCAAAAATTGAATTCTTGGGGTTCTTTGATATGCTGATTCTAATATGTACTTAGATTTTGGATATTGGACCATAATAGGTATTTAAATGTCCAATTTCAAATATTTCAGTTCTTGTGTCACAAACCTATGCTGTGTCAAATATTCAATCACAATCCAAATTCAGAGCTGTTTTAAGCTTAAATGTAGTGTCCATACTTGCTCAACTGTTCAGGGTTCGACCTCTGCAGGAAAATCCGGTTTGCTGTCACTCTGACAGCCTCTTGTTAGTTATTTGTTTTAATTTTAAATTTTTACAAAATTTATAAATTTAATAGATTTTAGTATTTATTTTTGGTTTATTTAAGACATTTATTTATATCTATAATTTTTAACCAGATTTTCGAAAGAAAAATCGGTTATTGATTTGGGGATGTACGGCGGGCGGGTTTCGGGCGGCTACCAAACATTGTCCGTTCATTAACATGAAAAGACTTCGACGAAATCTTTTCAAAATTAGATATGTTGTTTCCTGTGACTAAATGAAGGTCAAGTTTAATTTTCACGATTTTAGCTGTTCTTGTTGTTGAGTTGTATATCTTTCAGTAGCAAATGTGATTCTATCTGATTCAAAAATTTAATAACACTTTTAGATATTTAGATGATATATTGGCTCTCAATAATGACGACTTCAGTATCTACACTAAAGAGATTTATCCTGTCGAACTGACTTTGAATAAAGCTAATACTAACAATGAACACTGCCCTTTCCTGGATCTTGATATCTATATCTTTAACGGGAAGCTTAATACCAAAATTTATGATAAAAGAGATGATTTTTCATTCCCTATTGTTAATTATCCATTTTTAGATGGTAACGTTTCCTTGTCACCATCTTAATGTTTTTATATATCTCAACTTGTTAATCTCTGTATTACTGAAAAATTATTACACCAGGGTTTTCGATATCACAAACTAGTCAAAACATTTACTAAATTTTATCATCGGTACAAGGACATCATTCGTAAATATAAATCGACATGTAGACATCTTATACGTTCAGGTATTTCACATCCAATATTTTATGGTCATATTCTTTACAAAGCACAAAAATGTCGGCATTCACCTCAAAAGCTAACCAAACCTTTAAACAGACTTATTCGGAAAGGATATAGTTACGATACTGTTGTCAGGTCATTAAGGATTGCATATTTTGGTACTAATATTGATTCACTCATAGGGTCTTTGCATCGGAAATAAACACTATTATTCTAAAACCAGTTGTTGGCATGATACGGGTTATGTTCTCATATATTTTATGATTGTATGATACTAAACCCCTAACGGGAGGGATTGTACTTGATTTTCATATGATGAAGACATAATCTTTCAATCAGTTTAATTGAGGTCTGGAGCTGGCATGTCAGTAACTGCTAGTAGTCCTTTGTTAATGTTTGTATCATTGTCATTTTGCTTAGTTTCTTTTGTTACCTATTCTGACATCGGACTCGGACTTCTTTTAAACTGAGTTTTACTGTGCATATTGCTATGTGTTTCTTTATTCTACATTTGCTAGAGGTATAGGGGGAGGGTCGAGATCTCACAAAACATGTTTAACCCCGCCGCATTTTTGAGCCTGTCTCAAGTCAGGAGCCTCTGGCCTTTGTTAGTCTTGTATGTTTTTTAATTTTAGTTCATTTATATGTTTTGGAGTTTAGTGTGACGTCCATTTTCACTGAACTAGTACACAATTTTATTTAGGGGAAAGCTGAGGACCACCTCCGGGTGCGGGATTTTCTCGCTGCGTTGGAGACCCATTGGTGGCCTTCGGCTGTTGTATGCTCTTTGGTCGGGTTGTTTGTCTCATTTCCATTCTCAATTTTATTATTATATGATTTTGAGTTATTTCCATTTGAACAGAAATGGTGTAATTAATAAGTAATTTCTATGTCATTTGGTCTCTTGTTTTTATTTTGACTTATTTCCCTTTGAACAAAAATGGTGTAAATTATAAGTCTATCAATGATTGTATCTGTTCAATTGATTTTAGTCAGGTGTTGTCAAAAATTTCTTTATAACTATTTTTTTTAAAGTTGTGTGTTTCGAAGGTAGATGTCACAGTTGTTATGTGTTATTTCTTTTTGTTTTGTGTGTTAATGCTTTTTTACTTGATCCTATTTGGGGGTCCAGATTTGCAAATATTTTTTACTTGATCCTGTTTGGGGGGTCCAGATTTGCAAATATCATTTTCATTAGATAATAATCTATTTTTATTCTTCCTATAAAACTACACACAATTTGTATTATAGATTTTTACAATTAACTAAATATACACATTTGTACATGTATTTAAATGAGGATAATGTATTTACTATTAATTTATTCATGCAATAATTTCCACCTTTTATCAAGATAACAAACATGTGGTAATTATCAACTAACAAAATTATAATTGGAGTGACAGATTAAATTTTGATTTTGGGCCCAGTATTCAAGTTGGTTCTAATCGGGGTCCAAAATTAAACTGTGTTGGATTTCAACATAAATTGAATATATATAGGGTTCTTTCAAATGCTGAATCTAAACCTGTATTTAAATTTTGGATTTTTAGGCCCAGTTTTCAAGTTGGTCCAAATCAGGGTCCAAAATTAAATTTTGTATGATTTCAACAAAAATTGAATTTATAGGGTTCTTTGAAATGCTGAATATAACCATGTATTTAGAGGTTTTGGATTTTGGGCTTCTTTATCAAATTGGTCCACATTGAGGTCCAAAGGGTCCTAAATTAAACTTTTGTTTGATTTCATCAAAAATTGAGTTCTTGGGGTTCTTTGATATGCTGATTCTAACAATGTACTTAGATTTTGGATATTGGACCATAATAGGTAAAATGCCCAATTTCAAATTTTTCAGTTCTTTGATCACATTCATTTTGTGTCGCAAACCTATGCTGTGTCAAATATTCAATCACAATCCAAATTCAGAGCTTAAATGCTGTGTTCATACTTGCTCAACTGTTCAGGGTTCGACCTCTGCAGGAAAATCCGGTTTGCTGTCACTCTGACAGCCTCTTGTATTTATTTGTTTTAAAACGTTTAAAAATTATTATATACCAATATAAAGAACCTTTCATAATTTTATGAATATTATTTAGTTACATTTCAAGTTACTTAGGTTGATGGGGCAACCTACTGTGAGAGTACAGATTGTGCATTTGCCTCAAACTACTTACTGTTATGCCGTATTATGATAATATAGTATTCTGTCTACGTTTAATAATGAGTAAATTATTCAGGTGATTAACACATGTTTTATTTGATATCTGTAGTCATTCTGCTGTCAAGAATATACTGTTTTAAGTTGTTGTCCGCATCAACTAACCTCCAACAGTATTGATCCTGCTTCTTGTAAAAGCATGTTTTAATATTGTGTATATAAATAAATTATGTCAGAATTCAAATGAAGCAGAGATATTGTCTTGATTTATTTGCATGACTTGATCTGTAAAGACAAATACATGTATGCTCTGTAGCTTCAAATTTATGTCAAATGCTTTAGTGAGAAATTATAATTGAAACCTACATAAAGCAATTTTGAAAAATACTATATACTAAAACCGAATTAGATTATCTTCCCATAATGATAAAATGTTGGAAAAATTAACCAAAGATATCTTACATTAATCACAAAGAGGGGATAGCAAACAATTTCTAAAAAAGAATGTTAGTTTATTCAATTATGAGGACTTAGTTAGCCAAATCTACTAATCTTGTTGGATATTATGTCTTTTTATGACAATAGATAAACATGCTATGTTATAAAACTTGTACACAATGCTTATTACCACCAAACAGATCAAGTTCGAATTTGGGTGGCATTATTTTCACCATTCTCGAGTTATGACCCTTTATAAATGGGAAAAACGCTGAATTTGCCGTATATTTTCAAGTCCTTACAAGCGGCGGCCCATGAACACATTCTTCTTTTATTTTTACAAATTTCTGTTAAGGTTCTCAACGAGTGTTATTATTGTCCCCCGCGTCCGTGATTTCGTCCGTCCGTCCGGTCTTGTCACAGGTACAATTCTTGCCAGATTTTTATAAAACTTATACTATAGGTTAATATCAGCAATATCTCGGACAATTTCGATAGTGGTGGCTGATCGAGTTATGTCCCTTGGAAATATTAAATTTATGGAAAATGACCTCGTTAGCGCTCTCACAGATACAATTCTTGCCAGATTTTTATAAAACTTGCACTATAGGTTAATATCAGCAATATCTCGGACAAGTTCTATAATGGTGGACTATCGACTTTTTTAAACGAGTTATGACCCTTGGAAATATTAAATTTATGGAAAATGGCCTTGTTAGCGCTCTCACGGGTGCAATTCTTGCCTGATTTTTATAAAACTTATACTATAGGTTAATATCAGTAATATCTCAGACAAGTTCTATAATGGTGGACGATCGACTTTTTCTAAAAGAGTTATGACCCTTGGAAATATTAAATTTATGGAAAAAGGCCTCGTTAGCGCTCTCACGTGTACATTTTTTTATATATAATTACTTATAGTATACTATATATAAGTAATGCCCTTGAATTAAGGTCTGTTTGAAATATCTAGTATACAATAAAAAAAAAACTTTTTTGTTCCCCGCCATGCTTTTTATTTATAAATTGTTTTAAAGAACAACAAGAAAAGTGTTTTTTTTTTAGTTATTGCCCCTGGATAGATAAAATATATGCAACGTGGGGGACATTGGAACTCTGTTCTTTTATTTTGATGCCTATCAGAAATTCAAAATTGTCCTGAAACGAAAAATTACATTTGTGAACAGATTAAGTGAATTAAACACAAACTGCGCAGAAATGTCCTGAGAGGGTCCTGACGAAAAAGTGTTATATGGCTTCAGGGACTAAAAAGGGGCCCGGTTGGTCTGATTTTCAAACATCTAAAGAATCACTGAAGCAAAATTTTAGAACCATACTTCCTCAGATATGTTCCTTTGAAATTCTTCTCAGTTGTTGTTACTTTAAAGCCAAAAGGAAATTCAAAGTGGCTATCAAAGTTTACATTGAAACCCGATGGGAAATTACCGTTTTATCTTTTTAAGAAAGGATGAAGTGAAGCTTAAAAAAACACCATGCAGCCGTGAATGTTTCATAGAAAGTACTTACAATATAAAAATAAGAAGTCCCTAGTCAGGAACCTCGTTAGTAGTTGTAGAATATTTATATATTTTAAAAGTTTTCATTATTTACAGAATTGGGTTTTGATGGCAAATATTTGTTTTTTTTTTGTAGTTCAGCTGCTGTCTCATTTACGTAAACCCCACATCTCCTTTTATTCATGTCCATATGAAAGAGCATGCCAACAGAATATCTTCAAAAGAGTCGTCCGTTTATCAGAGACATATAATACAGTACTATATGTCTCTGGAGAAATTTACTAGCATGAAAACCACTACGAAAAATTCTAATATAAAGTTCTAGATCGAAGTACTTGTGAATACTGAGAAGACAAAGATAGCTTTTATTGTGCATGGTAAATGTGAACTTAAAATTAAACATTGCCTTCCTTTAAACTAAGAAATACTGGGTAGTAGTTTGAAATGAGTTTTCATTTTGAATTTTGACGGAAACTACAAAGATTAAATTGGTTCTGTACACAAGTCAATGGGTAAAGGCTGATGTTTCGTGTACTAAGTAGTTATAATTATAAGTGTTAAGTGGTGTCAACTTTCACATGCACTTGAAAGCACCAATGCAATGACAGAATTACTGGAGATTTTTCCAAATGCTAGCAGCGTTTTCTTATGAGGTGACAAACTTGGAAGGCAGTTTTTGAGCTCTCAGACTATGTAATGTGAGCTTTCAATGTAAACATCATCTCTGTGTTGATATAACTATTTATAGTTGTCGATTCAGGTTAATGTGGCAGGAAAATATATAAAGATAAACTAGGAGACAATAGTGAAAAATCATTTGCGCAAGTAAACCTTAGTTGCTGCACAGTCAAAAGCTCTGTCAGTAGTGAATTTAATAGAAAATTAAAGGCATTTTATCAGTTTTCAGCTTTAATAATTCATCAAGAAATGAATTCTTAGAAAATTAATTTCAAAAGCTTTCAAACTTGAGAGACATTAATTCAAAAAATATTTCAAATTCGTTTATGACAAAGCAAAATTAAGATTTTAATATAATGTATAAAAATTCCACAGATAAGAAAGGAAAATGATATTTATCAAAAAGAGTTATCTTTCTTTGTGCTGGCTATTATAAATTGCTTGCATGTGATGTATGGTTGGATAATATCGGTGGCTGTACTTTGGAGAAGGCATAATGTAGCAGCTGCATTAAAAGTGTGTCATTCAATTAAAAAAAAAAAAAAAAAAAAATACCAGACGTAATGATCATGCTACATATGAACATCATAATTCTAACCTAAGCCCAAATGAAAGCTTTGAAGCACAATCCTATTAAACTTGTTTTCTAAAACCACCTGCAAATGGAATCATACTTCCACAATAAGTCCCTATATTAATGATAGTTTTTGTTTTAAATTGACTATTTATTTACCTCTGTATATCCAGCTGTTTACGTGTTTAGTTTTCAAAATAATTTTTACACTGAAAAGCGAAACACCACTCCCAACACACCGGCATATCGAACACTCTATAACCGAGAAATGTACAGTTTACACGAAATATCCAAAAGAAACATCATCATTAAAGAACTTTACCAAAATGAAGTAAATAAAAAACACAAAGCTTTATTCATAGTCGCTATATACAAGACATTGCAAACATACGCTCTGGAAAGCTTTCAAAACCGACAAAACAAAAGCCCATCAAACAATACATACATATCAAAATATGTACAATTAAACTTTTGTAGTAGATGAATTCCAATTCTAAGGAACAACTATAACTAGGTATAGAGTTCAATTTATTACCAGTAAATAAACCAAATTCTGAAATAGCAATATAACATATATAGATAACTATAAAATTGTAATTAGATTTTTGTCTCGCCTGCGACGAAAGTCGCAGTATGCGAGACATAGGTATTACTATCCGGCGGCGGCGGCGGCGGCGTAAACTATTTGTATAAAGCTTTATATTTCAGAAGGTAGAAGACCTGGATACTTCATACCTTGTATGCAGATACCTTATGTAACGAAGTTTCCGTCTGCCGTATGCCCATTGTCCTTAACCTCATTTTCATGGTTCAGTGACTGTTTGAAAAAACAATACAGTTTTTTGTCATGTGAATTTCTCACTAATTTTGTTTTGAGTAATAGGATAACTATATTTGCTATATGGGTTCCTTGCAACGTCTACATGTCTGTTCGACAGGGTTAACCTGACCTCGACCTCAATTCATGGATCAGTAATCAAGGTTAAAGTTACGTGATTAGGTCCGTTTCTCAGATACTACAAGAAGCAGGTCAACTACATGTGGTGTATGGAATGATTGTGAGGGGTACATGTCAGACTGGCAGAATTTATTTGACCTTGACCTGATTTTCATGGTTCATTGGTCATTGTTAGTTTTTTTGTGTTTTGGTCTGTTTTTCAAGTACTGTAAGCAATAAGTCAACTATATTTGGTGTATGGAATGATTGTAAGGTGTACATGTTTGTCTAGCTGGTGTTATCTGACCTTGAACCCATTTTAATGGCTCATTGGTCAATGTTAGGTGTTTGTGTTTTGGTCTGTTTTTCGAGTACTATAAACAATAGGTCAACTTTATTTAGTTTATGGAATGATTGTAAGGTGTACATGTCTGTCTAGCCGGTGTCATCTGACCTTGACCTCATTTTCATGGTTCGTTGGTCAATGTTAAGTTTTTGTGTTTCGGACTGATTTTCAAATACTAATAGAATAGGTCAACCATAGTTGGTGTATGGAATGATTGTAAGGTGTTCCATGTCTGTCGAGCCAGTATCAAACTATATTTGGTGTGTGGAATGATTGTAAGGTGTATATGTCTGTCTAGCCAGTATCAATTGACCTTGATCTTATTTCCATGGTTCATTGGTTTACATTAAGTTTTTGTGTTTTGGTCTATTTTTCAATTACCATAAGCATTTCCATGGTTCATTGGTTATCATTAAGTTTTTGTGTTTTGGTCTGTTTTTCAATTACCATATGCAATATGTCAACTATATTTGGTGTATGGAATAATTGTAAGGTGTACATGTTTTTGTGACAGTTTTCATCTGATCTTGACCTCATTGTCATGGATCTTTAAAAATGTCAAGTTTATGTGATACTTGTAGTAAAACCTTTATCTTTAAGACTTTCAAAATAAAATTAATGGTCATTAATATAAAGACAAAAGACACAAAGTACCGGTCTAAGAGTACTCCCAGTTACTGAAAGCTAGTTCAATAACAATTGATAAATAATTTATGTTCTCCCAATATCAATCAGTACACATACAACGGATTCGGTGTAAACAGTATAAGAAAAGCATGACTTTGTGCAATGCCAAAATATAAGTATATAATATCGACAGAATGTAGGACCATACGGTTTCATAAATGAATAGCAACAAATATTTAGTTATGTTTTAACTTATCACAAAGAAAAGAAATGTTAGTATATGCCGATAAAAGCATATCCAAAGACCTAATACACTGTTTACTTGATATCCTTAAAAATAGGTTTATACAAAGGATCGACTAGTTTACATGGATCGTATCTTGATTTACGGGTTTTGTAAACAATATTACCGTGAAAGTAATCGCAGTATTCCGTTTTAAGAAGAATTTTACAGGTATAACCAAATATCAAAACCAAATCATTGTATCTGTGAAAGAATTAGGTAAAATGTTAAGTAAATCCCTGGCTTAATCATTCAGTTATACACAGAAAAGGATCACTGAAATCAAAAGCTTCATTACAAACACGAGCATAGCGAATGAGTTGGGACTTATACACCGTAAGAATCGGCCAACGGAACATCACCGTCTAGAAAAGGAAGATTAACAATAAAGAGCGAAAAATCGTCTTTTGTCGTAATTTTTTCTTTAGATTTTCTAATGTGAAAATGAAATATCCAAATCTAGAATTGGACAATTATTGCTGTTAATATTAGATTCATTTAAAGTTAGTCCCTTGGGTACTTTTCTGCAGTATAATTAAAATATTCGTGGTTATTTATAGAAAAAATATCGTCATAATAATGGTAAGTGTTATTAAATTTATAAATTAAATGGATTTTTGACGAATCTTGACTGAGCTTGGCCATAATATGTGATTCTTAACAATACAGGAACAAGTCTGATATCAAATGTGAAGCGCACTGTTTTGATTACACTTAGTAGAAGAATTTCTTATTTCATTCTTTCAAAAAACGGTCGTGTCGTTTTTACATCATACCTCTACCTCATTGCTGGCTGCTTTGTCGGACAGAAAACGCTTTGCGAGTGCTAGAAGTTTATTTTTAAGTTTAGTCGGATGTTTTCCGATTATCTAGTACATTTATCTGTTTCGATGCCTTTTCCATATCATACAGACATGTTCATTGAAATTTCATTTAAAATCTAAAGTTACACTTGAATTTTTACCTCATTTTTGCATTGTCATTCTATATATACTGTGACTTTCTAAATTAATTTTTCAAAAGAAAAATGTATAAAATGACAAATTCATGCAAAGTTTTTCGTACTGCAAGTGTCCAAAATTCCAGGCATATTAAGAACGATAAAACAAATTACATATATATAGACACAAAGAAGTCGTTGCAAGGGTGCTTTTGGTTGCAAAATGCGTGGTACTCTCCAAAAACAGGAAATTGCACTATTGTGTATCCTCCCCATTCTATGTGTAAAAGCAACGGCAAATAAACGCCAAACTTTTCTTCGGAATGGGTCTTTCTATCAGACTTGAACATTTCAGGTGGCCATTATTTCTATGGCTAAGATCACCCTTGCAGGTGTCTACAGTATGTGGTTTTTATATACCTTTGCTTACCACAATTATGTTTCCTTTTTCTTAAATATATAGCGAGGTCTTTCATATTTACAAAATTGTCTCTAAGTATGTTTGTTTTGCTTAGTTCTTAACATTTCTCATCTAAAAGCAATTCGCCATCTTCCATCTTAATCTTACCATACTAGTACTGCTCCACTCACAAAGAATGGAAAGACTAACACAGCCAGAAAATAATTTTGAATTTTAGTATGTTTTCTCGTATTCTTACATATACTTTCCGAGAAATTATTATACGGTGCTTTTACTGATACACTTTTCATGATAAAAGCCAAATTCCATGTTCTACTGTGTTTGAATAAAAGAGTCATTGTATTAACCAATCGATCGATCGATACATAGTTTGAATTTTCCTGCCAGTCTTAAATGGAGCTAGGCAAAGGGAGATAACTCGCAAAACATTAAAACCGAAAAAAAACCGGACTTTTTTTATGCATCGGTACCTATTTATTGCACAACAAACCAAAAAAGGGACTGATAGGGGTAACTTGTAGACTACATAGAAGAAAACGAATTGAAGGATCAAAGTAAGAATATTTGTGACGTCACAAAATTCAAGGATATTCTAAAGTTTAGAGAATTTGGTATTCAAAGATACATACAAAGAGTATTTTCTTTTTAAAAACGCGAAGAAAGTTTTCGCAAATAAGAATACGAAAGCAACTTGAACGATCTAATCTATATCTCTTTCAATTTGATCCACTCGTTTGCCTAATAAATCAGCTCCTTTTAGTATTATAGATTCAAAATTTTTATACACTCATAATGATTTATAGCTTGACATATTATCGTAAAGACACCTTTCTAATGTCGAAAGCTGTAGTGATGCCCTTTATATGTATATATTGTTGTTTTGTCGTTTGGTTGCATGTTGTGTTATTGATATATGCAGGGGCGGATCCAGGATTTTAGGTTGGGGTGGGGGGCGCAAACTTAAACTTTCGCCGAGCGGAGACAGGCTAAAATTCTTTCTATCCAGAGTATCGATGCGTATGCTTTCTATTTACTATTTCTTGCTAAAAAAAACACGTGCATTTTTAATATTGATTTCACTCTATAATGTGAATTTTCGCTTTTCTTAACTTAATTCAGGACACGGCAATAAGAGCTTGACATGTGACTTTCATGCATGGTCATCATTACTTAAGGTATTCTGAGTGACTGTTCTATTATAAACTTTGACATTTTCGAAATGCTAAGGATGTTCTACCCCAGGAATAGATTACCTTAGATGTATTCGGCAAAACCTTTGTTTCGAAATTTTGGGTCCTCAATTCCTTTCAACTTCGTACTTTATTTAGCCTTTTTTAACTTTTTTATTCGAGCGTCACTGATGAGTCTTTGTAGATTGAACTCGCGTCTGGCGTACAACATTTTAATCCTGGTATCTTTTTATATCCACATCTTTTTATATAAATTTTTTTTTTTTTGAGAATATGTTCAGGTATTTTTAAAACTTCTGAAAATAAGATATTCTCACAACCAAGTTTTCCTGTAGAATAATTGGATTAATTTAAGTAACTTCAGAAAATCCTTAAAATTTTAGATGTTTTATGAGACCAAAATAATTGTCTGTATATAAGAGGTACCAATGAAGCTGGTGTGTTACTCTCAAGAAAAATATACGAAACCTTCTTATAAGTTGCATGTCACATGGTTTCACTCCACATGGAAATTGGACTTTAAATTTATCTATACAACACCTACTATGAGTACAGACTGCTTCAATAACGAGTATAAGAATAATTGAAGGTATCCAGGAAACAAAGTAAGAAGATATGATAGATAAAATAAATGCATCCAGATTATAAAGCAAACTGAATGCTTAAATTTATATTGCGATTGGTTTGTGCAATTTGCATTAGACATCCGGTTTGCAGAATATTGGATTTGCAATAGGATTATGAAAAAATGATGTACACTCCCAAGTAATTAATAAAATAGTCAAGCCTTAAAATGTAAATTCAAATAGTAGCTGTATATATACACTTTTTTATTCACAACTATCCAACATTGCTTTCACCTGACTAGTGCAAGAATTTACACACAATTACATATTTCTAATAAAGGTGTTTTAACATCATCATTATCTTATACTATTCACAGCCAATTATTTCAATTCAAAAGCAAACAAAAATTCATCAACACCAGTCAGCGGTCTCGGGTTCACGTGTTGCTTTTCTTTTTTTAAACAAAGCAACTTGTTTATATTTTTCTCTTACTTGTCCACTGTACATATGTTATTGTAGTTGGTCTGTATTTTGCTGCCATAACCATTTATTGTTAATGTGTTTAGTGCTAATAAAGTTATCTTATCTTATCTTCATACTAAAAAGTATTACTTTTTTGAAAGACAAATCTGAGGTCAGGGGCGGATCCAGCCATTTTAAAAAGGGGGATTCCCAACCCAGGATAAAAAGGGGGGGGTTCCAACTATATGTCCCCATTTAAATGCATTGATCGTCCAAAAAGGGGTTCGAGCCCCCCTTTCTGGATCCGCCACTGTGAGGTGACTTTTCAGTCATTGAGTATTGCAGTGGCGGATCCAGAGGGGGGATCGGGGGTTGGAACCCCCTTTTTTTAAGATTATTGCATCTGAATGGGGACATATATTTGGAACCTCCCCCCTTTATCCTGGGTTGGGAACACCCCCCCACCCCACCCACCCCTTTTTAAAAATGGCTGGATCCGCCCCTGTATTGTCTATTGAGTTGACTCAGTAAAAAGGGTCCATTTTCATTCTACACATCATGAGTATTTTGGTAATTCTAATTTGTACTTTTCAGCAAATTTTCTGTATGGAGACTAAAGTAGAAATTTACCAAACCTTTCCTCAACATACTGATTATACTAGCTTGCGCATGGTTGGGGATTCCCCGTGTTCTATTTTTACTCTACCTTTGAACCAGCTGACAGTGAGAATTGGGAATTTCCAAACCCAGCGAAAATTTCTATCCTTTCCTTATTGTTAGCTGCTTTTTCGAGTTGGGTGTTTTCTTGCAAAGAATAATCAACGAATAACTACGGCAACATGGATAATAAGTTTAAAGAAGACTTCGAGTTAGAAACAGACGATGTGGAAGTCGATTGTGCCATTATTGAACCTGTACATCCGATACCCCCTGCGGATTTATCAAAAGAATTACCAACAAAGGACACTCGGTTAAGCAGCATAGATAGTGGATTTGATTCAGTAACGTCTTATAATTCTGCATTTGATTCTGGACTAAGTCTTATTGGTGACTTTGCAAAATTGGGATTAGGAAAAATCAACGAGACTGAAAACGAAGACACTTCAAGCTTATGTGATTTATATGACGAAACAGTAAAATCTAACACAGTAGAAAGTTTAACACAATCAGTGGAAACACAAGAAAATACTGAAAATGAAGATCTTTTACTGGAAATCTTCAAACCGGATAAGGATGGCGACTCGTAAGTGATTTTTTATGATACAAACATCCGTGTTGAATCACATGGTCAAATGTAATTTAATTCAATTAATTGCAAAGTTTAATTATTTCAATCTTGCCGAAAATGTAAAAAAAAAGATTATGCAAAAAATGTAAAATTCCCAACTGTATTTAATCTCGTATGTCATATAGAAAATTCCCATTTATCGATTTTGTTGTTTGTTTGACCTAGTTGCGTGGCAAATGATCATGCGCAGTATAGATTATATCATACATGGGTTCGATGATGGAATTTTATGTTAGTCATTTTTAATACAAAATTTGGCGGGAGTGTCATAAAAACGTAAAAAGTTATAAACTAGCGTGAGGTGTACACATACCGGGTGACCTATGTGTCAGTAAGAAAAACGTAATGAAAAAAATAATAAAATAAATAAATGAAGACTTCCTTTTTTATGACGACCTTATATATTTGCTTACATGTAGATCCAGAAATATTTAAAAAATATGTTATTGATCATAATATAAAATTGATCATGATTGATAAATATCCTTTTCATAGAAGAATCTGCAGGACGATTTTTGTAAACCAACATTATAGTTCGGTATATTTGTTATATTATTTTTTTATATAAATCAGTCATGTATGTATAAATTTTAAATTAATACATATTTTTTTTATAATTTTAATAAACTTATCACGGATATGTCCTGTCTTTATTCACAACCAAAGGTCTAATTATACCTTACGATATTTTAAGTTTAATATATATGTTCTTCAATTTTTTTCCAGTCAGCTACACATGGCAATCATCCAGTTGTTAGCACCTATTGCTCTCTACTTCATAAATCTAGTTCCAAGTCATCACTGGTTAAACCTTCCCAACAATCTTTTGCAAGTTCCTCTCCATTTAGCAACAATAACTCGCCAGGCTATCATCGTCAGGAAATTAATGACAGCGGGAGCTGACATCGTAGCCCGTGACTACAAAGGAGACACGCCCTTACATATCGCCTGTCGAGAGGGGTTTGACGATATTGCAGAAATTCTTTTGATGCCAATACAATACAATGAAACTGGTGAAATACGATACGAAATGGAACAACAAAAAGTACCTCAGGACGTACAGCTTATGAATTATAACGGTAAGACTGCAATGATTAAAAAGTATTGTTTTATTTTTATTTTGATCTATTTTCTTTTTTGTGATATTTATTACAAACACGTAAATGTAAATGTCTCCCTTTTATGTTATGACAGTTATGGTAGGCATTGCTACTGAGTTAATCTTGAAAATTCAAACAAATCTATGGAACGGGGGTGGGGGTGGGAGGTACTTTATTGCCCCACTCCCAATAAGCATCTTCCACGGCCAATGTCAATACATGTACATGATGTGTATAAGTAGTTTTTTTTTATAAGCCTATAACGAATATTTATTAAATCTTAATGTAACATTTTCATCTTTTACAGGCCAGTCTTGTTTACATTTGGCGGCAGAACGATGTCATTTACCGATTCTACGACTGCTATTACAGAATAATGCTGATATAAATATCAAGGTGCGTAATCTTTTTAAAGAACACATCTTTTACTTCCTCGAGTGATAAGTTAAATCAGCCTTTGAATATATAGGGTTTTCTTCTTAAACTTCTTAGTATCGGTTACCTTATCAAGGACGTAAAAAAGGAAGTTATATTATATGATATTTATAAAGGGGAATTATCAATACATGTAAAGAAACTCACAAAATTTTTTCGATGATGTAAAATAAATTGATATTTTGCTAATTTTTCAGGATGGTAAGTGTGGGAAAACAATTTTACACTATGCAGCAGAGACCAGGAACAGTGTGCTTTTAGAGTTCCTTTTACAGCAGCGTGAAATAATTGATTTAAATGCTACAACTTATGGAGGATTGACAGCCGTTCAATTGGCTGATGGGCGTGACTTTAGTGATGTTGTTTCAATACTAAGGACGAGTGGAGCCATTTATACGCCCTTACCTGTGGAGGAAAATGATAGTGATGAAGAAATGGTTAGTATTAATTAATTCCTTTAGTATTAAATGCCAGATTATTTTACAGTCAATGATGATTTATTACTTTTTTTTTTTAAATTGCTGGAAAGTTTTTGCAAATCCTGGAAATGTATTTCTTAATAGAGGGTAATCTGATTATCATTCACCAGGAAATAAAGTTGAGTTTACCTATGAGTATGACGTCTATGAAACAAGGAGATGCAAAGTATACGTCAATAAGACAGCAACTTACCAACAGCAACAACAAAAAATGTCTATACAATAAAATCACCTCTACAGTCTATAGAAAAATTGTGAATAAATTAGAACTTGGACACCCTCGAAATTACGGGCACGTCATTTTTTTTTTAACATTTATTTTCAAAGTTCACATTGTCAACTGAAGTGCTGTACATGTAAGACTTAAGTTTAAAGAAGTAAGAAAACTGCATTCGTCAAGTGCCTGTGCTTTCAAGATGCTGGGGTCGATGAGTTTTATTTCTAACCACTTGCATTTTTTGTCTTTTTCAGAACTAGTAAGCCCTGCAAAGCAAAGCAGATATGTGGCCTACAAGAATGTGCAACCAGAAGCACCAGTACCCAGCTAGAATGGTACCGCCTTTGATCCAAGTGTCATGATGCAGAATCTGCGTTCAGTGTTTCAGAAATTTTTACAATTTCCAGAAATAAATCAGATGCTTGAAACTATATGATCTTGGATATAAAGTAGAAATGGAGAAGTTCAGAACTGTATTTAAGACATTTAATTCGTTTGGTTGTAAGGCAGCAAAGAAATAAATTATATGATTACATATTTGTTATGGAATGAGCAAGAGTGTTTTTAAATGCAGGGTATGATTGTGTTCCTTTTAATTCTGTAAACATTTCAGTGATATAAACATTTATCATTTCAGTGATATAAACATTTATCATTTCAGTGATATAAGCATTCTTCTCTAATTCTTTGTCAGTTTATCCCTTTCTGCACCCATTGTATAAAATAATTTAATCAACGTGTGGTTTGTTTCATCTCAGTTCTTCATTGGCTAAAATCCGATTATGACGTCGAATTTTCTTGCTTTCCTATGAATTTCCTATTGTGACGGCATGAAAAAAGGCGACCATGCCTGATGACGTCACATAGAAAGAACACATCTTTTTGCAGATCATTCGAAAAGACGGAATAAGTTTGCCTGCGTATTGTTTGAAAATCATTAGAGAAACAGATTCCACGTGTAATACGATATTTATCCACTCTCGACAGTTAAATTTTAAATTTGAAAATTTAACTGTCTCAAGTGGATAAATATCGTATCACACTCGATGCAGTGGTAGAATCTATATTTATTTCACATTGACATGACATATATATGACATATAAAATATCAAGACATTTACATTACCGGTATACTAATAAAAATAAACATTAAGCATCAGTCAATTTTTTTTAAATATAAATATTAACGTTGCAAAGGCCAATATATTAAAGTGATTTAAGGACAGTTTATTGATCATTTATTCTGTATGTTTACTCTGGCAAATTGAGATGTATTTTTTTTTATACTAGACCAAGGTGGTTGCTATTGCCAATATTATGTGAATAAAATAAATTAAAACTGACTCAGGGTCACTTCATAGAGTTAAGGTAGTTCAGGGGTATAGAAAAAAAATGACAGAATTTTCTTATACACTGCCAAAATGAAGATTTTACTATGCTTTTTTCAAAAAAATAATAAAAAGTATGGGTCACCGTGCTATTTTTCAAGGTACGAGTCGTTCAAAATTGCCAAAATTTGCTTAGATTGTTCATGAAAAACATTTTTGTGCTTAAAAAGAAATCTATAAGACAGAATTTTGAAATAAAATATGAGAAGATAGGTTTTATAATATATTTTAAGAAAATGGAAAGAAAAAATGGTGTCACCGAACTATTTTTCTTGCTACAAGTAAAAAATAAAAATTTCCCTATATGTCCAGTATAAATTTTGTACTAAAGAGTTATCTCCTTAAATGGCTTATTTGAAAAATTGATTCTAAAACACAAATATTTGGTATTCGATAAAACATTTTCGATAATGCAATGAATCACTAAGTTTTCTTTATATAAATAAACAGTGTAACCAATAAATTGTAAATCTGTCTCCAAATTTGCAGATTTGGGCAAAGAAGATTTTCGGTTATACAATTAGTCAAGCGTCTTACAACATTATTGTAAATTGTTGACATCTCGATATCTATATGATTGGTTCATTAAGTATGTTAATATATACATAATGGTTATGGTCTTTGATTTTAATTGAAATAAGTATAATCGCTAAATACAGTATTGTCTGATCATGATAGTAGTTATCTTTGATATTTTGATGATCATTGTATGTATGTTTGTATTAATTTTACAGTTGTATTAGCTTCTTTTGATACTATATCTACTGCCATTTAATAGTTTACTGTGTATGTCCATTTCTAAGTATGCATACTACTAGTGTATTCTTCAATATGTCTAACTCACCAGTTTATGTCAGTCTGATGCCTTGATTCAGTATGTTCTATAGCTTGTTATGTTGTTTATTTTATTTGCTATTTTTTACTATGTACATCATTTTATTACGAACGTATTCAACTTCATTTGGAGTACATGGGTATTCTCGTGGTTGCGAGATCATGGTTGCCCTGTTTAACCTGCTGTTGTTGCCTTTATGTCTCTGTGTCTCAATTTATTCTAATTGCATTTTGAGTTATTTCCATTTGACGAATGGATGTGAATTAAGTAAGTACATGTTCATTATTATTGTTTTGTTTGTTATTTAATTAATTTACTTTGATAAATGTAGTAAATTATTAAGTTCTGATTTCATTTCATTACATTTTGTCAAGTTGTTGTCTAATAAATTTGTTAATTGTTTTAGTGTGATTCAGGTTTTAGTGTTCTAATGTGTTATTTTGTTATTGACTATTTGTGTGTAATTTGTTTTTTACTTGATCCTTTTGGGGTCCAATTTGCATATTGTTCACTTGATCTGTGTCATATTTCAATCATTTTTATTAATATTCTATATTATATCATCTTTTATATCAGATTCTTACAATCTATATAATTTATAAATTTAAATATATTTTAATATATTAATGTAATTTACTATTAATTTTTCTATTCAATCAAGTTAACTTTATCAATACATAAACAATTTAAATTTACTCACATTATCATTTACAATTCAAATTGTATTGTCAGTTTCAATTGATTAATTCAGGATCAGATTAAATTTTATATTTCTTCAAATTGTGTAATCTAAAGTTTTCAATGTTCAAAGTTGTTCAATTGTAAATATGTAATATTAATTGTCAAATATTCGAAAATTGAATATTTCTTAATCTTGAATTATATTATATTTGTCGATTACATTTTTCAATTTGGTCAAATTTGAGCTAATACAAATTAAATTTTGATTCAAATCCAAATTAATTTCATAGATTTATAAATTAGTTCTTGATTACATGTAGATTTGAAATCAATTACTTAGATTTTGATTATTCACATAAGGAAATTGCAATTTCTAAATTTTTCAATTATCTTTATACATTACATTTGTGTAAACCTATTGTGATCATGATTTTCAATCAATCTAAGTTCAACTTAATTGCTTGTTCATACTATGATTTCGACATTATAGTCTATAATGGAAATCATTCAGTGTTTCACTTATAACTGTGCATTTGAATCATTGTTTAAGTGTATAATACATATGACCATTTTAAGAGTTATATTGTGTAATTTATTATGGTTCAAGGTTCACTAGCTGGAATATGATTTGCAATTGTCATATCTAGACCATACTGTAATTATTATCTAGTTGTTTAGAAATATAATTATATACAGTTATAAATGTATACTTCAATGATAATTCTGTCAGTATTTGTAAACATATTAGTTATTTAGATATTAGCAACAATCTTCTGAAATGTATAGTTTTTAATTATTTGCAATTACAATTTGATTATGTATGCTGTACTTAGTAATACTGTACACTATCTTGTACAAATTCGTAAATTGTGAATTTATATGATATTCGATTTAAAAAGAGTGATATCTTGATTCTATTATGAGTTATGCTCTGTGAACAATATTGCTCTATAATATTTGCATATTATCAACATAATGTATGATAGCTAATTTAAAAAGTGTTATTTAGCTAATAGCTTGATCTAATTCATAATCTATTGTCAAATGACAATGTTAAAATAACTAGTATGTATCAATTAATTGTCTGATTATGCATGAAAATCAAATCTTTGAAATGTTCTTACTTCAACATGATTATGCCAACTTTATAAACGTGATAAGTAAATGATCATGAATTAAATCTAGCAACTGATACACATGCTTATTTATACGAATTACTAAAATTTATTTCCGATTGGTTCGTTGATTTCACAATATTTTAATTTATACATTATAATATGCTAATATCAATTTCTAATTTTCAGTCATTTCAAAGGTTGATTGGAATATTGAAAGGTCTACTAATTCTGTGAATATTTATTCAGTACATTCTTAATTTGATTACTGTTAAATTCATACAAAATATAATTAATATCTGATCTTAATTGATATTCGTAATACGAGAATGATCTTATATAATGGATGGTAAATGTATTAGCACTTAAGGACATGAACTCTTTATTTATAATGATCATAGGTAAAGTATATCTGAAATTCATTTTAGTTAATTGCAGACTTTAATTATACGTCAATTAATTCGAAAGCTCGATGTCAGACATTTTAAGTATGCTTATGATAAAAGCTTAATTATAATGTTATGATTGTAAAATCTCAGTGCATTAAGCATGGATGTCTGATAAACTTAACATGGAATTCTAGAAATCTGCTAGACTCTCTTAGATGATGACTATAAACTCTAGCTATGAGTTATAAGTAAATATTAATTAGTGTAAAGCTTTATAGTTGAACATATTTTATATATTATTATTAGAAAATGAATATGATTAATGAAATGGACTTTAGTAATGTTCAATACTTGCAGACTAAAACTATGCTATTAACATAGTTAAATATCTTACAAATTTCAAAAATTCTATCAAGTAATCGTATTTTGAAAATTATAGCTTAATTTTGAAATTTAGAAATAGTAATTCGTATGCCTATCAAATTATAATTTAAGTGTATGAAATTCTTAAACAAATGTATCTTTAAAAAGCTAGCATGAAATGTGAGTTAATGATTGAGAAACCGATTCTACATGGACAGAATTAAATAAGTGTCTCGATTAATATTTGTCAAATATAAATACTTTATATTAAGAATGTATTAAATAAAGCTATTTAGTTAAGTATGTTTAGTTTGAAGATTCTTTCAATTGTATACTTAAACCGACAATATGTCTACATGTAAAGCTAGTTGCAAATTACATTTATTAAGTGTTAAATTAGTGTTCAATTCATCTAAAAGGCTCAAAATGCATAAACAATACCGATATTTCAGAGTTTATAAAGTATATCAAACTTTCAAAGAGTAATGAAGTCATAGATACTTTATGTAGTTTAAAATCATCTTTAAATAAATTTATAGTTGATACATAAATTCGGCAAAATATAAAAATTGATAGTACAGTGCATTCAATTGCTAACATTCCTGTTAGTGATTCAATATAAAATTATGAACATACTGCAGTTCATTTATCGTCATAAGATAACTGATGATTTTTAAAAATAATACAGTTCATATAGTACAACTAAGAAATACTTACATCTATGAAAATTATAAATAATTTGAATAATTTTAATAATGAATGATCACAAGTATTTTTGATGGAAATGTTTTATTAAATGATGACTATTGATACTTATAACTAGGTAATAGTGCTGTATATAATTAACATAAGCATCGTTCATTAATTCAGATGAATTCTAAAAATTAATAAGCAAATGACAATGTTACAGAAAATTCAAATTCGTTAGCAAAGAATTATAAATTTAATTAATTAAAATTTTCAAGCATAAAGACTATATCAAAATATCAGATTCTGGATTTAAATTAAGTTCTACTATAAATATAGTGACTTTGTCAAGATGAATGTGCACTAAGAACAGTCGATTCATAACATTAAAAAATTAATTCAGCAAATATAATTGAAAATATTACTAGAATATTGAAATACAATTTGATTAAGTACTCGGTCTTGCTCGCGATTTCTTTAAGCAAATCAAAAATGCGACTGATTCTTATGAAACATACATATAATGTAATTATATAAAAATAAGGAGATGTGGTATTTGTTCTCGTCCTAGATATGAGGACATTAATGCCACTGGACGGCAAGCAACAATCAATCGGATATAAACTTTAACACCCATTTTTTCCATTGAATTGTCACTGGAAAAGTACAAAAGTAGTTTCAAAGAAGAATATGAAAATGCAGTTATAATGCAATTCGTTTGTAACGATAATTTCCATTGAATGTTGACAAATATTTTGAAGGGTTAGATTCCGCATTCTACAAGTCCGTAACTAAGGAAAGCCACTATTTTAAATTCGGATTTTTTGGTATGTAATTTCTCAAAAAATAAACAAAAAAAGTCACATTTTGTGCCTCAAAATCTTCTTTTTGTCAATATTTAAACCCTTCAGAAGCGTTCGAAAAGTATAAATACGTCTAGTGTTTATGTTTGACATCGGGAGTATAAAATAAAGTACAGTTATCTCCTAATTTCCGGTTGGTTAAATAAGGCATATTTGGTGACCACATCTATATATATACAATTTATGCACCCCGATTTCAGCACAAAAGAAGGGAATTTTTATTGGTTTCCCCAGTCATAATTTCTACAAATTCTATTATGGTGATGGTCTTAAAAATGTTAAAAACATCAATTTGTTGAAATTAATACCAAATATACATAAATTTTGTAAATGAACTATAAATCCATTTGTAGGAATACAATATGAAAATGTATTCCCGTCTAGTTTTGGGAAAGACGGCTTCAAGCCGTCAATCCCTATGTGGTTGACCAGACTGACATCCCTCACGTCATTCATTTGGTTTTATAGTGTGGAAAACACCCCAAAAATCTTACGGAGATTGATGAGAAGGAGACACACAAATGAATAGATTGACTTTAAACACTTTTGAACACTTTTCCTTCTGTTTCTCGCGAAATTATCGTATCTTCAGCTCTCCTTACACTATTTACGTTTCTTTTACAATCCGGAAAAATCAGAATGACGAGATATTCTAAATATATCCAACCTACATTATAGTGACGTCATTGTTGGAATGCCACACTAGTCACTAGGTAGAAGCAGGGATATCCTTTACTGATTATTTAAATCATTCTCAGAGTTCGTGTACTAATTTAAAATTTGTATTTGTTCAATTTGAACATAATTATGTTTGCTGTAAATATTTCAAACATCAACATGCAATGCTTTAATTTGTAGGTCAACTTGTAACTTTCACAGTAAACAATGGCCGTGGGGATACATGAGATTGGGGAGAGAAACGACAGTTTTCATTTTTTCTGTAAAATTCTGTTTTGAGAATCTTCCTCCAATACAGGAGCACCTTAATTGATGAGTAATAATCCACTAAAATAAAAGTTAATGTATCAGAACACTTAAAATGTGACATTTAGTATATGATTAATAGTCTTCCATTAAAACTAAATTTTGTGTAACAACATAATCATTGTAATGGTAAAAAAAAAATAATTAAAAATGTTGCATTTTGTATATTTATTCATGAAATTTACAAATATATCAAAATGTAGGATCTGGAAACAAGCTTCACACAGTTTACATCAATCATATTGGTTTTTATTAGTACCTGTATCCTTGTGATGAGAGTTGTAACTGGGAACTTTATCAATGGAAATTTAAAACTGAATAGATTTTTCAGTCCTCACTTTCTTGAGAAAAAAAATTAAAATCTTAGAGTACTGTCACAAAAAGGAAAATGGCCCTAGCCTGCAGTTTAGTGGTACACAATTAAAATTTCAAAAATATTGTAGTAGTTGTTAAATGATAGAATTCAGTTGAATTTTCGATAATTAGCTTTCAACTTTAATCGAATGTTTTGATTTAGAAGATGCAGATCTCTTCCATTGGTCCAAATTGAATCCTTAACTAAGGAAACGAAATTACATTACACAACAATTGATTTCAATATTGTCAACCTTTCTACATATTCTAGGTGTTCTTTTTCATTCTTTATATGAAGACTATCAAAAGATACCCCAAAAAAAAAAAAAAAAAACAATGGCCGTCTTTCCCTCAGAGCTCTTCAGCTCTTTGATTAGAAAGATGGGAACATGTATATCTATCATCCTTAGAGCTACTGGGCATGGCAACACATGTTGTAGAGTTGCTGGTTTGTCTTTGCAAAATGTGCACGTTGGATCTTCTAACAAACCCACTGTAAAGAGGTTTGATTGGCTTGGCAGTACACCATACACTGATCTTAGTAGCAGAAAGCTCAAGCGGTATCCCTTTGCACTCAAGGTCAGTGGCGGATCCGGTGGGGAGGGGAGAGAGGGATTCTGGGGGTTTCAATCAATGCTTTTGAATGGGAACAAATAGTTTGAACCCCCTTTTATTCTGGGTTGGAACCCTTTCTTTAAAAAGTGGCTGGATCCGCCCCTGCAGGTTAATGCACTGGTCCTAGCTATTTGCCAATTTAATCAACTGCATGCCTTGTTGTCTCATGCCCACTGTCTTAATATGCATGCTCTTTTCTATCTGACGGACATCCTGCTGTACCAAGTCACTTCTTCCCTTCTCATCTTCTTTATCCAATCTTTGATTTTATTGACATGTCAAATTTGTGTATGCATACTGCTATGAAATCATCGATGACACTGTATCTTAGTCTTGTCTGTGCTTTTTTCACTGTTCCCTCTGCTTTCCGCTTTCTTCATGTCCTGATCTTCACTTTGGCTCCTCGAACTTTATCATATTTTCTGTCCCTCAACATCATAACCTGCCTTGTTTTTGTGACTTTAAACAATTTTTTCTACGCCTGAGTGTATTGCAGCTTAATCCCAATACTGTACAAGCACACGCTGCTGAAACTCCTTGGCACATCAAGCCATTTTCTGAGGCTGGCTATGATCTTCCTCTCCAAAACCTCAACGTTGGACACATTGGAAAACCCATATACCAATAACGGTCATTGTATCCTTGGCAGACACCATGTTGATAAATATATCCAAGCCGTATATCTTCTTGGAAAGCAACTTTTGTTTATCTTTGCCTGTCAATCTACCAACTGTTTTTGTATTTCTTTGGGGTTTGCACTGTCTGATAGTGTAGCATCAAACTTTTTACCGCAACCTCCCCAACTGTTGGTGTCTTTTATCCTGCTAACTCGAAAGTTTAATCTTTCACTTTGCCTTTCCTCATAATCAAACTTCTTGATTTACTTGGTTTGAACTCTTCCAATCTTTCCACCAGTGATTTCGATCACGTTGATTGTGGTTATGTTATTAACACAGAAAAAAAAGTTAAGTACAAGTAGTTTGGATCTTTCTATTTGGCTACATAAACTTACAGCAATACAATGGGATACATAATAGTTTGCAAGGGAACCTTGAAAAAAATACTTGATTTCCTTGTACAAAACACAAATATTATTATTTTTTAAATTTTTTTTTTTTATTATTATTATTATTTTATCACCATTTGGCAACTTTGCACAAGATTTTACGGTTTTAACAAATTAATTGAAAAATGATGAGATGTGGTATGATTGTCAATGAGAGAACTATCAAACAAAGTCCAAGGGATAAGGGTGTATGTAGCCTTATGGTGTTTTTTTTATCATGTAACCAAATTATGGATGTCTAGATATGGGTCAAAGCTACAATTTTTTATAAATTTTGGCATATTTTCAATTAATTATCAAACAAAAAATTAACAGAACGAGAAGAACATTCCAAATCAAGAACAAAAACTCTACTGAAAATAGCCTGCACTTTTTTTTTTGCAATCGTTATATCAAGACTTATAGTCTAATGAAAATAGGTAGTGATAATAAAAAGCACAACAAATACGAATTGAAATAGCGCAGTTAAACTTTGTTTTAGTTATTGAAAAGAATGGATGTTCCACGGTAATGTAGTTTATGCTTACGTCACTATATGTATATAACACTTCTAATTAAGAATATCTAATAATGATATAAAAATCAATGAACGATGACTAATAGCTTGAAAGTTTCCAAAAATATAAAAGTTTAAATTAAGCCTTTAAATGGTTTTATTGAACAAATGACAACACACATGCTTGATTATACTTAACGATAACACCCAACAACAAAACACATACGGATAAAAATAGATCCGAATCATTATACATATGGAAAAATCGTATTCTTATATGATTAATGTACACATATATATGTACGATTTAATAACAACATCTTCGTATTATACCATCTTATATTAGTATCGTTGTGCAAATTTATATATATATATACACGTGTATATATACGGGGCTGAAACCTGTACTTTTCACTTCTCCGGCAACCACCTAGCATTGCGCAGATGCTTATCCCTTCTCTAACTATAGCTGATAAAAAATCAGCTTTCGTTTCGGGAGGTGCTACCTTCTCGTAGTCATTAAACAAGGACGACTAATGAAGCATTTTTAAGTGTACAGGAATGATCATCTGCTCATCTCTTTTATATATATATATAACGTCTAGAAATTAGTCAACGATCTTTCTTAAGAGGGCGCTGGATCGTTATGAGTAACGATACTGTACACGAATAAAAAAATTATATAAGCCTAAAAAGTGTACAAAACAACACCAATATAAAAAAAGGAAACAATAAATATATAAGTATCTATAAATATTTTGGATAACAGATGTGACAAAAGTTAAGTTATTACAACAGAGACTCCGTAGATATACATCCCCAACGAATAGCACTGTCTGATTCAAACTGATATAATTCTAAAATTTCAAAGTTTACGACGGTTTAGTAATTACAACAGAGGCTGCGTATTCATACTCACTAAATGAATAGCACTATTTGATTTGAACTGGTATTATTCTTAAATTTCAAAGTTGACGAAGGTTAAGTACCTTTCTAACAGAGGCTGCGTATTTATACATTCCAAGTAAGTAGCACTGTGCGTTTTGAACTGGTATAATTTAAGAATTTCAGAGTTGACGAAGGTAAAGGAATTACAACAGAGACTGCTTAGTTATACAACCAAAATGAAAAGCACTGCGCATTAGAACTGCACCTTTACATTGATCCTATTTGATGCCAACGTTTTATAATATGAGATTTTTTTTACTTTCATTTAAGACCACTTACAGAAAATATAACGTCCTACATACAAGATACAATACACTATCTTAAGAAAAAAGATTCCTTGAACCCTCTCCCACATGAAACAGTCCTTGTCTCGCTTGATGTTACCTCTCTATACTAACATTCCCCATGATGATGGTATTTTTATTTTTTGTCCAATATGGTTCTAAACTATGATATGCTGTGCAGTCCAACTTTCATTTCAGAAAGGCAAAAATAACTAAAATTAAAATAGCAACACAAGTAGGTAGGCTCATTTGTCATGATTTTGCATGCTTTGTTTTAAATATTTGAGAGGTCTCTTCGAAGAAGCTTTGCTTCTGTTTTTCTCATAGAATTCTATGTTAAACTGTATGCCCAACGTTGTATAGCCATCAAAGATTTGGATTGGCATCAACTTATTAAAATTCGTAAAAGACCCTTTATGGATCATTCCTACAACACCTAGCTCAATATATGCCAAGCTATTTAAAATTACAGACTATATAGCGAAATTTTACTGAAGAATTATTTGGTCAAAAATTAGTTAGTACAAATTTTCATGAATCTCAGTTTATAAAAGACTTTCTACTCAAGATTTAGTTTGGAAATCATGTAATACCGGTAGAAACTTAATTGAAAGCGGTTTTCTTTTTTAATCTTGCTACTAGTATTTCTTTCGATGTTGTCCGGTGTTTAGAGTGGCCCGGCCACACATACACATGGAGATTGGAGTCGAAACCTAACTTGGCATTAAAAATTCGGATAGAGCACGGAGCCCAGGTAATTCGACGAAGATACTTCTTTTCATTGGTTTCCCCACCCTTATCGAAAATCAACCCCGCGGTTTTTTCTCAGTATTCACAGTTTGTTTCCAGGGATTAACAAAATAAACGTGTATGTAACTTCAGACTATTCGGTCTCAAATTGAAGTAAACATGTGTTTGATTTTCTGGTTTTTTTTCGTATATAAGTATTGAAACAAATATCAGCCACGCCTGCATGGGCTATTTTTTATATCATTATCGAGCTATTTAATATTTACTTAAGAACTGTAAAAATTTCGTTTGACTTGTATTAATTTAATGCTGTTTCATTGTTTCATCATGAATTGTTGATGTTATGTCATGTTAAATATTTATGCTCTTTGCAGGGTCCTTAATTGGAAATAAAGCTGAAAATTATCTCCTTCTTTTTCCTCTGTGATACAAAATACATTGAAATGTGATTCTCGCGTGAAACGTGTAAAACTTCACGGTAAGTTTTTTTTTAAATATTAAGAATATTCGCAGCTCAAACTATAGCATAAATAAGGATGTGAAGGGGGGACCTTCATGTCCCATTTCTTTAATTTTTCATGCCTTTTTTCTCTATTCTTTTTACTTTTTGTCCATTATTCCCTATTCTTTATATTTTAGCAGCACATCATTATTCTCTATTCTTTATTTTTTTGGACCATTTTTCTCTATTCTTTATATTTTGTGTCCATTATTCTCTATTCTGTAAACCCCTATCCACACCCTCATAAATTAAAATTACGACACAAATGCATATGAGGGGCCAGATGGTGGGTCTCATCACGATTCACTAGTTGATTTTTTTGTCAATCACGATTCACAGAAAATAAATTTCCATGATCACGGATCACGAAAATATGAGAAAAAAAAAATCTGTAGAAAAACGGATCACGATAGCGAAAATGCGCCGTTCACGAAGAACGAAAATAACCCATCAGGCCCCTCGCATATTTATGGCGAATATTTGTGAGTGAAATATCGAGTGCATGCCAAAACCAAATGATTATTATCATGACAGATGTTGTTCATACAGACAAACGACATGGTAAGTTATTTAGTTGGTACTTGCATATGCTAATTTATGTATCCAAAAATTATAAAATTGAACAAGATCTATATGTAATTATTTTTTTTTAACGAACAGGCGTATTATTGACTTTTCCATGACATCACCGATACTTTTATTGTTACGTCATTGAAACTACCTGTGCTTAGGTTTATTGGGTATTTATCTCATTTAAAAATAAACACAGCAGGAAATTTGAAGTTAAGATTTCAGTGAAAAGGCCCTTATCGCACCATATTCCTTCTAAGTAAACAACTTTATCGGCCTTTACTAAAGAGTCTATATACACAAGTTGCATGATACTTGGGTCATGATCCAAAAGTAAAATAACAAAAAACCCGAACTCCAAGGAAAATTCAAAACGGAAAGTCCCTTATCAAATGGCAAAGTCAAAAGCTCAAACACATCAAACGAATGGAAAACAACTGTCATATTCCTGACTTGGTACAGCCATTTCCTTATGTAGAAAATGATGGATTTGGGAAAATGGTATCCAAGTGATACTGTGCCTCAAAGAACTTTGAATTACATTGTCACAAAATTTTGATAACCGTGTATATATATATTTATATATTATTAAACATTTAGTCATGAGAATGCTAGATACGATTTAACATTTTTATTGATATAAAACAAGGAAGTGTTTCACAGTGTGAAGACACATATGACACCGACTATTGTGGACATATAAATATATTACCAGGAATTAAAATGGAAAGTTAAATGAGTTCCATTGTTATTGTCGGAAATCATTTTAATTTTATAAAATATACTTCCCACAAAATCATTTACACACTGATTTAAATATAAACACTAACTGCAAATTTTTCTCTGTTTTTCGCACGGATCTTTCATACACATGTATTGGTTTCTATTAGAAAAAAAAATTAAAAAAAATAGAAGTTTGAACGTACTTGTAAGATGCACAAAACAATGTAAAATTTTCAAAAAAATGTCCTCCTCAGAATACATAATAATTGTTACTATGAATTTGGTACAGGATTTATAATAATAAAAAAACAGGTTTCTACTTGTCACTGCCGAGTATAGCTTATGACGTGTTCCCTTCTGCTAGAAAGCAGAATAAACCGATTTTGAAAATTGTTTAAATTAATTAAAACATATACAATGTACCCTGTAACGTAAGAAAATTATATTTTGTGAGGTGGTAAATGACCTAGCGGAACCGTAATTTTTTACTGTAGTATATATATGTACTTCAATATTGTAAATATAAGCATGATTTCAAAGGACAGTCAAAGGGAAGAGTTCCAACCCCTTGATTTGGCACTGCTTAAAATACCCGAGAACATATAACTTCTACAGAAAACTTGATACAAGAGTTGCAACACCATAAAGTTTGCCTGATGCAATATTTGAATTATTCTTAAAGGGAAATGAACTATCAAATTGAAGTCAAGATTAAATGAAACAAGTGAGGTGCACAATCAAGTTCATAAACATCATGGATACACATAATCATGTAACTTGTGAGGTGCAGATTCAATCCCCATAAACATCACGGATACACATATTATCATGTAACTTATGAGGTACACAATCATGTTCATAAACATCATGGATACCCATACTAGTAATCATGTAACTTATGAGGTGCAAAATCATGTTCATAAACATTATCATGTAACTTATGAGGTGATAAACATCATGGATACACATAATCATGTAACTTATGAGGTGCAGATGCAATCCCCCATAACAAAATTGGGGATATTGATTTGATTGATTTGCTTAACTACCAGTTTCAAATTTTTCAGGCATATTGATGCGATGGATGTTGAGCTATCATTAATATAAATACTGAGGAACAGCAAACATAATCCAAGTGCCATATGCAAGATGGACATATACTGCTCACAACCAATTCATATATCAAATATTAACTTGTCATGTATGTCGTGACCTATAGCACACACCGGTAAAAAATAGTCATTTTAACTCTAGGATTCCCAAGACACAATTTAACCTACAGCACTGCATAAAAGAAAGCAGAAAAACTGATATATATATTTTTGAAATTTAGCCCAACAATGTTAGATCTTGTTCTTCCCTCAGCGGGATTCGAACCCTTGCTTCTGTGACATCGTTGCAACACCGCCTGCACTGTGTACAGCGCCCCACACCACTAGACCACATGTGCTACATAATAATATAGCTTTCGGTGGTCGATGTAATGCCTTTCACCGTCGGCTTTATCTAGGGCTGTAACACAGTACATGATGTATAGTGGCAAGTAGATGGTGTACCTTTCAGATAAGATTTTGTCTGTCGTAAAGGATATATGTATATACTGAGTAAATAGTTTGAGTCATAACTCAGAAAGATTAACCTGACAACTGGAACATGAAAATGAGAGCAATGTCTTATCATCAACAACCTACGTACATAGTGTTGTTTACTAGGTAGAAGTGGGGACAAGATATTGATTAAGGTATTTGCAAGTGTCAGAAAATAATACCCAATTACATAAGTCTCATCCGAGACATGTATCTTGTCTCAAGTACCGCGACTTTTGTCGCACATGAGTAAATAGGGCATTGGAGTGTGAATTGTAGGTCAGGGTGAACAGCTTTTTGGTGGGAGGCTTTTATTTCGCCCTTAATTCACTATTTTACCAAATGACATAAGTGTAGCTCACATAGAATAGAAGAATGAACTCCGACATAGTTGATTTAAGTAAACGAAGCGTTCCGTATACATGTAAATCAACTTTTTGATCTGCACGCTCTGAAAGATTCTGAAATATCCAACGCCATTTCGTAATAAATTGTCAGATTTGATAACATTAGTAATTACCTACTAAGGTCAGAGACATATCATACTACTAGTATCCTACTAAAAAGAAGATATTCAATACTCGTCTGTCTTCAAATAATATACCAAATATTTCAGAAATAGCATACCATTGTATTAAAAGTCTCTGCCAATATCTTATATACCAATTCTTGAATGCAACGATGCAAGTGACCCATATAATTGTAGGGGAAAACAACTAACAGGTGCAACTGGCAAACATTTTAAGGTAATGAAATTTGTAATTGAATAAAATTTAACGCAAACAAATGTTACATCATGTCAAAGAAAAAGATCCATAAAATTCTACTAGCTCAGTAGACATATAATAGAGGAACACACAGCTGACGACATATAACGGAAGTTCCGAACACACACATAGCAAACATCTGTTAACAGTCAGTTCAATCCAGGACTCCCCAGACGCACAAAAGAACGCAGTAAACACATCTATATCCCAAGATCAATTTTGGAGTATGGAGTCATCATATAGAACCCATACACAAAAAGTAATCAACCAATTTGAAAAATTTATATATCTTGTCTTGCTGATTATTCTTCTTCTCTATCTTCTATAGTTGTTCATAGTTTTTGACCAAAACGTTATAAAAGTGTTAAAACGCCATATAAGGACAATAACTCCTATAAAGAGTCAACTGACAATCATGTCTTAATGATAATTGCTGTCTACAGTTGTTCTTAATCTACCTCAGTTTTCACCAAAAATGCAAACTATTGGTAAAAATCATCAAAAAGGAATCGACTGTCAATTTTGGCCATTTTGACAAATTTGTAGATCTTCTCCTGCTGATCATTGGTGCTTTTTCAAGAATCTATATCAAACTTTTCCTGTGTTGCTCACCTGCATCCTCAACAATAGCCATTTTTTTTAAATCATCATGCAAGAGCAATAACTCTATGAAGATTTAAATGACAATTTCAGTCATGTTGACATATTTGTAGATCTTATCCTACTGATAATTTTCAAACATCTTTAAAGGGAAATAACTCCAATAACGAGTTGACTAAAGATTTTAGCCATGATGGCTTATTTGGAGATCTTGTCTTGCTGATCATTTTTGCTACATAAAATTTCAATCTATTTATTATAGTTTTCAAAATAATCGCCAAAATGCAAACTAGAGGCCCTAAAGAACCTGTGCCGCTCACCTGCATCTTCAACAATGGCTACCAAAATGTTTTTGTATGAATTCCACTGTTAATTTCTTTCATTTGTGTTGAGATTCCCGTGGCACAAACCCTCTACCTTTAATAATGTAATTGCCATTTCCTTTGTTGGTATTTTCAAATTGTAATTTTATGTACATTTCCATTTATTCGAGACTATCACTCCAGTCAGTTCAGTGACATTGCAAATGATTACTTTTGTTTATGCAATGCCATAAAAACAACACTGAAATGTTATCTGCCTCTACTCTGTAAAGTATGATCTTCAGATGAATTTGTAAGGAACCATAAGAGCCACATTCCAACTGAAACAGTTATTTTCCATAAAAATTCCACGTATAAAAATCAAAGTGCAATATGAGGCAGCTGCCTTGAAACACCATGGTAAAATGGGAGAGATCATACTGACAATAGCCCATAAAACATTTCACACAAAACTAGTCTTTGAGTAACACAAATCCCACCAAAATGTGGGTGATTGCAGGTGCTCTGGAAGTGTCAGCAGCTCTTGCTCCACTTGTGACACCCCTCAGTCTACTCTTGGCAAAACATGTTGATTAATCACATCCAGTAATTAGCCATCACACAAAAATCATCAGTCATGTAAATTCTCTAAACTAAAACTTGACTAAATGTGAAAGTTTAAAATGAAAACAGAGTCTTCCAGGACAAAGGAAAGAACAGATATTGAAAAATAAAATAAGATATTAAATATATTACACTAAAAACGATGACAAAATCAATCCCTTTGAAACAAAACCAGGAGTGAACACAGGTGCTCTGGGAGGGTTCACTAATGGCCATTGTCAGGTGCTCTCGGAGGGTTCACTAGTGGCTATTGTCAGGTGCTCTTGGAGGGTTCACTAGTGGCCATTGTCAGGTGCTCAAGGCAAGTACAAATTTAATGATAGGTTGCATTTGTTGATGTCACAATCGAGAAAAAGAGGAAGGGATTGTATCTGACAAGTGCAGCATATCTTTGATCATCTCTGACACAGATAAATAAAGTAATGCATTTCAAAGTACTTTCAGGTGAAAAATTGACAAATCTTTCTGTCTTATTTAATATTTTAAAACAAGTCTTAATATGATAAATACTTTTATGATATAGTGTTGTATAATCACCCAAGGAGTAGGTTCTATAGGGCCCCGGTATCATGATAACACAAATAGCACAAACTTCTATATGTTTGGGGCCAAACTTACTCCTTTATAGACATTCTTTTGTTAATAATAACAACTTGTAACTAAATTTGAAACAAACCTTTTTTATTACAATCTTATGAAAATGAAAATGACTTACTAGTATATGAACTAAAATAAATCTGACATTATGAAAACATAAATGTCCTCCCGTTACATTCTATGGTTGTCCTTCAAACCATTTAGCCATTCAAAATATCCTATTAAAACATATCAAGTCTACATTCTTGGAATCTGTTTTAGACATCATTCTGTCCATCGATGAACACACTGTTGATTCGTACACACATAATATAACCTCATTCCTTCCTGTAACACAAATTAATACTTCTTAAATTAATATCAACATGACAAAACAAAACATTAACAAAAACTCAAAATTAAGGAAATAACATGTTTTAGCGGTTATGATTTAAAATAGAAAGTGTCTTCTAACTATTACAACTGTATTTGATGATTTTTCGTAAAGAAACATAACTCTAAAATCTGTCAATTTGAATTATAATTCTTTAAAATTTCCAGTATCAGTTTCAGTGCATATATTGGTGAACAAGACATGTTATCAACCATTAACAAACATTCGTCTCTAGTATCAGTTACCAAATGTTAAATGGCGATCATCTGAGTATCTACTGATTATAACATTTATAATCTATCATTCTGTTTTATTTACTAACCTCAATGTTGTTATGCACATTTTAGACATATATTTCTATTCATTCCATGTGTACTGTATCATTTTTCATGACAATTAAAAACTTTTTATTGTTGACTATTTTCTAGAAGTTATATCATCTATATATTAACATTGTATATATAAGAGTTCCATGCTCTTGTCATGTTCAAACCATTTCAATTTCTTTACAGAAAAGTTAATTGCTTCTTTACAGATAGATCAGTTGGTGGTCTGTTATAAGGTAAAATTCCTTTTGACCCTATCCGAATTGCCAAACTTTTTCTTAGTACCAGTAGAACTACCAAACTACCTTCCTATGGACTAACCTACATAACTTATTTGCATATTATGTATGGTAAAACTGAATTATATGAAAACCATGAAATATTTGCCACTGGACATTTGGTAAAATACGTGGAATCAACAAGCTTCCCAATATTTATAGACTACAGATTGTTTTTCAAGCGAGAGGGTGTTATTTAGCTACAATCTCATCAATGGGCAACAGCCTAGAGATGAGATGTGACCGAGAAACATCCTCGAATTTGAAAGACAATAGATAATCTGTTTATTGCTATTTTGCCTTTTGATGTTTACATTGACAACGGCACGTTTACCCTTAGTTTCTATCGATAATTTTTCTATCTCAAGCGAGTAGCATGATATGAATAAAATGCTCCGCTGGGCGCAGCTTGATAGGACCGCAGAGGTCGAACCCTGAACAGTTGGGGCAAGTATGGACACAACATTTAAGCATAAAACAGCTCTGAATTTGGAATGTGATTGAATATTTGACAGAGCATAGGTTTGTGACACAAAATGAATGTGGTCTGAAAAATTTGAAATTGGACATTTACCTATTATGGTCCAATATCCAAAATTTAAATACATGGTTAGAATCAGCATACCAAAGAACTCCAAGAATTCAATTTTTGATGAAATCAAGCAAAAGTTTAATTTAGGACCCTTTGGACCTCAATGTGGACCAATTTGATAATAAAGCCCAAAATCCAAAATCTTAATACACGGTTAGATTCAGCATTTCAAAGAACCCCATATATTCAATTTTTGTTGAAATCAAACAAAGTTTAAGTTTGGACCCTGATTTGGACCAACTTGAAAACTGGGCCCAAAAATCCAAAAAATTAATACAGGTTTAGATTCAGCATTTCAAAGAACCCCATATATATTCACTTTATGTTGAAATTAAACAGTTTAATTTTGGACCCCGATTTGGACCAACTTGAAAAAAACTGGGCCCAAAATCAAAAATCTAGATACATGTTTATTAATAGACAATATAAGCTTAGTTTGTAGCTTCATCAAAATATATATATATATATATATATATAGCATTCGGAAAATTAGTTTATACAGAATAACAAACCTACCACAAAATTCTTCAAACAATTTGCCAAAGAAAAGAAAAAATTATTTCAAAATATCATTTATCATTAATACAATGTCTTTAAAAAATCTATAAAACTGATCTGTAATTATCTTCAAAATATCTAATAATGAACAGTAAATTTCAAACTATATTTAATAAGTCCTACAGAGCTTATCATCAACAACACTTAGGAAACACAAAATTTTCAAATAAATCTGTCACTCCAATTATAATTATGTTATTGATAAATACCACATGTTTTGTTATCTTGATAATAGGTGAAAATTATTGCATGAATAAATTAATAGTAAATACATTGTACTAATCCATATGTACAAATGTGTATATTTAGTTAATTGTAAAAATCTATTATACAAATTGTGTGTAGTTTTATAGGAAGAAAAATAAAATTTTCAATTTCTTTTTGTTATGTGTAGGGGCATTTCATTATAAACTTTCCTTCATTCTTTTTATATTTAATTTCTATGATTCGGTTATAAAGATGTTAAATATTATTCAAAATATCTAATAATGAACAGTAAATTTCAAACTATCTCTATACACAATTTCTTCTCCAAAATTAGATATGATGCTGTATCCATTTCTAACTATGATTCAACTTAAAATTTCGATTAATTGTGCAATACATCTCTAAGACATGGTCTAAGTACTTAATTAATTTAAAATTGAACCATTACCAACATGACCAATTATGATCCAATATCCAAATTCTAAATATATGGTTGGAATCAGCATATCAAAGAACCCGAAGAATTCAATTTTTGAAGAAATCCAATAAAGTTTAATTTTGGACCCTTAATTTCGACCTCAATGTGAACCACTTTGATAACAGGACCAAAAATCCAAAATCTAAAGACAAACTTAAATTCAGCATATCAAAGAACCCCATATATTCAATTTTTGTTGAAATCAAACAAAGTTTAATTTTGGACCCCAATTTCAACCAACTTGAAAACTGTGCAAACAATTTAATTATATGCTTAGATTCAGCATATTTCTTATCATTAATGTAGATTTTCTTTTCAGTCTGGGCATGGTATTTCACAGTTATCATACTGGAAAACAAACAACAACAAAAATTAAAGAAGGCAAATAAATTTTAGGTGGTATAAAACACTTAGTGTATTCAAACTTTATATATATAATTAATAATTCCCAATATTTTTCTTTCATTTGTCACAAACTAATATCTGCAACTTATCTATTAATTTCAACAACTTTATCTACACAATGTATTGTAATCAAATATATCCTTTAATAAAAGATAGATTATTATCTTAAAATAACATTTTGTTTTATTAAGATGTAACATAACATAATGTATGGCACAATTGTATTTAAAAACTGCACTTACCTACACTTCCACTTCAACAGATGGACAAAGGTCTATTTTAATTTCCAAAGGAATTTTTAACCATAAGAAAATATTCAAACATGTTAACAATCTTTAAATAAAACACAATGCATACACAATTATCACTACAATTAATATATCTGAATCAGCAAATCTATTTTAAACTATGACTCAATTTAAATTTCTATTAGTTGTGCAATAAATCTATAAATGTAGAGCTTGATTAACTATTTATTATAGCATAGTTTCTGAAACAGAATGAAAAAGACCTACAAATATCCATTATTGTCTTAAAACCAGACAAATAATTGTTTTGGCCCCTAATTACAAAACAGCTATAACAATAACACTCAATATCAATCCCAACCCTCCTATTGTGGTATGGAACCTTGTGCTAAAATTTCTTACACATCCATACACTTATACTAAAGTTATTGTCTGTGAACCAATTTATTTTCCATGAATCAGAAATGTAAACTACAAAAATAGTTCTCTAAAATCAGATATGATGCTGTATCTATTTTCAACTATGACCCAACTTAAAATTTCTGTTAATTCCAATTTATTTTCCATGAACCAGTAATGTAAACCACAAAAAATAGTTCTCTAAAATTAGATATGATGCTATATCTATTTTCACCTATAGCCCAACTTAAAATTTCTGTTAATTGTGCAATACATCTCTGAATTTAGATTCTGACCAAATATGTAATAATAGCATAGTTTCTAACACAGAATGAATGTGGTATAAGTTCTTAAATAATTTTAAAATTGGACATTTACCAATTATGATTCAATATTCAAATTCTAAATACATGGTTGGAATCAGCATATCAAATAACCACAATATTTAATTTTTTGTTAAAATCAAACTAAGGTTTATTTTGGATACTAAGGGGTCCAGTTTGAAAAACGGGCCCAAAATAAAAAATTTAAAACACTGTTAGATTGCATACATTTTAAAACACCAATGATTTAATTTTTAAAGAAATCAAACAAAGTTTAATTTTGGACCCAAATTTGGGCCAACTTTGAAAACCAAGAACAAAATCAAAATTTAAAACACTGTTGGATTGACCATAACAAAGTTTAATTTGGACCCTTTGGACCTTAATGTGGACCATGCCCAAAATCAAAAATCTAAATACACGCTTAGATTCAGCATATCAAAGAACCCCAAGAATTCAATTTTTTTTTTAATCAAAAAAAGATTTTGGACCCTTTGGCCCTTAATGTGGACCAATTTGAAGACAGGCGCCAAAATTAAAAAATCTAAATACACAATAAGATTCAGCATATCAAGGAACACCAATAATTTAATTTTTAAAGAAATTAAACAAAGTTTAATTTTGGACCCTTTGGACCTTAATATGGATCATTTCAAAAACAGACCCTAAAATCCAAATATTAAATACCCAATATGATTCAGCATATTAAAGACCCCCAAGAATTCAACACTTGTGAATTATACCCCATTGAAATTGCTAAAGAAATAAGCAATTGATGCAAAGTATTGGTTTTGGCCCCTTTTAACTAAACCAATAGTCATAACCCCTGAAATCAATCCCAAACTTTATTTTATGGTGTAACACCTTATGGCACAATTGAATAGCAATAAATAGACTTATACTCAAGTTATTGTCCAGAAATCAGAAAATCCTAGTTTTTCGGCCCCTTATTATTTAACGGTTTGGACCATGACCTCCAAAATCAATCCCAACTTTCCTTTTGAAGTATGGAACCTTGTGGTAAAATTTCATAGAGATCCATACTCTTATACACAAATTATTGTCCTGAAACATGAAAAATGCGTTTTTGACCCCTATTTGGCCCTTAATTACTAAACAGCTACAACAATTACCCCAAAAATAAATCCCAGACCTTCCTATTTTGGTATGGAACCTTGTGCTTAAATTTAATAAAGATCTATACAATTATAATCAAGTTATTGTCTGTGAACCAGACAAATAATTGTTTCTGTTAGGCCCTTTTTGGCCCCTTATTCCTAAACAGCTACTATAATAACCCCCAAAATAAACTCAAACCTTCCTATTGTGGTATGGAACCTTGTGCCTAAATTTAATAGAGATCCATACACTTATACTCAAGTTATTGCCTGCAAACCAGAAAAATTGTTGTTTTCGGCCCCTTTTCGACCCCTAATTATTAAACGGTTTGGGCCATCCCCTCCAAAAATCAATCAAAACTTTCCTTTTGAAGAATGGAACCTTGAGGTAAAATTTCATAGAAATCTTTATTCTTATACAGAAATAATTGTCCTGAAACATGAAAAATGCTTGTTTTTGGTCCCTTTTCTGCCCCTAATTACTAAACAGCTACGACAATAACCCAAAAATAAATCCAAAACCTTCCTATTGTGGTATGGAACCTTGTGCTAAAATTTAATAGAGATCCATACACTTATACTCAAGTTATTGTCTGTGAACCAGACAAAAAAATGTTTTCGTAAGGCCCTTTTTGGCCCCTAATTCCTAAAAAGCTAAAGCTATGAAAATAGCACCCAAAATTAATCCCCACCTTCCTATTGTGGTGTGGAACCTTGTGCTAAAATTTAAAATTAAGTACAGGTAGTTTGGATCTTTCTATTTAGCTTAATAAACTTACAGCAATACAATGGGATACATAATAGTTTGCTAGGGAAACTTGAAAAAATTACTTGATTTCCGTGTACACAACACAAATATTATTATTATTTATTTTTTTTATTATTATTATTCAATTACCATTTGGCAACTTTGCACAAGATTTTACGATTTTAACAACTTTATTGAAAAATAATGAGATGTGGTATGATTGTCAATTATAAAACAAAAAGTCCAATGGATAAGGGTGTAGCCTTATGTTGTAACCAAATTATGGATGCCTATATATGTGTCAAATCTACAACTTGATAAATTTTGGCATATTTTCAATTAATTATCAAACATAAAACTTAACAGAACGAGAAGAACATTCCAAATCAAGAACAAAAACTCTACTGAAAATAGCCTGCACTTTTTTTTTTTTTTTTTTGCAATCGTTATATCAAGACTAATAGTCTAATGAAAATAGTCTACACTTTTTTTGAGGTAGTGATAACAAGACAACTTCAAGCACAACAAATTCGAATTAAAATAGCGCAGTCAAACTTGTTTATTTGCTTACGTCACTAAGTATATAAGACTTCTAATTAAGAATATCTAATTATGATATAAAAATCATTGAACGATGACTAATAATTGAAAGTTTCCAAAAATATAAAAGTTTAAATTAAGCCTTTAAATGGTTTTATTGAACAATGACAACACACATGCTTGATTATACTTAGCGATAACACCCAATAACAAAACACATACGGATAAAAATAGATCCGAATAATTTATACATGAATCTTATTCTTATCTTATATATATTTTCTATACCGCGATATTTTTATTTTGTAATTATGTATCGAATTCTTTTGATCGCTACGGCAAACCACCTAGCATTGCGCAGATCTCTAACTATAGCTAAATAAAAAATCAGCTTTCGTTTCGGGAGGTGCTACCTTCTCGTAGGTATTAAACAAGGACGACTTATGTGAAGCATTTTTAAGAGTACAGGAATGATCATCTACTCATCTCTTATATATATAACGTCTAGAAATTAGTCAACGATCTTTCTTAAGTGGGCGCTGGATCGTTATGAGTAACGATACTGTTCACAATAAAAATAAATTATATAAGCCTGAAAAGTATACAAAACAACACCAATATAAAAAAGGAAACAATAAATGTAAGTATCTATAAATATTTTTGATAACAGATATATCCTTCATTATGTGACAAAAGTCAAGTTATTACAACAGAGACTGCGTAGATATACATCCCAAATGAATAGCACTGTCCGTTTTGAACTGGTATAATTTAAGAATTTCAGAGTTGACGAAGATAAATGAATTACAACAGAGACTGCTTAGTTATACAACCAAAATGAAAAGCACTGCGCATTAGAACTGCACCTTTACATTGATCCCATTTGATGCCAACGTTTTATAATATGAGATTTTTTTACTTTCGTTTAAGACCACATGCAGAAAATATACCATCCTACATACAAGATACAACACACTATCTCAAGAAAATGGAATCCTTGAACACTCTCCCACATGAAACAGTCCTTGTCTCGCTTGATGTTATCTCTCTATACTAACATCCCCATGAAGATGGTATTTTTTTTTATGTCCAATATGGTTCTAAACTATGATATGCTGTGCCGTCCAACTTTCATCTCAGAAAGGCAAAAATAACTCAAAAATTAAAAGAGCAACACCAGTATAGGTAGGCTCGTTTATCATGATTTTGCATGCTTTGTTTTAAATATTTGAGACGGTCTCTTCAAAGAATTTCTCATATGTTAAACTATGTCCAACGTTGTATGGCCATCATAGATTTGGATTGGCATCAAAATTCGTAAAAGATCCTTTATGGATCATTCCTACAACACCCAGCTCAATATATGCCAAGCTCTTTTAAATTGCAGACTATATAGCGAAATTTTACTGAAGAATTATTTGGTCAAAGATTAGTTAGTACAAATTTTCATGAATCTCAATTTATAAAAGACTTTCTACTCAAGATTTGGTTTGGAAATCATGCAATACCGGTAGAAACTTAATTGAAAGCGGTTTTCTTTTAAATCTTACTACTAGTATTTCTTTCGATGTTGTTCGGTGTTTAGAGTGGCCGGCCACACATACACATGGGGATTGGAGTCGAAACCTAACTTGGCGTTAAAAATTCGGATAGAGCACGGAGCCCAGGTAATTCGACGAAGATACTTCTTTTCATTGATTTCCCACCATTATCGAAAATCAACCCCGCAGGCTTTTTCTCAGTATTCACAGTATGTTTCCAGGGATTAACAAAATAAACGTGTATATAAGTATTGAAACAAATATCAGCCACGCCTGCATGGTTTATTTTTGATATCATGATCGCGCTATTTAATATTTACTTAAGAACTGTAAAAATGTCGTTTGACTTGTGTTAATTGAATGCTGTTTCATTGTTTCATCATGAATTGTTGATATTATTGTCATGTTAGATGTTTACGCTCTTTGCAGGGGTCCTTAATTGGAAATAAAGCTGAAAATTATCTCCTTCTTCTTCCTCTGTATTACAAAATACATTGAAATGTGATTCTCGCGTGAAACGTGTGTGTAAAATTTCACGGTAAGATTTTTCAAATATTATGAATATTCGCAGCTCAAACTATAGCATAAATGAGGGTCTGAATGGGGTCCTTCATGTCCGTATTCTTTTTTTTTTTTTTAATTTTTCATGCCATTTTTCTCTATTCTTTATACTTTTTAGATATAGGAAGATGTGGTGTGAGTGCCAATTGCCCATTATTCCCTATTCTTTATATTTTAGCACCTCATTATTCTCTATTCTTTATTTTTTTGGACCATTTTTCCTATTCTTTATATTTTTGTCCATTACTAGTATTCTCTATTCTCAAAACCCCTATCCACACCCTCATAAATTAAAATTACGACAAAAATGCATATTTATGGCGAATATTTGTGAGTGTGAAATATCTAGTGCATGCCAGAACCAAATGATTATTATCATGACAGATGTTGTTCATACAGACAAACGACATGGTAAGTTATTTAGTTGGTACTTGCATATGCTAATTTATGTATCCAAAAATTATAAAATTAAACAAGATCTATGTAATTTTTTTTTTACGAACAGGCGTATATTAGTGACTTTTCCATGACATCACCGCTACTTTTATTGTTACGTCATTTCAACTACCTGTGCTTAGGTGTTTATCTCATTTAAAATAAACACAAAATGAAATTTGAAGTTAAGATTTCAGTGAACAGTTATAGAGACAAATAAGGCAAGCGTGAATAAGGCCCTTATCGTACCATATATTCCTTCTAAGTAAACAACTTTATCAGCCTTTACTAAAGAGTCTATATACACAAGTTACATGATACTTGGGTCATGATCCAAAAGTAAAATAACAAAAATACCGAGCTCCAAGGAAAATTCAAAACGGAAAGTCCCTTATCAAATGGCAAAATCAAAAGCTCAAACACATCAAACGAATGGAAAACAACTGTCATATTCCTGACTTGGTACAGGTATATCCTTGTGTAGAAAAGATGGATTTGGGAAAATGGTATCTAAGTGATACTGTGCCTCAAAGAACTTTGAATTACATTGTCACAAAATTTTGATAACCGTGTATATATATATATTTATATATTATCAAATATTTAGCCATGAGAATGCTAGATACGATATAACATTTTTATTGATATACAACAAGGAAGTATTTCACAGTGTGAAGACACATGACAACGACTATTGTGGATATATAAATATATTACCAGGAATTGAAATGGAAAGTTAAATAAATTCCATTGTTATTGTCGGAAATCATTTTAATTTTATAAAATATACTTCCCATCAAATCATTTAAGCAATGTAAATATAAACACTAACTGCAATTTTTTCTCTGTTTTTCGCACGGATCTTTCATACACATGTATTGGTTTCTATTAGAAAAAAATAGAAGTTTTAACGTGCATGTAAGATGCACAAAACAGTGCAAAATTTTCAAAAAATTGTCCTCCTCAGAATACATAATAATTGTTACTATGAATTTGGTACATGATTTATAATTAAAAAAAACAGGTTTCTCCTTGTCACTGCCGAGTATAGCTTATGACGTGTTCCCTTCTGCTAGAAAGCAGAGTAAAATTTTCTAAATTAATTAAATTAACGTAAGAAAATTATGTTTTGTGAGGTGGTAAATATATATGTAAGTCGGTCAATGTTGACATCCACAGTAAAGTTACATATTGTAAATATAAGCAGATTTCAAACGTGATTTGGCACTACTTAAAATACCCGAGAACATATAACTTCTACAGAAAACTTGATACAAGAGTTGCAACACCATAAAGTTTGCCTGATGCAATATTTTAATTATCTTTAAAGAAAATGAACTATCAAATTGAAGTCAAGGTTAAATGAAACAAGTGAGGTGCACAATCAAGTTCGTAAAAATCATAGATACACATAATCATGTAACTTATGAGGTGCAGATTCAATCCCCATAAACATCATGGAGACATATAATCATGTAACTTATGAGGTGCACAATCATGTTCATAAACATCATGGATACACATAATCATGTAACTTATGAGGTGCAGATGCAATCCCCATAACAAAATTGGACCACTAGGGCATGCAAACGAGGTAAAGACTATATGACAGACATATACCAGACAGACAAAATCCTCATATGCTACCAGTTTCAAATATTTCAGGCATATTGATGCGATGGATGTATGAGCTGTCATTAATATAAATACTGAGGAACAGCAAACATGATCAAATATTAACTTGTCATGTATGTCGTGACCTAGCACACATCGGTGAAAAACAGTCATTTAACCCTAGGATTCCCAAGACACAACCTACAGCAATGCATAAAAGTTAGCAGAAAAACTGATATATATATATATATATATATATATAACTCGTACTCTTCTCAAATTTAGCCCAACAATGCTAGATCTTCAGATTTTTGTTCTTCCCTCAGCGGGATTCGAACCCTTGCTTCTGTGACATCGTGGCAACACCGCCTGCACCGTGTCCAGCGCCCTACACCACTCGACCCCCTAGGCTACATAAAAATATAGCTTTCGGTGGTCGATGTAATGGCTTTCCACGTCGGCTTTATCTAGGGTTGTAACACAGTACATGATGTATAGTGGCAAGTAGATGGTGTACCTTTCAGATCAGCTATTTTGTCTGTCGTAAAGGATGATAATGTAATATATATATACTGAGTAAATAGTTTGAATCATAACTCAGAAAGATTAACCTGACAACTGGAACATGAAAATGAGAGCAATGTCTTATCATCAACAACCTACGTACATAGTGTTGTTTACTAGGTAGAAGTGGGGACAAGATATTGATTAAGGTATTTGCAAGTGTCAGAAAAATAATACCTATATACATAAGTCTCATCCTTGTAAATATGTATCTTGTCTCAAGTACCGCGACTTTTGTCGCACATGAGTAAATAGGGCATTGGAGTGTGAACTGTAGGTCAGGGTGAACAGCTTTTTGGTGGGAGGCTTTTATTTCGCCCTTAATTCACTATTTTACCAAATGACATAAGTGTAGCTCACATAGAATAGAAGAATAAACTCCGACATACAAGTTGATTTAAGTAAACGAAGCGTTCCGTATACATGTAAATCAGCTTTTAGATCTGCATGCTCTTTAAAATTCTGAAATATCCAACGCCATTTCGTAATAAATTGTCAGGTTTTATAACATTAGTAATTACATACTAAGGTCAGAGACATATCATACTACTAGTATCCTACTAAAAAGAAGATATTCAATACTCTTCTGTCTTCAGATAATATACCAAATATTTCAGAAATAGCATACCATTGTATTTAAAGTCTCTGCCTTTGTTAAATGCAACGATCCAGGGGACCCATACAATTGTAAGGGAACAACTAACAGGTGCAACTGGCAAACATTTTAAGGTAATGAAATTTTTAATTGAATAAAATTCAACGCAAACAAAATGTTACATCATGTCAAAGAAAAAGATCAATAAAATTCTACTATCTCAGTAGACATATACTAGAGGAACACACAGCTGACGACATATAATGGAAGTTCCAAACACACACATAGCAAACATCTGTAAACAGTCAGTTCATCCCAGGGACTCCCCAGACGCACAAAAGAACGCAGAAAACACATCTTTATCCCAAGATCAATTTTGGAGTATGGAGTCATCATATGGAACCCATACACAAAAAGTAATCAACCAATTTGAAAGAATTTATAGATCTTGTCTTGCTGTTTATATTTCCCCTATTTCTTCTATAGTTGTTCATCGTTTTTGGTCAACACGTTATAAAAGTGTTAAAACGCCATGTAAGGACAATAACTCCTATAAAGAGTCAACTGACAATTTCCGCAATATCGACCTATTTGTAGATCATGTCTTGTTGATAACTTTTGCTGAAAGCTCTGAGGAAAAATGACGCTATTGTCTCTAATATTGGGATATTTTTGATGCTAGTCTTGATTTTCACATGATTTACCTACTGAATCTTAAGAGACTTTTCAGTTCATGGTAGGTATTCTGACTGACAATAGAATAGAAATGAATTGTTTTCAATGTCTATGGCTTTTTTATTTGTTTGTCAAGATATATATATATATATATATATATATATATATATATATATATATGTGTGTGTGAAGTGAATATAAAAAAGAAGATGTGGTATGATTGCCAATGAGACAACTCTCCACAGAGAGACCAAATGACACAGAAATTAACTACTAAAGGTCACCGTAAGGCCTTCTACAATGAGGAAAGCCCATACCGCATAGTCAGCTATAAAAGGCCCCGAAATGACAAATGTAAAACATTTCAAACGAGAAAACTAACGGCCTAATTTACGTACAAAAAAATGAACGAAAAACAAATATGTAACACGTCAACACACGACAACCACTGAATTACAGGCTCCTGACTTGAGACAGGCACATACATACAGAATGTGGCGGGGTTAAACATGTTAGCGGGATCCCAACCCTTCCCTTACCTGGGACAGTGGTATAACATGACTATATTTATATACTGGTTGTTTCTTTTGTATAAAGAAATAGCCCAAGACTACCTGAACGATCTACAATATTCAAAGAAATATGTGAATTTGTTTCTTGTAATTTCATTATTCTTAGCCAAGGATACATTAACAGACTATCCCCTTCTTTGTAGAATTATTTAACAAAATGATGATGAAGAGCCTGCAGTAAGCAAGCTCTTATACCCCACATAGTCCTTATTTAAGAGATAAGTTACAAGTGACTTAGTGACATTATTATTTCTGTTAATTAAAGGATGATCAAATTCTGTAGATTTAGACAATAGTATTGTTATACTAGTTTCACAATTACAAATATAGTGACACCATTTATACAACCAAATTTCATTGTTGATATTCATATATATATAAACTGAAATCTTAAAATGACAACATAAATTATTGAAGAATTATCTTTTTTTCAAATGATTTAATGTTTGTCAGTCATTTATTTCAAATAATTAACCCGTACTAAAATAAGGAGATGTGGTTACATGATTGCCAATGAGATAACAGACTGATAACTAGCTAGCTATCCACCAGAGTCTAAATAATGTGGCTGTTGGCAGTTATAAGTCACTTTACATCATTATAGCCTCATTTTTTTAAGGACCTAGCTAGACCTTTTTCTTAAGCAAGGTGTATTATATAACTCTGAAAGTAATACAATCCAGTGTTCTCCCCAGGATTTTTTTTATAGTGCTGTGGGATTAGCGCCCGATTTCAGATTGATTCACCTTAAGTTTCATGTTTGTGACTTGATGTTACATTTATTTATAACTACCATGTTAGTTTTATTTTATTGAATAGACCTGGATTTTATATACATGTGCCATATACATTAACTGAAATGCAAATAAGTGATATTTCAATTATTAATTAAACTTTAAAAATTAAAATGCCTAGATAACTTAAATAATTTGATTTTATTACCACCCGTCCCCAAATGTAGCACAGTAGGTATATCTTTTTCTCACTTTCAGTTGTTTGACTTATAAACTAGTTATATATCCTTTACAGCTTCATAATTTACTTATACACATATTTAAGAAGGTTTACAATGACAAAATTGGAATTTCTTCATAAATTTTATTTACATTTATCAAATTACAATTTTGCAAATAAAATTAGTATATCCTTAAATATAGCATTAGTAATATAGTCCAAGCTATAATTGTCTACTGTGATACATTTGACATACTTATAATATGTATAAGTCAATTATTGAATATAATTAACTCATTGATTTGATAAATAATAAAAGGGGGTCATCATGGTCATATAATTTCAACAGTCACCTGTTTAAAAGTTGTGTTTGGCTATTTTATGAATATGTGAATTATTGCCACCAGAAATATTTTACAAGATTTGACAATACTTGTTTTAGCACTTTTGAAATTGTCTCCTTCACAACTTCCTGTTTACACATTTTGCTGTGTTACATTTAAAAAAAATGCATATATATATGTAAGCCTCAAATTTATGTCTGGCCTCAAATCTATATATCTTTTCCACAAATATATGTCCTTTCTAATATTGTGACATAAATGCTCAAATCTATGTCTTGTACTATTGTCTCAAATCTATATTCTTTTCTAAAATCTATGTCATTTATTGTCTCAAATCTATGTCCTTTTCTGAAATGTGTTGACATAAGACAAAGCAAGTACAGATGGGTGCAGAACAGTGGTCCTAACCTGTACAAGACTTGTTGACTGCTTTCCAAGTTAACACATGTATCTCTAGGAATCATTAAATGTCATTGCTTATCCAAGTCATCCACAGATAACATTGATTTTAAATTGAAATTTAATTAATAGTTATTGAAAAGTGGATGGCAAATCTCAATACTTTTTATTTATATTCAAGAAATTTTCGTATCCGATTTTGAAAAAGTAATCGCAAAATACGGGCTTGTAATGAACACCTGTACAACGGGAATGCTTTTCTCAAAACAATATATGTTCAATAGTTTAGTTGTTAACTCGAAAGAGAAATGAAATAATCGTAATGTTTCAAAAATGGACGAGACCCAGTGGCGGATCCAAGGGGAGGGGGTCCGGTGGTTGGAACCCCTTTTGGACGATCAATGCATTTGAATGGGGACATATAGTTGGAACCCCCTTTATCCTGGGTTGGGAACCCCCTTTTAAAATGACTGGATCCGCCCATGAGACCACGTTGTCAGAGAAAGGGTAAAACTTTCCTTAAATACTTTTGGTATGATTCATTGAGCACTGCCTACTCCTTTCATAAAGTTTCTGCATCTTATAATTCTTTTTAAAGTGAAGAAATGCAGAAAGAAATAAAGTATTTTTGACAGAAAAACTTCTGCAATTATCGCCATTGTATTCTTTAATAGAACTGGTCCATGCGACATTTGACCTATATCATGTCTGCAGCAGTAACTTACAAATACATACGCACCGTGTGGATATAACCGTATTACTAATTTTCGATTCTTTAAAACTTCTTAAATCTTGATAAAGACCATTATCTTTCGTATGATTTCAAGATGATTCCGATTATTATTTTTGAGTGATTTCAAAGTTCAGCTTACAAGAAAGGTAAACATTCTTTCAAGAACTATTTTCTAGCGAAAGCAATTTATTATCATTGGTATGTAAAAAGTCCAAAACCATAACAATACGGATCTATTTATATTCTGTGTTTTTACGGATGGAAAGTCATGCACAAAAAAGCGAAAGCTCATATAAATATGAAAAAATATACCAAAGGGATAGCTCAAAATACCATTTAATAACAATAAACATATGGACAGGTTAAGAATGAAATTCTGTACAGGACATAGTTATGTAAAATACGGAACCGAGTTCGGAAGGCGGCTTGGTAGCGACCGGAAGCGATAAAATGAAATCTGGTCAATTGTATAGTAAAATTGACGCTTTGACAGCGTCATTTTCCAAAAATCATCAATAAAGGAATCGACTGTCAATTTTGGCCATTTTGACAAATTTGTAGATCTTGTCCTGCTGATCATTGTTGCTATTTCAAGAATCTATATCAAACTTTTCCTGTGTTGCTCACCTGCATCTCAAACAATAGCCATTTAAAAAAAAATCATAATTAAAGAGCAATAACTGTATGAAGATTTAAATGACAATTTCTGTCATGTTGACATATTTGTAGATCTTATCCTACTGATCATTTTCAAACATCTTTAAAGGGAAATAACTCCAAAAACGAGTTGACTAAAGATTTTAGCCATGATGGCTTACTTGTAGATCTTTTCTTGCTGATCATTTTTGCTGAATAAAGTTTCAATCTATCTATTATAGTTTTCAAAATAATCGCCAAAAATGCAAACTAGAGGCCTGTGTTGGTCACGTGCATCAATGGCTACCAAAATGTTTTTGTATGAATTCCACTGTTAATTTCTTTCATTTGTGTTGAGATTTCCTTTGCTGGTATGTACATTTCCATTTATTCGAGACTATCACTTCAGTCAGTTCAGTGACATGCACATTTTGCTTTTTATTTATGCAATGCCATAAAAACAACACTGAAATGTATCTGCCTCTACTCTGTAAAGTATGATCTTCAGATGAATTTGTAAGGAACCATAAGAGCCACATTCCAACTGAAACAGTATCCATAAGAATTCCAAGTAAAAAACTCAAAGAGCAATATGAGGGAGCTGCCTTGAAACACCATGGTAAAATGGGAGAGAACATACTGCCAACAGCCCATAAAACATTTCACACAAAACTAGTCTTCGAGTACCACAAGCCCACCAAAATGAGGGTGATTGCCGGTGCTCTGGAAGTGTCAGCAGCTCCTGCTCCACTAGTGACACCCCTCAATCTACTATTGGCAAAACATGTTGATTAATCACATTCAGTGATTAGCCATCACACAAAAATCATCAGTCATGTAAATTCTCTATACTAAAAACTTGACTAAATGTGAAAGTTTGAAATGAAAACAGAGTCTTCCAGGACAAAGGAAAGAACAGACATTGAAAAATAAAATAGGATAAATATATTACACTAAAAACGAAAGCAAAATCAATCCCTTTGAAACAAAACCAGGAGTGAACACAGGTGGTCTGGGAGGGTTTACTTAGTGGCCATTGTCAGGTGCTCTGGGAGGATTCACTAGTGGCCATTGTCAGGTGCTCAGGGAGAGTTCACTTGTGGCCATTGTCAGGTGCTCTGGGAGGGTTCACTAGTGGCCATTGTCAGGTACTCTGGGAGACTTCACTTGTGGCCATTGTCAGGTGCTCTGGGAGGGTTCACTAGTGGCCGTTGTCAGGTGCTCAAGGCAAGTACAAATTTAACGATAGGTTGCATTTGTTGATGTCACAATCGAGAAAAAGAGGAAGGGGTTGTACCTGACAAGTGCAGCATATCTTTGATCATCTGTGACACAGATAAATAAAGTAATGCATTTCAGAACTTTCAGGTGAAAAATTGACAAATCTTCCTGTCTTATTTAATATTTTAAAACAAGTCTTAATATGATAAATACTTTTATGATATAGTGTTGTATAATCACCCAAGGGTAGGTTCTAAAGGGCCCTGGTATCATGATAACACAAATAGCACAAACTTTTATATGTTTGGGGCCAAACTTACTCCTTTATAGACATTCTTTTTTTAATAATAACAACATGTAACTAAATTTGAAATCTTTTTTATTACAATCTTATGAAAATGAAAATGACTTATATGAACTAAAATAAATCTGACATTATGAAAACACAAATGTCCTCCCGTTGCATTCTATGGTTATCCTTCAAACCATTTAGCCATTCAAAGTATCCTATTAAAACATATCAAGTTTACATTCTTGGAATCTGTTTTACACATCATTCTGTCCATCGATGAACACACTGTTGATTCGTACACACATAATATAACCTCATTCCTTCCTGTAACACAAATTAATACTTCTTCTTTAATCATAATCAACATGACAAAACAAAACATTAATAAAAACTCAAAATTAAGGAAATGACATGTTTTGGCGGTTATGATTTAGAATAGAAAGTGTCTTCTAAACATTACAACTGTATTTGATAATTTTCGTTAAGAAACATAACTCTAAAATCTGCCAATTTGAATTATAATTCTTTAAAATTTCCAGTATCAGTTTCAGTGCATATATTGGTGAATAAGACATAATATCAACCATTAACAAACATTTGTCCCTAGTATCAGTTACCAAATGTTAAATGGCGATCATCTGAGTATCTACTGATTATAACATTTATAATCTATCATTCTGTTTTATTTATTAACCTCAATGTTGTTATGCACATTTTAGACATATATTTCTATTCATTCCATGTGTACTGTATCATTTTTCATAACAATTAAAAACTTTTTATTGTTGACTATTTTCTAGAAGTTATATCATCTATATATTAACATTGTATATATAAGAGTTCCATGCTCTTGTCATGTTCAAACCATTTCAACTTCTTTACAGAAATGTTAATTGCTTTTTTACAGATAGATCAGTTGGTGGTCTGTTATAAGGTAAAATTCCTTTTGACCCTATCCAAATTGCCAAACTTTTTCTTATTGCAGTTAAAGTACCAAACTATCTTCCTATGAACTAACCTACCTAACTTATTTGCATATGTATGGTAAAACTGAATAATAAGAAAACCGTGAAATATTTGCCACTGGACATTATTAAAACGTGTGAAATCAACAAACTTCCCAATATTTATAGATTATAGATTGTTTTTCAAGGGAGAGGGTGTTTTTCAGTAGTATGATATGAAAAAATTATCACAAAAAAAGACCAAAGTAAAAATACACAAAATAGCGATAATTGGCAATATCAAATCCAGGTATTGCTAATGGAAACCAAACAGATCATTCTAAAAAAATAAAAAAATAGAAAGTAGACAATAAGTCTATACTTATATCATTTGGAAACCTTCAATTCTATTACCAAAGTTAAAAACATCAGACTCTGTTAGTACTTGCATGGGTAACCGCCTTGGAATAGTGATTTGTATTGAGATAAAATAATAAACTATGAAGTGCACATAACCACTAGATACTAACGATTCTTTGGATAAGTAATTAAAAACAGAATCTGGTTTAAGTAAAGTTGTTAGTACAAAATAAGAACACTCAAACAAATGAACTAAACAAACACTTATAATATAAATTGTAAAAAGTAAAATCACAAAAATACTGAACTCCGAGGAAAATTCAAAAAGGAAAGTCCCCAATCAAATGGCAAAATCAAAAGTTCAAACACATCAAACGAATGGATAACAACTGTCATACTCCGGACTTGGTACAGGCATTTTCTTATGTAGAAAATGGTGGATTGAACCTGGTTTTATAGCTAGCTAAACCTCTCACTTATATGACAGTCACATCAAATTCCATTATATTGACATAATGCGTGAACAAAACAAACAGACACAATAGGTAAAATGTCAAAAATAGGGGTACAGTTGTCAACATTGTGTTATCATCTTAATCACTATAAAAACAAACAAATGTAACGAAGAAGTACAAAAAGCATACATCAATTTTAACATCCTCAATTTGCTTATATTATACGATTTTATTTATCTATGTAAAATCCACCCATAAAGGATGGAAGGTTTTAAGTACTGGCGTAAGATCCCGCGTTTGAAATTCGCACAGGTAGACATAAAATAATTTTGTCGTTCAAAGTATGAAGAGATACATAAATACAGAGTCACGTAAAATGGATATCACAAAAAACAGACTTAACAGTAAAAGTAATATTAATAACTAAAATAATTGTGTGGTTCAAATTATGACGGGATACATAAGTACAAAGTCACGTCAAATGTATATCACAAAAAACACAGACTTAACAGTAAAAGTAATATTGATAAATAAAATAATTTTGTCGTTCAAAGTATGACGGGATACATAAGCACAGAGTTACTTCAAATGGATATCTCAAAAACAGACTGAACATGTAATATTAATAAAGACAAATAAAAGAATACTATAACACGTTATTAAGATGATAAACAACGTCAGTACGCAAAATCTATACTTCAAGACCATCGTGTATTATTTGTGAAGTTGATATGGAATATTTATCAGCAAGTTCTTGGTACCTTCCAATGAACTTTTTTAGAAAAAGGACAAGACGTTATTTGACATACCCTAGGTTCATCAATTTTCTGCTCAGACACTGGTGACATTTTACAAAGTCTGAGTAGGAGCTGCAAGCTCTTGAATACCGAATAAGTTGGGAAATGTATATCCCATATGCAGGTGAAGTTGGTATATTTTAAGGAACACTGTAAAATTTGTCAGACAGTCAATTAATTCAATGAGTACACATTATTCTACATAAAGAATTTTACCTCTGCCTTATTACTGTGAGACTGGAAAAAAACAGATTCTTTGTGTTGACATTTAGGACATGGATGGTCCTCTGTTCTAGGAAGTGTGGGATCTGCTATCACATCACCAATAATCTGTGTCAACTCACTGTAGAGAAAATAAATATTGATACAAACAATAGTTTCTGATATTTTAAATGGCATTTCTTTTCTTTCATTCATTTGACCTTTGCTATCGTTTCAAAAGCATTTTTTAACATGTGGAATAAATATACTGTGGATTCATTTATTTTGTGTGGGAACCTTTTTTCATGGATTGAGGAAAACTTGCACTTTTTCGCGGATATCTGATTTCATGGTTTGCCAAGTTTTGCAAGCATTCCTATAGAAAATATGTATTTCATTGAACATTTAAAATCTATTTTTCTGCTTTACCCACAAAATCCACGAAAATTGGTATCTCACAAATAATAATGAATCCACAGTATTTGCTTTCTTTTTCCCTTTAAAAAATATAAATAATGATGTAGAATTTCTTAAATGTTCTTCCCTTTAGGTTACCTATACCTTCGTTATTCAATTTCTCAATTGAACAGAAAATTTTCTTCCTCATTTAAAAAAAAAAAACAACAACCAAAAAACCCCAAACTCACAGAAATTGATCTTTATAATAAAATGTTACAACTTACAATGATACTGGTTTTGTGGTCAACTGCTTTCCCCTGTTTTGCTTGTTCCCTATTAAATTGGTCTAAGATTTTTAAAATAGTAGTATTTCAAAATGCATGTTTTTAAGATAAGTGCAGAGCTCTTAATAACCTGACATTAGTTCTACTGTTTTTTTAAAGTTAAATAAATGCTATGAAAAGTCACAAAAATGATTTTAAACCATGCAATATATCGAAATACTTTGCCAAATAACAATACTTGGGTTTTTGTATTTTAACTAGGTTCTCAATGTATTAACTTCCTGTTTATCTTTACTTACTCCACTTCATGTGTAATCTTGTTGACATATATACATGGATTGTCTGCTACCTGTTGGTAATCACAATTTCTACACTGAAAGAAAAAAACTGCCAGTTAAAATTGTTCTGTTATAAATGTTCAACTGCCTTTTTTTCATCAAGTAATTTTAGTAAATTTATTTATCATTAATAATTAAGTCTTTACTTTACAGTGAAGTTAGAAGATAGGACATGATAAATTGTGGTATAAGTTGTTTCCACTATCCATATGTCTCTACATCACAATGTTGTCAGATGATACAACATATCAAATGGCTTAACTTTCATAAAACCAACCAAAATCTTATTTACAGTATGATGGAATGGAAATGTGTAGATTATAATCACTTGTTTAGCTGATATCTGCCATCTAGATGACTGAAAACCAGAATCAAATAGTAAATAAAACATTAACAACTGTGCCCTGTTGCCATTTTTCATGCAACACATCCAAAGGAAGATAACTCCAGCCAAAAAAAAATCATAAAAAAGAAAGGTGGCTACCTTGAAAAATTGCATTTAGTAAGAAATGTTTGGGTTATTTTATAGCAGGTGAAAATTTACTTCTAATAATAAAAATCCGTAACTAATCAAATAAATAAATTCAACAACCTAAAAAATTTAAACTTCTATCAATTTTTGCATTATGTTACAAATTTTACTTATTGTATGATATGTAAAATTCAATCACCTTTTTGTACAATTAAAATTTTGATACTCAAAAACCAACTATTTAGACACTATCCTAGTAATCAAATTTTAAAGTAAGCTGTCTTACATCAATCTTAACAGTGCATTAAAATTTTTACAAAATTAGTCTAAGTATAATCTGATTTTTGTGCAATGGGTAAAGATTAACAGACAGCAGTCTAGCTTAATACCTCTCTGCATTGTAAGTCTATAAAAATCAACAATGAGGGAGTTAGTATAGTATAATACAAGTGCAAATACTTCCTTTGTGCCATTTATAGTAATAATAACATTAACTAAATAAAAACATTCTCTCTGAATAAATATTTCTTTTTCAAATGACTACAATATTTTTTTTTATCTAGATCACAAATATAAAAACAATTCTAACACAAGACCTTTAGTAAGTGTTAGCTATTCCTATCTTAATCCCTTCTACAAAAGATTTTTTTCACTAGTTTTGAGGAATATCATAAAACAAACTTGCTCATTGTTGAAGGCCGTACGGTGACCTATAGTTGTTAATTTCTGTGTCATTTTGGTCTCTTGTGGACAGTTGTCTCATTGGCAATCATACCACATCTTCTTTTTTATATTGAATGATTGTCTTTCTTTTGCTTTATGAAAACTCCCATCTCAAAGATGTCAAAGGATTTCCTCCACATTTTCCTCTGTCATATTCCATGTAGCCCTTATTTTTCATAACTTTTTGAGCGGTTTGTGAACATGAGAGAAAAAACTAACCGCTTTATACATGAAGTGTATATTTTATTTTTAATTTTTCATGAAAAATTTGGTCTTTTTCCTTGGGTTCCACTTGATGAGAGTTCTCATTAGGTCACAATATATATCACTTATGGTTTTTGAGTTAAATCGGAACAAAGGTGCTAATAAAATGCTTCGCTGAGCACAGCCTGATACGACCGCAGAGGTCGAACTCTGAAGAGTTGGAGCAAATTTGGACACAGTATTTAAGCTTGATATTGTCTGAATTTGGATTGTGATCAAATTTTTGACATAATATAGGTTTCTGACACAAAATAAATGTAGTCAAAGATCTTACAAATCTATTGCGCAATACTGTGCAACTGAAGGTTTCTTCTTTCTTCTTGAAACTTTTCAAAAATTTGAATTTTGAAAAATTTTGAAAAAAAATATGAACCCCTTAAAAAATTGGAAAAAATATTTTTGAATCCCTCCTTGGAGCAATTACCCCAAAACTCTATCCCAGCCTTTCTTTTGTAGTATGGAACCTTGTAGTACAATATTAGAGGGATCCATTCACTTAAACACACGTTATTGCCTTGAAACTAGAAAATGCTTGTTTTTGGCTCTTTTTTCCTGCATGTTTGGGGAAATTACCCCCAAACTCATTCCAAGACTTCCCTTTGTGATATAGAACTTTGTGGTACAATGTCAGAGAGGTCCGTACACTCACACTCAAGTTATTGTCTGGAAACTACAATAATGCTTCTGTTTGGCCCCTTTTTGGCCCTTAATTCCTAAACTGTTAGCACCATAACCCGCAAAGTGAATCCCAACCTTCTACTTGTGGTATTAAATATTGTGGTACAATTTCAGAGCAATCAAAATACTTATACACAAGTTATTATCCTGAAACTAGAAAATGCTTGTTTTGGACCTCATCCCCAAAATGAATCCCAACCTTCCTTTTGTGGTATTGAAACTTCTTAAAATATTTCATAGAGATCATTCACTTAAACTAAAGTTATTGTCCGGAAACCAAATGTGTCTTCGGACGACGACGACGACGACGACAACATCATACCATTATACGATCCCAAAAAAGTTTTTGTGGTCATATAAAAAATGGTCATGATGGTGCTGCTACATTTTACTGAGACATGTACACGTATAACTGTATCAAGGATAAACCTGTGCTGAACTGTGCATTTAAAAATACATTTGTCTTTGTTGACACTGCTATGCCAGTTAAGCCTTCTGTTCTAGTGGTATTACATTTGTCTTTGTTGACACTGCTATGCCTGTAAAGCCGTCTGTTCTAGTGGTATTACATTTGTCTTTGTTGACACTGCTATGCCTGTAAAACCTTCTGTTCTAGTGGTATTACATTTGTCTTTGTTGACAATGCTATGCCTATAAAGCCTTCTGTTCTAGTGGTATTACATTTGTCTTTGTTGACACTGCTATGCCTGTAAAGCCTTCTGTTTTAGTGGTATTACATTTGTCTTTGTTGACACTGCTATGCCTGTAAAGCCTTCTGTTCTAGTGGTATTACATTTGTCTTTGTTGACACTGCTATGCCAGTAAAGCCTTCTGTTCAAGTGGTATTACATTTGTCTTTGTTTACACTGCTATGCCACTAAAGCCTTCTGTTCTAGTGGTATTACATTTGTCTTTGTTGACACTACTATGCCAGTATAGCCTTCTGTTCTAGTGGTATTACATTTTTATTGCCACACTTCATCTTGAGTGTTTTGCCATCAATAACAAATTGACTACATGTATACAATAATGAGATTTTCACCAGGTACACTTTTCATGTTTTTACAGAAATAACAGTTATACTATATACCAGGGTTCATTTTACTTATATTTAACTGCAATGTCTATGCATTTATTTAAGTTTTCTGCACTTCTCATTCAGAAGGGCTTCAACCATTCCATTAATAATAAGTCTTCCAATACCTAACAGTAACCTATGTGATTAAAATGAATTTACATACATGTACAAAAATCTACCTGTCTTAATGAAGCATTCATTTTGTTACTCAAATATTTTAGTTATCTCAGATTTTGAATCTATCAATGACATATTTACTTACAGCATACAAAAGTATTTTGTTCTCTTTGTCTTCTTTAGGATACAACATGTTGTTGCTGGAAAAAGAAAAGAAATAATAAAAGACACAGGCTCAAAACTTCCTTATTCACTGACCCTAGTACTGACTGTTTTTTTACAACCTTGAATTCTTCTTTTATTCTGTACTCCTAAATAAATAAATTACTTTGCAGTAATTAATAAATTAAGGGGTGTTGTTGTTTTATTCTATAATGTATATAATTCATTTCAGCCAATGTTGTTTTTTTTTATGTTGACAGAAATTCTATTGCTTATATTCACCTTTGTTTAAATATCTTATCTTCCTTAATAAATTTTCAAAACATTCATTTTATTACAATGTTGTAACAACGTACAAATCTAAATAGTAATAGTCTGTACATCCATTTACTACAAGAGTTCATGTGATAACTATAACCGAAAATTTAATTAGTTGATTGCAAGTAAAACATACATTTTAACAGCTGTGAAAATTACTAATAAAATGCTCCGCTGGGCACAGCTTGATACGACTGCAGAGGTCGAACCCTGAACAGTTGGGGCAAGTATGGACACAACATTCAAGCTTGATATAGCACTGAATTTGGATTGTGATTAAATATTTGACACAGCATAGGTTTCTGACACAGAATGAATGTGGTCTAAGAACTTAAAAATTTTTAATTTACCTATTCAAACCATATCATTTTTATTTGCTTTTATATATAAATCAGAAATAACCAATTTAAAATGGAAAATTTAAAAGAAAAAAAAATCCCCCCTCAAATATTTTGAACCCCTTATGATTCATCACCCCCAAACTCAATCCCAGCCTTCCCTTTGTGGTATGGTACCTTGCAGTACAATTTCAGAGAGATCCCTACACTTGAACACAAGTTATTGTCTGTAAACTAGAAAAATGCTTGTTTTTTGGCCCCAAATTCCTAAACGTTTAGGGCGATTACCCCCAAACTCAAACCCAGCTTTCCCTTTGTGATATGGAACCTTGTAGTACAATTTCATAAAGATCCATACACTTACACACAAGTTATTGTCCTGAAACTAGAAAAATGCTTGTTCTTTTGCCCCTTTTTGGCCCCTATCTCCTAAAATTTTGAGACAATTACCCCCAAAATCAATCCCAGCCTTCCCTTTATGGTATGGTACAATGTACCTTGCAGTACAATTTCAGAGAGATCCATACACTTGAACACAAGTTATTGTCTATAAACTAGAAAAATGCTTATTTTTGGCCCCTTTTTGGCCCCCTATTCCTAAACGTTTTGGACAATTACCCCCAAACTCAATTCCAGCTTTCCCTTTGTGATATGGAACCTTGTAGTACAATTTCAGAAAGATCCATACACTTACACACAAGTTATTGTCATGAAACTAGAAAAATGCTTGTTTTTTGTCCCTTTTTTGGCCCCTAATTCCTAAAATTTGGAGGCAATTACCCCCAAAATCAATCCCAGCATTCCCTTTGTGATATAGAACCTTGTGGTACAATGTCAGAGAGATCCATACACACAAGTAATGCCTGGAAGTTACATAAATGCTTATTTTTGGCCCCTAATTCCTTAACTGTTGGTACCATAACCCCCAAAATCAATCCCAACCTTTCTTTTGTGGTATTGAACCTTATGGTAAAATTTCATAGAGATGCATTCACTTAAACTAAAGTTAGAGTGTGAAAACCAATGTGTCTTCGGACGACGACCATGACGCCGGACGACGACGACGTCATACCAATATACGACCGAAAATTTTTTGCTGTCCTATAAAAATGTGTATTAGACAGTGTTAGAATCAGAAGGTAGGAGATCAGCGACATGAGGTAAAATTATAATTTTAAAATATATGGTTGCATTCTAACAGTTTGTAAATATTTCATATTTTACAATACATAATATTTTTTATTTCTTGATCAATACTATAAATTTATTTTCAAGTAAGGCTGATATTTAAATTACTAATACTGTGCAAAATAATTTAACTTACAAGCATAACTTTCAGTTGATATAATGTTTTATATTTTCATGATCATCATCTCATGAATAGAGAAATACCATTTAAATCTATTCCCAAATTTTTAAGGTATTCTTTTGAAGACATCACACATCTAACGTTGGATATTTTTTTTTTTGTCATTTTGAGATCTAAAAGTAATTCCAATAACTACATTTGTACAAATGTAGCTTAATCAAGCCACATGTCCATGTGCCTGTCCAAAGTCAGGAACCTCATTAGTGGTTGTCTTATGACATATCTAATTTTTGTTTTTTTCTTATTTGGAGAATCTGGTATCAATGGTGTTTCTTAATTTAGTAATAATTTATGTTTTGGTTATCAGACAGAATATTTGTGATCTTATGAATTAGTTTGGGTATTAATGAAATAGCTTTATTTATTCACAAGTTTTTACAAGACTCAGGATCTGGAATATTTAGAGCTTGACATATTGTATAGACATATTTCTTTTGGTCATTGTTGTAGTAGGGTTGCTGTATCATTGATGAAAACCTTACATATGATCTCTTTTTATATTAAAATATAAAATACATTCAATTTCTTAAAATATTTATCAAATAAAAGGCTATCATGTTTGGGTGTATGCCAATTCAATGATATTGCAACCAGACAACACAAATATCCAAAACACAATTTGAGGTCAACAAAGGGACTTAATCAGTAGACAATGGTAAACAGGTGTATCAGTGTCTAATTTTCAAAAAATCAAAATTAATTGGAGTCTAAAAAAATTGTGCTCAATTCAACAGACACAATCATGCCATCAATTACAAACTCTTAAATAACTTTATTATAAATAGACATATAGAAAACAAAAACTTAACAACAAACTAAACAATAGCAGTCTTCACGAAAAACTTTTTGACTTGCGAGCCTGAAACCAATTGTCATAAGATTTCTTTAATTTCTATTTTACATGCTTGGCTTGTGAGGCCTCTGTTCACTGTTTAGTGGCTGGACTTAATTTTTACTGGACTTGCTCATAGAGCTTTTGGACTTGTAGTTACTGTACTCAATGGTACATGTATATTAGACACAGGACTCACACAATTTCATAATCACAGGGATAAGTGACTTCTCTCTTTGAGACTGATAGGGAGAAGTGGTGAGACTTAAAAGAGAAGTGCTCTTTAGCTCGTGGCACTACAATTGTTTGATTTTTACAATAAATATTTTATATTTTTACAGGGCCATATGTACCCTAATTGCTTAATTCTTTTTAATATTTTTCAAATCATACCTGAGAATTCAATTAAGTAACAGTTGTCTCAGTTTATGTCTTAAATTGCTAAATTATATGTTTTCTACTGTCAAAAACTACCAACTAAATATCTACATGATCTATAATGTCATGACTATTTAAGAAATGTTTTTCTATTAAATGAGAAAAGAAATTATCTTTTACCAATAAATGTTCAATGAGGAAAACAATTCTGAGGATGAAATTCATTGTTCTAATAAAGATATGTAAATTTAACAAATTTAAGAAACTTAAATCAATAAATTAAAACAATGCATTTACATGGAAATATACACATTTAACTAAGGAGATCTAACCAAATATCTGTTAATGCCTGTACGATGATATTTTTTGCTTTGCTAACATCATTCTTTTCTGTCAGCTGAGCCATTTGTGCATCTGTAGAACTTTTTTATCGTAAGAATACGGATTTCGGTCATAGTTGGTTTGCGTCGGATCCATGGTGAGTGTCAGATTCATGGTGTGTGTGTCCAATATGTGGTTTGTCTAAATATTTCATTGGCAGACAAAGAAAATTTTACAAAAATAAACAATGTTTAACAAGCATTTTGGCTAGGAATATAATGTTTTTAATGTAATAGATGGATGAAACATGAAATACAGGCAATTTTCATCACATTCTAATGAAGTAGCAAATTTATTTTGCCAAAAATCTGAATGTTTTGATGAACACTCTTGACTATCAAGTACCAGAAGTAAAATAAAATACTTCTTTGAAATAAGATATGACCGATCTGTAAAGTCGATGCTTTCATCACTTTTCTAAAGAAATACATTGTTTCTGTCTTTGAATTTCTTTACTTATAAAAGAAAAATTGATGTTTCATCAACTTGGTAAAAATTGAAAATTGCCAATGACGAAAGCAACTGAAAGCCACTGTTTTGAACATCCAGGCATCTAAATGTCACTTTTGACAGTCTGGATAAGCAAAGTGACAGACGAGTAAGCAATTTCTTATCCCCATTGGCCCGATAGAGTGAGCCCCAAGACATAAGTGGTAATCTGGAATTTCGTTCTTCTTAAATTTGGATACAAATGGAATCAACCACAATATGACATTGGAAAAAAATAAACTGCTTCGCTGAGCGCAGCTGGATACGCCCGCAGAGGTCTAACCCTGAACAGCTGGGGCAAAAAAGGACACAATATTCAAGCTCAGGGCTCACACTACTTCAGAATCATAGGGAGAAGTGACTTCTCTTTTTGAAACTGATAGGGAGAAGTGGTGAGATTTGAAAGAGAAGTGCTCGCCAAGGCTGCGCTACAATGTTTTGATTTTACTATAGTTTAAAGGGTCATACATGTATGTAAATAATGATCTTTTTATACTGTTCAATTCATATCTGAGTATACAATTAAATTAACAGTTAAGTTAAGGTTCTTGTGAGAAACTACCAACTAAACATCTAGCACTAAAAAGATTTTTTTTTTATGTCAAAAAGGTAAAGAAATTATATGTGAATTACAATTCAATTAAAAACTATCTTGTTTATCATGTTATGAAATTGAGTGTTTCTCATCAAAAGTCATACAAAGTTAAGCTGGGCCATACATAATATATTGATATTAGTAGTTAAGCAACTTTAATCAATATTTTGAAACAATCCATATAAATTATATGGAATTATATAGTACATTAATCAATTAGATCTAACCAAAAGTCTGCTAATGCATGTGGAATGCGTAAGTTTTCCTTTTGGGATCAGTATTCTTCTGTCAGCTTTTCCATTCATGCGTCCGTAGTTATTATTGTAAAATACGACTTGGTCATAGCTGGTCCGGTTCCGATCCGTAGTTAGTAAACGATTAATGGCGGACGAAGAAAATTTACAAAATAAACGATGTTTGACAAGCTATTTGGAAAGGAATATGACGTTTTGATGCAATAAATGGATTAAACATTTACTTGAGGCAACTTTTATCACTTTCAAATGAAGTAACAAACTTATTTTGCCACGAAAATTAGATTGATGTACGCCTCTGAGTAACAAGTACCGAACTGCATACAGTGATAAAAGTTATCTTTTAATTAAATAACCTGCTACACACTGTAAAGTCAATGCTTAAACCTCTTTTCCTAAGAAAATGAATCGTTTATGTCTGAATTTCTTTAATAATCGATAAAAAATTGATGTTTTATCAACTTGGTAAAAATTGAAAATGTCCGATGACGAAAGCGACTGAAAGCGAGTATCGTAAACAACAGGGCGACTTGTTCTCGCTTTTGAGGGTCGGGCAAAGCGAAGTGACGGACGGGAAAGCAACTTCTTCGCCCTAGTCGCCTGATAGCGTGAGCCCTGAGTCAGTATTAATGACAGCAGGTAGTTAACTTAGCTTGATACAAGTCTGAATTTGGATTGTAATTAAATATTTGACATACATGTATTATAGGTTTCTGAATCAATGTAGTCAAAGAACTTGAAGTTGGTTATATGAATTGAATTTATATTCAATTAAAGATTTCTCGCTGTTGTGCAATACACTGTGCTGTTGCGCAATACTTAGTAAATCTGTTGTCAGACTATAAAATTTATAAAATTCTAAAAGGAGCTTACATCAATAGATATAAACAGTTCACCAAAGTTTCATACGAATTGCTGAAAGCATTTTTGAGTTATTGTCTGAAAACTGGAAACCCCCCCCCTTTTTTAATGAATAAACCCCATAATTCGAAAATGTAAAATCTAAAATTTATAAAATTCTAAAGGGAGCTTAAGCTTACATCAATAGATATCAACAATTCATCAAAGTTTCATGAGAACTGCTGAAAGCATTTTTGAGTTATTGTCCGAAAACTGGAAAATCCCCCTTTTTTTTATGAATAAAACCCCATAACTCGGAAACGTAAAATCTAAAATTTATAAAAATCCAAAGGGAGCTTATATCAATAGATATAAACAATTAACCAAAATTTCTTGCAAGTTGGTGAAAGCATTCTTGAGTTATTGTCTGAAAACTGGAAAATCCCCGTTTTTTTAATGAATAAAACCCCATAACTCGGAAACGTAAAATCTAAAATTTATAAAAATAAAAAGGGAGCTCACGTCAATAGATATAAACAATTCACCAAAGTTTACTGCAAATTGGTTCAAGCGTTTTTGAGTTAATGTCCGACATGTTGACGACGGACGGACGGACTTACAACTATATACCATAATACGTCCCGTAAATGAGCGTATAAAAAATCATAGCTGAAGCCGTCAAAGTATGAATATTTAACAGATGTATGGCTGAAATGCCTCAAAAGATTAATTTTCTTTCTTTTATTTTTAATATTAAAGAATACAAAAAAAATCATTTTTGAATTTTTCAACAATTTCGGGCTAAGGATTTTTTTTAATAAAGTTAATAATTTATGATACTGATCTTTTTGAAGTAAAATCATGAAATATAAACACAAGAAGTACCGAAAACCAATATTTTGCCAATTAAACAGGTAGGTAAATATTTCAAGCTGGATTTGAAAATTAAATATACCATTCTTTGCAAAATTTAATGCCTACAAATCCAGGACCATCATCATGTTGTTCATAGATGTCCATTTCTGTCTTGACTGCAATATATTCTACGTAAGAACAGGGAATGTAAGTAAGGGGAAGAAAACCAATGATAATATGCTGGGAAGATTTCATTCGAACCTCTCAGGGTTTGACTATTATTTATGAGAAAATATCCGAGCTGTTCGAAAACTAATTTGTGTTATGCTATTGGTTTAAAAGTTTTGATGCAAGTATGACGATACGTTATAACATGAATATTTATATATTTGAACTCTGTTTTTCTATTAATAAAAGGTCAATACACAGTTGTGTTTACTTAGGCGGCGTATTAATAAAAACCACGCGCAGCTTCCTTCTTCCATTTTAGATAGTATAAGTGTTCATTTTTTGTTTAAATTAATGTGTTTTCCTGAATATTTGCCGTGTTTTTTGTTTTGCTTAATTTTTTTTAATGAATAAGTAGCAGATAGTTAATGTTTGTCGTCGATCTTCAATACTCCCTGTACACGTTATACATTTGTGTACTTGGTCCCGCGGTGTATTCGAACTGTTTCATTTTACGTACGATTTCCAATGTAATCTTTTTTCAAATGCTATCTTGTTACACTAGTCCCGAAACGAGGGCATTATTTTTTTTAAAGTCTTTTGGTAATATTTTCTTTTTGTCTTTATAAGTTTTTTTTTTGTTTTTTTTTTTTTTGGGGGTGCATTTGATAATAAAACGGTATTTAAACGGCAAATAGAAAAGTAAAATAAGTAAAGAAAATATCAGAAAACAGAAATAGAAAGTATTGAATCCAAGGTCATAAATGGTTGGGCTATTCTTATAGATGCAAGTTAAATTTTATGACTCCCTTTCTATTTTTTTTCTTTGAAAGCTGTAGCTGTAACCTTTAATATCGGTATTGTGTCGAAGTTTAACACATGGTTTTCATTGCCTCTACGGTGTATTCCTATTTAATGAATTTGTCAGTTTTACTTTAACTGATCGTAAATTTTCTGATTATGAATTTAAAAAAAAACTCTCGGTAGGTGGCACAGGCACTTGTCTAAGAATATTTTCCCCTACATACCTTAATATAAGTGTTACATTAAGGTATATAGATTAACAAATCCGAGACAAGTGCCTGTGGTAGGTGGTTCCTTTGATGAACCTTCCACAAAACTGTATCTAACACTGAAGGATACGCAGATGTACAAATGTCCCTTAATACATACGTTATTTCATATCATGGCTTACCCTTTTTATTACACATATCGTGTTGGCAAGCGATCCAATAGTTATTTCTTTTTCTTTCATTTGATAAATAATCCTAATTATTTGTATTGATGACAAAAAGGGATTTGACCATAGATTAGGCCTGCTCTACATGCATTTACTCAAGTTCCAATGTGTGTTTTAAAAATACTTTTGTAAAGTAATAAATAATCATTGCTTTACATCATATTTCACCCTATTTTCATCTTCAATCAATGTTTTATATACCATATCTAGTGCGGGTATCGGCATATTAAAGGGTGGGCGGGTCCTCTTGTCCATCCATGATCACCTCAATACTACTATGAAATTAGATTATATATCATTTTATAACATAAACTGTTATCACAGAGATATGTCTCGCTTTTTTGTAATTTCGATAATACAAATGTTGAAATTAAAATACCAACACTTTAGCATGTATGTTTTGCAAATATTCAAAGTCGTATGTTTTGCAAATATTCAAAGTCAATGAACCATGACTTGAAAGTACATGGCTATAAACAATATCCATGGAAATGAGATGTGCCAATGCTAATACAACTGCATACCAAATACCATTGACTTATCATAAGTAGTTCCCTTTAAACATACCTAAATACAAACTTATACATGTAAACTAAGCAAAATTTCAAAGTCAATAAACCTGAGGAAGCGGATCAAATAATCTCCATGGTAATGAGATATGCCAATGCTAATACAACTGCATACCAAATATCATTGACCAGTACTACTAGTGGTTCCCCATAAAACAACCTAATCACAAACTAATACATGAAAACAAAGCAAAGTTTCAAAGTCAATAGACCATGACTGAGGGGCGGGCCAAATAATCTCCATGGAAATGAGATATGCCAATGCTTATACAACTGCATACCAATTATCATTAACTTACCACTAGTGGTTCCCATAGACTGACCTAAAACAAACTAATACATGAAAACTAAGCAAAAGTTTCAAAGTCAATAGACCATAACTGAGGGGCAGGGCCAAATAATCTCCATGGTAATGAGATGTGCCAATGCTAACATAACTGCATACCAAATATATTTGACTTTAAATACCACTAGTGGTTCACCATAAACTAGACCTAATCACAAACTAATACATTTTTGTTGACGCCGCCGCCGAAACAGCATACTTATGTCTCGCTTTTGACTCCGTCAAGCGAGACAGCAAAATTGTGTAAACTTTGTGGACCGCACCAAATCTTTACAAATTCTTTTAATTCTTGTTTTGAAAACACACAATCAGAATCAGAAACAAAATAAAATATGAAAGCCAGCAAACCAACGACAATCACCGAAATACCAGATCACCTGTTTCATAGACCCATTGGTGGCCATGGGCTGTTTTCTGCACTGTGGTTTGGTTGTCGTCTCTTCCAACACAGTCCCCACTTCCATGATCACCCTCCATGACATAGGACAAACGCATTCAGAACCTGGCAGGGTTAACAATGTTTGTTAGCGCCCTGTCCTCCGTATGACTCAAGAAGTGGTCAATTTTATTGATGACCTACTTTTGTGATATTTTTAAGATACAATTCTCATCAGAAAGATACAACAAAGTATATAAGCCCAGCCCTGATATAAAGCTGTTATCAGTGAGCACAGCAAAGCGGTAAGGGAGCTACCATTTGATTTTTATGGGGGCTAGGATGAAAAATTTTGTCCTGCCTTTTATTTTTCCTCTATTCGGTCCTGCCTTTTATTTTTCACTCTATTCGGTCCTGCCTTTTTTTTAGTTGATCCTGACTTTTTTTACATAAATTGTTGTCCTGCCTTTTTTGCAAATAATCTCATCCTGCCTTTTTTTACTCAAAACTCCTGTCCTGCCTATTTTTTCAAATTTCATCCTAGCCCCATAAAAATCAAATGGTAGCTCCCTAAACTACAGGCTCCATGTGACTAAAATGCTGATGTTTTTCTTTCAAATCTTCTTTTATTGACATACAATATTCAAACCATATTTTACACACCAAGGACCATCGATCATGTCACTTTGGTTTGAATTGATTCAGTAGTTTCAGGAAGCTCTTTTAACTAGAGACAATAGATGAGGCTCTCAAGAGCCTGACTCGTTCACCTGTAGTTTTTTATTTAAATTTTTCATCAATGTTTTTCTTTTGCTTGTAAGTTAAAATGTATAATTAATAAGTGTGGACACAAACCAGTGTGGAAAATATCCAGCATTCTGAGAATATTACATGGCAATTAGGACAGGTGAGCTAAAACAATAAACGAAAAGCAAATATGAACGCAGCCACAAATGACCACTAAAATTATAAATAAGATTTTGAGTTGTGAAAAGAGGATAAAATGTATGTACTGTATCCAAGCCCTGTCTTTAACATGGGACTGTTATGTTACAGCACAACATAAGTACAAACATGATATATTTTTTCAAATAGACTTCCTGTATGTATCAGTGTATTTATTTATTCCACATTGGCTAAAAGTACAAAATTTATTGATTTATATCTCACAAAACATGTATAACTTGCTTAATTTTTGTGCATGTCCTAATTCAGGAACATCTAGGTAGCTTTTGTAAGTCTTATGCGTTTTGTTATCTTGGTTCGTATCTGTTTTGAAGTGAAGTGACGTCAAAGTTCCTTTTTTGTACTAGCATACATTAATGAATAAGGTCCTGATCTTGCTTCTGGGTGTTGGATTATGGATTGTGTTGAAGGCCCATTGCTGGCCTTGAGCTATTTTTTGTTTTGTTTTCAGGTTGTTGTCTCTTTGACACATTCCCAGTTTCCATTCTTTGTTTATAGTACAAGTCAAAACTGGTACTATGCCAAACATTTTGTTCCATGATAAACTTTGATGAACATGACTACATACTTATTTGTAGATCTTACTTTACTAAACATTTTTGTTTACAACATATATTTGCCTATAATAACTTGAAAATAATAACCAAAACTGCAAAATTTTCTTAAAATTATCAATTCAGGGGCAATAACCTAAAAATCAGTTATCTAATTGTTGATGCCATCATACCCAGAAAAGCAATCCGTATGTCTCACTTTCCCCCAACTTTCATCGCAGGCGAGAAAAATAGATAGTCAATTAATTATAGCTTCTCATACAAAATAAACTGCTTCGCTGAGCGCAGCTGGATACCCCCGCAGAGGTCCAACCCTGAACAATTGGGGCAAAAATGGACACAATATTCAAGCTTGATACAGGTCTGAATTTGGATTGTAATTAAATATTTGACATATTATAGGTTTCTGAATAAATGTAGCCAAAGAACTTGAAATTGGTTATATGAATTGAATTTATATTCAATTAAAGATTTCTTGCTGTTGTGCAATACACTGTACACTGTGCTGTTGCGCAATACTTAGTAAATCTGTTGTCAGACTATAAAGTTCAATTAATTCTCAATGTCATATTAGAAATTTATGAAAAGCAAAAGGGAGCTTACATCAATAGATATAAACAATTCCCTAAAGTTTCATGAGAATTGCTGACAGCATTTTTGAGTTATTGTGCGAAAACTGGAAAATCCCCCCTTTTTTAATGAATAAACCCCATTACTCAGAAATGTAAAATGTAAAATTTATAAAATGCTAAAGGGAGCTTACATCAATAGCTATAAACAATTCACCAAAGTTTCATAAGAACTGCTGAAAGCATTTTTTGAGTTTTTTGCAAAAAACTTGAAAATCCCCCTTTTTTAATGAATAAAACCCTGTAACTCGGAAACGTAAAATCTAAAATTTATAAAAATCAAAAGGGAGCTCATGTCAATAGATATAAACAATTCACCACAATTTCTTGCAAGTTGGTGAAAGCATTCTTGAGTTATTGTCCGAAAACTAAAAAATCCCCCTTTTTTTAATGAATAAAACCCCATAACTCGGAAACGTAAAATCTCAAATTTATAAAAATCAAAGGGGAGCTCACGTCAATAGATATAAACAATTCAACAAAGTTTTATGCAAATTGGTTAAGGCGTTTTTGAGTAAATGTCCGAAATGTTGACGATGGACGGACAGACGGACATTGGTATACCATAATACGTCCCGTAAACGGGCGTATAAAAATAAAATTATTCATGTTTATAAATAAGTAAAAAGACCAACAAATATTAAGTCACATATACATGTTCATAAGACTATATATTAAACTGAGTATTCAAAATGAGTTAATTAATTCGTTTTCATACACTCAAATGGAAATAAAGTTAGGTCTTTAAATAGGAATATATAATTCCTTACACACTTTGTTCCTTCTGAAGAAGCTAATTAGGAACTGACGAAATTAATAAATATCAGTCATTTCTTATGATTCAAAACAGCATCTGTATGTAACTCCTTCCATTATACAAACTTCCACAATCAGATGAGTTTCCTGCAAAAATAGAAATGGAGAGATAAAATAACGAATAAAACACTTTAGAGCAACTAAAGGTAAACTGTTTTATTAAAATCAAATATTCTCAAAATGGCCCATAATTTGGTAACAGGTTCTTAAATGGATCTATTTCAAAAGTCTTTCTTCTTTGTTAAAATAAATAATCTTCATGAGAGTACATTCTTGGCTTCAAAATCACCACATTTTAGAAATATTGTCAAAATGCAATGATTTTGTGCATTTTTAGGAACTAAAAGCTTGAGGAAACCTTTGGCGACAACCTAGGATCCAAAATGTTCTATAACCATAAGTTGCAAATGATGATATTGAAGCCCCAGACACAAAAACTTTTTGGATCGTGGGTGGCAGCCAAAGTAAATTGTGCGAAAAACTGTTTTAAAAGAATTCTTCAAAATTTTACCAAATGTAATGGTACAACACAAATTATGCACACTTAAAGAGTCAATACTTCTTAATTCTTAATGTGATGTGCCAAAATGAAGTTATTTTGTATTAATAGTAATATCTAAACTATTTCTATGAGAAATTTGTAGTATTTTGGCCAGTTTACAAAAACATCAAAATCTTAGGGCCAATTTTAACCCTTTTTGAACTTATTCCTTTACCACTGTGATTTACATTGAAAACCACCTATTTCACCTGTACTATGAAGACACTTTAATATCTATATTCAATCAGTTTTTTTTTTCCAGTTACATTATTCTATGTGACCAACAGTGAATAAACAATCTGTAAATTAAAAAAAGGAAATATTTCACTACATGCAGTATTATTTTTTGAACTGGAAAAAGAGTTTTTTGTTCAAATAATGTTATTTGTTCCACATTCTGTCATGTCTATTATGTGATCAAGGTATTGTATAAGGTATGGGGTTTGCTCATTATTGAAGGCCATTTGTTGACTTACTGTTAATTGTGTCATTTAAACTCTGTTGGATAATTGTCTCATTGGCAACTATACCACATATATCCTTATTTCATCATGTTTATACATTATACTTGTTCTCTGCTTTAGTATATATTGAATTGTTTAAGAAATTGAAGAAATTGATTTTTTTCTCCTCTTAAAATCACTCAAGGTTTATCTGTGTAAAATGTTGTATCGGAAATGGTATTATGAATTTACAATGTGTCTTAACTGTTCTGTGTAAAATTAAGATATTAAATTAAAACACCAAAAAATGAACACTGCTTTTGTGCTAGACAGAACCACTTATATTCAGCTTTTAACATGTAATTTCTAATGTAAACAGTCTACAGGCAGACATAAAGGGCTTTACATATCAGACATTTCACAGAGGTGGATTTAGGAGGCCAGGCCCCCTACTGATGGAGCTACAATGTATTGATAGTGCAGACTTTTACCCATTTCATTTCAAACATTATCTACCTTGGGGAGGGTTCAACTCTTGGATCCACATCAGTTTAATTATTGTCCTCAGCTGACCAAGTATTTACTCTAGTTATGCCCCTTAAAGCAGCCTGAGGGTGCTTTGCAGAGAGCAACAAATACCATTTTCAAGTAAATAAATTGACTTGGCCTCTGATTCAACTTATTACTTCGCATGATTCATGCCAGCTGCACGCTGTACAGATTCTACATGTATAACAGCAAGAATCACTGAGGCAGTTCATATTTTGTACCTGTATACATGAATGTGTAAAAGTAGAAGAAGAATGTACAATCATAACAATGTATTTCTATTAAATAGGTAATTGCAATTTTGCCATGGCTGATTGGTGTCCTATTTTATGTAACTTATGTAACTATTGTGGAAATATGTACTGTGAATAAAGATACTGCCAGGGTATATATCAATGTATGCTGAGACAGCAACCAATTAGGACACAAATCACTAAATGACATCTACATGCTCTTTGGTCAGGTTGTCTCTTTGACACATTCCCCATTTCCATTTTCAATTTGTATTACATGTACATATAAATTTTGGATAGATAATAGATGGACAAATATGATAGCCAGGACAACTGACCTTGTCTATGGATTATACCTTCTGAAAGCTACCAAACACACTGCATAAAATAACATTATGATTCAAGCTGGACATGTATATTGTTTTGTACATCATGCAAGTAAAACACTAATTATCAGATTATTGCATCATGGTTGTAAATTGCAAATCACTTTTGCTTCTTAACATCCTTTTCAGAATAAGGGACTATTTCTAGAGTTGGACATGTACTGGGTGGTAAACAATTATTGATGTTGTGTTTCATTAGCATATCAATAAAATAACAACATGCAACATGTGCAACTGAAAACTCGTTATTTTGTTTACTGATCTCACTATTTTAACATTCAATATAATGTAACCATGATATATCAATTATATTTTAAGTTAAAAGTTAAAAAATAAAAATTTATTCTTTTATACGACAGAATATAGAAAAAGTTGAAATCCCAATTACCTGGGGATTTCAATTTTAATATTTTTCAATAGCATAACTTTTTTACAGCCTGGTTTAATATATTTGCACTGTGTGATAATTATAGGCATATAGATAAACTGAAAGATCAAGATAATAAATAAATTATGGCAAAGTAGCACAATATTCTACTTGATACGATCTGCATAACCAACCTTTTTGGAAATCATAAATAACATTTTCTAGCATAGACCGCCATGTTTTGCATTTGGTAATGAGTTGTTTCCCTCACTGGTAAGAAAAAGGCAAGTTAGATGCCGCTTACGTTCATAAAAGTTTTAATGGGGATACTAAAATAATTATTTAAAAAACAGGTACAAAAATTTATAAGATCATTTTTTAAGTAAACAATTTAGCCGTTCAATTCATTCCGTAAAAAATATTAGGTTTATTAATTTTTAAGTGTTTCATCGGTTTTGAAATTAAAAAAAACAACTGAATTAGAATAATTTACAGAATGTTGAGGTCGGATGATAAGTAATAATTTTAGTTATATCTTTTTTTCCGGATTTCAGCGACACATACATTCGCCGACAGGCTGGCAAATTGTCTGCATTCTTTTGCTGTGTATCATTCCTTCAGTTGCAAGCGTGAAAAATAACAATGTCTGAACAAAAGTATGATTTTGTGGTTTTTGGAGCCAGTGGTTTTACAGGACAGTTTGTAGTGGAAGAGATTGCTCGAATTGCTGACGAGGAAGCTGGTTTGACATGGGCGGTTGCTGGACGATCTATGGAAAGATTACAGAAAATTTTGGAAAAAGCATCAAAATCTACAGGTACAATAACAAAATTTTCCTAAAGGAGATTTTTGATAGGAGCTCCACCCTCTATTCTTATCTGTCAGTTTCATGTCAGTCTGTACCAGACAATCGTCCAAAGACAAAGTCATCCCATCTGCTTTCATGCACATCCATGATCCAGCCCAAATCGCTGCATCACAAGTCGTTCCCACCGCAGTCAATTTAAAAAAAAATAATATGAGGAAGGCGCTACCTTAATTGCCAGCTTTATACCAAGACTATGTCCTATTATATTGATTGATTGTTGGTTGCTTAACATCCAGTATTTCATGCATGTTCAGGACGAATGTCCTAGATATACAATATAGGAAAGGTGTACTGATATAAGAGGTCTTTAAACACATTAGCTCCAATTGGAGCTTTCGTTAGTAGAAGCCATATTAATTATGTGTATCAGCGGGGATAAATGTGAAAGCATAAAAGGGACCTTCATCAGAGGCAGAATGGTGGATTAATCTTTGCACCCTATTTATATAGATACCGCAGTTAATTCTGAACCGCTGGTTAACTGTGAACCATCTGTTACCATGGTTACCGTATTTACATAAATAGGGTACAAACATTAATCCACTGATGAAGATCCTTTTGGATCGAAACCGGTCAGGCATTGAGCATCAACAGGCGCTGTTAACTATGTGTATTGGCATATACTATATTTTTATGAATGTCCTAGATATAGTTTTGTCTAAAATAAAATAATAAGTTCAGATGGAAAATGTTTGAGGAGCGATCATTGAACTTCAAAAGGTGGGAGGGGTATGGTTTTTTCTTAAAAAAATATTCTGATTCCCAAATTGTTGAGAAAAAAATATTCTGTTCAAGCAGAGGACAAAAACATTCTGAATCCAGATTTTCCCATACATTTTGTACCTTCATTAAATTTTGACCAAATAGTTTTGATTGATAGCGTTGAAGCCTTTCATGTGAAAAAAATCTGACTCCGACAAAAAACCATACTATGCTATGGTCCATATTGTTTTCTGCAGAAAATGAATTTGTTGATGATTTATATAAATGACAATGCTTACATTCATTATTTTGGTCCATTTTCATATTTTTCTTTCTTAGCAAATCTTACAAAATTTAAAACAATAAAAGATTTGTTTAACTTCAAAACTATGAATACTGTCATACAATCCATAACTTTGTTAAATTATTTTTGTTGATTTTCATGAAGAGGTGGAGGATTTGAAATATCTTTTCATCAATATATTTAAAAGTTGTAGCTTTTTGTTATTTTATATTGCAAACAACGCTTTCTGTTTGTTGAATTATTTTACTTTCTAAATTAGCTGGATGTAACTTTTTGTTCATTTTCTATTCCCAGTTTCCTGCATCTCCTATATATTTGATCAGCAAGAGGATCATTCTGATTGTTAAAGAAGGGTTTGATTGCATTTACAGTGAGCCTGTTTAGATTATTGTTTTGATCAGGTTTCATTTTCATTTAATCCTAAGGAATGTTAACCATAAATAGGATTGTTAAGTTCATAATATAAAGATTTTGTTATTTTCAAGGAATTTTTTCATTATTTTTTGGAGGGTAATTCTGTTTTCTTCAAGATTTTAAAATTTCAAATTTTGTCAAACATTTTTGGGGTTGATTTTTCCATAATTTTTGGGGGTTTTCGTCAAAAATTTACCATTTTTACATTGATTATTTCTCATTTATATATAAATGCAACAAATATTGATATGGCAGGAGATACACACGAAACAGGGTGTGTAAATTATTTAATCGATAATTTGTGCAATTTTCCTTTGATGTGTACTCCTTGGTATATCAGTATCAGTGGACTGGTCATGATAAAAAAAATATATTGGATCATTCGCAATTGACTTGCGCAAGTGCACCGCAATAGGATCTACTTTCCCTTTAATTCACAAAATTGCACATGATTTTTTTTTTACAGAAACATATGAGTTATTTGGTGAATGAAACACTTGTCATTGTTTGAAACTTTTAGTAATTAAAATTTAGTTTAGCCTTTTTTGAACAATTCCCTGATTGTGTGAATATTTGAACAGAAAATGTTGGAAAAACGTGATAAATTGCATTATCTGCAGAATTATTGATAGCTTTCCTTACTATTCACAAGGACATATATAACTAACATATCGTCCATGCTATTCCGATCTGAGTTTTTATTCATACATAGTCTGGCATGGCTGGTGCTGTTCCAAGTTGTCTTCTTTTTCTGTTTCTTGAGAAGTATTTATTTAACCTGTTCAGTCACTATAAAGTGTTACAATTCATATTTAGACGCAACACATAAATAGTGACCAAAAAGGTACCGCTTTCACATGAGAGAAGCTAGAAAAAAATTAAATGTACACATTTTCAACATTTTTGTTATGTAGGACCATCATATAAAATTAAAAGAGATATGTAGTTAGAGACTGCTGCTGAATACAAATGTTTGGGTTCACCTGATACCTGTTAGTCCATATTGAAGTTTGAAGGGTCCAAAATTAAAATATGTTTGATTTCAACTGACATAAAAATTTTGGTGTTTTTCATATGCTAAATATACATCTGTGGTCGTATCAGGCTGCGCTCGGCGAACCATTTTATTGCTTTTTGGTTTTACTTTGTTTTATTTTTGTCATGAAAATTAAACTGTAGGTGTGAAGTTGCTAACATGAGGGTACCCAAATTGCACCTATTTTGACAGTTTTTTCACCAATGTTTTTTTTTTATGAACCAGACAATAGTTTCCATTCTGTGCTTATTTTGTAGACGTATCCTTGTTTACTATATAGTTACACCAATTTAACTTTGAGTCCATGTAGAGTCATAGAAAAATAGGTTTGAACTGACCTCCAAACAATCCATGAAGGCATGCTTATGTAATGAGGTCAGTACCCAAATTCCATTCATCATTACATGTTTAATTTCACATCCTTAAAAATGGAATAAAAACAGATGTAATGTTTTATTTCTTCAAATATTTTGAACAATTTGACATTATTCCATGCTTACTATTTTTTTTTTAAAATGGATGCTGGTAACAAATTTAATTTGATCATTATAAAAAGATGATAATTAGATAACTTCACATGTTGAAAGAAAACTTGTAAGATTTCCGCAGCTTTTTTTGTTGAATAGGTACAATTTGGGTACTGAGTGCAATTTTGGTACTGTGATGTTATAACCATAAGTGTTTATTGCTTTAATAGGTTGAAATGTGCACCTGATATAGTGATAAATGTATTCGGTAGAGTGAGAATGTTTTGATCAGGTTTTAACTGACGCATAAAATATACAGGCGACAGCTGCAGCTTGAATTTCAAAGGATGTAGCCCACATATACTTCCAAGTAACATGCCCTGTATATACCTATCAAAAGTCATGGTATCATCAGGGTAATCATAACGGCACCTTCCCATAAAATCCAATTTTGGACAATATGGGAGCATACAATATATACCTAAATGTACCACTCAGACTCGAGTATCCTTTTATGATTAAACTTAGAGAGAGAGAAAAAAACAGTTTCCATCTCCTGGGGCTATATAAGGTAGATATGTGTCATAATTAATGACAAGATTTGTTGAGAGTTTGCCAAAGGAAGTACAGAGTTTGAAGATTGTGAATTTGAATATATTTTTTTTGTTTAAAACTTTTGTTAAGTTTTGAATTTCACCTGACATGCCTGAATTTGTCTGTGAGTGTGGGCTACATGAACAACCGTGATCACATTCAACAGTATAACCAACGTCATTATCACTGTGACTTGATATGGGAATTCTGTGGCAGATAAATATCAGTAGTCATGGTCATTCTCAACCAGTGCACGGATTTTACCCTGCATTGCCTGCATGGCCATGACTGGCCACAGGGGCTTGTTTAGTGGGTCAGGCGAGGTTTTACTGTCAATGGCGATCGCTATCCTATATAAAAACCTATAGGATAGTGATCGCCATTGACAGTAAACTCGTCTGACCCACTAAACAACCCTGTGGACTGGCATGAGTACCTCCGACTACGTTTCTCCTGAAATTTATTGCTTGCAGAGTTTTTTCTGTGTTCCCATGGCATGACGGAACTTTTACACTTTAAATGTTATCATTAATTATGATATTGTGACTTTTAAATGAAGTACCTGCGATTATTCAGGAAATTTGCTTTCGCTGTCACTGATAATGGAGAGATGAAGCAGACGATGAAACATGACGTCAGATGTTGTTGTCCAAACTTGGTTATTTCCGTGGTACAATAAAATTTAAATAAACTACACAAGTTACCAAAATTTCTTAATTCTTGTTTTGTAAACAATAAAAATGCATGCCGTATTTAACATCGAAACTGTTCCGTTCTGACCCGGTTTTTTTTCAAGATCGCGATGAAACGATAATCTCGGCAGCCATTAAACAAAACAAATCGTACGAGATTTAACGAGAGTGACGAAACTTTTCAGATGGGTCGTGTAGAGAGAGTTATCGTTCTTTATTCCAAAACGATGCTTCTACCATATATAAGTGCCAGCTAAAGCTGGCATATTAACATGGGATAAAAATAAAATGTTTGACATATACATGTAGTTCATAAATACTAATGAATTTTATGAACAATACTAGCAAAGGTGGACGATAAAAATTTGTGCTTTTGATGCATATTCAAATGCATGTAACGTCACAGTACCCAAATTGCACCTATTTAGCATGTTAAGCAAAAATAGTAGCGGAAATCTTACAAGTTTTCTTAGAGACTAAACAATTTGTAATTTTTTCACATTTGACATCATGCATGTCCAAAACGTTCACAGTATTTACCAACAGATGAATTGAAGTAATCACTGGAAAAAGTTAAATCTACAGAAAGGTCCCCATGGGATGTCCACTTAAAGTCAACTTTTAAAAATGAGCAATTAAGATATGTTACAGGCATCCATTTAAAAAAAATGAATAGTAAGCATGAACTATTGTCAAATTGTTCAAAATATTTGTAGAAATAAAACAAAACATTAGTTGACAAAGGTGAATTAGAGCATAGATGCAATTTAGGTACTATTCATTACAAAATCATGGATCGTTTGGAGGTCAGTTGAAACTCATTTTTCTAAGATTCAACATGTTCAATATGGATTCAGGCATCCATTTAAAAAAAAAATGAATAGTAAGCATGAACTATTGTCAAATTGTTCAAAATATTTGTAGAAATAAAACAAAACATCAGTTGACATAGGTGAATTTAAGCATAGATGCAATTTACGTAGATACTATTCATTACAGAATCATGGATTGTTTGGAGGTCAGTTCAAACCCATTTTTCTATGATTCAATATGGATTCAAAATTAAGTTGGTGGAACTATATAGTAAATAATGATATATCTACAAAATAAACACAGAGTGAAAACTTTTGTCTGCATCTTAAACAAATGTAGGTGAAAAAACTGTCAAAATAGGTGCGATTTGGGTACTCTCATGTTTATATATATGATGTTTGTCGAGTTTGCGAAATTTATTTTGCGAAAGCAAGACATAGTGATCCTAGATTTCGTCGGCGGAGGCGTCAACATTTAGGTTCATTCTGTGGTTAAAGTTTTGTTGGACATCAATAACTTTGTCAAACATTCATGGAATATTATAAAATTTGGACAGAAGCTTGTTTATAACCAAAAGACAGTATCCAGAGCAAAATTTTGCAAATATTTATTTTCATTTTTCCGTATTTTACTGATAAATGGACTTAGTTTTTTTACAGTTAACACTCAGGCTCAGTCTGAAGTTAAAGTTTTTCAGTCATCAATTTCATGGAAATTTATGGAATTTGGACAGAAGCTTGTTTATGACCAAGATATAGTATCCAGAGCAAAATTTTGGTATTTTTCTGATAGATTGACTTCATTTTTTACAGTTAACATTTAAAGACAGTCTGGGATAAAAAAAAATTTACATGATAAATTTGTAAACCTTCATGGATTGTTATGAAACTTGTACAGAAGTTCATCTTCAAGACCAAAAAATAGCATCTAAAGAAAAAGTTTGAATTTTTTTAAAATTGTATTTTACTGATAAATGGACTCACTTTTTAAAGGGAAAATTCGTGATTTTTGACTTATAGTTTAAGTATGTTCATTATAACATAAAATACATATTCACAAAGTTTTATCACTATAAGTAAGTGCAGTAAGAAAGAAGAAATTCATTAATATTTAATTTTTTTATTGACAACTTCCTGCAGTACGAGAGGTTAACTACTGATATTGCATGCCAGAATTTTAAAGTACAATCATTTAAAGTCTTGTTCTTTAATCATATTTTAACGTAATTTCAAGTAAGGAAATAAAACGAACAGACATGCAAATTTTTACATTGGCGAGTTAAAATTTTCTATGTTTACTGTATATATTTCGATTAAATTTTGTTGACAGACCTAAAAGTACATCTGTTAATTTTATTTTTTTTATTATTTGCTTTTTCCGACTGATATGGTGAATAAATTAAAGTATGTAACTTGAAAACTGTAAGGACAATATATAGGAGTACGCTTTTACTTTCTACGTAATGACTAGGTATATACGATGTGTGTATTATTCTCTGGCAATACCCGTGGAAGGCTTATAAAAATCAAGGTAATTTACAGATTAACATTTAGCCAGGCCTCTAGTGCATACCGTGCCAGGTGTGAATGTCAATTTGAATGGATTACAAGACAAAAGGTCAAGTTTAATATACAAAGTTAGAACACATATTAAAGGTGGTGGCAAATACAAATAGATCGCCGTGGAATATTTAATTATATTTTGGGTTAGGTTCGTTGAAACTAAATCAAGATATTGAACATGTATTTCACATACATGTACATGTAGGATGAATAAATCCAATATAATAAAAATGATAACAATTTTAATATTAAATCTGAAGGAAAGATATTAAAATCCAAATGATTCTTTTTAATTTGATCACTTTAAAAACTAAGCAATAATATCTGGAAACTGATAATAAGATGCTTACATTTATATTATCAATATCAATACCCTTATTTAAAGACTTAATTTCTGTAGCTAAATCATTGATATACAGAGCAAGAAGCGTGGAGAAATCTAACAGCCTTGCTTTACTCCACATGAAACTGGAAACATTGATGTAAAGACGTTATTAACACGTACAGAACATGTTGTGTTGTCATACAAAGATTTGACGGCACTTTAGATTTTTCCTTTTACACGAAACGTTTGTAATTTAAACCATAAACAGTCCCGATTTACATTAATGAGCGCCTTCTTCAGGTCAATAAAACAGGCAAAGGTTGAAAGACGTGATAACTTACATTGTACAACTATAAATGATAGAGTACAAACTATATAGATATGATCAAGGCAACTTTGTTTTCTACAAAATTCACATTGTTCATCAACCAGGACACCAGAATCTTCTATCCAGTCTCCAAACATACGATTAAGAATGTCACAGTAAATTTAACATGGCACTGACAAGTGTTATACCACAATATGACAGAGGAACAGGAAAGTCGGTACTATTTGGTTTCACTATCGGATTAATGATTCCTTGTTTCCACTCAAGTGGGGAAACACCATTTTCAAAACCAAAAAATGATTATATTTTGTAACATATCGAGACATGTTTTGTTTTTTTAGAACTTTTATATCAAGAATAGTGGTTATGTATAATTATAATGAAAACATATATTACAGAAGTTAGTGCAATTATTAGTCAACGTTAATCAGCAATTTTTCATATGACTTTGATCTTAATAATCTTCTCAATTGGTGTAATAACAATTGGTTACACACAAGCTGATCCACAAGCTAATGCACACAATCTTTTTCCTTTACAAGTAATAAAATCTACTCAAATTGAGTAATACATTGTATTGTGTGATTTGTCGAATCCCTTCCACAAAAAGTTAACTACTTGCTGTCATTAATACTGTCAGGGCTCATGCTACCAGGCGACTAGGGCGAAGAAGTCGCTTTCCCGTCCGTCACTTTGCTTTGCCCGACCCTCAAAAGCAAAAACAAGTCGCCCTGTTGTTTACGATACTCGCTTTCAGTGGCTTTCGTCATGGGACATTTTCAATTTTTACCAAGTTGACAAAACATCAATTTTTTATTGATTATTAAAGAAATTCAGACATAAACGATTCATTTTCTTAAGAAAAGAGGTTTAAGCATTGACTTTACAGTGTGTAGCAGGTTATTTAATAAAAAGACAACTTTTTATCACTGCATGCACTTCCGGTACTTGTTACTTAGAGAGCTTACATCAATCTAACTTTTGGCGGCAAAATAAGTTTGTTACTTCATTTGAAAGTGATAAAAATTGCCTCCATAAATGTTTAATCCATTTATTGCATTAAAAGCGTCATATTCCTTTCCAAATAGCTTGTCAAACATCGTTTATTTTGTAAATTTTTTCGTCCGCCATTAACCGTTTACTAACTACGTTTCGGGACCAGACCAGCTATGACTGAAATTCGTTTTTTTACAATAATAACTACAGACGCATGAATGGAACAGCTGACAGAAGAATATTGATCCCAAAAGGAAAAATTACGCATTCCACACGCATTAACAGACTTTTGGTTAGATCTAATTGATTATGTATCTAATTCCATATAATTTATATGGATTGTTTCAAAATATTGATTAAAGTTGCTTAATAATTATTATAAATTTATTATTGCCCAGCTTAACTTTATATATCTTTTAATTTGATGAGAAACACTGAATTTCATAAACATGATAAACGAGATAGTTTTTAATTGAATTGTAATTCATATATTATAATTTCTTTACCTTTTTGACATAAAAAAAAATTCTTTTTAGTGCTAGATATTTAGTTGGTAGTTTCTCACAAGAACCTAAACTTAAAACAACTTTGAATTTGAACTGTTAATTTATTTGTATACTCAGATATGAATTGAACAATATAAAATGAAACATTATTTACATATGACCCTTTATACTATAGTAAAATCAAAACATTGTAGCGCAGGCCCGAAGGAGCACTTCTCTTTCAAATCTCACCACTTCTCCCTATCAGTTAAAAAGAGAAGTCACTTCTCCCTATGATTCTGAAGTAGTGTGAGACGTACTGTTTCGTAATAAATATTCATCTGATCAGCAAATTTTCACAACTCTTTCACCCTGAATCAAATACTTCACAAAACTCTCAAACTTTTATAGTAATAATTCAGTACTTTATTAGGGGACCGAATCAACTTGAGGCCAGATTGGTTTGAGGCCTAAACCTGAAACCCAGCCAATATTTAAGTGGATTCTGGTGCTGCCTCTATTTCAAAAATACTAACAAGGGTTAAAGTGATATATACATGTTTTTTTACTTGTATGAATTTTACGAATAATACAATGTAGCAATTATAGACAGTAAAAAAATTTGTTTATTTATGGAGGATAGATGAGTATAAGACATTTTTCTCTGACATCTAGCAATAGTCTACCTGTAGTGATCACTAAGTAATTTATCTTGTTTGATTTACAACCATCCAGAATTGAATCATATTTCATGTATTTGATTTGTTTTAAACAATATATTTTACTACTTTGTACAATTTAGGTAAAGATCTTGAAAGTATTCCAGCCATTGTAGCAGATACTGGTTGTGATGAGTCTATTTTAGAAATGACAAAGCAAGCTAAAGTTGTTCTTAATTGTGTTGGACCAGTAAGTCATACATTTTTTTTTTTATGAATAGCCATACATGTATATGCAGACAATATTTTATATTTTGCAGAAAAAGAGAATTTAAAATTTATGACTAATTAATTATTTCGTTAAATCATTTTATCATGAAGGTACATGTATGTATCCCTGAATACTGTTATTAAGTTTGCCAGAACATACATGTACTAAAACTGTTTGCTAAATATGAACAATATATTTTCTTAATCTAGCAAGTATTTTATCATACCCCTTGTCCATCTGTATGTTCTTTCGTCCCTCTAATATTTTCATCACACTAGTACTTTTCTCAAAAACTACTTAACAGAATGACTTCATAGTGGAGCAGCAACTTGAAAGTGATGACTTGTAACATGTTAGCACTTTTCAGATCTGTTAGATACCTACTTCCTGTTTGCCAATACTTGAATTTTTTAACATGTTGAAAAAATTGTCACACTTTTCTCAGAAACTGCTGAAAGAACAAGTTCATATTCAATCAGCAGAGCTCATCAGTGATGAGTTATAACTTGTGTGATCTGCTAGACACGTGATATTTCCTTTTCTGATACTTTCAATTATGAGTGGGGATATGCTTAGCACGACACAGCATGCATTCTTGTTGTTAGATGTACATGTATATCTACAACCCAACCATATGTTCTTTCAATTTATTATGGACACTAAATTTCTAGTCCAAAAGATGATAAGGCCACACTAAATTTCTAGTCCAAAAGATGATAAGGCCACACTAAATTTGATTCCCAGTTCATTGTATTTGCTTTTGCCTGTTATTGAGAAATAAACTTTTCAAAATAAAAAAGGCACCACTTCCCCCAACTTTTTGGTCTAAATGCCACATAGAAATTAGTTTCGCCTTGAAACTTTTATTGGACATAGACCGTCACAGAAGCCTTTTTTTATTCTACCGCAAATAAATTTTGTTGTCGTATATTGGTATCACGTCGGATCTCTCTGAAATTATACCACAAGTTTCCATACCACAAAGAGATGGTTAGGATTGGCTTTGGGGGTTATGGTTCAAACCGTTTAGAAATTAGGGGCAAAAAAGGGGGAAAAACAAGGTTTCCTGGTTAATGGACAATTTTTTTCTCATTTCAGATTTCAGAAATTAAACAAAATTTCTTCACATATTTTTTTTTTTGCAAAAAAAAGGAGGGGGATGGGGGTTCAATACGCAACAGCATAGTGTATTGCACAAAAGCAAACAAAAAAATGGGTTAATTTTTATATATTTTTTTTGGATGGGTGGGGATCAATTCGCACAGGCACAGTGTATTTCACAAAAGCAAAAAATTGAATATAAATTCAAATCATAAAATCAATTCTAAGTTCTTTGACTACAGTTATTCTGTGTCAGAAACCTATTATGTGTCAAATATTTAATTTAAATACAATCCAAATTCAGACCTGCATCAAGTGTGAATATTGTGTCCATTTTTGTCCCAACTGTTCAGGGTGGGACCTCTGCGGTCGTATCCAGCTGCACCCAGCAAAGCAATTTATTATTGCATACAATGCCCCAATCATTTCAAAATATATGATAAATATATTTGTAACCAAAAGTTAAAATTGGGATGAAAACATGCAGTTGTTGTGTCAGCTCATTACTGTGGTCAGCAGAGCTCATCAGTGATGAGTTATAACTTGTGTGATCTGTTAGACACGTGATATTCAATCAGCAGAGCTAATCAGTGATGAGTTATAACTTGTGTGATCTGTTAGACACGTGATATTCAATCAGCAGAGCTCATCAGTGATGAGTTATAACTTGTGTGATCTGTTAGACACGTGATATTCAATCAGCAGAGCTCATCAGTGATGAGTTATAACTTGTGTGATCTGTTAGACACGTGATATTCAATCAGCAGAGCTCATCAGTGATGAGTTATAACTTGTGTGATCTGTTAGACACGTGATATTCAATCAGCAGAGCTCATCAGTGATGAGTTATAACTTGTGTGATCTGTTAGACACGTGATATTCAATCAGCAGAGCTCATCAGTGATGAGTTATAACTTGTGTGATCTGTTAGACACGTGATATTCAATCAGCAGAGCTCATCAGTGATGAGTTATAACTTGTGTGATCTGTTAGACACGTGATATTCAATCAGCAGAGCTCATCAGTGATGAGTTATAACTTGTGTGATCTGTTAGACACGTGATATTCAATCAGCAGAGCTCATCAGTGATGAGTTATAACTTGTGTGATCTGTTAGACACGTGATATTCAATCAGCAGAGCTCATCAGTGATGAGTTATAACTTGTGTGATCTGTTAGACACATGATATTCAATCAGCAGAGCTCATCAGTGATGAGTTATAACTTGTGTGATCTGTTAGACAATCAGCAGAGCTCATCAGTGATGAGTTATAACTTGTGTGATCTGTTAGACAATCAGCAGAGCTCATCAGTGATGAGTTATAACTTGTGTGATCTGCTAGACAATCAGCAGAGCTCATCAGTGATGAGTTATAACTTGTGTGATCTGCTAGACAATCAGCAGAGCTCATCAGTGATGAGTTATAACTTGTGTGATCTGTTAGACAATCAGCAGAGCTCATCAGTGATGAGTTATAACTTGTGTGATCTGTTAGACAGTCAGCAGAGCTCATCAGTGATGAGTTATAACTTGTGTGATCTGTTAGACAATCAGCAGAGCTCATCAGTGATGAGTTATAACTTGTGTGATCTGTTAGACAGTCAGCAGAGCTCATCAGTGATGAGTTATAACTTGTGTGATCTGTTAGACAGTCAGCAGAGCTCATCAGTGATGAGTTATAACTTGTGTGATCTGTTAGACAGTCAGCAGAGCTCATCAGTGATGAGTTATAACTTGTGTGATCTGTTAGACAATCAGCAGAGCTCATCAGTGATGAGTTATAACTTGTGTGATCTGTTAGACAGTCAGCAGAGCTCATCAGTGATGAGTTATAACTTGTGTGATCTGTTAGACAGTCAGCAGAGCTCATCAGTGATGAGTTATAACTTGTGTGATCTGTTAGACAATCAGCAGAGCTCATCAGTGATGAGTTATAACTTGTGTGATCTGTTAGACACGTGATATTCAGTCAGCAGAGCTCATCAGTGATGAGTTATAACTTGTGTGATCTGTTAGACACGTGATATTCAATCAGCAGAGCTCATCAGTGATGAGTTATAACTTGTGTGATCTGTTAGACACGTGATATTCAATCAGCAGAGCTCATCAGTGATGAGTTATAACTTGTGTGATCTGTTAGACACGTGATATTCAGTCAGCAGAGCTCATCAGTGATGAGTTATAACTTGTGTGATCTGTTAGACACATGATATTCAATCAGCAGAGCTCATCAGTGATGAGTTATAACTTGTGTGATCTGCTAGACAATCAGCAGAGCTCATCAGTGATGAGTTATAACTTGTGTGATCTGCTAGACAATCAGCAGAGCTCATCAGTGATGAGTTATAACTTGTGTGATCTGCTAGACAATCAGCAGAGCTCATCAGTGATGAGTTATAACTTGTGTGATCTGCTACACACATGATATTTCCTTTTCTGATACTTTCAATTATGAGTGGGGATATGCTTAGCACGACACGGCATGCATTCTTGTTGTTAGATGTACATGTATATCTACAACCCAACCATATGTTCTTTCAATTTATTATGGACACTAAATTTCTAGTCCAAAAGATGATAAGGCCACACTAAATTTGATTTCCAGTTCATTGTATTTGCTTTTGCCTGTTATTGAGAAATAAACTTTTCAAAATAAAAAAGGCACCACTTCCCCCAACTTTTTGGTCCAAATGCCACATAGAAATTAGTTTAGCCTTGAAACTTTTTTTGGACATAGACCATCACAGAAGCCTTTTTTTATTCTACCGCAAAAAAATTTGTTGTCGTATATTGGTATCACGTCGTTGTCGTCATCCGAAGACAGTTATTTTCCAGACAATAACTTTAGTATAAGTAAATAGAAATCTATGAAATTTAAACAGAAGGTTAATAACCACGAAAGGAAGGTTAGGATTGATTTTGGGGGTTATGGTCCTAACAGTTTAGGAGTTAGGGGCCAAAAAGAGGCCCAAAAAGGCATTTTTCTAGTTTCCAGACAATAACTTGTTTAAGTGTATGGATCTCTCTGAAATTGTACCACAAGTTTCCATACCACAAAGGGATGGTTAGGATTGGCTTTGGGGGTTATGGCTCAAACCGTTTAGAAATTAGGGGCAAAAAGGGGAAAACAAGGTTTCCTGGTTAATGGACAATTTTTTCTCATTTCAGATTTCAGAAATTAAACAAAATTTCTTCATATATTTTTTTTTTGCAAAAAAGGAGGGAGGGGGTTCAATATGCAACAGCATAGTGTATTGCACAAAAGCAAACAAAAAATGGGTTAATTTTATATATTTTTTTGGAGGGTGGGGTCAATTCGCACAGGCACAGTGTATTTCACAAAAGCAAAAATTGAATATAAATTCAAATCATAAAATCAATTCTAAGTTCTTTGACTACAGTTATTCTGTGTCAGAAACCTATTATGTGTCAAATATTTAATTTAAATACAATCCAAATTCAGACCTGCATCAAGCGCGAATATTGTGTCCATTTTGCCCCAACTGTTCAGGGTGGGACCTCTGGTCGTATCCAGCTGCACCCAGCAAAGCAATTTATTATTGCATACAATGCCCCAATCATTTCAAACATATATGATAAATATATTTGTAAACAAAAAGTCAAAAATTGGGATGCCAACATGCAGTTGTTGTGTCAGCTCATTACTGTGGATAGGCAGTACATGAATTACAGTGATCTGATGTGCTTCCTATTTTACCTTTGTCTTTGAAGACCTGGTCTAGGAATCAAAATTTAAAATCTTTCGTTAGATTATCACAAATACATCATCATTTGTGAAGAACCATCGTCTTCATTGATCTTTTGTTTCAACAGACATAAACCAACATGTATTTATTTGTCTTGAATAAAATAGACAAGGGAATTTTGCACTTGCTGTAGGTTAAACAGAAACCCAGTGAGACACTCTCTGATATAATATGTTTAAAACATGATTTAAACTACATTTTGATGAAAGTTTAAGAGCCCCAATCTGCTTGAAAATATTATAACTGAATGCTAAAACCATCAATCCAACAGTAAAACTTATTGCATTACACTGTGTAGGTAAGCTATAATATATAAGATCGATAATGTCTTTTCAGTACCGTTTCCATGGGGAAAAAGTTGTAAAAGCATGTATTGAAGGTGGAGCTAGTCATTTGGATATAAGTGGTGAACCACAGGTAACTAATAGTTTACATTACTTAGAGATGTCAACTACTGCTAGGGAAAAAAATGGGAGATAATAAAACTGCTCAGATTCCTGAACTAAATCTGATAAGCATATATAGGTCCCATAACCATGATAAGTTATTTACAAAGCATCATTTAGGAAGGCAATTTGTGCAAGGAGAACACATACTCAGTTAATAAGTTCCAGAAAAGCCCTTCAGACGTATGAAATTATTTTACGTGTTGTTTTCATTTTTTACATATAGGGGTTCTTTTTGTGCAAAATGCTGAAGAAAATAATTTTGTTAACATTAAAAAGAATAAAGTGTGTCATTAGTTTACTTATGTATGTAAGAAAATGATAGTTTGAAAGGAAAGCTTAGCACAGCCTTGTAGGAACCATTCAACTGTATATTTAAACAAATAAAATAAGTTTTGTTTTTCCTTAAAAAAAAAACAAGACCTGACTGATGAGTATTTTTCTAAAAAATCAAAAAAAATCGTCCTCTTTATGGCTATAGTTTGTGTAGTATTTAAGCAATTTAAGTCATTAAAAATGGAAAATAAGCTAAACAATTTTCAATATATAACATTTAAGAGTAAGTAAAATATATTAAAATGTATTGTAGAATATCAGTTGCAAATCAAATATTAAGCTTTTCCATGGAAATAATTGAGTGAGCATACAAAATAGAAATGCTTAGCCGTTCAAGGCCGTACGCTCCACAGAGAGTCATATAGTAAATAATCATGTCACTACCACAGCTCAGCTTAAGGCCTCTGAACATTTGAAGGTCCCCACTATGTATTGGTTACCTAAACTACACAGAAAACCCGTAAAATATCGGTTCATCTCGGCCTCTAGTAAGTATTCTACTACTAATCTTTCGGTGCTTTTTCTTTGTTCCTTAAATACTATCAAAGAACTTTCTGTTAATTTTTGTAATAAACATTTGAAAAACAATGGAATTAGCCATTTTTGGAGTGTAAAAAATTCTTTGGATGTTTTAGATAAATTACGTGCTTTTGATGTTCCTTTTGATTCGGTTGACAGTTTTGACTTTTCCACTCTTTATACTACACTTCCACACAATCTTATCAAACAAAAGTGTTCCTATCTAATTAAATGGTCGTTTGATAAATCTGGTTGCAAATTTATTTCATGCAACTCATATAAAGCCTTTTTCTCTAATGAGAAAGGTAAATATGCTAGATATACTTACTGGAGGTGTAATGAGATGATTAAAGCACTAAACTTTCTCCTTGACAACATTTATGTACGTTCAGCAATAAAATTTATCGACAGGTTGTAGGTATTCCTATGGGCACCAATTGTGCCCCTTTAATAGCAGACTTGTTCCTTTACTGTTATAAATCACGGTTTATGGCCAAACTCAGTAAAGAACCGTTTAATCTATTTAATTGATAAATTCAACAACACTATTGACTAACCATTATCTTGATGATATTTTTCGTTAAACAATCAAGAAACCTCTAAGTATACTGCTGAAATTTACTCAAAGGAACTTATGTTTAAAAAATCAAATAATAACAGCAATAACTGTCCTTTCCTAGATTTAGATATTTCAGTATTACACCAGAAACTCTACACAAAAATTTAAGACAAAAGGGATGATTTTTCTTTCCCTGTTAGTATTGTTAATTTTCCCTTTTTGGATGGTGATGTTCCTTTGGCACCGTCTTACGGTGTTTATATATCCCAACTCGTTCGCTATGCTCGTGTCTGTAGTGACGTTTTGGATTTCAATTAGCGTAATCTATATATTACTACTAATACTAGTAAATTATTAAGTCAGGGATTTCGTTACAACAAATTACTTTAAAGCTTTACTAAATTCTTCCATAGATACAAAGATTTGGTCTGCAAGTTTGGCTGTACCTGTAGAAAACTTATTTCAAACGTAATAGCACATCCTAAATTTTACGATGATGTTGTAAACCTAGCCGAAATTTAGATACAATCCGGGTAAACTTATCAATCCTTTAAATAAACTTATTCTAAAAGGTTACCTATTCAACACTGTAATTAAATCTTTGAATATTGTTTTTATTGGTATAAATATTGAATTTGTTATCAGTAAATTAAAACCATACTAAATATTACAAGTATGTACTTTCACAGTACTACAATCTATCTATACCTATAGTTTGGCATTGCACAAGGTCATGTTTTTCTCTGACTGTTAATGACATCTTTACACTAAATCCATTGGATGTTGGATGTGTACTGATTGATATTTTAGTCTTAGATACATGATTTTTATGCCCCCGTCGTTGCGGAGGGGGCATTAAATTTTACCCTTGTCTGTCCGTATGTCCCAAAATTGGTTTCCGTTTCCTAACTTTAGTTTGCCTCAACCAAATGTTATGAAACTTATACACAATGCTTATTACCACAAAACACAGATCAAGTTTGAATTTTGGTGGCATCACTTTTACCATTATAGAGTTATGCCCCTTTACAAATCGAAAAATCACTGAATTTTTCATTTCAGTTCTCTTACTTTAGTTTGCCTCAACAAAATGTTATGAATCTTATACACAATGCTTATTACTACAAAACACAGATCAAGTTTGAATTTTGGTGGCGTCACTTTTACCGTTCTAGAGTTATGCCCCTTTACAAGTGAAAAAATTGCTGAAATTTTCGTTTCCGTTCTCTTTCTTATGTTTGCCTCAACCAAATGGTTTGTAACATACACAATGCTTATTACCACAAAACTCTGATCAAGTATATATTCTATATAGCGTCACTTCTACAGTTCTTGAGTAATGTCCTTTTATAATGTTATATGCAAGAGGGGGCATCATCTGTGTCCCATGGACACATTCCCCATTTATTTTTATAAGACAGCAAAAAATTTGCGTTCGTATACTGCTCGACGTTGTTGTGGTCGTCGTCCGAAGACATTTGGTTTCCAGACAATAGCTAGTTTAAGTGAATGGATCTCTATGAAATTTAACCAAAACGTTCAATACTACAAAAGGAAGGTTGGGATTGTTTTTTGGGGTGATGGTCCCAACCGCTTAGGAATAAGGGGCCAAAAAGGGGCCCAAAACAAGCATTTTTCTAGTTTCAGGACAATAACTTGTGTATAAGTATTTTGATTGCTCTGAAATTGTACCACAAGGTTCAATACTACAAGTAGAAGTTTTTTGATTCATTTTGGGGGTAATTGCCCAAACCGTTCAGGAATTAGGGGCCAAAAAAAGCATTTTTCTAGTTTTCAGACAATAACTTGTGTTTAAGTGTACGAATGTGTCTTAAATTGTTAAATTGTACCACATTTTACAAAAAGAAAATTTCTTCAAATATTTTTTTTGGGGTAATTTTTTTTCCCTCAAGATTTAAGAAATTATCAATTTCAAAAAAAAAAAATTGGGGGTCACAATTTATTTTGCTAATTCTTTGTATATAATCTGAAAACAGATTTACTAAGTATTGCTCAACAGCACAGTATATTGCACAACAGCAAGAAATCTTCAATTGAATATAAATTCAAATCATATAACCAATTTCAAGTTCTTTGACTACATTTATTCTGTGTCAGAAACCTATAATGTGTTAAATATTTAATTACAATCCAAATTCAGACCTGTATCAACATGATCAAGCTTGAATATTGTATATAGATATAAGAAGATGTGGTATGAGTGCCAATGAGACAACTCTCCATCCAAGTCAAAATTTATAAAGGTAAACCATTATAGGTCAAAGCACGGTCTTCAACACGGAGCTTTGGCTCACACCGAACAGTAAGCTATAAAGGGCCCCAAAAATTACTAGTGTAAAACCATTCAAACGGGAAAACCAGGGGTCTAATCTATATAAAAAACGAGAAATGAGAAACACTCATGAACCACATCAACAATTGACAACTACTGAACATCAGATTCCTGACTTAGGACAGGTGCAAACAAATGCAGCGGGTTTAAATGTTTTAATGGTACCAAACCTTCACCCTATTTCTGAAACAATAGTGTAACATCACAACATAGAAAGACACACTATAAAATATCAACTGAAATAACTTAACTCAATCAAAGGACATATTAACACCAGTGAACATACACTGAACAAATAAATTTGACCTATGATACAATGCAGGGTTTCCCCTGGGTCAATTTTCTTTTTCGCCACCTCTTTCGCCAAAACAATATATTTTTCGCCACTTTCAATTTTTCTTAGCCAACTAACATAAACATATTTTTAGTTTAAAATTTCCTCCTTTCTAGCAAAAAAAAGCAGTTTGTCACATTGTTATATCAAATAAGAAGATGTTATATGATTGCCAATGAGACAACTCTTCACAAGAGACCCAATGACAAAAAGTTACCAACTATAGGTCACCGTACAGCCTTCAACAATGAGCAAAACCCATACTGCATAGTCAGCTATAAAAGCTAGAACCCGAAATGATAAATGTAAAACAATTCAAACGAGAAAACTAACTCTGTCTTTAATATTTCTTAATATCTATTTTTTAATCCACATTGTAATGAATTAACACTCAATTATCACAAACATTTAGTTTTTAAAAGATATTGTGAAATTGCAATATAGATAATGAAATCATAATTTTTGACTTCTGCCGGGAAACACGGGACTCATCTATAATAGTTTATAAGACTGATATTTCCCATCTAGTCGAAGGATAAAGACTAAAGTTAGAGATTTTACTTACTTTTGAATATTTTCCTTCACAACAATAGTTTTCTTTATTAAACCATAATTAAAAGAAAAGTTTGGACGTTAAACTATACCTCAAACTATACCTCAAACAAGTACGTCACTTAAACGATTGTAAATTACCCATTCCAAAACAATTATTTCTATCAAAAGTTATAGGATAAAATTTAAAGTCAGAGATTTTTCTTACTTTTGAAAATTTTTCATCACAACAACAGTTTTTTCCAGACCATCGTTAAAAGTAAAAGAGGAGGCGTAAAATATGCTTCAAACACGTGCGTCGCTAAAACGTTGTAAAGTACCAACTTCAAAACAATTATTTCAATCAAAGTTGTAAAAAAATCCTTTAAGTGACATGTGAAGCAATTCAACCACACCAATTCATGAAACAATACAATCAACACCTTAATTAATATTAATCCTTTGTTGCCGATAGCTATAAAATGCAATCAGCTGATTATTGATTTTCTATCAAAATCGTAACGAGTTCACAGTACTGATCACAGCTCACAACACGACTCACTTCTTGGACAAATCATTATGGATCAACGCTTTGTTAGCAGCCATGAAGTTGTCTGGTAAAGAACCTGCTTGGAAGTTCTCAGCAAGTACTGACCAGGTGACCGTACAGTTGATATGGAACAAGGCTAAGGAACCAGAGGTATCCTCCGGTAATTCCAAGCCGGCCCTGAAAAAGAAACAGAATAAACCGCCATCCACCAGGAGAAGGGACGCCAAGCGTTACGATCAGTGGGTGCAGGCCAAAAGCTCTGCTGCAACATCGGCTGAAGTTATACCACACACCACCAAGGTAGACAAGAACCAGCAGACAGAAGCCAAAACAGCACTAGAGGGAAGCAGGGAGATAGTACCCACAAAGTACCAAGGGGAACCTGAGGGCATTGTCATCAAGACGGACATTGTCATCAGTCTGTTCAACCCCAGGAAGGCATGCCATCGCCAATACTATCTTCAGCCAACCAGCGACAGAGGCAAGCGATGCCGGATCGACTACAACGAGGGATTTGACGTGGATGATCCCGAGTTGCTCCGGACACCACCGCACACATCGCCACTAATCATGCCATCCCCAGAGGCAGTTATAACAGCATTTACGATCTTAGAACGGCCAGAAACACCTTACCACACTCCTCGATGCAAAGTTAAAGCTAAACGATCAACTGAAGCAGAACCAAACAATAGGTAGAAGTTAGTCCGCAATATCCAGACAGGATAGCCGGACTGAAAAATCCACATATCGATCATTGATTTTCTATCAAAATCGTAACGAGTTCAAGGTGAATTCCCAGTATTGTCTGATTAGTGAAAAAGTCCGAGTAAAACCGAAAAAAGTAAACAATGGACGAAGTCGAACCGTTATATTTCTTTTGCCAAATTCTTTCGCCAATAACGAATTTAAATCGCCACAATTTTTATTTTTTCGCAAAATGCGAAAATGGCGACCGCCAGCGGAAACCCTGCAGTGTAAATACAAAATAAATAAACTAAGGGAAGAATAATAAAAGTAACATGTAATATCGGTATGAAATGTTAAACAATTTAAGAAAAACAAGATGCTCGAACAAAAATATCATCCATTTGCAATAACTTTAAACACAGGTAAATGAAAATAATTTTGTTGTTAGGTATACGTGTACAGTTCGAATAGAGAAAGGAAATATTTTTACAAAATAAATAATTTTGATGTACATAGTTCGAAGTGGAAATTTATAGTAGAACCAAACACTTATCAAAGCTGGTATATAGACTAGATATAACCCTATCTCCTTATTTTTATATTGATAGCAAATTTAAAGCAATAACAGTTCATTCCCTTTGCATATATAAGATTTTTTTTTCAAGAAGGGTTACCTGTTTTATTTTTTATAAGTAACTTATAACCACTTACAAAGGTATCATCCTATTTTATTAAATTCTAGTTAACTGCTTTATATCAGTTAAATATTGTGTACAGGTCCATTTTTCAGAAACTTTTACACAAATGTATTGTAGTGTATCAATGATATTTGAACTTCACCGTTACAATCCTAAAAATGTTCATGATTATTTAAAGTTAGAATATCTCTGTCTTACAGACTCATCATCTAGTTCTGACTTAAATTTTTAGTTCCTTGAGAGGATGCAGCTGATGTATAACAATAAAGCTAAAGAAGCCGGTGTGTATGTAATAGGAACATGTGGGTTTGATAGCATACCAGCAGAAATGGGAGTTGTGTTTGCACAAAAGAAGTTTCAAGGTAATTTCAGATATAGTTTTGTTTTTCATATAAATCTAATGGTGATCTGTTATCTGTTCAAAAATGATAACTAATGACAAGCCTTCCATTGAAGAACATAGTTTTTATTACTTAATCTTAGATTGAATTAGTTTTATGCATATATGTAACACTCCAGAACTCTCTCCATCCCCCAAAACAGGTCCAAGCCCCTAAACGTGTCCTAATTAAGAAGTCGCTGAACTCCCAAACATATCAAGTTGATGAAGAACACCAAAACATGTCCTTTTCATGATCGCCCAATCATTATAAAAATAAGATGTGGTATGCAGTGTTCTCCCCAAGCCCTTAAAGCACCATGACCCATGGTCCTAAAATTTCAGAACGTGGTCCTATCATTCTTCGCACGGTCCTATATTCCTATTCTGGGGTGCTATAATTTTCGGTAAAAAATCATTTATCAGTAAAGTCTTCTACTTGTGGTATAAAATTACAGGTGATATTTAAACAGCACGTTTATTGTTACAGCAGGTGGTCGATATACCTGATCCTGTTTACCTGTTGCTGATTGGATTTAATCAATCAATTAGCACTTGTAACTTGATTCTTTTGTGTTTTAATTGATATGGAAATGATTTATGACATCTGACAACAATCTTATGGCTTCACTCACCACCCAAGTGCTGACCAGTGATGTAATCGGAAATTTTATTTTGGACACAATGACGACAGTTGTACATGTGCTGAAGAATTCTTTATACTTTATAAAAGATCAACTGTTCATCCATTAAATAATAATAATTGACAATTATGCATATTTTTATTTTGTATGAAGCAAGTTGTTCAAGCTAGCAATCGCATCCTGTCCAAGGTTGGCAAAAGCGGTCAATACTAGTATTGACCATGCCGGCGGTAAATACCGGGAAATACTGGCAAATACTGGTCAATACTGGCAAATACTGGTCAATTGAAATTTTGATAGGACTTTACTGTAAACTAGTCCCTACCTCAGGTCAATTACTTGGTAAATGGATAGATATAGTTACTACATTGTAATAGGACAAAAAGTCACAATTAATTAGTTCATGAACATGGTTTAATGAAGATTTATCAAATATTAATTTAATCATACAACAGATATAGTCATTAACACCATGAAGTCAGTCCCTTAAGAGAGACTATATAACATCTGGTTTTCTTCACAGTTATTTTGAATGATGCAATTAAAAAATTTTAAAACATTGTTTTATATATATATATATGTTATGTATTTATTAAAAAACAAACATTTCCTGCAATTAGAACAATTTTATCATGCTGTTGAATAGTCAGAAATTAATTCATTGTTTTAAACAATCTTTAGAAATCACTTTTATGACTTTTTTCCTGTTATGTCAACATTTATTAGGGGACAGTTGTTATAGTAATTAAACTTTTGACACTTGTTAGCCATATAATAGGTAATGCTCTGATAATCTATATTGCTAGTCACTTGTAATTCTATTTACCTGTAAAATTCAAACCTTTCATGAAAAAATATCTTGATTTATACATGTTAAAATAACTGATACAGCTGCTCAATTTTATATGTATACCAAAAGTATGCAATATCATTACTCCTAAGAACTAAATTAGTCATTTTAATGTTTTAATAATTAATAACATACCAGTATCTTTCATTTTATAAACTGAATCATGCCAAAGGAATAAAGTTTTCCTCATCAACCATTTTTTTAGAAATCAAGACTCTAGCTGGCCTTAAAGTTGGCTCAAAGTTTTCAAAACTGGCGACAAAATGTAGGAGCTGGCGATTTTGCTGGCTCAACTTTTGGGAGCCAGAGCAGCCCTGAATATGGCCACCATGGCTAAAAATAGAACATAGGGGTAAAATGTACATTTTGGCTTATAACTCTGAAACCAAAGCATTTAGAGCAAATCTGACATGGGGTAAAATTGTTGATCAAGTCAAGATCTATCTGCCTTGAAATTTTCAGATGAATCGGACAATGGGTTGTTGGGTTGCTGCCCTGAATTAGTAATTTTAAGGATTTTTTCCGTTTCGTTTATTATCTTGAAAATTATTATAGATAGAGATAAACTGTAAACAGCAATAATGTTCAGCAAAGTAAGATCTACAAATAAGTCAACATGATCAAAATGGTCAGTTGACCCTTAAGGAGTTATTGCCCTTTAAAGTAATTTTTACCAATTTTGGTAAATTTTGTATCAACCAAACTTAGCCACAATAGAATTGATAGATAAGTCAGTCAAAGAAGCATGAAAATTTCAACTGACCAGTATTTGCCAGTATTGACCACTTCTTCAAATAAGTCAACATGAGTATTGTCCCTTTTTCAGTTGATATTTTATAGTGTGTCTTTCTATGTTGTGATGTTACACTATTGTTTCAGAAAAAGGGTGAAGGTTTGGTACCATTAAAACGTTTAAACCCGCTGCATTTGTTTGCACCTGTCCTAAGTCAGGAATCTGATGTTCAGTAGTTGTTGTTTGTTGATGTGGTTCATAAGTGTTTCTCGTTTCTCGTTTTTTATATAGATTAGACCGTTGGTTTTCCGTTTGAATGGTTTTACACTAGTAATTTTGAGGCCCTTTATAGCTTACTGTTCAGTGTGAGCCAAGGCTCCGTGTTGAAGACCGTACTTTGACCTATAATGGTTTACTTTTATAAATTTTGACTTGGATGGAGAGTTGTCTCATTGGCACTCATACCACATCTTCTTATATCTATTCATCCCTTTCACAGGTAATGCCTGCCTCATATTATTTTAAAACTTTAATAGAATATCAGAAATTTTGAGAGAAAATTAATCAACCATGCAAGATCTAAAACTTAATTAATATTGTTCAAATTATCAGTTAACTATTAAAAAAAATTCTCATTAAAAAGTATAGTTCTTCATTTTATATTTTATCAGAAGTTTAGGAAAAATTGAATTTAATTGTGTCTCTTGTTCTCATTTCCTGGGATAAATCCAATACAAATTAAAGTATTGGTATTGAATTAATATTTAAGAAATATTTCAAACCTTACCATTTTCTTCACAAGAATGAAGACCATATTTTCAGTGTCATGAGTATCAGTCATCATATTTGTTGTACTTTGTTATTTAAAAGTTGAATACAAAAAGATCAACAAAGCAATTCAAAACCACTTGAATTTTGCAACAACAAATGAGAGTTTTAACGACCTCAGCTGGCTATACAACCCTTGCACAATTCACTGAATTTTGCAGAAATCATTAATAGGAAAGATTGCCCTTAAATGATAATTTTTATTACCTTTTGTTTTATTTTGGGGTTGCAACAACAAAACTTCACAACAAACTTTCTCATCACTTCGCATTTCGTTAGATAAATTGTACGGTTTAAATACCACTGGTAAATACCGGGACCACTGTAAATACCCTGCCTGCCAACATTCCTAAAATGTTCATGATTATTTAAAGTTAGAATATCTCTGTCTTACAGACTCATCATCTAGTTCTGACTTAAATTTTAGTTCCTTGAGAGGATGCAGCTGATGTATAACAATAAAGCTAAAGAAGCCGGTGTGTATGTAATAGGAACATGTGGGTTTGATAGCATACCAGCAGAAATGGGAGTTGTGTTTGCACAAAAGAAGTTTCAAGGTAATTTCAGATATAGTTTTGTGTTTCATATAAATCTAATGGTGATCTGTTATCTGTTCAAAAATGATAACTAATGACAAGCCTTCCATTGAAGAACATAGTTTTTATTACTAAATCTTAGATTGAATTAGTTTTATGCATATATGTAACACTCCAGAACTCTCTCCATCCCCCAAAACATGTCCAAGCCCCTAAACGTGTCCTTAAGAAGTCACTGACCTCCCAAACATATCTAGTTGATGAAGAACACCAAAACATGTCCTTTTCATGATCGCCCAATCATTATAAAAATAAGACGGTCCTATATTCCTATTCGGTAAAAATCATTTATCAGTAAAGATCCTGTCTCCTTTAATGCGTCTTCCTTTTCTTTTACAACAATAAAACTTACGTTTTTGACCGCCGGTTTTCTTCTAGTTTAGCCCAGTTAATTATGAATTTTATACATCAGCCAAATTTTATTTGGACCCTAAAGTGACTTCTATCGACAGTCACAGTCTGGGTACAGTTGGAAAGGTTCTGTTATTTCACCCAAAGGTATGATGAGTATTTTTTAAACAGCAAAATACGTTTTCATAATAATTTCATAAAGAGTTACTCCCTATTTTTTACTATTTTGAAATTCTCATGCTAAAATATGTTAACTCTTAAGAATAATGATAAATTATTTACTAACTACTGAAATAGAATGTAATTTAATAAAATAAAAATTCTGTATACATACAGAAATAATACATTGTAAAGGAGAGGTAATATCTTATAGGTAAGGATTCACCCTTCAGAAGAAATTCTGACTATTTCGTTACTGCATAAATTAAACCTACAACACAGTACAAAAGAAAAGGAAACCTCAAATAGATAAAAGGTAATTAAGAAAAGAAAGAAATCTATGGGAACTACCCATAAGGAGGATAGAGGAAATGTGTTGTGATGCGATGCAAATTATTTTCGACACATATGTATCTAATTTGTTGCCTTGATTACCCTGGTGCTATTCAAAAATCCTGGGGAGAACACTGGTATGATTGCCAATGAGACAACTTACCACCAAAGTTCAAATGAAGTGGATGTAATCAATTATAGGCAACTGTGCGGCCTTCAACAATGAGAAAAACCCATACCTTATAGTCAGCTATTAAAGGCCCCTACATGAAAAAATTCAATTGAGAAAACTAACGGCCTAATTTTTAACACTTTGCAAAAAAACAAATATGACAGACATGAACCAAAGCCAACCACTGAACTACAGGTTCCTGACTTGGGACAGGAACATACAGAATGTGGCGGGGTTAAACTAGTTTGCTGGCGCCAAACCCTCCCCTAACCTGGGACAGTGGTGTAACAGTACAACATAAGAACAAACTATAAAAATCAGTTGAAAAGGTTAACTCATCAGATCTATACAAAGCAGAAAACTTCAAACGAAAACACAGAGTGGACGTTGCAGCGTATCTATACATCCCACAACAAAAAAACACTAAGTAAAGATCTGCGAGTACTCATAAAAAAAATCATGTATCTAAGACTAAAATATCAATCAGTACACATCCAACATCCAATGGATTTGGTGTAAAGCCGTCATTAACAGTCAGAGAAAATCATGACCTTGTGCAATGCCAAAATATAGGTATTAACAGATTGCAGTACTGTGAATGTGTATATGTGTATAACAATAATATTTAATATGGTTTTAATTTACAGATAACAAAATCAATATTTATACCAATAAAAACAATATATTCAAAGGTCTGATTACAGTGTTGAATTGGTAACCTTTTAGAATAAGTTTATTTAAAGAATTGATAAGTTTACCCGGATTGTATCTAAATCTCTGGACTTGGGGAAACAATATTCCTGTCAAAATTAGGATGTGCTATTCCGTTTGAAATTAGTTTTCTGCAGGTACAACCAAACTTGCAAACCAAATCTTTGTATCCATGGAAGAATTTATAAAAGTTTTATGTCTATATTTTAAAAACACCCAAACGTGTTCACCGTTATCAACAAGTGTTTCATTATCACAAATGTTGTTTGAAATCAGATCCAGTCGAGATTAATATAGACTCAAAGTGCCCCAAAAGGAAATTCTCTATTAGGTTATTAAATGCTCTTCCTTTATTGCAACTTTTTCAAAGGACGCTGTTTTTTTGTTTTTTTTCTAAGAAGGGGTAGTAGGACAGTAGCTCTTTAAAGGGCCATTTTTCCACGATTTTAAGCAAAATTGTAAAAAAATCAGTGTGGGCCTTGCCAAATTTGAAAATTGCCAAGACAGAACACTGTATCAGATAGTTTACCATGAATTCATTTTTTTTCTCATATCAGTTGTACCAAGTAAGTTCTCTCACTACAAATATTGATTATTATTTGTTTTTGTTTATTAAATTAAAATAAAGTTGTCAATTTGAATAGCTTTAATTCACATAATGGACCTCTGACCATCTCTGCAATTTTATGAAGTCTCCATTTTGGATTTTACTTCTTTTAATTCAGTATCATTTTATAATCTTCTGGAATTGAACATCTGTATTGATAACCTTGGATAGTGTTTTCTATTTATTTCTTTCTTTTGGACTTGAACAGAAACCTGACATCTTCAATCCTATCATGCATTGATTGAATTTGCTATAGACATAACTGACATCACAGACGACATATTAGTGCTAAAAAATTTGAGAAGTTTTGTCGTCTTATAGTGAACACTTTTCAGCAGATAACATCTGTCGGACATGTTTGAGAGACGAAAAATCAGACACATTTGAGCGAAGTCAATAATTGGAAACATTTGGTTGATTTGTGTTTTTAAGGACACATTTGGGCGAACTGGACATGTTTTGGGGGATGGACCTGTTTGAGAGTGTTACGTATATGCCAGGTTATCCTCCTAGGTGCCTTTAGTTATATAAACTTATCATTTTGAATGTCTTCACTTTTTCACTATATCTTTCAAATGGAATTAAGGGTTGTCTATTTACAACCAATCCTTCAAAAGAAAACTGAGAGTTGCGATAATTAAGGAAAATGATCATACACAGTCATATACAATTCTGTCTATAAAAACATCTTTTAAATGCAGCCTATAAGATACATACTTAAAATATTTTATGCTTGATATGGATTAAATTTTCCTGTCTATATTTCCAAATCCAAAAACTTACAATGTAAACAATATACCAATGTACTGAACTTTTTAATAGCCAAATTATTAGCATTTACCTAATCAATAATTATATTTCCAGTAACTTTTTTTTTAACAGGTGAAATTAATTCCATTGAAGCTTACCTAGACTTTGAGGCAAAAGAGGTAATACTATATACCTTCATTATTATATATATAAATCCGTTTCTTGCCAGGATTTTTCTCTGTGTTACTCATAGTTGATTCAATGATGATCATGTTTGTAGCCTTAGTGTTAGTCCTAAATCAAAATTGTTTGTAGTGACAAAAATATGTATATAATATATACATATGTATATATGCAATGTACATATAAATGATAGAACAACAATACAGTATATAAAATATAGTTTAAATTCAGATCATACTTGTAACATTGAAGACCTGTTACTGTCAGAAATTCAAAGTTTTCTATTATACATGTTATATGTTCAACAAAAACTTTTGACATATGAAAGGTATCCAAAGATTGGGTTTAGCACGATAGACTCGGACAAAAAGTAGGTCATTAGTGTGTAGGTTTTTTGTATATATTTTACATGGACCGTTGTCACTTGTGAATATATGCATTAAGAACTAAACAGTTTTCACTTTATTCAAACATTAGTCATATTTAGCTACAGTGTTTCAAGAAGAGACAAATATTTGCCAAATGAACCAAATGTATTTCTTTCTCCCATAAATTTGGATGTTCTTCTTTCTTCTTTAAATCTGAAAAAGAAAGTTTACCATTGTTTGAAATTAACAACATACAGTTAATTGAAGAGGAGCTTAAAGCTGAATTTTGAAATGTATATACTATTCTAAAGCAAACATAGATTTTGCTTTGCTTGAGAATGTTATGTATCCAAAATTATGAAATTCATAAAGTGATAGCATGTCCCTGCACAATATATTTTCAATCTTTGGAGTAGCTGGCAAGTTTTTTTTCAAACACCATTAGAACTACTAAAGAGAAAACCTACTTCAAAGCTTAAGTCATCCCAAAATAAGGGTTTGGTGAATGAATTCTTTTTTCAATGAAATGCTTTTTGTTGCTTTAGTATTTTGTTAAAAAAAAAATGATTAGCTTTCAAAGTATATTATTTCATATCAGCAACTGTCAACAATATATGATCAGGAATGATTTTTTTTTTTCGCTTTTCACAAGCATCACTTAATTATTTGTTTTACCTGTGCTTTTGTTGAAAAGTCTTATTAAAAAAAAAACAATTGAATTTCTATTTCAAGGGTACTGCTATTAATGTAACCACACTGGAATCAGCCGTTTATGGATTTGCTCATGCCAATGAATTGAAGAGTCTGAGAAAATCTCTGTACCCTGAACCATTACCAAAACCAAAATACAGGTTAAATAAAAGGTACAGCCATGAAAACCAAATTACCTACCGATTTCTTATGGTTGTCATATGCTATGCATTTGAGTGGAAAATAATTCATAGGTTTATTGTGGACAAAATGCTGTGAGCCAACTTCTGTTTAAGAGCAATTTATTTTCATTTGATTTGAAAGCAAAACTCAATGTGCAAATTTCTTGTATTTTAAAAGGAACATATATTAATTGTAGGTCAATGAAACAACACACATTATTAAATCAATTGAAAATAAATTGCCATTAAAAAGTTGGCCCACAGTTAATAATTTTAGAATATTGAAATTTATACAATATTTGTAACAACCCATTGATTTACAACAGTTTGTATCTATAGGAGTTGTTTGAACAGATTGTATGAATCTTTATTGGGCTAGGGATGCAAATCTATTTCCATAAAACTTATTTGTTTTAGGGGTTAGTAGGTAATGTGACAACATTAGAATCAGCTGTTTATGGCTTTGCTCATGCTAGTGAGTTGAAGAGTTTGAGGCATTCTCTTTATCCAGAACCATTACCAAAGCCAAGTTTTAAACTTCAAAAACGGTAACATAGAATGTGTTAAAAGCACACTATTTATTTGGCTTATAACAAAACATATGCTTTAATTTTTGTATGGTATGAATTTGAATTATACCCCTGCTAAAAGGAGCCGTAGTAAACTACTTTACCTTTGCCTGTCTGTCCATTTGTATGTCCAATGATACATTTGTCACATTTTTTACAGAATTACAAGTAAGAGCTTCCTGAAATTTGGTATCAGGCTTAATGTCAAAATGCTAAACCATGATGCATTTTCAAATGCATTGCTTCTCAACTTCCTTTTACTGAATACTTAAATATTCTAACACATAATGCCTATTTATGAATTTTCCTCACATTTTCTTTAGACAACTACAAATAAGAGCTTCTTGTAATTTGCAGCCTTTTCACATTCATTGCTCATCAACTTCTGGTTTGTCATATATTTATATATTCTTACACAAAATGGCCATTTAGACATTTAATATCAAATTTCTCCGCTATTGCTTCTGTAGCATATTTATCTGAATATTTTTTTTCATTTCTAAACAATTTATAAGTAGGAACTGTACTGCTTTCATTTAAAACGGAAACATATGAATCTTTTTGTTTAAAAAGCTAATTTAAAAAAAATCATTTTACAGTAATCATGAATTAATTATAATATTTTATCAAAACATCACATTGCCTTTATATGTAATCAGCCTAATGTATGTAGAATACATAAAAATATAAATGGAAATGTATATATATAAAATAAGAAGATGTGGTATGATTGCCAATGAGACAACTCTCCACAAGAGACCAAATGACAAAGAAATTAACAACTATAGGTCACCATATGACCTTTTGTTAGCTAAGATACTGAGGATATATTAATGATATTGGTAATTAAGTACTACAACCTGATTAATCTGCATAACATGGTACAAGATCTATGACATCTATTACATAAAAAAAAGTTCCAGTCTAAAGGCCTCGAATATTTGATCCATGCAATGGTTTAATAGGGTAAACATATATTTTGCTTAGTATATTACTATGACATAAGATTTTGTTATAATTTTAATGTGACATATCTTTTACTTTATTTTACAGAGGTGCTGTACATAAAAATGAAATAGTAAATAAGTACTGTGTACCTTTCATGGGAAGTGACAAATCAGTGGTCAATAGAACACAAAGATACAACTATGAACACAAGAAACAGAGACCTGTAATTATTTAAGTTTCTACCATTCCATATAAGTTTTCAGTAATACTGATGCTTACAATATCCAGGAATATATGAATAAAGATTTAAGTTTATAAACCAACATGATTAAGTTGGGCTTTCAAATTTAAAAAAGTCTACTTGTCTATGTGCTTTGTAGGTTGTAAGTGTAACTCTTTCTTAATGGCTAGACAATAATGATGATACTTTACAAAGTTGTAGGACACTGCCTTAGGACATGTGTAAAGACTATAATCCTAACATGTTTGAGGGCAGATAATCAAGTTTAATACATCAATATTGCAATATGGGGTAAAGGTCTTGTAAGCCCAATTCCTAAACAGCTAGACAGATATTTAAACTTTACATAGTTTTGTGAGTTTACTCACAGTTCTAGTTTAATTAGGAGACATGGCTGTTAACTGAAATATTTACTGAGGGTGGCAGGGAATCTAAAATTCTTTATATTAACTAAAAAAGTCTGGTTGATCATGTATAATTTAAATATTCAATACCAGAACATTCAGAGGGATACCCAAGTTCACAACAACATTCCTAATTTCCTGGCAAAATTGAAATAACCTACAGTCGACTCTCGTTATCTCGAAGTCAGCCGGACCAGAGAAATATTTCGAGATACCGGACCAGAGAAATATTTTGAGATACCTGTAGTTCGACTCAAACGAAAACCAGAAGTTTGACAGACCAAGGGACATAACTCTTGCTTAGCTTGGTAAGGCTAAAATAAATCCGGATGGGAAGGGGATCGATATTCTGGTCTCAGATCGATGTTTTTGTATGTTATGGTCTTTTATTATTATGATAACAATTTATGTCTCTTATTTAATTCTTTGTACAGTTACAATTTGTCCCTGTGGCTTTTAGCCAAGAGAGTCATTTCCAATCGATCTTAGCGTTATTTAAAGTTGACAAAATTGTTCATTCTCGTATACAAGAGATTTTAGAAAATTTAGATTTCTTTTAATTTTCTTTCATTAAAATATTTTTCTGCAAGAGAAAATACAAAAAAAAATGAAGAAGCAGATTGAGTAGTTTTGGGTTGATCACCAATGGAAGTCTTAATCCCCACTTTATACACAGCCAAGCTCATTAGTGTATGATTACAATTAATTGTTTTAAAACATTTTAAATAATTTTTCATAAACTTTAACAATGTATCACTAATTATTTATCATGGTGATCAAAGAATCTGAGGTAAACACTCGTGGAAAAAGCATGTCATAAATCAATACAGTGGTTAGTGACCGGAAATTTAATTACACATGTATTGTCAGATTAACTCTTCAATCCATGTAAATCCATGAGGTCATATTTTGACATATGTGTTTTGGTTTGAGATAAATAATGAATTTTGAATGGTTTTGTTAACCTTTAGGACCATTAATTTAGTTTGAGTCAACCGAAATTTCAACTCATCCAATGTCGACTCATCAGGAGTCGAAATACATATATTTATATGGAACCAAGTTCAGACCACGAGAAAACTTCGACTCATTTGAAATTTCGAATCAACAGAGTTCGAGACAACAAGAGTTAACTTTATATTATATCAAATGTCAATGGTAATTTTACAGGAGTTGTTGCTCTGAATCTATTTTTAATCACTTTTAGAGGTTTACTATTCCTGTTTATCTATTACAGATCCAGTTTGATCCTTATGTAGCTTGCTCGGGAATATTACAGCTGATAGGAATTTTGCTGTTTGGTATTATATTTGCTGTTTTGTCTAAGTTCAGCTTTGGAAGGAATCTTCTTATCAAGGTAGGGATTGTCACAATATTTCTCTACAACCATTTGAAATAACTAAAACTAACTTAACCATATAATTTCTGTGAGATAACAGTAACTCAAAGAAAGAAAAGATGTTATTTATCTATACCGAAGATCTTCAATGGAGTAACATTAATGATGTGACAGTAAAAAGTAAGATTAGTTGCTGCCAGTATTATATGTATTTCACTTTACATAGATTAGCTTGAAATATGTGACATTTTAAAGTAATTTTAAGTTTCATAAATGAATATTGTTCATTTATATTAAATAGCTTAAGTGATGTAACTTTCAAAATTACTGACTTGTACATAATTCTTCTATGGTGTGACATCAAAACCTAGTGACTCCATATTATTCACAGGATTTTGATGATAAGGCAAAACTATGAATTTAAGTAAGTAGAAGCTCACTTCATTATCTTGTACCAAGAGTAAGTTGCCTTGTTATCATGTGGTCAATACCATAGTTAGAAAATTGTTTTCATACTACCCTTGAAATGTCTAAGTATTAAAAAAAAAAGTTCAATTTCAAGCAAACACTTTTTGTGATAATTGTAATGAATGATTGATCAAATCAGAACAAAGATATTAAAAGAGGCCAGTTCTTTTAGGGAACTTTCTTCACATATTTGGTACTAATTGGTGAAAGATTGTTGTTGTTTTTGTCGAGCCTGCGACTTTTGTCGCAGAAAGCTCCACATAGGGATAGTGATCCGGCGGCGGCATTAACTTAACTTCTTAAAAGTTTAATATTTCAGAATGTAGAAGACCTGGATGCTTCATACTTTGTATATAGATGCCTTATGATATGAAGTTTCTTTCTGTCATATGTCCATTGTCCTTGACCTCATTTTCAAGGTTCAGTGACTACTTGAAAAAAAAGTTCAGATTTTTTTGTAATGTTAATTTCTGTCTTATTATGAGTAATAGGATAACTATATTTGATATGTGCGTACCTTGCAAGGTCCTCATGCCTGTCAGACAGATTTCAATTGACCTCGACCTCATTTCATGGATCAGTGAACAAGGTTAAGTTTTTGTGGTCAAGTCCATATCTCAGATACTATAAGCAAAAGGTCTACTATATTGGTGTATGTAATGATTGGAAGTTGTACATGTCTAACTGGCAGGTGTCATCTGACCTTGACCTCATTTTCATGGTTCAGTGGTAAAAGTTAAGTTTTTGTGTTTTGGTCTGTATTTCTAATACTGTATGCAATAGGTCAACTATATTTGGTGTATGGAAATATTTTAAGATGTACATGTCAGTCTGGCAGGTTTTATTTGACCTTGGCCTCATTTTCATGGTTCATTGTTCAATGTTAAGTTTTTGTGTTTTGGTCTGTTTTTCTTATACTGTATGCAATAGGTCAATTATATTTGGTGTATGGAAATATTTTACGATGTACATGTCAGTCTGGCAGGTTTTATTTGACCTTGACTTCATTTTCACGGTTCATTGCTCAATGTTAAGTTTTTGTGTTTTGGTCCGTTTTTTTTCTTTCATTTAAGCAATAGGTCAACTATATTTGGTGTGTGGAATGGTTTTAAGGTGTATATGCCTGTCTGGCAGGTATCATCTGACTTTCACCTCATTTTCATGGTTCATTGGTCAATGTTCAGTTTTCCTGGTTAACTTTGTTTCTTAGATACTATAAGCAATAGGTCAACTATATTTGATGCATGGAATGGTTTTAAGGTGTACATGTCTGTCTGGCAGGATTCATCTGACCTTGACCTCATTTTTATAGTTCATTAAAATTTCCATCGTTTGGTCTGTTTCTTTTATACTATAAGCCATAAGTCGTCTATATTCGGTGTATGGAATGATTGTATTAAAGGTGTACATGTATTTCCGGCTTGGTTTATCTGACCTTGACCTCATTTTCTTGGATCATAAATGTTAATGAAATACTTGTAAAACTTTATATTTAGGACTATCAGTATAAAATCAATGGTCAGTATAGTAGGCGAGACATTTCAGCATGTGCCCTCTTGTTTAAAGATTCAACCAAAAAGAAGCACAAAATTTGTGTTTGTCATCACTCTTAATACATTAAGAACATCTATTACAAGGATTATATACATGTATATTTTCAAATCTGTCTGGCATAGGACAGTAGTTAAACATCAGTTTCTGTAGAATTGACAATAAGGCAAGGGAATTCAAAATAAAAAAAACATTTAAATATAAAAATCTCATATTATTAACATTCTCCCATAATGATAATTAAAGGATTTTTTTTTTTCAGTATCCTGAAATTTTTACATTTGGTGCCTTCAAGAAATCTGGACCAACCAAAAAACAGGTAGGTTTGCCAATAACATTTGATGAATATCCTTTTCTGCATTTAATTCTCTTGATAAAAATCATCAGGACTAGCAATAGCTCCTAAAAAGCAGAAATTAGGAATATTTTTATTACTGGTTGTTTGACCAAGTAAATACTATAAGTAGTTTTGATTGACCTGCATTTGGTTTCTTATATTATTTCACATATACATGTATGCATTAAACATTTCCTATAAGTTATTAATAAAAAAAATCAATCTATTTTTGATTCAGCCATGCTGGATCTATGCAATCACTCTTGTTTTGGAGATGGTGCAGAATACTAAGTTGAAGACATATCATAAAAACTAATTATGTGTTTTTATGACTTGCAGAAACTTTCTACACCATTTTAATCATCAATTGCAAACTTTTGACATGTTATTTGCCCTTTAATTAAGAAAAGATTGGTCAAATAGTGACTTTATTTTAGATATACACTTGCATATAGTTCCTTTCCAAATCAAAATTTATGATGATTTACTATTTATGAATTAATTTGAAAAAGTATTTGTACATCAATTGAATCAGTTGATAAGAATTTTGAAAGCATTATATTAGTATCTTGTGCTTGTGTAAATTATTGTTCAATGAAATGTAGGTCAACATGTGTATTAATATATCTAAGTTGATTCCCACACTTTTTTTAAATGGTATTACTCCAATTCTTTCCATAGGCAAGTAAGAGTCAGAAAGATTTTTAACTGTCATGATTTTTAAATAAGTATTAATTAGAAACAACCCCAGGCTTAATTCATTACAATTTATATCTCATGACCTGTTACATAATTAAATAGACACAATTTATTACACACCTAACTGAATACACACATTCTTGACCTCAATAGTTAACCTACAAATGTATTATTTATTTTGATCTTCACTACATTAAAATATTCTGTTAATTTTTATAGCTAGCTGAATGATTAATCTGATGTGGTTTTTTTTCAAAGAAAATACTTAAAATGAAAAAAAAATATGTATAAAAAATACAAGCAAATTTTATTTTACTTGTAAAATCAGTGCCATTATCATCTGACATAAGTCAATAATCAAGTTCTAATTAATTAGGGCCCAGCTGAATGGCGGATGTCCTATAGTGATCAGTCTGTCTGTCCATCCGTCCGTAACAAATTGTGTCCGCTCTATATCTAGAGAACCGTTATGATTTCAAAGTTTATACTTGACATGTATGTTAACCAACACCAGAGGGTTTGTCATAATGTATGTACAACTTCCTAGGTCAAGGTCAAAAACTTTGGTTTTAGTTGACAACCCCATATCCTATGGTAAAGATCGTGTCCGTTCTATATCTCGAAAACCATTATGATTTCAAAGTTTATATTTGACATGTATATAAACCAACACCAGAGGGTGTGTCATAATTTATGTACAACTTCCTAGGTCCAAGATCAAGGTCATAAACTTCGGTTTCAGTTGACAACCCCATGTCCAATGATAAAGATACAAATTTTTTTACCACACATTATTCACAGTGGGCCCACAGAGATGGCTCCCATCTCAATGATATCTAGTTAGTTACAATTATCAGAAATTTGGTTGAAATATTAAACAAAATTGCATAACTCTTACCTGAGCATTTTCTGCAATAAAATTTATTTGTTTGTTTTACATTTATATCCCATTATATTGCTATTTAACAGTAATTGGAAATATCTCAGCATTAGGTATTTGTACATTCAGATTTGAATACAGGAAATGTATATTTTCTTAATGAAGAATGAACACCAATTTAGATAAAAAATAGTTTGGTTTTTTTTTAATTTTTGTTGTTGAGAAAGTGCATTTATAAGGCCTCTTGTTTGACGATTTTCCTTTCCATTCTTGTCAAAAATAAAATCTGACAGAGTCTGAAATTGAACGAGCAGTATATATATCTATACTTGCATCAATATTGCGAAATTCTCTACCTTTGGACAATAACATAGAAATTTTACAGTAAGATTGGAAATGAAAAGAGAAAAAAAATTAGAAAAAAGTATGGTCAGAAAGAATATCAGACTAGCTATAAATATGGCTGGATCACAACATCAACGATGCTTTGATTATATTATTTATATTATATTTATGATCACATGTTTATTACAGAGATTACCATATGTTTATTTGTGAATGCTGACAGCAGGTTAAAGAAAGGTTTCGTTTGTCAAACTGTTTTAGAAACTGAAATTTTTATGGTTCTACCTTTCACCAGAATGTCAAATTTTGTTGGTGTCTAACTAACATTGCATTTAAAAAAAAAAACCACAAACCCGATTATCCTGTCTCTATTGTTTCCAAAGTTTTCATCCCCATTTCCAATATTGTTTCTTCCTATGTTAGCATGCATGTTTGAGTGTTAATTATTGCTTCTCTATTTTTATTATACGCCCGACAGGACGTATTATGGTATACCATTGTCCATCTGTCTGTCCCTCCATCCATCCATCATTTGTCAACACTTCAGACAATAACTCAAAAACGCTTTCACCATTTTTTATGAAACATTGGTGAATTGTTTATATCTATTGACGTATGCTCCCTTTCAATTTTAATAAATTTGAGTTTTTACGTTTCTGAGTATTGGGATTTGATTCATAAAAAAATGGGTGATTTTCCAGTTTTCTGACTATAACTCGAAAATGCTTTGAGCAATTTTATGAAACTTTGGTGAATTGTTTATATATATTGACATAAGTTCCTTTGATTTAAAAAAATTCTGATTTTACGTTTTGGAGTATTGGGACTTTATTCATAAAAAGGGGTGATTTCCAGTTTTCGGATAATAACTCAAAAACGCTTTGAGAAATTTTCATGAAGCTTGGTGACTTGTTTATATCTATTGAGATAAGCTCCCTTTTGTTTTTTATAAATTTTTGATATGACATTGTGGAGTTATGGAACTTTATTCGTTGAAAAATCGTCATAAATCACAGTATTTCTAGTTGATCATATAAATTCATTTAAAGCATAAAGACAAACTAAAAGGGTGATGGGTGTATCGTGCACTCTTTGGGCAGCTCTTTATTTCCACTTTTTAAGTTTTATATTTCAGAAGGTAGAAGACCTGGATGTTGAATTCATAAATTGTTTATGAATGCCTTATGAATCAAAGTTTTAGTCAGTCACATGTCTATTAGCCTTAACCTCATTTTCATGATTCAGCAAGTGCTTATAAATCTGTATAGATTTTAAGTGACCTGAATTTTTCATGCATTATGTGTATAAGGATAGCCTTGCAAGGTCTACATGATGGTCTGGCAGGTCTCAATTGATCTTGACCTCATTTTTATGGTTCGTTGGTCAATGTTGAGTTTTCTAGGTTAAATTCATTTCTAAGATATAAGAAGATTTTATTTTTAGTGGTCAGGTCTGTTTCTCAAATTCTATTAGCAATACATAGGTTAACTATATTTGATGTATTGAATAAAAGTATGGTGTACATATCTATCTGGCAAGGTTCACATGACCGTGACCTTATTCTACCGTTCATTAGTAAATGTTAATTTTTTGTGATTTGGTCTGTTTCTCAAATATAATAAGCAGTACATAGGTTAACTGTATTTGATGTATGGATTAAAAGTATGATGTACGTGTCTGTCTGGTAAGGTTCACATGACCACGACCTTATATTCATGGTTCATTGGTCAACATAAAGATTTCTTTTTTAGGTTTGTTTCTCAGATACTACAGCAATTGGTTACATTTATTTCGTGTATGGAATGATTGTAAGGTTTATATGTGGTTCTGGAAGGGATCACTTGACCTTGAACTCATTTACAAATGTACATGGATCATTGATAATGATAAGTTTATGTTGTACTTAATGTACTTTCAGCATTAACTCTTTTTTATGCCCCCACCCTAGCGGAGGGGGCATTAAGTTTTACCCTTGTCAGTCTGTGTACATCCCTCCGTACGTCGGTACGTCCCGAAATTGGTTTCCGTCTCTAACTTTAGTTTGCCTCAACCAAATGTTATGAAACTTATGCACAATGGTTATTACCATAAAACACAGATCAAGGTTGAATTTGGGTGGCATCACTTTTACCTTTCTAGAGTTATGCCCCTTTACAAATGGAAAAATTACTGAATTTTTCGTTTCCGTTCTCTCACTTTAGTTTGCCTCAACCAAATATGATGAAACTTATTCACAATGCTTATTATCACAAAAATACTGATCAAGATGAAATTTTGGTGGCCTCTCTGTTACCATTCTAGAGTTATGCCCCTTTACAAATGGAAAAATTGCTGAATTTTTGTTTCCGTTCTCTAACTTTAGTTTGCCTCAACCAAATGTTATGAAACTTATACACAATGCTAATTACAACAAAACACGGATCAACTTTGAATTTTGGTGGGGTCACTTTTACTGTTCTAGAGTTATGCCCTTTGCAAATGGAAAAATTGCTGAATTTTTCGTTTCTGTTCTCTAACTTTAGTTTGCCTCAACCAAATGTTATGAAACTTATACACAATGCTTATTACCACAAAACACAGATCAAGTTTGAATTTTGGTGGCGTCACTTTTACCGTTCTAGAGTTATGCTCCTTTACAAATGGAAAAATTGCTGAATTTTTCGTTTCCATTCTATAACTTTAGTTTGCCTCAACCAAATGTTATGAAACTTATACACAATGCTTATTACCACAAAACACAGATCAAGTTTGGACTTGGGTGGCGTCACTTTTACCGTTCTTGAGTTATGTTATATAAAGTTATATGCAAGCGGGCATCATCTGTGTCCCATGGACACATTCCACATTTATTTTTATTTATTTTTTTTAGAAAATAAATAAATTTTATTGCATATTTGCTGTTTTAACAATTTACTTGAATAACAGCATAAGTCCGAGTATCCCTGTTATTAGTTATTGAATTTTCAGGGGAAAAGCTCAGTCAAAAGTAATCAAATATTATAAGTAATAACATATACATTCTTTTAAATACAGAGTATATATAAAGTATAGAATTCCATGGTATAAATCACGTGTTAACTCAATAATGATCAGTAAAGCCTTACAGTGTGTGTACTCTTGGTTTTTTTTTTTCGCTTTAGTACTGTTTGTAGTGAATGAGAAAGTAATCTTCATAGAATTAGGTATTTCTTATGAAATACTTTTACTATCCTATGAAATATTCATTACTGATGAATACCAAAAATAAAAAAGTAATACTTGTATCATTAACTTCTTTCCTTTAGTAAAATATTTGGTCACTATTTTAATCTTTTAATCAGTACATATAGTTTCAAGAAATCTAATAAAGAATACGCAAGTTTTTATTTTGGACTCTATGTTATGTAGTGGAATCCTATATGAAAGTGACATGATGCCTCTATACCAATAACACAGACAATGTAATGGGGTCACCTTGATATATGAATATATTTCAAATCTTACCTGTATAAGTTATATTTTTGTCAAACAGATTGAGAATACTTCATTTTCCATGACACTTGTAAGTAAAGGATGGAGTACCAAGTTGGAGGACCCAGCAGAACAACATACAGATGAACCTGAAGTGGTGTCTATAACCAAAGTCTTTGGACCAGGTAAATAACCTCTCTATCATAAATTATCCAAGTAAAAGGCATGACTTATCCCTTTGATAATTCATTATACAGTCATTGTGAAAGAATAACAAATAATTTTGTACCAACTTTACATGTCCACCATTCATCAGATGAATCTTTTAAAAGTCTTTAAAATCCAATATTGTTTTGAAAAACTTCAGTGATTTTTTCTTTTTTTTCTATTCTTTATTCCCCAAAAATGTGAAATTAAAAAAAAAAATTTCTAACAGTTGTCTCTGAAAATTTTACTTCATACATACATACATAGCAGTTCAAGTCTTCTAGAAGGAATGCACAGATATTTTTGTGTGCTATTTTCTATCATTTGTGTAATTCTTTATTCATAATATTATTATCTCCTTCTGTCCAATGATGGAGCATTTTACAAAGTTTGTATAATAGAACTCTCCTATAACTATTTTTTTTTAGTTTTATAACTCATAAGTTACTTGGTTAAAAATACTGCAGTATTATGATTATGTTCATTGTTAAAAATATATGAAAATTTTGCATTATGACTATGTTTTTAAAATAAAGACATTTTTTTCACTTTCCGATATTAAATAAAGAGGGAAGGGTTGCGATCAAAAAAACTAATTTAACCCAACCACGTAATCATGTACATGTCCCAAGTCAGGAAACTCTTCATTGGTTGCAAAGGTCATATTTAAATGTTTTATTTTGTTATTAAGATAATTTGGTGTTTTAAAGTTATGGCAGATTTGATTGTTTCTGTTTAATTTGATCACACCTTTTATAGACGTTAGATGATTTAGAGCTTGATATATTGTTTATACATCTGCCGCAAGACTATTATTTGCCCAAGAATTTGTGTGGTTATTTTTGTTGTTAGGTCGCTGTCTCATTGACATTTACCCTCATCTACTTTTATTCAAATCTATATCCAGGTATTTGCTCTCATAAAATAAAAAACTCTGGCTATGTGAATGTAATGTGTTGACATAAAAATATTAGTGTGTAAAAATGAGAGTGTTACACTGTGAATTTTGTGGGTATAGATTAACCACAAATTTAAATGATCAAAAATGTATAACTTTATCATAGGCTTGTATGTAAATTATTTGCAGAACCACAAAATCAAGTATCAACGAAAATATAATTTTTCTCAATCCATGAAAATTGGTACCCATTAAAATAAGTGAATTCACAGTATGTAAGGATATCAAGATTTTACATTTATGCTACAATGAGTTGTACAAGAAGAATACATGTATGTTTTACAGAACCAGGATATGTAACAACACCTATTTGTATGGTTCAGTGTGGACTGGTTGTCTTGAAAGAGAAGAGTAAGATGCCCAAAGAGTAAGTACTTTTACATAATTCAGCTGGAACAGCATAGGGTACATTTAAGATTAGAGAAACCATTGTTAGCCTGAAGAAAATCTGAAAACTGGTTTTGGAGTTGATGTCCCCGACATGTTGATGTTTTCTGTTTTTTTCAATTTTCGCTATTATCTCAAAAACTATTGGAGCTAGGTCAAACATGTTAATTGCAAAAGTAAATAACTAGTACGGGTATGTGTTTATATTGGTCCTTATAAGCAGACTTTCTTTTTTCACCAGTTGAGTTATATAAGCACATGTGTACCTCTAATTAACTTTATTATCTTTGTATTTCATGGTACAAGTTGAAAAGGATGGTACAAGTTGAAAAGGTCAATTTTTTAAAACTCTAAAATAATAGATTTTTGTTTTCATTCTGAATGTATGAAATATTAGCCACTTGACACTCGGCAAACAGCCCTTAGAAAAATTTATATGTTAGTTTGAAGTACTTTAAGGTGAGCAGGACTTACATTACATGGTAAATTTAATAGACGTCACAGATTTATGCTTTTTTGGTATTTAGTTAAATGTCTCCATTTGTTGTCTATTTTACAGTGGTGGAGTACTGACACCAGGTTCTGCCTTTGCTGACACTAGTTTGATAGACAGACTTCAGAACCACAACATCAAATTCCAAGAGGTTAAGGAGTAAATAAATGGTGCTGTAGAGTTAATTGGTTCAATTGTAGAAAGACTATTATTATCTGTTATTGTAAGATTAGAATATATACTTTTTATTCATTCTTTAATTCACTGCTGCAAAAACTGAAGATCATGGAATATTCATTGTTATAATTTGAAACACAAGTAGAATAAATTCATAAACTGAATTAGTGTTCAATGCAATTTCTATAGCTTCCAAAATATTATGCTGTGTGCCTTTGGAAAATATTGCATGTCAGTCAGTCTCTCAAATTGAGAAATTTCTATTATTTATTTGTTATCTAAAGAAAAGTTGTTTTTTAGTATGAAATTTCTATTTTTTTCAAAGGATTTCACATGGAATATCAACATTTCTGTCCAGTAATACTTCTTTTCAAGATAGAACTGAAAAATTCTATATGACCATTGCAGAATGCAATACTTTATAATTCTATATGACCATTGCAGAATGCAATACTTTATAATTCTATATGACCATTGCAGAATGCAATACTTTATAATTCTATATGACCATTGAAGAATGCAATACTTTACAAGCTCACTGAACAAGGTTTGTTGGATACAAAAAAACAAACAAAGCCATGTAAGAAAATTAATCAGTGTGCATCAGAAAAAATCGGGAGATGGCCTGTTCTTATAATTTGTTCTAAAGGACAAGGGAAGATAACTCAAATTCAGAAAAATTTTAATGTAAAGGTGGCTTCATTCTTAAGTGTTGTTTTTGAGTGGGAACTTGTGGAAAAGGTTATGTTTTCAAAAAATCTTATTTTAGAAAAACTAAATCTCAGTGCAAACATTTTTTTCAAATAAAATATTAATCAAAAACAAATCACCTGCACTCTTTAAAAATAAAAATTTCTGACTATATGAGAATTCATTTTACATAGCCTAAAATCTGAAGTTAGCAACTACATTTTTTTTATTTATTTACATAGTTTTTACAAATCTATAGCATATGTATAATTTTGTGGCTTAATGGTGCATATATTGCTTTGTCAGCACTAAAGCTGTGTTATGTTGTGTTGTTTATTGTTGAATAAAATAGAGGAACAATTTTATTGTGGCAACCAATAAATATTTTTTCGAAAGGTTGCAAATGTGAGATTGTGTGGGAAGTTTTTATACTAATTAAAAGGTGTTTGATAGTGCTGCTTTTTTGCAATATGTATTCTATTTATTTATGTGATCAGATTTATATAATATGATAGCTGTATATCACAAGATAATTTTGTGATCTTTAAAAAGCATTTGATTGACTTTTGAAAGATGGGCATTGATAGTTTATATAGAAACTGACAAAAAAAAAGTATTATGAAAGCATTATTTGTGAAGAAGTCAAGAAAAAATGGCAAATGATTTTGATTCCCCAAAGAGATGAATATGAAATGTGCAGCTTCTCTGGCCTCTATCATCTTCTCTAAACATGCCTAATTTTCCCTTTTTGAGAGTTTAATTAAATATAGAAAGTAATCTGTGTCCCTGTTATAATTTCTGTAAACAATGTAACATCTTGTCAAAGACTCATGTGAAATTGCTTAGAAGTTATGAGTTATTGTGTAAGGATTAGAAGTTATAAGTTATTGTTTAAGGATTAGAAGTTATGAGTTATTGTGTAAGGATTAGAAGTGATGAGTTGTTGTTTAAGGATTAGAAGTTATGAGTTATTGTGTAAGGATTAGAAGTGATGAGTTATTGTGTAAGGATTAGAAGTTATGAGTTATTGTGTAACGATTAGAAGTTATGAGTTATTGTGTAAGGATTAGAAGTAAGAATCAATGACCTCAGCAGTAAACACATTGTAGATTAATATATGGTTTAAAGTTAAACTCAAAAATGACTTATGCAAGATAAGTGAAGAATAATCATTCAAGTCACTTGCCATCCAAAGAATATATGTGGTGACATTTATACTATTAAGAAAACTGAGATAATTTTGTACTTTAAACTACCGAATTTTGAAAATGCAAAATTATTGTATTGTATAATTCTATTGAAAATAATCATATATATAGGAGGGAACTCGTAATTGGTTAATCTTAAATTGGTTGTTAAAATTTGAGACATATATATATATACTTATGATTAGAGGATCCAAACATGTATATTTTAAATTTTATGAACCAAAAAACCTTTATAAAACAATATTAGTCTTTCTACAGTGAAATTAAAGAATAATGCTGAAAATAAGATATTCAAAAAGATTTGTTTTGTTAAATCAAAATGAAATTTGTATTTGATGACTTCAAATTCCTTATTTATGATTCAGTTGTGAATTAAATAATTGTTACATTGGCTTAGTTATATATTTTTCTACTTTTATATTGACATTGCAAGATTTTTTTGTTTTTATGTTGGTGCTGTTATTACTAGTGTCTGTTGATGTTTCCAGACTAAGTTGAAAGATGGTTTATAAATCATATTGATACACTGTATTTCACAGCTCTATTGGTTCATCATTAAAGGTTTAGACGATATGTAGACAAACATAATTTTTTTTTTTAATAGTCTTTGTGTTCTTTCAATGGGACGGGGTCAAAAATTTGGAGCAATGAAGAACTGAAAAAAATAAGCAACTGGTCGCGGAGAGATTAATTTGGTTATGAATAAGAGAAATTAAGATATCAGTGATGGTGAAAATTACAATTGCATTACAAAACAGGTGGTCATAAAACATGTTAAACATTTAGGGGAAAGTAAAACTAGCTTGTCTGTTGATTCTCAAAACACACATCTATGACTATTATATAAATAATTGGGATAAACTATTTTATTGTCATACAGTGGGACTAAAATCCCTTAGATTAGATATCAGTCATCCTAAAGTCAGTGTTTAATATCTTAAGACAGGTCTGGTATCAACTTCTGAATGTACATAGTAAAAGAATATTTAGTAATTTATGGCATTTTCCAGAATATGGTGTGTTTTATGCTGTAATATAATTATGTCTATGTACTTATTGATAATGTAGACTTTAATGAGAAACTGATTTGAATACTTCATTAATTTTGTTTTTAACTAATTATGGTCTAACAAAATTGTTTATGAAGCGAGAAAAATATTTAGGAAGAGGTAATTTTTCATATAATCTGCATTCAAATAATACGTATTTACCAAATCAGTTTAAATTCAATTGTGATATGAATTTGAAGTTGTTTTACACTTTGAGATTAATAATTATGATTTAATCGAAATGTCAATTTCTATGGAAATGGACATTGTAGTGACTATATGATGAACCCCAGTTCTTTGAAAATTAATTTTACAAATGAAAGGATGATTTAACAGATTTAAAATAAACATAAACAATAAATATCTTCATATAATTTTTTGGTTTTTAACTTTATTTAGGAATGTTTTTGTAATTATTCTTGACTAAAATACACCATTCTAAGTATTTTGTTTTATTATATATAATTATATATACTGTCTTCATATATTATCAACTCTGGTAAAATTGAATGTCCTGCAATTCAATCATTTACCTAAAAATCTACATAAATGCCAGAACTTGTAGCTTTTCTAGCAAGAAGTTCAGACTTGTTATGATGTAATTAATATGTGCAATAATCATGAAGAATAAGTTACTATTCAAATTGTGTAACAGTTAAATATTCTGAAAATCATAGGAAAAGTCTGGAGAGTCGTGGACATTAGTAATGTACTCTTCAACTATACAAATATGAATTTACCTGTAAATGTCTTTGGTTTAATACTTTTTGTGATGGTTTGCTGTCTTTAATGTAAACCCACCATCCTCTCTTATTCAGTTTTTCCCCCAAAAAACTTGACAGATTGTATAAGTGTATTTTTGACTGCTTTTTGTGCCTTTTCTCATGTTATGCAATATTGTTGAAATTTGGAATAAATATTCAAAGCTTAGTTATAGTTTGTTATGATTCAATATAAGAAGTCCATAATTATATGCATTTCAGTTATGACATTAGTTCTGCAACATTGCCTTAACCAAACAAAAGAATTAGTTACTTTTTCAGAGGTTATTTAGTCATTAGTAGCATTGTACACTTCCTATTTTATCCTATTTATAAGTTTATCTGACCCATCACTTTACTGTCGTCGGTCCATCAATCCATCTAATCAATGTGTCTGTCTGTTTCTTGACAAATTTACATTTTCATTATCTCTTCTGAAACCACCAGACCAATTTGAAACAAAGTTGGTGGATATAATTTATGAGCTGTTAATGAACATTTTTCATCTCTTCAGAAAGTACTATGTGAAATGTTTTGAAACATTAGGGAATTGGTGGGAATTTGCCTAATATCTTAAAAACTACAATAGATAGATTTAAATTTAACTTTAGATAGAAAAAAAAATGATCAGCAAGACAGGGTTTACAAATAAATCTAATGGCCAAAACTGTCAGTCAAATCCTTATTGGAGTTATTGCACTTTAATGACGATTTTTACCAACTTTCTGTGTTTTTCACATAGACCTTGGTAAGCAACACAGGCTCTTTAGAGCCTTTAGTTTATAATTATACCCCCGCTTTAAAAAAGTGGGGGTATACTGTTTTACCTCTGTCTGTCCTTCTGTCAGTCCATCTATCCATCCATCCGTCCCATGAATATTTTTGTCGCATTTTTCTCAGGAACTACTTGACAAGGATTTCTGAAATTTGGTTTCAGGGTTTATATAAGTCAGCTATACCGTGTGATGCGTTTTCAGATTCATCACTCAACAACGTCCTGTTTACCGAAATATTTCGGCGGGGGTATCATGAGTGAGCAGTAGCTCACAGTTTTACTTGTTTTGCTAATTATCTCGAAAGCTTAAATAGTTGGAAACTGTAAATGGTAAAATGATTATCAATACAAGATCTACACAAATGCTATTTAATAAGATTTACAAATAAGCAAACATAACTGATTGCAATAGAGGTAAAAATAAATATAATGGTTTAAGTTTTCCAAATGAGCCATTTAATTTGATGAAACTTTCCTGGATATTGTGCACTTCCTTTATTGTTTTTGAATAAAAAAGATTATTTAAAATTCCAATAGCAACACAAAGTCCTGCAATTCATTGGAATAGGCATAAATAAGCAATGGGTTAAAAAGGAAAATGATTTTTTAGCTCTTCACATTACATATTGTTGAACTTGCAACATTGGGAATAATATTGTTACACATGCTTTAATTAATCATAAACATTTGAATTGTAAAAACACAACATTTATTCTTATTACCATTTTTGTATTAGAGCCAATCAAATGAAAAAAGATGTTGATAAAATCCAAAACTATGACAAAATTAAAATTAACCTTTAAATCTTTTACAAAATAAGGAAAGGTATATTACTTCTGATGAGACAACTATCTACCAAAAAAAAAAGACGAGGATTGATTGATTGTTGTTTGCTTTATGTCCAGTGGCAAATATTTCATGCATGTTCAGGACGAGACCAAATCAACAATAAATACAATTTGTAGGTGCTATAATAAGTGGTCGCCAGGGATTATGGGCAGGAAATTTGAATTGCAACTGGAAAATTAGGGTATGTTGGATAGGAACAGAACTTTAGCTTTGAAACGGGCCACCTAAGGCCCCTCAAAGAGTTTTGCACGTTTTTTACCTCTACACATGGCATCCGATTTAACCTCCCCATTTGGACCCGATCCATCTGATCTCCGTCGGCCAATGTGACTCCCACTTTAATGCCCGTCAGAAAAAGACCCATGGATGACTATTAATATACCCATGTCAACCCTTGATGTCAAACTACAAGGATGTGAACTAAGTGAAATACAATCTTTCAAATATAAGCAAAACCCGCACTGTTTAACAGAATATAAGAGGCAGAGGACTGACAAAAAGTAATAATTTTAAAGGGAAAACCTACAGCATTGATTTATGCTTTAAACAATTATGGCAGACAGCAACCAACACAACCAATGGATTACAGGTTCTAGCTTGACAATCCCATAAAGAATGTGACAGGGTTAAGAATGTTTAATATGAGCTTAACTCTTCCCATCAATTGGAAGAATTGTAACAGTACAAAAATAGAAAAAAACTGTAAAAATAGTTGAAAAGGGGAGATAATCATCAAAGAAGCACAACAAAGCAACTTACGAATTTGGACGATGTTTAGTTTTTGTGGTTTGGTCTATTTATATATAATAAACTTACGAACTATTAGACAGACCCTGTTTTCCTAATTATGAATGAAATACTTGCCACTTAAGGTAGATCATAGGTATATATTTCTTGAGATAGAATTTTCTTATACTTTGCCAAAATGAAGATTAAACTATGCTTTTTTCAAAAATATAATAAAAAGAATGGGTCACCGTGCGATTTTCCAAGCTATGAGTCGTTGAAAATTGCCTAAATTTGGTCAGATTGTTCATGAAAAAACACATTTGTGTGCATAAAAAGAAATCTATGAGATAGAATTTTGAAATAAATTGTGAGAAGATAGGTTTTTTAATATGTTTTAAGAAAATAAAAAGAAAAAATGGTGTCACCGAACTTGTTTTCTTGCTACAAGTAAAATAAAAATTTCCTATCAGTCCAATATATATTTTTACTAAAAGAGTTATCTCCTTAAATGGCTTATTTGAAAAAATTGATTATTTACACAAGATTTGATATTTGTTTAAATATTTTGGATAATACAATAAATCACCAAGTTTTCTTTATATAAATAAACAGTCTAACTAATAAATTGCAAATCTGTCTCCAAATTTGCAGATTTGGGCAAATAACTAGACAGATTTTGTACTGCGATTGTACAATCCAAGATGGCGGTATACCATGAATCTACCTTAATTAAGCTGAAAGTACTATTACCCAAAATACAAATAGTTGACCCAGCAATCAGCATTTAGCAAACTCTCAACCAATCTTTTCCACTTTCAATGTAAAAAAATTCCAAAATATTGTCTCACAAATTGTTAACTTATATAACTAATTAAATAAAAGGTTGTTTTTTTTCTCGTTTTTTTTTTAAGGGGGAAGGTACGTTGTGATGATACTTTGACCTGAATTTCAAGCTTAAATGACCAGTTAATAGAAGCAAGTATTTGGTCTGTTTCAAAGACATGAAGCATAGACAATTCCTAAAGCCTTTGAAACATTTGTTAAATTTAAGAGAGAATTAAAGATACAGACTTACATATTCAAGCGAGGGATATTACTAAATATAAGTAAACTATACTTTTTCAAGATATTTATACAATTTAATGAAATATGTTGATTATTGCAGATCAAAATGTGACAGATCAATTATATGTAAATAAAAATCAGTGTCATTTTTTGCCAATAGAAAGAGTGCAATATCTTAACAACCCTGTCAAAAAGGAGACATTTCAGACGAAATCCGTTTTTTTTTTTAAATGTTTTACCAAATTATAAACATTGGGGAGAACATCTCATTTTTACGGAAATTAAAATTTGTTTTGTTAAACAGTCAAATATCTTTCTTATCATGCAGCTCGTTATCCTCAGTTCATCTTCTGTACAGGTCAATTAATTGTAGCTTGCTTAATGTCCAGTGGCAAATATTCAATGCAAATTCAGGACGAGAGCAAATTAACAATTCAATACAAAGGTTTTGGTAGGAAAGTTGACAAGGATAAGACGTGAAATTTGGGCCTATCTCCAACGTAGACACACATATAAATCTAACAGACTGATGCCAAGGTAAATCAAATGAAGGGGTAATTGAAAACATAAAATGATATATCAAGGGGCATGTACTCCACATAACTTATCCACTGTATATAATATATACATGTATAAAGTATTGTTGAGCACAGACACTTGTCTCTGAAATTTTGTTTGCCTATATCCTTTAAAAAAACATATATTAAAGTATATAGGTGAGAAAAAAAAATCAGCGACAAGTGCCTGTGTTGTTGACCCATTATGTAATAACTGAAGAGCTGACATTCTAAAAAATTATCACTCATGTGTAAAAATAGGGTGAAGGCTACATGACATGTCTGATATCCATATACTCATGAACTAACCTTACCTAGATTGCATATTAGCTGAATTCTTCAATCTTCTGATCTCAAGGTTATTTATTGATTAACTGTTGTTTGCTAATTGCCCAGTGGCAAATATTTCATGAATATTCAGGAGACAATTAAACATGAGTGCACAAGCTGAAATGTGTCGCAGGTTTTACTTATTCTAGATTTCACGTTGAAAGTCTGTAATATGAAGGTTTTACTACAAGTATCACACAAACTTTACATTATCAATGTTCTATGAAAATGAGGTGAAGGTCTAATGAACCATGCCAGACAGACATGTACATCTTAACAATCATTCTATACACCAAATATAGTAGTCCTATTGCTGATAGTACCTGAGAAACAGATCAAACCACAAAATATTAAAATTGACCAATGAACCATGAAAATGAGGTCAAGATTATATGAACCCTGCCAGACAGACATGTACACCTGACAATCATTCCATTCACCAAATATAGTTGACCTATTGCTTATAGTATCTGATAAACTGACAAAATTACGAAAAACTTATCATTGACCAATGAACATTGAAAATGAGGTCAAGTCATATGAACTCTGCCAAACAAACATGTACACCATTCAATTGTTCCATACACAAAATATAATTGATCTATTGCTTATAAATATCTGAGAAATAGACCAAACCACATAAACTAAACATTGTCCAATGAGCTCTGAAAATGAGGTCCAGGTTACCCAGTAGATGACAACTGCCAATTGGACATGTACAATTTACAATCATTACACACACCAAATATAGTTGACCTTTTGCTTTAATATAGTTCAGAGATATTGACTTAACCTTCTTCACTGATCCATGAAATGAGGTCGAGGTTAAGTGAAAAATGTGTCCAACAGGCATGAGGACCTTGCAAGGTACGCATATCCCAAATATAGTTACCCTATTATAATAAGAGAGAAATTAACATAACAAAAACACATGATCGACACACTAAATTGGGCACACAATTTTTTTTAATGATGAATTGTCGTTTATCTTATTTAATGCTGGATCATCAGATTTCATCTATATTGGACCAGGTTATAAATAATCTTAATACTTTTATGGACTTGAGACAATTTACAGTTTTGACATACTGTATACACTATTTTTGTTGAAGAGGGTGTGTTGACCTGTAGAGGTCTTTCACTTTTTTGGTGTTTGGTTGCCGTCTCATTGAAGTATACTTCACATTTATTCATATTCAGAAAACAAACTGAAGAGACTAGTAGACAGGATGTTAAAGTATTTGCCAACATTCTCTCCATCTGATGGGTTGCTGTACAGCTTACCAAAAAGATAACAACATTTTCAAACCAAATCTGTTTTTAGACATTTTTTATCAAAAAAGATTCGTTTCTGTGCTTTGTCAAATGTGAATATTTTCTTATTGTAAAGTAACAACTGGACAACTACCTACAAAATACCACAAAGATCCAATAAGCATCAACGGACAAACCGTTTGATTTGTGGTCACCTTTGCAGGGTTTAACTTCTTGCTTTTAGTTGCTACAAGCATTCTTTAAGATTGTATTATCTGATCTGATCATGGATGTTGGATGTATGGATGTCACTCCCAATTCATTAACAACATTTGACTTGCATTGGTTTACTGCTTGCCATACTGTTTTGATGCTTTTTTGCCATTGAGAATTGTAAATGAACTTCAAGAAGTCTATTTTGGTGCAATTTTAGTCTCATTGGCATTTATCTCCTTTTATTTGCATGAACTGTGTTGTAAAAACTCATCCAAGATACCTTGAACAAACTTTCAGTAACTGCAAGTACTCTTATATCAGTGCTTTGTGTCTATAGTTTTTATGTTAGTTGCTTTTTTTGTGCTTAGCCTGTATCGATTGAGTTGAGCCATTTGCAACGGATTTTTACAGTTAGTTCTTTTGTTGTGCTGTTACACCACTGTCCCAGGTTAGGGTTGTGTTAAGCCCTCACAAACATGCTTAACCCTGCCATATTCTTTGTGTCTGTCCCAAGTCAGGAGCCTACTTTAATTCAGTGGTTGTCATTGTTTCATGTCTGCAATAAATTGTATTGTTATAAATTAAGCCGTTAATTTTCTCGTTTGAATTGTTTCACATTTTTCATGTCAGGGCGTTTTATAGCTCTTTTTTGAAGGTTGTACGGTGACATATAATTGCTTATATCTTTGTCATTTGAACACAGGTGGATATTTTCTCATTGGCAATCATACCACATCACCTTCTTTTTTATACAGGTTTAGAATTTGGTATGTAAACACATGTTTTGTCTACATAAGACTGGTAAGTGTAAAAGATGGCTTGACATACCAATACATAAATGTTACTATGAAATCTACACTGCAACAGCTTTCTGTTCAATCATTTCAGTAAGCACCATAAAGGTCCTGTTCAGATGGATAGTTTGAAGAAACTATAAATAGAGGCATGTAGAGGTCTCAATCACTCAAATGGCTCTCTTAATTGCTCTAAGGGAGATAACTTCTATAATATTTTTCTAGGTTGATTGTGTTTTCATCCATCTCATAAAGTTTTATATACTTTCATTGGTTAGTTTTTTTTAAATTGGCTTATCAGTATAAGAAGGTTGCCTCTTGTAAAAATGTCTTCCATCTGATTGGAACCAGAAGAGATTACTTTGTGTAGGATTTTTTTACATAATCCCTGTCAAATTTTGTTAAATGTGGCCAAGCAGTTCCAGAGAACAAAATCAAAATGTAATTTTTTATAGCGTTTCAATGAGAACTATTTGCCCCAAATGTCATCATGCTTGCCAATCAATCAACATTTCATAGGATCTTCTAATCACTAACCCCTAAACATTTTTTGCCTTGTAGTTTTTAAAGGAAATTTTTTAATATTATAACCACTCAGAATCAAATATTGCCTCTGTCTGCCATGATTTTCTTTTAATTACAAACAATCCTTATTTGGTTATGGTTGGATGAAAACATGAGTGACATATCACATCCGAATGAGGAGTGTTTGCATAAATACATCAATCCTACAAATTGTTAATTGGTTTACCGGTAGTTCTTTTTAGAGAAGTTAATGAAAATACAAAAAGTTTATAGTCAAGTTTTGGAAATAGCTCACAATTGTGGATCCAGGATTTTGAAGGGGGAGCAAACTAGGCAATGTTAGGAGTGGAACAAGCAAAAAGTCTATGCCTTAACCATATATGTAGCGCTATTAAAAGGGGGAGGGCTAAATCCGTATCTGGCTCATATGTCCATTAGGACCAAGTGAGCTAAAAACCTTTATAATTTGGCATCACAAAATACATCAATAACTTTTAACATTTTAATCAGGAAAAAACTAACAAATGGATTCTTATCCAAGTCTTTAACAAATATAAAATATAAATTGTAACCTATAAATCAAGTCGACTCAATATAGACACCTGCTGTTATATAAAACATGACTAGAACTATGTCAGTATGCTTTTTTTCTACAAAATGTATATCTTCCATATAAGGGTATATATGGTTCATAAAACAGTCACAAAATTGTCACACATGAATGTGATGACATTAAGAAATGTACCTTTTGTAGTGTTTATACCACATCATTCTTCGGAATTTTCAAACTTGTCTGAATGCTACCACACTTCCTAATTTCCAATAACAGTTAATTTTTGTTAGCGTTTACAAAGGATATATTTTAGCAAAGACAATTGTTAAAATCCATTTAGAGGATGCTAAAAGAAGCATAATGTCTACAATTAGTTGCCTTTGTCTAATTGCCTGTCTATTCACTCTATTTCGGTTTTATTTTTAGTAAATTTAATTTAACCTTAGCCAAATTATTTGAATTCTGGACATGTTGTAAACCATTAAACACATAGGTTAGTTTATTCTTCACTCAAATCTGTATCCTGCATCATATATCCCACCTTAGTTTTTGCTTCAATTTGGTCATCTAAGAAAATTTGAAAGATGACCATCATGTTGTCAGCATTTGCCATGAAAAGCCTCATATATATGTGAGAAAAAGTTTGATTAAACATCCATATTGGCTGTTACCAGGAACATCTGACACACATTTGTAAGTATATACCTTTTGGATAGTCCTGTTGTAAATACAAATGTATGTCATTCATATATATTCAAAATTAGAAGAAAATAAACAATAAATCAAATATGTTAACAAAGTGAGTAGACTGAAAACATGGAATACAAATAGAAATAGTGAATGGGGTATTAAATTAAGGAGGTTTAAGTTCCTAAAAGTTTGTGGTGGCTCAAATAGAAATAGTGAATGGGGTATTAAATTAAGGAGGTTTTAGTTCCTAAAAGTGTGTGGTGGCTCAAATAGAAATAGTGAATGGGGTATTAAATTAAGGAGGTTTAAGTTCCTAAAAGTGTGTGGTGGCTCAAATAGAAATAGTGAATGGGGTATTAAATTAAGGAGGTTTAAGTTCCTAAAAGTTTGTGGTGGCTCAAATAGAAATAGTGAATGGGGTATTAAATTAAGGAGGTTTAAGTTCCTAAAAGTTTGTGGTGGCTCAAATAGAAATAGTGAATGGGGTATTAAATTAAGGAGGTTTAAGTTCCTAAAAGTTTGTGGTGGCTCAAATAGAAATAGTGAATGGGGTATTAAATTAAGGAGGTTTAAGTTCCTAAAAGTGTGTGGTGGCTCAAATAGAAATAGTGAATGGGGTATTAAATTAAGGAGGTTTAGGTTTAAAATAGTTCTCAAATAGAAATAGTGAATGTGGTGGCTCAAATAGAAATAGTGAATGGGTATTAAATTAAGGAGGTTTAAGTTCCTAAAAGTGTGTGGTGGCTCAAATAGAAATAGTGAATGGGTAAATAGAAATAGTGAATGGGTATTAAATTAAGGAGGTTTAAGTTCCTAAAAGTTTGTGGTGGCTCAAATAGAAATAGTGAATGGGTATTAAATTAAGGAGGTTTAAGTTCCTAAAAGTGTGTGGTGGCTCAAATAGAAATAGTGAATGGGGGAGGTTTAAGTTCCTAAAAGTTGTGGTGGCTCAAATAGAAATAGTGAATGGTTTAAATTAAGGAGGTTTAAGTTCTAAAAGTGTGTGGTGGCTCAAATAGAAATAGTGAATGGGGTATTAAATTAAGGAGGTTTAAGTTCCTAAAAGTGTGTGGCTCAAATAGAAATAGTGAATGGGGTATTAAATTAAGGAGGTTTAAGTTCCTAAAAGTGTGTGGTGGCAAATAGAAATAGTGAATGGGGTATTAAATTAAGGAGGTTTAAGTTCCTAAAAGTTTGTGGTGGCTCAAATAGAAATAGTGAATGGGGTATTAAATTAAGGAGGTTTAAGTTCCTAAAAGTTTGTGGTGGCTCAAATAGAAATAGTGAATGGGGTATTAAATTAAGGAGGTTTAAGTTCCTAAAAGTTTGTGGTGGCTCAAACGTAAAAAAAAAGTTTGATTAAATTTGGTTTTGTAACAGGCCACTTACAAACTTCTCATTGAGTTGTATCCAGGCTTTCTTGTAGTTTACATGTCACACACATCCTCGGTTTTAAAGTTCTCAACACTCTGATTGAACACGACTCCCATAGAATTAGGAAGATTGTTGCCAATTGCTTTAAAGACTTATAATTTTTTACCTGAAAGAGGACTCTTAATTTGGTAAAGAAAGAGGAACCTTTTTTTTTCTCTTTTTTTTTAAATTCAATAGGCCCAGGGATAAACCTTTTTTGTAAGATTTGGTAATTTTATTTTACAAAATGGAAAAGAATAGAAATTGTTTGACAAAATTGTCTAATATTTGCATTTTTGTTGTATGCAACACCTCAGTATACCACTTATGCTTATTATATACATTCTCCTGAGTTTGCTGAGGAATTTTGGAGTTTACTAAAGATGTTTGACAAATTTAAAATCTACATCCTGTTTTTTAAGCAATCACATGGTAATTTTAAACAAGATTTCTGTAGTTATAAGCATTAATAAAATTTTAATTTTTGACTCTTCAATGTACTTTTCTAATTCCCTGTCAATTTAACTTCATTTTTGTATGTGGAAGTACAAGAAATTTTACTAGAAATAGTAGTGACAATACAACATAAAGTTCTAATGCAAAATACCATGTAACTTAAACATGTTAAAGTTTATAATCAATTAATCAAATAATGAGTAAACTTTACTAAAAGGTTTGAAAAAAATGAACTGAATATCAATATCTAATCAAGTCATATAGAAAATATAAATTTTAAAAGAATGTATATATTCAAAAGACCTGTCTCAGTATTCTTTACTGAATTAGCAAAATAAATCCATATAAAGATATATACCAATATCAAGTACCATGAAAAATAATAAAATTCTATAAACAGGTTCAATATAATTGTTCCATTCTCTAGCAGAGAACCAAAATATAAAAGAATACAAAGTATAACAGTATATTGAATATTTTCATAATGTCACAATTTTATCGATAAAGGTTTCTCATTAGAAGATGAAGTCTCCTTGATGTAAACAAACATGGGATCCAGGTCATATAGGCATGTTAGATGCTTTCAAATCTAGTTTCATGTTTTCCTGATGCGATCTAGTAGTGACTCTAACATGGCTGTTCTCTCATTACATTCTTTTCCTGAGAGCTTCTTGGGTCTTTCTGTGTATGCTAGTTTTTGCTGCTTGTGTTGACCTATTTTGACATCTGAGCACTTTTCTGTTTCAAAATCCTTTCTTTCACTCAAATTGTTGTCATGATCTTTAGTTATTGCAGATTTTCCATGTTGGAATGAAGGATTTTTATCAATACTTTTCTCCAGATAATAGCCATAGGGTTTCTTTGGTGTAAGTTGTTTTATTTGTTGACTTTCAAGGCCTTTAGTCTGTTTATCTTTAACATAAGTATCCTTAGTCTTGAACTGCAATCCTTTAGCAGACTCTGGAATGTATTTTGATCTACCATACAATTCATATTGATTTCCATAACCCTGATATGTTCTGGCTATAAATCCTTCTGGGTCGTATCTTCTACAATACTCTATGTAAGGATCATAGTATGGGTTATTACAGCCACGTCCAAACCAATATCCAGAGTTGTAACTATAGTTCTCTTCACAATTATAAGACCATCTAAACCTACTTGGTCTGTCCATAAACCTTGGACTGAATGCACTATATTCTGGACTGTATCTCTCCCTCACAAACTCTGGAGGTGATTTAAAAAATTGTCTCTGATAATTTGAGGATATTTTTCCTGAGTATTTCGCCTTATTAACAGATACCCTACTTGAAGTTTTATCTTTTGGCACAGGTTCTGACATGCAAGTCTTTTTCATTTGTTGTTCTACATTGTTATTTATATCTGTTATTGATGAATCTTCATTTGACCTCTTGCAGGTGGTGTCTCTTTGGCTTGTCTCCTTACATTCAATACTGTTTTCTGGCCCCTTTTGCAAGTTCTCTTCTTCATTTTGTTTGAACGTGCCCTCATATCTGTTTTTGGCACTGGAATTTTGCATTCTATTCCCATGAAAATAACCTCCACTGTAAGGTTTTGGAATTTCTTTCAAGTAAGGCTCTTCCTTTGGTTTCTTTTCATCATGACATATATCATTACTGTTTATTAAGTGTTTCTGACTTTGTAATTCATTCTTGGAATTTTGTGCTTCTTTTCCTTGCAAATAAGACACTTTGTGAGATGTTGTTGTTGACTCTCTAATTTGGCTACAGTTCATATCACCATTAGCCTGAGTAACTTTTCTGTCCTCATTTTTGGGATTTTCATGAAAACCAGAAGAAATTGCTTTCTTAATTTCATTAACATGGACTTTGATGGTTTCAGAATCAAGATATTTATCTTTTGAAATATTTATTGCTGCTTTATTAGCTGTTCTGACATCTTCCCCTTTATCATGGTCAAGTGACTTTAGTGTTTCTATAAACCTCTGCTTTTCATCTTTACAATTCTTCTCATTGTTGATTGATTTTGATTTACCATTAGAATTGAGGGAAACACTTCTAGTTCCATTATCTATAGATACAATCAACTGTTTGCTTAATATTGTGTCAGTTTTCTTTTTCAAGAAACTATGATTAAGACTGGATTTCTGTTGTTCAGACATTTTCTTTACTACTTTGGAACTAGTTTTAGTAGTATTCTGAGGTTTAAGTTGCTCTTTATTGAAAACACTTTTTGGTCTTAGCTTTGCTCTATCAGTTTCAGAATTAGATGTTTTATGCTCGTCAATTTCTTTTACCAAAGATTTATTGTGTTTTTTAAGATTCATCAATCCTTTTGAAGATGCATTGACTGACAAATTCTTATTCTCCTCAGATTTCTGATTCAAAACAGACAAAAGTGTATCACAAACAAGTTTTCTATTTGGTGTAGTAATTTTTCCGTCTTTCTCTTGACTGATGAACTTACTTCCATTAGAAGTCTTGGTTGAATACTTATTAGTACATTTTGACTGAACCACAAAGGCATTTGTTTTTATAGAAGAAACTGCCTTTCTTAATTTACTGATACGAGATTCTGGTTTGAGTTCTGAGAAATCAGATCTATGAGGTTTTGTTTTTACAATTGGGCAGATATATTTCTGAGGTTCAGAGCTGTTAAAAATGAACTGAAAATCATCATCTATTTTGAAGTCAAATTTATATTGTTCTTTCGCTGAAGTAGTATCTGAAACTCTTTCTTTTCCATTGTCGGTGTACTGGTTGCTTTCAGGTGTCAAATGCATTTTCAAAGGGGTCTTTACAACAACTGTATGTTTATTGAATTGTTTTAAAAGTTCGTTTTGTAACTCTAACTCATTCAACTTTCTATGACTTTTATCAGTAAGAGTTTTACACTTCCTAATTACTGGATTCTCAATAGAGGCATACAGATTATTTTCAGCCTGTTTTTCTTCAAAAATTTCATTCCATTTAGACATATTTACTGAACTGTCCCAAGGATAATTTGCAACATCACATGCCTTTTCATACAAATCATCCATTAATGTTTCAGAATATCTACACCCATACAGTAGTACATTGACATAACAATAGGATAAAGTGTTCAACCTTTCTTTGGTATATTGAGATTGACATACTATCAGAAATTTCTTTCGTCGCTGCCAAGAAGCTTCACTCTCATGCCTACCTTTCATTTCTTTTATTTCTCCTAAATCCATCATGTTCCTAGTTTTAAATTGGCTTTTAAAATTCTTCAAAAGGCATTATGGATTCATATTAAAATATCCTACCTACTGACTGTCAATTACACAGCTGCATTCTGAAAAAGAGATAAATTTAATAACAGAGTTGACACAATTAATTGTCGAAACTGCTGAAATATTTGAATAATTGATCAAGGAACAGCAAGAGTGCACACACTGTAAATGTCTCACCTGCTTTTATTAAATACTGATTGTTATTAAATCTATATTAAAGTCTTTAACATAAATGTTTATAAACTAAAAATGACCAATGAACTATGAAAATGAGGTCAAGCTCAGATGAAACCTTCCAGACAGTCATGTACAATTTACAATCATTCTTTACACCAAATATAGTAGACCAACTGCATTTAATATCAGAGAACCACACCAAACCACAACAAGAGTGCACACACTGAAACGTCTCGCCTGCTTTACTGACCACTGATTTTATGTTGATAGTCCTAAATATAAAGCTTTACTACAAGTACTACATAAACTTCAGATGATCTAAGAAAATGAGGTCAAGGTCAGATAAACCAAACCGGAAATACATGTACACCTTACAATCATTCCATACACCAAATATAGTTGACCTATTGCTTATAGTTTCTAAGAAACAAACTAAAACAGGAAAACTTAACATTGACCAATGAACCATGAAAATGAGGTCAAGGTCAGATGAACCATGCCAGACAGACATATACTGTTACACCTTACAATCATTCCATACACCAAACATAGTTGACCTATTCCCTAAAGTATTTAAGAAACAAACTTAACCATGAAAATTTAACACTGATCAATCAACCATGAAAATGAGGTCAAGGTCAGATGATACCTGCCAGACAGACATATACACCTTACAGTCATTTCATACACCAAATATAGTTGACCTATTGCTTATAGTTTAAGAAAAAAAGACCAAAACACAAAAACTTAACACTGCACAATAAACTGTGAAAATAAGGTCATGGTCAAATAAAACCTGCCAGACTGACATGTACATTGTAAAATTTTTCCATATACCAAATATAGTTATCCTATTGTATATAGTATTAGAAAAAAAGACCACAACACAAAAACTTTACTTAAACCTCTAATCCAGAAAAATGAGGTCAAGGTTAGATGACACCTGCCAGTTGGACATGTACACCTTACAATCATTCCATACACCAAATATATTATATAGATATAGGAAGATGTGGTGTGAGTGCCAATGAGACAACTCTCCATCCAAATAACAATCCACGAAAGTAAACCATTAAAGGTCAATGTACGGCCTTCAACACGGAGCCTTGGCTCACACCGAACAACAAGCTATAAAGGGCCCCAAAATTACTAGTGTAAAACCATTCAAACGGGAAAACCAACGGTCTAGTCTATATAAGACCTATTGATTATAGTATCTGCTATATGGACTTGACCACAAAAACTTAACCTTGTGAATTGAGGTCGAGGTAAAATGAAAACTGTCTGACAGGCATGAGGAGCTTGCAAGGTATGCACATACTAAATATAGTTATACTTTTACTCATAATAAGAGAGAAATTAACATTACAAAAAATCTTAACTTTTTTTCAAGTATTCACTGAACCATGAAAATGAGGTCAAGGACAATGGACATATGACAGACGGAAACTTCATAACATAAGGCATCTATATACAAAGTATGAAGCATCCAGGTCTTCCACCTTCTAAAATATAAAGCCTTTAAGAAGTTTGTAAACGCCGCCGCCGGACCACTCTCCCTATGTCAAGCTTTCTGCGACAAAAGTGGCAGGCTTGACAAAAACTTAACGTTGATCAAAGTACCATGAAAATGAGGTAAAGGTCAGATGAAATCTGCAAGATGGACATGTACACATAACAATCATTCCATAAACCAGATCAAGGACAGGTGAACCCAGCTGTCTGACAGAGATGGACACTTTGCAAGGATCCCATAAACCAAATACAGTAATACTATTACTCATAACATGTAAGAAGTCCAAGCATACATGTGAACCTCTCGACGGGAGTACAATAATCCCGTTTTCAGGGGTCTCCTCCCATCCTCCCGTTGAAGAGAAAAAAATCCTGTGTATAAAATATTTCATGAATGAAAATTTTCAGTCGCCATGTTTTTTACTACAATGTTTACAAATGTTTGTTATTGAAGACGAAAAAAGCAGAGAGTACCAAACATATCCGGTGTATTTGACATTACCTGATTTATACACAACACATGTAGATTTTTACCTGGCGGCTAATTACATGTAACAAGTGATAATAGTTTGATTGCATAATAAACAGGTGTCAGCTCAGGTGATAGAATATTAATTAATCAATATGGCTTCTGTCTATGGCACACACAATGGATGATTAAACGGAAATACCTGCAATGATCAGCTGATGATAAAAAAGACATTTGAATAGTGGAATATTGTTGTCAAAACATTATTGCCAATATTGGAAGGTTTTGAAGCCGAAAAAAAAAAATCTAATCAACTTTCAACTCATTAAAAAACAAAAAAACTACCTATTTTGCACTCCAATGTGTACATTAAAGGATTTTTATCATGCTCAACAAGATGCAAACTGACAGCAGAAAACATTGACTCAAAGACAATTCACAGCATCCTCAGTATAAAAATAAACAAACTGTTACCAGTATCAGGATTACTTTATATATTTAGTGTAGAGTCAAGTTTATTGAAAGCCGCCAAGTCAGCTTGTACAGTTGTACTTCTTACATGACCCAGTGTCAAAGACCAGTGATTCAGTTATTAAATAATATTTGTCAATGGTATATAGCCAGTGATTTAGCTAAAAATAGTTAAATAATTTACACTGTTTGAGTCTTAAGTTTTCTAGAAAAATGACTTTCTTAATGCTTAAAAACCATGCTATTGTTATTGTTTGTTACTTTTTTTCATTTATTTATCATGTTATAAATGTATAGCATATTTCTTTCTTATTTATCTATACCAATGATATTAAATACAAATCAAAGGAGATGGAGACATGAATACAAATCTATACACAAAAGAAAAGGTCATAGCGCTTTATTTACAAGCAGTCAACAATCAATTATCAAAAACAAAACAAGAAACAGAATCTTCTCAATATTTCTTTCATCAATGTGATATCATTCGAATAGAAAGGCTACAAAGGTACTTTAAACACATTACATTGGATGGAAGGTTGAAGAAAAAACACTTTAAAAGACAATTTCTACATCATACGGTTACATTTAGGACAAAATTTATGTCAATAAAAAACCTCCTGATCCGAGTCCTAATTTCCTGACCAAAATTTCCCAATCTCCTGATCTAAGTTTCACAGTCCATCACATGTATGTCCAAGTTTCAAAACAAGATGTCTTCATAAGATATGTCAGTACGACACCATGCCCCACTCGCAGAATCTTCTTATATCTATGATCATTGAATATAGAAATCTTGATCAAAACCCCAATTTGAAAATTTTAAAGTCTTTGGTTGACCTTATTTGGGACCAAACCAACTACCTCCCGCACACGAGATGAGCAGGCTACAACAAGACCAACAATGCTGTAGGCCATAATGAAATAGGGAGAAATAACTGGAGAGTGAAAATAAGAATGACATAAATTTGTTAAAAGCAATCAACATTCATATAACATATATTATTAACCATGCATAGTTACTGTCAGAGAAACATACTAAAACAACTGATCAGATCATGTTACAAAGATGAAACATGAAAGTGAGGTCTAGGCCATATGGCATAATTATGTCATCCTGATCAAATTCTTAAAATGAAATCACATATCATATGTTGTTTACCTATTATGTCATGTATGTATAATTTCTAAAAACTACCTAACCTTAAAAACTCAACCCAACCACTGCATAGATGTCAAGTTTTCAAGGATTTCCAGAAATAATGGTGATTTCCAGAGGGATTAATCTAAAAGTCACTAACCAAAAATTGCTTTGGTCCAAACAAATGCACTTTTGAACATTATTGCTAAAATCAAAATTCAAATTTGTTTGCCCTGTAAATGTATAACCCATTTGGTTGACTGGTCCTAACCTATTAAAATTCCACATATTGTAGTCACAATCTGAATCCCATCCTCTTTCCTCCAATTGTGACATGACCAAATACTTTTATCAGATTTTTACTTGCCATACTTACTTTTATAAATTTTGACTTGGATGGAGAGTTGTCTCATTGGCACTCATACCACATCTTCTTATATCTATGTGAACCATGATTGGTGCAATTTGTGGAGCATAAACGAAATTGCTTTCTGAATATTTTTATTTGATATTTTCATCTGAGACTACTATAATACACAGTCATGACAGTATTATAGTAGTCTCAAGTTTTCATGAACATGATGAAAATACGTGTATAACCATAAATTTCTGCATAAATTAATTAAGCAGGTTTCTTTTTATTATCAATCAAATAAAACACTTTAATGATATCACCCTTTTATGAGACCAAATTTCATGACAATCCATCTATGAAATATTGTCTCAATATACAACCTTGGATAACCTCCTTTGACAAGACAAAATTTCATACTATTCATCATATGGACATTATATCATAGATTTGGACAAAATTTCAAGATACAAAGTGTCATGAAATATTGTCTTGGGGAAAATATTTAATAGGACAATCTTATGCTTTACAACTGGACCCAGATTGTACAAAAAGCATGTTTGAGATGTAAACTGGCAATATTAAAAGTTTCCTAAGGCTAAACTGTTAAAAGTCAATATTAGTAAATCATAAATGACATCGTTCCCATTTGAAATTCCTACAACATACTATCTGTGTATGATGATTAACAATTCAGAAATGTTATGTTCGATGTAATATTCTAATAAATTATTACAGAGATGTATTGTTTCTTGCTTCCATGTTATATGAATAAGGCGGAAACGGTTATTGTGTCCCTTTAACGCTGAACCTAAGTTTAGTACGTTAATCGTAAAACCTACACCTTCGACCTTTTCAAAAATCAGTGAAAACAAAACGATTTTTGCAACCAAGGACTTTTATCTAGTATTTCACAAGATAGTGTCTTTCTGTACTTACCGTGTATATATGAGGCGCCGTTTTAATATCTGGAAATCGGTCCGTGTAACACATGTGGCACCCGTCGAGTTGCTCATGTTATTACAAACCCAGTAATAATTAAGTAATTCGGTAGGTCACAAGTTAGCCTCTTGTTTTATAATTTTTATTATATTTAGTTTTTCAGAAAATATTGTTTTCGTTTTGACTTGTTTTTGGTAACAGGTATCCACTCTTTAGTCCTTTCCCCATTTCTTATAGTTACATAAAACTAACGTTACTGTAACATTTACTAATAACATGGCATTTGATAGAGAAAACTTTTAAGTTACATTGTTGAGTAATATTATTAACTTTTATCAACTCTAATAAAACACTCCTTTCTAATGTAACAATTTCTGTACCTTCATCCTGGAACTGTCCTTGCATACTTAGCTATTTTTATGTTACATTATCCGATAACAAGTTCTTTGCTTGTATCTTTCGTGGAAGATTCTATTCAACCTATCCAGTCACTAAGAAGTGTTACAATTTATATCATATGCAACACACAACTAGTAACCAGAAAGGTACGGCTACTGCTCCAGAAATGCTAAAAATATATCTCAATGTTCAGTCATGACATAACTCAATGTATATGTAATGACAAATTAATATTTTTAAAACATATTGTATTAGTATTATTTACTATGATACTAACACAAGTGTACTAATACTATTAAATTTTGCAACTAAGGTTTTAAATGTAAAATATATTTAAACTTAAATAGGAACGACACTAGTGCATCTTCATCTTTCAAGAACTAGTAAAGACATCTTTGAAAACACTTTAAAAAAATGAAAACCAAGAATATTCTTTAGAAAAATAATGCGATACTGTAATAGAAAAAACCCTTCTTATAATCATTTGAAATCTGAACTATGATATATTAAAAGGAAGAACAGTGGAATATGAAAATATTGAACATTAAAAATCAAATGATTTTCCCCTAAGTCTCCGAATAAGCGATATAAATTAATAGATATAAGAAGATGTGGTATGAGTGCCAATGAGACAACTCTCCATCCAAGTCAAAATTTTATAAAAGTAAACCATTATAGGTCAAAGTACGGTCTTCAACACGGAGCCTTGGCTTACACCGAACAGTAAGCTATAAAGGGCCCCAAAAATTACTAGTGTAAAACCATTCAAACGGGAAAACCAACGGTCTAATCTATATAAAAAACGAGAAACGAGAAACACTTATGAACCACATCAACAAACGACAACTACTGAACATCAGATTCCTGACTTAGGACAGGTGCAAACAAATGCAGCGGGTTTAAACGTTTTAAAGGTACCAAACCTTCACCCTTTTTCTGAAACAATAGTGTAACATCACAACATAGAAAGACACACTATAAAATATCAACTGAAATAGCTTAACTCAATCAAAGGACATATTAACACCATTGAACATACACTGAACAAATAAATTTGACCTATGATACAATGTAAATACAAAATAAATAAACTAAGGGAAGAATAATAAAAGTAACATGTTATATCGGTATGAAATGTTAAACAATTTAAGAAAAACAATTTGCTCGAACAAAATATCAGCCATTTGCAATAACTTTAACCACAGGTAAATGAAAATAATTTTGTTGTTAGGTATACGTGTACAGTTACAATATAGAAAGGAAATATTTTACAAAATAAATAATTTTGATGTTCATAGTACGAAGTGGAAATTTATATTAGTACCAAACACTTATCAAAGCTGGTATATAGACCAGATATAACCCTGAATAACATTAAATAACAAAAAGCATTACAATTAGTATCAACAGGTCAAATAAACAAGAAAGTACGATTTGAGAGTACTCGCACTACATTATAATATGTGCTAATCCAAAATAAACTGACCATCAAGCATAGGCGTATTTAAAATTTGCAATGTTGATGAGTTTCGGCAAGGATTAAATAGAGTCTTGACAAAGTACAAATAAATTAAAATGATCCCATGAATTGTTCAATGTTTATTCTGTTCATGTCGTATGATTGAAAAAAATTGACAAAATTTGAAAGTTTTACTTACCGATGTTTCACTAACTAATTACTTTTAGCGTAAAGATCGAAGCGCATAAATAATTAAATGTAAACAAAGAATTGCTCATTTTAAACTCCTTGTAATTATGATAATGGCACTCTATGTTTTCTTCTTTTTAAATGACGTCATATATACTAGCGTATGACATCATGTTATAGAATGGTTAGTTATTTAACGTAAATTAATATGTGTATTTAACGTTAAATAAATATTGAAAATTTACGTATTTGAAAAACGTTATGTAGTCGTTGTACTGTCGTATTAATATTACGTTATAATTTCGTATAGAAAAAAACGTAATATTTTAACGTTACATTTACGTAATTTCAACATTATAAATAAGACGTTATGTTTTAACTTTATACGAACGTTATTAAAACATAAAAAAATACATTTCTTCGACGTTATACTAACGTTATTCTAACGTAATACGTGATCATCTTAAAGCATGGAATACTATGAGGGAATTACTGTAGACCTTAGCAAACATTTTGTTCTTCTAAAAGTTGCACGACTGTACCGAGAATTTTCTTAAAGAACTATGGCTTTTGTCGTTCAACGACATAGAAATAAAACCATGCAGTCATGCATTGGCATTTTAACAAATACATATTAATATAGGTGGAATCATTCTCTACAGAAGATTGGCAAATTATTTAGTTGTACTTACCATTAGTTAGATTCTTTTTGCTTTTGGTAAATCAAAATGCAGATATAGGTAAGACATAAACAAAAAGAATTGTCAATTTTCAAGTACTTGTAATGGAACGCCATCTTAGCGTCTTTCTGAAAATGTTAAATGACGTCACATTCCAGCATGGGATTTAAAGTTATACAATGGTTAGTAATCAGACGTTACATCATTTTGTTAATTTAACATTATATAATACTGTGTATTATAGTAGTCTCAAGTTTTCATGAACATGATGAAAAGTACGTGTATAACCATAAATTTCTGCATAAATTAATTAAGCAGGTTTCTTTTTTATTATCAATCAAATAAAACACTTTAATGATATCACCCTTTTATGAGACCAAATTTCATGACAATCCATCTATGAAATATTGTCTCAATATACAACCTTGGATAACCTCCCTTTGACAAGACAAAATTTCATACTATTCATCATATGGACATTATATCATAGATTTGGACAAAATTTCAAGATACAAAGTGTCATGAAATATTGTCTTGGGGGAAAATATTTAATAGGACAATCTTTTGCTTTACAATTGGACCCAGATTGTACAAAAAGCATGTTTGAGATGTAAACTGGCAATATTAAAAGTTTCCTAAGGCTAAACTGTTAAAAGTCAATATTAGTAAATCATAAATGACATCGTTCCCATTTGAAATTCCTACAACATACTATCTGTGTATGATGATTAACAATTGAGAAATGTTATGTTCGATGTAATATTCTAATAAATTATTACAGAGATGTATTGTTTCTTGCTTCCATGTTATATGAATAAGGCGGGAAACGGTTATTGTGTCCCTTTAACGCTGAACCTAAGTTTAGTACGTTAATCGTAAAACCTACACCTTCGACCTTTTCAAAAATCAGTGAAAACAAAACGATTTTTGCAACCAAGGACTTTTATCTAGTATTTCACAAGATAGTGTCTTTCTGTACTTACCGTGTATATATGAGGCGCCGTTTTAATATCTGGAAATCGGTCCGTGTAACACATGTGGCACCCGTCGAGTTGCTCATGTTATTACAAACCCAGTAATAATTAAGTAATTCGGTAGGTCACAAGTTAGCCTCTTGTTTTATAATTTTATTATATTTAGTTTTCAGAAACTATTGTTTTCGTTTTGACTTGTTTTTGGTAACAGGTATCCACTTTTAGTCCTTTCCCAGCAAACAAAATAACGTTAATAAAACGTGATTATAACGTAAAATTTTGTGTTATAATTACGTACTTACGAACGTATTTTAACGTCATTTTGTAGACTCCAAGCAACGTCAAAGCAACGTTCCAAGAAACGTTAAAAAGAAACTTAAAACTAACGTTAAAGTAACGTTTTTGTTTACGTTATTTACTTACAACAAACTAACGTTAGCGTAACATCCATTATCACGTCATATATTAATATTAAACGAACGTTTGAGTAACATTTCTTATTATGTTATATATTTACATAAAGCTGACATTACAGTAACATTTCTTATAGTTACATAAAACTAACGTTACTGTAACATTTACTAATAACATGGCATTTGATAGAGAAAAACTTTTAAGTTACATTGTTGAGTAATATTATTAACTTTTATCAACTCTAATAAAACACTCCTTTCTAATGTAACAATTTCTGTACCTTCATCCTGGAACTGTCCTTGCATACTTAGCTATTTTTTTATGTTACATTATCCGATAACAAGTTCTTTGCTTGTATCTTTCGTGGAAGATTCTATTCAACCTATCCAGTCACTAAGAAGTGTTACAATTTATATCATATGCAACACACAACTAGTAACCAGAAAGGTACGGCTACTGCTCCAGAAATGCTAAAAATATATCTCAATGTTCAGTCATGACATAACTCAATGTATATGTAATGACAAATTAATATTTTAAAACATATTGTATTAGTATTATTTACTATGATACTAACACAAGTGTACTAATACTATTAAATTTTGCAACTAAGGTTTTTAAATGTAAAATATATTTAAACTTAAATAGGAACGACACTAGTGCATCTTCATCTTTCAAGAACTAGTAAAGACATCTTTGAAAACACTTTAAAAAATGAAAACCAAGAATATTCTTTAGAAAATAATGCGATACTGTAATAGAAAAAACCCTTCTTATAATCATTTGAAATCTGAACTATGATATATTAAAAGGAAGAACAGTGGAATATGAAAATATTGAACATTAAAAATCAAATGATTTTCCCCTAAGTCTCCGAATAAGCGATATAAATTAATAGATATAAGAAGATGTGGTATGAGTGCCAATGAGACAACTCTCCATCCAAGTCAAAATTTTATAAAAGTAAACCATTATAGGTCAAAGTACGGTCTTCAACACGGAGCCTTGGCTTACACCGAACAGTAAGCTATAAAGGGCCCCAAAAATTACTAGTGTAAAACCATTCAAACGGGAAAACCAACGGTCTAATCTATATAAAAAACGAGAAACGAGAAACACTTATGAACCACATCAACAAACGACAACTACTGAACATCAGATTCCTGACTTAGGACAGGTGCAAACAAATGCAGCGGGTTTAAACGTTTTAAAGGTACCAAACCTTCACCCTTTTTCTGAAACAATAGTGTAACATCACAACATAGAAAGACACACTATAAAATATCAACTGAAATAGCTTAACTCAATCAAAGGACATATTAACACCATTGAACATACACTGAACAAATAAATTTGACCTATGATACAATGTAAATACAAAATAAATAAACTAAGGGAAGAATAATAAAAGTAACATGTTATATCGGTATGAAATGTTAAACAATTTAAGAAAAACAATTTGCTCGAACAAAAATATCAGCCATTTGCAATAACTTTAACCACAGGTAAATGAAAATAATTTTGTTGTTAGGTATACGTACAGTTACAATATAGAAAGGAAATATTTTTACAAAATAAATAATTTTGATGTTCATAGTACGAAGTGGAAATTTATATTAGTACCAAACACTTATCAAAGCTGGTATATAGACCAGATATAACCCTGAATAACATTAAATAACAAAAAGCATTACAATTAGTATCAACAGGTCAAATAAACAAGAAAGTACGATTTGAGAGTACTCGCACTACATTATAATATGTGCTAATCCAAAATAAACTGACCATCAAGCATAGGCGTATTTAAAATTTGCAATGTTGATGAGTTTCGGCAAGGATTAAATAGAGTCTTGACAAAGTACAAATAAATTAAAATGATCCCATGAATTGTTCAATGTTTATTCTGTTCATGTCGTATGATTGAAAAAAATTGACAAAATTTGAAAGTTTTACTTACCGATGTTTCACTAACTAATTACTTTTAGCGTAAAGATCGAAGCGCATAAATAATTAAATGTAAACAAAGAATTGCTCATTTTAAACTCCTTGTAATTATGATAATGGCACTCTATGTTTTCTTCTTTTTAAATGACGTCATATATACTAGCGTATGACATCATGTTATAGAATGGTTAGTTATTTAACGTAAATTAATATGTGTATTTAACGTTAAATAAATATTGAAAATTTACGTATTTGAAAAAACGTTATGTAGTCGTTGTACTGTCGTATTAATATTACGTTATAATTTCGTATAGAAAAAACGTAATATTTTAACGTTACATTTACGTAATTTCAACATTATAAATAAGACGTTATGTTTTAACTTTATACGAACGTTATTAAAACATAAAAATACATTTCTTCGACGTTATACTAACGTTATTCTAACGTAATACGTGATCATCTTAAAGCATGGAATACTATGAGGGAATTACTGTAGACCTTAGCAAACATTTTGTTCTTCTAAAAGTTGCACGACTGTACCGAGAATTTTCTTAAAGAACTATGGCTTTTGTCGTTCAACGACATAGAAATAAAACCATGCAGTCATGCATTGGCATTTTTAACAAATACATATTAATATAGGTGGAATCATTCTCTACAGAAGATTGGCAAATTATTTAGTTGTACTTACCATTAGTTAGATTCTTTTTGCTTTTGGTAAATCAAAATGCAGATATAGGTAAGACATAAACAAAAAGAATTGTCAATTTTCAAGTACTTGTAATGGAACGCCATCTTAGCGTCTTTCTGAAAATGTTAAATGACGTCACATTCCAGCATGGATTTAAAGTTATACAATGGTTAGTAATCAGACGTTACATCATTTTGTTAATTTAACATTATATAAATGTTATTAATTTACGTTTTCAATAACATTATTTAGACGTTGTACTATGGTATAAATGTTACCTTATAAATTTGTTCAAATACAAACGTTAATAGAATAACGTTAGCTTTACGTGAGTTCAACATTACAAATGTGACGTAATAATCATAATGTTCAACCAACGTTATAAGAACATAAAAAATAACGTTAAAGATAGGTTACTAAATAACGTTTATTTTCAACATTATATTAATGTTATCAATTAACGTTTTTCAATAACATTATTTAGACGTTGTACTATGGTATAAATGTTACGTTATAAATTCATTCAAATACAAACGTTAATAGAATAACGTTACCTTTACGTAAGTACAACATTGCAAATGTGACGTAATAATCATAATGTTCAACCAACGTTATAAGAACTTTAAAAAATAACGTTCAAGATTGGTTACTTCATAACGTTTATTTTTAACGTTTTCCTACTGTTATTTTAACGTTACACGTAAACGTAACGTAAATATAACGATACCATAACGTTATGTTTACGTTGTGTGTTTGCTGGGTTCCTCTTTCCTATATTTTATTCAAAAATCAAAAAATTCAAACTTTCAAAAATCGAAATGATCTAAACTGTACTCACAGTTAAGTATTTTTAAAGTTTGCTTAAATATCTAAACAATTAAAAGGTTCACATCAAAGTCTTTATTTTTCGTGCAACGTTCATGACAGAAATTATTTCACGTTCAACGTGAAATTATGTCTTATTTCACGTTTTTTACGTGCAAGCACCACCCCTTACCTCCCTCATATCAGGAAATCGATTTTTCGATATCAGGAATTCGAATTTTTGATATCAGAAAATATTCTTTAAGAAATAGGTTTCCTGATATCAAAAACTGATTTTGTGATATCAAAAATTCGAATTCCTGATCATTTTTTGATATCAAGAATTCAATTTTTTGATAACAAGAAATATTTTTTGATATCAGAAAATAAGGAATATATAGTAAAACGGCACCTCATATGTATAAAATCAACACTGAAGTACAGCTACCAATATTAGAGTGTAGGACGTCATGCATAGTTTAAAATCAGCAGATTAAGTACTTTGAGCTTGCTATTGTTGTTATATCTTTACCTTTGTTTTTATATCGTATAATAACGCTGAGATAGTAGTCTCAGGTCATATGGAACATTTCGTGTTGAGGCAAATCTTTGACAATCTCTGTTCAATTTACTCACAACTTTTTTTATACTCGGGCGATTTAAAGCTTGATATATTGTTTATAAATCATTCTGTCTGTTGTTGAAGACCGTATATGGACCTCTAGATGTATGTCTTTTGTTGAAGATAGTATATTGACCTCTAGATGTCTTTTGTGTGTTTGTGTTGCTTTCTCGTTAACCTATAACACACATCTTTCATATAAAAAGTCTAATTCTTGAGAAAATTGAACCAGCTACTGAAACTTAATTTATGTGGAAACAGGAAGAAATATTCTTACAGAAAAATTATCAACCATATAATTTTGAAACTAAAGCATAAATGCAAGGTACTTTTCTTATATATTGGTGCTGTTGCAAGTCAATTGAACTGTGATTTGAAGAGTATGACAAAAACTTTGGACGTGTAGGGACGTGTGGTATTTGTCAACTAATCGACATAGGATCCGATCGGCTCATCAATATTGCCCGGGTGGCAGCGGCGGACAATATTTCATTGAAGCTTATTGTAAATATGGACCTTGAAAACATCTCCTGTAAAGAATTGAAACTAAAATGTGATGTAGCTTTCCTTGCGACGATCTATGACGTACAATCCTAGTGGTAATCCTTTGGTGTCGCTCAATTTAACCTTTTTGGAAATTGACATTTCTCGGGTTGATCAAAAGCTTAAAAGTTGTGTGATATACTGTTTTTTATTTCCCTTGATCTTTGTTGTTCAGCCAAAGCGGCTTGACAATCGTCTGATCCGAAATTATTTAATAGTTTTGTAGCTTCGTTATCAGAACAAAGTGGTTTACCTTTGTTCATGTTGAAGTATTTCTTGAAGAGTACACAGCATTTCCAAGGAAATCGTATCATTTGGTTTATTTTTTATAAATCGACAATTCCACCAGACTATGACCATTCTTTGTTTAAGTGGAAATTGATGGAATTGTATCATCGAAATTCCGATGTTGACATAGTTTTATTTATTGTTTCCTTCCAATCAATAATAGCTTAACTACATATATAGACACGTCAGGGTAAATCATAAATGCAAATATGGCTTAAAACTCCCAAATCAATACCCTATTAGCAACACCATCGAACTCTCTGATCTGATACGGCATTGACAACATTTAATAGATATATTTTCTTCTTAATGCATTGATGTTTAATATTTAATTTGATTTAATTTATAATTATAACCTTGTCACGCATAAATATTTCTTCTTCGTTTACCGTTACGTAGTAGACTTTGTATCTATATTGTACTGAGGACAATGGTTGAATGATCAATCCATCTCTGAATAGAATTGACTTTGCCTTTGGCTTCTTCAACTATATAATTTTGAGTATAGATGAAATGGTATATATAGAGAATGCCATGTTTGTGGTTGATTCTTTTGTTAGATAGAATAGATAGGAAAAGCACCACTTAATGTCACTTAAAAGAGAATGGTGTTGGGATTGAGTGATAGAATTCCAGAAGAAGATGAAACGAAAAGTCACGATGAAAAAAGGGACGAAGAGACAAAAGAAAATGAACATCAGCCTAAATATACCAAAAAGGAACTTAAAGATAAGTTGTGGAAGACAGTTGGGGAAGGTCATCCAGACTCACTGACTAAGTTACTGAACGACGTGAAAGATTTTCAAAACCTGCAAGAATTACTGAATGAAGAGAATGCAGATTTCGATGAAGACGGAAATAATCTTCTCCTCTATTGCATTAAAGAAGGATGTGACAGTGGACCGTCTATTGGACGACATTTTCATAAGTGTGCCGAAATTTTAATCGTAAATAATGTAAACATAAATCATATGAACAAGGCAGGACACACTCCACTGTTTGAAGCCGTGTTCTACAAGAATACCAATTACATTACAACGTTACTGAAACACAAGGCAGAAGCGGATCGCTTTGACCAGGATGGTATAGATCCTCTTCACTTAGCAATTCATTTAGGATATAAAGATTGTTTTAATTTATTGGTACAGCATGAAGAAAAAGAGGTAGGTTATTCTATTAGAACAAGAATCTCTAAGAACGGTAATGATTTCTCGAAAGATATATAATCAAAGGTAGATCCATGACTGAGGACGTGGCGGTGACAAAGGTAGACCCATGACTGAGGACGTGGCGGTGACAAAGGTAGACCCATGACTGAGGACGTGGCGGTGACAAAGGTAGACCCATGACTGAGGACGTGGCGGTGACAAAGGTAGACCCATGACTGAGGACGTGGCGGTGACAAAGGTAGACCCATGATTGAGGATGACGCGGGGACAAAGGCAGACCCATGATTGAGGATGTGGCGGTGACAAAAGTAGACCCATGATTGAGGATATGGCGGCGACAAAGGGGTAGTCGACTGCATCATTTTTTTATAATCTAAGCTGTAACAAACTCGAAATATAAATTTTATGGTATTTCAATTTTTTGTAAAATTTTCCATTGCAAGTTTTTGAAAATCAACAAAAACCATTAGGAGAGGAGTCTTAAAATGTATAGAATTAGAATTTCTTGGCGTATTTTGTAGTTACTTGTTGTATTATATCTGGTCTATTTTAGACCCAGATGTTTTGATCCTTGTAAAAGAAAAAATTAATCCCGCGAGGGCGGATGTTTGCTAAATCACTTACCAAAGGACCATACGAACCAAACAATTAAACCGTATTTGTTTACAAGTCGAATGAATTAAGTAAACACATCCATAAATGGTACAGACTTTAGATACAACATAAACTATAACTTGCAATCGGAGAAAAACTATACAAACAGAGAAAAACTATACAGGCGATAAAACATGATGATAGACTATATAATAATTAACCGAGTCATTGCTTCTTTTCATGGCATTTAATTTCTGTTGCTGACCCATATAGAAATGTTGATAACTTTATATAATTATATTCTAGATTTTAATAATCGTTTGTCTCTTTAATACATGATTGCTCTAATTGTTGTCCTTTGTGTTGAACAGAGAATAATTTCATTGAAGAACTTAAAACACTCCATCCAGTTGCATAGTTTGTATGTGTATACTTAAGATGTCTTTTTGGTTATTTGTGTCGTTTGGGAATGCTGTGTGATTGACGTATATACCCACATCTCCGTCTTTTTGGTTATTTGTGTCGTTTGGGAATGCTGTGTGATTGACGTATATACCCACATCTCCGTCTTTTTGGTTATTTGTGTCGTTTGGGAATGCTGTGTGATTGACGTATATACCCACATCTCCGTCTTTTTGGTTATTTGTGTCGTTTGGGAATGCTGTGTGATTGACGTTTATACCCACATCTCCGTCTTTTTGGTTATTTGTGTCGTTTGGGAATGCTGTGTGATTGACGTATATACCCACATCTCCGTCTTTTTGGTTATTTGTGTCGTTTGGGAATGCTGTGTGATTGACGTATATACCCACATCTCCGTCTTTTTGGTTATTTGTGTCGTTTGGGAATGCTGTGTGATTGACGTTTATACCCACATCTCCGTCTTTTTGGTTATTTGTGTCGTTTGGGAATGCTGTGTGATTGACGTATATACCCACATCTCCGTCTTTTTGGTTATTTGTGTCGTTTGGGAATGCTGTGTGATTGACGTATATACCCACATCTCCGTTTATTGTATGCTATAGGCATCCCCTTCGGATCAACATAACTTATACGAAATTTTTCACCCTTGATTTTTTGTTTAGTTAACGAGGTGTTTATACTTTCATTTATGCCAGTTCCACTGGAAGCTACTTATCAATGAGTTCTCATTTGAGGATTTAAACTAACAACCTATGCTTATGCAGAGATTAACATTTTTTTAAATACCACGGATATCTATACCTAGGAACAACCAATAACTAACATTACCGAATTACCGCCTATAGATTTTGGGACGGCCATTTGATTTTCTGGATTGCGATGTTTTCGTCGCCACATTGCAAGTTAAGGGATGAAAAGAATATTTTTGACTTGTATTATATTTCAACATTCCAAAACATATACTTCTTCCAATATATTCATTGAAAATCTTTACATAATGTGAAATAACTTGTATATGGATTTTGAGCAGTCAGTCCATTTCTTTAGGTAGATTTCTTTACGCTTTCTCTGTTATACAATCAATAAATCACATATTAATCAATTAGACTATACCTGCATGCTTCAAAAAGGGTAATTTAAGTTTATTGAAGTGTTTCTTTACAGAAAGGTGCAATTCAACACAGTACAATACACAATACAGGGAGGAAAAATAAAACGATCAATTATGTCCAGTCCAGATCAATATATAAAGATCTATCCCATAACAACTACTAATATACAATGAAATATGAACCGTACCCCTTTAAACTTAAACACAATGCACATTTTGTCGTTTACATATTTAAAATCCTGACTTGGTTTCCCTTTCTCTACACCCTTAATACTTGCCATTGTATTAGCATTATAGAGTGTCGTTTAATTTAACCATACACTTAAATTATTGTTTACAGGTCAATAACAAAATCTATAATTTGTCATAATAGATACGCGAAAAACACCTTTTTACCTTTATTTCGAGTTACTTGGATGTTCGTTTTCGCTAATCATCGAAAAATGTTAATTAATCATTTATTTCTTAGTGACGGATTACATTAATATTTTGGATTTCAACTAGACATAGTTTTTCAGATGACTTTTGGTAAGATTGTTTAAATATATTCGTTAGCATGTAATTCATATTCCTGTATATATATATATAGTGAAAGCTCTTGTATACTGTTTCTTTTGCGAAATATACAGATTCAATACATAGAACCTGTTTTAATCTACTAAACAAGCACATGGCATATAAAACCTTTAACATACACCAATTTAAGTTCTATAGTCAAAGCATATGTACACACGAATTAAAACAAACATTATTTTGTGTCTATGTCATACTAAAGATGCACACTATTGAGGATCATCCATCAGCTTTAAAATATGGTATCATATCTGGGATATTGCTTTGGTTCAGATTTATTTCACCAATTGTAATGATACGTTTAGATTTTTTTTCCGAAGAATTCAATTCTTTTCGATGCTTTGTCATAATATCAAAGATATCAAAAGGATAGTCAAAATCGTATTTCAACGATCAGACAACACTACTGATATAACCGTCTTTATTTTCATGTTATCATGGTGTATGCCTTTTTATTATTATCATATCATGTGAATTATTATAACTTTGTGAAATATCTGATTGACATATATATCTAACATCACATATGATCCGACAAACACATCAACTATCCGAATGCTGACTCTCATCCTAGAGTCTTTAAAACTACTTTAAAGTATAAAATAAGGAGATGTGGGTGTGATTGCCAAGGAGACACCTATCCACTTGTCTCAGAGACCAATGACTTAGACTTAGCAGCTATAGATCACCGTACAGCCTCCAGTAATGAGGAAAAACTTTTCTGCATAGCAAGCTATAAAATGTCCAGAATGACAAAATCGTAAAACGATTCAAAAGAGAAAATCAACGGTCTTATTGATGTACAACACAACAAACAAAAAACAAATATGATTTACAGCAATAAACGACAGAAAATGAATTACAGACCTCTGCTTGGGACAGGTACATACAGAATGTGGCGTGGTTAAACATGTTTGCGGGCGCCCATCCCCTTGCCAGGGACAGTTGTGTCAGAGTATAAGAAAAACTTTAAAAATCAGTCGAAAAGGGGATGCAGAAACGCAATTGTTAATAGCTGTATAGCAATGTATATTTAGTTAATGTTTAATTTACTGTTAACAAAATCAATGTATATATGTACTGATAAAGACAATATTCAGTGTTCTTACTAGTTCTAAAGTGACAACCTTATAGAATAAATTTATTCAAAAGATGGATAAGCTTACACGGATCGTATCTAAATTTACGGGCTATGAAAACAACATTACCATAAAAATTAGGATGTACTAAGTAATTAGTTTTTTTAGTAGTATATCTCATCTTTGTTTATTGCAATGCATATTATATTTGTACTATATCTTTGTATTCGAAACAAAACTGTCGGCATTTCGGTTTTGATTAAATTTTATAACTTCATACATTTTCACGTTAGGGTTCATTCAGTCTTCTATATAAGAGGACAATAAGTATAATTGTACTTTGATTTCAAACCTCCCACATCGTTTTCATTACGTTTCTCTTGTCGCCTCCCGACTGCATTCCATTCAGCTTTTTAGAGAATTGTCGGTTCACTACACCAAATGTCCATTTATTACGACAATGATGAAGCATGGTAACTCTTCATTATGACGATGTACATTTTAAAGTTTACTACTATTTCACTCCCCTACAAAGTATAACAAGAGCTCTTTGTTAACGAATAAAACAAAAATAGGATAAAGGACATGAATCATTCCAGAGACATTGAGTGTTTTAAATAATTTCAAGTATATTGCAATGTTTAGGTTAGACCACGGACCTGTCAGAATACTCAAATACTACATTAAATCTTATTTCCCCCGTTTGAAGACTGTAACGCTCTATACACTTTAATGAACCCTTAAACGGGTATATAAAGTTAAGTTTCTGCGCCTACCCATCACACACGTACCATTCGCGAGTTGTATTATAAACGAAATAACCGTGACTATAAATTTTGTTGATTTGCCTTAGTCATGAACGCTCAAATCCAAACATTTGAAAATCACATATGTAAAAATACCTAAAAACGTGACGCTAGACAGTCCGATTTGTCTTCAATGGGTCGATATTTCTTGTGCATTTCACAGACAGACCCTGTCCATTTTTATGTCCGTCGTCCGTCTGTCCGTCGTAAACATGTCGCACCGTAACTTGAGAACAACTTATCCAAATTTCATGAAAATTAACATAGTTGTTTCTTATGATGGTCAAATGATCTGCATACTTTTTGGTGAAAATAAGATTAAAACTTTTTGAGTTACGGGACTTTGTAACTAAAACAGGGGTGTGTTTTTTTCACATGTCGCGCCGTATCTAAAAACGATTTATGATTATTGCTTAAAACTTTACACACTTCTTAGTTATAGTAATCTTAAGATCTGTATACTTTTTGGTTGTGATTCAAAATTTTATTTTAGAATTATTGAGTTTTTTGTAAAAAAAGGGGAGGGGGTTCACATGTCGCGCCGTATCTCAAAAAACAATGTATGATTATTGCTTAAAACTTTACACACTTCTTAGTTATATTAATCTAAAGATCTGAATACTTTTTGGTGATGATTCAAAATTTTATTTTAGAGTTATTGAGTTTTTTTGTAAAAAAAAAAAAGGGGGGGGGGTTCACATGTCGCGCCGTATCTCAGAAACTTTTTATAATTATTGCATAAAACTTCACACACAAGACGACGGGCGTATCATGCGCTCGTGGCGCAGCTATTTATTATTGTTCTCATGCTGAATATGCATCATATATTTGACACAGTCGGACGTTTAGCAGCAAATTACGGCCATTCAATTTCTATCCTCTAAACTTTATTTTGGTTGCCATGGTGTTGGACTCAGATCAACGTCCCAAACTGAATAAAATTCTGTTGCTCGTCTATATGAGGATAACGAAATCAGAGATCTATTTTTTAATTAGATTGATCGACTTCCGTTCCCCAAATCGACGTCCAATATTATACAATTATTGGCTTTTGATGAGGTTGATATTATACAATTATAGCCTTTGTATGAGGTCGATAAGAGGTTATATATCCACCTAAGAGAAGCATATTGACTGAGGACGAAGTCCCGCGAGGTCGATATGCTTCTCTAGGTCGATATAATATCGTATTGACCTCAACCAAAGCCTACAATTGATATATTATTAATCAACAACTATTGCATGAACAATGTAAAATTGGGGATTTCTAGAATGTATTTTAGTAACATGCTGTATGCCCTGTGCAATATGCTGTTTTTGACCTACGAAAAGCTAAACACAACAGTATTGGTGTGCAAACTGAGTAAATACAAATGTACATGTGATCAAGTTTTAACGAATACAAATCCTTAAAAATATTCGATTAATAATATAATGATTTATCAACCCCAGAGATATGATATTCTCAGAGGCCAACGGCTGAGTGTGAATGTAAGTAAGTAAGTAAGTAAGTAAGTAAGTAAGTAAGTAAGTAAGTAAGTAAATTTTATTTAGAGTCGGCATATATATACATAATAACAGACAAAACATGAGCTCTGGTGAGCTCTTTAACCGACTATCACATAAAAAAAAAATCATGCAGCATCATGCAAATACTAATAAATAAAATGAAAAAGCATGCAAATATAGTGAAAGCAAATTAATTTTGATTTATGAGCTTCCAGAGTCGAAGCTCATATGGCAAGCGCCTCTATGTGCATTGAACGGGGGAATCAGCAAATAAATTGAATATCATAAAATATTAACAAACTAAAAAGCATAAAAACAATAAATAAATAAATTATTAAGCACAAGCATTTAATAGCAGATATATTTACAAAATGTAATAAATGCATAAAAAGCAGAGCAAAAGGCCACTATAAAAAGAAAGAAAGAAATTCCAGCTTTGAGACAGCACTGGATGGAAACGGCACGAACTGCAGTTGCATTTTGACCCCACACCAGGAATTTATATAATTCCTAAACTGGTCAAAAGAGGTCATGATTCTAGCCTCATTGGGAAGGGAGTTCCATACTTGTGTTGCCTCAAATCTAAAGGATCTTTACCATAACTTGAGGTTCTAGGTCTAGGTACCTCAGCAGTGTTCACATACCTGAAATTATATGAATTGTTTTTTATTACAACTAGATCTTGAATAAATAAAGGACATTTTTTATTAATTATTTTAAAGGTCTCCAAGGCAATTGAGCGCATTCTACGAGTTTTTAGTGATGGAAGGTTTGAAATCTGCAGGAGTGTTTCATATGAGCTCTGATGGTCTTCATAAATAAAGCGAAGCGCTCGTTCTTGTATTTTTTCTATTTTTCTGGTATTTTGTTCCCCACAGAAATGCCAAGTCAAAGGGCAGTAACTAAAGTTTGACAAAATAAAAGAGTAATAAATTGTAAGTTTACTCAGTTTGTTTAGGTGTTTCCCAATTCTTTTTCAAAACATTTAATTGCCTTGGAGCCATTTTACAAATATCTGAAATATGTAAATTGAAGTTTAATTTAAAATCAATTGTAACTCCAAGTAGTTTAACCTCATCCTCACATGATATAGAAATACCATTCAAATCAAACACAATCTTTTTATCATGTGTTTTTTTGCCAAGAGAGATAGCTTGAAATTTCTCTGGGTTGGCCTGCATTTTATTTGAAGAAAACCACTGTATTAAATAATTGCTGTCTTCCTCAAGAGCAGAAATTACATCTTGTAAGGAATTTCCAGACTTTGACAAAGTATTGCCATCAGCATAATTATATAAAGAACAATTTTTTACAAAAAAGAACAAATCATTTATAAAAATATTAAATAGGATGGGTCCAAGGATGGAGCCTTGTGGTACCCCTTTAAATATGTCAAGCATACCACTTAAATTTTGGTTTACTTTCACACACTGTTTTCTTTTTGTTAAATAACTATATAACATATCAAGTGAGGATTTGGAGAGACCATAAGCTTTTAGTTTCAGTAGCAGTAAGTCATGGGGGAGACAGTCAAATGCTTTTGACAAGTCCATAAGGATATCTGCAAGGTATTTATTTTGGTCTAAGGCTAATTTCCAATCTTCAATCACTCTTAATAAAGTTGACTGACATCCAAAACCTGATCTAAAAGCTGCCAAAAATGGATTGAAGATTTTATCAAAGTACTGTACTAATTGTACTTCTATGGCATTTTCAAAAATTTTAGAATGTATTGTCTACAGGGTTGATAAATCATTGTATCAATTGATATCCAAAATCAACAATTGTTTTTTTTTTATTTTAATTTTTGATCCATCTCCAATTTCTAATATTTGCTCTAGATATTTAATTGCTCTTTTTAAACTAAATATATTATCTGCTCTGGCAGTTGCTAAAATTTTATAAGTTGAAACAAGGATTTGTATAGTATGACTATACAAATCCAAATCCTTGGTTGAAAATATTAAAAAAAACATGAAACAGAAGAAAACAATAAAAATGAGAATGTAATAGAAAACAAACGATGTGGATAAAAAGGATATACATGTATGACGTAATAAGCCTATGATAATGACGTTGCATAGGAAAACAGTATTTATAGGTACACGCAAGTTAACTGTTCCAATCAAAGAAGAGTTTCCTACGTTTTTAGCCGATGAGAAAAGAGAACTTTTATAGTCATATATAATAAATCCAAACAAAGAAAGAATCCAAAACAGTCCACCGACCGTGCGAGACCCTCATGGGTAGTCCGGCAAGGTCGTTAAACACCCTCTAGTTGGAAAAGACTTCATTCAAATCGACGGCCGATTCTATCTATTTGTATTCCGCTATAATTTTGGTCCTTCTTGTTGATTTTTAAAACAATATTCAAAAGTTGTCAAAACCTATCTAATTTGCGGTTTCGACTTTTATTTGTAGACGTTTATTTAGTGTGTAAATTAACCCTACTTCTTTTTAATTCACTACTTTTATTTAGAGCTCTACATAATTGAACAGATAGCTGGTTTCTTATGGAGACTTTATATGTTGATCATAGAGAGCCAACTGGTTCACCATGATATATGTTAATCCAGAGACATATAAGATCATATCACGCATACATTTACATGTTTGACTTTGATTAATTTTGGAACATTCAAATACGAAACAAAAGACGAATGTTGGTCTCTTTTGCAGGGTTTTTATATCATTTCAATTTTCAGACAGTTACAGACTTTGCATAGAGATTTTTTTCAACCCGAAATAAGTTAGCAGATGTATTGCTATTCATTTGCATAAGGTCGTAATCTATCCGACGCAGCTCATATATTATATCCCAGATTAAACTGGACCCCTGTTGTGTTCACTTATCGCTACAATGAAGCTATAGATGGAACGGCGGACCAGTTTAATCCCAGATGCCATATTATATAAATATATAAATAAATTTGGTGTATTTACTGTCTTTTGATTGGTTAAAAGTATTACTTTTATTTTCAATGTTGTCAATTTTATGGCGACACGCCCACTCTGACGTTGTGTATTCATACGCCAACATGTGTGTACGTTGTTATTGTAAATATAAATAATATAAAAGTTCATTGAGCCTTATTTTGATAGAAATTTATTTATAATGAATGGCAATAATTTATTTTGATTTATTGAACCATAAAATTAATTTTGACTCTTCATTTACATAATCCGCTTCGCGGATTATTCAATGTGAAGAGTCAAAATTAATTTTATGGTTCAATAAATTCAAAATAAATAATAGCCATTCATTAAATATATGACTTTGCTTCCGGAAACTGTGCCGGTAGTGTTTTTTTGTTTATTGTCTTCTGAAAAGTGCGGGAATTTTGACAACTGGATTAACTAATCTGGTAGCCTACTCTCTACGCAGCTCATTTAATCAGATAATCTTGTAAAAATCTGGCAGCGAAAACACTTTAAAGTACTGGTACACAAATCAATTACATCTATGTGTCGTACACTAAAATACATGTTTATAAGGAATATTATTTCAAAAAGAATAGCGAATTACAAATGTTTTAGGTTCCACCAGAGACATGTATATATTAATTATATATGTCTCTGGTTCCACTAATACTAGTCCAAATAATTATGACGTCACAGAAAACAATAAAATAGCCTTGCAAGACGTCATAATTATTTGGACTGCACTAATACTAGTAATAGACAAAATCTAGGACTCGTAAAACAAACTTTTGCCCTTGTTATTTGGACAATTTCTTTCAGTTAAAACATTTTGCTAAATAACCATGTTCGCCGTACACAACCCAATGAAATTGCCCCAAAAAAGAAAACTTCTTGCCAAACATGTGCCTGTAGCCAACCAGCAATCACGTTATAACCCGTTTACCATAAATCGTGTGCTCAATTGCATTATAACCTGTTGTCCTTAAATCATGTGTGCTATAAAAAGGACAAACCAAGGAACACGCTGCCTTGTGATAACCTTCGTGTATTGTCCTACATAAGACGAGTTGACCTTTTAACCGGTCCGCATGTGGAAATTCCACTGGTTGACTTCTATACATGCATGATGCAATCCAGGGCATTATTAATCTAGAGAATTAAAATAAAATATATTAATTATACTTCTCTGTAATGTATCATACAAAATTAAAATAGATAAAAGATGTAAAAAAAATGTTTCTCATCCTGAAAACCCTTAAAAATCTATATAAGATGTAAAAATAAAATAAGATGGAATGAAATAAGTGAAATGCTCCCGAGCACACTAAACCAAACTTAAATAAAATTATGTTCTATAGCAATCAGATCTGTTCTTCTAAAAATGAAGTCATTCGTTTTTATAAACAGTAGTAACGGAACAGTTGTTGAAAACTTTCTGGACAGAGTGTAGTATGATTTATGACTTATGTTTACGGAAGTTTCAGTGAAATCATTGAACAGTTCATTTAGATTGACACCTTGCAATGATTCATTAAATGATTGTGTACTGTTTCCTTGTTGGAAAGAGTATGCTAAAGACCGTTTAGTCTGAAATTAAAAATATGTATTATTGTCAATAAAAAAAAATTCCTAACAGCACTATCAATCTCCTTGAAGATTACTCTTAAAATGTCTAGATTCTCAACAACTTTTCAAGTTTGGAATTCAAACATAGCTTTTATAGCTGACTATGCGGTATGGGTTTTACTCATTGTTGAAGGCCGTATGGTGACCTATAGTTGTTAATTTCTGTGTCTTTTGGTCTCTTGTGGAGAGTTGTCTCATTGGCAGTCATACCACATCTTCTTATTTTTATATTTTATAGCATTATTCTTAATTTTCATTTTTGTCTTGCGATGTTGCCTCGACAAATTAGGTCACCAATGTGAGACTTAGACTTGCTGTTTCTTGGTGTGTTGGAGGCAGTGGCAACAGTTTATTAAAGTTTTTGATTAGGTCATTTTAAAGAGAACCACTAATAGTACTTACGTGATATTTGGTATACAGTTATACAAGCAATGACACATTTCCATGAAGACTATTTGACCCTGCCCCCTAAGTCATGGTCTATTGCCTTTAAAACTTTTGCGCAATCTACATGTTAAAGTTTGTGATTAAGTCAGTTTATTGGGAATCACTATGATAAATCAATGGTAATTGGTTTGCAGTTGTATTAGTATTGTCACATCTCAATTCAATGCAGATTATTTGTTCCTGCACCTTCAGTCATGGTTCATTGGCTCTGAATATTTTGCATGCTTTACATGTTAAAGTATTGCCGTTTTAATTTCAACATACATGAAAATAACCTACAGGTGAGACATATCTTTGCATTGACAGTATATAAAAAATATTAAAGGGTTATATAGTAACTTTTTTTCATGAGACCAACAAAAGAACAAAAATGTGATGTACTGATTATGTAATTTTACAGATATTTAACAGAAAAGATGGAAAAGGAACTCCTCCACTGGTAGCAGCTGTTCAACATGGGCACACAGATATATGTCATTTATTGATAGATGGTGGTTGTGACATCAATGCTTATGATAGTAAACTCCAGAGAAATGCTTTACATTATGCTGTTATAGCCAAAAGATTTGATTTATTTGAATTACTGTTGAAGTAAGTGAAAATGTCACATGTTAATGAAGATTTGACAAGGATAATAGGGATCCTCACTATCAAAACATAAAGAAGTTCCAGTAGTTCACAAGTAGTTATATGCAATATCACTTTTTTGTTTGCTATGGTATGCATGTTTGTTTGTGTTGCATATGTTATGGTATGTGTGTTTGTTGTTTGCATTGCCATCCATCTGTACACACAATGTTTTTTTAAAATTAATTTTATAAAAGTAGACCAATGCCATGTTTCTCAGCACAAAACAAAGATTGACTTTAAATAGCCATGGTCTTATCAAAAAAGATTACCATTGATATTGGTTAACAATCTTAAGGCTACCAGAGCCTTCAGTTTACTAATTGTACATGAAATTGTTTAAAGCCATATATTAAAGTAATTTGGCATGTACTAATAAACCATAATATTTTTGAAGTCAATAAAATACCTAATAATTATAGACCTTATACTTTCACTAAAATTTAAACTTTTTGAACTTAAATGAGATACCTCCTTGTTCATATATTTATAAACATTATCATCCGTACCATCAACAGCAAACTCTCATTGTTCCATTTTTATATATGTAGAATAATGAAACCTTGTTTAAAATGATTTAGTATTAAGATAATATTAATTGCAGTTTTATTCAGGTTAATTTAATGTAATTTAGAAAATGAATAGGCATCATTGTCAAAATCAACAAGGATGAATTGCACAATACAATTACTACTTTGATTTATTTAAATCTACTGATTAAAGTTGATGAATTTTAAATATTTTATTAAAAATAGTCCTGAAAGGTAATATAATTCAAACAAGAATGATTGCATAGCTTTGATGGTTTATTAATTCGCCTTTGGTTTCCTGTTATTTCCAGAAGGATAGGTTTGATGAAAAAAATATTGGCAGATGAACAACACAAGGTCAGTGTGTTGTTGGAATTTGTTCCAAATTTGCATTAATTATTTAAAAGGTTCTAAATAAATGTACATATGCTGTGGTTATACACTTATTTCAATGGATATACCCCAGTAGATGAATTACGTTTTTAAACAGTTATATGACTATAGCAATCAGAAGAGATCCATACATATATTCGATTATGTTCCATAATTTGATGAGTTTGTTATCATTGGAACAAGTTTTAAAGGATTCTTGCTTACTCACTTGACCATAAGTGAATTAAGAATGATCCATGCTAACTCACTGGGTCCTTTATGATGAATATAAAATCATACTCTAGATGGTTGCTGTCTCATTGACATCTATTATTCATATGCTAGCTCTCTTACCCTTTAGTTGACATGGAATAATACATAGTACCTCTCTTGGCAATAAGTTGAGATGAAATGATACATACTTATCAATTACAGACTTTTGACAAGGTCAATGCGTTTTATATATTATATTGACTGAGGACAAGGTCCAATTGTAACGTATTGACTGAGTGAAAGTCCTTAATTTCTATATTACATATGTAAGTAGTATATTATAGATATGGGTCATAATTATTGTGTAGCAGAGGGTAATTTCATACTTGAATGGCGATCTAAAGTTAGAAGTATAGCATCAATATATAAAATAGAAAAATATCGTCCATATACTTAACTACCCTTTGAATCGTGATTATAATAACCAATGAAAAAAGAAGAATGCTACACCATATGTAATATTACCTTATATTTTAAAATTATGTTTTTATGCCCCACCTACGATAGTATTAGGGGCATCATGTTTTCTGGTCTGTGCCCCGTTCGTTGGTCCGTCCGTCTGTCTGTCTGTCCTGCTTCAGGTTAAAGTTTTTGGTCAAGGTAGTTTTTGATGAAGTTGAAGTCCAATCAACTTGAAACTTAGTACACATTGTAACAATTAATTTGATCCCCCCTGTAAAATGATCTGGGATAAAATGTCTTGAATATTTTATCCTCTAAGATAGAAAATTGCAACAATTATATCCCCAACACTAAAAATATCCACAATGATGGATATTATTTTAGTGTTGTGGGATATAAATGTTGCAATTTTCTATCCTAGAGGATAAAATATTCAAAGACATTTTATCTCCGGATAATTTTACAAAAATTAAAACAGTCCTTAGTAGGAAATTTTGGGAATATCTGGTTAAGAATAACCCAGTTAATGCTTGGAAAATTCTGTCCTCAAAATAAAACAATATTCACTATAAATTATATTATTTTTTTGAATAATTGTTCAACAATAACACAAATACAAAAGAAATAAATATTACATTCACAAATTTATGTTACAAACAACATATTTTCAATGCATTTTTCTATTTCATCTGTTAATGTGCAAAATATTCAAAAATACTAGATTGACGTTTCTTATCTCTACACTTTCTTTTCGGACGCTTATTTTGGGTTTCATCTTCTTGATCATTTTGCTCTTGAATATACTGTTCAATGATTTCAATTTCATCCTCTGTATCTTTTATTTAATTCAAAACATATTTCAAAACAAACATTGTTAATTATTGATGATTATACAAATATAAATGTAAAACTTACCTTCATTAATTCTATAGTACAGCTTATTTTCTTTAATTATGAAGCTTTGGGCACATTTTCGTAATGCTCGTTTCTCATTTAAAGAGCTGTTTTCGGAGTATTCTTTATTCAGCAGATATTTGTACAAAACGTTATACATCCATCTTGACATAAATGATTATCTATTATCATTTTACTTGTTCCTTTAAAGCAATGTGCCATTTGTTAAAACACTTCATTGATCAAGATGCAGTAGGATAGTATTTACATGACATTGTATCCCATCGGATATAATTTTACTGAAATATTATCCCAAATGGATATAATTTTGTAGAAATATTATCCCTAGAAATAATAAATTTCTTGGTAATATTATCCCATGGAAATTATTTTATTACTCACTTTTATCCTTAGGATATTATATCTACATTGATTTCATCCTTTGTAGCGGATAAAATTTTTTAGAGTGGGACAACTTTTAAAGGTAAAAAATATCCATTATTGACTTATATTTCATCTGTAGGGATAGTTTTTACTTAATATATTGTCCCTTGGGAACTTATATTCTAAGGATGATATTTAAGTTTACAGCATCCGTGTCCTATGGACACATTCTTGTTTAAGTGTTATTTGCAGATCTTTGATAGTTTCTTTTAGATTTATCCAAGCTGAATGTGAAGAAATCAGTACAGTATTAAATCCCTCTAAATAAGAATTAATCTTACATATCTTTGTTACATATATATGTGAAAATCATTAATATCTTTAGTAAACATTTTTACTGTAACATTTCATTTTCCACTTCGTACATAGTATAACTTTGGTGATAGTATAATCATGATCATAAGAAGGACTCTGTAGATATTCAGTTGATTTTTATACGCCTGTTTACGGGACATATAATGGTATACCGTTGTTCGTCCGTCTGTCTGTCCGTCCATCATCAGCATGTTGGACAATAACTCAAAAACAATTTAACCAATTTGCATGAAACTTTGGGGAATTGGTAATATCTATTGACGTGAGCTCCCTTTCAATTTTTATAAATTTTAGATTTTACTTTTCCGAGTTATGGGGTTTTACTCATTAAAAAAGGGGGATTTTCCAGCTTTCAGACAATAACTCAAAAATGTTTTGAGCAGTTTTCGTGAAACTTTGGTGAATTGTTTATATCAATTGATGTAAGCTCACTTTTTATTTTTATAAATTTCAGATTTTACGTTTCCGAGTTATGGGATTTTATTCATAAAAAACAGGGGATTTTCCAGTGTTCTGACAATAACTCTAAGTGCTTTGAGCAGTTTTCATGAAACTTTTGTGACTGTTTTATATCTTTTAAAATAACCTTTCTTTAGTTTTTTTTTATAAATTTCTGATATGACATTGAGAAGTTATGGAACTTTATTATTTGAAAAAGCGACAGGCGTATCATGTGCTCATGGCGCAGCTCTTAATTGTATGTTGTTACAGCATTACAATTATTTCCATTATGTTTAAGTTGACCCTTGATTTTTGGAAAATTTCATAAAATGTACATATCCAAACTTTTGTGTAACTGAATTGTCTTTTGAGATTAAATATAGATTTTCGTGTACTAAATCCAATTAGTTTTATCTCTTTTTATAAGACTTTTATACAAACCGTTTACAATGATTTTTTGCAATTAGATGTACGATATAGTGTCAATATTTATTTTTAAACATACTTTTGAATAGTCTAAAACAGTTGCTTTGATTTATGATATTGTAAACCAACTTATTTTCGCATTTAGTCTTTTCTATCCGACATGTCCGACTAAGCGCTGATTTTTTTTTTGTGATTTTCACATTGATGAGATCTATTTATTTATTTTAGGGATACTCATATTTATGAAGATTCATATTTGCATTATTTTCATTTGTGAAAATAAAACACTCCTGAAAATTAGTTGGATTACAGTAATCTGTTGTTTGAATATTTGATGCTGGAGATGATTTTGATTTATCATATTGGTTTTGAAAATGTTTTTTAACAGTTTCAAGAAGCTTCCATCAAATTATAATATGCTGCATGCAAGTTATATGTAATGTTTGTCATTCTGATAGGTAGGCTGGATAGCTGATAAAAATGTGCATTAATTTACATGCAGTAGCAAGCTCTTGATGCTGTTGGTACAGGAGACATACTCTGAAGTGACATTCAATGAGCTCTTGATGCTGTTGGTACAGGAGACATACTCTGAAGTGACATTCAATGAGCTCTTGATGCTGTTGGTATAGGAGACATACTCTGAAGTGACATTCAATGAGCTCTTGATGCTGTTGGTACAGGAGACATACTCTGAAGTGACATTCAATGAGCTCTTGATGCTGTTGGTACAGGAGACATACTCTGAAGTGACATTCAATGAGCTCTTGATGCTGTTGGGACAGGAGACATACTCTGAAGTGACTTTCAATTAGCTCTTGATGCTGTTGGGACAGGAGACATACTCTGAAGTGACTTTCAATGAGGTCTTGATGCTGTTGGGACAGGAGACATACTCTGAAGTGACATTCAATGAGCTCTTGATGCTGTTGGTATAGGAGATATACTCTGAAGTGACATTCAATGAGCTCTTGATGCTGTTGGTACAGGAGACATACTCTGAAGTGACATTCAATGAGCTCTTGATGCTGTTGGTACAGGAGACATACTCTGAAGTGACATTCAATGAGCTCTTGATGCTGTTGGTACAGGAGACATACTCTGAAGTGACATTCAATGAGCTCTTGATGCTGTTGGTATAGGAGATATACTCTGAAGTGACATTCAATGAGCTCTTGATGCTGTTGGTACAGGAGATATACTCTGAAGTGACATTCAATGAGCTCTTGATGCTGTTGGTACAGGAGACATACTCTGAAGTGACATTCAATGAGCTCTTCAGATGCTGTTGGTACAGGAGACATACTCTGAAGTGACATTCAATGAGCTCTTGATGCTGTTGGTATAGGAGACATACTCTGAAGTGACATTCAATGAGCTCTTGATGCTGTTAGTATAGGAGATATACTCTGAAGTGACATTCAATGAGCTCTTGATGCTGTTGGTACAGGAGACATACTCTGAAGTGACATTCAATGAGCTCTTGATGCTGTTGGTACAGGAGACATACTCTGAAGTGACATTCAATGAGCTCTTGATGCTGTTGGTACAGGAGACATACTCTGAAGTGACATTCAATAACTTGAACTATTGCTATACTTTCAGTGAAATCACACCTGAAAGAATTAAATGGTGTCCATGAAAATTGTTTAATTAATGGTATTTAACAGGAACCCCTGCTTAATACCTATTATCAATACGGAAGATAAAAATCAAACAATTAAATATTTGACTTATAACAAGACCTTTTAATACCAAAGATTGATTTACACATATCTCTTTGAATAGAAGGACGAAATGTATAGGTCTTCAGCTAAGTGAAACTTCCGATAATGATAATTCACCTATGATTTTACCGATGTATTTTAAAACCAGTCAGCTGTATTAAATCTGTGTTAAATGGCACAGTTTAAACACTCAATGCTTGACAGTCTATATTAACTGTTATGTTTTTGTCATAACATTGAAAATATGGACGTTGAAATGTACATTACAATAAGAAAAAAATGTGGCTATAAACTTCTGTTTTATAACTGAATGGGATTGTTATGAATTATATATGAACTCAGAAGGTAAGCTGTAAATGATTTTATTGATAATATTGGAGATCTCTATGCAGAGAGTACATGTTTTAATATCAAGTTGAGAGATTGGTTTTAAGCCAATTTGAAGAATAATATTTTAGACCTACACATTACAAATATAACTTCATAAGACTATTATTGATATAATCTTATCCATTTAAATTAAGCACTTGGTCAGTAAGTTTAAAGTTGAAGCTTGTAAATATCTAGTGTCTTTGATCATAAACAAATCAGTGTATGGTAACAGTGAGAAATATTTATTAGATGCAATCAAACTTAGAATAAGGCAGCTATTGTTATAATGTCTAGAAATTTAAATTTAAAAGAATTATGAAAGTGAAAATCTATTAAAATGAGAAATTTTACACAGGTAGGTCATTATCCCTTGAAAAGTGAAATGACTAATTTAAATCACTTTTCCAATTATTAAAGCATGTATTCTGTTGGCTGAATCTGGTAAGATAGATGCTTTGTTTAAACTTGCATATTTTATGCATTCATTTGCTTTATGGTCTTATTATGGTAATAATTAAGGTAAAAGTATGCTGTAGAAACAATTTTGAATTAAAATCACTATGATTTTATCAATAAAGTGTTAAATATTTATACTAGGATTATATTTATGAGATATAACTGCTTCCCTTCCGTGTAAATTGACATTTTCCTCATCAGAATGTATGATTAAATTAGAACACATTTGAATACTCGCTTTCATTGGACAATAATTTCTTACAGTAATATGATATGATAAATGAATGTTTCCTAAGAACAAAGAAATTAATTAAAATTTAATCATTATTTCTGTTCGTTTTGCTTGATAGGTACCTAACAATTGTAACCTAACTATAATGCTATGATAACAGATATCTTTCATTCTATTGTCCATTTTAAACGTTTCATTTAGTATACAGTGAAAGTCTAATGTAAAATCTAACTACAAAAAGTACCCTGTTGGCTGTCAATATAAAGTTGACATTACAAGTTTGTAGTTTTATCATTAAGGTAGTGTGCTATACACAAATATGGTAATAAGGTTTGATTTATCAAGATTTACACAACAAAGATGTTATGACTACCTTCTTTTGAGTCTTTGATTTCATTCTTGCGTTTTAAACATTTGAGTTTCATACAATCGATTCCTTCAGATGTTCATTTCAAACTAGTGTTTTTATGCCCCACCTAGGGGCATTATGTTTTATCGGTCTGGGCGTCCGTTCGTCCCTCTGTCCCGCTTCAGGTTAAAGTTTTTGATGAAGCTGAGTACTCATGTTCCCTATGAAAAGAATTAAATGGTGTCCATGAAAATTGTTTAATTAATGGTATTTAACAGGAACCCCTGCTTAATACCTATTATCAATACGGAAGATAAAAATCAAACAATTAAATATTTGACTTATAACAAGACCTTTTAATACCAAAGATTGATTTACACATATCTCTTTGAATAGAAGGACGAAATGTATAGGTCTTCAGCTAAGTGAAACTTCCGATAATGATAATTCACCTATGATTTTACCGATGTATTTTAAAACCAGTCAGCTGTATTAAATCTGTGTTAAATGGCACAGTTTAAACACTCGATGCTTGACAGTCTATATTAACTGTTATGTTTTGTCATAACATTGAAAATATGGACGTTGAAATGTACATTACAATAAGAAAAAATGTGGCTATAAACTTCTGTTTTATAACTGAATGGGATTGTTATGAATTATATATGAACTCAGACGGTAAGCTGTAAATGATTTTATTGATAATATTGGAGATCTCTATGCAGAGAGTACATGTTTTAATATCAAGTTGAGAGATTGGTTTTAAGCCAATTTGAAGAATAATATTTTAGACCTACACATTACAAATATAACTTCATAAGACTATTATTGATATAATCTTATCCATTTAAATTAACCACTTGGTCAGTGAGTTTAAAGTTGAAGCTTGTATATGTCTAGTGTCTTTGATCATAAACAAATCAGTGTATGGTAACAGTGAGAAATATTTATTAGATGCAATCAAACTTAGAATAAGGCAGCTATTGTTATAATGTCTAGAAATTTAAATTTAAAAGAATTATGAAAGTGAAAAATCTATTAAAATGAGAAATTTTTACACAGGTAGGTCATTATCCCTTGAAAAGTGAAATGACTAATTTAAATCACTTTTCCAATTATTAAAGCATGTATTCTGTTGGCTGAATCTGGTAAGATAGATGCTTTGTTTAAACTTGCATATTTTATGCATTCATTTGCTTTATGGTCTTATTATGGTAATAATTAAGGTAAAAAGTATGCTGTAGAAACAATTTTTGAATTAAAATCACTATGATTTTATCAATAAAGTGTTAAATATTTATACTAGGATTATATTTATGAGATATAACTGCTTCCCTTCCGTGTAAATTGACATTTTCCTCATCAGAATGTATGATTAAATTAGAACACATTTGAATACTCGCTTTCATTGGACAATAATTTCTTACAGTAATATGATATGATAAATGAATGTTTCCTAAGAACAAAGAAATTAATTAAAATTTAATCATTATTTCTGTTCGTTTTGCTTGATAGGTACCTAACAATTGTAACCTAACTATAATGCTATGATAACAGATATCTTTCATTCTATTGTCCATTTTAAACGTTTCATTTAGTATACAGTGAAAGTCTAATGTAAAATCTAACTACAAAAAGTACCCCTGTTGGCTGTCAATATAAAGTTGACATTACAAGTTTGTAGTTTCTATCATTAAGGTAGTGTGCTATACACAAATATGGTAATAAGGTTTGATTTATCAAGATTTACACAACAAAGATGTTATGACTACCTTCTTTTGAGTCTTTGATTTCATTCTTGCGTTTTAAACATTTGAGTTTCATACAATCGATTCCTTCAGATGTTCATTTCAAACTAGTGTTTTTATGCCCCACCTAGGGGCATTATGTTTTTCGGTCTGGGCGTCCGTTCGTCCCTCTGTCCCGCTTCAGGTTAAAGTTTTTGATGAAGCTGAGTACTCATGTTCCCTATGATATGATCTTTCTAATTTTAATGCCAAATTAGAGTTTTGACACCAATTTCACGGTCCACTGAACAAAGAAAATGATAGTGTAAGTGGGGCATCCGTGTACTATGGACACATTCTTGTTACCAATGTTTTACATATAAATAAAGGAAACTGGCAATTTTATATGGCAGCTAAGTTTTTTCAAGCGTAAAAAATTATAATCTTGATAGGACAAGATACATGTAAATAGAAAAATTAATGAATAAAAGTAAATTGTATTGTTTGAAAAATAATGAGAAAGAAAGTTGTTAAAAGTTTCAAAATTTTGGGAAATATTGAAGGTAGGGAAAATGTCTGAAAAGAAAAATTACGATTAAAAAAAAAATTGTTAAAAGATGGCAAGTATGGATATGTATTTGGTGGCCAACAAAGGAGTTTAATCTTTACTATTTCCAAGTCTTTTTATTAATAAATAACTAAGATGTATTCTATTTCAATTGGGATTTGGTATTAAAGATTGGTAACTTTCAAAAATAGAACATAAGTCTAGCGAATATTATAAAAATATTCTTCTATATTTAGACACAAGCCAAACTTAGACCATTGTGATCATAAGGGGAGGACAATATTCCATCGTGTTTGTGCCATCCAGGAACCAAAGTATTTGAAGAAATTATTTCACAGTGGATTCAATATCACAACATCACTGATGGATCAGGAGACAGATGATGGTCTTACTCCTGTTATTATATCTTGTCAGAATGGAAATGCTGAACAACTAAAAGAACTGCTAGAAAATGGGGTTTGTCTTTCTTTATCTTACAAGAATGTGTGATTATATTATTTTCTGTAATTTTAAGAATGTAAAAATATTTATTACCAAATTTGACTGAAAAGGTGGCCTGAGGATTAGAAAATCCAAAGAAGATGTACTGATTGAAATACAGTAGATGGGAGGCAGCTGCCAACAACTTCCATGTAATAACTAATGAACCGTTCAACCAATGCATTTCAAATTTTAATATGTTGATACTGATGAAAAAATGGAGGTTAGGTTATATGATCTTCTATATTGATAATTTTCACTTGTACCGTTAAGGAGTTATGGTCCTTGATAGATTGAAAAATGGCACTTTATGTCGCTTCCATGCAATAACTTATGAACTGTTCGACCAATGCTTTTCAAATTTTAATATGTTGTTACTAGTGACAAAATGGATATCCAGTTCGATATTGACTATTTTCACTTTAAATTCAGGACATATGTTCCATGATAGAATGAAAAATAGGCATGAATGTGGCAGATCAAACAAACCTAAGATAGCGATATATTAGAATACATCCATTTCATTCAAATAGCTGCCCTCTTAAGTTCAATAGTGTGTACCTTCAAAGTACAAATAACCCGGTTTCAGTTTTTTTTATGATAATTAAGAGAAGTGCCACTTTTTAGATGGCACATACATATTATTTACTATTTACATAGTTTGCTTTTAATTGTAATAATTTGAAAGAACATTTGTGATTGCAGTTAATTAATGAAAAAAGGAAGACATTAAAAAGAAATAAACAGTTTAAGAAATACTTTGAAAAGTGCATGTAGTGAGTTCTAAATGATTACAGGAAGTTGTTGGATTGATAATATTGATCTGCCTTGAACTTTCTTAGTTTATGTCTTTATACATCCTAAATAATTACAGAATCGCTGTCTCTTTTCTTGACAATTTTACATGTTACATGACATTATGAATGGAAGTGAAGGGTCAACCCTATGACACAAGAATCAGAAGACATCTAGATGGCAACACATTATTGTACAATATGTCAAGCTCTAAATCTAAAGCCACTTATATACAAACAATGACATTAAGGATGTTCGCTCCTCTTGTTTTTGACTTTTTGTCAGATATTCGGAATCCTCTGTTATTATCCATGTAGAGCCATTACAATTTTTGCCCACTAACCCCTACTTTTCTTTTCATAATTTTATTACATATAGTTGAAAAATCCATATTATAGAATATTATAAAATCCTTGTTATTTTTTCATAGGTTTTGAAAGGTGCCAATGTTAAATGTATGGAAAATCTAGAGAGAATCATTTCCCTCCAAATATTCAGTGACTTATATCTCGAAAACAAGGACACGGACCCTTCATTTTTTTCTTCTTTTTTAGTTCCGTTATTTATATACTACCAATTTGTAACAGTCTTTTAAAAAGCTTGTTATTTTGAAACAGAGTAGGGGAACATCCTTAAACAGTGATTATCAAAGATCTTCCATCACCACTTAATTCTCCAAATAATCGAAAAAATTTGTAAATATGACATATGACTTCAAACAGGGAACAGAATATGTGGAGGGGTTAAACTAGGTTTTGAGTTTTCAATTTTTTTTATTATAGTAGCTGTGGGCAGCGATATGTGGTATAGAACATTTATGCTATTTACATAATTTCAAAACTTGCTATTTCTGTTCCCAAGTGATAGGAGTAATATCAATAAAACAAGAGTCCATTGCCTGAAAAGAAGATAAATAATTGTGTACCTAAATCCTTGGGCACTAAAGGAAATCCTTTTAAGAACGGTCAAAATCATTTTATTTTTACCAGCAGGTAGGTGAAGAATGGCATGCATATTTCAACATCCTTTAAATTAGTTACAGGACTTTTTACCACCATGAAAACTATTTAAGTGAGAAGAATCATTGTATGTTTAACAGACAATTATTACTTCTCTAGGCGTCAGTTAACACTACAGACAAAACTGGAAAGAATGCATTACATTACTGTGCCGATAACTTAGAGACACAATGCGCTGAAATGTTACTGATGAGGGAGGAGTCTCTCATACATGTACAAGATGAACAGGGATTCACTCCCCTTCATATGGCAGTTATTGGTGGAAATGTACCATTATTGAAGCTGCTCGTTAGAAAAGGAGCAGATGTGGATATTTTGGATGCTGACGGCCATACCCCATCACACTGGGCAACTGGTAGGTTCATTTGAATATAGAAATCTGTGGATTGTACATTTCACATTTATTGTCATGTATATAATGTTATAATTAAAAACAATTCATGAAGCAGTAAGAACTTCACATTTGCAAAATTCTACTTCTTTTAAGCTTCCTTGGCAAAAATGGCTTTTATTAACTATTGCCATCACTTGATGTCCATCATCAATTATTATATTATTGAATTATTTTTCAGAAATAGTTTTGTGAAATGACACATGACAGAGCAGATTGGCACTAAAGCATGTCAAAACAAAATTCTTTAACTGTCTTAGTTTTAAAAGTATATATGATTTTCCAAAGAACCAACCAAAATGACCGCCAAATAGAACATTGGAGTAAAATTGATAAATAATAGTTTTACAGCTAGTCTGTAAATAGTTACCGTAGCTGTTTTTTTTAGTTCTAGGTACATGTATATACATGTGTGAAAGGTAGTTACAGGCTCCATTACCTATTTTTGACCTATTTTTGCCCTAACTATTGCCCATGGACAGATTTCTTGTCCTATGTCAGTCCTCCTGTGAGATTTTTTGCTAATACTTGGTATACATTTATTAATGAGTAGGATACTCTTTTGTTAATATGACCTTAGAATTTGAAGAATATTGCATGAAAATGGCAGTTTCGTGCCTAGTTTGTTTCAGTTATTCAATTCTCATGAAAACTGTTGAAGTTTCAGCTATTCTTGTAGATATTGTTCTGATATTTGGTAAATTGTGTTTTGAGAATTTATATATCTCATATGATTTTGACTTAATTAAGGCCCTTGGACAATTCTGTTTGAAATATTATTTTGTTCTGACCCATTTTCAGCATTTCAAGCAGATTAACACCTGATTTTATTGTGTATTAATGTTTAATGAGTTGTTACAGGTTATATGAACTAATAACTCCTATCCGATTTTGGTCTTAATAGTGTTTCAAAAGGGTTTTATTATACCCCACTGTAAGAGTGGGCTCCTAGAGTGGGGGCTATATATTGCATTAATCTTGTATTTATTACCAAATATTTTCATCACATTTTCCTCAAGAACTATACTGAACAGAATGACTTCATATTGTTCAGCAGCTTGACAGGGATGAGTTATAATGGGTGAGCACTCTTTGGATCTCTCAGGCACGTACTTCCTGTTTACCTGCCTGAAATGGTTGCAAATAACATATGTTTTTTTTTATGGAAAATTATTAATATGTGATAAAGATAGATCACTTATGAAGCTTCTCTTTGTATCAACTCAAGTTTGACCTGCTCTTCGTATCAATTAAAGCTTGACCTGCTCTTCGTATCAATTCAAGCTTGACCTGCTCTTCATATCAATTCAAGCTTTACCTGCTCTTCGTATCAATTCAAGCTTGACCTGAATGCACTGTTATATTGCAAAGTGAGAGATGTAGGCTCTTTGGAGCCTCAAGTTTTACATTTAATTCCTGACTGCTTTAGTGTGACCTTATTACTTGAAACATTTACAACACTTCAATATTTGTATGTTATCCAACAACAAACAACATTTATACCATTATTCAACACAAATTTGTTTTGTATTAATATTCAATAACAAAATTAATATACAGTGGTATTCATGTGATAAACTGTGCATGAAAATAAAACTATACAAAAGCTAGAGATAATTCTAGATACTAATAAACACATTTGAACACAAAAACTTCTGTCATGCATACTTGCCAACATATTTTTATGAAGAAAATGTTCATATACTTTTAGTTCTAGGCAATGGTTTGGAAAAGAATTTGTTATGTATAAAAAGTCCCATCCATTTGAAAATGGAAATTTTTTTATGTATACTTAAAATTAATTTAATCCTTTTATTAATCAGTAAGTGAATAATTTTTAGAGAAGACATGAATCTGTAATTCTTTTCTTCTACTAGTTGAATAAAAATCTGCTTGTTAATATCATCAAATAATTTTACTATTGTGAAAGGTCAGTTCTCATGGTTATTTACTGACAGAATTCCTATTAATGCTTTCATTTTTGTCTTGTCTGCCAGAATGTAGTCATAGGGACACGTATAACTATTTATATAAAGCTTTATATTACAAAAGGTAGACGACTTGGATACATTATTTCTAGTATACTGTTACTACAATGAATAAGCAATAGTTCAGCTATATTTGGTGTACTATGGAATGATTGTAAGATGTACATTTCCATCTGGCAGAGTTCATATAACCTTGAACTTGTTTTCACAGTTCATTTGGTCAATATTAATTTTTCGTGGTAAGGTCTGTTTCTCAGATTCTATAAGCAATAGGTCAGCTAAGTTGTTCTTGTCAGTCTGGCAGGCTTCATCAAACCTTAACCTTATTTTCATTGATAATTGATAAAGATAAATGTATTAAGACCTGATCTTAAAGACTTTCAGCAAAAATTCAAACATGAACAGTAATGTAGACATATCAGCATGTGTTCTCTTGTTCTTGGTTAAATAAATTTTGAGTCATGATAAATAAGACAGAGTTTATGGTCTCCAGATACAATTATATTCTGGTCATTAGAGAAGCAAATATACTCTAGTAGAAATATTTCACATTCATATTGTGATTTTTGTCTTGTCTGTGATGAAAGACGAGGAAGCTTTTCCTGTGACAATGGCGTCAACAATTGTTAAGTTTTCTGCTCAAGTCAGTTTGATAGGAACTACTTGTGATAGATCAATGATATTTTCTATAAAGTTGCATTATTATCAGTACATATCAGTTTGACGACTATTTCGACGCCCTGCCCCCTAGGTCATGGTTCAGCAACTTTGAATTAATTATCAATGTTGCTGTCCATTAGATTGTCTTTTTCTGAATTTTCTGCCGACAGGCGATACATATCTCTGTGTCAACAGTTTATTTAGGAAATATTTGATACAAACCAGGTACAGGTTGTGAAGAAATATTTTCTCAATGTCCACCACATTGATGTTTACTTTATTAGTGAAAGGGGATCTATTCTTTGAAAATGATACAAGAAAGTCTGAAATGAAACTGATATTCTTTTATGTAATTTTTGTCTCGCCTTGACGGAGTCAAAAAGCGAGACAAAGGTTTGCTGTTTCCGACGTCGGCGGGGTCAACAATGTATTAGTTTGTGATTAGGTCTAGTTCATGGTGTACCACTAGTGGTAGGTCAATGATATTTGATATGCAGTTGTATTAGCATTGGCACATTTCATTACCATGGAGATTATTTGGCCCCGCCCCCTCAGTCAAGGTCTATTGACTTTGAAACTTTTCATAGTTTACATGTATTAGTTTGTGATTAGGTCAATTTATGGGGAACCACTAGTGGTAGGTCAATGATATTTGGTATGCAGTTGTATAAGCATTGGCATATCTCATTTCGAGATTATTTGGCTCCACCTACTTAGTCATGGTCTATAGACTTTGAAAATTTTGCTAAGTTGACATGTATTAGTTTGTGATTAGGTCAGTTCAAGGGGAACCATTAGTGGTATGCCAATGTTAATTGGTGTTCAGTTGTATAAGCATTAGCACATCTCATTTCCATAGAGAATATTTGGCCCCGCCCCCTCAGTCATGGTCTATTTACTTTGAAACTTTTGCTTAGTTTACATGTATTAGTTTGTGATTAGATCAGTTTAAGATGAACTGCTAATATTAAGTCAATGATATTTGGTATGCAAATTTATTGGCATTTGCAAGTATCATTTCCATGGAGATTATATAGCCCCACCCCTGATCATGGTTCATTGACTTTGAAACTTTTACATAGGTTACAAGTTAATGTTTGTGTTTAGGTTTGCTTAAAGGGAATGACTTATAATAAGTCAATGGTATTTGGTATGCAGTTGTATTAGCATTGGCACATCTCATTCCATGGAGATTGTTTAGCCATGTACCTTCAGTCATGGTTCATTGACTTTGAATATTTGCATAACTTACATGTTAAAGTATTGCTATTTTAATTTCAACACTTGCATTATCAAAATTACAAAAAGGCGAGACATATCTCTGTGATAACAGTTTATTTGATAAAAAAGAAAATCATAGAAGGAAGTTATGATAGCAGTGTCTTTGGGGCGTGAAAACATATTTGCACTGTAAACTACTTTCTTATACTATTACTCAAACTGAGAAGAAAATTATGTTGATTTGATGTATTTAAGTAAATTATTACCATTCGACAGGTCAATTTTGATCCAATTTCTTATTGCAACTTCAAAGTGTGGGGTCTTTCTGTTGTGAGTAATTGAATTAAATTACAATGCACACAAATAGAATAAGTAAATTTCAGGTTATTAACTAGTCCAATAGATTTTTTAACGTTGATGAGGGCAAAAACTTGTATTTGATCATTTCATTAGCATTTGAAATTGCAGGAACCTGCATTTAAAATTGAAAATGTTGGCATATATGTATTCACAAATTGCATGTTTTCACAAGAATTAACAAATAAATTGCATTCTTAAGGTAATCATCTTGATGGAGTTAAAGGTAAGATCAACGATTTCCTCTCTCTGATTTCACACCTTATGCAAAATTGTAATGTCTGATTGTTCTATATTGATTATTTCTATAAGATACAATCGTTATAACATGTAACTAGGTGCGCAAAGTCCCTCAAGATTGCATGTTGATAATTTTAAAAATGGCTTGAGATTTGAAGATTTCCTGAATATGCATTACAAAGTCTGAATCTACTTTTCAATTTAGCTAATATCAATTGATCTTTTTGAAATATCCAATGTAAAAAATGTAAATTTACTTGCAGTATAGGTTGTTAAGGCATGGGAAATTATTAATGCTTAGAGCTTAGATATATAGGGAAATAGGAAAAGGAGTTAATAAAAAGTATATCTGTGACAAGAAGAAGGAGTAGTAGTAAAACAAGCTTGAATTATGCAGTTAGAGGGGGTTATAAAGGAGTAAGTTCATGGGTTTGATATTAGCCATGGAAATTCTGGTTAATTCAAACTTGCAATCACTGTTTACCCCCCAAAATTGTCTCATGGACACAAAATTGTTAAGTTTCAATAATGAAGTCATTATGATGTCATAAGTATATACTTTAAATCAGTAAAAAGGTATTTATGGCCAAAACTTATTTATTTCCTTTGTCTGTTAATGATATAAATAAGGTTTTTGGGGACTGTCTTGAAATCTATACTGAGGAGGGCTTTAGATTCATACAACTATAACTGACAATCAGACATTGCAAATGTTCAGGCTTTTATTGGGTCTTTTCTATTTATAGCATTTTATTTAATGTAGTCAGAATTTATTGTATAATTATTTTATCATTTTTTATTCACTATTTAGTTCCTAGATGATTTAGAATGTGTATGTAAATAATCAGCAGAATTTGTAGCTTTTCACCTATTACTTGTTGGAACATCTTTAAAAACACATCTTCTGGTAAATCTGTATACCAAATATGAATGAAGAGTGCAAATTAAGTTGACAAAATATGAGACATATATAATGTATTGTCGTGAGTGGTATTGGTAAATGTTTGGTCACATATGGTGTTTTTTACACATTATTTTGGTGTTGTAAATAATATAGATTTATAAGAGTTGATCATTAAAACATTACAAAGTAACAAAAATGCTGGAGTAACTATTATTTTAGAAAACAGTACTAAGAAATTATTATTTTTATAATTGTATGATATTCTAATTTTTTTTTTTTTTTTTGTAATTGCTCTTGCTATAACTTTGTCTTAGGAGTTTTATGCTGCTGTCTTGTTCTGATAGCATGTTAGTACAGAAAAGTACAAGTCAAAGAGGTTAACCCCTTTGAAGGAGATATATTTTTAACCAAATTGCTATTGGCATTCTCATACTAAAGTTTGTGTAGAAACAGTTTAAATGTCTTAGGCATTCAGAGTTTGAATGTCCCTTTGGTATATTTTGCCGCTCTCTTAATATGTATATACACAGTAACAATGTATTCAGACAATATTTAATCATCAGATAAAAGAATATTAAATATTATGATCAATTAACTTTAATTTATAAGAGGTAATTAACTGTAGTTGAATCTATATACTACTTGACCTTTTACTCAGGCTTGTTAGTCAGCAGTAGTTCCTCAAAGCACAACGGATATATACTCAAATTTAGAAAACTGATAAAGTAAGCCCCCCTTTCCAAGTTTTTTGTTTTGAGCTGACATTTTTTATGATTCCCAGTAGTTGTCAGGTATTTGTTTTTTGGACTTGTTTGTCTTTTCTTCATCTCATTTTTTGCCATGGCAACTCTCTCAACTTATGAGTTTTGAATGTCTCACTGATATCTTCCGCCTCTCTTTTTTTTAACCAATATTTATCATTCTAAAATACAGTCAAGTTGTTTTTTAATTGTGCCTTCTGATATTAGAACCTTCTATTTTGTATGAAGTTGCCTAATGATAGGATAGAAATAACTTTGATTTTTATTGCTAACAACCTTTTTTTACTGGAATTATGATCTTATGAAATGAAATTATAGTTTTGACTTTTATAATGACTGCAGACATTCACAAGACTATAGAGAAAGAAGCATTCTGTTGAGTTAACAGTCTATATCAGAAGAAGGAGATGTGGGATATATGTCAATGAGACAACAACCCAACAATACAAACACTTAGGAGCCATCAAGAGTCTACATAATATTTTGAACAATAGTTAAATGTCTATCTTAACTCCTAACCACTTTGAGTCTAGACAAGTTTCCATTTTGTATAGCTTTGGACCAAATTTTTACCAAATTACATGCCTTCCTAGAAATGTTGATATAATAAATTTTAAAGCTTTCAGAATGTTCACCCAGACCTGTAAAAAAATGAAAATAAAATGTCAGCATAATTGAATTGTATTAGTAAAATGACCACACGGTCTTACATAGTTGATGTGTACTGCCTAACAACTCTTTGTATAGGAGAATCTTTGATTAAGTGAAAGATATTTGTAAAAAACTGCAAATATTTAATATAAAGTTATTGTATGTACATTAACCTGATCTCATCGAAATTCAATAACATTTAAACATCTATAATCCTAACTACTGCTTAGTAATTACTGAATGTTTTACATAATTCAAAGAAGCAAAACCTTTTAAGATACATATGTACAGTGATATTAAACACTTTTATCACAACCACATATTTTCTTATCACTCATTTGACGGGTAAATTGGCTACCTTGAAGAGCACTTTAAGCTAATATGGAAATTAGATTACTCAATATTGTTTTAATATGGAAAGATTTGACAATCAAACCTCTTAAGATTTGTAAATTGGTTTCATGTTTGTGAAAATATGTGCAAAAATCCTTTAATCTCTTTAATTCATCAAGTCTGAAGGACTCCTTGTATAGAACTCCATGGATAGGATTAAATCACTTACATCTCGGCATGCTTTATTTTACAATTTTCTTAACTTTTTGTCATGTTCACACCTCAGTGTCCAGAGTACAAGTATTTATTTTAATATTGTGAAAAATTTTACAGCCATGAGAAACATAGTCAATTAAGTAAGTTATGATAGACAATGTATCCTTTCCCCTTGTCCTTATTGTTAAGGAAGGCTGTTGATTATCCCCTGTCCTTATTGTTAAGGAAGGCTGTTGATTATCCCTCTGTCCTTATTGTTAAGGAAGGCTGTTGATTATCCCCTTGTCCTTATTGTTAAGGAAGGCTGTTGATTATCCCCCTGTCCTTATTGTTAAGGAGGGCTCTTGATTATCCCTCTGTCCTTATTGTTAAGGAAGGCTGTTGATAATCCCTCTGTCCTTATTGTTAAGGAAGGCTGTTGATAATCCCTCTGTCCTTATTGTTAAGGAAGGCTGTTGATTATCCCTCTGTCCTTATTGTTAAGGAAGGCTGTTGATTATCCCTCTGTCCTTATTGTTAAAGAAGGCTGTTGATTATCCCTCTGTCCTTATTGTTAAGGAAATCTGTTGATTATCCCTCTGTCCTTATTGTTAAGGAAGGCTGTTGATTATCCCTCCTGATGATAATATTGTTGAAGAAAGATATGCACTATTTTTCTCATAAAACCAAAAGAACAAAAAATCATCAATTTCATTACACCTTATATTTCTGCATTTTGTTTATACACATACCAATTAGTATAATTTTTGGGCCCTTGGTTGAGCTAATCTTTGGTCATCATCTGCCATTCTATCTACTCGCAGGAATCCCCCCTGGTGTACTGTACTTTTCTTAACAAGTTCATTGTTCAAAATTGTATTTGATTTCTGTGATGATTTTTATGGAAAGTTTTAAGGTGTAATCTAAAGGAAACAGATGTAAAATTTCATATTATCTGGGCTGTGGACTATATGAGTTTTTTGCAATTATTCATGAAAAATTGTGACAAACTATAAAATGAAATTTTTCTTCATATTTTCTATTACTGCATAGAAAATAAGATCAATCTGGTTTTTTTTTCAAAGACTACTAGATGAAATCATGTTATAAAAATGAAGACTTTTTTCTATTTATTCAGTATGTACACATTTAGAGATATTAGATGTTCTCATAGAACAAGATGCTGAGCTGTCAAAATGTGACAATCATAATGCCTACCCTATCCATTATGCTGCACAGATGAATGGACGAGATAATGGGCACTCTGATGCTAAAATAGGAGAGAAAGTCCTGAAGAAATTATTGGACAGTGGTATACCATGTGACGTTTTAGATAAGGACAGACGACAGCCTTTATTATGGGCTGCAAGTGCAGGTTAGAAATTTTAAGATATTGGGTATATATCAACAACCCAAAGATATCTAGTTTATTCCTAATGAGACTTTTCATGACGAGTTTAGAAAAAAGCAAAGTCTTTTCTTTCCTCATTATATCTGATTAATACATGACAGTGTATAAAATTTTAACAGATCATTTTACAATGCATTATAACCAGACAATATGAAAAAAGAGAATAATCGACAGCTGTATTTAATTTATTGATTTTCTACAATTTATATGCTATGTGAATTTAAAGTTTGACATGTTACCATTGGCGATGAGACACTCATTAAAAATAGGTTTCTGATCAAAACAACATCTAAAAATTGTACTGCATCTTTCAAGAGGGTCAAAATGTGGGCTGGTGAAAACTGAGAAAAGTTATATAAAGTTAGATTTTATGATAAGCCAAAAAAGTAAAGTACTTTATACCAAGTGATATTGACTATAATTGATTAAATATTGTTTTGTTAATGTCCAGTGGCAAATGTTTCAAGAATATTCAGATCAAGCAGAATTTCTTTTCAAAACACAATGCATTAAAGTGTTAAATAAAAATGGACAAAAAATTAAATCAAAATATATGAACCACCTGTTATTATTTTTTTCAATGTGGTACCCAGAAAGAATATTGGAACTATTATTTAACCAGTCACATGATTATGTGCCTATCCAAAGTCTTGAATCTCATTATTGTTTGTTTGTTTTTGTCAAAATTTTGAATTGAGAGTATTGTAAATATGGTGTTTATTAAGTGTTTGGTTGTCTATCTTGAGTTTATTTGTTTTCCACTCTTGACAATTTCTATCTGTTACATTATATGGTGTCTCAATCATTGTTCAAGGTCATATGGTGACTTAAATATCTTTATCATTAACTGGTGCTTTAGGGTTATTGTTTTAAGAATGGCTAATCAAAATCTAAATTGGAGGGGATAAAAATGAAGAATGAAATGAGAAAATAATCAAAGTTAGGTGGGGAGGGTTGTGCAATAATTGCCACACTGGGTATGTTAAAGGCTAAAGAATTATTATCCTAGGAGTATTCTTAAATATACTCAAATATTCCTAAGTGTACTCAAGTATTTAGTTATAATTGGCCATGTCAGCTCAGTTGTAGAAAAATAAGGAAACTGTTTTGGTTGTTATGAAAGTGATAATTTTGGTAACTAATTCTATAAATTATTCATTTTAATGAAATGTTCATGTCATGGTTTGCAACCAAAGTTTCCTAAATTGAAATTCAACTTAATCCAAATGACTAGTCCCCAAATCCTCCCTGTATATCGCTTCTTATATTATTTAGGGCCTATGGTATTAATACTTAGGTGCTATCTCTTTGGGGCCTGAACCAAAAGCTGAGAAGACACAGTGCAAATGAAAGCATCTGGTTTACAATAATCAGAGATCAGTAAGGGACCCAAGACATGCTAACTGGTTCTTGAATAAGGTATAAACTGAATAAACACAGGTTTGGGAGAAAGAACCACAGTTTAATATTTTCTTTGCATATCAATAAAGCAATAAACATATTTACAAAGAAAGCAAAATCAAGTTGAAAATCTGTGTTACTCAAAATAACCCCCCCCCCCCAGCAGTAACTGGGAAACCCCAATGCTGATTGGACAAAATAATAGACAGGGTTTCCCAAATAAAATTATACATGCACAAGCATTCCCCAAAAACATATTGTGTCTTAAAAATCTATTTATACAAAATAGTTCCTATGGAACAGAGTTAACCTATAATTTAAGTATACATTATTTTTGTATATTTTTTAATTTTTTTATAATAATGAAATATTATAATGACAGCTTTAGTGAATTGCTTTAATTACACTCAATAGTTAAGTATTCATCCTTCATATTTTTTCTGTAAAAGATAAGCAGAATTTTAAGGTATGAATTAGTATCGATTGAAATATTATCCAAGTGATAAATACTTCACAATATATATACATACCACCAAAAGTAAGGACTCTTAACTATGTATCAAGTCTTATTATAGGTCTATTTCAAGACCAGTTTATCAATTTTTCTATTTTCAAAAATGACATTTTGTTCTTGATCTTTCAGGGAACTCAGAATCCTGTAAATTATTAGTCACTGCTGGAGCTGATGTTAATTCTACAGATAAAGATGGTCTTACGGGTAAGATTTCAAACAGAATTATAGACAAGGGTTAAAAGTAACTATAACAGGATTACTTTTATATGAATGTAGAAAATATTACTTTTCAATTATTAGAAAGAAAAAAAGCTGTGAGGAAAAGTGCATATTGCTTTACTCCTGCTCCTCTGTCCATGTGAAAGTCCATCAGCTTTAGGTTTGTCCACTCAATTTCTCCTACAGAATTAAGATAAATTGCTATTATTTTGAGGATGTGCTTAATGTCAGGATTTTATTTTTGTATTATTCCCAAGAGGACAGGTGGTTCCTCTTTTAAGTCAACTATTATTCTTTCAAGTTTGAATATATGGTGTACTGTTTGTCTGCTTTAAGTTTTAGCAAGCATGCATTTATTTATACTGAGGATGTGCTAATATCATATTGTCAGGATTTTGATTTAAGTGATATCATATTAAGACATGAAATATTAGTTAGATGATAGATTGATTGTTGCTTAAATATAGTAGACTTCTTGGTAGAATTTTGTCAAACTTTCACAGATTCTTACTGACATTTTGTAGTTTTGTACCACCTATTTTATCTCTTCATCAAAACGATTTAGAGTGGGTGGCCTGTATTAGCCATGGACAAATTTTTGCAATTTTGCAATTTTCTTGAGAACATGTCAACAGGGTTTGTTTGCTTGAATAGTGTGCCTCTCAACAATTAATACACATTCAGCGTATTTAATCATGGTCGTGGTAAGTTTTCTGAGATAATAAGAGTAAACTTTCAAAAATAAATGGATCAATACTAAAAACAATGACGTTTTCCTAAAACGATAAACCCCTTCCCCTAGTCAAATGGATAGCTGCAGTCAAAATGCATATTGATAATGATCCAGAGATTTTGTTAACTTCTGCTCAATGAAAGGAAATGCTTTTTGGTATTTTTTTCACAACTAATCTAAATCAAGGTTTAATTGCAAATTCTTTCCACGCCATACACTACTAATTTTTCTTGCGCGCATGCACATTGTGTCTGATATACCATATAAATTTTTTCGGGATTATCTATGCCCTCCTGGATAGTTTTATTCATTCATTTCAAATATGAGCTGGCACTTCTTTAAAAAAAATGTAGCTCAGTGCGTTTGTATTATCTGTTTAATAGACATAATAGAAATATCTGGAAAACCATGCATGCCCAGTGAGTAAGCAAATATTTTATGTCAGTTTTCGATCTCTATGGTTTGTTAATTGCTTTGAGTGAATTTCACACATTAACATGTTGTTAAATATAACAGGGTTAATGAATATTTTAGAATCATTAGATTACAGCGAAAATGTGTCCCACATGGTATGCGGAAAATTTGATTTCTTCTCAAGTTTGTGTTAACCTGTAGACCTAAAAAACGAATGTCTGGAAGATCCTCCTTCATCAGATGTGTTAGTTTTATAAATTATAGTTAACTTTTGGAAAATTGCATAATAAGTTGGCAAGTTTAAATGTAGTTTGGCCGTAGGTTAAAATGGATGGTTTATGCGGTGATCATGGGTGCCCCACTCTATGGAGTTAACTTTAGCATGACATAGACTTTGTCATTTGCACACTGCAATACACATTTGTATCCACTTCTCCTAAACCCCTAAACAGAATGTAATAACACCTTTTCAGAGTCATCATTATATATAAGTTTATATATATATGCCATTATGAACTCCTTAATTTGTTCTAGATCCAAACTATTTTGTTGTTTCCCTTGCACTTCATGGACTTCATGTCATTACTTAATCTAGGGGTACTCATTTCGTATGCCCTCCTGCTAAACCCTATATAAGAATTTGTTGAAACTTTCTCAGAATCTTAACTATATAATGCTATGCATGGTCAGCAACTTATATTTTGTTTATTGATCCACATTACTTTTGGAGTTTCTCTTAGAAAATCATTAACTTTTCCATTCCTGTAGGTGGGATCAGGGTATCATTTTACCTCTAGTTTGCAACATATTTGTATACCTATAATATCTGTGTACCGGTATATTGTCAGGATGGTATTAATCAATTATTAAAATATTTGTTAAGTTTATATAGAATCATCTGTTTACTCAATGAAACAAACTATAATAAAACAACTGTTCACCCATTAAAATAAAGCGGACAAATGCTTTGGGGTATACTTTAGTGAACTTTTTTTATCTCTGTCACTAAGGGGGAAAGCTGGTTCAGTAACCTCTCTACTACGACCATCATTCCCTTATTCATTTTTTTGTCTGTCTGTCCGTCGAAAAACCTTGTATAGAAAGCTTTCTTCAAAGTTTTTCTTGGCTTTTTTTTAATGGAATGATTTCATATTTGGTCTACAGCTTGATAATGTGAATGTTATCAACATTTACATCCTCTGTGCAACCACTTCCTGTTAGCTGATAGTTTGAAATTTTACAACACTCACTGTAGAAGGAACCTTTTTTTCAAACTTTTTTTGGTTTCTATGGAAGGTAATCTTTAGTTATGCTTCAGTATACATGCTATCTCAGTTAATTGCATGCAGTGATGTAGGTTTTTGCTTCATTGACAGATTTGAATTTAGTTGCCATTTTCATTTAAATTCACTTGGCCCATCGGCTATTGCTATCACTGGTACTGCTTGTTCATTCAGAACAAACATTCTTGAATTTTCTAGTTACAATAAAGGTGAAGAATGATAGCACCTGGCTACAAAACATTGCAGCCATGGCTGAAAATAGAACATGGGGTTAAACTCAAATATTGATTAATATCTTGAAAGTTTTTTTAGATAAAGAAAATCCTGCTTTAGAAAAAATGTCCATTTTGACAACAAAAAAATAGTAGATAGAGAGAAAAATTATGCAGGAAAAAACAAGGATACAGATCTTTATATAATATAATGCATATGATTTCAGCTCTTCATTGTGCTGCTTCTAGAGGACATTCTGATTGTGTTGATAGATTAAAGAAACTTGGTGCTGAAGTTAATGTGGCTGATACTAATGGATGTACAGCTTTGTTTTATGCCATAACTCTTGGAAATAAGGACTGTACCAGACTTTTATTGAAATATGGTGCAGATCCAAATCACAAAGACACTCGAGGGAGGACGTAAGTTAAAACAAGTATATATATTTAAATTGGATGACGATTTTGAGACAACATAACAAGAACTTTGTTTAGGCATTTTTTTCATATGAATAAAAGATGTGGCATGAGTGCCAATGAGACAACTCTCCATCCAAGTTACAATGTGTAAAAAGTAAACAGTTATAGGTCAAAGTACGGCTTTCAACTCTGAGCCTTGGCTCACACCGAACAGCAAGCTATAAAGGGCCCCAAAATTTCTTATTACTACATTTATCTTTCAACTGGAGGTTATGGTTTTTTTCTTTTCTTGGGAAAGCTTTAAAATAGAAATGAAAGACAAAGAAGGTTTGCAGATTAAGTCAGTAGTTTTATTATGATTTATGGAACAAATGTTAGTTTTCATGTATACTATGTTGGCATGTTTTGCATTTTTTAGGCCTACACATTGTGCTGCAATAAAGGGTTGCCTGGAAACAGTTAAAATGTTAGATAAAAGTAAAGCTGACCTCTGGCATGCTAGTTTCCGTGGTGATTGTCCTATCCATGAAGCTGCACAGGGAGGACATTGTGGTAAGAACTAACAATTTGGTGATACATCTTTAATGTTGTGGTGTTAGAACTCCACACTTCCTTTATCACCAAGTATGCAGGCATACTCAGAAATAGCTTTCAGTAGGAAAATTATACTTTCCAAAGAAAGTTTACATGTAGAACCTATAAAATATTTTCTTTATTAAATTTTTAGCTCATCGGGCTAAAATGGCCCCATATGAGCTTATGCCATCACTTGGCGTCCGTCGTCGTTGTAAACTATTTCAAGAATCTTCTCCTCTGAAACTACTGGGCCAAATACCTTCAAACTTCAACTGAACGTTCTTTAGGGTATCTAGTTTATAAAGTGTATCCGAAGTTTTGATCCATCGACAAACATGGACAGCATGGATAAAAGTAGAACATAGGGGTCATATGCAATTTTTGGCCAATATCTCAAAAACTAAAGCATTCAGAGCAAATCTGACTAGGGTGAAAATGTTCGATAGGTCAAGATCTATCAGCCCTGAAATTTTGTTGGGTTTGCTGCCACTAAATTGGTAATTTTAAGGAAATTTTGCAGTTTTTGGTTATTATCTTTAATATTATTAAAGATAAAGATAAACTGTAAACAGAAAAAATGTTCAGCAAAGTAAGATCTACAAAAAAGTTTTTGTATGACCAAAATTGTCCATTGACCCCTTAAGGAGTTATTGCCCTTTAAAGACAATTTTACACAATTTGTTCATCAGGTTTGCTAACATTTAAAAATATTCTATGAAACTACTGGGCCTAATACTTCTTAACTTTAACTGAATGTTCCTTAGGGTAACTGGTTTATAAATTGTATCCAAGTTTTTATCCATTAACAAACATGGCCGCCATGGCTAAAAATAGAACATAGGGGTCAAATGCAGTTTTTGGCTTTTATCTCAAAAACTATAGCAGTTAGAGTAAAAGTGACATGGAGTTAAAGAGATAAAAAGTCAAAATCTATCTGCTATGAAATTTTCAGACCAATTGGACCACCAATTGTAGGGCTACTGTCCGAAATAGTTTATTTTTATTTAATTTTACTGTCTAATAGATAAAGAGAAAGTGTAAATGTCAAAAATGTTCAGCTAAGTAGGATCTACAAATAAGTCAAATGGTCAAAACAGTCAATAGATCCCTTAATGAGTTATTGCCCTTGAAAAGTTTATTTTTTACTTTTTTTCGTGCAAGTCCATTACTTTTTCAAAAATCTTCTTCTCTGAAACAACTGGGCCAAATACTTCCAAACTTTTAACTGAAGGTTACTTAGGGTATCTAGTGTAAATTGTATCCAAAGTTTTGATCCATCAACAAACATGGCCACCATGGTTAAAAATAGAACATAGGGGACAAAAGCATTTTTTGGCTTATATCTCAAAAAACTACAGCAGTTAGAGCAAAAGTGAAAGGGAGTGAAAGTGATAAATGGGTCATGATCTATCTGTTATGAAATTTTCAGACAAGTTCAACAACCCATTGTTGGGTTACTGTTGAAAATAGTTTATTTTTATTAAATTTTACTGTTTTTGGTTATTATCTTTAATATTATAATAGATAGAGAGAAAGTATAAATGACAATTAATGTTCAGCTAAGTAAAATCTACAAATAAGTCAACATGATCAAAATAGTCAATTCACCCCAAAAGGAGTATAGCCCTTATAATGTTTTTTTTTTACATTTTTTATGAAGGTCTAATTACTTTTATAAAAATCTTCTTCTCTGAAACTACTTGGTCGAATACTTAAAAATTTTAATTGAATGTTCCTTAGGGTGTCTAGTTTATAGATTGTATTAGGGGATTTGATCCATTTAAAACATGGTAGTAGTTTCTCAAAATAGAAGATAGTGGTCAAATGAAGTTTTTGGCTTCCATCTCAATAACTAAAGCAGTAAGAGCAAAACTGACATAGGTGAAAGTGTTAAACAGGTTCAGATCTACCTGTCAAGTAATCTACAGACCAATAGGACAACTTATTGTTGGGTTACTGTCCAGAAAGTTAATTTTTGGGAAATTTTACAGTTTTGGGTTATGTATTATCTTTAATATTATTATAGAAAGAGAGAAAGTGTAAATGACAAATTTGTTCAGCAAAGTAAGATCTACAAGTAAGTCAAATGCCTGAAACAAATTACAGGTGAGCGTAATCAGGCTCTCATGAGCCTCTTGTTTTATTTTACAACCATTACTGTCGCCTTATTCAGTGACAGAAAACGTGATAAATGTCATGTTGTTTTTTCTACACAGTACAGAAATGCTTATAATTTAAAAATCTTGAAAACCTTGTTTGTACCAGGGCAATAAAACAAAAGAAAAGGATATTAAAAAGTAACACTGTAGGAAGACTTGCAGAAAATATAAGTAACAGTATGTAACATGGCTTCTTAAACAAAGATTTGTTGTGTTTAAACAATTTACAGGTAGTTATAATTCAATAAAACATGCATAATCAGTTTCAGTGCTTAAAGGGGCTTTAGCTGTGAAATTCATATTCTCCAATTTGACTCAAATTCTCATATTTGATTTAAAACATACTGTTTATATTCAAATTACAAAAAGTCGAAAATAAACATTTCACAATGCATGGACTCGATAATATATATCAGCATTTTGTGTGAATTTTTGTCTAGACGTCATCTAATTAACTACCGAGATGACCTCAGAAGACTGCTGACGGTCTTATAACCTGATATAAACATAAATAAAGATATAAATAAATAGCGACCACGTGTAATTTGATTTTCTAGGTCTGTTTGATTTCATATTGTAAGTTAAAATGTATGTTTATCATCGTTTTTACCTGTATATGAATGATTTTTTTGTGGATCGAGTCAGTCAACCAAATGGTTCATCATTGTTCCGCTTTCAATGTTGACATTCTTTTCCTTTTAATAGTTGTATTCATGCATAACCCATCTCCAGCTAAGAGGATAAATTGAAGGTCACATGAATACGGATTCAGTGAGGTCGAATTATTCACCTGCAAGTGAATATTCATCAGCAATGTTTCTTAGCTTAATTTGACAAAATTGAACCAAACTTGCTGCTTAACCCGAACTATTATTATACTATCTCACTTTCATTATTGATTTAACAAAAAAAATAATATTTCATTTTTATCATATCTTGTAGCTAATGTCCGTTTAAGAAAAAATGTGTTAATCATATCGAAATAATTAATAAAAGTTATTAAATCTGCACAAAGAATTAAATACAATTTTCTATTAGAAAGCCTATAGAATACTAGAAAAAAATTTAAAGATCACTATTTTTTTTTTCTGAATGACTACAGAGCAAAAAGCTTATATTGGATGAATTCTGTTGAGAAAAAAACATTACAATGTTAACAATTTTTTCAAATTACCTTTGTTGCTATATCGAATTAATTTGTGATCAAAGGGAGATAATTGCAAAATAAATTACATTTTTATATTAGATGTGATCAAATCAAAATGAATTTAGAAGAATTGCCAAAAAATACATTTTATGATTTGACGCAAGATAATGTCAAATACTTTTGACAATCTGATTGAATATAACATGTCTTAGATGAGTAATATTAAGTTTATTTTATTGGAAGAATTATCTTTCTGTTTGTATTAAAGTAATCGTCTTGTTATTTTTGCAGATGTGGTGAAGTATTTGTTAAAATGGAAGAACTCACCAGATGCTGTAAATATAGCTAATGATGCTGGACGTACCTGTCTACATATTGCTGCCATAGTCAATAACCTGCAATTATGTAAACTACTGCTGGACAGTGATGCTGATAAAAATGCTCTTATGAAAAATAAGGTAACACACTTATAATAGTCCGTAACAATTACAATTCCTTGTAATGTCAATTTAACATTTAGTTTGTATAAGAATGTAAGCAACAGCCTTATTATACCATACATAATTAAGTTGTGGAGGTTATCTCGGTTTTTAGCAATCCTTCTGTGATCACTTTGTTGTCAGCTGAATAGCATCATAATATTTTGTTAAATCCTCTTCAAATTTGTATGAAAGTTTCCATCCATGACACCAGAGATGAGTTCAGTCAGAAGGATCTGAAATTGGGGACCTTTTTTTAAGGATGGGGACTTACAAATTTATCCAATATTAATTCCTGTTGCTGGGATAGTGCCTTTATTTTTGTCTAGCCTTGACAATGTTGCAGGGGCAAGACTTAGGTGTACTACCGACAGCAACACCAACAAGTTTGTGATTAGGCCTATTTAAGCAGAATCACTTATAGTAAGTCTGTATTATTTGGTATGCAGTTGGATAAGCATTGGCACATCTACCATGTCTACTTTCCATGGTGAAAATTTGGCCCTGCCATCTCAGTCATGATATATTGATTGTGAAAATTTTGCTAGTTTTGAATGTTAAAGTTTGAGATTAGGTGAACAACTTATTGTTAGTCATTGATATTTGGTATGCAGTTGTATTAGCATTGCCAAATCTCATATCCATGGAGATTATTTGACCCCACCCTGATCTATTGGCTTTGAAAAATTTTCATAGTTTATATGTTGAAGTTTGTGATTAGGTCAGTTTAAGGGGAACCCCTCATGATATGCTGTTGATTAGCATTGGCATATCTCAAATCCACAGAGATTATATAGGTCTGCAACTTCAGTCCTAGTTTATTGACTTTGAATTTTTCGGATAGTTTACAGGTTAAAATTGTCATTTTAGTTTCAGCATTTGCATTTTACTATCAAAATTACAATCCTCTTCAAATTTAGTTTCGACTTTGCAAACAAAGATGAATTGGATTATCAGAACATCTGAAATGGGGACCAATATTATTTTTTTTTTGGGTGAGGGGGTGATAGGCAGACTGGCAAAATATGAAAAAAATGATTTCTTCCAATATAAATATAGACTTTAGATTCAGATGATTACTTATTTTTATCATGAATCAACAAACACAATCTCTAGATTGATGAAGCAGATGTATCTTTAACACTCTAATGTAAAAATAAAGATAAGGAGATGTGGTATGATTGCCGATGAGACAACTATCCACCCCAGTTCAAATAAGTGGATAAAAGTAATTAGTCACAGTAAGGCCTTCAATAATGAGAAAAAACCCACATCATATAGTCAGCTATAAAAGGCCCTACGTGCAAAAATGTGATACGATTGAATTGAGAAAACTAACAGCCTAATTTATAAAAAAAACAATTTACTAATAACAAATATGACAGACATCAACAAATGACAACCACTGAGCTACAGGATCCTGACTTGAGACAGGCACAAAAAGGATGTGGCAGGGTTAAACATGGTTGTGAGAGCTCTACCCTTTCCCTAACCTTGGTCAGTGGTGTAACAGTACAACATGAAAATAAAGTATATACACATCTGTATCAGTTATATAAACTAAAATACATAGCTGGCTATCCAGTCAAAATGCCAGCAATTACAGTAGCAAAAAATTGTATTGTACCTTTAAAACTTTTTGTTGCTGCAAATTGTTCAAAAATAAATTTGAATGATGGTACAACATATATGGAAAGCCAAAATTGTGACACGGAAAATAAACTAATAAAATTCATACCATATTTACTACTAGTCAATGGATTGTTCAAACTTCTAAAATTAGTGTTTAATTTGCACATATGTGCAACTGCAGTTCTTTTCAATAATATGAAGTATCCATGTTGACATGTTTTAAAAATTGAAAATAGCACTTTATAAATTTGGTGTGTGTGTAGTGCTTTTCTTGATATGCCCCCAAACCAAAATATTTAAAAGACAAGGATGCACTTCTTATTTCACACTTAACAGCAGACAAATATATTGATAGAAAATTTAAATCTTCTTTGTTCTGAAATTGACAGTAACATAAAAATCAACAAAAAAATTGCACACTAGAAATTTTCTTGGTCACACAAAATATGCAAAATGCTTATTTTATCTTTTTATACCCAATGAATAAAAAACATGCTTAGTTCCATGGTTATATTTGAATTTTAAAGACAAATAAACTGGAAAATATTTACTAATAAATCAATTGATACAAAATGACTGTCCTATACCGGACTGAGTACAAGCTCTTTCCTCAGGAAAGTGACCTAACAGGGGTTAAAAGTTTATATGTTTCTCTAAAGTTTTTTTTCTATATAAACAGACAAACAAGGATGGGGAGACAGAGGTTTGTATGCATGGTCAAGATATTGTTGTAGTTTTTGTATGAAACAGAATTTGATTTTTGTTAATATCGATTTTGTATCTGTTTTTAATCTTTAACTTCACTTTCTTTTTCTTGTTTTAGTGTTTAACTTTACTGTAGATGTACAAAGCTTGTTTTTTGTCTTTCCTGCATCAAAAGTTACGAAAGGGGAGACGTAGTGATCCTTGATTCCAGTGTTGTCTTTTCATCAACACTTACTTTTACTTTTAAAGTTAAAAGGTTTTTTTTGACATCAATAACTTTGTCAAAACTACTTAGTATTTTATAAAACTTGGCCACAGGCTTTTTCATGAATGAAAAAAGAAACCATTGGATTCATGATTATGAAAATATGATTTTTAATTTTTAGCTCTCCTGGTCCAAAGGTAAAACAGTAAATGGCCAGTGTCACAGACTTTGGTAAAATTTTGCATACAACTTTGGCTAGTTGAACTATAACTGAAAATCGAAAAAATAAAGCATTTATCTCTTTTATTTTCTGAAACTACTGATTGAATTATTTTGAATTGGTGAACCTTTGTATTGAAAGCACATAAAATCGACAAAAAATGTTCTTAAATTTGTCTTAAAAATCATCAAATCATCAACTTCAAATCCATAGATTTCTTTTGAAAATTATATGTTGTTGATACATTAATTTCCATTTTAATGATATAAAATAATAATATGGTCACCAATTTCTATAAAAATGTTCACCTATTTTGAAAGAATTCAATCAGTAATATTTCTAGAAAATAAAAGATATAAATGCATTATTTTTTTGATTTTCAGTTATTAGCCAAAGTTGTAGACAAAATTTTACACAAATATGAGACCTAGCCCATTGACTGTTCCTTCACCTTAAGTGATGTTTTGTTTCTATTATCTTGAAAACTATTATTATAGATAGGTAGAAACTGTAAATAGCAAAAATAATAAGAAAAACAAGATCTTAAAAGATTCCAGCACTACTGAAAAACTGGATGACTCTTTAAGGAGTATTAGCCTTAAACGCTGATTTTTGATTAATTTTCGTGTCCGTCGTATACATTTTCAAATATCTTCTCTGAAACTACTGAACAAGTTTCAACAAAACTTGAGATGAATGATCTTTAGAGTATCTTGTATTAAGTTTGAGTTTTATTTCAGTCAGTCAACAAACATGGCTGCCATTGTCAAAAACTAAAATCCTCAAACTGTGGCAAGATTAATGTTTAGGGAGTTATATAAAAAAAAATGTTAATGTTCCTCAGATCAGACTGAAAAAATAGCAGCAAAAGGAAACACGGGTTCTGATTTGTAAATATTTTTTTTTATTAGAAAAAAATATGGACTCTTAGTCTTGATTCTGATGGAATCCCATTGAAGGCATTTTTTTTTTAAATATTTGAACATCTGAATAAATGTTATCTGTGTTTGTATGATTGAATGATATGCTTTAACTTCTTAGTTATATTGGTCCAATGTATAATGAAGCTATAAAACACAAGTCATTTGAATAATTCAGACAGCATGTAGACTCTAGTTATTTTTTATAAGAGTTTTCAATTTGTCATTCTTCCAAAATTGAATACAAAGAAGATCATACAAAAAAGGAAATAAAAATAATCTTTTAAATCTCTATGTTTGCAAACTTTATTTACCATTATTTAATACTAGAGTTGCATCCCTTTGAGTATGAAGGGCATATTTGAGTTTAACTTTCAGTACTATTTGTAGGTAGATGAAATGTTAGAATAATTTCTTGATGATGTGGATATTCTCCTTATAATAGTTTTCTGAGATATCCATTTATACGGCAAACAGACTGCTTATAACATCTTTACACGAAATCTGTTGGAAGTGTTCTGATTGTTACTTTAGTTTATGGTTTATTTATTAGATTAAATTTGGCTTTGATATAGTTATCAGAACATGGAGGTACTCTTAGGATTAAACTTTGTGGCCTTTGTTTTTCTGCTAGTTGTTCTTGTGCTTGGTAACAATCTGATGAGTTAAGCCCTTTCTAACTTATTTTTACAGTCTGTTCTTTTGTTGTGCTGTTACACCACTGTCCCAGGTTAGCTGGAGGGTTGAGCACTTACACAAGTGTTTAACCTCCTCACATTCTTTATGAGCATGTAACAAATCTAGAACCTGTAATCCAGTTGTTGTCGTGGGTTGCTCTGTTTTAATTGTTTTTTGCATAAATCAGGCTGTTGATTTTCTCTAATTTTTTTTAGGTTATTCAAATTTTGTGATCCTAGGGTCTTTTATAGCTTACTAAAGTGTAGGTTTTGCTCTGTTATCTGTTGTAATCTTTGAAGCAACTTCTTCTTTCTTGAAATAGACATGGTCACAATCATCCTTAGGGTATCTTGTTCAAAACTTTACCCAAATGTTCATACCAACCAAACAACATAGGTGTCAAAATTTAGTGATAAAATGAACTGTTGTTTATATGACACTAATGTCCATGCTTTCAGCCTAATTGTTAAATGTTCTGTTGTGGGAATTCATATGTAAGATGGTGAGTATCAGGGACATACACTGACTACACTGTGTACATGGATGTATATAGGATAGCTTGTATGGAGACACTGAGAAATACATTATGTAATTGTTGAATTTGTAAATGAGAACAACAAATGATAATTACCAGATATAAAATTCAAACTTAATTTCTATGAACAATTGGTGAACCAGAAAAAAAAAGCAAATTCAGTCCTTGCTTTTGTGATAAATTAACAGTTAAGCTGTCTGGAAAGACAAAAAGAACAATAAAAGGTCCTTATTTAGTAAGCAAAGCTTAATGTCTAAAACAGTGACAAATCATTTTCACCATCATACTTTGGGAAGACACTTATTTATTTTCCGCCTTGAGACTTGTGGTTATGTTCTTAATTTTTTCTATTATTTACACCCAAAATACTGTTTATGCTGTCAATTGAATACATTGGAAAATTTCATTTGATGGGATATAATCAGTATCATAAGACCATTATAATCATATAGTGTGTTACAAAGTTAACAACATGCTATTATTTATTCCAAAGTTGAAATATTACCAACAAAAATCCTCAATAATAATATTTGAGCTCTAGTACCTACATGTCATTCAACAATCTTTTGAGACGTTTTATAAAACCTCTATTCCATATGTCAATAGACAAATTATCTTTATAGAAGTATTCTAAGGACATAACAAAATAGCTTTTATGGGCCATACACTTCATTTAAACACCAGAATACATTCATATTGTATTTTGATTCTTCTGTCATTATAAAATTGGCATTAACTTATTTGAATGATGTTGATACTAGATTATGATTGACTGATAATTTTTTTGGAATAAAGAACATTGAAACATTTTGAATCAATTGTCTAGATTTTATCTACTTATAAAATATAAAAGTTTAAAGGCTAATTAATCCCTGTTGATGTTCTAGCTTCTGTGCTCTGAATGTCCTTATTTACCTTAAAGTTTAAACAACTGGTGCTTTGACAAACCATGGTTATATATGTCTAAAATTAAAGTATTGTTTTACCCTTGTCTACACATGTCAGTTCATCCATTCATCTGTTCCAATAATAGGGTGCATGGTTGGTCTGACTAACTCCAACAGTTTTCAAGCATTAACTTTTATATTGTGCAGAGCTTTTGTAAATAGATTAAAACTATAACAGGAATACCAAATTTTGGCAAAGTAATACACAGTAGACAACAGACCACACCAACAACTAACTGCTACGAGAAAATAGATGTAGTAACAAAGACAAATAACAACAATCAGGGACTAGCAGGGGCCCAGTAGCCAATGCTACTGAAATTTGGGTTAGGTCCCTAAAACTTTTATGAAAATGCCCATAGTGCATATCTTAATTTTTCATATTGAGTCAGGTTGGGCCCCTAGTCAGAAAATGTTAGTCTTATTCCCTGAACAAACAACACATGGTCCAGATAGCCTGACTAAGTACAGTTACAAAATTTGGTGGGGGTGAACCATTTTCTCTTGTGTATATTGTCAGGATTTTGATTTCTATAAATTTTCAACACAAGACGGGATGTTGAACTTAATAATTTTTTGGTGAAGTTACATATGCAGGGTACATGATTTGTCCAGCTCACTTTTACAGTTTTCAAACTAAGCAATTATCTGCTGAAGAATGCTTGTAAACTTATTGAAGGTATAAGACATGAAAAAAACTGACCGCCATGAAATAGCACAATAGTGTTGAAAGTGGTGTTAAACACAAATAAATCAATCTAATTCTTAAGAAGGTTTCCTAGTCATGAAGTCCTCTGATGAATTTAATAATCAGAAAAATCTGAAATTGGGGACCATTTTTGGGGAGGGAGACTCATAAATATATCCCATATTACCGATGTAATTTTTGATGCCATTATAGCACCTTCATCTTTTATTTGATCCTCTTCAAATTTGTATCAAAGTTTCCACTCATCGTATCAAAGTTTCCACTCATCAAAACCTTCAATGATTATGATAATCAGAAAACTTTGAAATGGGCTACCATTTTTTCGTTAAGGGAACTTGTAAATATATCCCACAATTATTCTTGTTGCTGCGATAAAGCTTTAATTTTTTTTTTATCAGATTCTCTTTAAATGTGCATTAGAGTTTTCATGAATCAAGACTTCAATAATCAGAAAAATCTGTAATTTGGGACAGTTTCTTGGAGAGGTGGCCTGTTAGCATGGCTAGTATCCCATATTAATTATGTATAACCAGTGCTGTTTGAAATTTTTGGGAAAGTATGGCTTTTGGAAATATATATTATGGAGAAATTGCCTTTTAAATACCTTCACAAGTACAATTCTTCATTGATTTTGATAAAATAGATATGCAAGATTAATATTAACAATATCATACTGAGTTTGAAAATAGATGCTGGTTAACAAATTTTGTTTGAAGTTTTTAATAGGCCTTGAATGGAGGGAAATTCAAATGATTTGCAAACTTGTTTTGTTAGTGATCTCATGCTGACAATAGATGGTCATAATGAACCTTTTTTCAAAGCAAATTTTCTGTAGTTTTGTCACATGTTTGGGATTTCTAGCTTGATTATTTCAGTTTGAAACTACTTGTAGTAATTTAGCAATATTTTTATTTGATAACAGATAACATTAGAATTACATTATGGATTTAGCTCATAGTCTGAAGTCCTACAGATAACATTAGAATTACATTATGGATTTAGCTCATAGTCTGAAGTCCTACAGATAACATTAGAATTACATTATGATTTAGTCCTACAGATAACATTAGAATTACATTATGAATTTAGCTCATAGTTACATTATGGATTTAGTCCTACAGTTTTAGTTGTTTACATCCTTATTCTGTTTAGCTTGTCATACAGTTTTAGTTGTTTACATCCTTATTAGGTGTTGTCATACCACATCTCCTTAATTATATATTGAGTTACCTACAACATATGACACTGCCATTTATGTTTAAAGGTGTATATTGATATGATATAGGAGGGGGAATTTGTTCTCATTTTAGTTCTAAGTTATAATGCAAAGTATGGCAGAGATAAAAGCAACATGTACATTTGATAAATTAAATAAAGTTTTTTCTTTTCTTTTTGAGCAGATTGGAAATTTTGGTATCCAAGAACATGTGTAATTTAATGAAGATATTAGAATTTGATATGGTCGACTTTATTCATATGTCTGTTTAAATAAAATGAATTTTATATTAACTTAAATAAATCAATTACATTATAATTTTCATGTTCAATGCTACTTTAAATTTTATATTTAATATTGTTATATTGAAAGCAGGTGAAAATGTTGATTATAGTACAACACATCCATTTAACAAGGAACATCTAAAGATTTAACAAAAGTACCATTCATATCTTCAATTACATTTGTGGAAATTTTACCCCTTCAACCCCAACTTTAGAAAATAATATGTTTACATTGAAAGGTGATAGGGTAAACATTTAAGATTGTTTTCTCAGTGACCAAATTTTCACATTCTGATACATAGTAGTAATTGTTTACATATAAATTAAGATGTTATTAAAATATTCTCTATTTTATATCCAATTTCATCGACAATAGATTTGAAAACAGTGATCCAATGTTCTTAAAGGGATGTTTGTTCTGACCATTTAAAAGTACGACTTATTATATACCCCATACCTAGATTATCTTAGACATTTCGGTAGACACGTCTTTGTACCCGATAAAAAATACTCTGTAATTGGTCTTTATTGTGACGACCATATCTCAAATTATTTTCGGCAGTAGATTTTGGCATTGATTTAAAACACTTGGAAGGTATGTGTATATATGAAGATAATTTGATTTACACAAGACAAAAAGATCTATTAATTTTGATATATTTTGATGTAATGATAAAAGTAACCAGCAGGTTAAATTTTTTTTTTATTAATTAATGTTAATTTCAATAATTAGAGGTGTACATACTGCTTAGCAAGATTAAATAATATATTCATATATATATATATACATGGTTCCTGGAATAGTTTATTTTTTCTAGAAATTCAACATATACTTTTCATTGCATTGTTTTTTTTTAAATAGAAAGCTAGACTGAAATAAGTAATAAATAGCCTGATTGCAGTTTGGTAATTAATTGAATTAATTGTGAACAATGGTGATGTTTATCAGTTGAATGTTGCATGAAATTGATGATAATTGCATAATCTATATATTTTGAAAAAGTATTGGAAATATTTTTGCTTTTTTCTGTCAATCTGCAAGTTTTTTACACAAAAAAGCTGCAAGCTAAAGAAAAATTACATAGTTGTAATCATAAGCTTTCTTTAGCTCTTCTTCACAAAAAAAAAGATGCAGATAATTGGATATCTATCTTCTCATGCATAATATCAATCTTTTCATTTGTTTGTGTTTATTTTGTTTGCATGCACATAACTGATGTATATTAAGTTTTATGACTTTATATTGCTAGTTTGATGTTATGTATTTTGTGTTACTAATTGATCTCAAGAACATTTTCAAATCCTTGTGAATCTTGTTCAGACTTTTATAAAATGCTTGTTAAAATTTAAATTTATACATCTATCTTCTATAAAGAATTTGAAAGTTCAAATTGAAGACTAAAGCTTTTTAGTGAAATATGCACCAAAACAAAAGGAAATAAAAACACTGTCTTGTGGCAATTTATTTTAAATGAAGATGCTATAATTGTCATGACGTCACTTTATATAAAGATCCATTCTATTTTCAGGACAAATCCTACACACCATATGATGCTGCAATAATTAAAGGCAATAATGAAATCGCTGAATATATAAAATCTAAAGGAGGAGTTACTGGTGGGGATATAGACAATATACTCATAGCTAAAGGCAAAAAAAGGGACACAAAATCTGGTCATTCAAGGAAAAGTGTACCAACTTTAGAAACCACTCCAGAGGAGACAGAGCCGGACGACAATAAAAAAGCTGAGGAAGAAGCTGAAAAGGAAAAAGACGAAGAAGACAAGAAAAAACAAGAAGCTGAGGAAGACAAAAAGAAACAAAAATCTGAGGTAGACAAGAAAAAAGACAAAGGTAAAAAGAAAGAAAAGGTTGAAAAGGAAAGAGAAAAAGAAAAATTAGTGATTGTTCCAATAGGCAAACAAAAAAAGAAAGAGAAAGACGAAAAGGGGAAAGAGGATCAGAAAGAAAGTGAAAAGGAGAAAGCTGAAGCAGAACAAGAAGGAAAAGGAGAGAAAAAAGATTTGACAGATGAGGAACTACGAGAACTTCAGGAGAAGATAAAAGCTGGTGAGAGTGAAGTTGATGAAAGAGATATAAAACGAAAGCCAATAAAGGAAATAGAAGGGAAGAAAACTGAAGGGGAACAACAGAAAAAGGATAACGAGGTAAAAGATAAAGACAAGAAAAAAGATTTGACAGAGGAAGAATTAGAGGCAGCAAAGAGAAAAATCCAGGCTGGTCAAGGTGATCTGGACGAGAGAGAAAGAAAACAAAAAGAGGCTGAACAAAAGGAAGCAGAAAAAGAAAAATCACCCAAGAAAGAAGGAGAACAGGAAACAAAAGGAAAGAAAAAAGACTTATCAGATGAAGAATTGAAAGCTTTACAAGAGAAAATAAAAGCTGAACAAGGTGATAACGACCAAAGAGGTAAATACAAAAAAACAAAGAAGGAAGACGGTGAAAAAGATAAAGGTGGAAAACAGAAACCAGATTTGACTGATGCTGAAGTTGCTGCTGTTACTGCAGCTGTTATTGTAGCAACAGAAGAAGACAAGAAAAAATCTGACAGGGATAAAGAGAAGGAAAAATTAAAAACTAAGGACAAAGATAAGGACAAACAAAAGGTAAAAGATCAGGGTAAAGGGAAGGATAAACTAAAATCTGCAGATCAGGGTAAGGAAAAAGACAAACTAAAAACTGTAGATCAGGAGAAAGAGAGAAAAAAGGAACAAGATAAAGAAGAACTTGATATTCCACCACCTTCTACCTCTCCAGATCTACGTGAACCTAAACAAAAAGAAAAATCTGCTGTAGATAAAGGTCAGAAGGATAAAAAGAAACAATTTGAAGAAAGTAAAAAGAAACAAGAAAAAGACCAGAAGGACAAAAAGAAACTCAGTGATGAAATAGAAAGTGAGGAAAGAAAAAAGAAACAAGAAAAAGACCAGAAGGATAAAAAGAGACAAATTGAGGAAAGTAAAAATAAATTAAGCGACGAATCAGACAGTGAGGAAAGTAAAAAGAAACCAGTTGATGAACTAGACAGCGAGGAATATAAAAAGAGGCAAGAAAAAGACAAAAGAGTTCATATTGTACCTAGAAGTGCATTTGTAGAATCAGCCACAGCAAGTGAATCTGAAAAGTCTAGGCGTGATTCACCTGTCAAATACAGACAAAGGTCTAGATCAAGATCTACAGATAACGAAGAATTTGAATTTCCAGAGGGTGCACACGAAACAACAGAAGCTGCCATTGCTGCAGCTGAAGCTCGTAGGAAAGCTCGTGAACGTTCAAGGTCTAGGAGTACTGATCGGGAGTCTGATGAAAAACCTGCTGATATAAGAAGATATTCAAAAGTAGGCACAGATGGTAGAATTCAGCCTGGTCTGTTAGCAGATAAAGATAAAAGGAATAGACGATCAGATGAGAGAGATATACCGTCACCTTTAGATTCAGAAGACGAATTTATTGATGATCCATATTTTGGACGCAGAGTAAAACCATACCCAGGATCAGTACGAATAGGGTCAAAGAGACCAGATAATAGGGAACAAGTGTTGAGAGAAAAAGAATTAAATAGAAAAAGACAGCAAGAAATGTCTCGTTCTTCTCAGAGAATGCCATCAAAAGGGGGAGTAGCCAGAATGTTGCCATTAGGATATTCTAGGTTAGAAACTCCACAAAGACCAATAACTCGAAAATCAAATTCTATACAAGAAAGTGTGAGACGGTATCAGACAGAGAGAACATTTGTACGACAGTTACATCAATTGAAACGTGCACAGATATATACAGGACCAATGCATGATATTGTGTTGTTCAGTAAGATGATGAATGTTTACAATAACACATCAAACTATGATAATGAACTAGATCTCGATTCACAGGTGCTTGATGATTGGGATGGATATTTACAAGGTCAGTTTTATACATATATACTTTGTCCTAATGTTAGCCAGCTCTTCAGCTTTTTAAGAATTTTTATTATTTTTAGTTAGCATGAATAAAGGTTACATAGATTATTGCTTCTAATAAAGATAAAGTGAGCACATTTTAGCTGCTTGCCATGATACATACATCATTATGTGCAAAGGATGTGTTAGGAAGACAACTATCAAACCTTATTATCCATCAATTTATAAATTATTTAGTCAGTCCTTTCTGAAGGTAAACATAAAGGAAGATATGAAATATTATTAACAACAGAGGATTGTATTTTGTATGGTCTGGAAAAAAGGAGATGGGGAGGGATATTAGAATTTTTTTGTGTGCATTAATTATTGAGCAACGGACAAAAATGTGAAATTATTTATTACAATTTCAAATGCTCCATACAAATCACCAGTACAAATTTAAATGCAAGTGAAACCTATTTTGTTGCACCACCTCAGCTTTTTGCCTAAGGCCATATATTTCAGATGGTAGAAAACCTGGATACTTCATATCTTGTATAAAGATGCCTTAGGTTCTGAAGTTTTTGTCTGACATATTATATGTGAATTGTCTTTGACCTCATTTTCAAGGTTCAGCGACTGCTTAAGTAACTGTATATTTTTTTTAACATAAATTTCTCACTTATTATGAATAATAGGATAACTGTATTTGGTATATGGGATCCTTGCAAGGTCTTCATGTCTGTCAGACCTTGTCCTCTTTTTCATGGTTCATTGGTCAATGTTTAATTTTCATGATTTGGTCAATTTCTCAGATACTATAAGCAAGCAATAGGTCAACTAAAGTTAGTGTATGGAATGAATGTAATGTATACAGGTCTTTCTGGCAGGCTTTATCTGACCTTGACCTCATTTTTATGGTTCATTGGTCAAATGTTAAGATTTTGTGGTTAGGTCTGTTTCTCAGATATTACAAGCAAAAGGTCAACTATATTTAGTATATGAAATAATTATAAGGTGTACAGTGCAGGGTTCATCTGACCTTGACCTCATTTTCATGGTTCATTGGTCAATGTTAAGTTTTCAAGATTAGGTGTATTTCTCGGATACTATTAGCAGTAAGTCAATTATATATGATGTATAGAATGATGGTAGAGTGAACATTTCTGTTTGAGCAGGGTTCATCTGACCTTGACCTCATTTTCATGGTTCATTGGTATATAACGTTACTTGATTATGCTGATTTCTCCAATACTATAACCAGTTGGTCAACTATATTTGGTGTGTGGAATAATCATGAGTGTGTCTGTCTAGCAGGGTTCAGCTGACCTTGACCTCATTTTCAAGGATCATTGATAATATCAAGTTTCTGTTATACCTGTAGTAAGACTTTGATATTTAAGTCTTTCAACATAAATTTAGTCATAACTAGTAGGGCATTTAGTGTGTGCACTGTGTCAAAATTGAATAAAAACTACTCCTTATTTAAATGATATCTGATGTGCTGTGTTTGTTTATTTATTTTGAATCGATGACATTTTTATCCAAAATAAATTATATACACACATAAAATTAAAATTCATGTATTTTGAAAGATTATTCAGTAATATAAAGAATCCATGATAGATTAGTATAATCCTGATAATACCAGACATGTTTTTAGCATCTGACATGTGTTTCTTTAAATATACTAGAAATGTTTTAAATGTCAAAAATATATAAAAAGGAAACCTGAAAATTTAATTAAATCTTAAAGAAATCAAGCTTATCTCCTGACTAAAACACCTGTCAGGCTGTGTCCTTGACTGAATGAGATGTTTTCTGGATACTTAACAATGTTTGTTTTGTAGATGACCGTAGTACAACTATGACCTGTAGGTCATTTAAGTCGTCTGTTACAGCATATTCTAATTATAATTATTCACAAAGAGGTATCAGTTTGAAGATTGAAGTTATTCCCCCTAAAAATCTGTTGTTTATAATTACATTGTAATTCTTACTGGTGAAACATTAACTGTGTTTGCTTTACCATGTGTTCCCCCTTTTCCCCCATGTTTGTACCTTTGTATAAATCCTTATAATTCTTGTCCTAGTGAAAACGTTAACATACTATGTGTATAACATCCTAGACACTTGTTTATATATACCATAGTTTGCACATCTCCTTAACTGAATTGATTGTTACAGCTTGGAAAAGATCATAATTTTGGAGAATAACAAGACATTATAATGTAAAAGGGATATGCATAGGTTTTAAGAATAGATCTATTATTTTAACTGACTGTAAATGCCCAATAGTTTCTAATAGTATTATTTGCTATTGAAATGAAATTATTACATATCTATAGTATAAATAATTTTTATGTATCTGTAAATTTTATACTTTATATAAGTATTGCAGTTGCTTGTTGTAATTTCTGACCCCTGTGATTGGACAGTATTATTTCATACATTTTATTTCAGATCAATTAAGATTTGTTTCCCATTACTATGAAGATGATAGAACTGGTCTCAGAGATACTGCAAAGGTATTTATATTTACTGGTCTCAGATATACTGCTAATTTATATAAATTTATTTACTGGTCTCAGAGATACTAGCATTATGTTTGCATATTGACAGGTATCAAAGATATGTGTACTGACTGATCTGAGATACTGCTAAAGTTTGTGTATTGACTCAGACTGGTGTCAGAGATACTACTTATGTTTGTTTATTGACTGGTCTCAAAGATACTGCTAACATGTACGACTGGTATAAGAGATACTGTTTAGGTTTGTGTATTGACTGGTCTCAGAGATACTGCTTATGTTTGTATATTGACTAGTCTCAGAGATACTTAGCTTATGTTTGTGTATTGACTTGTCTCAGAGATACTGCTACCATGTAATGACTGGTCTCAGAGATACTGCGTATGTTTGTTTATTGACTGGTCTCAAAGATACTGCTAACATGTACGACTGGTATAAGAGATACTGTTTAGGTTTGTGTATTGACTGGTCTCAGAGATAATGCTTATGTTTATATATTGACTAGTCCCAGAGATACTGCTTATGTTTGTATATTGACTGTTCTCAGAGATACTGCTAAGGTTTGTGTATTGACTGGTCTCAGAGATACTGCTACCATGTTATGACTGGTCTCAGAGATACTGCTTATATTTGTGTATTGACTGATCTTAGAGATACTGCTTATGTTTGTGTATTGACGTCTCAGAGATACTGCTTATGTTTTTGTATTTACTGGTCTCAGATACCGCTAAGGTTTGTGTATTGACTGGCCTCAGGGATACCGCTTGGGTTTATGTATTGACTGGTCTCAGAGATACTGCTAACATGTAATGACTGGTCTCAGAGTTACAGCTAAGGTTTATGTATTGACTGATCTCAGAGATACTGCTACCATGTAATGACTGGTCTCAGAGGTACCGCTAAGGTTTGTGTATTGATTCGTCTCAGAGATACCGCTAAGGTTTGTGTATTGACTGGTCTCAGAGATACTGCTTAAGTTTGTGTAAAGACTAGTGTCATAGATACTGCTGAGCTATATATATTGACTTGTCTTATGCTAAAGTATTTGTTTTGAATGATCTCAGAGATACTGCTATCACATGGATTTTTCTAGCATTCCACAGGGTCCAATGGCAATTACCCTACATTTTTCCAAATTTTGGGAGCAAAATTCCCAAACGATCTCAAAATTTATTTTCATCTTTATTATTCATGACAGTGATGTTCATTTTGTTCAACCGCTAGCTTTATGCCGAAAATCGCCAAAAGTAATGTGTAAATCCGCGTAAAATCGTATCTGACCGACAAAAACAACATTGAAAAACAATGGATGCCATTAACCGGAAATGAAGACAATTACAATACCGGATCAGATTCTGGGGGCGGATAAGGGTAATTCTGGGTTTGCCGATTAAATACAATAAAAAAATAATAATTCCAGGCAAGTAACAAAATACATCTATGATGATGACATATAAACACCAGAATTGAAAACCAAAAGATATATGGAAAAGAAAGAAAAAGCAGGAAATATTTTATACAGAAACTCAAAATTACTTTTAGTTCACAAATTTTCATGTCAAAATCCAATTAAATGTGACAGTAATTTTCTTTATCATTAATAAATGTTGATATTACATGTAGATGCTTTTATAGCTAGTGTAAACATATTACTACAATTCCAAGAGGTAATTTCTTCTCCATTTTGAAGGGCCAGTAAAAATCTGGAAGTTTCTTACTTTATTTTCACAATAAAAGATAACTTTTAATGAACTAAACACACTAAAATTCAAATCTGGTATATTTGCTGTTTTCCCAATTTCATTGAAAAGCGCATGAAAAAATTCCCAAAACTGGCCAGGGTCCTTTTTCCCAAAATACCAAGAAAAACCCCTGTAACATAAATGTATTGACTGGTCTTAGAGATACTGCTAACACATGTGTATTAAATGGTATTAGAGGTACTGCAAACACATGTGTATTAAATGGTCTTAGCGACACTGCAAAGGTTTTGATGGTCTCTGAGTCCTTGTTTACACAAAAAAGCATCTGCCCACCAGAAAAATTTGGAATGGTCGTACTTTTATCTACATTTTTAAAAGCATTATGGATTATAATAAAAAAAATGATTGACTGAAGTGATCCAAATGCACAGTTAACAAAAATATCAAGACTACAGCATAGCCCCAAATTATAAAATATTTGGTGTTATAAAACAGATATATATCAGCTTCCTTCAAAAAGTAGGTCAGTTTGCATTTCATCCTTTATTGAAATGCTTGAGTAAAGATACTGAAGACCCTTATATGTGTAAGACACAATGACAGCTTTCTACAAGAATATGAATGTGTCATGATGACATATTCAATGGCATCTCACCAAAGCAAGGTTCTATTGTGAATACTTATTGCTTCATTTACTTTTTAAACTTTACCTTAGAGATAGACTTTGAAAAGAATTACTATAACTTTTCTTTTGTTTTTCAGGAATATCACCAAAAGTTGGAAAAATCTGCAACAAATGCTAAGAAAACTGTAGAAAGTAGAATTGATCATATAATAAAACAGAATGAGAAACAAGAGGTAAACACTTGGATCTTGGCTTGAGAAGCATGCAAGAATAATATCAGAAAGGAACCGGTTTTGAGAATGAACTATTGAAAATATCAGGGAAAGATCATATTATTTTCATAAATATAAGGAAAGGGTAAAACAATAGTTGTAAAATGCCTGTAAAGTTATAAAACAGAAATAAAGGAAATGAAAGTGTTGAAACATCCACCTGCGAAGCTTTCCATCACGCACTTCTGTTTTTTTCTATTTGTTCTTTTTATATGGCTTCAACTCAATGAGAACTTTATGTTATGTTATCGAAACCAGATTAAATTATTTGATATTTTACCAAACCTTTCAAAATGATAAAGTTTTTTTCAAGTGATTTAAAACACTCTCAATCTCTATATGTAATTTCACCTGTCTAGTTTGTATAGGTATTATATAATATTTTGACAGTAGACTATTATTGTAGATGGATTTAATATGTACTGTTCCTTTTCTGTAGTATAATGTGGATTGGCTTTTCTTCTTTTGAAATAACCAGTATTTACTTTAGCTAACATTTCCTTTAATTTTTTAGTTAATAAACTTTTCTCATAATTTAGTGAATTTTAGTGGACTGACATTAAGTAGAGATTATTTTTAGATTAGATAAACATGTATGTATCTGATAATGAATTTAGGAAGGCCTTAAATGCTATTCTGTTTATAGTATATAATGTACTGGTCCATACAAACCATTGTACTGATGGAGAACTTAAATTTTGGCCAAAAAATAAGGAAAATCTTTGTTTTTCATTTGACCAATTATCATAGGCTACAAAAGCACATCATTAATTTCAATAAAAAAGAAAATATATTTCCTCACATTTTGAATTTATCATGAGACAAAGTTTTTTACCTGGGCTCTCAGAAAAGGTACTTCAGAATTCAAGGCTTGGATATATATTTGAAAAAGGACCCAATAAAATAGCAAGCACAGTAAGTTGAGACAGACACTAATCCAGTAGTAACGGTTGTGATAAATATGATTGAAAATTCTATATGCTTTAAAAGAGTAACAATCTTTGCTTTTTATCTTTGTTCCTCAACTGATTTAAAGTGTTTAGACAATAAATTTCTTTAATGTTACTGAATGTTTCTAAATGTCAATCTACACAATGTGGATAAGTCGGCTTTGGAAATACCTACTACTTTTTTGCTTGCTTTTGATCACACCTGGTCCAAAGGGTGAGAACGAGTTTTATAATCACTTGACATCTATTGTCCAGCATGAAATTTATAAAACTTACATCTACTATGATGAGTTACAGATTGAGTTTACATCTGGTTCCGGTCCACTGATTTGTGCTGAAATTACAGGCTTTGGATTTCGTGAAAATAACAATTATACAGACTTTCATTTTCAAATTTCCACTCTTAAAAATGGCTTCAAGCATTTTTGCGAGTGGGGCAATTTTTGTCATTCTGACATATCTAGTTTTACCTAAAACAAGCATGATTTATTTTTATGATGACTTCTATACTGACCTGATTAAGGACATATATAAATTCCCCTTCCAAAATTATATCATAAATAAATGGTTCTAAAAGGATGTTGTTATTTGGCAACAATTATACAAAAAATGGGGCATCAAGTGTTGAGCTTAGTTTCAAGGTTGATTGTTTTGGAGAACTCAGATCACAGTAAAAAATCGTACTCTTTTAACCTTGAAGCCTAGATGTTTGATACTGGTTCCTGTAAACCTTTAGTACAGTATGTAAACAAAAAATTACAAACAACTTCAATACAGAATGAACAATGTTCAGCCTCTTGATCAATTTTTGAACTTGGTCAATAAGGAATATCGACTTTCTTTATTATACAAAGGAAGAAAACCACTTATGTTGACCTTCCTAATTGTATATTATAGTGAAATATCACAAACTTTGGAATGTTAAATAGTTGACATTTGAAATATTAAGATGGGTTGTTTCAGTAGCAAAGATGTCAGTAAAATTATTATGAAAATATGTTTAAAAACTATGAAATTCTAAATCTATTGATGAATAATCAGTACAATGTGTTACTAGAAGAAATAGTTGAGATTTTTGGAAAAGGTTATTAATTTATCATTCTCCTTTGTAATGCTTTTATTTTCATTTTAAAGGTAGTAGAAAGGGAAGAACAAGAAAAGTTGGACAAGAAGATTTCTCATCTTGCTGAGAAAACTGAGTCTGTGTTAGATAGTGTTCGTCAGCAAGCCAATGACAGTGTAACTAGTGCTAGAAATTTGAATAGTAGTCTGGAGGAAGAATTCAGACGTGAACGTCAGGATAGACTGAAAAATTATAGATATGGCAATAATAGGGAAAAGTCATGGCTCCTGGAGCAAGAGGCGTAAGTAGATAAAATGTACAAAATTGAAAACTTATTTGTAATTTCTGTAGTTTTATTAATTTTTTCAAGAATTTATTTTTACTTTTGTCAAGGTATCAAAGCAGAAAAAAAACAATAATCTGAAAAATAGCATTTCATACAGTCTGCACCAAAATCTTTTCAGACTTCTTGTCCAAAGACCAATTTTCCAACATTTTTCTTATGTGGCTAAACAAAGTTTTTCATCTGGAGCATCAGACTAGTGGCTAGAGGTGCAGACTGTTTCATATAGAATGGATATCATCTTTTAGTAAAACCACAAGTATAAAAACATTACCACAAACATGCAATAAGTAACAAAATACATAAAAAGAATTTTCACAAACAAGCAATGACTAACAAAAGCACCAAAAGAAAAACCCTTAATTAATGAAAAAAAAATAACAACAAACATGCTGTGATTAGCGAAAAATATAATGTGTATTTGAAAACAATCTGTGCAAAATGGGAAAATCAACTGGAAGAATGAATTGCTGAATCATATAAATCAATCTTAAGTCTATGAATTCATTTTACTTTAACCTGTGAGTTTTGCGATTGACTGCTGTAACAAATTTTGGGCTCCAGATCTTGGAGACCGAACTGATTGAACATAGTGTAGCTTAATGTTTGATTAATGCCTTTAAGTACTACTTATAGAATAATGTTGTGTTTAGCATGGACTATTCAAAAATAGTAGCAAATGTTGAAGCCATACCTGGCATGTACTAACTTACTTACTTAAACATGCTATTGACTACTGTGGATTCATTATTATTTGTTGGCTACCAATTTTCGTGGGTACTGGTGAACCACGAACTTAAATATTCAACGAATTACAAGTGATCCAACAAGTTGTATGCAGACTTCAGTAAAACCACGAAATCACATATCCACGAAAATGCAAGTTTTTCTCAATCCACCAAAAATTGGTACTCTCGAAAATAAACTAATCCACAGTATCAGGCAATGAAACATTAATCTCAAAATAATTTATTTTTATGCTGCAAAAAAACAGAATTTTAGATATCAAAGAACATTCTTACAGCGAGTATAATAATTTGAACAAATAATTTGATAGTAAAGGGAATATGATGTGTTGCATTTCTATTGGTACACAGTATATAGCGCACTATCTTTATTAATATTGATTTTGGTAGGAAGTCTAATCTTTACTGGATCAAACTTAAGTTTCATAGCTGAAATACTTCTTACAACATGTATTTGTAAATTGAATTTTAAGGCAAGTGCTTTATTTCTTGTTGGTAGAAAACTCAATAAGCTACAATAATACTGTATTTTATTAAAGAAAAAGAATATGGAAGGTAAAATTAGTGCCATGCAGGAAAAACAACAAATATTGGCAAAACAAAAGCAGCAAAATTTTGATTTTCAATTTCGATATATGTATATTAAAGTGAAAGCCTGGTAACATTTATTTAAACTAACCAGATGTTAACGTCCAAATATTATCATTTCAGAATGGATAGCAGACAATCAAGAATGGATGAACATGAAAAGGAAAGGAAAGCAAAACATAAAGAATGGATGAGAAAGAAAGATGAAGAATCAAGAAGGAAATTAATGAGGGTTTATGGACCAACACCTGTATTTGATACATGTAATTTATAGTTATTTGTATCCTCTTTATACCACATCAGTACTGTAATGTTTATTCTGTTCATCTAGGTTGTCCAAAGACATTTGTATGTATTCTTTCAAAGCTTAATATGGTGATTTAAGAGTAGGAGTAAGTAGTAGCTCAGCATAACAATTTGGAGTTTGATGGTGTTACCACATTATACTGGCATAAGACAATGTTCTGGTGAATATGTTGACATCTATTGTAAAATGATATCAGCTGGTTACCTATCACACAAGTCATGTGCAAAATTCACAAGGTTTAGATTCTACTGCTATGATTGTGATGTTTACCCAAGCTGAGCATTTAATCTTACAACTATGGTTTATCCCACTTTCAAGATTAATTGCATGAGATTAAGAAATGTTTTGAATTTAATAGAGTACAGTTTGTCAACTTCTTTAAAATTCTTTTTTTTTTTTTCATTTACAAGAAAAAGTACCATCTTTATATAATTTTTTTTCTGTATAATTACTTTCTGTTGTTTCAGCTATATCCAAGAGAGGTGCACCGTTTAAGACATCAACACCCAAACTTATGAATAACTCCTCAAGAGCATCTCCACGGCCCAAGTCAATGGCATCATCCATGTCTACATCAAGGTCACGACCTCAGGACCAAGAATTGGAGGTCCATATGACAGAATTTGGAATGAGAAGGGTAAAGACAGATGACTGCTCTTTTGGTATGCATGATTTAGTATGCTTAACTAATAGCATGAATGACCTATTATATCAGGTCATTTGGCAGAGAATTGTTCTAAATATGGTAAAAGTATTGATTTTTGTATCTTTCTGTTTTAGACATTTGTCAAATTTCAGGGAAATTCTTATTTGTCTAGATTATATCTGTTTAAAATTAAACAATATATGAAAAATTTAATTTTTGAAATTTCAAACAATTTGAAACTGCATTTAAAATCAGTTCTCTTTACCATTCTCTGGTTATATATTTTGTTATTTATTTGGTTTAGATGACACATATTTAAAAAAAAGAGTCTACATTCAGCTTACTTTAATCATAGGGTCCAAAGGACCTGGTGACCTCTGTTATAATTGTTTCTGGTCATATGGTTTACTGAAAATCAGACTGATTTATCACAGACTTCAAAGGAATGAAGATTTTACTTGGGTTACATTAACCACCAATAAGGCCACTTAGCAGGCAATGAAGAACTGTATTATAAGATTCATGAAAGAAAAAAATAAAGAGCTAACATTTGGATTTTATCTTACTGAAAACACAGGAAATGATACATATTAGATTTTTGTGAAACAAATATCAGAATAGCAGTGTTGAAGCAAATAAATATGGTAATGTAAAAGAAATGAGTCTCAAAACTTTACTCTGTCAGATTCAAAGTGAAATCACAACTCCCTAGAAATTTGAAGTAGTGTGAGCCTTGTTATAAAATCACCACATTTCATATTCGAAATATGAATCTGCAATGTTTCAATTTTTTGCAAATCAAATATATTGAAAGATGCTGGACAGTTATACACTAGTTTTTGATCAACATACTAAAATGTTACCATATTTATAATTAATTGTACATGGAATTATGTATCCTGAATGGATTGTGTGGAATATTATTGACTTGTTTTAATTGTTTTTATTCTAAGATTTTTTACAGGAAACAATGAGGTTAAGATATAATGCTTTTGTATCATTTTATCGCTGCTTGCATTTGAATATATATACACTATATACTTAAATTAGTTAGTTAGCATGAAAAATGGGGTATTGTACTAGAATTTAGAATCCTGCTACAATATATAAACTATTATTGCTTAAAAGGTAAATACTTACATCCATTACTAGTACCATTTAGTTAAAAGTTTTGTTATTACATGAAATCATCTATGAATAATGAAGTTTTAATTAAATTATTTGTATTTCAATTTAAGAAAATTGACGTCATTTAAACAATAAAATTGTTTGTATAATTTTGCATGTACAAATTAGTATGGGTATCAATTTTAGATATAAATATAAGTATAGCATTCAAGAGTTTTTTCTTGTACCCAATAGTGATATGGGCTATAAACTTATATACAAGGGTCAATGCATTTATTCAAATGTTATAACTTACTATTAGCAATAAATTTAAATTATTTATCTACAAATTACTTAAACACACATCATACTCTTTAAATTGATAAACAAAATTGTAGTCCGTGGTCATATCGACTAATTCTTTACACATATATTGAAATAAGAAAGCATTTAAATTTTTCTTTCTATAGTTTATGTTGACAGAAGTCATTCCTAGTGACAGAGCTATATTTGCCACAGCCTTCAATTATTATTAGGTATATAATAGATATTTAAATGCAAGCAGTGTAGTTGTGTATGGTAGTTAGTACATGTAGTTAGCTTGAAAATTTAACTTTAAAATATATAGTTGATACAATCAAAAATACTGGATTTATCTTTATTCACGATGTCCATCAACATTATTTCAGATTTTTATTTAGGATTTGCGTATTTGCAAACCAGCTTACAGTTCATTTCTCAAAATTTTAGTTTATGGTTTCTACAAGACACTTGTACATTTCTTAAAACTGAATCGTATGATGACAGTAAACATTTTGATTTTTACCAAATAGTGACTATAGTTTTTATGAAAGCCGTATTTATAGAAATATATATTCCAGAAAGTTGTTTAAGAAATCTGAAATTTATGAATTTGACTCAAAAACTGTAATTTGTTAAAGGTTATTCCACTTCCTGATACAGGTACCAGTTTTGCTGAATGAAAAAGCAATGAGAAATATATATTCCTTATTTGTTTCATTAAATATTTATAAAAAAATAAATTAAGTTTATATAAAATACGGAACAACTGAAGGACTCTTAACTTGAAATATACTTGTTACTTATCTCCAATATAAAGGTGAAATATTTGTAGATTGAAGTGATTATTAATATTTTTCTCACTATTAGTGATAGTTAAAGGGAATCAGTAGGAGTTACTGTGGATTCATTTACATTCTTGGTTACCAATTTTCTTGGATCAAGCAAAGTTGTATTATCATGGATATTTGATTCCGTGGGTTTTACAAATTCTGCATACAAATCTATAGAAAATTTTAAAGTTGCTGAATACTGGAATTCGAGGTTTACTTTTACCCACAAAATCCACAAAAATTAATAGACATGAAAAAATTAGTCCTTAGTATTCATGATAATTATATTTTAGAGTCAAGCTCAGGATTTCATAGTGGCTTTTGAAAAGGGAATCAGGATCAAATCTATTAGGTTTAGCAGTTTTTATATCCCTATCACCAGAAATTTTGAATGTACATATTTTTTTTTTTTTTTTTAGTCATAGTAACTTTATGATACAAAATTTTGAAATCATAAAATGTCATCCATTATTCCTTTGGATTTAGTCAGGAACTTTCTTTATTAATAATCCATATAAATCCAGAGTATTAACTTGTAAAACCTTAGTAACATGTAACTAGTAAGATTATGCTTAACAAGATCATGTTTATAATTACAGCTAAAATGAGCACACCAAAATCACGTTCCTATATGAGACCTGCGGGTGTATTACCAGGTACAAATCATTTATATGCTGTCACTGCTAGCACAACCTAACATTAGCTTTCTCTGTAACCTTGCTTGTAGCTATCTTTGTTGATAATTCTGACTTAAAATTGATAAAAGTTACTTTATAGTGTTTATGCAGTGGGGTATCAATGGTAGGTGGGTCATACAGCTTTACATTACTGTAAACTCAGAAATTATTGCATGCATTTATTATTGCGATTTTTAAAAAATGAACAAAAATGGGAGATTAAATATTGCAATTTCAGGAAAAGCTGCAAAGAGATATATGTATCAGATATCAGAATGCTAGTTCTTTTTAATGCGATACATACCCAGTCGCATTATTTGCATTAATAAAAACATCGCAATAATTTCTGAATTTACAGTACATACTTCCTATTTAATATAGTAATAAGAGTAGGTCAGTTTTTCAGAAATCTTGTGATGTTTTAGTGTTAGTTTCTCAATGCTGTTCATTTAAGTTAAATGACCTACATTTCCATCTTCAACGACTGACTATATGTAGGATTACTTCCAAAGCCAAACAACCCATGGCCATGATGATATATACATGTGTTTGAGTTGGGTCTTACAGTCCATTTCATACAGACATATAAGTACCTGTTATTAGGTTGTCTGCATATTGATACTGTAAAATATCAGCTGTGAGTCACAATATGACAAGTGATTGCTGCAAATGAGCTTACAAGACTAAGTATTGTATGCAGCAACTGATATTTACAGTGTCTACTTGAGGAAAATCTAATATCAATTTATCAGCTTTTATTGATGCCATTTTCAAGAATGTAACAATATTTTTATGCCCCAGCTGCAGCTGAGGGAGCATTAAGTGTTACCCTTGTCCGTCTGTATGTCCCAAAATTAGTTTCCTTTCTCTAACTTTAGTTTGACTCAACCAAAAGTTATTAAACTTGTACACAATGCTTTTTACCACAAAACACAGCTCAAGTTTGAATTTGGGTAGCGTCACTTTTACTGTTCTAGAGTTATGCCCCTTTACAAATGAAAAATTGCTGAATTTTTCATTTCCGTTCTCTAACTTAGGTTTGCCTCAAGCAAATGTTATGAAACTTATTACACAATGCTTATTACCACAAAACTCAGATCAATTTAGAATTTGGGTGGCGTCCCTTTTACCGTTTTTGAGTTATGTCACTTTATAACATTATATGCAAGCAGGGCCATCATCTGTGTCCCATGGACACATTCTCCATTATTTTCTTTCTTTTATTATCCAACCAGAAGAGGACTTCAGAGTTTAAGAAAAAAATTATAAAGATCAGGTCAAATATTATGACGTTGGTGATAAGTCCAGGTCAAAGTTATTAAGGCAGGGTCAAATATGACTGGTCATGGCATGGGACTTTACTAAGAGCTGAGCAGGGTGATATAGGTAGAGTGCTATGGTATTTCACTATTACAATCATTTCAGTTAGTAAAGAATATTCAATCACTTTTGGGTCAACATGGTATAAGATAAGTTTTACCTCTAAGACACACTTATCTATATTTGAGGGGCATCCATGTCTTTCAGCCATATCATATTGTCCCACTTGAGACGATAGTTATTGAAGTGAAAATGAGATGGTGCTGTTTTAGTGTGAATGTATAAGTGTTCCTCCTAACAAAAGTTCCTATGGAAACTTATAAACAATACTAGTTGTTGTCTCTTTGATAATATTCCCCATTTCCATTCTCAATTTTATATATATATTATTGGTTTATATTTTAAAACTACTCAAAATATCATAACAACAATGTTAAATCTGCAACTGCGGAAGCAAATTTTTTGTTTTTCTCCTCGCGGAAATGCTTATGCCCCAGTCACACTAGACCACGATCGCACCTCGCTCACCACGATCGAAAATAATTTCAGATCGTTGTGAGCTCGCAGTATGAGCGGCATGAAAATGTAAATTTTCGTTTCAATCACGTTGCTAGTACTACGTCTTCATTACGCTTCTACAACGATCCCGCTACGATTATACCACATTCTCACCACGCTTATTCTGCGACCTCACTACGATTATCACGATCTTTCTACGCTCATCACGTCCCCACTACGACCATACTACGATTTATCTGATTGCAACACCATCTTACCACGCTACTACTGCGATTATAGCACGCTCTTACCACGACCATACTACGATCATACCACGTTCATATCGCGATCTTACTACGCTCCCAGCAATAACGTCAACATCGTGTTCCATATAAATGCTGTATCATTCCTTCTATTTCTCATTGATACGTTTCTCGGAAACAACGCAGTCATGCAACCAAAATCTACGTAAGGGTAAGGGTAGAGGTAGGGGCAGAGGAAGATCTGATAGTAACGAATTATGATCGATCCAGAAGATATATGTCGGACCGACCAATCCAACCTGAATCACAACTTATTGCTGGTCCATCAAGATCAAATGATGATGTTTTAGTGAACGATAGTAGGGATGACACAGATGTGTCAAGAATGATTGAGCCGTTTGAGATAAAGGACAAGAGATCCAAATAACATACAGACAAACAAAAGCTGGAGAGCTTTTATAAATTTTATATGACAATAACAAAGAGCATGATGATCGTAGTATGAACGTAGTCGGGTCGTAAGAACAGCGTGATGAGGACGGCATGGGCGTGCTAAGATCGTACTATGGTCTTGAACAGCGTGGTATAAACATGGTATAGTCGTAGTGGAAGCGTGTTTGGGTCACGGTAAGAACGTGATGGTCGTAGTGAGGTCGTAGTAAAGTCGCTGTGAGATCGTAGCGCAGTCTTACCGACTAGAATCGCGCTTTCGCTACGCTGTCGCTACGATGGTACAGCGACCTTTGCGATCTTACCACGACCTTACTGCGCTCTCACTACGCTTCTACTACGACCTGATTTCGCCACGACCGCACCACGATTGTTTTGAACATGTTCAAAGTTGGCCACGCTCATCACGATCATGAAGACATCACCACGACCGTACTACGACCTTACTGCGATCTGCACGATCATTTTTTTCACAGATCGTAGTGCGATCGTAGCCTAGTGGGATAATTTTATACTCACTTACTGTCTTGTTAACTAATTAATTAGTACAACAACCGATTTGTTTTTGCAAGACTAATTTAACACCACAAAGAAACACATGCAACCCATACACCGTAGCGATTATATAAGACATCAGAGGAAGTTTAGTTTACACAGTTATGAGAACTGTTGACCAGGAGCTTTTTTTAATTAATTTATAAAGAACACGTTTATATCAGTACATTATGAAAATGATTACACAAAGCTTTGTTGCTTTTGATAAAAAAAAAAAAATTATCATTAATAAAACAAACTTCAAAATTTCATAATATTATTTTACATGCATAAAAACCTAAATATCAAATTTATACATAATCTATCAAAATCGAAAATTCATTATCTGATTGTTTTCACAAAAATAATTATTTTGTTTTTATAAAGAGGAACACTTTAAAATTAATTACTACAGAAGTGATAATTAGTTCCTGGCTAAGGTAACTATAAATAGAAAGTATTTGTGGCTAAGGTAACTATAAATAGAAAGTATTTGTTCTTATCTCTATCTGCATCTGTCATCACTCGGTATCTAAAAATAGACATTTGATATCTTATCGCTGACCCTATTAAGTCTACCGAAATTGCATGCATGATTAATTTTAAGATTTATGATCGTAATTAAAGCGGCACTTTTAGGGTGCAATTGTTACTAAGTTTTGAAAACGTTTTGAGGCGTTTGTTGTTATTTGCTAACTGCTACAGAAGTAGAAACATCGTTTAATAATTCTTTTCTGATCCTATTTGAACTTTCAATAATTCATGCTCATGTTGTTGAAAAACATACTTTTTATAAACGTAGAAAAAAAAATCGTTTAAACAGGTTCAAGTTAGAAACCGGTACGTCTAAACACTGCTAAGGAGACTATGCCACAAAGGACTAGAAGGGGTGCTGTTACATGTATTATTTTTACATATTTGGTTAGAGATTGATATTTAATGCATAAATTTCAAATTTTATAAAAAAATAATCACAAATAAACGAGTAATTAAGATTTGTTTAGGCACGTGCCAGTTTTTCTTTGATATGCCGAAAATCAGTGAACCGATTGACACGTGCTATATAACATAACAACTGATTAAACAATCATAACCTTTTTATTTTAAGTAATTAACAATTGTATCGAAAAGATTAATGCTTAATATTTTATAATTAAATGTGTTGTTCTTATTTACAATGATTAAAAGGACAAATAATTTTGCTTTTGTTTTATTTCTTTCCCGACAAAGTTATTTGCCATAGGTGCACGACTTTGATGTGCGCCAACTAATAAGTTAGAGTGTGGTCAGCTTGTTAAATGTTTATGTAAGAGATACCAAGACAAAAGGAATAGATATATTTATAAGTTTTTTGTTTTTATTTTAATTCCGACAAAGATGCGTGTAAATACAAATGGTTTCACTAAAAAATATGAGTAAATTCTGAAAAAAACTATAAAACCTGGTGTTTGCTATTCCACTTTCTATTACTGCTTCATACTTAGTACGAATTACGATTGAATTGAAAAAAAATCATGTGGCGTCCTTGGGGTTTATCAAAACCACTAGTTTTCAACCAGTTTGATAGCTGTTTACGAAGGCTTCATACGATACTAATTTTTTTGTAATTGTTCGACATTTGTTTTTTCTAAAAGTAAAAGAAGTTTAAAAATCATTTATAGAACTTTGAAGCTTCGTAGTCAAATATATAAAGGAGACAAATTTTTTTTTTTTAAATGTTCCACAGTTTTTAGCACATTATTTACGAAAATTATCCCGTATGTGTTAATTAAGAGCTAAAGATATAATTTTGACAGAAAAAGGTTATGCTTCGTACGAATGCCTTGAAAATATGCCTTTACCACATGATGTGAAAATAATGATTTTTGTAATACAAGATAATTTGAATACTTTATACCTAAATCTAACACGTGTAAAAATGAAAAAAAAAACAACAGAAATATTTTCAAATACAATTTCTTTAAATCTATTTTTTCTTTAAGAAGAACAAGTATGTCAGAAGAAAATCAGATTTGTATTTTTTTTACCAAATTGTCTGTTTAAGATATTGTATGAAATAATTTATGAAATAATGACTATGTGGTATGTGCTTTACTCATTGTTGGAGACCGTACGGTGGCTTATAATTATTAATTTCTGTGTCATTTTGTCTCTTGTGAAGAGTTGTCTCATCGCCAATCATACCACATCTTCTTTTTTATATTGGTTGCATGTAGTAAATATTTATTATCATATTGAATTCGTTTTTGTCCAGAAATATATTGCTCAAACGTGTTCTTCATATGATAATAAATTTTGAAAATGAACCATAGCAAACGCAAAAGATATAAACTCTGTCCAAACAGTATTTGTAACTAATTTTGTCTACAAAAACAATAAAGTTGTACGCAAGGAAACTGGTGGTCATCCAATTTTCATCGGTCCATTGTTTTTACATTGGGAAGGATCATTTCTATCTTATACTTTCCTGTCACACATTAAAGCACGCTTGCAAGAAACAATAAACAGTATAGAGATACGTGTTGGTAGTGACGACGAAGGTGGTCTGACTAAAGCATTAGATAGCGTCTTCCCAAACGCAACAAGACTTTTATGTACTAAACACATTAAAGATAATGTATCCGACCACCTGAAAAATAAAATTGGTTCCAACGACAAAGAACGCAACGAAGTATTGGATTCAATTTTCGGTTCTACCGGACTTATCACAGCCCAAGATCAAGATGAGTTAAATGAAAAGGCAACACATATCTCTGCCTGTTATCCAAACTTCAACACGTACTTTCAAAGTAGACTTAAAGAACGATTGTACGAGTATGTACTGAAACCCCGTAACCAGCTTCAACATGTTGATTTGTGGACAAATAACAATTGCGAATCGATAAATCACGTATTCAAAACGGCGATTAACTGGAAACCACAAAGTTTACCAGAACTAGTTAAAACGCTCCACGAACTAGTCAAGCTGGAGTTTGCCGACTTGAGACGAGCACTGTACAGCCAAGGAAATAACCTGCTGTTTGGATATTTTAAGCGCCACCAATTGTTATATCAATGCTGGCTTACGAAAACACCTGATCAAAAAGATCGCCCTTTTCAAAAACTAATGAAAGACAGTGACAAGTCTAGTTTGACTTCAGTAAAAGCAAAAACAGTGACAAGTACTCTGTGTGACTTTACCATGCCATTGCCTCAGAGACTTGCCAAGAAACCATGTCAAACAAAAAGACCAAGGGTTGCCCGAACACAGCCGCGATTTTAAATATTTGTATGTCTGATATTGCTATGAAATGTATATATATATGATATTGCTATGAAATGTATATATATATATTCAGTGCGAAGTCAAATAAAAATTGATCACTGAAATAATCTGAAAAAAATTCATTTATTAGTATCCAACTTTACCAATCTTGTCGATTAAACACAACAGGCAGCAGGATTCCCGTGTAATCAGTTATGTAATTTGACACGTGTCTAACGGTTCATTGATTTTCGGGATATCAAAGAAAAACAGGCACGTGTCTAAACAATTTTCAATAACTCAGTTATTTGTGATTATTTTTCTATAAAATTTGAAATTTATGCATTAAATATCAATATCTATCATAATATGAAAAGAAATTATAATATCTGTGTTTACGCTGTTGTTGAACAAATATTCTGTACACTTTATTCCCTAAGGAACAAATATTATAATATTTCTTCCATTGGAAATAATATTCCAGAATATTTCTTACTTTTAGTTCTAATATTATATAGGAACTTCTATTCCATGACATCTTGAGTAAGCATTGGCAGCATTAACAATTGTTAAAGTTTAGGTTAGGTTACTTACACAAGTGAGCCATCTCTGTGTTAACAGTTTAGGTTAGGTTACCTACACAAGTGAGCTATCTCTGTGTTAACAGTTTATATGTCAGCTTGTTTGACTTTGCTAAACCAAATACATACAATAATAACATGTACAAAAGTACTTCATTTAATGAGACAATTAAGAGGAAGGATGATTTTGAAAAGTATACAATTAGTGATTGATTGATTGTTGGTTGCTTAACGTCCAGTGGCAAATATTTCATGCATATTCAGGACGATACAATTAGTGAGAAAACATGATAATGTTTTAGATGTCAGATACATTTGGACCAAATTTTCTGTTATCATTCAAAATGTAAACAGGTGTCATGAAATGTTGACATAAACAACATCCACCTTGAAAAACAAAAATTAATACATGTGTTGTCTCATCAAAATTTGTAATGCTAAGTTTCATTCATTAACAGATAATCTCATTAACCAATTTACTTTTGTGAAATAATCATTATTACCAGGAATGTTGAAATTACTTGTTAAAAATTGTTCTGAAAGCAATAGTTTACAAGTTTCAATATTAATTTTTACTAGGAGCATTTGAGGTTTTTATATCTAATATTCAATGTTTTTTTCTAATAATTTAGTCTTACAAACATGATGGAATGTTACTATAAGGGTATAGTATTTTGGTATAGCACATTGGGATTTTTATAGTGCTTTGATATGTAGTATTAGATCAAACTTGAATGATCTGCTTTCAAACTTGTAGTATTTTTTTCATCTTTTTTTAAATACTATTTTTAATAGATTATAGTAAAGGTGGGTGCTGCTTGGTAAGAAGAAAAAAACTCATTAATATCACTAACAAACATGTCATATCAGTGGAATGTAAAAATAGATGGGAAATTATATTTGAATAACACTATTCAAAATTAAGTTAGATGTAAAGTTCTGTACATTAAGGACTGGTCCATAATAGTTGTTATGTAAATGAAGATTAAAAAAAAATAATTCAGCGTTTCTTTCAAAGACGTCCAGTAATGCCCTTCATGTCAGATAAGTTTTACGATATTACCATATTGATTTAGACTATACCAGAGATTTTCATCACATGCCATTTCATAGTGCAAACCATTACAGACTATTATTCTATGAAATACACATGGAATTGATGTGTTAGTTAATTTCTTACCAGAGAAGTTAAAAAATAAGAGAACTTGATATTTAATGTCCACTGATTTGACAAAAGCAATAGAATATTGAAAACATTGCATGAAATTATACAAAATGCAATTAAGCATAAAGTACAAAAGGCTGAATATGTTTAATATATACACGTGCTGTATTTCAAATGTATATTTTTTTTTATAGATAGCAAACACACTGCAGTAGATTTTCAATATAATGAACATAGTATTTCAGAACCCACTTTCAAGAAAGTAATTTTTTAAGAATGTTAAAACAAAACATGATGAACATGATGCACATCTTGTATAAATTGAATGAAGAACAATGCTTGAAAGGATACTTGTTGGTGTTCATATTATTGGTGGTTTAAACAAGGTAGTACTTGAAGCTGTAATCATGCTTAAAATAAGCAAAGTAGATGTATGACACTTATATTATTTTTGAACATAAATGACTTGAAAGGAAATTCAAATATTCAGCAAACATGGAATAGAATTGATAAATTGCAAATGTAAGTTTCATTTGAATGAAAGATTCCCAGGAAAGTATATCTCCTGTAGTTCAAAACATTATATTGTTTTAATAGTAAAATTTTCCATTCCTAAGATATTTTTCCTTCTAGTATATTTAGTTTTTCCAAATGTTTTATGATATTTTCATGAGATTTACTGATGTTGCTACCTAATTTCTAGGAAAAAAATATAGGCTAATAAAGAAATATGTGAAACTGTGAGTAAAACTCAAATACTTGTAGATGGATATTTCTCTTTGGATGGGCTAGTTTTATTCATATTGGTGTAGGTCATTTTCAGATGAAAAGCTTCTATTGTCTGGAACTCAACAAAAATTTGGGGGAAAATGAAATAGTTAGACTACATTTGCATTGTATGGTATTTGAAAACAAACCACACAATCAATATACCATTTTGAAATCTTTTGTGAGGAAAAGTTTGTAAAGTTAAGTTGTAACTGTAAAATCTCCAAGAAAAATTTAAACTACCATAGGATGTTCACTTCTTTAAAAATATGTATTTCAATGTTCTTTCCAAAAATACTGAAATTTTGATCTTTTTAAAATTTCTTACTTAATTGGTCAATGGTATTACTATTTACTCCAACTATTTATTCTATCACTTTATACATGTGTATGGGGTTGTGCATGCTATGCACCTTTTCAAGCTAAGCTTATATATGCATGGATTTAGTTTGATTGTAAACTACACACACTTGGAACAATGAATATTGAGCTTTGTATGTGAAAGTATGAATGTTTCAAATTTTCTGTTAATTAAAAAAAAAAAAGCATAGCAAAACTGCAAACAATGAATATCCTATTCCAGGTAAATGCTTAAAAATGCTTCAAACCCAGCGAACTTTGGACATTAAATTTTACCCTCAGTATAGGGAAGCAGCCAGGTACTGATCCCTGCATTTATTGATCCCTTATTTTTTTCTGTCTTCAATTTGTATTGGCAACTCCTAACTCTTCTACCAGTAAATAGATTTTTATGAATTTTCAGCAGAATTACTTGTGGCATTTTGTGCTTCTTTCAATTTCTGATCAAAATTATTTTTGAGGTTTCTTATAACAAAACATAGAAAAGAATCTTTATTACCTAATCGCTTTATATCATTTTATTTTATTTCTTATCTGAATACTTTTGGAGGTTTCCCACAGAAAACATGGATTTTATGGAATAAAACAATGTGGAGGGAGGGAGTTATGATCAGTGAGCTTTGGTCACAACTTTTTTTACTATCACTATGAGAATTGTTAACTTTTAGTCTGTGATGGTATTAGGAGTGTATGTTTAGCACTAAGTCATGATGTATCACATATCTATAGAACAATCTTTAGTTGATATAATTTTTGACAAGTTGATCTTGGACAGACTTACCTAATCTTTTTGGGTCTTATTTGAATATATAGATCCCATGTAGGTAAACAAATATTAGATACCAATTTTCATGTATTTTGTGGGTAAAGGTTAACCACGAATTTAAAGGTTCAACAAAGTAATTTTCTAGAGGCTTGTATGCAGATGTGAAAAAACCATCAAATCCAATATCCACTAAAAAACACAATTGCTGCTCAGTCCAGGAAATTTAGTATTCACGAAAATAAATGAATTCAAAGTAATTCAGAAAAATGCTTCACATGTAGCAGATGTTTCTTTTTAGCTCACCTGGCCCAAAGGGCGAAGTGAGCTTTTCTCATCACTTGGCGTCCGTCATCTTCCGTAGTCCGTTAACTTTTACAAAAATCTTCTCCTCTGAAACTACTTGGCCAAATTTAACCAAACTTGGCCACAATCATCATTGGGGTATCTAGTTAAAAATTTGTCCGTGAAACCAACCAAGATGGCCACCATGGCTAAAAATAACATGTAGGGGTAAAATGTAGATTTTGGCTTATATCTCTGAAACCAAAGAATTTAGAGCAAATCTGACAGAGTAAAATTGTTTATCATGTCAAGATCTATCTGCCCTGAAATTTTCAGAGGAATTGGACAACCCGTTGTTGGGTTGCTGCCCTGAATTGGTAATTTTAAGGAAATTTTGCCGTTTTGGTTATTATCTTGAATATTATTATAGATAGAGATAAACTGTAAACAGCAATAATGTTCAACAAAGTAAGATCTACAAATAAGTCAACATGACCAAAATTGTCAATTGACCCTTAAGGAGTTATTGCCCTTTATAGTCAATTTTTACAATTTTCACAAATTTTGTAAATTTTGTAAATTTTACAAAATATTTTCCACTGTAACTACTGGGCAAAGTTCATTATAGATAGAGATAATTGTAAGCAGCAAGAATGTTCAGTAAAGTAAGATCTACAAACACATCACCATCGCCAAAACACAATTTTGTCATGAATCCATCTGTGTCCTTTGTTTAATATGCACATAGACCAAGGTGAGCGACACAGGCTCTTTAGAGCCTCTAGTTGATTGATAACATTAAAGGTGTTGGATATCTTCGGGTTTATATAGCTATATCAGATTTATAATGTGAAATTAAGAATTCTTTACTATATTTATTTTATAATGTGGACTATCATGTCTCTATTGCATACTTAAGAAAGTGCAGCACATGGATAGAGACAATTCATGCTGTATGGGAATGCATGTACATTCATATATCATATTTTGTCATCAACACAGAATAAGAACCGTATGATTGAAATCTTTGTTCACACACATTTAAACATTGAAAGTCATTCTCTCATTTTGAAGAAGCTTACAAGATGCCATTTTCATATTTTGATAATTTTCTCATACTCTATTGTACATTATAATATTAGAATTCATTTGATACTTTTAAAAAAACAGCATTGAAAGAACTTTACAACATTGAAATTAAAATATGAAATTGTATCCTTATTTTAGTGTTTATTTTTTGTAAGTGTATCATGTATGCAGTTGTCGCTGTAAATTTTTATTTCAACAGCTTAATATTTTTGGTTGTAACAGTAATCCAGTATTTTATTATAATGTTATACTCATACTCTTAATACCTACAGAAGTGGTACAAATCAAACATTTTCTTTATCAGATCATCTGTATTCTCTATGTTATGATGAAACATGTATGATTTTTAGGAAGAGGATATTGGTCATGATAATGAAATGTGTATGTTAGTAATCGACCTTTGACAGCTAGATAAAGACACAATCTCAGGAGATCTTTTGTGAATTTTTATTGAAAACTAGTATCTATCTTTTTATAATTTCAGCCAATTGGACTCCAAAGTATGATGGTATAAACCTACGACCGCGAGCTGGACTAGTATTTGTTGAACCGACGGTCTATGATGAAGTGCTTAAAGAAGAAAGATTGATCCGAGGGGGTCAAACAAGAAACTCTACAAGAAATTTAACTTTAGAAACAGATAAAATGTTAGAAACTGTAGAATCGTGACCAAGGCAGACATAGTTTTCTATTTAAATAATTTCATTCATTCCATTTCATATAATTCTTTCAAACTAAATTGTTATTTATGATTCTCACAAATTTTTATCATGAAAAGGTGTTGTGTAATAATTGTCTTGGAATAAACTTAATTGTAAGAAGCAAAAAGTCTGTTAAGAAGTGAAATATGTCATTGCAAGGAAATACTCAGCAAATGTTTCAAAAATGTTAAATGTGTATTTAAGTCACAAGAAATTAAAGTGGATTGTCTCCCATTACCTTTGTGCTTAGTAAATAAAAAGGTCTAATACCTCTTTAGGATAATCAGACTTCTTTACATAAAAAGTCTTGCATTGAATTCTTTGATAGGCAAACCTTAACACTAATAGTTAGTACATGTCACCTGTTAAAAGAGTTTAGTAATTGTTGTTTCCTTTTGTTGGTCTTCATTTATGTATGCATCTATCCATAGTTTGCTTTTGAACTCCTATGTAACCAGTTACTAAATTTCAGTTTAAATTTAGGAAAACCTAATGATATTTTGGACCTCCTATTTAATTTTGATTTAAATGATTTTTGGGTTTCTCTTGATAAATCATGGACTGTGTCATTTTATTACAAAATTGAGAAAGCATCTTGTAACTACTATTGCTTTTGCACCCAAACCACTGACTGCATTTCTATTTAACTTTAATAGAAACTTTAAAACATAATGAAATTGATCATCGTTTATTTTTTTTAATGTCTCTAGGTTTCCCATAGCACACATAACTTTATAATCTACACAAATGGGGAATAGGGGATATGAATATATTACCACTGTTCACAGTTTTCTATTTGATATTGCTTTTTCCTTATATTCAACACTGATTGAAATAATTGTCACTATTTAAGTTGATATATATTTTTAGAATAAATGTGACTTTCTTCAGTTGTGTCAGACTGTCATTTTTTGGATTTGCTTTTTTGAGCAACAACAAAAATAACACCTATTAAGGATTTTGGCTTCAGAAAATTAATAAAAAACACCATTTGAATAAAAATAAAGTATTTCTCAACAGAAAATATATAATACATCAAAATTATCCCAAAACATTGAAAGGTCTGTGTGCCTTTTGTAGCTACATGAATTTTAAAACCAGAATTTGCCAAGATAAGTTTTCTCTCTATATACCTCAATTTTCTTGCCAAATGAACAAGTGGAGACAATCTTGGTACTCCTAATTTTGTGTTAATTTATAATCAATATGTATTTGCTAATATGACTCTGTTTTAAAGATTTAACCTTTTTCTGATCAATGTTTTGTAAATGATGTTGTGTAATTAGAAATGTGTATGAATTCTTTTATCTAAATTGATTTGAAAAACTTCATTCATCTTTAGATACACAAATTACTTATCAGTAATTTAAAGCATATCTGTGATATATAATTTGTTTGTTTTGTTTTTCATTCATGTGATAAAAACATTCCGTCCTATTCTATGTGATAGTTTTAATCAAGAAATGTTTTGCTTGTGAAATGTTTAGTTTTATGCTGCATAGCAGTAAATGTTTATTGTTCTTGTTGTTTTGAATTTTCCTGAAATCAGTAAAAAGGTCCCAATACAGCATTTTAATTTCATACATGAAGATCTCTTTTGTACAATATAGATAATTCATTTTGATTGATGAAAATTTTAATCTATATCATGATAGTTATCTATTAATCTAAAAATTCATAATAACTGTACCATTCACCTGATTAAAATGCAAATAAATAACAATTCGTTTCTCAAGAAACACAATCAAATATGACACTATTAATTTTTTTAAACAAATTAAAATCGTAGTATTAATACTTTGTTGTTAAACGATCAGAACTAATATATAATGATTTTTATGAACAGCCATAGGAATCAGTTACGAGGTGATTGGTTGAATGCTAGTTCCATCTAGTTTCAGTTACTCTTATTTTTCTGTATGAACAATAAACTATTGTTATTATGTTTTAGTGTGCTTTGTAACACTCATAAACAGTTGTGATAAATAATGGAACAAATGATAAAAAACCGTAAAGATTTTTGCTATTCAGATTTTATACAAACATTTTTTTATAAAATATGATTTTATCTGGAGATATATTGACAAAATTAAAGGTTTTGAGCATGTGCTGTATAAGGAAATACATAATGACAATAATTAGATAAGTGTTTCAAATTTTCAAATTGTGACATGGCCTTGATTTATACTGTTTGTACTTGAGCAGTTCGTTTTTCTAGTTATTATAGTTAATAATGGAGTTGTTATATGTTTCAGTTAAAACTGCTGAATTGAAACTTTAATGTTGCTTTATATGTTTTGATACAAGTGACTACACTGTTATATATTGGTTATTGTTAAAGGCTTTACACACAGCACAACATATAGTTACAAAGTAGTATTATATAGTATAATGCCAAATCAACAAGACAATAAAAATAACGTATTTTTACAATTCTTTATTTGTCTATATATAGTTTCTCCCTAAAATGATGTCTTCCTCTCTGGTTTAATCAAGTTATGATACTTAAAAACAAGAGCCATGAACAATATTAAGTAACATGTGGAGTGTGCCACATTCATTGCTTACGTTATAAAAAATAAAAAAGATGTGATATGATTGCTAATGAGACAACTCTCCACCAGAGACCATTTGATGTAGAAGTTAGCTACTGTAGGGTACCATACAGCTTTCATGCATGTCAATCCCTATCCAACTCTCCAAAGATTTCTTGTTGCAGTCATATAAGATCTATTTTTGTATGCAGTCCTACTCATTGTTTTACTTTATTTTCCTTTTAGATTGACTTTATATCCTCCATTTTATGTTATGTTCATTATCTAGTTATGTAGCCTTTTTGTGCTGCTGGGGCATAAAACATCATCAGTCAATCAGTCTTAAAAAGATTCCAGCAATAGTGTTTTTCTTTCTGTTTTGAATTTCCCTAGGTGTTCAGTATTTTTATTATTTTACTTTTTTCTTTACTATTTGGCATTCACTCTGGTCTATAATGGATATCACTTGCTAGTATGAAAATAAAAAGATGTGGTATGATTGCCAATGAGACAACTCTCCACCAGAGAACAAATGACATAGAAGGTTAGCAACTAGTTTATTTAAGGTGGTACCAAACACCTTGACTAAAATTAATGTGGCTCGTTTAATTTTCATAAAATTTTGACAAAATTTTAAAATTTCAAAAAACTTGAACCACACACTTTATCGGAAAAATTTCATTGGATATATAGCAGTTTGACAAACACTAATTTTGATAATTGCGAAGCTTAATATTTCCTTAACAATAGAACGTGATTAAAACGTTCAGCTGATTTTTACAGAGTTATCTCCCTGTAGTGTTATGTACCACCTTAAAGCAACTAATTTAATAACATTTTGTAATCTTAATTTCACTTTTCATTTGATTGAGCCAAAGTTTACTGGGGTAAACATTCATGCAATCAATATCATTATGTGGCTGGCTTGATAGTTATCAATTTTCCAGACTTATTCACTACTTTTGACATAAAAAAAAACATTGTGCATTGCGCCCAACATTCTCTACCCTATCCATGAACATTTCAAAAATTTATCAATGAAATATATACTCAGATATACAAGTTACAAACTGATGTGTATATGTATTACCATACTTGTGTCATGGTTGAAAAAAGACAAAGATGGATAAAGAAAGAAAAATTATTGATTGCAGGAAACATTTTCTCTAACATGTTAACAATTTACAAACATTAGCAATGATATTCATCATAATAAGTCTTATCATTTTCATTTAAAACAGAAGGCTGCCAAATTACAGCAAATTAATTTCAAAATCAAACTAGAGCTCCATTTTTTCGCCAGTAACAATATATAAAAATTTTAAAAGCATGGGATGAACAGTTATCAAGCATATGCACAAAAACAGCTGAAGCTGCCTGCCCGAGATACAATTAAAAATTAATAACTAAGAATGAATTTTGGATCGGAAAACCCAGTTAAAAATTAAATTTTATCATGGCTACTCTAGAGATTGATAAGGAGTTCTATTAAAAAAGGTGTACAACCATTTTCCTCCAAAATCAGTCATAGGGGCAAGTTGTTGAAACCTAGGTGAATTTAACTCAAATATTTTAGCAACAATTTACGTTCAACTTCATGACAAATTTCAATGATAAATTACTAAACATCGCTTTTTTAGACAATTTTAAAAGAAAAAAAGGAAAAATTTGAACAAATTTAAAGAAATTTTCTGCGTTGTCCATTATGTTTAAAGACTTATATAATTATACACAGATCTTTTGGTAAAGAAAAAAAAAAGCCAACCTTTATACATGAACTGCAGGAAAAACTTCATGAATGTGTTTTTGACACAAAACATTTATAGTACTATTTAGGATTTGTAATTGATTTACCAGACTAGGGCATGGAAACATTCTTTTCGCATGCAAATCGCCAATATATCCAAGCCCCTGCCTTGTAAATAATTAACAAATCCTAATTTGTACTGTAAATATAACTTAAAAAGAGTGCACATGCTGAAATGTCTCACCTGTTTTACTGACCATCGATTTTATGTTGAAAGTCTTGAAGATTAAGGTTTTACTACAAGTATCACATAAACATACATTTTTAAAGATCCATGACAATGAGGTCAAGGTAAGATTGAAACTGTCACACAGACATGTACACCTTACAATTATTCCATACACCAAATATAGTTGACCCATTGCTTATGGTAATTGAAAAACAGACCAAAACAGAAAAACTTACTGTTATCCAATGAACCATGGAAATTAGGTCAAGGTCAGATGATACTGGCTACACAGACATGTACACCTTACAATCATTCCATACACCAATTATAGTTGACCTATTGTTATTAGTATTTGAAAAACAGACCAAACATAAAATCTTAACATTGACCATGAACCATGAAACTGAGGTCAAGGTCAGATGACAACGGCTAGACAGACATGTACACCTTACAATCATTCCATAAACCAAATATAGTTGACCTATTGCTTATAGTACTTGAAAAACAGACCAAAACACAAAAATTTAACATTGATCAATGAACCATTAAAATGAGGTCAAGGTCAGATGACACCAGCTAGACAAACATGTACACCTTACAATCATTCCATACACCAAATATAGTTGACCTACTGCTTACAGTACTTGAAAATCAGACCAAAACACAAAAAATTAACAATGACCAATGAACCATGAAAATGAGGTCAAGGTCAGATGAAACCTGCCAGTCTGACGTGTACCCCATACAATCATTCTATACACCACATATAGTTGACCTGCTGCTTGTATCTGAGAAACAGCCCTAATCACGTAACTTTAACCTTGATCACTGATCCGTGAACTGAGGTCGAGGTCAGGTTAACCCTGTCTGACGGACATGTAGACGTTGCAAGGAACCCATATACCAAATATATTTAACATGTTACTCATAATAAGTGAGAAATTCACATGACAAAAAAACTAATTCTTTTTCAAGCAGTCACTGAAACATGAAAATGAGGTCAAGGACAATGGGCAGACGGAAACTTCGTAACATAAGGTATCTGCAAACAAGGTCTTCTACTTTCTGAAATATAAAGCTTTATACAAATAGTTTACGCCGCCGGATAGTAATACATATGGCTCGCATACTGCGACTTTCGTCGCAGGCGAGACAAAAATTACATAAATTGTTGAAGTAATATTTAAAATTGGAGTTATCTTCCTTTGTTCATAATTGTAGTTGAACCAACTACAATTACTGACTCCAATGATGTTTAATTTTTAGTACCCACTACCCTTCATTGCTCACAAATACATTTTTATATAGATCTCTTAGAGGAAACACTGCTTGTGTATCTCTTTATTGTCGTCTGTTATCCTTTTATTGTCTTTATAGTTTGTATCTTTCTTTATCTCTTCTGTCAGTTATCATTTTGTGTCTTCACAACTTGTATCTTTCTTTATGTCTTCTGTCTGTTATCCTTTTATTGTCTTCATTGCTTGTTTCTTTCTTGATCTCTTCTGTCTGTTATCCTTTTGTTGTCTTCACTGCTTGTATCTTTCTTTATCTCTTCTGTCAGTTATCATTTTGTTGTCTTCACTACTTGTATCTTTTTTTATCTCTTCTGTCAGTTATCATTTTGTTGTCTTCACTGCTTGTATCTCTCTTTATTGTCGTCTGTCTGTTATTCTTTTTATTGTCTTTATTGTTTGTATCTTTCTTTATCTCTTCTGTTAGTTATCATTTTGTTGTCTTCACTGCTTGTATCTTTTTTCTTCTCTTCTGTAAGTTATCATTTTGTTGTCTTCACTGCTTGTATCTTTCTTTATCTCTTCTGTCAGTTATCATTTTGTTGTCTTCACTGCTTGTATCTTTCTTTATGTCTTCTGTCTAGTTATCATTTTCTTGTCTTCGCTGTTTTTATCTCTCTGTGTGTCTGATGTCTGTTATCCTGTTGTTGTCCTCGCTGTTTGTTTCTCTCTTTATGTCTTCTGTTTGTTATCCTTTTCTTGTCTTCACTGCTTGTATCTCTATTTAATTTCGTCTGTCTGTTATCCTTTTGTTGTCTTTATTGTTTACATCTATCTTTATGTCTTATGTCTGTTATCCTTTTGTTGTCTTCACTGCTTGTATCTTTCTTTATCTCTTTTGTTAGTTATGATTTTGTTGTCTTCATGCACTGCTTGTATCTTTCTTTATCTTTTCTGTCAGTTATCATTTTGTTGTCTTCACTGCTTGTATCTCTCTTTATTGTCGTCTGTCTGTTATTCTTTTTATTGTCTTTATTGTTTGTATCTTTCTTTATCTCTTCTGTTAGTTATCATTTTGTTGTCTTCACTGCTTGTATCTTTTTTCTTCTCTTCTGTAAGTTATCATTTTGTTGTCTTCACTGCTTGTATCTTTTTTTATCTCTTCTGTCAGTTATCATTTTGTTGTCTTCACTGCTTGTATCTTTCTTTATGTCTTCTGTCTAGTTATCATTTTCTTGTCTTCGCTGTTTTTATTTCTCTGTGTGTCTGACTGATGTCTGTTATCTTGTTGTCCTCACTGTTTGTTTCTCTCTTTATGTCTTCTGTTTGTTATCCTTTTGTAGTCTTCACTGTTTGTATCACTCTATGTCTTCTGTCGGTTATGCCTTTGCCATTTGCTGTCCCAGGTCTGTTGTCTTTTGTCTTTTATCTATTTGTTGTTTTCTGTCTACTAGCCTTTTGTTGTTTTCTGCCTTTTATCCTTTTGTTGTCTTCTCTGTTTGTTACATTTCAGTACGGAGTTAATTTTTTTAGATAATCATATCATATTTAGTTCTCTTCAGTTTATTTTTCAAATCTGGCTTTTCCCCTTAATATATATTTTTTCCATTGTTTGGGTGTAGAATCACTAATTCAGGACGTACCAAAAAGTAGTAAATATTTAAACCATACATGTTTTTTTATTACAATATTTTTATGCCCCCGTCTTCCTATATAAGTGTATACACAGACGTGCCGCTGGAATGGGTCCTTTTTTTGATATGTCAAATATATCAATGGGTTGCAATTTCACCAAAGAAAGATATGAATGGGTCAGTCATTTTCGTTTTTCGATTAGATATCTGTATATATGCTGTTTTATCCTTTTTTAAATCAAATTAAGATGTACTTTGTATTGGACAACAGAGAAATATATGAATTGGTTATGATTTTGCCATGCATTATATTTATGGGTCGTGATTTTCATAAGACGTCAATATATGAATGAGGGGTGTTTTTGAGATCCCAGCTGCACGTCTGTACCCTAAATTCCATGTTGGAATTAGTACATTGACTCTTGCCTATTTACAAGCGGGGGCATTTGTGTTCCATGGACACATTCTTCTTTTATTTCAGTTATGAGTAAAATATATATATAGGACTACTATTTTTGGTATATAGTATGATTGCAGATTATTCATGTCCAACAGGTTTCACTTGGTATAGATAACATTTCATAGATTAGTGGTCAACACAAGTTTTCACGATAAGGTTCGTTTCGCAGATACTATAACTCATAGGTCAACTATATTTGGTGTATATAATGATCCAGAGTTGTGCAGATCAGTCTGACAGTGTTCATATGACCTTGACCTCATTATCACAGTTCATTGGTCTTTGTTGAGTTTACGTGGTTAAACCTGTTTCATATATATATGTAGGACTCGGGAGGTGCGATGGGGACACTGAAGTGCGGTGGTCACGATGAAGTGCGATGGTTTTCGCCGAAGTGATATGGTCCTTTCGCTAATGTCCGGTGGTCGATATGAAGCGTGATGGCTAGTTTAAAATATACAGATGTGCAAGAAGTAGACTTTTTATTAGTTAGTATATGAATTTGCATTCATTATTGTCTATAAAACATTTATGCCATTTGGGTATCGATGATATGTATGAGTATGGTTGATATAAAAGAATCGTTAAAAGAATGATTATCCTGCAATAAGCCTGTTACAATATATTTCAAACAGTGTTTGCAACATTCAAAATTAAAGAATATATTTCATATTTATATGTCCTTAGTTACAGTTTTATCCTCTTTAACTTTACTGCATGTAGACATAATTCTGCGTTAACAGTTTATCTTTACTTTGTTCCTCTCAGAAGTCTCCTTTCACTGGAAATGCAATGGCTTTTTATCATGGCTGTTTTAAATTAAACGGGTATTCTCGATGCTTTACTTAAAAACCTGAAAAAATCCTTTTGAAAAACAAATTTACTACCTAGACTACATCAACATGTGAACATGAAAAACATTTAAAATATAGTTTATGTAATCCATCGCACTTCCGCGTTACCACCAACGCACTTTGGTGTAGCTATCAACAAGATAATATAAGTATAAGGTTTACTATATCTGTTGCGTTTAATGAATGTAAGGTGTACCACTCCATCTGGACTTGCCCCAATTTTCCTGTTTTATTGACCAGCACCAGGTTTTTGTGGTTACGTCCGTATCTCATATACTATATTAGGAAATAAAAGCTCTATCTTTTGCGTATAGAACAATTAAAAGGTGTGCATTTGCGTCTGACAGAGTTCATATGTCCTTGGTCCCACTGTAAAGGATAATTGATAAATGTAAAGCCGTTGCAAGACGACCTTGAACTTGAAAGACGTTCAACTTAAATTTCAATAACGATCAATAAAGCAGTCGAGATATTTCTTGTTCTTCTTCACAGGCATTGTAAAATTATGTTTCAGGTATTTTCTTAGCGGAAATACAGTGTTGTGCTTTGCCTTTACTGACTATGCAATATAAATTGTCTTTCTCATATGCAGAGAATATATACTGTATTGAATTTTCCACTGAGGATATGCCTCAAAATTTACCGAAAGACTGAATATGCCATACTTAAGTATTGTTCATTTCTTTCATATCGGTTAAAAATTACGGCCGTACTAGTTCAAAATTGATCCTTATTAATATTGTGGCAAAAACAACCCGAAAATTCTTAAAACAAGCTCAGGGTGTTTAATCTTCTAAAAGAAAACTAATGCCTTATTACAAAATAATATCGAACGCTGTTCTTCCAAGAATATTCGGGGCCTCGGTGCCCGAGTGGTCTAAGTAGTTACTACTGTAATCACTAGCCAGTCAACACTGAGGTTGTGAGTTCGAACCCCGCTCGTGCGGGTGCACTCGACTCCAATCTTAATTGACTAGGATTGTCAGTTTTCCTATCGAAGGTCGGTGGTTTTCTCCGGGCACTCCGGCTTCCTCCACCAATAAAAACTGACCGCCACGAAATAGCCCAAAAGCGGTGCTTAAAAGTGGCGTTAAAACACCAAAAATCAAAATCAAATCCAAGAATATTCCATACAACAACATCATGATAGTTGAAATACATGTTTGGTCTTATGACCGTTCCAGGGGGTATACGAAACACTGACAACGCAGTCAACGATCTTCCATAGTTTGTCCTGTACTTAGCAGGAATGCTTACATCGTATTCGAACCGAAATATGCATATTGTCTTGAACAAAGCAAAAAGTCACGTCACGTACTAGATGGTATTCCACGTTTATAGAAGTTGATATTTAAACCAAGATTTAGCTCACAAAATGAAACTCACTGTCCAGTCCCTTGCTTTGGTAAGAAAAATCCCCAAAATAATTAAGATCAAAAACAAAATAGAAGGTGCACAATGGCATTATATAGAGAAGATCATGAAAAAATTTCATCAGATTCTGATTAGGGGTTTATGAAGAAAAGGAGATACAAATGTGTACTGTAGTTTCTCTGGTAGTGTGTACATGGAGCTGAAGGAAATCGCGAAAATGATTCTGATAAAAAATGGAAGATGCACAAAAGGTTAAATGGCTGAGATTGTGAGAAAGTTTCCATAAATTTAAGTGAAGGCTTTAGGAGGAGTTGCGGGTACAAAATGGGTACCTCAAATAAAGAAATGTCAAAGTCCATGCATTGGTCAGGGAAACCCCAAAAAAATCATCGGACCAAAAACTATATAGGAAGTGCACAATGACATCATATTATATTATATTTTTGAGAAAGTTTCATCTAATCATGATTACGGATTTAGGAAGAGAAGCGGATATCAATATGTTCTATAGTGTGCAGATATGACGAAGTAAACCCTAAAATGCAGATGGAGAAATGGAATAGGAGTTGGAAAAGAACATTATGCGAGTAAGATTCTGTAAAAGATTAACAAAATATTTTCAAGCGATTCAGGAGCAGCTGTATAAAAAGAAAGCTGGTTAAAGTGAATATTTCATTTTGTTTCCAACCTGCTGAATATTTTATCTGCAGAACAGTTATAATGACAGTAGGCTCACAATTTTCGACAGGACAGCAAGATATAAAAGTCAAAGGATTTATGCAACAATACGGATAAAAGGATAATATACGAATAAGATGAAATAAAATCATATTGACAAATATTTCGGCAGAGTAAATGACCTACGTCAATGTCAATCTTTATTCAAAATTGTTTTAATAAGACGCATTGTTTTAGTGAATGGTCATTCGACTAAAATGGTTTCTTAATCTAATGATTTTCAGGTTCGTCAACATATTGAAGATTTACCATCTCATACCAAAGTCACTCCGACTATTTCGGGACATTTCCGGCCTTTAATCCTCTTTCTGCAGACAAAACGCTCATCTCTATGGATGATGTCATCTCCCTCTTTAACAAATATTCCACATACAGATGGCACTGATGCATCTAGAGAAGCTTGGGATTTTCGATCAATAACAGTTCAACCTATTGAGTGCCTGATTAAAATACTCACTCATGGTACTGAAGAACAACACATTCATCTTCAATGGAGACCATTACTTATAAATCAATGGATCTATAATGGGTTCCAAAATGACTCCTTTTTATGTAAATATATTTATGAGTATATAGGGAAAAAAACCTCCTTGGATCTTCTATCGAAAACCCGCCTTTTTTTCTTTAAAGTAATAGATGATTGGATACGAAATTGAATAAAAGGGACGAGGATTTAGACAGATTAATCAATCATACCAATAATATACATTCAAGTAACAAACTTAGTCATGAGATATCTAAATTCAAATTACATCCCTTGATGCATCCAGCTCTCTAACAGATGGCATAATATTCTCAGACCTTGTTTTTAAGCCTACTGACAATACCTGTCCCGAAATAGCACCGCCTTGCTTACTGCACAGGCAATCAAGTCTGAGGAATCTGCTGGTGCGGCTGAAATGTATAAGTGTCTATTGCTCTGTAGAATGCAGTCCATGTGGTAACAAACGCTGCAAATGTTGCACACAGATGCATCATTCACCAACATTCATTAGTAAGGTCACCCAAAAGAATTATAAAATATTGTGCAATGTGACCTTCAAAAGTTTGAATGTTATTTACATTCTAGAACGTTCGGTTTGTGACCTGCACTATGTTGGTGTGTCAAAACAGCCATTACACAAACACCTCAATTGACATAGGATCGAAATCTCGAAGAAGCCATATCTTTCAGTGGGCCAACAATTAACTTGTCAGATCGATACAAAGCAGAAGAACAACTAATAAAAACACAGACCGGCCGAGGCAGGGAATTTATACATCCCCACAGCAAAAACAAAAAAGACACTAAGTAAAGATCTGAGAGTACTCGCAGTTACTGACAGCTAGTTCAAAGCCAATAACAATTTATAAAAAAAATCATGTATCTAAGACTAAAATATCAATCAGTACACATAAAGTCTAACATTTGATTTTGTCAATTATTTATAGACTTCCCCTTTTTGCATTTACCTTGGAGTACGGTATTTTTGTTATATACTTTTAACACACTAGCAACTCATTTTAATATTGCATTTTGGAAACTTGAATGATTGACAGTCACACTGACGAAGGTAATTTGTGCTGAAATATTTGTCAATACACTACAATTTCATTTTATTCGTATATAATTATCTTTTATCAGTATCAATTCTCAAATCTTCAGATTTTTATTTCTCCTGTTTAAATTCTAGAAAAGGTCAAATACAATTATATGAAAGTCCTTAGTGTTCATACACACAGTTAATTGAAAATTAATTCGTAATCTTGAAAGTTTTACAATAAACAAAACCCAATACTGAAGGCCTGGGTGTCGTGCGTGCGTAGTTATACATCGCAAACTGTCAAAATATAAAAGTATATGTATATCATATAATATACAACCAATAAATATCGCTGATGAATGCAACCGAAAAAAAAAAACCTGCCAATTCAACTAGGTTCATTTAATCAGAATCTTTCCCATCCCTCCCGCTTGGTATCTTTCCAGAGAATGTTACTCAAAAGAACTTTTAAGAATCCCCGTATCAGAATCAGTGGATCAAGTCAACAAGGTTTTTTTAACTTTGATTTGTATCATTCTTTGAGGACATGGTTTTATAAATTCATTTATTTATTTCCAATACGGGCTAGTCAAGTCTCAATAATAACACTTTTGTTCTAATTTCTTTAAATATTAACAGAAAAAAAACTCTGGACCGATTGCAAGTTAGTTGTAAGGTATTTTCATGGGGAACCTCAGAAAGCAGTCTACTTTATTTTTGGTACGTTGTTGTGTTGTAATGAAAGAGATAGCACCTAGTGTTTTAGAAAATACTCAGTTGAAACTGAGAATTAGACCAAACCATACATGATTAAAAGTAACCAATCCTAGTGCAAAGGGTATTCGGTACCTTTCCACAGAACTTTTTATAACAACAACCGTCTTGTCAGTATAAATTAGTATTTTCACAAAATACTTTTATAAAAATAAGATTTGATTTTGATTTTGATTTTGGTGTTTTAACGCCACTTTTAAGCACCGCTTTTGGGCTATTTCGTGGCGGCCAGTTTTTATTGGTGGAGGAAGCCGGAGTGCCCGGAGAAACCACCGACCTTCGATAGGAAAACTGACAATCCTAGTCAATTAAGATTGGAGTCGAGTGCACCCGCACGAGCGGGGTTCGAACTCACAACCTCAGTGTTGACTGGCTAGTGATTACAGTAGTAACTACTTAGACCACTCGGCCACCGAGGCCCCTATAAAAATAAGAAGATGAGGTATGATTGCCAATAAGACACCTATCCACTAGAGACAGTTTATTTTGTTATTGTCAGTTTTGTACAATAGTATTTCTATAGAACATATCGTGACAGAACATTGGTCTATCAACAGAACATTTTATTCTAATACTACTGTACAGTGGTCTTAAGTTTAAATTTACAGTTTTATTGCAAGTGTAGTACATTGGTTTTTCTCTACAGAATTGAATATATATTATTTTTGTCTCGACATCCTAACATCCTACAGATGCGTTTTCATATAACATTTCATGTTCATATTTGTATTATTGTATTTTGTTGATCATTCACAAATATGATACATCTAGCTTATTTAGTTATTTTTGTTCAAATGATAATACTTCTGGTTTATCAGCAACCATTCGACGAATTCCTTATCAAATCCGGTATTACAATTGGAATTATGCAAACCCAAATGGGTATTTTCTTCTCATCTGATAATCAGAAGCAATAACAAATTTAAAAACCTAATAGAAATTTTATGATTTTATTCAATATATTTTAAATATGTTAGGGTTCGAAGATTTAATGCAATTGACTACTTAAATGATATTTATCCAAGCATGTCTGTTAAGAGCATTAGTAAGAATAGGATTTTCTCTCATTTAAATAATAGTTTTTATTTTTTAATTCCACAGACGTCCTGTTCAATCAATATTAAACTTAATACTGTTTTGTTGATAACAAAGACTTGAACGGGTAGAATAAAAGTAACCATTGATGAAAATTGATTTTACTTGTGTAGTTTATTTAACTGATGCCAGTTGTACGGAATAACTCAGTCTCCTCAGGTAAGCATTGTTTCTTCAAGCAATACTGTTTTGGTTTAATTATAACTTACCAGTCATATTCGCTTTTTATAATAAACACCAATGTGTAAATTGTGTATAATAGCTCTCGTATGGTAAAATACTTAATATTAAGAAATATAACGCAACCTTTATCATGTTGCTGTATGAAAGGATCAATGTAAGAGAGGGGGTCTTTTAAAGGCTAATCAATGTGAACACTGACATTGGTAACTTTAATCCGATGTTATCGAGACAATCTCCCAAAAACATTTAAACTCAAGAAAAAAAATCATTCAAATCGATACGATACAAAATTAAATCAAGTTATTTGAAAGGTTTCTTATTAATACTCGTTGGTAATATAAGAGACAACCTGACAAACAGTATGTACATAAGGACAATGATATGAACAACTACAGCGGAAGGCCTTCAACAATAAGCAAACCAATACCGTAAAGAAGGCACCGGGATCATTCAGAAGAAGAAAAAAAAAACAACTGCATGATTTATGCTAAAACAATAGACAAAAATAATTAAGGCAGACAGCAACCAACGACAACCACTGATTGAATTACAGGGTCCTGGCTTGGGACGGGCACTTAATGAAGGCTTAACGTGTCTGTAAGCGATTAGCCCTCCCATAACCTCGGACAGTGGTGTAACGGTACAACAATAGAATAAAAGACCTGTAAAAAAGGAGTTGAAAAGGGCTAGACTCGTTCAATCGTTACAAAAACAAGTACAGATACGACAAAGGACACAAAGAACCGACCTAAGAGATATGATTGGATAAATAAAATTTATGATTACTCGCAATAACTGAAGGCTAGTCCAAAGCAATAAATAGATTATATTTTCCCCTGACTAAAATATCAACTAGTACACCTCCAAAGGATACAGGTTTTGATTGTTTGTTTATTTTATAACGAAAATATGTGAAGATATTGTAAATGCTAAGGAATTTCACAAACTTTCACGAACATATCAAAATCAATACGGACTATGTCATCGAAATACATGAAAACACAAGTTAATTTTTCAATCAAATAACCTTTATTCGTTTTACTAATAATATGATATCTGACAGATATCTTACATTTGCAGAGTTCTGCGGTTCATGATTATGACAGTAACGAAGTAAAGTTAGTTCAAAGCCATATTTTGTTGAATGATTTCATTTTGACCCGGGGGATTTTTATAACTAATTTCGCGGTGACCGTTATTTGTTTACATTCTTCTCATTTGGTATTTAGTGGATAATTGTCTCATTGGTTATCATAACACACCTTTTAATTTTATATTCAATATATTGTGAATAAAAGGAAATATAGGAATACGTCAATAAGACAGCAACCCAACGAGTGAAATGTTTGGTGCTATTTACTTTTATACTAAGTCTTACTCTTGTACATAATAACGTAGTTACATGTGTCCATAGTATGTGTCTTCATATGCTGAATTTTTATATAAGCCTTTGTCATGTCATTCGTATGTTCTCATACGTTTTTTCCCTGTATAATTCAAGAAATGTACCGTTATAATTCTGTTGCATAACTTGAATAAAGTCCATTTATATATATATATACCTTGTAGGTAAACTTGAGTGCCACCACTGACACATATCTCTATCAAGTACACTTGTAGTAAATTCAAAATAAAACTTAACTAATTATTGGAAGATTTTATATAGACAGAAAAGTATACCTAAAACGACAAAGTTATTTTCATTTACCTGTATATATTATGAAAACCAGTTTTTCAAAAGTGATTATTTTCTAAGGGTTTAATATTTCGCGGTAGTGTTTTGCCATGGCTTTATTTGGACTTGTTTGTTTGCTTTTGGCCTTGAATGTTTGTCCCTAATATTTTATTAACTAAGTATTTACTTTCAGGTATCACAGATCGAATTTATTCGTTCATAGTGTGTTAATTTACGTTTTGATTGAGTTAAGCCTTCCAATTGATGTTTTATCGTGTGTTTTCCTATGTTGTGATGTTATACTATTGTTTCAGAAAAGGGAGAAGGTTTGGTACCATTAAAACGTTTAATCCCGCTGCAAATGTTTGCACCTGTCCTAAGTCAGGAATCTGATGTACAGTAGTTGTCGTTTGTTTATGTAATTTATACGTGTTTCTCGTTTCTCGTTTTTATATATACTAGACCGTTGGTTTTACCGTTTGAATGGTTTTACACTAGTACTTTTGGGGCCCTTTATAGCTTGTTGTTCGGTGTGAGCCAAGGCTCCGTGTTGAAGGCCGTACATTGACCTATAATGGTTTACTTTTATAAATTGTTATTTGGATGGAGAGTTGTCTCATTGGCACTCACACCACATCTTCCTATATCTAAGTATGATAGGATAGTCTGCAAATGCATTTGCTATCAATCGAAAACAAATCTTTATGTTTTGGTAACAAGAAAATTCGGATATGTATGCTTTGCACAAATTGTTTATACATGAATCATTAAAAGGTACAAATTGTTTACTGCACCAGATGAGCATGTCTTTTCAATGATGCTCGAGACTAAAAAAAATAGAAAACGAAGATATTCGTTAATTCTGGCCCCTTAGGGTTGACGGTGATATTGGAATATGGTCACCTGGAATTCTCCCGTCCGTCAGTAAAACGCATGTTGAGGAGGCGTTTGTTTTTATTTGTAAGATGTATGCACGTCCGGTCAATATGGCGAAGTTCGATCTGATGTATCGTGTAAAGTAGTTTGCCAAGCCTTTTTGACGTTATATAAAACATGCAACAACTATATGACGACTGTTGCAAGTTTAAATGTCTTACTCTATCCAAAATTTTCAGTCTTCCACAGTTGTCGATAATTTTTTTCGTTCTCAGTCATCCCGGTCCACTCACTTTACAAAATCTACCTTTTCGATTGATGTTAAATTTGTTCTCAACCTAAATATGCATGACATTAATCAATAACTGTAAAATGATAAGAAATTCAGATTTCAAGTATGGTCACCCTTTCAAATATATGTACATTGTATGTGCTTCTACAATTAAAAAAACCCAGATTTCTGTATTATTTCATCCAAGATCGATGAAGTTTTCAATTTCATGTAAAAACTAGTGTAAACAAAACTAAATTTTTAACTACAACATACGTATTTCTATGAACATTTATACTATAGTGCCTATGGATGTCTTTGATGGCTCCCCATCTTTCAAATGTCTATCATTTGGTTATTTAGAACCTTTTCTTGACAGTAGACAATTAGTAGTTTTTTATTTTTATATAAATGGTCATATTAAGACAGAAAGTTTGAAACAAATTATCACACAACATATAATTAATTAACTGTTTTTTTTTCTAATTGCAGGTGTTTGAAATTATTTGTTAAATACATTCACGGCTTAACTGGACTCTGGGGATTAAGAGTTTAAAACGTTCGATACAGATATTTGCCTATTGTTATAGACGGTATGTTGTCGTTTCTTTGTAGCTTGTTTATGTTGTGGTATACTTTGTCGTCTTTATGAGATATACCCATCATTTTCTTTCGTATTTTTCTACAACGCATATAAATATCTGATATATACAGTAGTAACAAAATTATGGCTCATGGAATCAACCTGAGATAAACTCACAATTCGCACCATGATTTTAAAATTCAATGATGAAACTGAATTAGACCACAGGAATAGTTCTTCTTTAGAAAATATTGACCAGATTCATGGACCAACATAAATTTAGTAAAAATTGGTACCTCACCCATCTCTTTGTAGAAAATTTACTTTTGTGCAGCTAGGATTGTAGCCAATGCTTCCAAGGAAGTCGTTACTGACATAAGAAATACACTGAAAATGGTCAAAATCTTGAATAATATCATATTTTGGATGCAATTACTAATTTTTCTCGTATCTAAAAGTTTTACTACGTGCAGACTTTTATTTTTTTAGATCGTAAATATACAGCTACATAGGAATATACTATAAATAGAATATACTGTGGTAGATTTTCAACAGTATTGTTTATATGAAAATAATGAATTATATTTATGTAACATAAATAGCAAGCATTCATATAGTATCTTGAACACATTTACCTCTTAACAAACAACGAATAACACGACAGTATCACGATCATTTTTTTTTTTTTTTGGCCGCCATTTCATTTAATCGACACCGGTTTCTTAAAAAAATCTAATGTCGTTCAGAACAGTGCTCTTAAGCCTTGCTAACTTGTGAAAATATGATTTATTCATTTTCTGTTCACGCTCTCTCAATAGGATACAAATATAGTGATTTCTTTCATTGTATTAATGCTGTGAGTAATTCCAGATGTGCTTATTTCTATGTAATAATTCTCTTTCCCATTGAACTTTTTCCCTATATTGTTAGCCATAGTACCGTGTATAGATTTTCCCCAAAAAATCAATGAATGATGGGTGGGTGCTTTTTTCTTTACAAGAGGATTCGTTTAGTTCCATCATTGTGTCTTTGCAATTTCAGCTTCTCGTACACTGACCATACTTGTTATTTTCTCTGGTCAATCAAAACGCACTTAATTCTATATGTTAAAATTTACAATACACTTGTTAATGCAAATAAAAATAGTTCTTATTTGACTCTATTCAGTGTAACTTAGGTTCATAATGGTAAAGATTTGACCCAGAGCTCTGGATTTGATCAATATTCTCTAAAGAGTTGGTTTTTTTGGTATGACGACATTGTTGACAATTTCGGAATATTTATGTTATATGACTTCGGATAATCACCATTCATCGTGGTCACAATCTTCTCATATCCTGGTTCTTAATTTAGATAATTACATGATTCAAAACGATTAACATTAATAACTCGGTGGGTAACATGGTCGAAATAGGAATTCGAACTGCCGTCATTCGCAAGTTCATTTAGTTTAAGTTGCTGCTTTCAGTGTGTACACAAAAATCTTAAATATTAACGCTGTAGCTATCTCTGACCTGGGACATGCTACATGAACATGAACATGAATATGGATGGGTTTAACTACTTTTTTTGCACTCAACCTCCCCTTTTAACTTCTTTGGCCTTTAGATAGCAGAATGTACATACAAGAACATATACACATATTCAGTTTACTCTGTAAGTAATTCAGATTGTTTTTAATGTATAGATGCGGGGTATACGTCAACCTGAGTAATTCAGATTGTTTTTATGTGTAGATGCGGGGTATACGTCTGTTTTAATGTATAGATGCGGGGTATACGTCAATCTGATAATGAATTAACAAAGCACAAAAATGGGGATGGGACTTTTTTTATAAATGGACCTAGAAATCTAAAAGTAACTTCAGGTACTACTTTTATAATACCAGCTAGATGCATTCTAGCGCACACATAGCAAAGGGACGTTTAACTAAAGTTTACATTAAATAATCTATGTTATTAGATTTTAAATGAAATCAAAGAAGGATACCTTGTGATGTCCAATCATTCAGTTCAGGTTGTTTTGTTTCGAGAGAATCTGGATGTATATCATAAAATAGGATGTATTCTCTATCTATACTTTAGAAAAGCCCTTCATTATTATGGTGCCAATAAAATAAAGCTAGTTTCATGAATAAAAACTCACATAAATTAGATCCTCGAACTTTCATTTTCTTTTTCACTCGCTACAAAAAATTGTCTCATTTTGGTGCTTAAGTCGTGCCTAGGATTTTATTTTCTTTGTTTTATGTCAAGTTAAATTTTAGAAAAAAAAGTAACCACCAGGAATAAAAAAAAGTACACATTAATAAAAACGATGTCCATAATTTGCAAATCTTTTCATGAGAATTCAATGTTCCGGTTACAGTTTCATCATATCGAAATATCCGTTGCTTTTTCCACCAACACGAATCTTACGAAATAATATACTCTCAGGTCACAAAAAAATTCATAGAGAAATTTTAGTCCTAAGATATTTTGTTCCAAAAGACCCCTTGTTGTCACCTAGAAAAACAAATACAACGTTTGAAATGGCTTCTCTGTAGACAATTTTGAAGAATTGTTTAACTGCCCTGTTATTTACCAGATTATGTTGCATACATTGTCAATTAATTTTTGTCAATTTAATGTTTGCTGAATAGCCACCAATCCAGTATCAAAAGTAATCATACCCTGATCAAAATAATGTATGTCTATATTGAGATTGTGTGAAGATAAACATTTTAAAACATCACATTAACATTTTAAATATAACATGAATTGAAATGTTTTGTCAAATACGTATATGATTATATGTGTAATTTTACTATATTTCTCTTTGTTGTTGAAATTGGTGTAGCTAGTTTATTCCAATGTTATAGTAAAATTTAAATCTTTAACAAGTCCCGATATCTTCAGCAAATCTCATGAAATTCTTTGTATCAAACTACATAAGTCATGTCGAGTGGAATAAAAACTTGAATGCATAAAACATTGAAGTATTTCCAGAGGTGACCTTAGGATTTAACAAGTTTGTTCTGTAAATAAGACTTTAAATTGTCAGAAGTAAAATATTGAAATGGTATTCTTTGTTAAACCTTAATTGGTTAAGTGTCATTTTTTCAAACCAACAAAGCATACTTGAATATAGAGAATGTATATTTACTCAAATCAAGGTCAAAGCCATGTCTGTTTGTACATTGACGACTAACGCACATAAAACTATTACTTATTCTGTCTCGAATACATAAGAACAAATTTGCCTACGGTTGCCCCTATTCATTGAGATACGTTGATAATAAGGTTATTAATAATATTTAAATGGAAGAAGATACTATTTTTTAAAACCATCAAGGTTACAATTAATGTTATTGGATACCTTGCTGAAATACCATACACTTGGAACTGAAAGCGTTATATATCTACACCAAAAATGGCGTCCAGATTGAAAATTGTCATTATGGTAGGTTCTTATTTTCTCGTTTTTCTTTTGTAATATTGTTAATTCAATTTCTTTTTAAATATGAAATCATTTTTATCTATATTTTACATTATCAGTAGCGAAATCAACCATTGTTTCATATCTGAATATCCCTTTGGCCTTTTTCATAACGGTCAAAGTTGGTTTATTAAAAAATCCTGTCTTATAAGAACCATTTTGTTTTAATTATCAGTTCTGTTGGCCTTGGAGAAAGATACTAACAGGTCCGAAAAACAGTCCAAATTCATAACAATATCGGGGTGTTGAATATTATATTTACTTTTATAGTTATAAATCAAAGTAAAACTAATATAAAGTCGAGGTTATTCTTGATGTATTGTAAAGGTCACAAGGATTTCGTTTTACGAGTTGACATTTTGTTCATTTTTGTTAAGTATGGTACTTAGGTAGTCTCTTATAAGACAATAAAATGTCAATCTACAAATACCAAATAATCCACCGACGCCATCACTATATCTCTTCTTTATCAACTTCCTTGTTTTTCTTTTGTATCATTGGTGGACGATACTGAAACTATATTAATTCCGATACGGATGTACGTATGATGTTTTCGTTGATATTTTTGTCTTATAAAGATATATAATATATATGTAGCTTTTAACCAGTTCTTTAATTCCAGTAGAGCTTATCGTGGAATCAATGTATGTCCGGTAGTGAATATCAATTTTGATGACAAATATGCCGGAAAGAAGGGAAATAACAATAGAGTAGGGTTTATTAAAATTGAAATATAAGTTTAGCAAATTGATCCCAATCATGTTAATGACCGTTAAACTAGTGACTTTTTAATAGAAAATTCCAGGTTTCCGTCTCAATAGTATTCGTTACTCACATTTTTAATTGTCTTTCATAATTTTAATCCCTTTTGCTTTTTCTAGGCAATGTATTAAAAAAATGCTTAGCAACCCCATTTTTGGTCAATTTTTTTAAGTGTTCACCTGTAATACACGCCTTAACTACTAGTTTTTTCTTCGAATGCCTGTTATTTCGCAAATGTTTTTCATCATTTCGATGAATTGGATACCCAATAGAAAATATTGCTAAATAATAAGTTGCAGTAGGTGCTCTCCGGGCAAAAGTACCAGTCATATTCGGTGCAAAAACAAAACAGACGAAAAGGCCTCACGTTTTACGGTGTATGCAAATAAATTATTTTTGTCGAAAATTAAATCATAGCGGACCACTTAATACAAAGCAGAGGCTTCAGTCAGGCGTTCGTGTTTAGATTTTAAACATTTTAACGTAAACATCCTATGTACTACATGGATAAACCATATCGTTGCACTCAACTTAACATATTGTATCATACTATATGAAAAGTCTGATGAAGGATAATCTATTCCAAATTTGACTATGGTATTAAATAAAACAGACTGACATGTTTTAATTTCTATGGTATTTTTCATTTATATTCCATACACCTGGTGACAAATATTAGTAGATATAATTTGATCGAACATATTGATTAGAAAATAACCTAAATGTCACGACTTTATGGATAACGAAATAACATACCTAATTGATATTATTTGCTTCAAACATATTTCTGTAACGCAGAATACATAGAAATTGAGTGAACTTTGTATAAGGACGCCACGTACACCAATTAATTAATAAGCTGATATTTTAGTATAACCTAGCTCCTTTTTTGGTAAATGTATGATTAAAAAAATCATTTAGTTCTAGATTCTTTAGTTAAGTTAGCCCAAATGGTCTTTCTTTTAAAGCCCTTCCAGCGTCCAAATAAAACTGCGAATGAAAACGGGGAATGCGTCAAAGAGACAACAACCCGACCAAAGAGCAGGAAACAGCCCAAGGCCACCAATGGGTCTTCCACACAGCGAGAAAATCCGCACCCTGAGGCGGGATTCAGTTGGCCCCTAAACAATAATAAAAATATACTAGATCAGCGAAAATGGACGTCACACTTAACTCCGAAACATATACAGTTTGTATGCGCGTTGGTATTGTCTCAAGTGTCTAGTGGGAACACGTGTCGCCATAATATAGGGTTATTGCATGAATATTGGGAATATTGTCCCGAGTAGAAATTTATATTGCACGAGCTTGCGAGTGCAATATATGTTCTACGAGGACAATATTCCCAATATTCATGCAATAACCCTTTATTGTATAGCAATATAATATTTGAAAGTAAAATTGGTTTAAACTAAGATTTTGTTGTTGATGACGTCATAAATTTTGAAGATTAATTGCACTAGTGCAATATTAGAATTTGTTGCACGCTAACTTTTCGTTACTTTCTGTGGAAATATTATATTGCTATGCAATAATAAATAATACTTAGTCGACAGCATTTTGATCTCTTCTGTCGGGCCTGCGACATTTTGTCTCGCAGTCGGCGGCGTCAGCATTTTAGGTTTAGTCTGTGGATAAAGTTTTTTTTGTAACACCATAACTTTTGCAAACTTTCATGGAATTTTCAAATCTTGGACAGAAGATTATATTTGATAAAAAAATAAAGTATCCAAGGCAAAATTTGGAAAATATTTTTTCTTTTCATTTTCCCGTTTTTTTTAGTGATAATTTTTTACAGTTTACATTGAAATACAGTGTAAGGTTAAAGTTTTTCAGACATCAATTACTTTGTTTAACTTTCATGGAATTTTATAAAACTTTGACAGGTGCTTCTTCATGATCAACAGTCTCCAGAGCAAAATTTTAAAGACATTTTCTTTCATTTTCCCAAACTTTATTGGTAAATGAACTTTTTTTTAGTTACATTTATAAGGCATCACTTACTTTGTCAAATCTTCAGAGAATTTGATGAAAATTTTGAACATTTTGAAAACATGTTTTTCCTTTTTCCACTTTTTACTGATAAATGGAATTCTATTTTTTTTAGTTAACATTTACATACAGTCTTAGAACAAGAGACATGAGACAACTCTCCGCCAGAGACCAAAAGACGTAAAAGTAAGCAGCTACAGGTCACCGTATAGCCTTCAACAATGAGAAAAATATCTACATTTGTATCTATGAACTATAATAGTTCTTTGAGGATGTCGTAAGCCCATGCTTACACTTTGGCATGGAATCAGTTTGATTTTAATATTTACCAAATGTTCAGTATCTCCTACTGAGATGGGAGTCTCTGTAGAAGTATCTGGCTATGTAATTTCAAGTTTCTACTCCAAACCGTATTGCAGACTTGGTTCTTGTAAATAAAAGATGACGTCTGGCCTAGGTGATATAAGTAACAACTGTATTCCTTGATTATTTTGCGTATTTTGTCTTATTACTTTTGCTTTCTCTATTTTGTTGGACTTCATTTTGACGAAATTCTTTGCACTGTATATTGTGGGTTGTTGATTTTCATATAGTTGTGATGTCTTATTGTATGTACTAGAACATGATAAATTCACAGTTTGATTTAATTCAATGAATATGTAAACATATTTGAATAAAGATATGGAAGCATATTTTGCAAGTGCATTTGATAAAGAGAGGACATCGCTCTTCTGACACTCATCTCGTATAGAATTAATCACATTACTGACATCTAACCTTCACTGAGTGTAACAAGTACACAATATGTTTGTAGGTTTTAAGTACAGTGATTGATTTGCATCGATTTTTTTTAAAATTTATTACTGTTATTCGACTGCACCGATTGGATAGTATGATAGATAAGTACCAATAAGTCGTTTAAAGATCACTGGCTTTCTGGAGGGTACTTTAGATTAGATAAGGAGGTAACATTGATCTGATTTCGGGTATATATATATATATATATATTGGATAGATAATTTATATCAGAATATTTAAAACATAAGATCCGACAAGTAAGTTGACTTTTTACATTTTCAATCGTAAGAGGGAGTTTGCAAGTTTTGCATAAAAATTTCATATATAAATGTCATGTTAAAAATAAAACCGCTACCGCGATCATTTTTTTAAAGTGCATGATTGTAGTGGTACTCTATATATATTCCACATGTAATATGATCGTTGTCATTTCACAAACCTATCAATATGTTCCATAGTTTTTAATGATATTTCCTTAGACAAGCACCTAGGTTCTCAATGAAATTATGTTTGGGCTTTTAATTTGTTTATTTTATCTTCCATCATAAATTTGAAAATGAATTGGGATTTATTTATCAATTTAGTCGCTAAATGTGAAGAAGCATATGGATTGTTATATTCCTATTTCTTCCAAAAATTACATGTTGAGGATACATGTATGCCTTTTTTCTCATCAGTATTTTTTCTGTTATCAATAATAATGATTTACAATACAAATCAACTCATTCAAGGATTTATTAAGTAATTAAAAAATTAATAAAATCCTTGACTCGTGCTAAAATAATATACAAGATTGGTGGTCTCATGAAAATATACTAGCTTCGAATACGGGTGCTCGTAGATTTGATCCTAGATCGTGCAAACTGAAGACTTTAAAACTGGTATTTGCTGATTTCCAACTAAGCATGTGGCATGTACGGGTAAGAATAAGAACCGATCGGATCGTGTCCTGGTAAGGTGACAAGTTTTCGTGTTGACTGTTTGCTTGAATATCAAGCTCAGTTTATGGACATAGCATCAAACAGGAATCTAATTCTCATCACCTTGAATGAGCAGGTCATAGTCCTTGGTTGACCCCTGGAGCTTAAACTTTCATTAGTATATGTTATTTCTTTCAATGTGCAACAGTAAAACATCCAACAATACACAATTCCGTCCACTGTGTGACTTTACCTTCCGCAGCACTTAAGTCCCACAACACGGGTTTGTTTTTTGGTGGGGTTCGTTTTGCTCAATTTTTGTTTTCTGTGAAGTGTTTTGGTTGACTGTTGTTTGTCTTTTTGTCTTGTTTCTTTAGGTCATAATAATGTCATTTTTTCTTTTAATTACTGTCTTTTAATTGCCCTTGGTATCTTTTAAACTTAATTATTTTAAAACAACATCCATTTGTTCATTGTTTTACAGTAAAACATCCATTTGTTTATTGTTTTACAGTAAAACATCCATTTGTTCATTGTTTTATAGTAAAACATTAATTTGTTTATGGTTTTACAGTAAAACATCCATTTGTTCATTGTTTTAACAGTAAAACATCCATTTGTTCATTGTTTTAAAGTAAAACATCCATTTGTCCATTGTTTTACAGTAAAACATCCATTTGTTCATTGTTTTAAAGTAAAACATCCATTTGTTCATTGTTTTACAGTAAAACATCTATTTGTTCATTGTTTTAAAGTAAAACATCCATTTGTTCATTGTTTTACAGTAAAACATCTATTTGTTCATTGTTTTACAGTAAAACATCCATTTGTTGTTTTACTGTAAACATCAATCCATATACCGTTTCGTTCTTTGAGTTATTGTAAAACACTCGTCATTCAAAGTCAGGAGTTTTGTATCCAGATTTGCTTAACATGGACTTGAAACCCCGATGTTAGAAAGATAAACAACCCAATTGATTTTTTTTATTTGCTGATATTTCCCAGGGTATATACATTTTAGTTTTTACCTGTTAAGGTGTTCTGTATGAATGTGTTGATAAGATTACAGTAATTAGAGCATTAATCTTATTTATGAAATTCAGACATTAATCTGTTTACTTGTTAGATACTATAGTAAAAGTTATGATCCAGACTAAGTGAATAATTTCATAACCAATTTTCATTAAAAATATGTGTCTACTGGCATAATGAAAATGCTTTCCACTGAAATACAGAAAACATGCAATATAAATATGAAGTGAATAATGGAGAATTATTTTAAAGGTGTAATCATTATAAAAATGACATCATCCCATACTTATCACTTTTAATTAATTCTATAGTTTTCTTTAATTTAATGAAAACTTGTACTGAATGAACTCCATCCCATCTGAAATAATAAAATCCTACCTTTTACTAACCTCTCATTATTCTAACACATATACCTCTATTGTCAAAGAATTTTAAAAACGGAACAATAAACATCAATTCGAACCGTAAATACTTTTCGACATTTGATACTGTCGGAATTTATATTTGATTTCGAGCACTGGTAGGATAATTTCAGTATCATGTGAATTCCATTTTGTTTACAGTAGATTAATGTGATATTACTGACTATTTACAGGTTAGCAGTTTCAGTTTCGTGGGCCAAAAAGACGACTATCAAGATGAGGAAACGTTCGATCTCTGATGAGAAGGAAAATATCAGCGTTTCAGAACCGAAATCAGATCATTCACAAAAGCAGAAACGACCGAAAGAGACTTATTATACGGTTGAGGAATTCGTAAAAGAAGACGTTTATTTGATAAACAGAAAATCGAAAGTCGATAAAAACCTCCTTGCTAATAGTCTTACTGCGAAACTAAGACAGGGTATACCAGGAGAAGTGGCAGTGAACGGGGGTTTAATGAACAAACTCAGACGAGAAAGTCTAAAAGACATTGTTCAACTTAACCATCTTAATAAACAACTTAACAACGAGATGCAAATGGAGGCCAATCGAATCGACAATCAGAGTCAGCAGTTGGTGAGGAGACAGGAACAAATGAAAAGGCAATCAGAATATCTCAGAAAAAATCAAGATAAAATAAGATCTCAAATTAGAGGTCGATCTGGAAATACCAGCTCAAAAGTATCATCCCTACCAACATTGAAAATGTCGCCTACGACATATACTAGTACTGCATTAGATGACGAAACTCGCCGAGAAAGTTTATCAAGGACATCGTCACGTGATTCAGCAAAACAAAGAAAGGAGCTGAAGTCTAATTTCAATATGTTCCCTGTAGAATATGAAAACGAAGATCCAACATATGTGAAGCATTTCAAACATATGGGACTCTTTCAACCGCATAATAAATATCATCATCTTAACGAGAAACAATGTCCAGAGAAAAGTATTCTAAGAAAATCTTATTATATGCCAGAATATGAAATTCTGACATTGTCTATGAAAGATTCCGACCTCAACAGCGAGGATGGAAGTTCAGTAAGTAGTAAGCAGGATCAAAAATCTCAAAAGAAAAAAGGTCTTCGGGTCACTTGGACCGGGTTAGATCGCGAAACAGATGACAGGTCTGCTACTACGTATTACACATCGCAATCGCCTACTGACAGTGTGTCAGTGAAGAGTTTCAAGAGTGACTCTAATGCACAACCTGTAAGCTTTACAAAACCTGGTAAAAGTAAATTAGATTGCGTTGGTATCCGTTGGAGGTTGCCACCTCAGGGAATGAGATCATCACACTCTGCTGGAAATCGACCGAAAAGAGTTTCACATAACTTACATCCATGTGCGTCTGCCATGAATAAGTTTGGTACTTCTATAACAAAACAAAAGTGGGCTGTGCCAACGATGACATCAAACACTTCAACATATGAACTTTATAAAAACTGGCTAGCAAAACTTGAATTGTTAAAAAATCCCAATGAGGATAACATTTATCATCCAGCACAACGTAACCAAACGACGAACGAAAGTATTAGCTATACTGTCCCCGTGACTGAACGTCCCCCAGTGTCAATGTATACTGTGTAAATAAGAAAAAAAGTTTTAGTATCTATATACCATATATTAAATTAATATAATTTATTGAAAGTTTCTTAAATTGTCAACCGGCGAAATACAGAAAGGGAATGTCTATAGATTATTGCGAGGGGATCTCAGATCTGGAAAGTAAAATTATGGTCAGATCATATGAATTCGTACTATGCATGCTTTTTCAATGGAAATTGTGACGTCACAATGCATTCTTAATAACACGAAAACCTGTAATACGAGGGTACGAATGAAATACCAAAATATATATATAAAAAAAAAAAAAAAACTCAAACAAAACACTATAAAGATTCGCCGAAAATAGCAGATTGTTCCATGAAAATAAAACTTAGATATTAAGTTTTAAATAAGAAATGAAATAAAATGAAATTAATCGCGTCAAGTAAATTACATTTACACAAAATATCACAACTTGGTTGACCGTTGTACAATTTTCCAATTGTATCACAGAAGACCACAGGTATGTCTGTATTTTTTAGTATCAATTTTAAAGTCTATGTTCCTATGACTTGTCACCAGATTTTGACATAAGTAATCCACCAGGATATACGGGAAATAACATGCGAGGAAGAAAATGCATATTCTTCCAGTTCCCTTGCCAAAGTGTGGCGACCGTTTGGCTGTGCTGGATGTATAAACACGCAGCCACGTCCGGTCTGAATGGGGACGTTACATCGGATAACTCGTGTAGAGAGAGTATCATTTGTGTTAAAGAACCCCTGCAACAACTCTTTGAGAGATCCATACGTGGTTTGTTGCAAGGAAAAGTTCCTGCCCCTACCCAACACACCGTTGTTTTCCAGTGGCAGTCTAAATTTCCGCACTTCATCCCTGTCGTGCAACCTTATAGAAACTACCTATTGTATTAATTGTTAATAGTTTCTCGTCCTGAATATACAGGAAATAATTGTCACTGGACGTTATGCAAGCAGCAATGAATCAATATTGTCCAATCTTTAGCTTCCTATGTGGTGTTTTTAGGACTGTTGTTTGTCTTTTCGTTTTTTCTTTTCTGTTGACCATGGTGTTGTCTGTCCTCCCTTTGATTTTTTTATTGCCCAATTGATATCAGTTTTAATTTTCTTTTTTTTTCTTCTTATATATATATATATATAGCCATACTATTGCCTGTCCTTAGATTTATGGTTTCAGATAACCTTTTTATTTTATTTGGGTCATGTCGACAGCATAGTCAAAAAGCCATTCTTTATGCCGACTGTCAAACTAATAAAGCCCAGATTTCAGCCTTTTTTTTTCATTCGTCATCATTGGAATATATCTTTCAAAAGTTGTTTACTTTTCTTCATTAAGAAAATAAATTTATTACATAAAGCTTGTCTGTATCAACAAATTACAGACTAGGTACTGTTCGTTGTGGTTTGATGATGTTCTAACGTCTATTTTTTCCAGAAGAGTCGGGTAGAGGTATTGTATTGTCCGGTGTTTTTGTTAATTACTGTAGTTATCATTTTCATGTTTTAAGACGCCGCAAATACTATAACTGTTATGGCTTACAATTATTTCGTTTTTTCTGTTTTGTCATTTCCCAAATATCACAGCAGAAAAAATAGACCAGAGGTTAAATCGAAGATGGAACATCACACCGTAAAAACTAATATGGAAGAACAGTTTGAAATTTCACCTACAAACAAAATTCATTTCCATGCTCAAAGGGTATTCTTCATATCAGTATAATACACGAATAAAACCTAAACTTGAAATTAAAAAAAAAAAGGTTAAGACTTTAAACATTGCTCAACAAACAAAGAAATATAAAAATAGTCTTTTCCAATGGTATCTAGATATTTCAATCATTTAAATTATAAAATGTAAAGGTTAAAATAAAGATACAACATTAACTGTTTGTTTCAACAACATATATATACTCATGGCTTTACCATTAATTAGTATTAAGATATTAGTATACTTGGTCAAACACGAAAATTATATCCGAAGTCTTTTGAACTTGACAAGTTGGAATCAATCCAAATGATTTAATATTTCAAATTTGAAATCTATGTAATTACTAGATAGATTTATATTGACTTATTCAGTTAAATGGTCAAGTGTATCTGTAACTAGATCTATTGATTACTAGAACGTGCAGAATAACTTAAATAACAAAGTATCCTCGTCGCAAATTGATTCATATCAAAGTTTATTTAAAGTTTAAACTTATACAGTATAATTATACGGTGATATGTGAATAAAGTTAAAGATCATACATGTATATAGTATACATAAAAAAATCTTGTAAATTCCAAAGGGACATCGAGTTTCCAATGATCTTGGTCATGCTGTACTAGAGTAACTTGCTTTAGATGCGTATAATACTATGGCCGATTTTAAAGGGACATTGAAACAGTAAAATTGTAGGTGATTTTTCACAGATTAAATAATTTGACTGTTGATCACTTTGCACAAAAAAAAAAACTTTATCCATTCTATAACAATAGAACAAACTTTAACGTGCCATAACGAAAAACTGTATTATGAAATTAGACTTATTTTGTTCTTCACTCGTTATTGTGAAGTTTTGAATGAAGAGTAATAGTATGATTTACACATGATACCCTTTGTACGTATTTCTGAAATAATCTTCATCAAGGACGCTAAAGACCAAAGGTTCGGGAAGCAAAATACTTAAACCCATTTATAGGATTTACAACAAAAAGGGCCTAAAGGGAACAACCAAAATTGTCTAAGGTCAACCATTTCTGAGAAAGTTGCAACCTCCGTTTTCGTACAATTATATAAATTAAAAACATCTCCTCAATAATGCAATACATTTAACACGTTGGGTAAGGTTGTCCTGCGAGAGAATGTTCTGTGCTGGTGATTTGGTCCTGACCGATGATGGGCGATCCTAATTCTGTGCTGGTGTTTTTTTTACATTTTATCAGAACGGCAATACAACAACCGTTCTGTTACTTAATTTTTGTACCTCAGTGTTATTAAAAAAAAAATGAATAAATATATATTCATATAGATAGGGCAGTGATGTCGTTGATAATTAGAATTAAAAACTGAATGGGTCTATGAATACATATGCTTCATCGATCTTTAAAGACCCAAATGTTGCTAAGCACCTGTCCTACCTCCATGACAAATAAGTTGTTTCCCGCAGATAAAGCCACAAAAATATCTTTTTTTGTGTGTAAATCACATTACACCAACTGCTTGGTGATATTGACATTTCACTAGGAAGCTCAACATATACCCAAAGATACTAACAAGAGAAAATCTAAAATAATCATAAGTCTGTTCCCTGTTCCTTCGAAATTTCAGCCAAAGATGAAGAACTGGATATTCCTTCACTTTATTGGATATTAAAATTACATAAGTGTCCTTACAAACAACGTTATATTGTTGGGTCTTCCACGCGATATACGAAACATCTTTCTAAACCATTAACATACTATTTTATCAGCAAACAAAACCGAGCTTCAGAGTGAGTGTGAAAAAATATTCTACGGGCGGTGTGAATAAGATGTGGATACTTACAAATTCCAAAGATTTCTTAGAGTACATAATCATGTCTTTCAATAGTATAAAAAACATTGACTTTTCTACCCTTTACACAAATATTCCCTACTCCAAACTTAAGGACCAAATTGAAAGAATTAGTTTTACTTTCTTTTATCAAATAACCAACGTCGATACAAGTATCTTGTTTCATAGAGGGAAAAATCATACTTTGAAATAAAACCTAACTCTGATTCAAACAAAAAATACTCTGAAACTGACATTATCAATGATTGACACCATATTTTGTTACGTTTGGAGGACGTGTTTTTCACATGACAAACAATCGGCATTCCCATGGGAACCAACTGTACTCCTCCTCTTGCCGACTTTATTCAAATGAGACAGACTTTGTACAGGAAGAAGCTTCTAAGGAAGAATGAAAAGAGGCTACCATTATCGTTTACTTCCTGTTCCGCTATATAGATGATGTTCTCTCACTGAATAATTCAAAGTTTGGTGGCTATGTTGAACATATCTATCCCATCGAACTTGAAATAAAGGATACAACAGATACAGCTAAATCTGTCTCATACCTTGACTTACCTCTAGAAATTGACAATGATGGTCGGTTGAGAGCAAAAAACGACAAAAGAGATCATTTCAGCTTCCAAATAGGAAACTTTCCATTTTTATATGCAGCGACATTACAGCAGTGCCTGCACATTAAGTTTATATCTCCCAGTTGATAGGATAATCCAGAGCTTGCATTTCCTATCATAATTTCCTCGATAGAGGGTTACTGCTTTCAAGAAACCTTTTAAAACCAAGGGTTCCAAGAGGTGAAGTTAAAATCATCCCACCGATGACGGACGTTTTACGGACGTCATCACGAGTTGGTTAATTGTTATGGAAAATCTATTTCACAGATAACGACGGTTATGTTCCAATTGTCGTAACCACAACCCCGTCCTTTTTTTCGAATGTGACATCACCGATTTAGACGTAACAGAGTTTGTACTTACACGAGCAACACGACGGGTTCCATATGTGGAGCTGGATCTCGATCTGCATACCTATCCGGAGCACCTGAGATCACAACCGGTATTTGGTGCTATTCGTGTCAGCCTTTAGTTTTCTATGTTGTGTTTTGTATATTGTTTTTTGTCTTTGGTTGTTTTTCGTTTTTTTTGCCATTGAGTTGACAGTTTTTCGTCGACTTTTGAGTTCGAATCCCTTCTAGTGAAATACAAGCACCCCACAAAAGAACAGAAAAGGGCCGATTAAAGTAGAAACAACATGTGTAACTGTGAAACTTGCTGAATTTGGAATGTTCCGGGAACCAACTAAAAAATAAGAGACCAAAGAAGTTAAATAATTCAATTTCACATACAGCTATATTGACGATCTCTCCATTAACAATTCAAACTTTTCTGGTTGGGTCCCATTAATACATCCTCCCGAACTAGAGATTAAAGAAACCATAGACATAGCTTTCTCCGCCCCAATTTAAGATATATACCTCGAATTGGACATCAATGATAATCTCACTACCAGAGTCTAAGACAAACGAGACACTTTCAATTTCGAAATTATAGATTTTCGTCACCCCATCAGCAATATACCGACTTCACACGCGCACGGATTATACAGTTCTCAACGCATACGAAATCCAAGAGCTTGCCGCTTACAACATGAGCTACTACTTAGGCTTTGTAAAATGTCATCGGTGTCTGAACAAAAAATAATGAGCCAAGGTTTTGTCATATGTATCATTTTATTTAATTTTTAGTTTTCCCTTTATTTGTCTTTGTACTTTTATGTTCCCTTTCGTCGCATGAGACGTGGCTCGTTATGTGTGCATCCAGATTCGGGTTTTGAGCTTTGGGCGTTTCTAATGCGGATGGGTCTAGAGGTGCGAATCGGACGTATGAGGTTTTTATGGTGTTTTTTTTCATTTTGTATAACCTTGTATTTATATTTGACTTAATATGAACGGGAATGTGTGTCATTATGTTTTACTTTACTGTACTATCAACTACTAAACCTTTTTGTTTGACTGTACTATCAACTACAAAACCTTTTTGTTTGACTGTACTATCAACTACTAAACCTTTTTGTTTGACTGTACTATCAACTACAAAACCTTTTTGTTTGACTGTACTATCAACTACTAAACCTTTTTGTTTGACTGTACTATCAACTACTAAACCTTTTTGTTTGACTGTACTATCAACTACAAAACCTTTTTGTTTGACTGTACTATCAACTACAAAACCTTTTTGTTTGACTGTACTATCAACTACTAAACCTTTTCGTTTGACTGTACTATCAACTACAAAACCTTTTCGTTTGACTGTACTATCAACTACTAAACCTTTTCGTTTGACTGTACTATCAACTACAAAACCTTTTTGTTTGACTGTACTATCAACTACAAAACCTTTTCGTTTGACTGTACTATCAACTACAAAACCTTTTTGACTGTACTATCAACTACTAAACCTTTTCGTTTGACTGTACTATCAACTACAAAACCTTTTTGTTTGACTGTACTATCAACTACAAAACCTTTTCGTTTGACTGTACTATCAACTACAAAACCTTTTCGTTTGACTGTACTATCAACTACTAAACCTTTTTGTTTGACTGTACTATCAACTACAAAACCTTTTTGTTTGACTGTACTATCAACTACTAAACCTTTTTGTTTGACTGTACTATCAACTACAAAACCTTTTTGTTTGACTGTACTATCAACTACAAAACCTTTTTGTTTGACTGTACTATCAACTACTAAACCTTTTTGTTTGACTGTACTATCAACTACAAAACCTTTTTGTTTGACTGTACTATCAACTACTAAACCTTTTTGTTTGACTGTACTATCAACTACAAAACCTTTTTGTTTGACTGTACTATCAACTACAAAACCTTATTGTTTGCGTTTTTGTTAGGTTTATTTGTATGTTTGTTGATTTTTTCTTAAGTCAGTTGTGTTATATGTCTTTATCATATATTTAGTACAAAATACAGCAATTTTGTATATCTAATAAAGGTTCTTTTTTCCAGTCTGTATCACCTACCCTGTATCGCATACCCCGTATCGCATAGCTAAACCCGTATCGCATAGCAAAACCCGTATCGCATACCTGGCGTGACGTCATAATTCGAATGACGTCAACGTTTGACCTATGATCAGCAGTTGCTGTATTTCCTGGCATAGGAAAAAAATGAGTTCCACTAAAAATATATCCTATCATTTCAACTAAAATCGATATTTTTCCAAAAATTATTACCAAGTAACTTTATGAGCGATTTGTACATTAAAAAAAAGACACATTAAGATGTAGAAATATCTGAAGTTTTATTGTTTATTTGGTCATAATTTTCATGTAGTTTGTTTTCATTACCTGATGGATTAAACACAGATGCAAATTTTTACGATTTTGATTTGGTTAGAATAGATAGCAAACTTTTCAAGAAATTTTTTTTTTGCTGTTCACCTCATCAGACAATTAAAATGATCATGAATAATATCATCGCCAAATAAACAATAAAACTTTAAACACTTCTACAACTTATGATATTTATTTGATAAATATTAATTTTAGTTGAAATAATAGCCTAAGGACAGTATCGTTAGTAGATGCATTTTAATACATGGTCTTTAACGTATATTAAGAATGTATTAGGTTATAGGGGACATTACGATGTGGATATTAAGCAAATAAGGAAGTCTATAAAAAAAAAAAAACAAGTCAGTTGAAAAAATACAGGAAAATCATAATGTTCTTTTCTAGCTTATAATTTCGGACGATTTAAAAAAAAAAGGATATCCCATGCATCTGATTCTATTAAAATATATGATAAACAGAATAATACATGGAAAAATCTGTATCGCATGCTGTATCACCACTCGACCAATATCTCGTGGTGATACAGCATGCGATACGGATTTTGCCATGTATTACTCTATATATAATGTATGATTATACAATTTTGGCTGCTGTATTCCAATTATTGTCACGTTAATCACTTATGTCTGTTGTATGGAAATTGCCTTTTCCCAAGTCCGGAATATGACAGTTGTTTTCCAGTTGTTCCGATGGTATATATATTAGATGGTATGGTTTTGTCAGGTTTACTGGTCTTCTCCCTTTTTTTTTTAGCTCACCTGGCCCAGAGGGCCAAGTGAGCTTTTCTCATCACTTGGCGTCCGTCGTCCGTCGTCCGTCGTCCGTCGTCGTCCGTCGTCGTCTGTTAACTTTTACAAAAATCTTCTCCTCTGAAACTACTGGGCCAAATTTAACAAAAGTTGGCCACAATCATCATTGGAGTATCTAGTTTAAAAAATGTGTCCGATGACCATGCTTGCCAACCAAGATGGCCGACATAGCTAAAAATAGAACATAAGGGTAAAATGCAAGTTTTGTCTATTATTTTGAAAACCGTTATAAATAGAGAAAATCTGACGGGAGCAAAAATGTTTAGAATGTTGAGCTCTACCAATTGTCTATATACGTCAAAACTGTCATACGACTTCTTATAGGAGTTAATGCCCTTAAATGACAAATTTTACCATTTTTTTTTTCATTATTTGCCTATTATCTTGAAAACTATAATATAGATAGAGAGAAACTTTAAATTGCAAAAATTATCAGAAGGACAAGTTCCACAAATAAGTCCCCCCATGGTCGAAATTGTCAGTCGACTCCTTATTAGAGTTATTGTCCTTTGATGACGATTTTTACCAATGTTTTGCGTTAATTTTTTGCCTTATATCTTAAAAATTATAATAGATAGATAGAAACTTAAATAAGCAAATATAATCAGCAAGACAAGATCTGCAATTAAGACATTATGGAAGAAATCGTCCGAAGACTCCTTATTGTAGTTATTGCCCTTTAATGACGAATTTTACCATTTTTTTTTGCGTTTTGCCTTATATGATAAAAATTATAATAGATTAATAACCACTTTAAATCACAAAAATGATCAGCAAGGCAAGATCTACTAACAAGTCAAATTTTGCCGATATAGTTAGTAGACTGTCACTCCTTATAGGAGTGATTGCCCTTAAATGGGGATTGTTTTACCCTCTCTTGTGTTTTGAGCAAAAAGTAAAGAATATAGAGAGAAAGAGAAACTAAACAGACTAAATGATCAGCAATACAAGATCAACAAAACAGAGATTTATGTTATGAATTCTATTCTAGTCTACAATGTTGGAGAGTGACCAAGGTGAGCGACACAGGCTCTTTAGAGCCTCTAGTTTAATTTACCTTGGAGCTTGGTATCTTTGTGAATGATTTTTTTACAAAGTAACAAGCTTACGTTATCTATAAAACTGAAGGAACGATTTCCCAATTTTTCTGGAAAACGCATGACAGGAACCTCCTCGTACAGACATAAATTTCTTTGCATGTATATGCAAATGTATTTTGTATGCACATTTGAATGCGAAATTTTCCCAGCAATCTCTCGAATTGGTCCAAAGAAGAGCTGCCAGATTTGCAATATCAACATACATACCCCGAGAACCAGTGATAGTGACGAATATTATGCAAACCCTAGAATGGCAGAATTTAGAATCAAGGTGGAAATCCTGTAGATTGACCATGTTCTACAAAGCAATACATGGAGAGGTTGCAGTCAACATACTAATTATATGTGAGAAGACCATCGAGCCCAACACCCAAACCAGACAATACTAGAGAAATTTATCAAGATCAGTACCTGCTCAGATGCCTAAAAGTATAGCTACAGTTGGGATCAGTTTATATAACCTTTCTTACAATTTGTCAGGAACTGCCAGGAGAACTGTTCTAGAACAGAACGTGACAAAATAAACAAACCATAATTGTAAAAGAATAAAAGTATATTTAATATGTATATTATGCCCGCGCTTGCTTTGATTTCTAACTATCATGAAATAAAATATGATTATAAAATCTGATGTATTTGATCTAAGAATTTAATTCGTCATACACAAAATCTAGAGAACGGTGTGTACGTAAAGAGCATCAAAAAAATTAATAACTTTATAAACGGAGTATGGCCTATTTTCTCTGTTTTGTTCAACTCACAGGGTCAAAATCGCTAACCAAATTGAATTAATTTGTATTCGACAGACAATAAGTAGCCCTGCTTCCAAGATAGTTTTTGTTTTGGTGAACGATGTCCTTCTTACACATTTTTGGGATACATACTCAAAATTTTGCAAAACCTCTCAAAATTGCTGTTTTGTGCATTTATCAAGCTTTTATAATTTGATAACCAGTCACATGTTTAGAAATAAGCCATAATTTCGTAAAAACCTTCAAGTATTCATACTGGACTATTATACTATGAATTCAAGAAAAGATTGAAAGACGTTTTGAAAATAGCCCTAGTGTAAAATAAAATCAGGAGAAATCATCCCTACTCATTTAGTTGGTCAATCAATCTATCAACTCAAATTGTAACGAAAGTTACTTGTCTTGCACAAACGAAATGTCAAAAGATATAAGTGCTCTTACAGTTTCCATGAGGAAACAAATACCACTATGTCGAAGTAGTGACGAAAAGAAAACTGACAGTAAAATTCACTTGTTGACTACATTCTATTTTAAAAAGCGGTGTTATATGATATTTTATAAATCCAGTGAGAAAAAATCCTGATATCTGAAAAAATAATGATTCTCATGAATTCTAAAACTTTTAAAGTTTGCTTAAAATATTGTCTTTGAGCGGTCTTTTTTTTAAGGTTAAATAAGAAAATAGTTTGTGACACGGTAGTTTCTATGAGTTTATTTACAACCGCTGGGCCGATGCCACTACTAGTGGAGATTCCCTCCCTTAAGGTAACACCAGCCACGTAGTCGGCTTCTCCGTCTTGACATGAATTATCATTGATATGGTCATAATCATAAATTAACTGTTTACAAAACTTCGAATTTTTCAAAATACTGAAGATTTCTTGCCAAAACCTTTCAGAATTGTGGGTCCCTCGTGCTCTTCAACTTCGTACTATATTTGACCCTTTTAACTTTTTTGAATGAGTTTTACTGGTGACTCTTTTGTAGACACATCGCGCGTCTGGCGTACACATTTGTAATCCTGGTATCTATGATGAGTTTATTTTATATACTGTAAAACTCATATGTGTGTGTGTGTGTGGGGGGGGGTGACACGATGCTCATTTTCCAAATACCGCTTTTTTGTATTTTTTTCCCACGTTCCACTTTTTTCTTTCTTTTTCCTAGATCCACTTTTTTAATCCCCAATCTTTTTACCCAAGCATCACACATCCAAAAAATGTTTACCCCCTCTCATATAAGCAGCTGTGAATGAATTTAACACCTTAATTTTGCCTTTGGAGACTCACATTATCGTTTGTAAGGATATCTAGATTTACGTTCCTCTGGACCATATGGCTATGGAAAGCGTTTGCCATGAAATGGCGTCCGTCTTTTCAAATTTCTCATTTTACCTTTTTCACTTTTCACATTTTGATCTTCTCTTAAGTTAATGAGCAAATGTTTTTCAAACTTAAATGGATGTTTAGGGACCTACGGCACATGATTCATGAATATTCAATGGGAGATTATGTTAATGCATGGTAACTGATATGAATAGGAACCATGCTCTGTACTATCACTAATCGCTGGGCCGATGTTAATTTGCTGTATAAAAACAAGAAGATGTAGTATGATTGCCAATGAGACAGCTATCCACCAGAGCAAAAATGGCGTGGATGTATGGAAATATAATTCAGAGTACGGCCTTCAACAATTAGAGAAAACTAGTCTGCTATAGGGGGCCCCGACATGACAAATTGTTCACATTTCTTATTCCGAGCCAATCAGTCTCTGTTCTCACTACTTAATTCGCGCTTTTCGCGGAAATGCATGAAATTTTCATTTCAAAGTCTTTGGTTTGTCCTGGACTATTTGTATATAATTCATTATGCGGAAATAGGTAAAACTACATTTCTGTCTTTTTTGTTGTACGAAAGAACTAACTTTATTTTGACTAAGAAAAAGGAGAAACATATTTTAAAATACACGAAACTAATCAATGAACGAAATGACAGACAATTTAAATATCTTTAAGACCGATGCAATTATTTCCCTTAAAACTTATATGTAGTCAGTCAACGGGATTTAACTCTTAAATCATTTTACTGCACAGTACACATTTTTTTTTTAATTTTAATATTTTTTAAAAGTTTTGTAGAGTAATTGTCTTTGCCATGTTGACGATTCAGAAAATGTCAGAATATTTAACTTCTAAAATAATTGACATTTTGCAGATATATAAGGTAACGTCCCTTGAACTTTCATTACTGTCATATTTCATGATTTATAACAATCCTGTCTTTATAGATTTATAAATTACAAAGAAACTAAGGTTTCAACTCCCTCAGGCAAAGTTGACCTTAGATGGATTTACCTTTTTTTCAGGTCCTATTGATTATATAGCTCTTTTATTGTTTCGGTTTTTATACATCCTTGGCTTTCAGGTATTCGGCTTATTGTTTCGGTTTTTATACATCCTTGGCTTTCAGGTATTCGGCTTATTGTTTCGGTTTTTATACATCCTTGGCTTTCAGGTATTCGGCTTATTGTTTCGGTTTTTATACATCCTTGGCTTTCAGGTATTCGGCTTTTATTGTTTCGGTTTTATATACATTCTTGGCTTTCAGGTATTCGGCTTATTGTTTCGGTTTTATACATCCTTGGCTTTCAGGTATTCGGCTTTTATTGTTTCGGTTTTATATACATCCTTGGCTTTCAGGTATTCGGCTTATTGTTTCGGTTTTATACATCCTTGGCTTTCAGGTATTCGGCTTTTATTGTTTCGGTTTTATATACATCCTTGGCTTTCAGGTATTCGGCTTTTATTGTTTCGGTTTTATATACATCCTTGGCTTTCAGGTATTCGGCTTTTATTGTTTCGGTTTTATACATCCTTGGCTTTCAGGTATTCGGCTTATTGTTTCGGTTTTTATACATCCTTGGCTTTCAGGTATTCGGCTTATTGTTTCGGTTTTTATACATCCTTGGCTTTCAGGTATTCGGCTTATTGTTTCGGTTTTATACATCCTTGGCTTTCAGGTATTCGGCTTTTATTGTTTCGGTTTTATATACATCCTTGGCTTTCAGGTATTCGGCTTATTGTTTCGGTTTTATACATCCTTGGCTTTCAGGTATTCGGCTTTTATTGTTTCGGTTTTATATACATCCTTGGCTTTCAGGTATTCGGCTTATTGTTTCGGTTTTATACATCCTTGGCTTTCAGGTATTCGGCTTTTATTGTTTCGGTTTTATATACATCCTTGGCTTTCAGGTATTCGGCTTTTATTGTTTCGGTTTTTATACATCCTTGGCTTTCAGGTATTCGGCTTATTGTTTCGGTTTTTATACATCCTTGGCTTTCAGGTATTCGGCTTATTGTTTCGGTTTTTATACATCCTTGGCTTTCAGGTATTCGGCTTATTGTTTCGGTTTTTATACATCCTTGGCTTTCAGGTATTCGGCTTTTATTGTTTCGGTTTTTATACATCCTTGGCTTTCAGGTATTCGGCTTATTGTTTCGGTTTTTATACATCCTTGGCTTTCAGGTATTCGGCTTATTGTTTCGGTTTTTATACATCCTTGGCTTTCAGGTATTCGGCTTATTGTTTCGGTTTTTATACATCCTTGGCTTTCAGGTATTCGGCTTTAAGCGTTCCTGATGAATGTAAATCCAGAAAAGCTCTTCGGACGCATGCAATTTATAACGTATTGTTTTCATTTTTTTATCTACCGATTAACTAATCTTTTATAAAAATGGTAAAAGTTCTGAAAGGTTTTTGTTTAAATTATGTTGAGAACATGTTCGTCTTTAGAGTTAGCACATCGAAATAGACGTAGCTTATTCTAATTAGCCGATATTTTATTACAAGCAGCCGGTTTATACCAGAGGATACTTATTTCATTCTGAAGATATAAAGAAATATAAATGTGGCCAAACTATTCAATTTTTCTTCAGATAATAAAGATTTGGCTAAATGGCATTATTCATTTACATGTTTTTCCATTTCGCACTCTTTCAAAGGCTTATTTAATTAAAACAGCTTTACAAACAGTAGTATACTTAAGAAGAAAAGAAATATTTAGGACGAATAAGTTCATGAGCAGTTTTCTGGATTTTAGTGTAATATTTTTTCGTACTATTTGATTTTGAACAAATCTCACTTAACAATATTCTTTGCTTGTACGATGTCAGATTGTACGAAAAGATTATTTGCAAATATCAAATGGGTTGTCCTTTTACAAAACTTTGATTCGGTGGTAACACTAGTAATTTGGGTATCTCCCCTTACAAATGATTGAGTCAGTGGTAATATTAATCTAGTATTTACTAATAAGTTGTTTGTCTCCCTACAAAACTTTGACTTAGTTGTTATGTTAAATTAGTTTCTACCAACAATATTGTTGCCCCCTTACAATACTTTGACTAAGCGTTAACATAGATTTAGTATCTACCAATAAATGTGTTTGCTTCCTACAAAACAGTGACATAGTGGTAACATTAATTTGCACCTTTTTTTTTATTTGAGCGTCACTGATGAGTCTTTTGTCGACGAAACGCTCATCTGGTGTACAAAATTTTAATCCTGATATCTGTGATGAGCTTATTTACAACCACTGGGTCAATGACATTGCTGGTGGAGGTTTCCTCCCCGAGGGTATCACCAGCCAAGTAGTCAGCACTTCTGTGTTGACATGAGTTATCATTGATATGACCTTAATCATAAATCAACTGTTTACAGAACTTTGAATTTTAGAAAAACTGAGGATTTTTTACCCCCAGAACAGCTTACCTTGGCTGTTTTTGGCAAAACTGTTTGGAAATTTGGGTTCCCAATGCTCTTCAACTTCGTTTTTTATTTGGCATGTTTTTACTTTTTTGATTTGAGCGTCACTAATGAGTCTTTTATAGACAAAACGCATGTCTGGCGTACAAAATTTTAATTCTGGTGTCTTTGATGAGTTTATTTAGTATCATTTGTCCACTAACAAAACTTTGACTCAGTGGTAACATTAATTTATTATTTACTGATAAGTTATTTGTCTACAAAACATTGAATAGTGATAACATTCTTGGTAGAAGATTTCGCTGTTCAAATGATTTCGTTAATTTTACATGAGAAATATTCACTGTTTACTCCAAAAACATTATTTGAAACTAAATATTTTTCATTTGGTCTACCCAATGATTGACTGGAGTATAGCAAAAAGTTTTTATATCAATCTCTCCTCCTGTTTTCTCATTTTACAGCCGAAGGTCAGGTTATTGTATATATTTTGTCTTCTAACATACATACTGTAATTATGTGACAACATTTGCAGTTTTATTCTTTTCTCATGATTTGTATATATTGTTTGTTTGTTTTTTTTTTCTTCTATATGTTATTTTGTATTTACTCTTTTGCTATTTGTCTTTTGCTATTACTATTATCTGAGACAATAGCATATACTTGCTTCAGTTTTCTGTGCAAGAACATTGTGCTTTTTCACATTGCGAGTGAGCCATTTTTCCTAGTTCCAGTATGAATTTATTCCTACAAACAATTGTGTAAGATGATGTTTCATTGCCACGGAAAATATGTAGTAAGTTTTTCTATAGAATAAAAATTCTTACTATCCGATTTTATTTCTGGAATCGACTATGTTTAAAAGTGTCAAAGTGGGAAATGATAAAACTAAATTAAATTATTACCCACACGATTCTAGTACAATAGGATTATTGCATGATTATTCAACAACATTAATGCAATAATCCTTTTATTGTATGGCAAAGCTTGTAAAACTGTTTATAAAGCATATTTTTGTTACTAATAACGTCACTTAATTGCTGCAATAAAACCAAATTGTTAGCCACAAAAGTATGAAATGTTTGACTTCAATATGAAAGTTTTATCATCATGACATTTAATATTTATTCAATATTCAATGTATGAGACCGTTTTAGCTGATGATAGGATATTTCCTTAATAGAAAGCATTATTTACAAGATTTGTACCTTTGGGTTATGATTGTTTGTGTTCTGCTCATTTGTTCAGAAGTTTCCCTGTATTAGACTGTTAATGAATTGCATACTGGTGTTATCTGCTTCTTAATTAATGTATCCACTATTAGCCAAGACTACAACGGTCATTAGCCTTCACTTATGTTATCAGATTGTGCATTCAAAGCGATTTTCTGGATTTGCCTTCATCAGAAACGCTTAAACCCAAAAATTTTAAAGGATGTAATACCTGAATACTTATGAAGCTATACCACCAAAAGGGACCCAAAAATAGACAAATCCACCTATGTTCAACTTTGCCTGATGGTGTTTGAACCTTAGTTTATGAATAATTTCTAAATTTATCAAAGTGTATAGACCTATCGGTTTTTGTTAATACCATGGACTTAAGTTTTGTTATTCCTTATTCTTCAAATTTATGTTGACATCCTTATTTTAAAACAATACTTCATTTAAAGCTAACCAAATCAATGTTTGAGGCTTCAATCAGGCAATGTTCCATAAGATAGAATTACAATTTTAAAGGATGATCAAGTGATTGTAAGGTCAATTGAAAGATCATCTAATTGTATTGACTGCTTTTATTGTTATTTTGAATATATTTCAGATACTTATCTCCACTAATATTGCGAACATAATAATGGGTTTTTCTTGTTGATTTTGAAAATTATGTAAACATAATAATTAGCCATTTTGATGGATTGTTTACAAAGTAGCCTACCCTTATCGTACCTCTGACGATTCGGTTTATTGGGTTTTACAGACTATAGACTAATTTCTTCAGATCTGGAAACATTGGTATATGTCTTTTAATTGAGGCGAAAATGGTTGAATTGAAAGAATAATTCTTTAGAATAAAAGAAATAATAATGGGGAGCGTAGACGAAGAAACATTATGGAAACATTGGATGTATTTGAAAAATGAACTTCATGTGGAAGATCTGTTAGTGGACTTGGTAAAATCAGGCGTGTTTACTGAACACCAACAGAATGAAATTTTACATGTGTCTCCTAACACTAGACAGATGAAAGCAGAAAAATTTCTGAAAGTATTAATACAATCTGGAGAGAAAGGCTTTGATGTTTTCTGTGAGATTCTGAGAAGAAATAGCGACAACAGATACCAAGCTGTTATAAACAAACTCAATATAAGTAACACCCCAGTTGAAGCCAGTAAGTATACTATTCAAAATTATTTTACTATATAGTTTTGTAGACGAAATGATGATTCGTATCAGATAAGTATGATACACACCAAGTAAACTGAAACAAAAATCCGGAGGACCAAATAAGACGGAGGCAAAAATCACATCATCAATATAAATACTTAAAATTACGAAACAAATATACGTGTTATTATTGTGTCGAGTAATAAAAATGATATATACTAGTTTGTTATAGATTGTAGTACAGTGGGTTAGGTGTTTTTAGCAAAATATTTTATTTTCTCGATTTTGCATCATAATAACAAATGAAATAAACTTGAAGGTTTATACTAAAAAAATCAATGTCCATATATTGAGGCTAGTTTTGATGGATCTCTGAAAAAAGAATTGGCAGTTGAATCTCATAGTTCTGACTTTGTTCAGTTTATTGTTCTAAATCTTGATTTTTTATCTCCTACAGCGGGAGCATCTGGTACAACAGTCCCAGTAAATAATAATGTACAATTCAATATAGATTTTATATCTCTTACAACGGGAGCCTCCGGTACAGCAGCTCCAGTAAATAATAATGTACAATTCAATCTTGATTTATATCTCTTACAGCGGGAGCCTCCGGTAAAGCAACTCCAGTTAATAATAATGCACAATTCAATCTTGATTTATATCTCTTACAGCGGGAGCATCCAGTATAGCAGCCCCAGTAAATAATAATGTACAATTCAGACCAGAATCATCAGCATCAGCTGCCTCATCCACAGTAGGTTTATCTTATTATTTTAAAGAAACAAAAACACATCTGACATAGTGTACAGAAATCTTATTGAATCTTGAACCCTAGTTCTAGTGTACTAGAAATATACAGTGACATTTCGCCAAGAATTTTGAAACTGATCACCAAAATCATATAACAAATATAGAGAAAGTTGTAAACGTTAAATCATCATACTTTTAAATAAGCAAGTGTGCAATGCAGCAACAGGCAAATTTCAAGGTAATAGACGAATAAATAACCTCAATGTATACCAGTTTTATGGATTTCAAATCTCTTCTATTTTCAAAACTGTGAACCGTAAAGTAAAGTTGTGGTAATAATTGATTATTCATTAAAAAAGTTTTCGAACTTTCGAAATATTTAAAATTCCATGAAAAATAACGAATCTTTCGTAGACAGAAGATTTTCGAAAAACTTGATGATTTCAATATTGAATTTTGGTATTTAACAGTTGCTTCTTTTTCCTTTAGAGTTTATGCAGTCTTCCTAGCCATGACGGAGAAACAGGAGAGAAAAATATAAAGCAAAATAAGTCTGCAAGGCGAGCATGGCGCTCTGACGCTTCAATAGCTGGATCTGAAACGGCGAGACAACCTATGGCAACACAAAATCAAGAAAATCTCGACGTTTCTACATTAACACAAAATACCAACAGAGTTGTAAATAACGATGAGCCTCAAGGAGCTGCAAGTATTTCTGGCCAATTAAATGACAGACAGAACAGTAACATAGATATGCAAGTACTTGAACAAGAACTCTTACGGTTGGCGCCTACCATTGCCGACGTTTTTCATCGTATATCGCAATCAACTGCTCAAGTCCCTGTGAGCGAAGAAGACATAAAAAAGGTTAGAGAGGACAACGAAAGACTTAGAAAAACAAACCGTACGCTGATTGAAAAGTTGAATATATTCCAGCAAAGAATTATAAGACTCCAACTTGAAAATAAAAATCTTCGGGAGGAAGGAGAAGGTGCAAATGAGGCCAAGAAAGATCTGGAGGATAAAGCAAATGAACTGGACGCTATTGAAAAACGAATTGAAAATCAAAAAATTGCACTGGAAGAAAAAGAAAAAGAGCTAAAAGTTCAACTTATGAAGATAGAAGAAATTGAAAATAACATGTCAAAACAAAGAAATAAGATACAAGAACTGCACACACTGTATGATGAAGGTGTGGAAGAAAGCTGTAAACAACAAGATGAAATTCAAAAACTACAGGAAGAGAAAGAAGTACAAGATGCACAAATAGGGCAGTTGGAATACAAACAAAAACTAAGTAATGAAAGAATGAAGGATTTGGAAGATCGACTGGAGCAACTAGAAATTGGAGGTAGAAACCGGCGTGGAATAGGTTTAAGAAGGAGCAATCCTAGAGCAGCTACCAAGCGTATGCTCGGAATGATGTCAGATTATAATTAACTCAATTTGTTATCATCCTTGTTGTCTGTTAATTATGTGGTCTTAAACTTGAAAACACATTTGAGATATATGCATTTGTATAAACTCAACATTATCGATTGCAATTATCAATATCATTTTTCATGATATTCTTTTATACTCTTATTTGAAATAAAGTTAAAAGAGAAATGTCTGTAGAATGAGTATGAAAAATCTCGGAAAGGAAGGGGGGTACTTCAATTCTTTTGTGGTAAGGACGAACAGCTGAGACATTCAGTACCACACTCTTTCCATTTAGTTTAAATATCAAAAAATCATATATTTTTGTACAAAAATATAGCTAAAGCTATCATGATTACGCTATTGCATCAAAAGATAATTATATTTGACAAATATCTGTTGCATGATTTTAATTGCATTTGTGAAAAAAATCTTCTGATTCAATCACCAACTTTTTCATATATTTCCTCTTATTTTCTCGACCTTATATATCACGAAGCTTGAAAAAGTAACATATTTCAGCGGGTCATCACTACCATTCATTACAAAGTAAGTTCCCCCAAATATAAATAGGAGAAATCTCATATTATACCAATTAAAAAATCATCAAACGCAATTAATAAAATACGATCGTATTCATTTGATATCAATAACATTAAAAGTACCAATTTTACTGCACCATAAATGCGCACTTCGACAATAAATGACTTTGGGCTGGTGATACCCTCGAGGACTGACAGTCCACTAGGAGAGGTATCGATCCAGTGGTAGAATGGTAGAAATAAGCTTAACTATACCAGTGTTGCTGCACCAGATGTGACTTTCGACAATAAATGTCTCATCAGTGATGCTCGAGGCCTAAATATTTAATAAATCAAAACTTATACAAATGTTGAAGAGCTGATCAAACCAAAAAGACACTGAATTAAAGTCAAATCAGGACAAGGAATCAAAGCTTTGCACGAGGAAAATATATTCCTTAATCTAAAGTGATTTCAAAATTTAATAACAGCAAATTTCAATCAAACAATATCCGCATTTTCAAGCCAATACCAAGTAATGACAAATAGGCATGTGATATATCGGAGACTGAAATCCATCAGCAGAGGTATCGACCTAGTGGTAATAATTACATCAACGATACCAACTTTATTGCACCAGATGATAGTTTCGCAACTGTATATATAATCAGAGAATCTCTGTTTCGTCTTCGTCTCATACGAAACAATTTAAAGTATTGGTAAATTTAAACGTCACTTAGTAAAATTAGAGAACAAACCAAATGTGCAGTTCACAAGTTGAAAAAGACTATTCAGAAATCAAATCAAAGCAAATCAAAAGTTTGATTTAAATTCGGCATGTCACATGAAAATAACATAAGATCTTTTGGGACAAATATACATACATGTACACAAGAGATACGCAATGCAAATACAATATTGACATTAAAGCAAAAAGGACCTAAAAATATAGTTCGTGCACAAGGAAAGGCTGAAGTAAGTTAAATAAGATAAAACATTTTATTACACATTACTAATGTATGCATGCATGAATGGGTATTAAGGAATTAGCAGCACTCCTATAAATCATTAAAGCAGCAACATAAAAAACTAAAGCAAATTAAACACAAATAAGAGTAGAAGTATAATAAGCAGAAATACAAAATTAAATAAAATGGAGATTGAACTCGAGCGCTTTGGATACAGTTTCTTCTCAACTAGTGGCAACCGACGTTTTACATATAATGCTGTGATCAGTCGCTTTCGACGAAAGGTCTTTAACAAAAGAGAAAGTGACTGTTGTAACGACAAATAAATTATACTGTAGGCTATCTGTGACACAGTTATTTCTTAAAGGGCAACCAAGTCATGATGGCGTCGGTAAACATTCGAAGATATGACTTCAAACTAACTATTAAGAACCTTTTGTCTGAAGCCACTATAGTAGGCGACAATCTCTTGAATATGGTTTCAACCTATATATATTCAATATTTAGATGCTGCTTCGATATTGGTACATAAAAACTGAAAGTTTACAAAACGAAAATTGTAGTTAACTTTTTTATGTTGTAAAGTTTAGTTCTGAACCTACCCTCTCTGTCAATTTCTTTGTGTAAGTTAATGAATTAAGCAGACCGATCTATATCTGTGGTTATCTTCGATGGGATGGATGCGATCAGCATTGTAAGTACATTTGGAGTTGTAATCTATACTTGATAAGTGTAAAGCAACATTTGGGTCGTTAAAGATAGATGTTGCATAAGTGTTCGCAATATAAAAATCAGAAGAGGTGGTATGATTGCCAATGAGACAACTTTCCACCAGATACCAAATGACATAGAAGTTAACATCTATAGTTCACCGTAAGGCCTTCATGAATGAGCAAAACCCATACCGCAAAGTCAGCTATAAAAAGCCCCTAAATGACAAATGTAAAACAATTCAAAGAGAAAACGAACGGCTTGATTTATGTACAAAACAATGAACGAAAAACAAATATGATCTACAGCAACAAACTAAAACCACTGAATTACAGGCTCCAGACTTGAGAAAGGCACATACAGAATGTGGCCGGATGAAACTAATTTGAAGGCGCCAACCCTCCCCTAACATGGGACAGTGGTGTAACAGTACAACATAAGAACAAACTATGAAAATCAGGCTTAACTCATTAGATGGATACAAATAGAAATACATCTAACAAACACACAGGGCGGACGTGGCAGGGTATTGATACATCCCCACAACACAAAAGACACCAAGTATAGATCTGAGAGTACTCGCAATTACTGACAGCTAGTTCAAAGTCAATAACAACTAATAAAAATCATTGTCTAAAATATCAATCAGTACACATTCAAATTCCAATGGATTTAGTGTAAAGACGTCATTAACAGTAGTATCGACAGATTCTAGAACCATGAATGTGAATATGTATATAACAATAATATTTTGTTTGATTTTAATATACTGATAACAAAATCGATATTTATACCAATAAAAACAATATTCAAAGATCTAATAACAGTGTTGAATTAATAACTTTTTGGAATAAGTTTATTTAAAGGATCGATAAGTTTACTCGGATCGTATCTTTTCCGTGCTCGGTAAACAACATCTCTGTAAAAATTAGGATGTGCTATCCCGTTTGAAATAAGTTTTCTACAGATACAGCTAAACTTTCAAACCAAATCTTTGTATCTATGGAAGAATTTAGTAAAGGTTTTAAGTAATTTGTTGTATCGAAATCTCTAAATTGATAATTTACCAGTAATACATAGAGTACGTTCATTTAAATCCAAAATGTCACTACAGACACGGGCATAGCGAACGAGTTATGATATATAAACACCGTAAAAAGTATATTAACAAAAATCCGAACTCGAAGGAAAATTCAAATCGGAAAGTCCTTTATTAAATGGCAAAATCAAAAGCTCAAACACATCAAACGAATGTAAACAACTGCCATATTCCTGACTTGGTAAGGCATTTCCATATGTAGAAAATGGTGGATTGAACCTAGTTTTATAGCTAGCTAAACCTCCCACTTGTATGATAGTCGCATAGAATTCCATTATATTGATAACAATGTGTGAGCAAAACAAACAGACATAATAGGTAAAAAATTCAAAAAATTGGGTACAGTAGTCAACATTGTGTTATACTCTTAATCACTATAAAAACAACAACTTTGTCAACAAAGAAAATCAAAATGGCCATATAGACACTCTATAGACAAAGCACATTAGCAAAAATGAAAGACAAGAATACAAAAAATGACCATAGCACAATGACACAATGGCGGGATGTATAAATACCGAGCCACGCCAAAAGGATATTACCAAAATTGGACTTAACAGTAAAGGTTAAAAATATAAAACGACAAATAAAAAGAACACTATAACACATATAGTAACATCCAAATCCAAAAAAGGAAAATTAACAATAGGGAACGAAAAATTGTCCTTTTTGTCGTAAATTTTTGTGTAGAGTTAAAATTAAAACAATGCATTAGTAAACATTGGGATCTACTAAAACAGGATGCGGTTTGCAACGAAATATTTTTCAAGCAGACCAATAATAGCTTATAAAAAGCACAAAAATATAGCAGATCTATTGACAACGACAAAATTAAAATAAATTGATAGGTAAATCCCTGATGATGGCGGGCCTACAATGCTTAAACCCATTCATAAATGTTATACATTTATCATTAGCATATAATACAAAAACCGACAAAACACTAAATTAGTGTCGGATTGATGTAAAGCAATTGCAAGTCTAGTAATACTAGCATCATGTGATCAATATTTTGTAATATAAAAACAATAAAATACTAATAGTATGTATACGGAGTCCGTTCCGAATAAGATTTTTTGCTATCGGAATTCGGATTGATGTTGGAATACGTGGATGTTTGGTGTCACTTTTATACAAAGTAAAACTAAAATATCTAGTTCTATGAAAGAACAGTTATTACCGTTTATATTTGATTTATTGAAAGTAAGTTCCTTTGGGTAAATTTCGGCAGAATATTTAGACAATTCTTGATTATTTAACGAAAAAATATCACCAGATAACGGTAAGTGATGTTGAATTTATCAATTAATTGTAATTTAAACAGATCTTTAATGAGTTTGGTCATAAACTGTGATTCATAACAATACAAGAACAAGTCTGCTGTTGAAAGGGCGCAATTGGTGATAAAAGGAATACCTACAACCTGTCGATAAACTGTATTGCCGAAACGTACATAAATGTTATCAATTATGAAATTAACAACTTCAATCATTTCATCACACCTCCAGTAAGTATATCTAACATATTTAACTTTCTCATTAGAGAAGTAGGCTTGGAAAGAGTGACTTCGTCTTCTCTGTCCCGTAAGATATCACTGGAATACTAGATCTTTGAAAAAGAGACAAATGTAGATTCTGTTGCTTATATTTATAACAACCAGGATCTTTGATGGCAAAAAAATAGTTTAAGATAGAAACATTTTAGCTTGAAATCTTTTTCACTGCGAACAGGTCTGACATGCAGGTCTGTGATGGGCAATACCCGTAATGCTAGCTGTAATGTTGTATAAATTAGAGTTGTAATTTATAACAGGGGTTTATAAACAGAGAAAGAGAAAATCTTTAAATTACAAACCGACCAGAATTTGTTTTGACATTTTATTAACCATTGAAACAAATTTTTCTAAAGGTGTCAGATTACATTCTTGGGTTCATTAGATTCATTAGATTCTATAGCTATTAATAAATAAAGTTAGGCAACAGTAGTAAACCGATTCAGAAGCCAAGACTGTTTTCATCCATTATTGTTAATATATTGTAGCAATATTCATATAGACGTAAAAAAAAAATATACGTCAATAAATGTAATACTGTAATGCTGTAATAGTCATTCGGATTTCAAAGCGCGTTTTCCTACTACTTATAATGCTATAATTCTCGTTTCTGGAGACTTTAAATTCAAAAAGTGTTTCGAACGCAACACACATTTCACTTTGATTTACTGTGGATATTAATGCTTGTATACTGTTCGTCCCCGACGGGATCATTCTTCCAGTAGTCCCGCAGAGTTTCAAAACTGGCCAGGATTTATTCTATACATTTTTGAATTTTCAATTGAAATTTTTCAGATTTTTTAAAACTTAAATGATTCAACTCTCTTGTGTGCCTTGCACCAATTTTAGCTATTCCTTTAAGGCTCTTTTTATACAATACCAGAGAGTTACCCACGCAAGCTTGAATTTAATCAAAAAAGGTCAAAAGAATGTAGTTGTTATAATTGTAAGTATTTGAAATTATTGGGTTTAGATGAATAAGCCATTTATTCATTGATTTGACATTTTAGCAGTAAATATAACCTATATAACGTTTCCTTCTCTGGGCTAGTTAAACAGATGTAATTTGTCTTTAAATACAACTGTTTAAATAGAGCATGCCGTCTATAGCACGGAGTACTTTCCTTTTTTTTTTCTCTCTCTCTTGGTAATGGCACTTCGATAAATTCTGCTTCACATCTAATAAAGAATTAAATCTTGGAGAGTAAAGCAGAACTTGATGCCAGTCGAAATAATAATCCTCTGTTGTAAAATATGTGCTTGGATTCAACAAATACATTATCGATTAAAAAAAACTCCAGAATTCGATAAATATCTTCCTCAAAGACTTTTTTCTTCGTTCACTCTGATCTTTCACAGAAGACAACAATTGAGTTATCTCAGATTTGTCAATGTTAATGTTGAAACCCAAATTTTTTAGTTCAGTAGAAATGTAAGAATAATTTCAAAAGAACAGAAACAATAGTATGTTGATAGAATGTCTGGCATCAGATGATTTAGTTGTATAGAAATGCATTCTTACTATGGTAATATAAACCATCAAATGGTGTTTGTCACATGAAGTTCATTTCATTTAAAAACATGATATCAGTTAGTAAAATACTCGTGTTTATTGTTAATTCTGAAAAAAATGTCAGGTCTGGTGACGTGCGATATGGATTAATGCTTATTAGTAACCTAAGATGTACTTGTATATCGAAGAAGATATTTGCTGCCACTGTTTCATTTCATAGTTAACGTCTATGGTGAAAATAGACGACACCTTTATTCCACAAAACATACTTAAACATTGGGATGATTCCAGGTAGTGGAAGTAGATTTAGTGCTTTCTTTTGGATATGTCGAAATCTTCATCCCCACGAATAAGACGTTTGTGATACTAGTTACGTTGAATGGAAGAGAACTACAGAATATGAATAGAAGAACACGTCCAGTACACGTTAATGGTAAAGCAACCAAACGACAACAGCAACCAAAAACATTTTGAGTTCAAAATACAGTCTTCGACAGTAAACTGGTCAATCACTGAATAAATTAAATCGAACCTATTTAAATCTTCCGACAACACAATTTAAAAGGCCAGAGGAGCGTCAATTAGCCTTTAGTTTGATAAAATTATTTAAAACTATTCTTTTAAGTTCTACAATTTCAGCAATTTCCAGATTTACAAAACATTATCATTAGAAGTTGATGGAAATGATCTATGTGCTAGTAACACTTGTCTGGTCTTTTAAATTGTATGTCTATATATTAGAGGACTGAAAGAGGACGAACATATTACGGGGAAATTACAATGTAATGTAATTTCCACCCATACTCAAATATCTCATGAACTCTTTTTTGAGGGGTTATAAATATGTCCTGACAATCAATGTTTAATATCCAAATATGGTGTAGCGTATTTCAATTCAACAAAACCTCAGTTAAAATGCCTTAAAATAATCTAAATGAAAGTTCCATTTTTCCCGTCAAAATGAATTACTTATTATTTGATAGTATAAATCAAATGTTGTTGTAAATGATTTAAGACACATAAAAAGGGGAGCATAACTTTTTAAATGATCAAAAGAGAAGCTATGGTAAGGCATCGTTTTACTTCCTTTGAATTCCAAAATCAAAAAGTATTAGAAATTTATTAAATAATATCCTTGATGATGTTCACCTGTTCACTTGTCACTGATATATCTTTGTTTATAAGTTTCTTTTCGTCTTCCAACTTCTTGCATTTAATGCAAAACTCGAAGAATTGTTGAAATAGTCTAAAATGAGGTCTTGTCATTAATATTTAGATATAAGCTATGATCCCTTTTCCAAAAGTCATATTTTACTACAAGATGTCTTATACACATATGTTAATCAGGACAACGTATCTTTTTTGGTAACGCCTTTTCTCAGTTAACAGGATTATGATTTTTTTTTTCAATTTAAGGAGCCTATAAATGGTCCTTAGCATACATTTCCTTTGAAACCGAAATAAATGGCCAATTTTATAATTTCAGAAACTATAAGATAATTACTTATCCCAAAAGTTCTTTTTATTTCATAGTAAGTTACCAATCTTAGATTTGTCCGGGTTCTGGGTCTGAATGCACAGCAAACTGTAATAGCAAATAAATCACAAAGGAATATTATGTATGCATCATAAAAAAAAACAACAGTATAAAAAATTCGTTTTGTGTTTAAAAGTCATGTGTAAAAAAAATATATGACTGTCTTTAAGTGATTTATTTTGTGTCTGAAGCAATAATTTCATAGGTTGATAACGAGGAAGTCATATTAAGATTGCAATTTGAATATCAAAATTTTCAGTAAATTGAATACACGTTATTTCTAATTGATAACTTTACTTTTGGTTCATTTGGGTAATAAAGTTATTACTAAGATTCAACTAGGGACGCTAATGAATGCTAAGGATAAAAATCTATTGAATATATATTGTATATTTGTTCTTTTAATTGTTGACCACAATTGTATCACGTTTGTCAGGTTTAAAGCAATAGAGCATTAAGAGAATAATGGTCAAAAGATTGTCTGATAACAAAACCAATATGTTTTAAACAAAATATTGGTGAACCTCAGAGGCACCTTTAGGTTTTTGTAAAATGAGCCTGTATTACACGCATACCGCTGACCTTTGCTATCAAAATATAAAGCTTCCATCAGAACTTTATTCTGGCATTGAAGATTTGTGAGAAATGTTTGAAGTTTAAACTAACCAAAGCAGTTTGTTAAATATACCAACCTTGTAAATATTGTAGATAGGTGAAATTTTGAACTCAACAAATTTGTGAAAATGGAAGAAAAGAAAGTAGAACCCATGATTGACGATGATGAAAGAAAACTTTGGAGAAACTGGACTTTCTTAAAGCACGAACTGCGGGTTGAAGAGTTGACAGAAGGGTTGTTCAAAGCAGGAAGATTCGATGCTGAAACCAAAGAAATGATAATAACAGTTCAACCAAACACGAAGTTCATGAAAGCTGAAAAGTTTTTGAGTGCTTTAATACGGTCAGGTATAAAAGGTTACAAAACATTCTGTAAACTGATGAAGACTGACCCGTCAAACAGATATGCCGAAGTCATGGAAAAGTTAGGAATATCTGATCAAGACGATATATCGGGTAAGATTACAATAGAACAACAAAGGATATGGGGTATCCACCAATGACACAAAATCAGTACATGCACAGCAAAAAAATATATGTTTTTATTGCTGTTCTTCATCTCAAAGTCACAGTGAGGCCTAGCTAATTTTCAATAGTCATTGTAAAGTATTGTAAAGTATGTTGTTTATGTATTGTTGTTAGTTCATCTTGTACGGTTATTATCTTGTCAATTGTGCACTATTATCTCATAAAATAGGGAATTTCATAAAAAAAATAGTGGAAAGGATCTAAGTTGTTGAATTAGTGTTGCTGTTTATTAAATCTTTTTGTCTGTGACATAATGTTGATGTCAAAGCCTCTCAGATTTGATATATATGTCTTCGTACTTCATCCTATAAAGAACGCTAGAAACCAATTTAATTTCTGTAGCGACTTCATTTGATCATTATATTTGTTTCTTATTTTTCTCATTCTATTCTGCTGGGGACTAAAGTATTGTTTGTTTAAGGCAAATTTCAATTTTGTACATGTGAGAAGAGAGAGTCAGTTTCAAAACTTGTAATGACTAACGGAATGTTGAACAACCTAAAAAACCAATATGTTTGTTAACAGATAATGTTTTCCCTTGCAGATTCTGTATCACAGGCTGAGACAGAAGATCAGAGACCAATATCAGCAAATTCAAGCATGGTATCTATTTCTTATATAAACAATATTTTACATTCATCTATTTAATAAAAAAACATTTCTACTGTGATAGAACTTACATATGGTAGTTTTCTCGTCGTTACATTTTTTGGATAGGTACCCATTATTATGCATCAACTTACAACTTTCCGTTGTTCCATACAGTGGCATTGGAATTTTATGAACCCTTTTAAATTTTTGGTTTTTATGAGAATTCTTGATATCCAATGTACAAATAACATTCACAAAAAGATTTAATATAAACAGTGGCATTGTCACGGAATAGAAGTTCCTTCATAATATAAGTTCCAAATGGAAAAAAATATTCTGGAATATTATTTCCACTGGAAAAAATATTACAGTAAATGTTCCTAACGGAATAAATGGTATAGAATATTTGTTCCAACAGGAACAGATATTATGACATTGTTTATAACAAAGTTTCCAGTGGAACTTCTGTTAGGCGGAACAAATATACGTTGACAGCATATCACAAGAACCTCTTAGTTTTCAAAATATCGGAAATCTTCAATTCAACAACAGGTTGGTAAAACAAAAGGAATAAAAATGTAAGAAAATAAAATAATACGTCTGGCGCATACAAACATCTGCATGAAATCGAATATTACAACGTTTAATCTATTATAAATATTATTTTAAAATATACATTCATTTTATCATTAAGAGTGGTGGTACAGGAATGAGCTCAAAAGATGGGGAGACGGGTGAGAAGAAAATAAAACCATCAGTACCAGATATTTTACGACAACTTCCGGGTCCAACAAATGAAAGTGGTACAACAACGCCAAACCTACTGACGACTCCAACAAGCCTAATTCGACAAGCCTCTGTAATGAGCACACCTAACAACGACACGGCGAATGCTGTTTACGCTGTCAGAACGGCTCTGGAATCTGGAGAAAAAACAAATACAGTAGTAGATTTAACTACACTGGAAAAAGAACTGGTTAGAATTGCACCTACAATAGCTGATCTTTTTCAGAGAATAACAAAATCTAAGAACGAGCCACCAAAAGCTTCTTCAATTGAAGAGTTAAACAATCTAAAAGAGGAAAATGAGAGATTACGAAAAACAAATCGGACACTCATAGAAAAGTTAAACATTTTCCAACAACAGATTATTAATCTGCAGCTAGAGAATAAAAAGTTGCGCGCTAACGATAAATGCGACCAAAAGTCAAAGGAAGAATTGAACAAACGAAATCAGGAACTCGAAAACTTGAGAAAAAAATTTGAAGTACAACAGCAAGAACTTGAACGGAAGGAAATAGAACTAAATACCCAGCTTCTTAAAATACACGAAATAGAGGAGGAAAACGAACGACAGAAAATTCAGATAATGAAGTTAGAAGTATTACATGACGAAAGTGTAGACGATAGGAAAGAACAGCAAGATCAGATAGAACAACTGATGAAAGAAAAAGCACATCAACAGTATCAAATAAATGCGTTGACAGAAAAACAATCTGCAGACGAAGAACGCTTGCAAAAGATGGAACAACGCTTACTTATGCTTGAAAATGTTGGAAGTGGATCAAGAGCTTCATATTGGAATAATCGAAGTCGAGATAAAAACAAACGGACCACTCGAATCATGTCTCCACCACGATCGATGCCATGGATGAACGGAGTTCTGAATCGTTCGCATAATGCTAACGTTAAGTTTAACCCTCCCGCTCCACTTAATAAACCACCTCAAGAAAAAGGGTGGTCATTCTGAGAAAATATCAAAACTGTGATAACACCAAGATCGGCAAGAGGCAATAGAAATAAAATATAAACAAAGAAGTCTTGAAAGTGCACTTATAATGCGACTTCTGACAAAATCACAAGTATATACCTTTAAATAACATTATAAACTGTTGTTAAAGATTTGAAATTGATTTTGCTTGTACAATGACGTAATCGAAACAGACCGATGTAATTTTAGTTTGATAAGATTATCATTATAATTTTATCATTTATTTAAATTCGAGATTATAAGACAGTACGACATTTTTTTAAGATAACCAACTTATGTTATTGCATGTGGCATCAGTTGAAAAAGTTAGCAAAGTGAGAAGATTTTGTGTGATAGTACATATATTCATTCATACAAATATTAACTAAGTTCATTTTTCACTTCCTAATGAAATTGAATGTTAAAGGATTTGCAATCATGCGGTTGTTTATTTATCACATTTCTGGTATGTTACGTATTTATAAGCAACTTATGTTATAATTAAAATCTCATTTTCGCATTATCTTTTTTTTTCCCGTTACATACAAGAAAGTTCGAGAAAGTAACTTCCATTTAAGAACAGCACTGCAGACATTTCTATGTATGAAGTACTCGTAGATTAAGGTTGAGCTTCAAATATAAAAAAAAATCCTGGTAATTTTATTTTCTGTGCGATTTTTGTCAACATCAACGTGCGTGTCGAAATCACGTCGTGTTTGCGCCGTCAACAGATACCGAAACAACAAGAAAATGACTTTAGTTCATTTTTGAAGTGAAGCGAAAATTAAAAAAAAAATTGATTATCATGCAGTTGAGATATACAATCATTGTAAGTTCCCAATACGAAAAATTTGTCTCTAATTCATTTTTCATTCGGCACACTGATGACCAGAATTCAAACATCCTGTCTAAAAAAATTATCTTCAAACCAATGAAGGATTGCAAATTGCAGAATGTTACTTCCATACCAATAAACCCATCTACACTGTATATCTTTATAAAAATTAGTGAGTTTTATAAGTTTCTAAACAATATTTGTTTTTGAAAGAGAACGTGGTACTGTCTGTATGATGATGCTGATGATGAAGTGTTTACCGGCCAGTGACAAATATTACATCATATCAAGACTAATACATGTTAATGCACATCACATCCCTGTTGTGTACAAGACCCGACACACTGAGTCAGAATTTGACGAGCTTATTCGCAGGATAAGAGTCCACAGGAACACATGTTACCCTAAATTCATAAATTCCGCTTACTGAGTGGAAAAGCAGCAACTACCAATATTCAATTTGACCCGGTCAGGCATCGAACTATAACCTCCTGCACGCTACCAGGAGTCCATCGGACAGATGTAAATATATACTTTGTCTCAAACTTAGTCCAATAATGTTAGATCTGCAAAGTTGTGGTGGCAAACTTTTGTTCTTCCGTCAGAGAGATTTGAACTATGTCTCTGACATAGCCTGTACTATATCCAGCGGCATAAACATTATTAATTGTTAAAATTAGCTTTCTTTAATCGAGTGATGCCTTACATCGTCGGCTTTATCTAATGTTTTAACCCATAACATTCCATGTGCATGCCACAATACATCATGTACTGTGTTACAACCCTAAATAAAATCGAAGAGAAAAGTCATCACTCGACTAACGAAAGTTATATTTAACTAACCTATTGACGGGTGGTTTAAATTTCAGTTTGATAAACTTGTATTGATTGATTGTTGTTGTCTACCTTAACTTCTTATGGTAAATATTTAGACGAGAACAAATTAACAGTAAATACGATAAGTAGCTTCGGCAAGGTAAGTCGTCCGAGATGAAGGGCGGGAAATTTAGACCTGTATTTAAAAATTAAGGTATGTTGCATATAGGCATCATTTTGTCTTGGCTGTGTAGGATGCATAAATACGCAGCCACGTCCGGTCGGCATGTAAGGAGAGTGTCACGATCTCTGCACGTTACAGGATCCTAGCAACAACTCTCTGAGGTGTTCGTAAGTAGCCAGTTGCTGGACAATGTCTGCCCCTCTTCATTATATCTTCATTTTCCAGTGAAAGTCCAAATTGACCACCCTTTATCTCGGTCGCCTTACCTTTCAGAACCTTCTTATCGTATCAATTGTTAATTTGTTCTCTTCCTGTATATACATGAAATATTTGCCACTGGACGTTATGCAAATAACAAACTATCAATCAGTACAAGTTTTTCAAACAAACAAAAATGTCTATTTGATATATTGATCTTTCGGTGAAATTGGGTGTAAAAAGTAAAATAACACAAAAAAAAAAAAAAAAACGAACTCAAAGGGAAATTCCAAACGGAAAGTACTTTATCAAATGGCAAAATCAAAAGCTCAAACACACCAAACGAATGGAAAACAACTGTCATATTCCTGACTTGGTACTGGCAACTTTATCTGTTGCGGTGGGTACAATTTCTTTTTTCACTGATTAGAACGTCATTAGATTTTTTGTTACACGAACAGTACAGGAATAAACCATCATGTACACTAACCGACGTAAATTTATACAAAAGTTCAATACCGAAAATATAAAAGAAATGTTTTAGTCTTGCATCATACTACAAGTAAGCGAAGTGCTGTTTAACACCAAAAATACCAGACGCCGTTTTTGAACAACAATAGCCTTTAGCCTTTATCAATTAGCCTATAAATTCCTAAATTTGTAGGCCCTATAAATAATACTATCGTGGAGAATACCATATTTTATCAAATCCTGCTGATGGAGTCATACTTTCACAATATATCTCTATATTCGTTGACTTCTAGATGTCTTAAATTTGCGTGAAGAAATCGTTACCGTAGCATATTCATTAACAAAATTTATCGGCAGATAATTTATGTACATGTACGTATTTAATCATGACCAATGTCGATAACAGCAGGATGATACCTTCATGGCCGAACAGTCAATCAGAAGTGGTATTGCTTTAGTGGAAGTAAATCATGAATGATATCTTAAGGGACGAACAGTCCATCAGAATTGGTACCACTCAATGTGGATGTTAATCTGACATGGACGATACCTTCAGGGACGAACAGTTCGTCATTAGTGGTGTCACTCCAATGGAAGTTACATGGATGATACCTTCAGGGACGAACAGTCCATCAGACGTGGTATCGCTCAAGGGGAGGAGGAATTCTGGCAAGGACGATACCTTCAGAGACGAACAATCCATCTAAAGTGTATTGCTCCAATGGAAGTAAATCTCGAATGATACCTTAATGGAAGAACAGTCCATCATAATTGGTATCACTCCAGTGGATATAAATCTGACTTGGATGATACCTTCAGGGACGAACAGTCCATCAGAAGTGGTATCGCTCAAGTGGAGTAATCTGGCAAGGACGATACCTTCAGAGACGAATAAAAGTAAAATCACAAAATACTGAACTCGAGGAAAATTCAAAAGGAAAGTCCTCAATCAAATGGCAAAATCAAAGTTCAAACACATCAAACGAATGGATAACAACTGTCATATTCCTGACTTGGTACAGGCATTTTCTTATGTAGAAAATGGTGGATTGAACCTGGTTTTATGGCTAGCCAAACCTCTCACTTGTATGACAGTCGTATCAAATTCCATTATATTGACAACGATGCGTGAACAAAACAAACAGACACAATAATCCATCAGAATTGGTACCACTCCAGAGGATGTGAATCTGACATGAATGATACCTTCAGGGATGAACAGTGTATCAGAACTGGTATCACCTCTGTGGATGTGAATCTGACATGGGTGATACCTTCAAGGACAAACTGTCCATCAGAAGGGGTATCGCTCAAGTGGATGAATATCTGAAATCGATGATACTTTCAGGGACGAACAGTTCATCAGAATTGGTATGACTCAAGAGGAAGTAAAGCTGACATGGATGATACCTTCAGGGACGAACAGTCCATCCGAATTGGTTTCACCACTCTAAATAAATCTGACATGGATGACACCTTCAGGGACAAACAGTGAATAAGAATTGGTATCCCTATAGTGGAAGTAAATCTGACATGAATGATACCTTCAGGGACGAACAGTCCATCAGAATTGGTATCGCCACACCAGTGGAAATTAATCTGACAAAGATGATACCTTCAGAGACGAACAGTCCATCAGAAGTGGTATCACTCCATTGGAAGTAAATCTGACATGGATGACACCTTCAGAGACGAACAGTCCATTAGAAAAGGTATCGCTCAAATGAAAGTAAATCTGACATGGATGATACCTTCAGGGACGAAGAGTCCATCAGAAGTGGTATCACTCCATTGGAAGTAAATCTGACATGGGTAATACTTTCAGGGACGAACAGACCATTAGAAGTGGTATCGCTCAAGTGGAAATTAATCAAACAAAGAAGATACTTTTCGGAACGAACAGTCCATCAGAAGTGATATCACTGGAGAGTAGTTAATCTGGCATGGATGATTCATTCAGGAACGAACAGTCCAATAACAGTGGTATTTCTCATGGAGAAATGAATCGTGTTAAACTAGTTTTATAAGTACTCAAACTTTCTCTACTATCGAAATTAATAGTTGTTTCGATCTATCATTGTGATAAAAAAAAACCTATTAAGTGAAAGGTCCCAAAAGGTGTTTGTATTGTGGGGTTACTGTCTCATTGACATAATTTTACCTCTACGTTTACTTTTTCATATGGATCTTGTCTGCGAATGTCAAAGATTTCCAAGTCTAAAACCATATGTCTACTGTACTGCAAACCACAATTTTCAGTTGGGGAGTAAGGAAATCATGTTGTTGTTATCTAACACTGATCAAGACTGTCAAGAAACTTGCTTATTGAAATTGGTGCGTAATAGTAAAAAAGTTGCTAATTGTTATTAAAATCTGATCCACTTCTAACAACATCTGTACTAGTTGTTCTCTAATTTTTTGAATAAAACTTCACAAAACTCGATGTCTATATGAAAGTATTGATTTATAAATGCAAGAGACTTGTTTAGTGTTGTGTGTTGCTGTCTGATTGACCTATATCCTGCATCTCCTTTTATTCTTAAAACAGTGTTGACATGTAATTATAGTCAACATTCAAATGCATGTGTAGATCTTACAGACAATTTATCAGCTCCTTGACAATGATGATCAGATTCCTATAGCGTGCTTGTCAGTAGGGATTGAAGAGGGAGTATAATACATGCAGCTATCAAAATGCGTTTAAACTTTTTCAGTGTATGTTAGTATAAATCTATGTCAGTAACTAATTTTAAAAAAAAAATCAATATCTTTGTGTGCTTCATACTCTAACTGATTAGGGGCATGATTTACCTTCTTTTTCTATCGCAATTTTAAAAAAGAATGTTACCTCTGTATCTGAAATCAGAAAATGAGCGCAAACTTTACGCTAAAATATTGCAACATATGACCACAATGGCATTTCTTGAAAGGGTAGAACCGAATGAAATAAGATTGAACGCGCTTATTTAAAAAAAATTAAATGGTAAATTGTTTTCAATTATTCAAATGCCCTTCCTATTGTCAAAAGGGAATTCGAAATCCCATTTCAACAGTGAATTTATGATAAAAAAGGATGATTCAAACACTTATAAAAGCTCATTTTGATATTGATAGTCTCCAATGTAAATCTTTATCAAGCCCGTTCGTAAGCAACACTTACAAAAGCTTTTGTATTGCATTGTTAAAAAGCTCCACATCTCTCAAAAGAGTCGCCAAATGTCACAGTATTTGGTACAGAACTATTTTGGAATCATAATGTACCCATCCATGTGTTAATGAAATAATCATTTTTATCTTGATTATGCACGACAGATTTAATATAACATTATTATTGATTCGGTCCTATCTATTTATCTTCTATAACTGTTTTGGTCCGTATTACCGTTGCCTTAAAGATCTTCTAAGGAATGATGTTTAAGTTGTATTACAGATAAGATAGTTTTACGCACGTCCTATTCATTTTGTTTTAAACAATTTGAATAACAATAAAATTGATTATATATGGTTGCTTTGTTTTTCAGAAATTAAAGTAATGAACTAATAGAAATGGTTAAAAGGAAACTCTGATAACCACAAATTTTCAGATGAAATCATTTGAAAAGTAAAGTTTGTTATTATCATCCTTCTTCTGAAAGGAATGAAATTCAAACAATGAATCAATTATACATGAGAAAATATTTAGCTTATGTAAAATCAAATATTAGTTATTTGATTAAAGCATTATTACCTTATGCAAAATTGCATGTAACTATGAAGTGCAAAGAGGTTTTGGCTTCAATCCATAACAAGCACTACTAAAGGCATCAAAGATCTCAAATAAACAGGTAGGGTTTTAAAATTTCTGTTGAACTTTAATAGTTAATTTTAAAAAAGTGCACTTGTGCGATGGAGCTGCGATATATACCGAATAAAGCAAATTAGAGTTCAATGAATTAAACAACTTGAAATGTTGATGAAATTTAAAGGTTGACCTTTTAATAAAAGACGACCCTTGTTAAGAAACAAAGGGTTTTTTAAATGTCGGTAAGTCCAGTCATGTTAATAGATTAGGTGTGTGACATGGATAATGATGTCCGCAGAGTCAGATTTGATGCGGAAGTTGAGGAAACCATTTTAACTGGGAAATGGAGTTTTTTAAGGTATGGAAGACAATACAAATAATTAATTTAATAACCATTCAAGTCGATTGAGATTGAATTATTTTTTTACCAGATAGTTTTAAACTTTTGCAGTCACATAAAAATTCACGATAAATTTGTTTACATGTGTATGGAACATCCCGAAATAATGGAAACATCACATTTATGAATATGTTTTCGTTTATAACCAACAATAGGTGACTGTCCGGTCTTCAACATTAGGCAAAACACATACCGTGTAGTAACCGATAAAGGCCTCAGAATGACAAACTTTGTTAAATTCAAAAGGGAAAACCAACGGCATGATTTGTGCCTAAAAAATACGAAAAACAAATTTGGCAGACGAAAAGGCTCCTGACTTGGGACATATTCAGAATGTGGCGGGGTTAAACATGTATGTGAGCGCTCAATCCCCCTTACCCTGGAAAGTAGTGAAACAGCTTTAAATAAGAACAAACTGTAAAAATGTTCCTTCGAAAAGAAAATTTTCGGTTTTGGTATATGTAGTAGATTTTTCGTAAGGGAACGACCTTTTAACTTTAAAGGGGGAATTCATGTTGAATTTTTTTTTGCGTACTACGCAAGCATCAAATTATTTACTGTTTTGTCGCGATTGTTTTTCTGATTAAAACATTTTTTTTTTTTTTGAAGTTGGGAATCAGAATATTTTTTAGAACATAACCATACCCCTCCCCTTTCAGAGTTTAATGGTTGGTCCTTAAGCAGAACGTAAATTATAATTTTGATTATAAGTACAATGATTTTTTCATGTAAATAGTCAGGAATCGTATCATACAACTTTAGCCTTAAAAGAGATTTCCAATAAAATGACATACGTACGTAACTCGACATACGGACCTAATGGGACTGGTTATTGCCAACCGTTGAATTTGGTTAAATACGTCGCTCAAGTTTAAACTAAGTATTCCAAGATTATTAACGACATACACTTTACATGATGAAAAATGAAAGAATTCAGGTATTTTTTAATTTATCACTTGGTTTTCCATATTCCCGCCTTAATTTTAACTGCCATAAGATCACGTACAAACACGTATCCTTTACCTAATATAAGATCGATTTGAGTTATCTTTTATGGTTTATTTTCAATACACATTGTAGATGAACGCTCCATTATTCTATAGTTTAAATGCTTAATGTTTTCGTTATCCGATGTTCTTTCTTCTTTTTTTTTAATCAATATTCATATTTTTATAGGAAAAAGATCTTTTAGAAGGATATTTTGCTGACAAGTTCAGAATTGTCGAAATCAGTGTTTGTCAGAATTTGAATTTATCTCTTGATTAAAGTTTAAAATTGAGATAAAAACTAACGCTTCCATTTTCTTTCTGAATCAAAGTATTTTCCATTTATTATAAAATTTTAAATGAAAACTTCCCTTTATAGGTTGTATTTTAGAAGGTGTGCTCGATTAAGAATTGTTATGTGTTGTCTTGCTTAACGGGAATGACAGTTTGAAATGATATATGAGTTCAAACACAAAAGACATTTCCAGGCAAAATATTTTGTATTCCTTGCAGTACCATAACTTATAGTATGTTATCCATTTAATTGAAATACAATTTAAAGAGGGTTACCGATTTTATTATCTCATAAATCAATAAAGTGCATGAGTCATAAGACAGAAACATAGAAAAAAATAATTTAATTTCGATACGCAATGCAGTCCAAACGCATGCTATTTTTTTCCTTTCCGATGTTTTTATACCCAATGCAGTGTAGAAGATCACGACTTTGCGCAACGCTAATATATAAGTACCAACAGGATGTTGGACGATAAGTGTTAATTGCATATGTAGTACTGTACATATTCAGGACGCGAGAAAATGATTATAAATCCGACTTTGTACTGGACCGACACGATGATCCAATTGTTTTAACGTGCTAGTTCATAAGGTCCGCAGGAAGACACATTTCACTATCCGGACACATTATTCTGACTCTGGACCGACCAATCTTTGCTCTTACTCCTAAATATCGCTCGCTTAGCAGAGAGGCAACCAAATCTTTGATTAAAACAATCCGAGGATATAACCAAAGACTTTCCGCACACGATGCGAGCACGCTACTACACGACCACCGAGGCAGTTATGAATACTTAAGATACACAATACATGTACATGTATATTCAAAACATTTAAAACAAAATATGTGGCAATAAGACACCGTGCCCCTCACATTATCACATTTCCATGTTCAATAAACCACTTAATCCGGGTAAAACCTTAATTTGGTATATAATTTTAAAAGTTTTAAAATTGGAACGGGACGGATGAACGGACGGACTAATAGACAAGAAAATATAATATCCTCTTGCTATACATATAAAAATAAGGAGATGTGGTATGATTGCCAATAAGATAACTATCCACCAAAGTTCAAATGAAGTGGATATAAGCAGTTATACGCAACCGTGCAGCCTTCAACAATGAGAAAAACCCATACCGTATAGTCGGCTATAAAAGGCCCCGACATGAAAAATATGAAACAATTCAATTGAGGAAACTGACAACCTAATTTATAACAAAACAATTTGCGGAAAAACAAATATGACAGACATGAACCATCGACAACCACTGATCTACAGGCAGACAGGCACATACAGAATGTAGCGGGGTTAACTAGTTTGGAGGCGCCAACCCATCCCCTAACGTGGGCAGTCTTGTAACGGCACAACACAATAACAAATTTTACAAAACAATGAACAGCAAAAAACGACCGCTAATTTACAGGCTCCTAACTTTGGACAGGCACATATAAAATGTAGCGGGAAAAACTAGTCCGTTTTTCAGACGTATTTTTGTTCAAGTTAAACTCCAAATATTTCACAAAAACAATTTCGTTAAATAACACATACAGACTCTTCCTAGAACCCAAGCATCATAAAAAAAAAAAAAAAAAAAAAAAAAAAAAAATAACTGATTGAGTATAGTGTAATCATTTTTATTTCTTGAATATGCATTCTAATATTTTCCATTTTACAAAATTCTAAGGAAAGATGACAAAGTACTATCAGATAGATAATCAGTGATCTGTATTTTTGCCTCTGACAAAAGACTTTAAGTATCTTGGAATAAATTATAGAAATATGCTAACAAAAGAAGTTCGTCGTGAACACATTTTACATTCCGGCGTGTTTGAAACTCTTGTTTAGAAATCATTAATGATAATATCATTTCGCTTCAAATTTCATTATTTTTCCAAACTTGATTTTGATTTTAGTAGATTTACGAATTCGTCCTTTGAGAACTAAATATATAGGTCAAGTGAAATGACCAAGTAAAGATCGGTGCATTTGATTACCGGTAACTGGATTAATTATTCTCTTAAAAGTTTGTTGTCAACATAATCATCCAGAATTTAATAACAAAATATGTAAAGATTTAAAATAGCAGATTGGGTTAAATTTTGAATAACACGTATTCCAACATAATATGTGTATTCAACGAGAAAAAAATTCACGCAGTCTATGCTCCCCTCCGTCATGCTTCAATGCAATAAGCCGAGATACTTTCAGATACGTTGGTTATGTAGAGTAATGTCATTTTATTGGAAATCTCTATAATACTAAATGAGATTTCAACAATTAAACAGTCTATTTAAAAAAGGAGAGGCTGTCATTATGTCAGCTTCAACTATTGCGCTTGACTATTTCTTCAGTAATTTATGAAGCTCATCATTTCCACTTTACAAATTTCTACAGTACAGTGCAACTATAATCAAATAATGGAAGAATGCAATAAATAAATGATACGTATTATCCGTAGGTGAACACTTTAGTATATTTTGTAATAGACATCTTCACGATAAGGTGAAACCAAAACCAATAACGAAACCGAAACCGAATCCAGGGATATTTGAGTAGGTTGATATTCTCCGGAGTAAATGTCAGTGTAAACTCAATCTATATATTCATTTATATTGTTCTAAATTTTAACGTATTATATAACTTGACGCACCAATTCCTATGATCTATTTAAAAGAGAAGATTAATTCAAACGCTATTGAATACACTGTTACAAGTTAAATCAAATTTAAGAAGTCGATATGAATTTATATAGTATATACATTTATCATTATGCATGTTTTGTCGAAGGGACTGTGCTGCATATAGCTACCCTTTTAACCTTGGGATATCCTACATACACTCTTCTTGCTCGAATCTTATCGTTGACATTATTGAGTTTGGGTTGATCGCAGAATATTCAATTTTGATAGTTTAACCGTCTCAAGGTATATGGTGTAAAATTTGGTATTCAGATAGATATGTGGTGTTAGAAACGTGCATGCCTCGTCTAAACCTATGTCCATCAATTAGTAAGTCAGCACGTCATTTTAGTCTCAAAGGAAGCCAGATCTTAGATATCTGATTTTCGTTTACGTATCTAATATAACCTGAATTAACATCAAACTATGTAATGATGTCCACTTAAAATATTTTCGATACTTGAAAGGTTGAGCAAAAATAAAGGAAAATGGAAAAGCACCAACTAATGTTTTGATTTTGACAATATTTGTCCTTTCATATGATCTAATCAGATCATCCAACCCGACTACTACCATATCAAATTACTTAACCGTTACAAGGAAAAACTAATAGCACTTCGTAAATTTGTTGCGTACTAACCGCTTGTTTGCCTTCATCAGGAACGATCAGATTAAACAAGTAAAAGCCAATGCTTATATGTACCTGACTTTGAGAGGTAAAACAGGTGAAGGGCTTTATCATTAAAAGAGGCCAAAAAGAAATGATAAAACCTAAAAATAGAATGATGTTTCCGATAGATTTACAACACACAAATTTCACTTGTTCGGAAATACCAGCGAAATAATTGATAGTTGTAATGAAATATAATGCATCCTCACGAAAGTGCTTAAGAAGACAAGACTAATGAATAAGGCAAGCAGGTCTTAGAAGTTGGCAAAGTGGTTTTTTGAAGCCTGTTAAGATGTTACTTTCTGTTTCAACAACTATCTTCGATGTTTGATGTTAAAAAGACTTGAGGGCATAAAAAGTAAAAACAAACATACAGAACTCCAAGGTAAATTCAAAAAGGGAGAAGTCCATTAAACCTGACAATATCAAAGGCTTGACTATATCAACCAACGGAATGAATGGAAAACAACTGTCATGTTCCTGAAGGTTAATCTATCCACCAAATTTGGCCAATTATTCGTCAGCTTTTTAAATCGATAATTGCATTGCCCTTTGATTAGAATGACGAAATATAAAAGAAGATTGACATGCTTTAGAAGAAACCCTAGGAATAGATTACTTTAGCTTTATTTGGTAAAACCTGTCTGAATTTTGGGTCCTCAATGCTCTTCAACTTCGTACTTTATTTGGTCTTTTAAACTTCTTTTACTAGCGCGTCACTGATGAGTCTTTTGTTGACGAAACGCGCGTCTGGTGTAGAAATTTGAATCCTGGTATCTATGATGAGTTTATTTAGATCTATTGATTGCACCCCAATAGAAAATATAGAAACCAGGCTTTGTTTTATATTGGTTATCAAAACATACATTGCAATTTTTCATGTTATAGTAGATACCTAAATAAAAATAACATATCTGAAATATGGTTTCCTACATTACAATTATGACGCAATTACTTACACAGATTGATGCAGACCATATCTCCAGAGGAAACATTACCATTCCATCATTATTGTAACTTGCTTTTTTACACAATATATCTAGCTGAAAACCCCATTGTTTTACCCTATACTTCAAGAAGGTTAGGTTTTTGCATCCCATTATCACGATCAATGCAAACTTATGAACGAAAAGACTTAAAAAAAAAGAGTAATTAACGTAGAAACCTCATTTGACGAACGAAAATGTTTAACATCATAAGCGATATTACACAATTTGTATAACTACGTGCAGCACTGTCCCTCGTCACAATTAATGCGCATCATAACTAAATTTATACTGACATATAATGAATTGTATATCACTTAATTAGTGTATTCAGTAAATTTAAACAAAATAATCTTCATTATTTCTAATAGAATCGTGTGAATTGATCTCTCATGTGTTATATTATAATTTCGTCTTCGACAATTTATAATTTTACGTTGTCATAGTAAAATTGTGAATTGCCAAAGACAAAATTTTAATATAATACATGTAGTAATCAATGTGATATTGTCAGGTTTGGAAAAAATATAAATGAATATACGGGTTGAGTTCATTAAAACTTAAAAACACGAATATTTACACGTGTATGATAATTTAACTCGCTCATCTAAACTTGGTTTCGGTGGCAGTCTCGGTTTCGGCTTATGGTGAAGATGTCTAATAAGGTGAATCTTTATTTATTAGCCTGGCATCCTGGTCAAACCTCCTCTTTGCGTCAGTACGTCGATGAGATACTCCACAATCTTGTTCATTGGATTTATTTCGCAAGGTCAATAAAATTTTCAATAACACTTTTTTTTTTTAGAATAAGCTAAACATACCAATACGTTTTATCATCAATACAACTTGAAATAGCATTTCAAAAACATCTTCGCTTGTTCCACTAAGAATGAACCTTTGTAACGCCATATTCTATGAGTATAACATATCTTCGATTTTATAAATATACATTCTCTTTCGTATTGAGTACTATCAAAGTTTGTCGGCCAAAGTCCTTGTGTTAGCTTCCAAAGCTTTGGTTTATACAGGTCAGATAGTGAGTGATCATGAACAGCACAACTAGGTACAATAACTTCCATAAATTAATCTACTTCTGTAGTATAAATATGGTCTACATCTGTTGTATGAATTTGGTCTATATCTGTTGTATAAATATGGTCTACATCTGTTGTATGAATATGGTCTATATCTGTTGTATGAATATGGTCTATCATCTGTTGTATGAATTTGGTCTATATCTGTTGTATAAATATGGTCTACATCTGTTGTATGAATATGGTCTATATCTGTTGTATGAATATGAATATATCTGTTGAATAAATATGGTCTTTATCTGTTGTATAAATATGGTCTACATCTGTTGTATGAATTTGGTCTATATCTGTTGTATAAATATGGTCTACATCTGTTGTATGAATTTGGTCTATATCTGTTGTATGAATATGGTCTATATCTGCTGTATGAATATGGTCTGCATCTGCGTTGTATGAATATGGTCTACATCTGTTGTATGAATATGGTCTATATCTGTTGTATGAATATGGTCTATATCTGCTGTATGAATATGGTCTACATCTGTTGTATGAATATGGTCTATATCTGTTGTATGAATATGGTCTACATCTGTTGTATGAATATGGTCTACATCTGTAGTATAAATGTGTTGCAGATTTATTTTTTACTCTTGTAGGTTTATGGACATTTTGATCTTAATCTGATGTCCAATAAATGTATTTTGTCTACGCAGTTTATATGTTAAAATCTCCTTAAGTATAATGCCCTGATTTTCTGAAGATGCTCTTTCTATTGACTTTCCAAGGAATCAATCCAAGATTGCAATGATCATCTAGCAATATTTCCGAAGTGCTACGCTTCTGTTTAAGATAAAATTGAAAATGGAAATGGGGAATGTGTCAAAGAGACAACAACCCGATCAAAGAGCAGAAAACAGCCGAAGGTCACCAATGGGTCTTCAACACAGCGAGACAATCCCGCACCCGGAGGCGGGCTTCAGCTGGCCCCTAAACAAAAATGTGTACTAGTTCAATGAAAATGGACGTCACACTAAACTCCAAAACATATAAATGAACTAAAATTAAAAATACATACAAGACTAACAAAGGCCAGAGGCTCCTGACTTGGGACAGGCGCAAAAATGCGGCTCACATGTTTTGTGAGATCTCAACCCTCCCCCTATACCTCTAACCAATGTAGAATAAACAAACACACAGCAATACGCACAGTAAAACTCAGTTTAAAAGAAGGCTGAGTCCAATGTCAGAACAGTCAACAAAAGAAACTAAGCAAAACGACAACGACAACGATCCATAAATTAACAAAGGACTACTAGCAGTTACTGACATGCCAGCTCCAGACTCAATTAAACTGATTGAAAGATTATGTTTTCATCATGTGAAAATCAGACACAATCCCTCTCGTTAGGGGTTTCGTATCATACCATCATAAAATATATGAGAAGAACATAACTCGTATCATGCCAACAACTGGTTTTAGATAAATGTGTTTACTTCCGATGCAAATACCCTATGAGTGATTCAATATTAATACCAAAATATGCCATCTTTAATGACAACAGTATCGTAACTATATCCCTTCTGAATAAATCTGTTTAAAGGTTCGGTTAGCTTTTGAGGTGAATGTCCACATGTTTGTCCTTTGTATAGAATGTTACCATAAAAGATTGGATGTGAAATACCTGAGTATAAGATGTTTGCATGTTGATTTATATTTACGAATGATGTCCTTGTACCGATGATAAAATTTAGAAAATGTTTTGACTAGTTTGTGATATCAAAAACCCTGGTGTAATAATTTTTCAGTAATACAGAGGTTTCTTTCATTAAAATCAAATACGTTGTTACATACACGAGCGAATCGCACAAGCTGAGATATATAAACAACATAAGATGGTGACAAGGGAACGTCACCATCTAAAAATGGATACTAGTAATTAACAATAGGAAATGAAAAACCATCTCCTTTGTCATATTAAGTTCCCGTTAAAGATATAGATATCAAGATCCAGGAAAGGGAAGTGTTCATTGTTAGTATTAGCTTAATTTAAAGAATGTTCAGCAGGATAAATCTCTTTAGTGTACACACTGAAGTCATCATTATGAGAGCCAATATACCATCCAAATATCTGAAAGTGTTATTAAATTTTTGTATCAGATGTTGTTTCGATGGGTCTTTGCTGATTTTAGTCATTAATTGTAACTCATAACAATACAGAAACAGGTCCGCAATAAGTGGTGCACAGTTAGTCCCCATTGGAATTCCGATAACTTGACGATATACGGAATCATAGCGAACAAAAATGTTATCTAGTAAAAATTCAACGGCAGTTATCGTATCAAAGCAGGTCCAGTTGACATAGTTCTTTTGTCTGTTGTTACTAAAAATTGACCTAAATGAGTTAGAACATATATATTCGCATTCTGACTTTTTAAATGCCCATTTAATTAGGTGTGTGAATTTTTTCTTAATAAAATTATGAGGCAAAGTGGTATATAGGGTAGAAAAATCAAAACTTGTACAGATTCGAAATTATAATTATATAATATTAAATAATATATAAGCATGCAATTCATCAAGTACTTCCAACGAATTTTTGACACTCCAAAAGTAATTAATTCCACTATTTTCAAAGGCCTTATTTGAACAATTTATTACCAGGTTTTTGATTGTACCAAGTGTACTAGTAAGTAGAATAGATAGTTTAGTAGTGGAACAATGGCTTGAAGACGAAATAAATCTATATTTGTAAGGTGTTTTGTGCAGCTTCGGAAGCCAGTACATAGTTGGAACTTTCATTGTATTTGGTTCTGCTTGTAAAGAGGTAGCTAAAACATTATGTTTGTTTCAAATGTCATTGGTGAATTCGTGATTTCCTTTCGCAGAACTTCAATGTAAAATTTACGTCAAACAATAATGATATCATTAGCAGCCTTATCAGCCGGGACAAAAACAAGAGTTTTGTTTCTTCTCGTTTGTGATTTGTTATCCTTTGCATTCAGATTTTCTATTCGATATTTAACAGAGTTGTTACGGAAACTCATATCTAATAATTTTGTCATGAATTAGGGTTACAGCTTCAGAATTACGTGGTAAAATTAGTTTCAGCAGGGGGAAAAATAAGTAAGAATGATTGTGTTTAATTTCTTCCAAAAGTAAATCTGAAGCTGACTAGAGGTAATCAGAACACGTTGATCTAAAGGAGACATCAAATAAAGTTTGAATATTAATAGTTTCTATATTTTGCCCTTAAGCCAAATCAAACAACTAACTGCTGTCTTCAAACAGTTCATCTGTTCCGCATGCCATTATCTATGTTCATATATCGAAAGGGGGTGGGGGGTTAACTCATTTGGAGTAAGGAGGTTGATCTCATTAAGAAAAAATATATCTTTTATCGCAATCCTTCTAAATTTTTTTCATCCTCCCATAACTCCAAAATGTGATACAAATTGAAGAAACGATCAACTTGTTCAATATTTTCGTTGGTGACAGTTACTTTTCCTCGTTATTTTTGAAGAATGGAACGACCCAGTATTAAGATAAGGTTATTTAACTTGATGAACAAATAAGCATACAGTTTTAGTGTACAAATTTATCAAGTATATTTCAATCTTAAATATAGCAATTAAACTAAATAAATCTACAAAAACAATTGAATTGTAGATTGACAGATTTTGCGGAGGCATTTTGTCAAGAATTTAAAAACAATTAAAATTTAAATTACAGATACCTACTAACTTTAAATGAAGAAATAAATTTGCAAATCATTGCTGACACATTAGAAGATAGAGGGGCTTTATCTCCAGACGAGAAAGACGTTATTTTACAATTGTACAATTACCGAGAAAAAATAGAACTATGCCTTGGAACTGTTATGGTTTCGGGTCCTAATTCTTATACAACCATATGTGAAGTTTTAAGAGATTGTGGGTACGGACATATTGTGGAATCGTTAAAGGCAGACGACGAAGAATCCGATAAATGTAAGTACATGTACATCTTTATATTTCAAAGTTTTACATTTAATAGTATCTCTGTTTAAAGTATAAGTAACAATGAATGATATTTGTATCTAAATTCAAGGCATATTCCACAAAATCTTGTAAATAACCCCAAGGCATATTCCACAAAATCATGTAAATAACCTCAAGGCATATTCCACAAAATCATGTAAATAACCTCAAGGCATATTCCACAAAATCTTGTAAATAACCTCAAGCCTGTCCCAAGTCAGGAGCCTGTAGTTCAGTGGTTGTCGTTGATTCATGTCTCTCATATTTGATTTTCGTAAATTGTTTTGTTATTAATTAGGCCGTTAGTTTTCTCAATTGAATTGTTTCATATTTTTTATGTCGTGGCCTTTTATAGCCGACTATACGGTATGAATTTTTTCTCAAGGCATATTCCACAAAATCATGTAAATAGCTACTTGGAATATTCCTTTAAAAGATCAATGTCAACATATACTGACCAATATCGGGGAAAAAATACTAAAACGATTATATTAGAACTAATGGTACGATTAGCTGTCATATTCCTGACCTGTTAAGGCAATTCACATACGAGAGCAGTAGGTTGGTCTGGGTTTAACAACATGTCAAACTTCCCTAATTCATGTAATTAAATCTTGTTGAAATAACAATTGTCTCGTGAACTAAGTAAACTAATATAAGGAAAGAACAAGAAGATTTAACAAAATATAGAAAAAAAAACAGTAAGATTGTAATGATAACCATTGTTCATATTTGGCATACCTATAGCCTGATTAGATCAAATATTACGTTGTATTTTTTTTTCCAAATACCCGATTCTTCCATTAAAGTGCTGAGAATCACAATCTGATTAATATCCTTTAGGCGTATGACCAATTCCTATACAGTATTTTACAATATATTTTAGGCGTATGACCAATTCCTATACAGTATTTTACAATATCCTTTAGGCGTATGACCAATTCCTATACAGTATTTTACAATATCCTTTAGGCGAATGACCAATTCCTATACAGTATTTTACAATATATTTTAGGCGTATGACCAATTCCTATACAGTATTTTACAATATCCTTTAGGCGTATGACCAATTCCTATACAGTATTTTACAATATCCTTCAGGCGTATGACCAATTCCTATACAGTATTTTACTAGTAATTTGACATCATTATTCCACCATTAAAGGTTTTATTTTAAAAATATTAATATATGTTTTACTTTTACAGCTGATAAAGGTAGGATTGTTATAAATCAAATGTTATTATATTATGCTAATATGTTATCAACTAAAGTAGAGGTTCTAAGTCTACGACATGATATGTTCAAAGGCGGTTACATCAACCTCAGAAACAGGGCAAGATCAAAAGTTAAGTATGGATAGAGGTCAACCACTGAAGTTTAAAATATGCCCGCCAAATTAGTAAAAGGACCTTAAGTTGTTTGGATATCCGTTCATCATGTGATTTATAATATTAAAATAAAGACTTGCATGAATGCCAATGGTCTAATCAAAAACATTTGAGAAGCTTACTTTGACCGTGGTTACAAGATTTTGAGGACACATAAGCCGTAGACTTAGATACTAGACTTATAGTATGATCCTCATTGTCAATTTTCCTTTCATAATTCCATCTATAATAATGTATAGATTCATACGTTTAACATCATAATATTCGATAATAAGGGGATCATAAACAAACATATACATTAATCTACATAAAAATATTTTTGATAATTTAATTAAGTAATATATTTCATATAAGTATATGATAATACAACACATACCACTTTAACACATATTAGAATGAGGCTTCCTAGGATAATGCATATCTTAATTATTCATTGGATAGAACATAATCTAGTATCCAAACTCGTGAGAGAAAAAAAAAAGAAAATTTTACAAAAGCGTTAAATGATTATCATTACATCCATGTCTTACTAACGTTTGGCTGAACAAGATAGATCGAGAAAGGTACATTGAAGGCAACAAACAAAACGGGTCATTTACTGCCACTAGTTTTATACCATTGCTGGTGAACTAAGATGTTGATGATATCATCCGTCCTGCAGTCCGTGCTTCGGTTTTGCCGTGATTTAATTAGTATACTTTGATGTAAATCCTGAGCAGATTTTAAAGATTGCAACTACCGCTGTGAATATTTATCTGTTTATCTAAAGTTGGTCTAGTCACTTTTTAAAAGCTACTGGTTAAAAAGATTTAAAAACGACACCTTTAATTTACTGTTTTTATTTACATAAGATACATTGAAAATGGTAAAGTCAGTGGGTCTTTTTAATATCACCACTACTGTATGGGCTGGAGATTCGCTCTAATCGTTATAAGAAAAGGCATGGTGCATTCGACCTAGGGCTGTCAGGCAGATTTGGGCCTATCCCCGAAAATTCGGTTTCCTTCAACAATAACATGATTATTATGATCAGGTAAAAATATTTAAATAATGATGTTAAACTCAATCAAACAAAGGGCCATGGAAAACTCCGCTGCACTGAGTATAAAATAATAACATCTTACTACATGTATATAGGTGTTTCTTTTAACACTGTACCCATTATGTATACAAATGTGCATGTACAAATTTGCATAATTTAGTTTGTGATTATTATTAACTACTGTCCTCAAAGAGTAATATGGTGTATTACTGAAATTCGCTTCACTAATTGCATGCAAACTATATCTTAGCCGAACTAACCAACTATTTTGTGAGAGAAGTAGAGACATTTCTCCTAAACTTATTTCACACCGGGCCATTTTCAATATGTCTTAAATCTTGGATAAAATTTTAAAAACCAAAGATTCATGTGTTTAAACTAAGGGATTCTCAAAGTAATATGTCATATCTTTCAACGCGAAATTATCTATAATGGTTAAAGATAACTAAAACTAAAATTTTGATAGATTTCGTCAAATTGTGAGCATTTTTAAACGACAAAAGTTTGACCTCGCAAAGCCATCGGGCACTGTTTTTTAATGAGTGAACAGTATTTATTTGTTAATCCTGCAACAATCCTCATAATTCTGTCACATGTGAAACCCCACAAGTTTTATGAAAATGCATGATTATAGAAGAAAGGGTCGATTCTGGACACATAAGTATGTGCATTCTGCAGACTGCAAAGAGCAAACTAAACAAATTATATATGTTTGTATCTCTTCTGCCTTTTGAGATCAATAACGAGATCCATGAGTTAACAGATGCATACGAACATAGACAGCATTCACTTTACACTCTCAAATCTAAGCGAAAACTTATCTGTAATAGTTTGCGTATTTTTCATTGCAAAAAGTTACAGCATTATTAAACATTATGAAATTCCATTTGCTATCTATTTCATCCATTTAATGCTTGAAACAGGAAAACGTTTGTTCTAAAGATGATTTACTTTTCCTTTAGAATTATTATTATATTAACTTTTCTAATCTATGTTTCAGATTTACAGTTAGTTCAACCAAAGCGATATATGCTATCTTCAAAAGTTAGTATTTTTCAAAACATGTATAAACATAAAAACCTTCTGGGAAGTCTTCAACAATGAATGACAATTAATTAAACATACATTCTATATCAACTTATTATGACGTCTCTTTTTTCGTTCAATGACTTTTCTAAAAAATAATTGATTTTGAATTGAGTAACGATTGTATTTCAGGTAAAATACACAATTCTGTGTTAAGAGTAGATAGTTGGTAGTCTCTCTTTGATATAAATACCACCAGCATAAACTCTTAGCGATTAAGAACTTTAATATGTTACTTTACTTTAGTTAAAAACCCAATATGTTGACTTTCAGATAGTGTTGAGTTGCTGTCTCATGGATGCACACCAACATCTTATTTTATTTAAATTTACATAAACAAAGTCAATCATACTGACTTTTCTAAGTACAAAATGTTTGTATTGAAAAGAATGGAAAGCCATTATAGTATAAAATATGTAGATTTCTATTAAAGTCACCAAATAGGATTTCAACAGATCAACTTATTAATTGTTGATTGGTTATTTTCCTGTAAAATATGTTTCATGCATAGTCAGGACTAAGCTTTATAAGAATAGCCAAAACCTTAAATGAGTGCGTTGCGTTTTATAAGAATTAAAATATCTTCAAAGACCTGTACAATCTATACTCATATTTGGTTCTAGTCAGACAAAAAAAAAAATTATCGTCAGAGGCAATCTTTGATTCTGAATGGCCAATTAAAAAAAAAATCTTTTATGAAGAAGGCGAAATGTTTTTACATTTTACAAGTTTGATGATTGGGAGACCCTCTAGAAAATTTCCTCATTTGTTGTTAGTCGGGTGGCAATTATGCTGGCATTGGTGACACATAATTTCCATTGAAACTATGAAAACTATTGATTCCGATCTGACGGAAAACATTGCCGCAAAGTATATAATCTTTGATTCTGATTGACCAATTGTCAAAGACTTCTTCTCTGAAACTACAAGGCGAAATATACTGACACTTTACAGAATATTGGGACACTTTCTTCAAAACAATCCCCTTATAATGTAAGGCAGCAAACAATGTGGTATCGATGGCACAAAGTTTCTATTCAAGTTCTGTTTTAAGGATGTACTTAGGTGAGGTTTAGGAATTTGTGTCAGATGTTAGAACTCCTTGGTTTTTTTCCTTCAATACAGGCTAAAGTATTTTGCCCCATAACACCCATTTTCTTTAAATATAAGACTTCAATAGCTCATAAAAGGTCATTTAACAAAATTTAAGCAGATTCTAGATTTCTTTTCTTTGGATATGGGACCCAAATAATACCAATGCAAATATAAGGTAAAAGTCCGAGTCAGCCTTTTCCCGCCATTTAAAAAAAATCAAATATCTCGAAAAGGAGCTCCATAACCTATCAATATTTTAGCTTATTCTGTTGCTTAACTAATGCTCTTCTGACTTGTAGTATTAATTTTAAATTCTAGATTTTTAAAATTTCACCTAAGTACATCCTTAAATCACATTTTCATCTTCTCTAAAACCACTAGTTCATGTGAAATAAAGTTAAAGGAATATATAGACAGTCCCTGTTTGGTCCCGATCATGCGAAAAACATGGCTGTCAGAGGCAATATTTGAATTCCCATTGTCAAATTTAAAAAAAAAATCTTCCTCTTTAAAACTATATATATATATACATATACAAGGCGAATTGTTTTGGAATTTTACAGGATTGATGATTTTGGGACCATCTAAAAATCGTCTTCGTTTAATGTAGGTCGGGTGTTAAACATGGCGGCATTGGTAGAACAATTACCATTTAAGCTCTATCGAAAGTCGCATTTTCAACTTCTCTGAAACCTGGAACTAATAGATTGATTATCTATTAGTCCCAGCTGAAACTAATAAGTAAAATTTAAGCATAGTTCTCAGGAATTATGTACGGAAAGAACTCTACCATGGATTTTCATTTGATTCAGATGAGATGAGAAATGTGACAGCCAAAGACATTCCAATATTCTGATTAGACAAATTTAAATACTTTTCTCCTCTAAAGCCGCAAGTCCAAATTGTTTGAAATTTTACATGATTGATGATATTAAGAAGATCAATTACAAAGGATACAGATTTATTATCTATCTTTTGAACAAACGTTGCGACAGTGGTGTTACATAGTTATCAGCGACATCTTGTCTGAAATGGCATTTTCATCTTATAATCTTGAAACTGAAAATTTGTAGTTTTTTGTTCCAATGTGACCAGTACCATTTAATGGCCCATTATTGTTCTACTTTTAACATCTCATTCACCAAATAACCCACTAATTTATTTTCAACCAGAGTAATTCATGGTCGTAGGACCCTCTATTTCACTTTTGCCATTGATATAAAAGTGAAATGAGAACACTTCGGTATGCTGTAATTTATGTTTGGGAAGAATATGGTTAAATCTACAAATTGTTTCTATATGGAATTTCATGAATCAAAATTTCAAATTAACCTATACATTACACGATTATATGGCTGTTCAAATCAAGACATTTATACTTTTTTCTAGGACCGCAGTACAGTTCATAGTAGTCAAGCATCAAAAACAGATCCATTATCCATTCAAGGTGTCAGGATGGCAATCAACACACTATCAAAGGACGCTAAAGCATCTCACCGGGAGTTCAGTGCCATAATCACCAGACAGGAAGAGTTAGAAATACAACTACAGGAAGTAATGGCCTCTCTCGACAATGCTAGAGAGGCTCTGATTAAAGAAAGGCATGAAAAGGTTAGCCTTCAAGAAAAACTACGTCTACGAGATGAGGACTTAGTGGAAATGACTAAGAGATATAGAGAATTACAAAAAGCGATGGTTAAATTAAAAGAAACGAACAATAAATACCATGAAAGGATTCAGAAGCTTCAAATTGAAAACGAAGAGATGCGTAAAATGAACACTGACAAACGTGAACTACAGGAGGAACTAGAAAAACGGAACGAAGAAATCAAACATTTGAAGGATACAATAGAAGCACAAAGTAAAAAGATCAGTGAACAGGAATCTTTGATTAACGATAGACTAGCAGTAATTGACCAGTTAGCCAATGACCACGCTAGATTAGCTGACGGTCAAGTTAAACTTGAAAAAATAATGTCTGGCCAGTCAGATAATATAGCAAGACTTGCATCAAATAAAGAACACACTGAGAAGATAATAGATACACAACAGCAACAGATTAATCTACAACAAGCCACGCTAGTCATGATGAAAGAACAACTAGAGAAACTAGAGAATAGGATGAACCAACAGGACAATCAACATAATGTTCTAGCTTTACAACCATCTGAACCAAATAATCGCTCTAGACGTCAGACATCAAATTCTCCTGCTAAACAAGTACATCAAAAGCCATTCATGGCTGCAGGCAAACAAGACACATCAAAAAGCGCTTACTGGAGAGGAGGCGAAAAAAAGTAAAGTGAAGTTTTATCGTCTGTCATTGATTATTATGAGAGCTTTAGTCCTTAGTTATCTCCCTCATATCATACATACATAATTACTTATCATCACTGTATAACAAAGCAGTACAATATGTCTTTCATAAAACTATTTTCGTACCTGTCTGTTTGTTTCAATAAACAAAGATATAGCAGGCCATGATTTTCATATTCTTAATAATATCTTTAATATTATGTATATTACACTATTCTTTTCTCGAAAGTATGGTCGATTCTTGTCTGCTTAGCATCTCCTAGCAAAAAAGCCAGGTCTATTCAGAACGAAGACAATATATGTTTAATTGATATTGAACTATTTTTGGTAAAAAAAAAAATCGACGAAAACAATATTCATTGATCTTACAACGATGCTACACACAGAAAACTCTACGAAGTAAAAAAATATTTCTCAATATGAATACGGTATCTTAACTTTCAAACAAATAACTTGAAGAGAAGTAGATTTAGATTTATGTTTCCCTCAAGGGCCACCATGTTCAACGAAATTAAAGTATCATCACAGCCTCATGTCTACTTTGAGTTTGTAACAACATTAAGTCGTATTTTTGGACTTGTGACCAAATTAAGAATGCCTTAAAATTTCCAACACTTCAATTTTGAAAGATTTTGGCAAATCCTGAGTATTCATACAAATAAACTGTTGACACAGATATGTCTCGCCTCTCGGCAGAAAATTCCGAAAAAGACAATCTGATGGACAGTAACATTGTTAATTATTTTTGGACTTGTGACAAGATTAAGAATGCCTTAAAATTTCCAACACTTCAATTTTGAAAGATTTTGGCAAATCCTGGGTATTCATACAAATAAACTGTTGACACAGATATATGTCTCACCTCTCGGCAGAAAATTCCGAAAAAGACCATCTGATGGACAGTAACATTGCTAATTAATTCAAAGTTGCTGGATCAAGACAAGATCGCCAAACTGAGAGTTACTGATAGTATTGCAACTTTATATAGAAAATATCATTAATCTACCATAAGCAGTTCCTATCAAACTAACATAAACAGAAAACTTAACATTGAAAATTGGTAATTAATTGAAAGTCACTGGACTATGATCTACTTTCGCCGCCGTTTTCGACATAAATTCATTCGGAAGTAAAGCTATATACGATGATGCCTTGTGTAGATATAGTGCCATGCTCTTTGTGCGTCAAAGAACATTTGCAATAACTCTGAGGGCCTATAAGTGGTCTTTTGCAAGGCAAATTTCTGTCCCTAACCACTAGGATTGTTTTGCATTGGCAGTCACAATTTCCCGCCCTTCACCCCTGTTGTCCAACATTGCAGAACCTACCTAACTACTGTATTAATTTGAAATATTTTTTCGTCCTGAATTTGCATGAAATAATTGCCATTGGACGTTAGGCAAGAATCAATCAATCAATCAAAAAATCTTTTTCTTTTAAAACTAAAAATATTGGTGCCCATAATCAATATGTATAAACTGGAAAAGTCATCATAATAGAAAAGATAGGATAAAAGTATGAGGTATCTATCCATGACACAAAATCAGTACATACGCAGCAAACAACACAAAAAAACAAAGAAACAATGCTTATATTGATGTTCTTCATCTCAGTCGCAGTTAGGCCGTCAACACGGAGCAAAAAAACTCTTATTTAACTGTAAGTTTAAGACGGCCCCTAGCACTGTGACCGATTTGAGAGGAATTTTTTGCAATCTGACGATCACGCCACAACTGTGAATTGAAGAACAAATCCATGGATAATTGTCAATTAAAAAAAAATCTGTCACAGAAATCAAATATTTACTGTCATAGTTTAGCCCAACAATCACATTGAAGTGAGTAAATAACAATACGAACATTTAGACAACCACGGGGCACATCGAGATATATGTTAAGTAACTTGGCAGGAAATAACGTAATGTATTCGGCAAATAATTTGGGTAGACTTTGTAAGATGTGACACCACCAACTCGAGCCCGGTCAAAAAGAACATACCGGAAAGTAGTATTACATATCTAAAACAAAATAATTCCTACGCAAATTATGTAGAATACATTTTGGTAATTTAGGTATCAAATGAAATGTGAAGGACTGGTGATCCTGGTGCCTCTTATTTAAATTTTAGTACACTAACTGGCCTAAAATTGAGAGAATGATGTAGTACACATAAGAGAAGTTATCTCAAGATTAGATACGCTAGTAAAAATACCTGAAGTGGCGTAGCTTGCCTTCTGTTATTACCGAGGCAGGGTGTCTGGGGAGAGCAGCCCCCCCAGAAGCTATCGAGGTTTTTATAATTTAAACAAGAAGAATTTATTAATAAAATGCTCCGCAGGGCGCAGCTTGATACGACCGCAGAGGTCGAACCCTGAACAGTTGGGGCAAGTATGGACACAACATTCAAGCTTGATACAGCTCTGAATTTGGATTGTGATTAAATATTTGACACAGCATAGGTTTCTGACACAGAATGAATGTGGTCTAAGAACTTAAAAATTTTATTAAATTGGACATTCACCTATTATGGTCCAATATCTAAAATCTAAATACATGGTTAGATTCAGCATATCAAAGAACCCCAAGAGTTCAATTTTTGATGAAATCAAACAAAGTTTAATTTGGGATCCTTTTGACCTCAATGTGGACAAAGTTGATAACGGGGCCCAAAAATCAAAAATCTAAATACATGGTTAGATTCAGCATATCAAAGAACCCCATATATTCTATTTTTGTTTAAATCAAACAAAGTTTAATTTTGGACCCCGATTTGGACCAACTTGAAAACTGGGCCCATAATCAAAAATCTAAATACATGTTTAGATTCAGCATATCAAAGAACCCTAAGAATTCAATTTTGTTAAAATCCAACTAAGTTAAATTTTGGACCCTTTGGATCTTAATGTTGATCAATTTGAAAACGGGACCAAAAATTAAAAATCTAAATACATGGTTAGATTCAGCATATCAAAGAACCCCAAATATTCAATTTTTGTTGAAATCAAACAAAGTTTAATTTTGGACCCCGATTTGGACCAACTTGAAAACTGGGCCCATAATCAAAAATCTAAATACATGTTTAGATTCAGCATATCAAAGAACCCTAAGAATTCAATTTTTGTTAAAATCAAACTAAGTTTTAATTTTGAACCCTTTGGACCTTAATGTAGACCAATTTGAAAACGGGACCAAAAATTAAGAATCTAAATACACGGTTAGATTCGGCATACCAAAGAACCCCAATAATTCAATTTTGATGAAATCAAACAAAGTTTAATTTTGGACCCTTTGGACCTCAATTTGGACCAATTTAAAAACGGGGCCCAAAATCCAAAAACTTAATACACAGTTAGATTCGGCATATTAAAGAACCCCAAGAATTCAAGAATAAAACCCCATTGAAATTGGTCAAGAAATAAGCAATTTATACAAAGTATCTTCTTTTGCACAATACTGTGCAATTGAATATTTCTTGCAATTGCGCAATACTGTGCAATTGGATATTTCTTGCTATTGCGCAATACTGTACAATTGACAATTTCTTGCTATTGTGCAATACTGTGCTATTGGATATTTCTTGCTATTGTGCAATACTGTGCAATTGAAGATTTCTTGCTATTGCACAATACTGTGCAATTGAAAATTTCTTGTTATTGCACAATACTTATTATATAATAATTTACACATCCTGTATCTCCTGCCATATCATTATTACTTGCTTTTAAATATAAATCAGAAATAACCAACTTAAAATGGAAAATTTTAAAGAAAAAAAAAAAGGAATAAAAGGAAAAAAATCCCCAATTTTTTGAACCCCTTATGATTCATCACCCCAAACTCAATCCCAGCCTTCCTTTGAGGTATGGTACCTTGCAGTACAATTTCAGAGAGATCCATACACTTGAACACAAGTTATTGTCTGGAAACTAGAAAAACGCTTATTTTTGGCCCCTTTTTGGCCCCTAATTCCTAAACGTTTAGGGCAATTACCCCAAAACTCAATTCAAGCTTTCCCTTTGTGATATGGAACCTTGTAGGACAATTTCAGAAAGATCCATACACTTACACACAAGTTATTGTCCTGAAACTAGAAAAATGCTTATTTTTTGCCCCTTTTTTGGCCCCTAATTCCTAAAATTTTAAGGCAATTACCCCCAAAATCAATCCCAGCATTCCTTTGTGATATGGAACCTTGTGGTACAATGTCAGAGAGATCCATACACTTACACACAAGTTATTGTCTGGAAGTTACAAAAATGCTTATTTTTGGCCCCTAATTCCTTAACTGTTGGTACCATAACCCCCCAAATCAATCCCAACCTTTCTTTTGTGGTATTGAACCTTATGGTAAAATTTCATAGAGATCCAATAACTTAAACTAAAGTTAGAGTGCGAAAACTAATGTGTCTTCGGACGACGACGACGACGACGACGACGACGACGTCATACCAATATACGACCGCAAAAATTTTTTGCGGTCGTATAAAAATAATAGCTGTTGTTTAATTCATTTCATCATAACAATGTTAATATGCCTTACACTAAGTTAAGGGCATACGATACAGTTTTGATCCCACGGGTTTTTTTTTTAAGAAAATTTGCATACAAGCTATTTTTCACCTAGTCAATTCAAATATGTAATAAAAAATATACCTTCATGTGCTACTTTAAGAGATAAAAGGGGTCGAAATTTTAGACATTTACTCAGAATTTCGTTTATTTGACATTTCTATTATTTGGATAGACATACCTAACTTTTTTTGTTTCAAAAGATAAACACAAGCGAATTTTTGTAAAAACTTTTGGAAAATCTTCTATACAAAAGTATGCTCTAAATTTATATAACAATTCTTTGGAAATAATAAATTTTCATCAAAGTTTCATGATTTTAGAAAAAAACGGCATTTTGCTGTATATTTATCTAATTCAAAAAAAATTTCATCGGTGACTTTTTCATAAAAATTGGTACAAATAATCTTCATACGTAATAAAACATAATGTCATTTTGAAAAAGAGGGGTCCATGAACTCGTTTTCAAGTCAAATCAGTCTGAATGATAAAAATCAGTCGAAAAATGCATCTTTTCCCGATATGTCACAGTTTGACGTCGCGAAAATAACATTTTACGTTAGCAACGTCATACCTCCCTGTAACTGTTATTATTTGTATGTAATGGAGAAGACGTTCTAAGTTGCAAAACTTGTGTCTAATCCTATTGTCAATGTTTTGGACAATAAAATATGTTTAAATTAACTGTTGCGTATGCCCTTAAACTACTGATTTATTAGTTGATTACTGGTATCGCAACATTTTTAATGTTCAGATGAATACATAATCTTCTCAAAAGCATTTACCACTTTTTCAAATCGAATCCTTTCAGTGAACTTCCCAGATTTGAAATTCTTTACGAATAAAGGAGATGGACAGGTCAAGTTCAAAATTGTCCCGAGTCTACATAAAGTTGTGTAAGATTTAAACCGATACTATTTAATCTACAGTCAACTCAAACTGAAAGTTATAAAAATAACAGAACACGTGAAGATATCACATAAGACAACAACTGACTTGCTAGCAGTAACTGAAAGCCAGTTCAAACGCCTAATCTGCCGATATATTTCCAAGCCGTCGTTCACTTAAGGAATAACAGTGCTGTAGTTGAAGAGTTGCCACCGTCAATTGGCGATTTGACGGTCGCAAATGCAGTTTTACTGGCGACGCGTAGCGGAGACAGTAAAACGGAAATTTGCGACCGTCAAATCAAAATTGACGGTAGCAACTCTTCAACTACAGTACTCTTATTCCGATTCTAATGCATTACAAAAAAAATAATACATTAGAACTTGAAAAAATGTATAAATTTGAAATAAAATAAAATTCCATGAATGATTTTGGCACAAAGACGTCATGGCTTAACATGACGTCATACAAATGAAAACTTACAACTGAAGGTTATTTTGTTACTTCTACGATTCAAATTTGGATAAAATCACATCAAAAGGCGATTTTTAGGTAGGTGTAGTTTTATTTTCGATTATATTGTGCCAATCGAACATTTGTTGATCCATGTATTCAAAATGGCGGGTCCCTCCTTAGTTACGACTGGTCAACTGTGGATTTGACGGTAACTTTTAGCCAATGAAAAAAAAAATGTTACATAAGAATTGCATTAGAATCTAATATAGGTGGCTGTACCTCACTGTGACATAAAATTTAACGTCTTATCAGAAGAAGAACAGGACCTTGTTGAGTCTGTTCGATGGCCAGAAGAAACCTGTACAGAATTTTCAATGCAGAAAAACAAACGCAACGATTAAGGTTTAATATTTTCTGTGATGATCATTTACTTGCTTGGTCTTGGGTCACGAATCAACGAATAGATAATCATCACAAAACGACGTACGGATTGAACAGCAGAATTTCTTGATAAACTGGAAAATAAACACATGCTACATGTAAAGCGCACCACGGCACTTGTATTGGTTGTGTTTCGTTCTGGTATTTCTTGGAAGGTCTTGAAATTCTTAAATCGTTTTGAACTTTTTCCCATTGTGAAAATGACAACCGGCGAAGCACTAACATTTACGTTATTCTGAAGTCTTCTTGATAAATGAAAACAGTATTTGGTTGAAATTTTTATATATAAAATGACATTATGTATGAACTAATAAATATTTAAAATTCCCTGCTAGTGAAAAACTATAAATTTAAAATAGCGAGAATAAAACTTGAGAACCGCAACATATAAATTTTAAATCTCTATTCTTTAAGTTAAAATTAACTACAGGGCATTTTTCTGTTCTCTATAAACCTCATGTAGACCCTCATATACTAGAAATCATTCTCACACAAAATTAGATAATTTACCCGATTCAATTGTTTAGTGTTTCGAATGGGGAAGACTCGTGAGTTGGATCATCATCTATTCTACTGATTTTGCTTACAATGGGATAGGATTAAATAAATTTGTGGGCTTCAATTGTGTCGATTTTTTTTTACTCCGACATATTTAGACTACAGAAAACTACCACAAAGGGGATTTCCAACTAGGGGAGGGAAATATTTCCATAAGTCTTGAATTCGCAAAGGGTATGGCTCAAATAAGCCTGGATCTTTTCATTATTAAAACCATAGTAATCAGTAGGGGGTTGCTGGGCTCAAATAAGCCTGGAACTTTTATTATTAAACAAAAGTAATCAGTTAGGGAGGGGGCTCAAATAAGCCTGGATCTTTTCATTATTAAACCAAAGTAATAAGGGACTAAAAAAGCCTGGATCTATTTATGACTAAACATGACTAAACCAAAGTAATCAGTCGGGGACTCAAACAAGCCTGGATCTTTATATGACTAAACCAAAGTAATCAGTAGGGTGCTCAAACAAGCCTGGATCTATTCATGACTAGCCCAAAGTAAGTAGTAGAGGCTCAAACAAGTCCAGATCTATTTATGACTAAACCAAAGTAATAAGTAGAGGCTCAAACAAGCCTGGATCTATTCATGACTAACCCAAAGAAATCAGTAGAGGCTCAAACAAGCCTGGATCTATTCATGACTAACCCAAAGAAATCAGTAGAGGCTCAAACAAGCCTGGATCTATTCATGACTAAACCAGCAATGAACAATCTCCAAAATTGATAGACCATAATCAAGATCTGTAAGACATAGACATAAAGCTTTATTTAGAGTCGATATAAACATTGCAAGCATAAACATAAGCTCTGAAGAGCTTTTAAAACTGACATAAGTGACCATAAAATTCTCAAATGTGGAAATTGTCATCAGACATCTGCATAAATTATTTCTGCCATTCTTGTTTCACATTAGCCATGTAAAATCAGAGAACAGTTTAATGTTATTTCCTATGGGGTTTCATATGAACCCAAGTGACATTGTTGCCATCTTGTATGCAATCAGACTAGTATGAATGTTTTTTTTTATTAATCATTTTTCCAAGTTAACATTCCTATAACCTTGAAAAGATTTATTATTGCAGTTTCAGATAGATCAATCAGAACCATCATTTTCTCTGACAATCATGTTCTTTAGTCAATCGGCATGAAAAACTTTTTTAAAGGACCTGGCATAAATTTTTTGTTGAAAAACCTTGTGCAAATTTGCTGCATAAAAGAAATTAAATAGAGTTGACAAAAACCCTTTTACATCAAAAACAATACTATAAAAATATCAAAAATTTGGTCAAATGTCTATCTCTGTTAGATTGCACATATATAGATAGTGTAAATTCAAAAATTTTTGTGATTTTTTTATTATTGTGAAATTCCAAATCTTCAAATCTTCAAAAATGTACCCTACATGTAATTTACCAACAGCTTTTCCCTATTTAGTGACCTTAACCATAACACCTATCAGAGAAATTTGGCAATCTTACAGGGGGAAAAATCGTTGATTTGGTCAAAGCTCAATGTCTATCTCTGTTAGATTGTACATATATAAATAGTGTAAATTCAGAAATTTTTGCGATTTTTTTATTATTGTGAGATTTGGTCAAAGCTCAATGTCTATCTCTGTTAGATTGCACATATAGATAGTGTAAATTCAGAAATTTTTGCCATCTTTTTATTATTGTGAAATTCTAAATCTTCAGAAATGTACCCTAATTTACCAACAGCTTTTCCCTATTTAGTGACCTTAACCATGACACCTATCAGAGAAATTTGGCAATTTACAGGGGGAAAAATCGTTGCGGAAGAAAAAATTATTTATTAACTGTTATGAACAATTTTTAAAAAACAAATGGGAATGTATAGAAAATTGAAGAAAAAAAAAACCAAACAAATAAACATTGCTTTATAACCTCACTTATTATACACATGCTCCATTGTTTTGTGTTGATTATTTATCATGATCGGTAAACTTCAGCACCAAAACCTGAAAGTTAACTAGCAGCTGAAGTTTTTGATCAACAATCACAGAATGAAATAGGTTTTTTCTTTGTCAAAAAATATGCTAAGTATTCCTAATAAATGTAAAACACATGCAACTTGCACAAAGGACTTAGTTAAGTATATATATATAAATAAAAAAAAAAGATGATGTGGTATGATTGCAATTAAGACAACTCTCCACCAGAGACCAAATGATGTAACAACTAGTCTTCAACAATGAGCAAAACACATATGGCATAGTAAGGCCCCAAAATAAAAAAATGCAAAACAATTCAAACGAGAAAACTAAAGGCTTGATTTATGTACAAAAAAATGAACAAAAAACAAAAATGATACACAGCGACAACGACAACCACTGAAACACAGGCTCCTGACTAACAGAATGTGGTGGGGTTAAACATGTTTGCTGGCGCCAAACCTTCCACCTAACCTGACACAGTGGTGTAATAGTACATCATAAGAACAAACTTTAAAAATCAGTTGAATAGGGCTTAACTCATCAGATCGATACAGAGCACAAAAAAACCTAAAAAAAACTACAAAAGACACAAAGTACAAATCTAAGAGTACTTGCAGTTACTGAAAGCTACTTCAAAGATAATAACTATCAAAAAAATTTGTAAGGGTTCCGCGGAACCCAGTGTCTCGCCTACTTTTGCTGTTAATCGCAGGCTCAACAAAAATGAGGAAAAAAAATAATAACAATATTCCTTTCAATACAATCTTTTGATTGTAAGAAGCTTCTGTCCAAGTTTGGTAAAAATCCAGAATAGTTTATGAATCTAATAAATGTTTTAAATCTTTAACTGCAGACTGTATGTAATGTTAACTGGAAGAAAAACTAAGTCCATTTATAAGTAAAATACGGATAAACAGGAACAAAATTTTAACAAAATTTCCTTCTAGATACTAGCTTTTGATCATAAACAAGCTTCTGACCAAGTTTGGTACAAATCCAGGATAGTTTATGAAAGTTATTAAAATTTTAAAAACTTTAACCACAGATCTAGAGTGAATGTAATATTAACTGGCAGAAAAACTAAGTCCATTTATAAATTTCAAAAACTTTAACCACAGAGTGAATATTTGTGGACGCCGCCGACGCCGACGGAATGTAGGATTGCTATGTCTCGCTTTTTCGACAAAAGTCGAAGGCTCGACAAAAATCATGTATCTATGACTAAAATATCAATCAGTTAAAATCCAACATCCAATGGGTTTTGTGTAAAGATGTCAAAAACAGTCGAAGAAAAATATGACCTTGTGCAATGCTAAAAATAGGTATAGGTATCGACAGATTGTAGGACCATGAATGCACATATGTATATAACAATAATATTTAGTTAGGTTTTAATTTATTGATAACTAAATCAATATTTTTACCGATAAAAACAATATTCAAAGACCTAGTTACAGTGTTGAATTTGTAACTGTTTAGAATAAGTTTATTTAAAGGATCGATAAGTTTACCAGGATTGTATCTAAATATACAGGTTTGTTAACAACATCACCGTAAATACTAGGATGTACTATCCAGTTTATAATAAGTTTTCTTCAGTAACAGTCAAACCTCCAAACCAAATCTTTGCATTTATGAAAGAATTTAGTTAAAGGTTTTAAGCAATTTGTTATTACAAAATCCTTGATTTAATAATTTACCAGTAATACATAGATTACATTCATTAAAATCCATAGACACCGGCATAGTAAATGAGTAAAGATATATAAACAGGGTTAGATGATCCCAAAAGGAACATCAACATCAATAACATTAACAATAGGGAACAAATAATCGTCCCTTTTGTCATAAATTTTTGTGAGTTTGTGTAAAACTGAAATATTTAAATCCAGGAAAGGACAGATATTGCTGTTTATATTTGATTTATTTAGAGTAGGTTTCTTGGGTAAAGAAGTATACCTAGAGAATTCTTGATTATTTAATGAAAAAATATCATCAAGATAACAGTAAGTGTGGTTGAATTTAGCAATTAGATGTAATTGAGTTTGGCTATAAACTGTTATTCATAACAGTACATCCACAAGTCTGCTATTAAAGGGGTGCAAATGGTACCCATGGGAATACTTACAACCTGTTGATAAACTTAAATGCTGAAACATACATAAATGTTGTCAAGGAGAAAATTTACAACTTTAATCATTTCATCACACCTCCAGTAAGTATATCTAGCATATTTACCTTTACCAATACATGCATTGGTTCAATAATTTCCTTAACATTAAAATCACAAGAAATTCATTATGGCTTTAAACTTTTATTTTTCTAGTAGCATCATCCAGTTATTTACTGCATCAGGATGAAATTTGGTCCTGGGATTGTCAACCTTATTAAAGACCACATTGCACAACTTTTTTTTAACTGGCCAATATGAAGAGCTCTGTAGACATCTTAGGGCTTCAAAATTTACACAGCAATTAAGATTTAATTTTATTTGATATCATCCATTCTGTAACTGTTCCTTTAACTTTGCATACTTTAGTTGTTCCTAAAAATAAAAAAAAAAAAACATTCAATTAATGAAAAAAACATTGTTCTATGTTTCACAATACATGTAATTATATTGCTTACAAGTTTACTCTATCTACAAATTAAATGAAACAAGAGTTCACACAATACTTTGCCTGTTGCAATATTTAAATTATTTAGATGTAAATAAACTCTGAAACTGGGGTCAAGGTCAAACAAAATCTATCAGATGTAGATATAATCCTGAAATCTAAAACCTGACAACTGGGGTGTAAAAATGAGACTGAGGCCATGTTATATACTATATGTTAGATAAATAATAAAATGCTCCGCTTGGCGCAGCTTGATACGACCGCAGAGGTCTAACCCCGAACAGTTGGGGCAAGTATGGACACAACATTCAAGCTTGATACAGCTCTGAATTTGGATTGAGATTAAATACTTGACACAGTATAGGTTTCTGACACAGAATGAATGTGGTCTAAGAACTTAAAAAAAATTTTAATTTACCTTTTATGGTCCAATATCCAAAATCTAAATACATGGTTAGATTCAGCATATCAAAGAATCTAAAGAATTCAATTTTTGATGAAATCAAACAAAGTTTAATTTTGGACCCTTTTGACCTCAATGTGGACCAATTTGATAACGGGGCCCAAAAACCATTTGGACCCTTTGGACCTTAATGTAGACCAATTTGAAAACGGGACCAAAAATTAAGAATCAAAATACACGGTTAGATTCAGCATATCAAAGAACCCCAATATTTCAATTTTTGATGAAATCAAACCATATCATTATTATTTGCTTTTATATATAAATCAGAAATAACCAACTTAAAATGGAAAATTTTAAGGGAAAAAAAGAAAAAAAAAATTTGTGATATGGAACCTTGTAGTACAATTTCATAAGGATCCATACACTTACAAACAAGTTATTGTCCTGAAACTACAAAATGCTTGTTTTTTCCCCCCTTTTTGGCCCCTAATTCCTATAATTTGAGGCAATTACCCCCAAAATCAATCCCAGCCTTCCCTTTGTGGTATGGTACCTTGCAGTACAATTTCAGAGAGATCCATACACTTGAACACAAGTTATTGTCTGGAAACTAGAAAAATGCTTATTTTTGGCCCTTTTGGCCCCTTATTCCTAAACATTTTGGGCAATTACCCCCAAACTCAATTCCAGCTTTCCTTTGTGATATGGAACCTTGTAGTACAATTTCAGAAAGATCCATACACTTACACACAAGTTATTGTCATGAAACTAGAAAAATGCTGTTTTTGCCCTAATTCCTAAAATTTTGAGGCAATTACCCCAAAATCAATCCCAGCATTCCCTTTGTGATATGAAACCTTATGGTACAATGTCAGAGAGATTCATACACTAACACACAAGTTATTGTCTGGAAGTTACAAAATGCTTATTTTTGGCCCCTAATTCCTTAACTGTTGGTACCATAACCCCGAAAATCGATCCCAACCTTCCTTTTGTGGTTTTGAACCTTATGGTAAAATTTCATAGAGATCCATTTACTTAAACTAAAGTTATTGTGCAAAATCCAATGTGTCTTCGGACGACGACGACGATGCCAATGTCATACCAATATACGACCGCAAAAATTTCTGCAGTCATATAAAAACTTGTTAGAACAAAGCCATACACCAAATACTGACGACCTTCCATACAAAGCCACATGTGCCTGTCCAAAATCTCATTCGTGGTTGTCAGTAGTTATATCTTAATGTTTTTGTTATTTAGGGGAATTTGGTAATGATGGCTAGTATTTGACAGTCTTAGTTAAAAATACATTAACACCTTCTCTATGTCTCTGTATGTATTTGTAACAGCTGTATAAAGCTCATGTTAATTGTTATATACAATAAATGTACATTCTCGACTATGTACATATATTGTTTTTATCCTGCAGTTTACACCCTACACTTGAAGCTTTAGTTGTTTAAATCCAAATCATTGTCTCTTTACCCAGACCGTGAAGAGGACCTCAAAATAAACTGTTACGCAAAAAGAAATATCCACATTACCGCTTGCTAAACATGGAAGTGGGGTAACAGGAGACTTTATTTGTACAAGTCAAGTACAAATAAAGCAAAAATTTATTTATGTACCTGTTATTTGTATGATAGTTGGCTGATTGCAAGATAAAACTATTTATGTGTTCTTTACTCTATATATAAAGTGCACTTGCTTACTTACTATTGAATGTACTCTAATAAGTCAAAATTTTAAAGTTGTCTAATTATATCAACATTTCTGATCAAAGTTGAATTAATTTGAAGCTTAATTAAGATAAAAAATTTTGTTTAAATATTGCATCATACAAAGATATATATCTCAATTTTTGTTTTAAGGCATTGAAAATATAAAGACTATAGTTTTAAGATGAATTATTATTGTTAGAAATCATTTGGCTTAGGAATGATTATCAAAAATAGCTTTTAAAAAATTTTGCTGACATGTACCCTTAAATATCTACAAATGTTAGGTACCGGTAAACAAAATTATCCAGTACCCGTGAACTATGGAATCCTACTTCACTCATTTAAGGCATAAAAAATCAGGTCATAAAAATCAACCTTACTGGAAAGTAAATAAAACCAACCAAAAAAGATCATGTTACAGTTGTTGATTCCCTGGTTTTGTTTCCCTATACCCTAGTCTTAATATATGAACTGCCTCAGTGGTCTTGTGGTAATGTGCTTGCCTTGAATGTGGAAGGTTGTGGGTTTGATCACTGGCTGGGTCTAACCAAAGATTTCACAATCTGTGTTTACTGCTTATCTGCCAAGCATACAGCATTTAGAAGGTTGAGCAAAGACTGGTTGAATGGGAGTCAAGAGTAAGGTGTACAGGAAGGGTGACATGTCTTCCTACAGTTATCTTGTGAACTAGCATGTTATGAATCTGATTCAACATGTCAGTTTAGTACAAAGCAGGCTATTGCTTACTTCTATGTCATTTGGCCTCTGGTGGAGAGTTATCCCTTTGGCAATCCTACCACATCTTCTTATTTTAAAATATTCATATTTCAGTTTAACATGTTTTATCCTGAATATACATGTAATATTTGCTACTGGACTTAAAGAAGCCATCAATCAATCTCACTATATATACAATTTTGGGCAGATGGAAAGTCAAGTGCCCATTATGGTAGCATTTATCTCAAGGGTTTCAAACAGACAAGCTGTTTTCAGTTCTGTCTCATCTTTGAATTCATTATTCCCAAAAATAATTTTGTGATTCTGCTCATACCAGTGCTAGGGGCCGTCTTGACCTTGCAGTGAGGTGAGAGTTTTTGCTCCATATTGAAGGCCTCATGTATTTTGATATTGTATCCTGAATTGATACACTATATCAATTCATTTCCATTAAATGACATGACATTATTTTCATTTTGGGGGATACATATTGAAATAACCCATAGTCCTTTAGACTGTGAAATGATAAATTGCTGAAAGCTTATAGTTTTTATTGTTCTTTTTTTTTAAGATCCAAGTAGAAACTTGGTGGCTCAGAAAATTTTACCTTCTCTAGACTATTTTTTGTAAATGTCTGTTCATTCAAGTTTTGACTGTTTTTTGTATTGTTAAAGAAACTAACTTTTTGTGACACAGAGGGTCTGACTCTTGTGAATGCTGTATTGAAATGCTTGTGGTTTACTTCTATTATACTTGTATCCTGACTAGATATCATAACTTTTAAAGCAGACATTGAAGCTTCTCTAACTAAGGCTGCAAGATCTGCTCCTCTGAAAAAGATAGTGTTAATTAAGTAAATTCATAGAAGAATTCAGCATCATTCACAATATTTTCTAAACAGTTTTATACCATTGCTTTAAACCAATTTACTTTTAGTACTCATTAGATTTTTTTTATCATAAAAATACTATGCTATTACACATTATAGGCAAATACAGTACTACTTGTACTATAATTCATCAACTTGCAAATATGCAAATAAGATCTGTAACTCATAGTTATAAAACCATTATAACTGCATACCAAAAATTACGACAAAAATCTGCAAGCACAGCAATTTCTTAAAAATTATATGGACAAATACTACTCTCAAGAAATTTTCTAGATCCAACACTAGTAGTTTCATTAAGAGTAAGTCAAACGCCACAAAACGAAACTCTATCTGAGGTTCCTTATCATTAAACTACAGTCAATGTCTCCAAGCTATGCAATTCTATAAAGCACAGTTTTTACAAAATTTTGCAGGTTCAAGGGCAGTAATTTTGACCAAAAAAAGCAGAGCAAAATTAAGGAAGTGAATTATGGATATGTTACCCATCAGTATCCAGTAATATGCATGAATAAAAAATAAGTTCAAAATTTACATACATGACAGACAAAGTCTGGTCAATTGTTATATATTTCAAAAAGATGAGAGGACAGAGTGTTAAATTATATTACTTGACCATTAATTGGAAGGAGAATAACAATGAGGAATTTAGAATATCTAGGCACATGAGTAATTGGGCTAATAAAGGTTTGAATACATAACTCAAAAATGAAGTCTGTAATGGACAGGAACGTTACATGTGGATAATTTTCTCATTGAAGTTGCATGCAGTAAACATTGGATATAGGAACTATACACTGGAAGATTAAATCCTTGTTTCAAAATCCTTTCACCACATTATTCTGCTCTTTACAGGTTAAAATTGCAGACATGTAAATACTTACGTAAAACAATTACACCTTTCATCTTTAGCTAAGGATTCTAAATCTACATCCGTTGAAAGTTTGGGTCTTGTTCCATTCTGAATGCAAAGAATAAAAAATAAAAAATTTGTATTTGATACTTTTTTCAAGGAATTAGTTTTTCAGAATTTGAAAAAGTCCAGTACTAGCAAATGCAAGTACAATGGAAACTATTTCATATCAATTTGTTCTTAATCTGTCAATATTTTTTGAGGTATTTGATCAATTCATTATAAACAGAAAATTCTAAACTTTTGATCAAAGCTTGTGTTACTACACACATTATTTTATATGTATGGACATGATTTATCTTTTTGTCACTAATATAATAAATAAATAGGCTAAGCCATAGGGTGTGTAGATTTTTGTATTATCCTTATGATGTGTTGAAGAAAGGAATAAATACCTTTGTAATAGTTCTGAGTATATCTAATCTGTCATCAGGACAAGGCAATCCTACATACAATGTCTTATCTAACCTGCCTGGCCTTAAAATGGCTGGGTCTATTATATCTGTAATCAGACAAAACTACATTTCATGTGATATCTAAAATTTAGACACAAAATAAAAGAGCATTACACATTATATAAAACTGTTGATACAGAAATATTACTATAAATTGTTGATACAGAGGTCTTTCTATAAAATTTTTAATACAGAGATATTTCTATAAAATTGTTAATACAGAGATATTTAAAATAAATTTGTTAAGACAGAGTTATTTCTGTCCTGTTTTCCACCAAATCTGTTATTTGATAATCTGCCATACTACTCACAGACACTTGTTTCTATCCATTGGGAGGTCGACTATCTATATATAATATATAGATAGTCAACATCCAAATGGATAAAAACAAAAGCCTGTGATATTACTGCATCCCTTTGTTAGTGCTTATAAACAAGTGCCTGTGATATTACTGGTTCCCTTTGTTAGTGCTTATACACAAGTGCCTGTGATATTACTGCATCCCTTGGTTAGTGCTTATACACAAGTGCCTGTGATATTACTGCATCCCTTTGTTAGTGCTTATACACAAGTGCCTGTGATATTACTACATCCCTTGGTTAGTACTTATAAACAAGTGCCTGTGATATTACTGGTTCCCTTTGTTAGTGCTTATACACAAATGCCTGTGATATTACTGCATCCCTTGGTTAGTGCTTATACACAAGTGCCTGTGATATTACTGCATCCATTGGTTAGTGCTTATACACAAGTGCCTGTGATATTACTGCATCCCTTTGTTAGTGCTTATACAGAAGTGCCTCTGATATTACTGCATCCCTTTGTTAGTGATTATAAACAAGTGCCTGTGATATTACTGCATCCCTTTGTTAGTGCTTATAAACAAGTGCCTGTGATATTACTGCATCCCTTTGTTAGTGCTTATAAACAAGTGCCTGTGATATTACTGCATCCCTTTGTTAGTGCTTATAAACAAGTGCCTGTGATATTACTGCATCCCTTTGTTAGTGCTTATAAACAAGTGCCTCTGATATTACTGCATCCCTTTGTTAGTGCTTATAAACAAGTGCCTGTGATATTACTGCATCCCTTTGTTAGTGCTTATAAACAAGTGCCTGTGATATTACTGCATCCCTTTGTTAGTGCTTATAAACAAGTGCCTGTGATATTACTGCATCCCTTGGTTAGTGCTTATAAACAAGTGCCTCTGATATTACTGCATCCCTTGGTTAGTGCTAATAAACAAGTGCCTGTGATATTACTGGTTCCCTTGGTTAGTGCTTATACACAAGTGCCTGTGATATTACTGCATCCCTTTGTTAGTGCTTATACACAAGTGCCTGTGATATTACTGCATCCCTTTGTTAGTGCTTATACACAAGTACCTGTGATATTACTGGTTCCCTTTGTTAGTGCTTATACACAAGTGCCTGTGATATTACTGCATCCCATTGTTAGTGCTTATACACAAGTGCCTGTGATATTACTGCATCCCTTTGTTGGTGCTTATACACAAGTGCCTGTGATATTACTGCATCCATTTGTTAGTGCTTATACACAAGTGCCTGTGATATTACTGCATCCCTTGGTTAGTGCTTATAAACAAGTGCCTGTGATATTACTGCTTCCCTTTGTTAGTGCTTATACACAAGTGCCTGTGATATTACTGCATCCCTTTGTTAGTGCTTATACACAAGTGCCTGTGATATTACTGGTTCCTTTGTTAGTGCTTATACACAAGTGCCTGTGATATTACTGCATCCTTTTGTTAGTGCTTATACACAAGTGCCTGTGATATTACTGCATCCCTTTGTTTGTGCTTATACACAAGTGCCTGTGATATTACTGCATCCCTTGGTTAGTGCTTACACACAAGTGCCTGTGATATTACTGCATCCCTTTGTTGGTGCTTATACACAAGTGCCTGTGATATTACTGGTTCCCTTTGTTAGTGCTTATACACAAGTGCCTGTGATATTACTGCATCCCTTTGTTGGTGCTTATACACAAGTGCCTGTGATATTACTGGTTCCCTTTGTTAGTGCTTATACACAAGTGCCTGTGATATTACTGGTTCCCTTTGTTAGTGATTATACACAAGTGCCTGTGATATTACTGGTTCCCTTTGTTAGTGATTATACACAAGTGCCTGTGATATTACTGGTTCCCTTTGTTAGTGATTATAAAACTCAACTCATCAGAAAACTTTACACTGAACATTACAATTACTTCAAATTTGGTTGAACATGACTAAACAGAGAGTTGAAATGAGATGCATATATTCAGATACTAATACAAAAGTATTACAAATATCAATGGTCTATCATGTAGTCAGATGCTCATACAAAAGTGTTACAAATATCAATAGTCTATCATGTAGTCAGATGCTCATACAAAAGTGTTACAAATATCAATGGTCTATCATGTAGTCAGATGCTCATACAAAAGTGTTACAAATATCAATGGTCTATCATGTGATCAGATGCTCATACAAAAGTGTTACAAATATCAATGGTCTATCATGTAGTCAGATGCTCATACAAAAGTGTTACAAATATCAATGGTCTATCATGTAATCAGATGCTCATACAAAAGTGTTACAAATATCAATGGTCTATCATAAGTTTCCATCAAAAGCCAGTCTAATTAGAACAAAATTTAACAAAGTACAAATTCAAAACAAGACTATGAGGGATATGTCCTAATATGCTGCTTCTAGCTAAGATGCATGATATGCCTTGTTTGGATCTAGAATTTTGATAACATCGATAATTTTGTTTAGATTTATAGATATATCATTTAAAAAAGTTACAGTTTTTTGTTCAACGTTTCGTAGAGGAAAATTTTCTTCTTCTAATGAAGAAATTAAGCTAACATATTTAGTCTCATTTATTGTTAATAAAATATAGGACATCCAAGGACATGCATTCCATAAAAAGGAATTTGAAATTTAACAAAATTTTGAATAAGTAATCTTCCTCATACTTGGGTTTTAATATGACACATCATTAGGGAATTAAAACTATATCATACCAGGTCTATTAGTAGCACCCATTATAAATACACTCTTCCTCTCCTCTAATCCATCCATCTCTGTTAACAGCTGGTTTACAACTCTAACACTTGATCCACCCTGTAACACATTAGAATAAACAAACAAAGTGATTACCTGACAAACAGAAAGTACAAGCGGCAATATTGGGGATAAACTCTAAAACTGAGTCCACTCACTGGTCAAATATAATTTTTAAGGCTAAAATGATGATGTAAATATAATTAATTCACAAACAAACATTATCAACCTATTATGTTTAGTTTTCAAGCTACCAGTATGCCAGTATCTCTATCTGTGCTCAGATGACTAAAAGCTTTTTCTTTTATCAACAAAAAATTGTAATGAGGTCAAAACCTTTTTTTAAACAATATAAGTATTCATAAGTATTATACATGTACTTCATAAGTAATATTTATATTGATATTTTACTGCTTATATTTACCATACATCCTATGAAATATGTGGTTATTTATATTTTTATTATGATTTTCACATCTTAAACAAAAAAACAGTCAATTTAAACTGTTAAAGATAAAAGCATATAGTAGTACAAAAAATATGTTTATGTTTGTTGAAATATGCCTCTCCCATGGTGCTTCAGGAACTTTAACAGAATTAAAAAAACATTTTCTCATATCATTTGTTGCCATTATATGATTTTTTTTTCATAAATTAAATTTATTAAACGATATAATTATTTAATAAAACTTAAGCAATTTAGTCAAAGTCAGATGATTACAGCATAACTAGTACTTTACCTCTCCAGAGTCAGACCTTCTTGGACATAAGGCATCTAATTCATCAAAGAATATGACACACGGTGATGAATTCCTGGCCCTCTGGAATACCTGTCTGACTGCTCTCTCACTTTCACCTACATACTGTGTTTAAATACAAATATTTTTTCAAATTGCAAACTTCATAAAAAAAAAAACATGAAAAGAAATATAATTTTATACATTTAAAATTTTTAGAAATATCACACAACACTTTGAGGTTATTTTGTGCATTCCTTGATTATAAACTGCTTGAAATTATGTCATTTACAGTTGAAAAAATCTATAAAATTATTATAGATAATTTACAACAGGTCAATCATCTTGCTATAATATAAATCCTTTCATTTTTAATTACATTTTCTGATTCAATCCTTAATATGATTGTTATTTTTATACTTTAAAATATATCAAAAGCTATGTAGAGTATAAATGAAGCCTTTACTTACCATGTTTAATAACTCTGGTCCCTTCACTGATATAAAGTTGATTCCAGATTCATTTGCTACTGCCTGAAATCAAACAAACAAGTTGTATTTACAAACATTTGTATTGTTACATGTATAAAAATTGAGGCTACAACAGTACATAAACTAAATACAGTAAAAACTTGTCTATAAACAAATCCTGCATAAAACAGAAACTAGTGTAAACTGAACACTTGTGTAAGGATATTCTTTTGTAATGTAACCTGTGTAAACCCAACAAAATCTTCAGTCCAAAAAGTCATGTGATTACTTCCCTTGTAAGATAATCAATTCTTTAAATTCTTTCTAAACGAAACCTTTTATGAAAAATTTATATGAGAATATTTTTTCTTTCAATAATACAAACAAATGGTTTACTTATGAACCATTTCACATTATCTGAGTTTTTACACTTCAAGACAACAAAATAATGCACATTTCTTAAAAAAAAAAGAAGATATGTTTTGTATCTAAATCGGAAGTGATTGTTTATGTCATTTTAAAGGAATGTGAAGAATTTTTCATCTGGATGTGCAGGAATGCAGATAACATGAAACGTTTAAAAGGGGTAGTGAAATTCTATCGTTTCCCAGCAATTCAGTAGTTCACCATGCCCAGGTTTTTTTAAAAATTAAAATGATAAATCTAGCATAAACATTCAAATTTTCCTTTTGTGTAGGCTACACTATCTGTATACTTGATTTTTAGCCTTCCGCTTAAAGCTTCTTGTGCAAAAGTCAGAGATCCATATCAAATTTTTTTTTTCATTTGCCTGTCAGATTCAAAAAAGTGAATTTTTTGTGAGGTCAAAGGACATTCCCTCACCCCTGAATTTTGGCTAAACCTCAAGCAGGATAAACTTTTAACTTAAACAGTTAAATAAAGATTTACCTTTGCCAGTAAAGTTTTTCCACATCCAGGTGGTCCTGCCAACAGTATTCCCTGAGCTTTAGATAAACCCAAATCTTTAAATGCTTCTGGATGTCTAACTGGTGCCTAGTCAAGTATAATTTACAATAGAAGAGCTATCAAGCATGGACAATCATTTTCAAAATGTATCAATCTTTCAAAATTTAATACAATTCTTTTTATCTCTACTGAATAGAAATTTACTAAACTTATCAATGTCACTCAATAAGTCAATTTTCCACTGGCCACACAAATCTTTGAAGCCATGTAATGACAAGTCTTTATCTAATACATCTATATAGTTGAATGTACTATTTAAAGCATCTATGTAATAAGATTTTATAGTTGCCATATACCTATAATGAGTTAAAAATAACTGATGGGTCTGATATTGAAAATAAAATTTTATATGTTACATTAATTTCTTCAAAGACCCTTTAAATGATTTTACAATCAAAACTGACAACAATGATTCATACCAAAATAGCTAATTGTAGATCTTCTGAATTGTGTTTACGCCTGAAACAATTTTGAACACAATAATGACTATACTATTGCTATTTAAATAAATGGGGAATGTGTCCATGGGACACAGATGATGCCCCTGCTTGCATATAACATTATGAAGGAACATAACTCAAGATCAGTAAAAGTGACTCTACCCAAATTTGTACTTGATCTGAGTTTTGTGGTAATCAGCATTGTGTATAAGTTTCATAACCTTTGGTTGAGGCAAACTAAAGTTAAGAGAACGGAAACGAAAAATTCAGCAATTTTTCCATTTGTAAAGGGGCATTACTCTAGAACTGTAAAAGTCATGCCACCAAAATTCAAACTGGATCTGTGCTTTGTGGTAATAAGCATTGTGTATAAGATTCATAACATTTGGTTGAGGCAAACTAAAGTTAGAGAACGGAAACCTATTTTGGGTCGTACGGATGGGCGTACTGACGAACAAGGGTAAAACTTAATGCTCCCTCCTACACGGCGGGGGCATAAAAACGGTATGTGTAAAGTCACACGAAGTAGTCCCTTTCTTCAAAGGGGAATATGAAGTTTTGTTGAATGTCAGGTGGGATCATCTCAACCAATCACATGTTGATTTCACTATCAATATTTACATACAGTGGAATATTGATTCATGTATTGCACACTATAACTAGGTAGTTGAATAGTGTATGGAAATCAGCAAACAACACTTTGAGGTTATTTTTGTGCATTCCTTGATTATAAACTGCTTGAAATTATGTCATTTACAGTTGAAAAAAATCTATAAAAATTATTATAGATAATTTACAACAGGTCAATCATCTTGCTATAATATAAATCCTTTCATTTTTAATTACATTTTCTGATTCAATCCTTAATATGATTGTTATTTTTATACTTTAAAATATATCAAAAGCTATGTAGAGTATAAATGAAGCCTTTACTTACCATGTTTAATAACTCTGGTCCCTTCACTGATATAAAGTTGATTCCAGATTCATTTGCTACTGCCTGAAATCAAACAAACAAGTTGTATTTACAAACATTTGTATTGTTACATGTATAAAAATTGAGGCTACAACAGTACATAAACTAAATACAGTAAAACTTGTCTATAAACAAATCCTGCATAAAACAGAAACTAGTGTAAACTGAACACTTGTGTAAGGATATTCTTTGTAATGTAACCTGTGTAAACCCAACAAAATCTTCAGTCCAAAAGTCATGTGATTACTTCCCTTGTAAGATAATCAATTCTTTAAATTCTTTCTAAACGAAACCTTTTATGAAAAATTTATATGAGAATATTTTTCTTTCAATAATACAAACAAATGGTTTACTTTACATTTCACATTATCTGAGTTTTTACACTTCAAGACAACAAAATAATGCACATTTCTTAAAAAAAAGAAGATATGTTTTGTATCTAAATCGGAAGTGATTGTTTATGTCATTTTAAAGGAATGTGAAGAATTTTTCATCTGGATGTGCAGGAATGCAGATAACATGAAACGTTTAAAAGGGGTAGTGAAATTCTATCGTTTCCCAGCAATTCAGTAGTTCACCATGCCCAGGTTTTTTAAAATTAAAATGTTAAATCTAGCATAAACATTCAAATTTTCCTTTTGTGTAGGCTACACTATCTGTATACTTGATTTTTAGCCTTCCGCTTAAAGCTTCTTGTGCAAAAGTCAGAGATCCATATCAAATTTTTTTTTTCATTTGCCTGTCAGATTCAAAAAAGTGAATTTTTTGTGAGGTCAAAGGACATTCCCTCACCCCTGAATTTTGGCTAAACCTCAAGCAGGATAAACTTTTAACTTAAACAGTTAAATAAAGATTTACCTTTGCCAGTAAAGTTTTTCCACATCCAGGTGGTCCTGCCAACAGTATTCCCTGAGCTTTAGATAAACCCAAATCTTTAAATGCTTCTGGATGTCTAACTGGTGCCTAGTCAAGTATAATTTACAATAGAAGAGCTATCAAGCATGGACAATCATTTTCAAAAATGTATCAATCTTTCAAAATTTAATACAATTCTTTTTATCTCTCTACTGAATAGAAATTTACTAAACTTATCAATGTCACTCAATAAGTCAATTTTCCACTGGCCACACAAATCTTTGAAGCCATGTAATGACAAGTCTTTATCTAATACATCTATATAGTTGAATGTACTATTTAAAGCATCTATGTAATAAGATTTTATAGTTGCCATATACCTATAATGAGTTAAAAATAACTGATGGGTCTGATATTGAAAATAAAATTTTATATGTTACATTAATTTCTTCAAAGACCCTTTAAATGATTTTACAATCAAAACTGACAACAATGATTCATACCAAAATAGCTAATTGTAGATCTTCTCTAACAGCATGAAGAGCACCTATATCATCCCATGTAACATCTGGTATTGTAGCAAATCCTTCTCTTTTGGCAGAAGGCTGCACATGTTTTAAAGCTTCCTAAAACAATTAAAAATTTACATAATTAAGGTCACTGTGACCTACATTTGAATCTATGCAACTTTTGATTATTTCTCACATTTAATATAAAAATATGGAGATGTGGTATGATTTCCAATGAAACAGTATTATTTATAGAGCCTATATCATACATCTCTAAAGTGATATATCCATATTTGACACATGCTCATCATATCAAACCTCATTTCTTGAAGGTCTACCATTACAGTAGACATGTACTCAAGACTGATGATCTGCTCCTATTTATCATACTCATACATAATCATATTTTTACACAATAATGATTCCTTATTAATCTTCATATTACTATATAATACTTATTACTGTAAATACAGAAATTATTACAATTTTTGCAGAATGGACAAAAGTGCGAGATTAATGATTGCAATTTCAGGAAAATCAGCACACAGATATATATATATATCAGAATGCGAATTCTTATTATTGCGAGACTCAACCAGTCGCATTATTCGCATTAACAAAAACCTCGCAATAAATTCTGAATATTTCCCTTGCCTACTCATATATATTCATATTTGTTATGTAAGACTGATAATATCACTTTTATTTTACAGAATACTGATTATTTCACTTGCCTCAAAATCTTGCAGATTTATATTCAGAGTCTGTAACTGTTCATTGGTTAATGGTGGGAATTCTTTAAGCCATGATAATGCTTAAAAACGATAATAAAAAATGTTATGTTTTAGTATAATTGCTTAATCATGTTAATGTCAAGCAGCAAATATGAATTGCATATTCCAGATGATATCATGGTTATTTTCAATGAAAATACCCTGCTTTGTATTAGTCTCACTAGGGTAAGATTTTTAACCTCTATCTCACAAGGTATTAGTCTGCAGGAAGACATGTCGCCCTATCCAATCACATTATTCTGACTTCAAGTCAACCAACTAGTCTTTCCTCTTACTCTTTAATGGTGTGTGCTAGGCAGAGAAGCAGCAGATATTAATTTGAAAATCTTTAGATTAACCTAGCAGACATCCATTTGAGGCCAGCAAGCTACCATGAAACTACAGTGGCAGTGCTATTTGTGTATCAAAATAATGCTTGTAGCTTAATATTCACATTTAATAAATGAAATTCAGCTACTTTTCATCAAGAAAATGTCATACAATTAAAAGTACTGGTAAGATGATTTAGAAAAATATAAAAGCTCAAATAGCCAATAATTTTTAGTCAAATTGGTCCTTTTTTTAGAATTTTCTCAATAACTCTTGGAATTTGTTATTTAAATGCTTCTCTGTATTAATTCTGTTGGTCTGAAAATGTTAGCACACAATTATGATTTCATATAATCATTAATATAATACCAGTGAACTAGAGGCTACAATGGCCTATCGTCCTGAACATGCTATAAATATTTGCCACTGGATGTAAAGCAAAAACAATCAATCAATCAAATGGCCTGTATTGCTCATCTACCATCTGCATAATTTGACTAATGTTTCTCCCAGGTTAACCTCACTGGTCTTAGTGCATTTACAAAAAATAAAACTTTTGAAACAAACATGTGGCAAGTACATTATATATCATTGCAACCATTTCAGCCATGGAAAGAAAGGGTATGTGTAAAATCTGTTTAGAACCCTATTCAGAAGGATGTTTTTTTTTCAGACCAGAACCTATGTGATATGCCAAACACCAGCTCATTTTGTGGAAGGAAGACTGCCAACATAACAGATTTTTTTTTATTTTAATGATAGTTTTGTATGTCTTATGTCTATAATTGTGTTATAAGTTATCAACTGTAATGAAATCAAATCGGATTGTAACTATTCACTGCATGATAACACCTGCACTGAGGGCTGATATTAGAGAAGAACATATTGATATACTTAAAATTATCATCTTACCATCTATAAGTGTTAATGATTTGAAATTTACATCTTTAGCTTTATCTTCTATACAAATGCTGCTTGTTTCTGTTTCCATATCTTCAGTAGTATCAGATACCCTATGGTCACTTGCTGCTTGACCATTAACTGTACTATTGACTGTATCACTACCAGTTTGGTCAGTTGAGATAACAGGAACTACTGATATAGCTGAATCTGTTTTCTGTTCAACAGGATTTGTTAATAGACTTTTCTGCAAGTCACTGAACACCCTATATTAAAACAAAGATAATTTACATTTATAAAGTTTACTTTCCACCAAATTGGTTTTACAACCTTATGTAATAATTAAAACAGTAAGAGTATAGGATAGCATGTGATTTCACAGATCAGGAGCTTGTTTTCTTTCAGTAACTGCAGATTTGAGAGCGCTTACAATGCAATATTCCATATGATTTACAATTCCAAGGGACATAACTCCTTTAAGAATAGTTAATCAGCACTGATTTTCTATCATGTTTGAGATATTGCTGATAAAAACCTTTGATATAAATTTCATAAAATCTGGCAAGAATTGTACAAGTGAGAGTGCTTACAAGACTAGGTAGACACATAGATGGATGAAAAGTTATATGATTATATGTGGGCCTAAACAGTATTCATATTTTCACCAACAACTTGTTAAAGCAAATTAAAAAGCTGTTTAATAAAAAATAACTTCCAATTTTTGAAAGCTTCTTCATGTATAATACCCAAATATTTGAATATCAAAGAAGAAAAAAATCAACCTTTAAGGTGGTACATAACACTACAGGGAAATAACTCTGTGAAAATCAGCTAAACGTTTTAATTAATCACATTCTATTGTTAAGGAAATATTAAGCTTCTCAATGATCGAAATAAGTGTTTGTCAAATTGCTATATATCCAATGAAATTTTTCCGATAAAGTGTGTGGTTCAAGTTTTTTGAAATTTTTATATTTTTATCAAAGGGTCAAAATAAATATTTTGTCAAAATTTTATGAAAATTAAACGAGCCAAATTAATTTTAGTCAAGGTGTTTGGTACCACCTTAAAGCTAGAAATTATTTCAAGGCAACATATGTATAAGTAATTAAAGTCTACCCAGATCCTCCTCTACTTACCTATTAACAGCAACCATGGCAGCTTCCTTGTCAGAGATGTCAAGTCAGCTCCAACATAACCTGGAGTATTTCTAGCTAGAAATTTATAATCAAAATTTTCTGCCAGTTTTAAATTTCTGCACAATACTCTTAAAATCCTGTTAAAACAGATAAATACTGTTACAATTTTTTCAGACATAAATTATACTGGAAATCTTTTATTTTCTTATTCAATTACAACTGAGAGCACCACTACTGGCAAAGATTTTCAACTGGTCAATAATTAAATGTGTACTAGTATTATTTCTTGATTTACATGTTTTTTCCATTGAAGGATACCAAGTAGAAATTAAACAATGTCAATGTAGGTCTAAATTTCCATTTACTTTTAAGCATGTATGAATCTGCTTCATTGTCCATTCACCAGTCATACAGGTAACTCAAAATATCTTCCTTTCATTGTTTAATTGTCAACGACAGTGATTCAAATTTACGTTTAGTTGATTTAAATATTTTTCAACAGATTGCTAATTTATTTAAAGCCAACAGATTAAGCTGCTAAGAGAATGCCTGTTGAGACTCCCGCAAACTGTTAACAATCTTTTACCTTTCTCTAGACGATTCATCTGGAATACCAAGACAGATTTCTTTATCAAATCTCCCAGCTCTTCGTAAAGCAGGATCTAATGAATCAGGTCTGTTAGTAGCTCCTATCACTAATACATGCAAGTCTGTCTTAGAACTCAAATCTGAAAACGGAAAAATCTGTCTGAGAACTCAAATATGAAAACATGAAAATCTTCTTCAAATCAATTATCAAAATAATTATGTGTGTTATATTGTGAATGGTGTATTTCCTTTAAAAGTAAAATAAATGTTTAAAATATTCTTTTAAAATTCTTTTCAAGGATTTGGCTTTTTTTCAAAATGAATGACATAATGTTGTTCTGACAATTTCTGTGTAAATGTGTTAAGTGATGTCAGCCAAAATATTTTTAAATAGAAAGATTCAAGGTGAGGAAATTAACAGGTGCATACCTGTCAACTGACACATATTTTGCTGGTGTAAACCGTGAATTTACCAGCTCAACCAAGATTTTTTAATACAAGTCTGGGTCATCAAATAACCCAGGAATTCATCAAATCAGTCTTTTCACCTGTATTTTAGTGCCATGTCTAAAATGCTAAATTTTCCTCTGAAAAACGATAAATTCCAAAGTTTTCCCGATAGGAAGTTCGGGATGTTCGATTATTTGCCCTTAATTGAATGATTTACAGCTATCAAAACATATTTTTGACACTCTTTTGATTGAAAGGTAATAAAAATTTGCTATCTCATTAATGGTACCCAATACCCATCCTACAAGGGAACGATTTCTGACAATTATATTTTCCATTAGCGGCGATCAAAATCTTCCCATTGTTACCAACACGCCAGGAAGTAGTAACAACCAACAATGGCCAGGTTGGAAGAGAAGCCTTGCGAAGTGGTAGGAACCATGGGAAGTCCATTTAGATACCAAGCCTTTAGAACAATGTCATCAATCATATAACAGTAAAATGAACTCAAGTTACATTGTAAACAAACTTTATTTTTCTATATTTATCTTATCTATTTATAACTCCTTATTGCTACTTTCACTTTTCATTGTTTCTCTCACCTTGACAACACACATTGTGACGTCAAATTCAAGATACCAGTTTTGGTACTTCAGTAAATAATTTCTGTATGTAAATTGTCCTGATGACGCCTGCCTTGCAGGCGAAACATGTAGACCATAGTAAATAAAGTTGCAGACCATTTAAAGTGTTGTTGTTAATTTTGATTAATATTTAAGTGTTGCATTCATTTGCATTATTTGACAACCTGGCATTCCAAGGTATCCACTTCATGGACTCTACCGAAAGGATTCACACAGGTATTGGTTCACCATACAGAGTTTAATTTAACCTAATGGTATAACCCGAACTTGGGCTTCTACCTTGTGGTATATGGTGAAATAAGTGTACATGGTAGTCATGCAGTCTTGATGTTTTGGCTTATTATTTGCCAAAATTTCAAGTCTAAAAATGGTTTTACATTACATGGTAGTCATACAGTCTTGATGTTTTGGCTTATGATTTGATGAAATATCAAGTCTAAAAATGGTTTTACATTACATGGTAGTCATACAGTCTTGATGTTTTGGCTTATTATTTGCCAAAATTTCAAGTCTAAAAATGGTTTTACATTACATGGTAGTCATACAGTCTTGATGTTTTGGCTTATTATTTGCCAAAATTTCAAGTCTAAAAATGGTTTTACATTACATGGTAGTCATACAGTCTTGATGTTTTGGCTTATTATTTGCCAAAATTTCAAGTCTAAAATGGTTTTACATTACATGGTAGTCATACAGTCTTGATGTCTTGGCTTATTATTTGCCAAAATTTCAAGTCTAAAATGGTTTACATTACATGGTAGTCATACAGTCTTGATGTTTTGGCTTATTATTTGCCAAAATTTCAAGTCTAAAAATGGTTTTACATTACATGGTAGTCATACAGTCTTGATGTCTTGGCTTATTATTTGCCAAAATTTCAAGTCTAAAAATGGTTTTACATTACATGGTAGTCATACAGTCTTGATGTCTTGGCTTATTATTTGCCAAAATTTCAAGTCTAAAAATGGTTTTACATTACATGGTAGTCATACAGTCTTGATGTTTTGGCTTATTATTTGACAAAATTTCAAGTCTAAAAATGGTTTTACATTACATGGTAGTCATACAGTTTTGATGTCTTGGCTTATTATTTGCCAAAATTTCAAGTCTAAAATGGTTTTACATTACATGGTAGTCATACAGTCTTGATGTCTTGGCTTATTATTTGTCAAAATTTCAAGTCTAAAATGGTTTTACATTACATGGTAGTCTTGCAGTTTTGATGTTTTGGCTTATTATTTGTCAAAATTTCAAGTCTAAAATGGTTTTACATTACATGGTAGTCTTGCAGTTTTGATGTTTTGGCTTATTATTTGTCAAAATTTCAAGTCTAAAATGGTTTTACATTACATGGTAGTCTTGCAGTTTTGATGTTTTGGCTTATTATTTGTCAAAATTTCAAGTCTAAAATGGTTTTACATTACATGGTAGTCTTGCAGTTTTGATGTTTTGGCTTATTATTTGTCAAAATTTCAAGTCTAAAATGGTTTTACATTACATGGTAGTCATACAGTCTTGATGTCTTGGCTTATTATTTGTCAAAATTTCAAGTCTAAAATGGTTTTACATTACATGGTAGTCATACAGTCTTGATGTCTTGGCTTATTATTTGTCAAAATTTCAAGTCTAAAATGGTTTTACATTACATGGTAGTCATGCAGTCTTGATGTCTTGGCTTATTATTTGTCAAAATTTCAAGTCTAAAATGGTTTTACATTACATGGTAGTCATACAGTCTTGATGTCTTGGCTTATTATTTGTCAAAATTTCAAGTCTAAAATGGTTTTACATTACATGGTAGTCATACAGTCTTGATGTCTTGGCTTATTATTTGTCAAAATTTCAAGTCTAAAATGGTTTTACATTACATGGTAGTCATACAGTCTTGATGTCTTGGCTTATTATTTGTCAAAATTTCAAGTCTAAAATGGTTTTACATTACATGGTAGTCATACAGTCTTGATGTCTTGGCTTATTATTTGTCAAAATTTCAAGTCTAAAATGGTTTTACATTACATGGTAGTCACAGTCTTGATGTCTTGGCTTATTATTTGTCAAAATTTCAAGTCTAAAAATGGTTTTACATTACATGGTAGTCATGCCGTCTTGATGTTTTGGCTTATTATTTGCCAAAATTTCAAGTCTAAAAATGGTTTTACATTACATGGTAGCCATGCCGTCTTGATGTTTTGGCTTATTATTTGCCAAAATTTCAAGTCTAAAAATGGTTTTACATTACATGGTAGTCATGCAGTTTTGATGTCTTGGCTATTATTTGCCAAAATTTCAAGTCTAAAATGGTTTTACATTACATGGTAGTCTTGCTTTGATGTTTTCTTTTATTTGCCAAAATTTCAAGTCTAAAATGGTTTTACATTACATGGTAGTCTTGCAGTTTTGATGTTTTGGCTTATTATTTGTCAAAATTTCAAGTCTAAAATGGCTGTAAATTCAGAAATAATTGTGATATTATTAGTTACATAGTGTAACCTCATATGGAATTTACTGACCCCATATATATCGTATTAGGTCACACGCACATTGTGTAACGAATTTATCTTACTGACTATCTTAACATGTGGTATTTAGACTAGTGGCCTATCAAAGTGATCAAGTCTTGAATATTAAGAACCTACTTCCATTGGTCTATACAAAAACAAGATTAGATTTAAATGTGTTTTATGAATTCATTTTAATCGTTCATCATCAATTTCTTCGTCTGTTGAAACCTTTCAGATTTTTCCTCAACACCGTGTTGTTTTTTACAAAGGGAGGTAACACCACTACTAACTGTGTATTGAAATAAACCATGCGTACTAACCCCATATGAAATATACACAGTCTCCACGTGGTTGCTTTTAACCAATCATATTGCTAGAAATGTATAGGAGGTAAGATAAGAAGTGTGACAGGCATAGTTGCCAACTGACATGATTTTCGCGTAATACACGCTTTTCAACGGTTTACACGCGAGGATTTTGTCACATGGCGTGTACACGCGTTTCGCCACTTTACACGCAATTACACGCCTTTTCGTTGTTTTGATTGTTTGGTCGTTAGTGATATCGCGATTCTCGGGTTTTTCATTATTAGACAAAAATACCGAAAATTTCAAGTAATTGTATCGTCGCCATTGTTTATTTTTCTGTATGGACTAACAGCAAAAGCCCTTAAGGTAAGTAGTTTGTGATTAGTTTTACGATTTTGTGACTTTCTTTCTTTCAAATTCACTTAGGGAAATGTCGACAGAAATGGTTCGCTTTCAGGACCTCTACCGTCATCTGAAGAGCCGATTGCAAAGCGAAAACGATGTGTGCGTACCAAGATAAATTTCAAGATTTACAAATTATATTTGGGAGTTCAAGTTTAAATTATTGAGAGACAGTAACGCATTGTGCACCCTATGTTGCAATCATAACAATACATGTGAGAGGAGAACTACAATGTAGCGATTTGATTAAGCATTTAACGTGCTTAATGGTAATCAAATAATAAAATACTTTTCTTTTTCAGTTTCAAATCTAGCCAGATTTCCACAGGCCAAAGGGGATGGAAATATCACGAAACTGTTGGATCAGAGCTCATAGTACCAGCTGTCTTCTGATGATATACCCAGTTTTGACCAGACAAAAGCCTTAGAGACAATAGCAACATATATAGTTCGTTGGGAGCAATGGCAAAGATAATAGATGACATTTTAGATGGCAAAAAAAACGTTATGACACTCTTTCAAAGCTTGATCAAGCTATTTAAGTTCAGCCAATTATCAATACTGACTGTGAGAGAACATTTTCAATTATAAAGAAATCTAAACTGAATTCTGATCAGAAATCGACAATGATATATTGTGTGCCTTGTTATCAAGTAAATGTAATCAAACTGGCAGTTGTTTTGAATATGTGCCTAAGCCTAGGTGTTGCTTTAAAAGCAGCAAATCAGACCACTGTTGAATACAATAAAAGTTTACTCTAGAATATTGTTTTATTATATATTAACATGATTAACAAATTTGTATAATCATGATAATGTGAAATTATGAACATTTTCATATAAAAGTCCGCATTTTAAATCCGCGTTTTCACACGCTTTTGACATGTCATGTCATGTCATGACATGATTTCTCATTGTCAGAGGTTGGCAAGTATGGTGACAGGGTGTTGTAATCATTAAAACTCTATTTTTAATATTTGCCTAAAATATTAAATTGTAAGTTCATTATTAACTGGATTTGCTTTAATTAATTTCACATTGGTTGTTGGAAGCCTAAAATATGCTTTAATAGAGTTATAAAGTTATATGCTTCACACACCTGTCAATCTGTCAACTTCATATATAACCTGTTATAAAAAAATCAACAATCAGACTTGGTTCATACCAGATTCTATTTTGGTGGAAAATAATCATATTCTTTTAGAGGGTTTAAACATACACAAAGGCTACAGACAATATATTTGTGATCTTGACCATACCACTTGACTTCCCAACTTATCTGGTACTTACCTTTTTGAATTTGGAACAATATAAGGTGTAATAATAAAAATCATTTCTACATTCAAAATTTAGCTTTTCAAAAAATATTTATATTTTGACAAAAAGACTAATCTAATACTTTTAATTCACAGCTAGACATTCAAACCACGTTCAAACACTGCCTGTTGAAAATAAAACTTATACACAGTACCACTTTTATCTTTCAAAAATCTTTCAAAGATCTTTTATCTTTCAAAGATTTAAATATTTTTGTATATGTAATAAATGAATTTCTGTATTTTTAAATAAAGTTAGAAACATTCAATGTAGCTGTTGCAACTCAAAAAATCATTCAATATCATTTACCATCCATACACGACAGTAACTGAGCCACAATCCTTCTTTCCATGTCTTTAGAAGCAGTTTCTCTCTTTGGTGTAATGGCATCTATCTCATCTATAAACAACACACATGGTGCAGCAGCCTGTGTATAAATAATACAAAGCAAATACAATTCAGTGCTGGAAACAAAATACAGTCACAGGGAAATGGTATCGTAAATACAACTGATATTAAGCCTTGCTGACAGGAATTGTGACATATAAAATAACCCTACCATAAATCTAAATTTAACATTTGTGTTTTTAACCCCACCAAAACCAAACCAGACGTTTTCATAAAAGACCTGTAATTGGCCAAGAAGATATAAAGAAGTAGCTGAAGATGTGAAAATATAGATCAAAAACCATAAGACAAATGGACACCTAAGTTTAGCTCGTACTGATCCTGGTTAGCTAAAAGGAAAATCTGGAAATTATGAATTTTACTGCCAATAGTGATAATTCAAAAATATCTATGTTATCATAACTGCTTGAAATTTTGGTAAAATATATGTCTTCTTCCTCAATTTGAAATGTCATGTGTATTTTCCTATGCAATCAGATAAAGAGATTCACTTCACAATTTAAAATTTGTAATGAAATTTTAAGAAATGAACAAAAATCTATTTATCTATTGAGATTTAAGAATATTGCAACTCATGAGCTCACAGAGAGAGTATTTGTTTCCCTTGCATATTTTAAAATTTTAATGCATTAAATCATTGCTGCTTTTGCCAATTTACTGGTTTACTGCACAAACGATATAAACCTAATGGGGTTTAAATCATTTTAAACATTTAGCCGAGCACTGATTAAAAGGTGTCCACCAAAGGAAGAAAACAAATGGCTCCTTTTTCTTAACATACTATATCAAATAAATATCTTTAGCCTCCTATAAATATTCGATACATACCACTGAACTATCAAATAAATATCTTTAGCCTCCTATAAATATTCGATACATACCACTGAACTATCAAATAAATCTTTAGCCTCCTATAAATATTCGATACATACCACTGCACTATCAAATAAATCTCGTATTTTCTCTTCAGAATCACCAGATACTCCAGACACTATTTCTGTAGCTGCTATCTTGATAAATGAAAGACTTAATTCCTACAAAAAATAAGAATAGACATGTTTTCAAGTAGATTATACAGTGAAAAGCCTAATTGCAAATCTTATTACAATAGATAGTATGTGACTAAAACTACTGTTAAAATGAAAGTATATGTGATACACTAAATTACATCTTTTGATGACATAATTTTTGCATGTACCTTCTTTACTTTTCATGACAAATCATCAAATCAATAGTCTCATTTATAACCCGAATATGAAATGTAGGTTAATGTTGGAAATAAAAGTCCACAGTCATTCCACATAATTTGGAAAGCAAGAACACAAATCTGCTTGCCACTGCAAGGAGCTGGTCAAGGTAGCCACAGCTATTGGTTAAATACTCCCTTTAAGAAAACAAAACTAGAGGTACTGTGAGCAAAGCTCGTGAATGATATCCTAACCCTATGATTTGCTTAGGGAAACCACAAGCGTTATTTGCTTCAAAAAGAAAATAGAATGTGCCAAATTGTATCATATGGTGAACATTTTGTTTAAGAAAGATATAGGAGCTGCAGATATAAAAAGGTTATAGATAAAAGTTTGTCCATGAAAGTAGATGTAACTATCCTAATTGTGTATGCTTGCTAAATATCATTTCTGTACTATTATCTTACTTTTTTTACCTAAAATATACATTAATCCAACTTACCCCAGCAATGGCATGAGCTAAGAGTGTTTTACCACATCCTGGAGGACCATGTAATAAAAATCCACGAGGTGGAGTTACTCCCAGTTGTTGATATATCTCTGGGTGTCTCATGTGTACCAACAATTTACATATTTCCTGTAAAAATGTCTAATACTTTATCACGTAATTGATATCAACTGATTTTTTTACCTTAAAACTGATGTATGCTTCTTTTTACACAACTTTGGTTATATTTTTGATATATTTTCTATATTTGAGGATTTTTTGAGGTTTTTTTTTTTTTTTGCTTTAAAATAAACAATCAAAATTCAAATAGTTATAAAAAGCAGAATATGGAAATAATATTTCGCCATTAGCAGGCAGTTTGGTTCAATTTCGTCAAAATAAGCTAAAAACATTGTTGATGTATATTGGCTTGCAAGTCAATAATTCAACGGATTTGAATCCGTATTCATTCAACCTTCCACTTGACCTTTAGTGGAGATGGGTTGTGCATGTGTTTAGCATGCCATGTGGTTCATTCATTTAAACAGAAAGAATGTCAACACTGAAAAATGAAACTTGGGAAACACCAGGAATAACCATTTCCTTGACTGATCAAGCCCACAAAAACTCATTCTAATACAGGTAAAATGGTGATATACATAAATTTTTAATCTTTAACATGAAATCAAACAGACCTAGAAAAATTGTCATTATTCTATTGCATGTGTGAATTTGTTTATTTATATCTAAATTTATGTTTTAACGGTTATATGACCTTTGGCAGTCTTCAAAGGTCATCTTGATGGTTAATAAGTCTAAAAGATGCACAAAATTCTGGTACATTATAAGGAGTTCGTGTATTGTTAATTATTTCTCTTGGACTTTTTGTCATTTGAAAATGTACCTTTAAGTATGTTATAAATCAAATATGAGAATTTAGGTCAAATAGGTGAACATGAATTTGACAGCTAATGCCCTTTTAAATCTTTAACCTTACCACAAGTTTGTCATCATTGCCTCCAATATCAGCAAATGTGACTGTAGATTTCTGTACATCTGGACCTGTGAACAATAAAATGTATTTCATGATGTCTGTCTTTATAGGAAATAAAATGCTTTCCCATTAAATATGTCCATCATGAGAGAAGATATTTAACATAAAAAAAACAAAATGAATGGCTACTTGGCATCTTTTAGTCTATTAAGGTCAGTCACAGAAACGGTCTAAAATATAAAATTCATTGGTGTGTATATACTTCTTTTTAAAATATTTAAATTAATCCCTGACAATATTTATTTGTTTATTTGTTTGATGTGGTTTAATGCCTCTCTCTGAACTTAAACATTATCATGGAGGTTAGTATGGTTAGAGCTATTTCCCTAATGCTTGTAGTTTAAAGGTTGTTTGGTTTACTTGCTTTGTTTGTAATCTTGTATACATTATACTTAAATGTTGTTGATTGCAGATGTCAATCTTAGTTACAATGCTTGAGCAAATATTTTTACAAACAAAGCAAGCAAACCAAACAAACCTTTAAACTACAAGCATTAGAAAAATAGCTCTAATGGAAAAATCCTGGAGTGCCAAAGGTAAACTAATGACCTTCAGGTAATAATTCACAAACTTTTATTTAAATCTTAACTTGTATAATTGAATTTACCATGAACAACTACCTTTTAAATCACCAAAATGATAGCGGTGTCTTTTCTCATTATCTAATAAAAAGTGAATTTAAAAGACAAAATTCAGTAGCCTCAACTGTAAAATCCATAAAATATTATGAATTTTTATCATTTTAAGGTTTAAAGATAACATAAATTTGGTTTTTTCTAAACAAATTATAAAAATTGAGAGTTGGAAATATCTAGCTATTGCAAAAAAAATGAAGATATTTATAAGAGATATATGTCAATTATATAAACAAACACTAGTAAATCGTCAGGTGAATTCTCCCATGGGTTCAATTATTGAAAATTTACCAAAATTCATGTACTTTTACCAAAATCATTAAGGCCGTTCTACTATGTCACAAAAACATTTATTGTTATATCATTTCTCCTCAACTACCTGTTTTTAATTATATATTTATCGACTTAAATACAGACAGAAATGAAACTCTTCAATAAAAAGAAAATTTAACATAAGGCCGTTATGTGTTTTAAATGTTTAGCTTAAATTCAATGCAAGTATAATTTCAATCAAATCTTGTACACCATGGGCTTACCTTTTTTCTCTTTTTCTTCATTATCCTGTCTTTTCCTTTTCTTTTTGGGTGTGGCACTTGACTTCTGAAAAATTATAAATAAATATATTTAAAATCTTCCTTAAATTAGTATAAATATTAGTTGAACTTGTAGGAAGTGGTAGTGGTTAATTATGGTATAATTTACGTAAATGTACTAAAACTGTTCTTATATGACATTTTCATAAATTCTATTTTGTGTTGTTCTCTACCTTTCTTTTTGATATTCATTATAATGTTCCATAGAATAAGAAAAGGTTTCAATAGATTTAATGGATTTCAAATCCAAATCATCTCTGAAAAAAAGAAGACAAAACAAGCCAAATACAGTATTTACATGAATTTTGATATTTGTTGTGATTTTAACTTTTAATCTTATCTGAGCAAGTGGTATTTAGAAAAAAAGACAGAATCTTGGTTAGATATAAAATAAATGAGTATGGAAAAACTGTTATTTATTCATCTAATATATCTTTATATGGTTGTTTTAAAATGTTTTTGTACAAATATCTGATATTTATTTGAAATTAATTTGATGTAGCTCACATTTATAATGAATCGAATTAATCAGATTCACACTTTACAATAATACATAGATTTGTTTTCCATCTCATACTGATCAGATTTCTGTTATGTTCTTTTTCATGCTGATATTTCAGCCACTTAAAAATGTTATTTGCAATGCTATTACAATAATAGGTTCAAAACATGTTCTTATCAAGATGCTATTATACCTTTAATGATCTTTTGTTTCCAATGGATTCATTAACTATAGAGCTGGGTCTACTCTGTCTGTCAGATTCCTGTGGTAAATCTACACTAACTACAGAGCCTGGTCTACTATGTCTGTCTGGTTCCTGTGCTAGATCTACACTATCGTCACAAAAGTCACCATCGTCACCAATGACAACAACATCTGATTTACTGTCTGCTTTTTCTTCCAAATTATCAAGCAATATGTCAGAATTCTTAGTTGAGTTATTAAATGTACTTTGTAAATGATCTGGCCTGTCTCCTGTTCTGTCTATAAGGAAGAGTTTAGTTGTAGATTTCTGGTTATGATCAGCTGTTCTGTTAGGTGTTGATGTTTTCTTATACATATTTGTCATCATATTATTAATAGAGTTCTTATCCTGAATAAAAATAATTTTTCTTAATATGATCATTGCATATGATTTTATATAAAGTTAGGGATATATTTCTATCTAGGATCTAGGTGAGTTTTGTCAACTATAGTAAAAGTGGATCTTACTGTAATAAGTCTATGTAATAAAAACAATTGAGCAAACTTTAAACAATCCACCTTCTTCAAATCAAAATCTTTTTAGGTATGTCAGAAAGACAAATACTAGATCATCTAGTGTTAAATTAGTAGGATGTTTAATTCATTGATTGCAGTTGATATGATTGCCATGAGACTTATGATTCCATTGTCTTTTTATCAACAATATTCATGGTATCAATAGAGGAAGTCTTAGATGTGTTCCCTTGTTCCAAGATATTGTCATTTAGACCAAGGGGATATGCTGTCTGAAGTCTTTAAAGAATTTGGTGAGGTGATCAACTAAACTAATTTGGTATGAAGCCTTGTCCCTGATTATAACCTACAGGATTTCAACAAAAACAACAGGATGAGTGTCACTAGTGGGACAGGCACAGCTGAATACTTTTCATTTAATAATGACTATACATAGGATAAGATTTTTTGGTAAAACTGAAAGGAATCCACAGATTTAACTCATTAATCTGATAAATCTCTGTTACTTGGAATACATTTTAACATAAATGACAAATTCCACTAACTTCAATAGTTCTCAATATATATCTTGAAACTGAAAATGATTTTAGACCTTGTGTTCATTAGACAAGTTAAGATTCAGAATTTTCAGTATCTTACCTCATAACGTACATATGATCTGTTATCTTAAGAACATCCTATCTCATACTGAACACATGAAGTGTTATCTTAACAAATGTCTTACCTCATACTGTACATGAGCTGTTATCTTAATAACATCTGACGTCATACCATACCTATGAGCTGTTATCTGAAGAACATTTTTCCTCATACTGTACATATCAGCTCTTATCTGAAGAACATCTTACCTAATACTGTACATATGAGCTGTTATCTTAATAACATCTGATCTCATACTGTACATATGAGCTGTTATCTGAGGAACATCTTACCTCATACTGTACATATGAGCTGTTATCTGAAGAACATCTTACCTCATACTGGATATACGAGCTGTTATCTGTAGAACATCTTACCTCATACTGTACATATGAGCTGTTATCAGAGGAAAAACTGGCTGAATCACTCTCAGAATCTATAGCCTCACTAGAAAATACAAATATTGAGATGATATATAATAAAACTATGAAATAACCATAGCTAAAAAAAATCATGACAGATACCATAACTAAAAAAGACCATGACAGATACCATAACTAACTAAAACCATGACAGATACCATAACTAACTAAAACCATGACAGATACCATAACTGTGTACAGGTATCAGTCCACAGTTTGAATTATTTTGAATTGTTATGACATTAACTTTTTCATTTCATTTTGTTTTATTCTAGTACAAGAATATCTCATTTAAATCAATATTAAAAAAAAAAACACAATCCAAGCCTGTTTTATACAAAATTCCAGTCTTATTCAATTAGATGTACATCAAATAACTTATATTTGGGTACTGTACTAAATTGCTGGACCATTTTGACTAACTTAGTAAGATGAAAAATAATGCTAAAATAGTCCAAATTTGTTATTTATTAAAAACTAAGAAAACCTATTTAAAACTATGATTAGCAAGACCAATACCAAGTTGAACCTGCATCACACAGTGCTGCTTCAAAGAAAAAAAAACATTCAATGCCATAAAGATTTGAAAATTGTCACATGTAAAAATTTTGTCAATCTTAATAAATGCAACCAATTAAATTTCATAACTAGATAAGCTGGATATATAATCTCAATTCACCTACAATACACTAGCAGAAGAAGACAATGACTTGTGAAGAGAGAAAAAGTATTCAAAGTACATACCTGTTATCTTTTAATAAATTTCTATCATGTGAAATATCATATTTCAACAATTTGGCAAAATAAATTACATTTAGGTTATCTGCAATACACTGATACAAACCTCTGCCTAAAGCAAAATGGTGTCCATTGGAAACCATGTCCCATTCTGGTTCAAAATCTTTATTTGGTAAATATATTTATAGTTCCAATCATAATGTGTACTAAGTTTCAAGTTTATGAGACCACAACTTCATGAGATACTCACTTTAACCAAAAATTTGTAAGGGTTCCGCGGAACCCAGTGTCTCGCTTACTTTTGCTGTTAATCGAGGCTCAACAAAATGAGGAAAAAATTAATAAAAATATTCCTCTCTATACTATCTTTTGATTGTAAGTAGCTTCTGTCCAAGTTTGGTAAAATCCAGGATAGTTTATGAATCTAATAAATGTTTTAAAACTTAAACTGCAGAATGTATGTAATGTTGACTGGAAGAAAACTAAGTCCATTTATAAGTAAAATACGGAAAAATGGAATAAAATATTATCACAATTTCCTTCTAGATACTAGCTTCTGATCATAAACAAGCTTCTGTCCAAGTGTGGTACAAATCCAGGATAGTTTAAGAAAGTTGTTAAAATTTTAAAACTTTAACCACAGAGTGAATGTAATGATAACTGGCAGAAAAACTAAGTCCATTTATAAGTAAAATACGGAAAAAATGGAATTTTTTTTTACAAAATTTACTTTTGAATATTATCTTATGATCATAAACAAGCTTCTGTCCAAGTTTGGTAGAAATCCAGGATAGTTTAAGAAAGTTATTAAAATTTCAAAAACTTTAACCACAGAGTGAATATTTGTGGACGCCGCCGACGACGAAGCCGACAGAATGTAGGATCGCTATGTCTCGCTTTTTCGACAAAAGTTGAAGGCTCGACAAAAATTAAACCCGATATAGGACAGACTACTGTGGATTCATTTATTTTCGTGGATTGAGAAAAACTTGCATTATCGTGGAAATTTGATTTTGTGGTTTTTCCAAAGTCTGCATAAATTCCTTTGGAAAATTTATAATTCATTGGACATTGGAATTCATGGTTCCTGGGTAACCACGAACTCCACGAAAATTGGTATCCAACGAATAATAATGAATCCACAGAATCAGAGGGTCTACAGACAGGTGCACACGCAGGGCATTGGTCCCAAATTGCACACACAGGGCATTGGTCCAAAATTATACACGCAGGGTATTGGTCCCAAATACAAAGTTTGAATAAAGTTGAAGCACAACTGTCAGAGTTACAGGTGACACATTATGGATACCCTCTATAGCATTTACTGACCAAAAATGACAAAATTCTACAAATGGGAAATCTTAAATAAAATCATTTAATTCTATCCAAAATAGAAGGTTCACACCTTTACTCTGTACGTGATCACTCTCTGAATGTTGTTGAGAGAAAACTGTTGGAGTTACAGATGACACAAATAAGGTAACCTCTATACCGCATTTATAACAGAGGAGGGTTTACCTTTTTCGCATTTTGCAAAAAAATAAAAATTGTTGCAATTAAAATTTATTATTGGCGAAAGAATTACAGCGGTTCGACTTTGTCCATCTTGTTTCCTTTTTTCGGGTTTCTCGGACTCTTTCCCTGATCAGACAATACTGGGAATTCACCTTGAACTTGTTATGATTTTGATAAAAAATCAATAATCAGCTGATTGTATTTTATAGCTACCAGCAACAATGGACTAATTAATAAAGGGGTTGATTAAAGAAATAGTGTGGTAAATTGGCATCACATGTATGTCAACTAAAGGACTTATTTACAACTTTGATAGAAGTGACACACTGTTTGAAGCATCCTCTTTTTTTTTTTTTTAATGACGGCCTGGAAAAGAAAACTGTTGTTATGTCGAATAAGGTTCAAAAATAAGAAAAATCTCTGACTTTAAACTTTAAACTGTGATAGATATAATTGTTTTGAAGTTGGTACTTTACAATTGTTTTAAAACATGTGTTTGAAGGAAAGTTTTACGTCTCGACTTTTCCTTTTAACGATGGTCCGGAAAAGAAAACTGCTGTTATGAAGAGATAGATTCAAAAGTAAGAAAAATATCTGACTTTAGTCTTGATTCTTCAACAAGACAGGAAGTATCTGATAAACTTAATGAAGGTGAATCCTGTGTTTTCAGAAGTAAAAAGTAATGATTTCATAATCTATATTGCAACTTTACAGTTTCTATTAAAATGTAAATGTTTATTATTATCTTGAAGTGTTTATTTATTACAATGTAGATTAATAAATAGATCTGTAGAATTAAAGTAGACAACAATGTGGCAAACTGGTTATTTTTTTTTGTTAGAAAGAAGGAAATTTTTTAATGAAAAATATGTTAGTTTAAGTTGGCGAAAATAAATTGAAAGTGGTGAAAAATATATTGTTTTGGCGAAGGTGGCGAAAAAGAAAATTGACCAGGGGAAACCCTGAACAGAGGAAAACGACTATATGAGAAACCTCAAATTGTCAATACAAGACCTGAGTAGACAGTCATTGTACATTGTCAAGCAATGCAATTCATAAACTGCAAAATGGAAATTGTACAGAAACTTAGTTCATATAAATAAACAAATGATTTCATACATGTCGTTCTTCTTCTGTCTCTTTTTCAGGTATTTTGTTTCAAGATCATCAATATGATTCATTTGACCTCTGTCTTTCTCTTCTTGCAATATTATACCATAGGCTGAAAACAAATCATCATATTGTACATGTATCATCTAAAACCAAACAATAACGAAAGCTTATTAATTAATGTAGTAGTATTTCATTTACCAAAGAGGAAGACCTACAATAATATTACATATCTCCAGAGGTAATAACTTTCAAAGAACATCAGGTTTTTGTTTTTGTTCATTCTTATTTTTAATTCAACTTAAATTTCTTGTTTTCTTCATAAAATAGGTGTACAAATAAGGATAAAAACTATATAATACCTAAATCTGTATTAAGCATTTCTTAATCTTAAAGGTGAGTGTCAATATACTGTAAACAATGTAGATGGCGAATCTGTAGATTTAATTCTCCAATGAAATTCTCTCATGAATTGTGATTTCAAATACATCTGAACTTCATCTGATCTACAATCTGCCTATTCTTTGTGCAGAAGATTAGAGTGTTTAAAACATACTATACCTTTGCCTACCAATTTCACAAATACATTCTTTTTTCTTCTGGCATATTCGCTATATAATGAGAAATATAGAAATTCTTATTACACAAATATTAACTTTAAACTTCACATCTTGTATTACACTCAATCACAAAACTATACCACAAAGAAAAGTATCAGAAAACAGATGAGAAGGTGGCAGATTAAAGATTTCAGGCAATAGGAATACAATATCAAAATATTTTTTATTTTGATCAATATTCACATATTTTAGAAAATTATATGATTTTCACATTTGGCACAAGTTTGATGTACATGTATACCAGTTTACAATACTGCTATACAACTAATAATGTTTTAAAATGTAACTTTTGATTAATTCCCTTTAAAGAAGGCCAGCTAGGAAAATTTTGTTTTTACACTATGACTATTACATATTTTTTTAAAGAAATGAAGAAAAGAAAAAAGAGAAACAAGATACTTAAATAATTGTGTTTATGTCTTTATGTGACAATTTTTTCCAATTTAATATCAAATGAGTTGTCTGACTTGCCAAGTTGGTGTACAACTAATAATACAAGGGTGTTTAACATCCTTAACAAATCAAAATAGGTCCCTTACAGACAAGTTTTGATATAATTACATATCAAATGGAGTCATCTTTAGTTTCTTTTCTTGTTTATTAAATTCACTTTTAATATCAAGTGTAAATATTTTTTGCACTTGAGGACTTATATCTCACAAAGTGTCCATATTGGCCCGAAAAATTCTATGAAATTTAACTTCATTAATAATACTTCACATTTAACGACAATTTGTAAAAATATCTGACAAATACAAAATCAACAAGCTCTGGTGCATAAGAAGAATTACGATGTCATCATGAATGTTAAGACGTTATAATTGTGCACTCCCATGTCGAAAATCATAATTTTGAAAAATGTTTTGCCTAAAACTCAGTTTTTCACTTCAAACGACATTGGCCACATGCATGGACCACCATGATTTTTCTGTAAGGATGTTTATCTGACCAACATACATCCTTTTCTTACAATTCAAATTTTGTTGGAGGATGTGGTCAATGTTATATTCAGAAGAAAATTGACCTTACAAATGCATAAAACCAGGCAGTCTTTCTAAAATCTTGTAATTTAAAATAGTATAGTATACTTTAGAAAGTGAAGTATCTTATGAAGTTCTTGAAATTCAATATCCTTAAATTACCTGTATTTTCTCTGTAGTTCCTCTGAAAGATATACAACACTTGTAAATGTTCCTGATTTCTTTGACTGAAGAAACTAAATTAAAAAAATCATATTTCTTTAAAAACATGTGTGTCAGTTAAAAGAATTTACACAAAATATTCAAATATCAAAAATTACTTTACTAAAACATTATGATACATACAAAGCACTGAATATTTTTCAATTGGGCTATACTCATCTGGGACTATATCCTCATTCTTCTTCATAATTTAAAATTTGGAAGAAATTAAGCTTTCTATTTCTGTTTATTATCTTATTTGTACTTTTTGTTTTAAATCAAAGAAAGAGTGTTTCTTGAAATGCAAACATAAGTCCCCTTCAGCTTTGCAAGAAGACTAATCAAAGTGATAGACAATACTGGTGGAAAATTGAAAGAGTATCTGAAATAATTTCAAATCATATTTTGCCACCTGGTACCATCATGGACTATGGGAAATAAAACAAGAGTGCACATGCTGAAATGTCTCGCCTGCTTTACTGACCATTGATTTTATGTTGAAAGTCTTCAAGATAAAGCTTTTACTACAAGTATCGCATAAACTTAACATTTTTAATATCCATGACAATGAGGTCAAGGTTAGATAAACACAAAACTTAACATTGACCAATGAACCATGAAAATGAGGTCAAGGTCAGATGAAACCTGCCAGACTGACATGTACCCTTACAATCATTCCATAACCCACATATAGATAACCTACTGCTTATAGAATCTGAGGAACAGACCTAATCATGTAACTTTAACAAGAAGACGGTATAATATACGGATTACCTACTTAAAAGGCCTGCTCCTTAAGATTCCGACAACAGAAATAGGCTTGTTACATCTATACACCATTTTGTAGATAATTTAATGTAGATTTATGACATAACAAGTTTCAATAGAATAGACAACAGCAGAATTGAAATATATTGGAAGTTTGCAACTGGGTGACATTTCTCAAAAATACAAGTTAAGTACCTTGTGTTATATTAAAGTATAAATATTTTCTTTTTTCAGAGACAAGTGCCTGTGTTTTTGTGTTGTATATTTTTGCACCTGATGTTAGCTCATCTGTTTCATTTCTGAGCTAGACTGATTCCATGATAATATTATGTGGCTGTCCCAAGTCGGGAGCCTGTAGTTCAGTGGTTGTCGTGGTTTCATGTCTGTCATATTTGTTTTTCGTAAATTGTTAAACAATTAATTACAATTTTTTTCTACAATGGCTTTAATTTGTTTATCTTTTTCCTAATTTACAGATTATGATCTACAATAAAGATCTTGTGTGATTGTAAAATATAATTTTTTTTTCGTGAACACCACTCTTAAAATAAATTCTGTGGTGATCCCTGTTGTTTTGTTATAAATTAGGCCGTTAGTTTTCACAATTGAATTATTTCATATTTTTCATGTCGGGGCCTTTACAGTATGGGTTTTTCTCATTGTTGAAGGCTGTACGTACGTTTGCCTATAATTGCTTACATCCACCTCATTTGAACTTTGGTTGATAGTTTTCTCATAAAATTTGGCAATCATACCACATCTCCTTATTTTAATATTGATTCCAGGATAATAATATACAATATATTGTTTGCCTGTTTTAGTAAAATTATTTGTGCACTACCAATGTATCTTTAATAATTTGTTATGCATGGTAATCATTGTAAAATTGATGTACATAATAATGTATCTTTAAAGTGTATGTCCCTTGGCTGCGAATCCGGGTCCGTTTGCCCTAGTACCTGTTCGCCCTAATACCTGTTAGCCCTGGGTCGGTTTGCCCTAATTCCTGTTCGCACTGAGTCCTTTCGCCCTAATTTCTATTTTATTTTGTTGTCTTGTATAATATAAATTATTTGAATTATTTATGTTAAAGTTTTTTGAAAATTCATCCGAAATATTTATGTTGTATTGCTGCTACCAGATAATTATTTTTCTTTTGATTTGCATTGAATATTCTATTATTTTACATCATGTTGAATGTGGACAGTATTTTGAAGAAGAAGAAAAATAAGTGTTCAGGAAATGGAGACCAAGTTATCTGTATGAATTTATCTTTATTGAAACCTTGTAACAATTTCAAAACAATCCAAACAGGTATAACAAGATCCAACTCACTCAACACCTTGAGATCAAAGAAACCAAGCGGCGAAAACAATTTCCCTTTAATGTCTTACAATTCTTACATCATTGTTTTAACACATTCCAAACTGACTTGTTTATTTAAAAAAAAACAATTTCATTATTAATTCATCAAAAACAATAACTAAAACAATCAGTGAGATCAAAGACATTGTAATCATACATGTATCTAATCAGCATTCAATATTACAAAACTTTGAATTTTCGGAATACTAAGGCTTTCCCACCTCAGAAATATATAACCTTAGCTGTATTTGGCAAACTTTAAGGAATTTAGGGTCCTGAATGCTCTTGAACTTCGTACTTTATTTGGCCTTATTAACTTTTTTGATTCGAACGTCACTGATGAGTCTTTTGTAGACGAAACGTGTGTCTGGCGTTTACAATCAACATTTATTAAAAGTAATTCTGAATAAAAACAAATGTAACAATGAAGCCAATTAGCCTGAATAATGCCGGTACCTCGAATGACCGAAAAACACTGTTATTATCCAAATAACACTTGTAAAGACCATATAATACTTGAAATTTTAATATTAGCACATATTGGTAACATTTAAACATTGATTATTAAATAATATTATATAATAAGTGTATATTTTATAACTTAAAAATGATTCTTAATTACGTTTCATTCAATATTGAGTAAATCGTTAAGAAAACTAATAGGTGATCGGAGTAATTGCATGGCTTTGATGTACGTGTTAACTTTTTAAAACCTTACCGAAAAACAATTATTGGACAATACTTAATTCTGGTGCACATTTTGTGCCTTATATGGGCTTGAGGGTCCATGATTGGTTAATAAAATCTTTAATCATGTGATATGTGGGATCTTTGATTGAGAAAAGTTGCTGTACAAACATTACCTCGCGTATCCTTGGAATCAAACGTGGATCTGATATATAACTTGACATATTAAACTTTAAAGCAAATCGCCGTTTGTTTCTCTTCTCACATGGCCAAGGTAAACAGGAAGTACAATAGTTACCTCACCAAATGAGATAAAAAAAATACGGACCAACTTGTTTCAAATAATACTACAATACAGATAATATAAATATGGAATAAATAATGTAGTAATAGAATAGCTCCTTTAAAGATATTGTTCCATAACTCGAAAACAATAGAAATTATTTCCTATCAAAATTTATTTTACGACATATTTGGTGCCCCAAAATTCCCGGGACCTTTCTGACTTCACCATATGGTCTGTGGTGAGATTATAGCCAGGCGACGAGATGCAGAATACTATCATGTTTTTGCAAAAATATTAATACAAATCAAAATTGACGTATTTTCTGCACACTTAACAAAACTATGAAGTGGGAGGATCATTTTACTTTTCTTTTAATTTATAGCAGCTCGTTTGGGTGCATTTTCTTCCTCACGCCCCTCATTCCATTTGTTTACTTTCAACCACGTTTGGGAAGATGGTTAATGGATCAGATGATATGGTTATGGCAGCTGTATGCTGTGGTAGGTGATATATAAGTACAGAGCTGTGTGATGCACCAAAGACTTTGAGTAAATGTGTGTGGTGTTAGCATGAGCCATAGTTCTTTTATTAAATGCTATTCATCTTGTTGCTATGTGTTTCCATTAAAATTTACTGGCCATCACAGTTGTTACCCTTAAAATTTTAAGGTCATAAGCATAACAATGCAAAAGTGGTTGTTTTTGACAGACATCAATAGTTCAAGTGTTGCAAAATCTCTGGTCAAGTATCACCAATCTCAAATTAAAAGCTAAAAGGTCTATTAATTCTGATGCTTTTAAAACTCTCTGATTTTAGATTCTCAGAACACTTTAGGTTTTATCTGTATCTCAATTGAATCTGGGTCTGTTAGCCCCTTTATGCTTACCACCTCTCGTGCTCGCACCCTAGGTTTGTTCGCTCTATTTATTGGTTTTCAGGAGTTCTCGAAATTTTTTTCACCTGGTGGTCCTTGAAGAAAATTTGCAGGTCCTCACTATCATTTATATTGCAAATTACCAAAATTGTGTAGGTCCTTCCCAAAATGTGGTTGTCAAATCCTAGGACCACCACATTTTGAGAACTGTGGGTTTTGTTTTGAATAATTTTTAATCATGTTTTAGTTAGTGTATTGCTATATATAAATAAGTTTTTTTATTTTGGGAAGTTTGCTATAGCAATACTTTCCTTAGGCGTCGGCCTCAAACTTCCGGTGACAGACTATCGCAAATGTTCTGCTCCAAGATAATGTAGTACTAGTGTTTGAATACTGATTGTAAGAAGATTCTTTTGAAATTTTGAGTCCTTTTGAAAAGATTACAGCTTGAATAAAAAGGAATGAATGTTCACCGACAGTTCAGATGAATTTAACTTCATTTTGAAAATAACTATCACAAACACTACTTGCTGGATCTGCCATGTGCTGAAGAGAAAATCAAAGAAATCTCACGCGAGACAGCGTTTAATTCATTCATGAATATTTCATGAATGAACATTTTCCCGCTTTTTTTTACTATGTACGATATTACAAATGTTTATTATTAAATAAGTAAAAGTCCGAGTGTATCGAAAGAATCCAGTATGGCTGACATTACTGATATGTTTTGACCAAGCCTTCGGATAATTGACAAGTGATAAAAGTTTGATTGAACAATTATACACAGGTGACAGAAATACTCGATAATCATATGGCTTATGTCACACGCCATCGATGAGTAAAGGTAAATACCGCTATGATAGAAAGGTGCATGTTTTGTTAAAACATCGATCAGAATGTTTTGATGCCAAAACATTTGAAAACTTTAAATTCCGCTATTTAAATACTAGCTATTTCACATTCCAATGTGGATTTAAGGACCTTCACTCGTCCAGCATGCTCAGTCACGTGGGTCAAACTGACAGCTGAAAACATTGACTGAACGACAGTTCGTACATATCGCAGCCTCCTCAGCGTTACGATTATCAATTACATTTGTACACAAATCGTTACAAGGATATAAGGCAGACAAGTCAGCTTCTACTTAGAATAACTCAGTGTATCAAGACAAGTGCTGTAGCAATTATTTACATGATTAAATAAAATCTGTCCATGTAATAGGAAAATGACTTTCTTTTCTTAGTGCTAGTCCAAATAATTATGACAAACCAAAAATCTCAAATGTTATTGTCTCAATGCTAAATTTCACAGCATCAACTATAAAATGTGTTACAGTCGGGTTATTAGCACCTCTATGAATCTAGTGTATATAAACTTTTATTCATGTCGTCATACTGCTCTTGTTATGTCTCCACCGTATGAAGTTTTACCCTTTTTCTTCTGTAAGAATTTATATCGTCCCTTACTTGTATGTACGTCCGTACATCCCATCTGTTCTCTAACTTTAGTTTTCCTAAACCAAATTGTATGAAACTTATACGCAATGCTTATTTCCACAAAACACAGGTCAAGTTGAATTTTGGTGGCGCCGATTTTACAATTCTAGAGTTATGCTCCTTAACAAATGAAAAGTTGCTTGAATTTTTGTTTACGATCTCTAATTTTAGTTTGTCTCAACCAAATGTTATGAAACTTATACACAATGCTCATTATCACAAAACACTGATTAAATTTGAGTTTTAGTGGCGTCAGTTTTACTGTTCTAGAGTTATGCCCTTTGCAGTTATGCCCTTTACAAATTTAAAACTGATTGTTGTCGAGCCTTTGACTTTTGTCGAAAAAGTGAGACATAGCGATCCTACATTTCAGCGGCGGCGGAGGCATCCACAAATATTCACTATGTGGTTAAAGTTTTGAAATTTTAATAACTCTCTTAAACTATCCTGGATTTCTACCAAACTTGGACAGAAGCTTGTTTATGATCATACAATAGTACCCAGAAGTAAATTTTGTTAAAAAAAAAATCCATTTTTTTCAGTATATTACTTATAAATGGACTTGGTTTTTCTGCCAGGAAACATTACATTCACTCTGTGGCTGAAGTTTTTAAAATTTTAATAACTTTCTTAAACTATCCTGGATTTGTATCAAACTTGGGCAGAAGCTTGTTTATGATCAAAAGCTAGTATCTAGAAGGAAATTTAGTTAAAATTTTGTTCTTGTTTTTCCGTATTTTACTTAATGGACTTAGCTTTTCTTCCAGTTAACATTACATACAGTCTGCAGTTATTTTTAAAACATTTATTAGATTCATAAACTATCCTGGATTTTACCAAACTTGGACAGAAGCTTCTTACAATCAAAAGATAGTATAGAGAGGAATATTTTTATTAATTTTTCCTCATTTTGTTGAGCCTGCGATTAACAGCAAAAGTAGGCGAAACAGCGGGTTCCATGGAACACTTACGATTTTTTTCAATTCCGTGCTCTAACTTTAGTGTGCCTCAACCAATTGTTACTGAAACTTATACAAAATACTTTTAACCACAACACCAAGATCAAGTTTGAATTTCGTGCCGTCATTTTACTGTTGTTGTTAGGGTTATGCCCAGTTACGAATGGAAAAATACTATAAAATCACAGGCCCTAGATATGGCATGGGCACATAAAGAAATTAACAGAGCTTATTGTATATTTGAATATTTTAGAACAACAGTTCAAGGTTGCAATAGAAAATATCAAAATTTTATATGAAAACTTTTATGAAAAAAGAAAATGGTTTAGTTAAAAATATCAAAGCTGTGATTGAATACATATTTAAAATAATACACATCTATAATCTATTTGAAAAATACACATCTACAGTTGCAAACTTCCCAGAGGTGCTATCCAGCACTTTGATTTCAAAATAAAGTGACATTCTAAAAACTTGAACCGGTTTAATTCTTACTTCATGCACTTTAACCGTACACAATCATTCAAATCATGAAATTTTTCATTTTAAAACAGCACTAAAATGTTTAGAGTAAATACTTCATAAATTTTAAAAGAGCACTATTATATATTTAAAAAAACAACCTGAAACATCACATTATACACCATTCACACACCAGTACTATCTAATATGCATTAATGTGAACAGTTTAAAAGGATTTATGTATTAAATTCAAATAACAGTCACAATGTTTAGAGGAACTACTTCATAAAATTTAAAAGAGCTTTAAAATATTTAAAAAAAAAAACCCTGAAACATCACATTATACACCCATCAAGTTCAAAGTCTACTGTGGCGGAAAATCGTCAACTGGTTTGTCTGATGGTCCATACAATCTTCATCAAATACCCCAAAAGAATATTTCAATTTGAAATTCCAGAATTTTATTAATGAAAATATAAATATTCTGATTTGTACATCTAAAAACGCCTAATAATTCAATAAAAATAGGGTGCGAACGGACCCAGGGGACGAACGTGTATTGGGAGTGAACGGACCCAATACCATCTCAATGTAGGAATTTTTATGATTTTTTTTAAGATTTGGTTTTGACTCCTTCAAACATGTCAAATTTATACTATGAAATCTAAAACAAATTTAGTTCCATCGAGTGGAGTAAAATATATCAAGCCTGAATGAAATTGTTGATTTTGTTTTTTTCTTCTCAATTGAAAATTGTGTGTTAATTTTAATTTTACTTTATCCTGTTTGGGGTTCCAGATTTGCAAATTTATTAGATAATCTATTTTTATGAAAGGATATATTTCATTACATAACATTGTGTAGATAAAGTTGTAGAGTTGCAGATCTATATTAGTTTGTTACAAATGAAAGAAAAATATTGGGAACTATTAACTACATTCATGATTTTATATATATAAAGTTTGATTACACTAAGTGTTTAAAATGATTTTGACCTTTATCAAGATAACACACCATCTCATAATTGTCAATCACCTAGTTATAATTGGAGTGACAGATTTATTTGAAAACTATGAATTATATTTGATTATAATTTGAAAATAAATATAACATCATATCTAATTTTAGAAAACTATGGTTAAATCATAATTAATTTTAGATTAACATTATTGGTTCATGGAAATAAAGTTTGAGTTATTTCCCTTTGAACAGAAATGGTTTAACTTAGAAGTATTTCATCAAAAATTGAATTCTTGGGGTTCTTTGATATGCTGATTCTAGCAATGTACATAGATTTGGGATATTGGACCATAATAGGAAAATGTCCAATTTCAAATTTTTCAGTTCTTTGACCACATTTATTTTGTGTCACAAACCTATGATGTATCAAATTTTCAATCACAATCCAAATTCAGAGATGTTTTAAGCTTAAATGTTGTGTCCATACTTGCTCAACTGTTCAGAGTTTGACCTCTGCAGGAAAATCTGGTTTGCTGTCTCTCTGACAGCCTCTTGTTTCAGCTTAAATTAAAAAAAAAATTTTTTTTTTTACAATTACATTCCATGCATTTACATACAGAAACACCATTTTTGTCTTGCCTGCGATGAAAATCGCAATATGCCAGACAAAGGTATAACTATCCGGCAGTGGCGGCTGTGGCGTAAACTATCACCTATTATGAGTAATAGGATAACGATATTTGGTATATGGGTTCCTTGCAATGTCTACATGTTCGTCAGACAGGGTTACCTGACCTCAACTCAATTCATGGATCAGTGATCAAGGTTAAAGATATGTGATTAGGTCTGTTTCTCAGATACTACAAGCAGCAGGTCAACTATATGTGGTGTATGGAATGATTGTAAGGGGAACATGTCTGTCTAGCTGGTGTCATCTACCTTGACCTCATTTTCATGGTTCATTGGTCAATGTTAAGTTTTTGTGTTTTGGTCTGTTTTTCAAGTACTGTAAGCAATAGGTCAACTATATTTGGTGTATGGAATGATTGTAAGGTGTACATGTCTATCTAGCTGATTTCATCGGACCTTGACCTCATTTTCATGGTTCATTGGTCAATGTTAAGTTTTTGTGTTTTAGTCTATTTTTCAAATACTAATAGCAATAGGTCGACTATAATTGGTGTATGAAATGATTGTAAGGTATTATTGTCTGTCTAGCCGGTATCATCTAACCTTGACCTCATTTCCATGGTTCATTGGTTAACATTAAGTTTTTGTGTTTTGGTCTGTTTTTCAAATTACCATAAGCATAATGGGTCAATTATATTTGGTGTATGGAATAATTGTAAGGTGTACATGTCTTGTGTGACAGTTTTTATCTGACGTTGACGTCATTGTCATGGATCTTTAAAAATGTCAAGTTTATGTGACACTTGTAGTAAAACCTTTATCTTTAAGACTTTCAACATAAAATCAATGGTCAGTAAAGCAGGAGAGACATTTCAGCATGTGCACTCTTGTTTTAATCAGAGGCTAGCAAAATAATTTTATGATTCTCAACCCAAACATTTGCAATTTTGATATACATTTTTTTATTGTTGGGCTAGTTTTACCATCAAATCCACAGTTGACATTTGGTCACTAAGGAGTGAGCCATTGACTTTCTGAAATCCATAGATGTGTGAATGATACAATAGAGTTATGAGGAATTTACATATTTTTACTGTCTTTTTCCAACTCTAATACATTATTTATTTTTTTTATTATCCATTAGAATAGAAATAATAGTTCTCTGTTTTTTTCTTTCTTTTTCAATTTCAATTGTCACACAGCGAAATTGACATAGCGTTTGCACATACATGTAGCTAAAGATAAATGTGGAATTTCTGTCATAAACAGTAAAGCCATAAATATGTACATACATGTATGTAATTTTGCATTAAATATAGATATATCAAGATTTTATCACAGAGGCGGATTTGGGGGAGGGGGAAATTTGGTTGATTATATAGGGAAAAACTGAAGCGTGACTGGAGCGAGCCTCCTCTTAGGCAGTCAGTGGGCCCCCCCCTTAAGAAAATTTCTGGATCACACTGTTTTTACAAAGCGAAAGCAGCCCATAATATTAGAATTTTTATATGCCCGTTTACGGGACGCATTATGGTATACCGTTATTTAAATAAGTCCAAATTCAGACCATTTATCATTGCTTGAATATTGTGGCTATATTTGCCCCAACTGTTCAGGGTTGCACCTCTGCGGTCGTATCCAGCTGCGCTTGGCAAAGCAGTTTTTTCTTTAAAGCAGGAGAATTGAGCTCCAGCACTTCTGAAACTGACCAAACTGCAAAATAATGTAGTGATGATATCATAGTGTTATTTTAATTCAGTTCATATGTACATTGTATAAATCATGTAAATATTTAATTTGTATATTTCAGTTTCTTTATGAGAGAATTTGTGGTGTCAAGGCAGTGATCACAGGAGATGTTGTTTATGATGATGAATGTGAACTTATCATAATGAATCACCGGACAAGATTTGATTGGCTGTTTGTTTTTTCCTATCAGATCAGATGTGGGTCTCTCAGACATTTTAAAATTAGCTTGAAAGAGATTCTTAAAAATGTTCCAGGTCCAGGTTTGTAAATAATCATTTTATTGTAAGAACAAAAAGAAAAACAAGCTTTTTAGTATGCTTGATGAGGTCACTAAGCCAGATCACATTTTTTGCAGATCAACCGAAAGGTATGTCAAGTTTACATACAGAGAAACAGATAATGTTCCATGTCACACCCTTAAATATTTTTTTTTTTCATTTTTGACAGTTAAAATTCAAATATTTAAAATCCATTGACCCTTAGATCTTGCATTTTAAAAGTTGAAAATGTGTATGTCGTGAGTGGCTAAATAAAATATCTCACTAGATGCAGTGCTAGAATCTATTTTTTACTGATATTGTTTATCTAACCATCTCTGCTTGATGTTAAGCAACCATCTCTTCTATTCATACATGTACATGTATTTTAACTTGGATTCATACATGTACATGTATTCTAACTTGGATGCAAGATTGTTCATGGTGTTTTGGAATCTTAAAAAAGGAGTTATTTACTAATTTCTTTGGTTTCAGACTTTATTATTAAGATGGTTTAGTGTTTGATTTTTAAACAAAGTAAGACTCAGAATACACATGTAACAAAAAAGACCCACATGTGTTCAGGTATATTCTATTAAATCATGATACAACACCTGGAAGGCAAACTGGAACCACTTCCATACATCGTCATGATTAACTTGCAGCTTTCTTACAGAATGAAATTGTTTGTTATAATTTTCCACAGTAAAATTTCTGCCTTCTTTGGGTTTTAGTTTTTTTTCAAATCAAATAGCCTTCATTTGGTTTCAAATTTTGTTACATGGTTAATTGGAATACCCTCCAGTTAAAAAAAATGATTTGAATGTTAATTTGAAATTGTTTTATTTTTGCAGGATGGGCCATGCAGTGTGCAGGATATCTTTTTCTTCACAGAAATTGGGAACATGATAAAAGTACAATATCAAAATGTTTCATGTACTTTAAAAAGTTAAACTACAAACCGCAGGTAAGTTGATATGTATTAGTTCTTTCCTTTGGCAAAAGACACAGGTGCAATTAGGGCTTATATGGCCCTGTTGATTAACAGTTATTTGCAAAATAGGCTAGATTCATGAATAATAACATTATGGCAAAACTAACATGAAGCACAAGATAATTTTTTTTTGCCTGTTAATAGATAAATATTAAATACTTTTCCTTATGAAAAATAGGTCGGCTATATTTGGTGTATGGAATTATTGTAAGGTGTACAAATTGTTAGGCAGGTATCATCTGACCTTGACCTCGTTTTCATGGATCATGGGTAAATGTTAAGTTTTTGTGTTTTGGTTTGTTTTACAAGTACTATAAGCAATAGGTCAACCATATTTGGTGTATGGAATGATTGTAAGGTGTACAAGTCTGTCTGGTAGGTATCATCTGACCTTGACCTCATTTTCATGGTTCATTGGTCAATGTTAAGTTTTGTGTTTTGGTGTATTTTTTAATTAGCATACGCAATAGGTCACCTTTATTTGGTGTATAAAAAATTGTAAGGTGTATTGCCTGTCTGACACCATTTATCTGACTTTGACCTCATTGTCATAGATTTTTAAAAATGTAAAGTTTCTGCAATGCTTTTAGTAAAACCTTTATCTTTAAGATTTTCAACAAAAAATCAATGGTCAGTAAAGCAGGCGAGACATTTCAGCGTGTGCACTCTTGTTATAGATTCTGCTGTTTCCTCAAGGATCATATCTAATATTTGTCATGTTTTATAAATTCTACAGTTTTATAAGCCCATCTAAGATGGAATGTATTATGGTTTACTGTTGTCAGTCTGTCCATCCCTCGTCAAAACTTCAGGGTATATATATGTACTTTGTCGAAAAATATATAATTTATTTGTATGAGCATGTGAAACATGACGAAAATCGAGGCTCGCTGAGCTTTCCACTTGTTTCGTAATGAGTAAAAATACATTTTATATTTCTGACAATGTACAGAATTTTTATATTGCTTTTATCCTGCAATTTACACACGTCACCTGAAACTTTAGTTGTTAAAATCCAAATCATTGCCTCTAATTTTTCAAAGAAATCAACATAGTTTAAACGCGGACCGCGAAGAGGACCAATAATGAACAGTTACGCAAAAAGAAATATCCACGTTACAGCTTGCTCATCATGGAAGCGGGGTAACAGGAGACTTTATTGATGTAGTATAATTGCCAATTAATCAACTTTCCACCAAAGACGAAATGATGTAGATGTTAGCTTGCTTACATTGCTGCTACATTTGAGATCTCCAAATTACCATTCCACTATGAATTGCATATTCAAAAATATGTATTGTCACCAAATTCCTTATAAAATAGAACACGTACCATCATATTGTTTAACCCGTGTCCGTTCGACTGTCCATCCCGCACTTGGTATATATAGGGTTTATACAGCTAATTTCTTAGGACTACAGTCTTTTTGCTTCAGCTTGTAAATTATGTACCTAGTGTTACTACTAATATTAAAGGTGCGCATATCGTCCGGATTTTCTTCTTTTTTTTTTGGTTCATGACAGGTAACTGGATTTAGCATTTTGATAATATATAAACACACGCAGAGTACAGACTCCGGCTTACATCTCCTACATGTACAATTTCAAGCTGGAACTTTTATATTGCGCAGAGTGTTCAACTTATATAGAGGATGCATACATAATCTCAAGATTTGTTTTGTGTATAATTTTCCACGAATGACAGAATGTTGAACTTTGTGAAATTTTGCATACAGTTTGTAAGGTTTGTCCGACTTACTAAGCACACAACTCACACGTTTACACCACACAGAGTATACTATACTAGTATTAATGTCTGTACCAAGTCAGGAATATAACAGTTGTTTATCATTCTTTTGATGTGTTTGAGCTTATGATTTCGTCATTTGATAAGGGTCTTTTCCGTTTTTAATTTTTCTTGGAGTTAGGTATTTTTGTTATTTTTTTTTTTGAATGTGTATTTTATCAGGTTCTTTATTTTCTTTATAATTTTCACAACTAACAGAATGTTTAACCTTTTTTGACTGGTGCATCAAATGTGTCTTTTATACACAACTGTTTTCAAAATTGTATTGTATCGTCCCGAACATGCATGAAATATTTGCCACTGAACGTTAAACAACCATCAAAGCGATCAATTAAAAAACTGTTTATTTAATCAAATTTTTGAAGCACTTTATTCATGCATTGATGCTGCGCTGGTATCACCATTGTCTAATATGATGGAGTTAAGTTGAAGAAACAGTTATTCGAAAGTATCTCACGTGAATTTTTTCATGTGATTTTCACATGAACTTTACGAAAATAAGAAGGTATTTTTCCATGATTTTAGTCAAATTTTAAAATAAAGATATTGTTTGAATAATTTTATTTTCAAAATTTACGTGAATTTAACGTGTACAAAATTAAGGTGATTTATACATGAACTTTTATCATAAGATTCACGTGGAACCAACCAATTCACGCGAAGTTTCACGATATGCTCGCTTGATGTGAAAATCAACAAGATTCACATGAATCTTAATTCATGTGAGTGAAATTTCAATGTGCAGGATGAAATAAAATTATATCAGTAGAATTTTATATTGAATTAGAAAATTTACGAAACCCGACAGGGGAAATGGAAATGAAATAGACACCATTCAGATGCCGACACATATTTTTTTCAATACTTCTGAGTAGGAATAACGTTATATTCTGTATTCAATAACGTCATACGTTTTCGGTCAAATTCTAAGCGTATCGATCAACTTTGAAGCCATTTATCTCAAAAACAAGGATGGTGACATATGAGTTTCTATACATGCATGGATTCAGTTTACAATCCTGGATATTATGTTAGTTTTTTGTTTTTCTCTGTATATAAGAACATAGCCATCCATTGGAAAATCTAAAGAGATAAGCCGAAAAAAATGCATTTTCCCTATATATCTATGCAAATTTGGCGCCAAAATTGACGTTTTCCTATGAAAATTACAAGAAAACAAAACCCCATTTTTATTACATATTCGATGTAACTCTATTCAAAGTAAAAGTGTGCCAAAAGTTTGAAATCGAGATATGCTATTCGGTATCGTGTTACCTTAAAGTTGAGGTAGCCTTAATAGTGCCAAATTATTCATGTTTTGTGGCAATGGGTACCACTATGTTTGCATGTTGTTTTTTTTTTTTTGGGGCTATTTGAGCAGTGCTCACAGTATTTCCAGTTGATTATATAAATTCATTTAAGGCATAAAGACGAGCTCACAGAGTGACGGGCGTATCATGCGCTCATGGCGCAGCTCTTTATTTAAAGGTTTGTATCTGACCTTTGTCATATTTTATAGATTCTGCTGTTTCCTGAAGGTACAGATTTAACCCCACGGACTAAAGCTAAGAGTGATAAATTTGCCCAAGATAATGGTGTTGAGCCTTACAAGTATGTTTTACATCCAAGAACCAGAGGATTTAAATATTTTGTGGAACAGATGAGAGATGGTAATAAACAAAATATATTCTTAAAAGTATTATCTAGGTCTTTTTGAAATCAATTAGTCTACATTATTTATTTTTACAAAATACTTTTCAAAAAAAAAAAATTCAAAAGTTGTTGGTCAAATCATAAAGAAGTTAAATATTACACATTTGTAGTAAGTTTAACATGGCACTCTTGATATTTCTCACTTTTCATCTTTCATTACATGGCTTAATTAATATGTAACCACACAAACCAAATTACAGAAATTTATTTTTACACATATATTGGTGTGAAATATTTTTTAATTCATGCAGAACATAATTATTTTTTTACAAATCACTTAAATATTCTGTCAAAATGATCTCATGTCTGCAAAATTTATATTGAATTTTATTTATGCAAGAAGAAAGCACAAATTTTTGTTAAAAGCAGTTAATAACTGTGTAATAGAAATGACAGATGTTGTTGTATTTTACCTAGTGAAAATAGGTATAGAAAAACAAGGGACTTAATTGAAATTAAATTTCATTAAAAGCTGTGTATATAACAGTTAACTCTTTAGCACTTACTTAACATTACTAGATCCTGGGGTTATCTTAACTAATACTTTTAACTATAAAGAAATATATGGAAAGATTGATGCATATTTATAGGTATATATAAGATTGTTCATAAATTAAATGTGTAGTTTTATAATCAGATGCAAATTGTGAGAACTATTCTACAATTTTTTGCAACAACAAAAAAATTATCTTAAAAAGCAATTGCTGAATTCAATGTTTAAAAAAACCCAATATATTTGACATACTTTTTATTTCCTGTTTCTTTCGTTTGTCTAATTTTTGTTACATATTAATCTGACAGCTTCTGTATGTAGGAATGATTTGATATTTGATCTGGACCATCATAATGGGTTGTTATACTATGTACATAATTTTAAGATCTTATGAGCATTCACTTACTGTTTGAAATACTTTGAATTCTTAGGATGCTGCCTGAGAATGGAATTTTTTGTTACACAATTCTCAACTTCTGAGTTAAGGAATGATTTGATTTTTTATCAAAACTTCATAATGATGAGTTGAATTGTGTAAGGGATTTTTTAGATCTGCCAGGGATGGGCAAAGCATGTTAAGTAATTAAAAAGAAAAGAATGTGAATATTGAAAAGTGAAACAAGGCAGTCACCGGGCAGATCCCTTATTCGTTGACTGATTCTGTTCACAAAAATCATTCAAAATACATATACCAGTAAAATGATGATTTACATATTTTTTTGATTTATGACATGAAATCAACTAGACCTAGAAAAATCGTCATTATACAATTACATCTGCTTGTCTGTGTACTTATATTTATGTTTACATTAGGTCCTAAAGAATTCTTCGGAGATCATCTTGATGATTAATTAGATGGTGTCTATTCTAAAATACACATGAAATGTTGATACATTATAAAGAGTCTATGCATTGTAAACTGTTTCTTTATTACTTTTTCTCTAATTCTTTGTCAATTTATCCCTTTCTGCACCCATTGTATAAAAAATTTAATCAACGTGTGGTTCGTTTGATCTCAGTTCTTCATTGGTTAAACTCCGATTATGACGCCAAATTTACTTGCTTTCCTCTGAATTTCCTATTGTGACGCCATGAAAAAGGCGACCATGCCTGATGACGCCACATAGAAAGAACCCATCTTTTACAGATCATTCGAAAAGACGGAATAAGTTTGCCTGCATATTGATTGAAAATCATTAGAGAAACAGATTCCACCACCAAATCTGTAATATGATATTTATCCACTCTCGACAGTTAAATTTTAATATTAAAACGCCGGTGAGCCTCGCGCTTTAAATTTGAAAATTTAACTGTCTCAAGTGGATAAATATCGTATCACACTTGATGCAGTGGTAGAATCTATATGTATACGACTGCAAAAATTAAAATTTTTGGTCGATATTGGTATCATGTTGTCGCTGTCGTCATCCAAAGACAGATGGTTTCAGATAATTACTTTAGTATAAGTAAAAGAAATCAATAAAATTTTAACACAAGGTTTATAACCACAAAAGGATGGTTGGGATTGATTTTGGGGTTATGGTCCCAAAGGTTTAGGAATTAAGGGCCAAAAAGGGCCCAAATAAGCATTTTGCAGTTTCCAGACAATAACTTGTGTTTATTTTTGGTTCATAAAATTATTCTTTTAATATTTTTTGGTAATTTTTATAAAAATAACAATTTTTTAACCTACAATAAAATTCATTGAATATTACTGGCTTAAAATTGTACTAAAGTCCCTTAAATTTAATGGAAATTAAGTAAATAATACTAATTTATAATAAAATAATTGAATATGGAACTATTATCAAATTAACATGTTAAAACATTAATGCTTAAATATTTTAATAATTTAAGTTTGAATATATTTCATAAAAAAAATTAATAATTATTCCTTTTACATAATTTTCATGATTTCTACTTTTTCCTTTTTTTTCTTGTAAAAATGGTGAAAAAATCAACACTAAATTTAAATAATTTATTAAATATGAATATAATTTAACAAATTATTAAAAATTAAGATTTTAAATCAAAGTATTATAGTCAATAATTAAGATGGGAAAAAAATTTTCTTTATTTTATTTTTACCTCTCCTGGGAAAATAAATTCAATTTTACGTAAAATTAATGTGCCGTTTTGACATTTTTTTAAAATTAAAAAATTACATTTACTAAAAAAAAATTTGCACAATTAATTTCAAATTTTAAATAAAATTTTCTTTAATTAAAATTGGGAAAATCATCTTTAAAAACCATAATTAAGTTCTTGTTTAATATTTTTACCTATTAAAAACTTTTTTAAAAAATTTAAATTTTGCTTTAATATCAAATTTTAAAACTTCATATTTGTAAATTGAAACTACAAATAATTTATAAAATTTTCCATTTTAATTCAAAGACAACTCTAAAATAATTGTTCAAGGATGATTTAAAAATTTGTTTAAATTGCAAATGTAATAAATTAATTTATAAAATTGGAAAATTTCAGCTAGATTTCATATAAATTCCACTACTAAATTTACTTTTAGTATTTGTTTGTATTTTTAAACCCATAATAAATTTAAATAAAAAAATTACCCATTGCGCAAATAGGGCAACGATAACTATTTGGTAGAAAATAAATTAATTGAATTTGTTGGTTATTCTATATGAAAAGTTAAAGGAACTGATCATGAAGGTGGAGTTATCATGATTAAATTAAAATTTGAAAGTTCCTGTTTTAGTTAATTGAAATCTTTAAAATTTTTAAATTTAATTTGTAAATAAATTGTTATTTAATTAAGGTTAATATAATATTTGATTTTTTTGGTATTTATTGGTTAGATTTCTTATATTCAAAGGTTAATCTTTTTAATTTTTAATAAACCAAATTTTTTATAAAAAGCAACTTTTGGGTATTAGTTTAATTTTTTGATTAATATTTAAAAATTATCATTCTGAAGTAAAAGAAATTGGATTTATCTATAACTTTTTTGTTTATAACTTAACTTAAATACTAAAGCTTCTTAAATATTTCCATTTAAAGCAAAAAATTTTCATTAATATAAAATTAATATTCTTTTATATAAATTTTTTATTTAATTAACAATTTTTATAAAAATTTTTTTAATTTATTCAATCAAAATTTTTTTAATTTTATTTCACGTTAATTTCTAAAATTTAATGCCAATTAACTTTAATGTAATGAAAAAAATTTGATTTTGTGTAATCACATAATATAGTTAGCAACCATTAATTAAATAAATTTAAAGTAGGAACCATTAGGAAAATTTAATGTTTCATGCTTTTAAATTAAAATACATAAGCCTTTTAAAATTTTATAATTCATTACTAGTTTAACAACTGTTCTTTATTTTCAAAATTTTTTGTTTTTATGAATTGTTACTTTGCCTCTGTTTTAAAATTTTTGTTTTTTGGTTAATTGTTTGGCCTTTTTTTGTTTTAAAACCTTGGTTTTCCTGTTGAATTTAATTGTTTGTATTTGGTTGTTATATTGTTTTTGTTACGGTTTTTACAATTTGATTGAAATGAAGATTACTAATTATTTTCTAACATTTATGATTAATTTTTATTAATTCAAAAAAATAAAATATTTACTAGATTAAATTAGATTTTGTAATAATTGTCAAATTTTCCATTGAAGAATCGCTAACTAAAATGATAAATGTCTTTTCGTCAGATGAATCATATCTTTACTTCCAACATAATTTTGGTTTTGGTTAACAATGTACATTTTTTGGATAAATACTAAAAAATTTCCAAAATCTCTCAAATTGTGGTTTTGGGCCATCTTCCTATGTTTGTAATTGGGTGACCTGTTAAAAATAAGCCCTTACGTTGAAAGAACCTTTAAGTACACACATTGGGCTGTGATACTGTAAGTTTAAGTAAAGATTGAAAGACTTTTTGATAATGGTGTGAAATAAATTTAAGAGAAATTGGCCAAACTCCTTTCTCTCACTTTTGTGTATCAGCAGTGAGAGCAAGTATACTTTCAAACCAATATGTTCATGAGAGTGTTAACAGACACATTGTTGACTTGAAAATGATAAAAAGTGACAGTTAATGGGTGTGACAAATTACATTCTTTGGGTTTCTACAGTCCAGGTCTTGATTTTTTGTTCCTGATACATTGTGTTTAAATGTACCAAGAAGTATCCTGTTACTCCTGTAGTCTATGATTTGTTTCTGATGATTGACAGAAATACTACATTTAAACTAAAAATGAGTTGTTTGTATAATGCAAAATAATAACCAAAGAAAAAAAAAACATAAGTTTTAAAAAACACAGTCCCAATCCAGTTGCATTTAGAAATTGCATAAAAACTTGAATTTCTGAATAAGCAGAATTCAAATTTTTATTTGCTAAGTATACTGTTTTGAAGATTTTTTCCTCAATAGCCATGAAGATTGGTATTCCCAGCACAGAATTCATGGAAGATTTCAGGGGGAATATAATTGTTGGATTGTTTATGAATATTGTTAAACAATTTCTTCATACATAAATTTATGTTTGTAGAAAGAGCCTGAGAGTTACACACATATTCAGGAAGAAAGTTCTAAGTTTGAATTTGGATAATCCCACTCTACAAATATTCTTTGTTTCCCAAAAAGCTTTAACCTAAATAGCATAATTGACATAGTTTATGCTTATGTTCACATACATTTATTTGATCACTATTTTAGTATCATGTAAATATGATGTTCAAGCTTGTGAACATCAACCAATATTATAAGGATAATGGCATTTATAACAAATTTATGGGATATAATCATATATGCTTTATATATTGAAATAAATTTAAAATTTGTGAATGCGTTATGATCAAATTGTTTTATTTATTGAGTGTTTTTTCAGATTCTTTTCAAATGTAAATGTTTAGTGGTTTAGTTCAATTAAGAGCCAATTTTGGCTTATTTTTGTTATATTATGAAATTCACTAAAATAAAGATTTCCAATATTTTAGGAAGAACCATATTTGCATATATTTATACATTTGAAAACACAAAATACACCTATAAAAATAATCTAGTTTAGAGTACTTGTATTACTGATTAAACAACTGATTATGTTTTTGATATTGAAGTTCTTAATACAAAGCAAATTATTTGTGTTAAACCAATATAAGCTAGATTATGTGCTCAATAATTATAAAATATTATCTGAATTCAATATGAATAAATCTCTGTTCAAAATAAGATTATTTTCCCATCAAATCTTACATTCAAACTTTTCATAAGCTTTTATTTAAAAATTGCAAAATCTTATTTCAGCAAAAAGAAACCACTATAAAAACAGTACTGTATCAATGACTTAAAGTATCAGGTTATTCTTATATGTATTTATTTTCTGTTATTTTTTTTATCCAAGGGCAATAATTAGAGTTGTGTTCATTTTATTTGTAGTATACTCATAGTTCCTATATCTTATATATTCAGTTTATAATTAGTTTAGATACTGATCTGCAAGTAAAGATTTTAGTTAGCTATTTTCCCACTATTATTTTTAGAATCAAGATAGTCATCCTATAGATTATAAAGGTTTTAATTGACTTCCAAAAATGTGCTTTAATTTTGTTAAAAGATGTTAAAATAAGAATATTTATGTGATATTTCTGCTTTAATTTTTCTGTTTCAATTAATTTTAAGGTGATAAACATGTTGAACCATTGTTACTTTTACCACATTTACCTTTTGGAATTATTATTAAAGTTTCTACATAAAAGATGTACCTATGTCATAAATTAATAAATGAACCAGTTCAGCAGATCAACATTAACTTTGTCAAATTGAAGTATACTTTAATATGTCAACTAAATTCATGGTTTGTTGGTCAATGTTAAGTTTTTGTGTTTCGTTCCATTTGTTAGATACTATAAGCAATAGGTCAAATATGTTTGGTGTATAAAATGATTGTAAGATGTGCATGTCTTTTTGCAGGGTTCATCTGATCTTGACCTCCTTTTCATGGTTTATTTCAATTTTAAGTTTTCATGGTTAGGTCTTTTTCTTAGGTACTATAAACAATAGGTTAAATGTATTTGGTGTATGGAATGATACAGGTGTATTTGTTCAGCTGACCTTGACCTCATTTGTATGGATCATTGATATTGTTAAGTTTATATGATACTTGTATTTAACCTTGATCTTATAGACTTTCAACACAAAATTCAATCATGATTTGTAAAGCAGGCAAGAGATTTTAGCATGTGCACTCTTAGTTATTATTGATATTTATGGAAAGTCATTTGATGATAAAAGTTAAATCATGCTGAAGATTGTTCAACTCCTTATAATCCAGATTATGATATTCATTTCCAATATAAGGATGGGTAATCTTTTTTTTTGGTTATCATTTAAAATTTTTGTAATTAAGATAATTATTGCAAGCTTTTGTTCCATCACCAGTTGAACAACCAATAAAATGGATATTTCTATGTCTTGTTACTTATATTATCAAGTCAGTTATTTGAAAGAGTTTCTTTATGAAGGTTGATAAATTATAACCATATCAAATTGACTCCCATGAAATTGTAGGAGTATACAGGAATGCCATGTTGGAATAAAGATTGGCTTCAAACATACTATCTCATCAAGATCCACCATTTTATCAGGCAGGATATTGTAACTTTCATGTACTTTTTGTTTATTCTGTAAGGCAATATATTTGGACTTTTCAAACTATGCTGAGGCTCATAAATGATTTGAAACTGCTCATTTCCAATAACTTAAAACAGTTTGTTCCATATAAACATAAGAAGATGTGATAGGATTGCCAATGAGACAACTCTCCACCAGAGACCAAATGATAAAGATATAAGCAGCTAGGAGATGTCAGGTACATATTAATAGGCTGCAACACACAACACAAATATTAAACTAAAACACATCTAGCAGTTATCATACAGCCTACAACAATAGTCAGGTGTCTATACAATATTTCAAGCCCGAGTTTAAAAGCTGTAAATAAAACATCAGACATTAGCAAAGATCTATCATCAGAACCAAATCATTAAAAACAAATAAGAAAAAACATTAAGAAATGGCAACCACTGACAAGTTTCCTGACTTGGGACAGTCACATGAAAGTGTCCGGGCTAAATCAGGCAGCTCAGATGGTCCATAGCTATTGCCATTTCTTTGGGTCGGTTGTCATAAATTATAAAAAAATCTTCTCAAAGGCTGAGTGAGATCCTTGGGGTACGTAGTATAAAGTTTGTACTATTTGTGTTCCTGCAAATCAATAGACATGACTGTCATGACTTTAAAAAACTGAACATAAGGGTAAAATGAGAGAAATTGTCATGAAAACTACAATAGTTAAAGAAAACTTGTCAGGAGCAAAAATGCTCAAAAGTCAAGGTTTTCTCACTTTCCATTTCTACCAACCAACTTCTGGTATGAGTTAATGCCCCTAAATGAATCTTCAGTTTACACAAGAAAATTATATATTGTCTAGCTATATCAGCCGAGTTTTGTAAGGAGATATCCAAATATACTGAGTAAAAAAAGTTAAGCAACAAATATTTTAATTAAAAATCTTTGAATTAAAAAGATTAATGTTTTTTTTTTATTTGTTTTTAAAAAAATTTCGAAAGTTGCAGAAATAAATTTAATAATGAACTTTTGAGTGAAATTTGCACCTTATTTTATTTGTTGCACTAATTTATTTATTGTTATGTTTTGAAGCGTAGTTTAGAAATATGAACTAAAAATATATTCGTTGCTTAAATTTTTACTCAGTATAAAATATGAAATCAACAGAACCTTTCACAATCATATAACCTCTATTTAAGTCAAAGTGGTAAGTAAAAATATTGGATGGCTTCTTTCTAAGCACTTGTTTATAAAAGATCAAAAATATTTGGAATGAAAAGTAGGATATACTCATCTAACCTCAACTTAATCCTAAATATATGATTCAGTGGTCAGATTGAAGTATTTGGATTATGTCTATTTTTACTAACAATACATATGCTTTTTGCGTGTAAAATACTTGTTATGCAGTCATGCATGTCAGTCTTGCAGGTGTTATGCAACTTATAAAGGATAGTAAGAAATATTTTGCATATATAATACCTTTCGTGCATCATCAAACATAGAATATTATATTCTATCATTTCAAAGAGTGAAATTTTAATAGAAATATAGTATATTTTACAACATTTTAAAGACATAATTTTTGAATGATTTTTATTAAATTTTGATAAAGGATACAGGAAAATATATGGTCATATAAAGATGATAAAACACAAGTAAGTCAAAGAATAGGAAACTACACTTTACAAGATTCAATACTTTTGCCCAGGTCCATCTTAGAGACAGTATTCATTAAAAAAAGTATGTCATATTCATCTGGTAAGACATTAGAGGTGTTGAGCTCACAAGAATTTTAATTATTATGTCCCTAGGTTAAACATGTTGAAATTCCACCCCAGTAATTTAATTCATTATTCTACAGTGCATATCCATTTAAAGACATTTGCCTCAACGTAAAACAGATAGATTTACTAGATAAAATATGTTAAATGGACCAGGGAGATGACCTTCCCTGATAATATTGTATATCGGTGATCTAAACTCAGCTATAACATACTGTACAATGCTTTAAAGGTTTAAGTTTTATTCTGTGATGTCCAAAGCTATAGTACTGCCATCAGCAAAACAATATGAATGGCTGGACCAATATCTGGCCACATAAGCCTCATACTATATACTATATAATTGTCAAATATTAGCTTTAAGAATAAAATTAAAATATTCAAAGCAAGGTACTCAATAGATATTTCTTAAAGATTTAGGAATGCTCCATAGAATTACCATTTCTATTCACTGATCATGAAGAAAACCTTAGAAGTTATTTATGTCCTTGCTGTCAGACATTTATTTAGCACAGACTAATAACAGACAATATTATTTGAGATAAAGAATGTCATTAAAAATGCTTCCCATTGATATGTTTTCACTAGTTCTGATATATAAAGTGAGAAGTGAGATTCAGTGAACAGAATAACAACAAAATAAAATACAATGTGAATTAAATCTTCTTCTAATACTAAGTAGACAGCAAGACAAAGGTTTTTTGTCTTGCTTTGACAAAGTCAAAAAGCGAGACATAGTTATGCTGTTTCCAGTGTCGGTGGTGGTGGTGGCATCATCAACAATGCATTAGTTTGTGATTAGGTCAGTTTATGGGGAACTAATAGTGGTAGGTCAATGATATTTGGTATGCAGTTGTATTAGCATTGGCACATCTCATTTCCATGAAGATTGTTTGGCCCTGCTCCTGCAGTCATGATCTATTGACTTTGAAACTTTTGCTTAGTTTACATGTATTAGTTTGTGATTAGGTCAGTTTGTGTGGAATCACTAGTGGTAGGTCAATGATATTTAGTATGGACAATTTTATGTTAAAGGGTCTTGAATTCTTTGAAAGCTTCAGACATAAATAATTAACCTTTTCAGCTGGACCAAATCACTACTTTAATTTAAAATTCATGACCCAAATTGTTTTACAGTGTAATTTCATCCCCTACTTGCTATTTGAGACATAAAACATGAAGAAATAAATTTCTGAAGGGGTATGAAAAAAATTGCAACTAATACACTGTTCACAGTAGGGACTATATTAGTAGACAACGAAAATCAAATGAAGATAAATGTGTTCTTGGACCTAATAGGATAGAAAGACTTAACCAATCTTAACAAGAGTGCACACCCTGAAATGTCTCGCCTTCTTTACTAACCATTGATATTATGTTGATAGTCCTAAATATAAAGCTTTACTACAACTATCACATAAACTTAACATGTTTCAAGAAAATGAGGTCAATGTCAGATAAACCAAATTTGAAATACATATACACCTTACAATCATTCCATACACCAAATAAGCTTGAATTATAGTTGACCTTTTGCACATCTAAGAAACAAACTTAACCAGGAAAACTTAACATTGATCAATGAACCATGAAAATGAGGCCAAGGTCAAATAACCCCTGCCAGACAGACATGTACACCTTACAATATTTACATGCTTTAAATATAGTTGAACTTTTGCATATAGTATCTAAGAAACAAACTTAACCAGGAAAACTTAAGATTGACCAATGAACCATGAAAATGAGGTCATGGTCGATGATAATTGCCAGACAGACATATACACCTTATAATCATTCCATACACCAAATAGAGTTGACCTATTGCCTATAGTATTAGAAAAACAGATCAAAAAACAAAAACTTAACATTGAGCAATGAACTGTAAAAAAATGAGGTCAAGGTCAAATAAAACATGCCAGACTGACATGTACATCGTAAAATATTTTCATACACCAAATATAGTTGACCTATTGCATACAGTATTAGAAAACAGACCAAAACACAAAGAGAGATATGGACTTGACCACCAAAACTTAACTGTAATCACTGAACCATGAAAATGGGATCAAGGTTAGATGACACCTGCCAGTTGGACATGTACACCTTACAATCATTCCATACACCAAATATATTAGACCTATTGCTTATAGTATCTGAGATATGGACTTGACCACCAAAACTTAACCTTGTTTACTGATCCATGAAATGAGGTCGAGGTCAAGTGAAAACTGTCAGACAGGCAAGAGGACCTTGCAAGGTATGCATGTATTAAATATAGTTATCCTATTACTCATAATAAGAGAGAAATTAAGAATACTAAAAATCTTAAGTTTTTTTTCAAGTAGTCACTGAACCATGAAAACTAGGTCAATGACAATGGACATATGACAGATGGAAACTTCATAACATAAGGCATCTATATACAAAGTATGAAGGATCAAGGTCTTCTACCTTCTGAAATATTAAGCTTTTAAGAAGTTAAAATTACGCCGCCACCGCCAGATCACTATCCCTTTGTCAAGCTGTCTGCAACAGAAGTCGCAAGCTCAACTATAAAACTCGGTATGACTAAAGCTTTACAAATTATAAGACTGTTGTTATGATATTGTAACTATTATATTTATTTAGTTGGCCTTATTTGTTTTGTGTGGCCTATTATATACATTGTGTACAAAATAATATACATTGTGTTACAACTATGCAGTTTAGAATTCACTGGAACAATCACTGATACTGATGGAATGATTAGAACTTTCTATTTCACTTACATAACGTTTCCAGAATGATCATAACAAAAGATGCGTAATTTAAATTTCTAGCGTTGTCTAGAAGTTTCCATTTGAGTATATATATAAAAGTATGTAGACCCCAAAGACTTAGACATAGATAGACTTGGACATCGATAGACATCAACATTCTCAGCAGTTGGATTGACACTTTTATTTACAAACTACATCATACTAGATTGTGACCAATTGGATATAATATTCTGTGGATTCCGAGAAGATTTCCAGATAGAGAAAAGAATAAAAGGTTGGACATATATTTTGACAGTTAAGTTGACATTTCTTTTTATGTAATACTTCTTGTAAACTTGTGTATAATAAATCTTGTTAAATTTTATTATTGATTTGTGTCTTTTGTTGGCTACCATTAAAAGTCGATTTTTCTGTTCACAGCACTGTTGACCAAGTTTCATGGCAATAGAATATATATTATAGACAATATAACCATTTTTATATATAACTTTCCGTGTCATATTTTGACGTTAAAATTGAAGAATTTCAAATATCAACATTTGGGGCTTTAAAAATTTAGATATTGCAACAAATTACTTTTTAGATGCCCTAATATTTCATATAACATGTATTAAAAGCAATATAATACTCATTTGATGTATCAGATTTATTACAATTTTTCAAAAGTCAAATTTATATGAGCATGTGCCTCAAAATAGAGGTTTTCGAATGAAGGGGGCCTTACAAGAAGATGTTATATTTTCCAGAAATTTTAAATTTGTGAAGTTTATTTGTTATAAATAATCCTTCCATATGTATTTTATGTACTTTAAATGGAAAGAAAAACTAAAAATAGCATATGATATGAGTATAAAATGGTCTTAGGCAAAGTAAGACAGAAAATATTTTAGGGTCTATTTAGGCCATAGCACATATTTACATTTAAAAATGCATACTGAACTATAGGAAATAGAAATTTGTTTCTTTTTGCTCATTTCTATGCTCAGGTGTATGATACAAGAAGTCTGAGTACAAAAGGACTCTTGCATTCAACTGTTTTTGCAGACAGTATGGTCTGATACAAAGTTTTTCACTTTTCAGTGAAAAACTTGCATGTATTTTATTGTCTCGCCTTGACGAAGTCAAAAGCGAGACTTAGGTATCTGTTTCCGGCGTCGGCGGCGGTGTCGGCGACGGTGACGGCGACGGCGGCGTCAACAATGTATTAGTTTGTGATTAGGTCTAGTTCATGGTGAACCACTAGTGGTAGGTCAATGATATTTGGTATGCAGTTGTACTAGCATTGGCACATCTCATTACCATGGAGATTATTTGGCCCTGCCCCCTCAGTCAAGGTCTATTGACTTTGAAACTTTCCATAGTTTACATGTATTAGTTTGTGATTAGGTCAATTTATGGGGAACCACTAGTGGTAGGTCAATGATATTTGGTATGCAGTTGTATAAGCATTGGCATATCTCATTTCCATGGAAATTATTTGGCTCCGCCCCCTTAGTCATGGTCTATAGACTTTGAAAATTTTGCTAAGTTAACATGTATTAGTTTGTGATTAGGTCAGTTCAAGGGAACCGTTAGTGGAAGGCCAATGTTAATTGGTGTTAAGTTGTATAAGCACATCTCATTTCCATGGAGAATATTTGGCCCCACCCTCAGTCATGGTCTATTGACTTTGAAACTTTTGCTTAGTTTACATGTATTAGTTTGTGATTAGATCAGTTTAAGATGAACTGCTAATGTTAAGTCAATGATATTTGGTATGCAAATGTATCGGCATTTGCAAGTATCGTTCCATGGAGATTATATAGCCCCACCCTGATCATGGTTCATTGACTTTGAAACTTTTACATAGTTTACAAGTTAATGTTTGTGTTTAGGTTTGTTTAAAGGAACGACTTATAATAAGTCAATGGTATTTGGTATGCAGTTGTATTAGCATTGGCACATCTCATTCCATGGAGATTGTTTAGCCATGTACCTTCAGTCATGGTTCATCGACTTTGAATATTTGCATAACTTACATGTTAAAGTATTGCTGTTTTAATTTCAACATTTGCATTATCAAAATTACAAGAAGGCGAGACATATCTCTGTGATAACAGTTTATCTCAACAGGCATATATTTGAACCATTTACTATCCTACAGAAGAAAAGAAAGACAGTATGTGAAATGAAACAGGTACAAAATTCATTGCAAAGTGCTTTTTATACAAATTTACTGAAATCTTTGTGATGGACTTCAACTTTTATGTACAAAGTTCCTCACATTTTGCTTGAATCAAACAGGCCATTAGACGAGGACCATTCATACAACACATTTTGCACATTTTTCTGCGATAATCTTCTTTTCTCTTAGATTCAGAGTTCACAAATGAATAATATAACTTGATAAAAGCCTATAAACATAAATATTGAAAACCTGCCAGACAGAAAGTCAGAATGCCACTTATGCATAAATATGGAAAAGGCTTTGAAATGCTCCTTTGACCATATAATACCAAAAGGGACATTTTGCAGAATTTCTTTCAAATAAAAGTTTAAATCCTTTACTTTCATGCAGTTTGACAGGAAAGCTGCAAAGTACAGATTCTATATTTACTGATTTCATCTCTTAGGCCCGAGAACAATAGCAATAACTCAAACAAAAAGTTTTGGGTACTTTAAGCTTTGTCATATTAAATATCAAACAATTACAGAAATGTAAGCATTATATCATGAATAATCTTATCTCCATATATATTTTTTTTCCAATGGGCATAGCTCCTGTAAAGTTAGTAGTATAGTGCTCATTATAAAACTCTTCAAAGATCTTGCTGATATAAACCTTTGATATAAATTTCATACAAGAGTGCACACGCTGAAATGTCTCGCCTGCTTTACTGACCATTGATTTTATGTTGAAAGTCTTAAAGATAATGGTTTTACTACGAGTATCACATAAACTTAACATTTTTAAAGATCCAAGACAATGAGGTCAAGGTAAGAGTAGTCCTGTCAAGACAGACATGTACACATTACAGTTATTCCATGCATCAAATATAGTTGACCTATTGCTTATGGTAATTGAAAAACAGATCAAAACACAAAAACTTAACATTGACTAATGAACCATGGAAATGAGGTCAAGGTCAGATGATACCTGCCAGACAGACATTTCACCTTACAATCATTCCATACACCAAATATAGTTGACCTATTGCTTATTGTGCTTGAAACAGACCAAAAACACAAAAATTTAACATTGACCAATGAACCATGTAAATAAGGTCAAGGTCAGATGAAACCTGCCAGACTGACATGTACCCCTAACAATCATTCTATACACCACATATAGTTGACCTACTGCTTATAGTTTCTGAGAAACAGATCTAATCATGTAACTTTAACCTTGATAACTGATCCATGAAATAAGATTGAGGTCAGGTGAACCCAGTTATCCTATTACTCATAAGTAAAAATATCATGACAAAAATTTTTTTTTTAAGTGATTGCTGAGCCATGAAAATGAGGTCAAGGAACAATGTATGTATGACTGACAGATTCTTCATAACATCGGGTATCTGCATACAAGGTATGAAGCATCCATGTCTTCTACATTCTGAAATATAAAGCTTTATACAAATAGTTTACATTGCCGCTGCCACTGCCGCCAGATTGTATTCTCTATGTCTCCCATACTGTGACTTTTTTCACAGAAGAGACAAATAATCAGACAAGAAAATGTAGGTGTAGAGTGCTTACAATGAAATGTTTAATATTATATATATTTCAAAGGGGCATAACTCCTTTAAAAATTTTTGAAAGGCACTAATTGTCAAGGGAGAGCACTTACAAGACCAGACAAAGGATAGACACCCAGTATTTCTATATCCCCTCACCGAAGTTGCCTGGGGACAAATATTCAACAAAAGCACCCACTAAATGATGAAGTGTAGAAGAAAGCTTTGTATGAGAGACTGGATGGTGTAACTTACACCAATGCAACCTATATAACTTTTTTTATTTGATGTTTAGTTTTGTATACACCCACAAATTTTTTTTTTCTTTTGCTTCCTAATCCAACTAAATGGAGAATTTGTCCATGAAGCCCCCCTTCCATATAATGTTATAAAGGGACATAACTCAAGAATGGTAAAAGTGATGCCACCCAAATTCAAACTTGATCTGAGTTTTGTAGTAAAAAAAATGTATAAGTTGAATAACATTTGGTTGAGGCAAACTAAAGTTAGAGAACAGAAAAGAAAAATTCAGCAATTTTTCCATTTGTTAAGGGACATAACTCTAGAATGGTAAAAGTGATGCCACCCAAATTCAAACTTGATCTGGGTTTTGTGGTAATAATCATTGTGTATAAGTTTCATAACATTTGGTTTAGGCAAACTAAAGTTCGAGAACTGAAACCCAATTTCGGATGTACATATGAACGGACGTACAGCAGACAAGAGTAACACTTAATGTCCCTCCTCTGCGCCGGGTTAAAAAATATTTTTTCATTTGTCTTTTGTTCATACAACTACAAATTTATTTGTCCTTAGGTGATCAGACAGGAAGTAAGATTTTCGAGGACCATAACATTGGAAAAAGAAAACAAAAGTTAACATATATGGTACAAAAAAAACTTCACAATTATGCATATATATTCCTTTAATTCATTAGTAGTGCCAGGAGGTTCATAAATAATTTATAATTGCATTCATATAATATCATTGCTAGTCAACTTTATAAAAATCGCTTATTCTTTTGGCAAGAAGAGTATTTTTAAGTTGTGGTGAGACTAAATGTCTATGTAACATTCTCATTGTAGCTGCTGGACTATGTGACCAAGTCTCTAAAACATATTTCATTGGTAATTCTAACTTCCATCTTTTCCACTGTACCACAATCTCTGAAGATATCCCTACTCTCTCGGCAAACATTCTCCAATCTGCACCTAAAAATAGAATTGTCTCTAGTTGAATCATAATTATTATATAAATCTGAAACTACCTGTTATAATTTCAACTTTTTACTAAATAAATATGCACCATTGTTATGAATTAGTTTTCTCAATTGAATTGTTTCATATTTTCATGTCAGGGCCTTTTATAGGTGACTATAGGGTATGGGTTTTCTCAATGTTGAAGGCCGTATGGTTGCCTATAATTGCTTACTTCCACTTTATTTGAACTTTGGTAGATAGTTGTCTCATTGGCAATCATACCACATCTCCTTACTTTTATATCTTAATTTAATATTTCATTGAAAAGAATACTGAAATATAAACAAAGATACTTAATTTAGAAATAAGGAGCATACTAACAAGAATTACTCAAAATATAGGTCAAGGTGATCCCATTCAATGCTATTACAAATTCAGAAATGTAATCAGTAACATAATATCATTCTTATATCTTGAAGCTGCTGAAAACTGGATATCTTGACATTAAGGTTGTGACTGAGTCTGTCAAAATGCTTAACAGGGCACAGTTTTGTAGGATTAACTTAATACTGTGGATTAATGAATTTTTGTTGGTTACAATTTTTTTTGGATTGAGCAAATACTGTAACAAAACAGATATCTGTTTTGTGCTTACAAGCATCTATAAAACTTGTATTTCATTGAATATTTAAATTCATGGTTTTCCTATACCCACTAAAGTTGGTACCCCATGAAAGAACAGTGAACCCACAGTACACATGAATTATTTGACACTGGACATTAAAAAGTAATCAATCAATCCTTGAGAATATAATGTGAAGAGAATAATGTAATATATGGAATGCTTTTATTAAGTAAAAAAATCTGAACTATGGCCAACTCACTCATCACAATTCAAACACTTTGTTCAATAAATTTAAATGTTACATGTATATATATTCAGCCTTTGTCAGATGAATATTTGATCCAATAAAAAATACATTTTCAATTTACTTACCATTTCCTTTACAGAGACTTAGTTCATTGACGATATATTGCTCCAGGTCTTTGTCCATTTTCTTTATATGTGTTTCTCCTGGTAACTTGTTAATGGGCTGAAATAAGGCAAATACATACATATATCTAATAGAATAGTAATAATGTGAAATGAATTGAATACAAATTATCTTTAATATTATAGGTGTTAACCAAATTCACATTGAAATTTTGAACAGTCTAAAGTATATTTCACTAGATCAATATAGCTCTAATTGATTGGTTGGTTAATCATTGCATTGTTCATTAACAAAACAAAGAATAAATGTTATTCTACTTTACTCATTCTCCTTTTCCTGCTCTACCTTACTATGTCGCAGATTCTGTGACAAACTAAATTGATAATATACTACTGTGTGACACAAGTAATGGAGCACCTATAGCTCTAGCTCTTTCAGGAGTCAGTTTTCTTTCATCGCCTAATGGAGAATATACCTTTTTATAGCTCAACCAAAAATTTGAACATCATAAGTAAAAGATTTTACATTTTTCACAATGTAAGTTTTGTCAAAATAGGATTAGGAATGAGGGAAAAAATTTTCTTCTTTCTTCCTTTATTTTTAGGAACCAATTAGGAGTTGAAAAGGGTATCTTTGATAACAGAACAGAATTCCAATGTCCCCTGTGTTGCACATATTTTATATATCCAAGGGCAATAACTAAAAAAAAATCTTCTTTTTTTCTTCTTTAAAATACAATACTTTTAAAAATATTTGATCTGCACTGATTTTCGAAATTGTCAGAGACATTTCTTATACAAACCTTCCATATAAATTTGATAAAAATCTGGCAAAATTGTACACATGAGAGCGCTTTCAATACAATTTTCCATCTAATTAATGTTCTAAAGAGGCATAACTCTTTTAAAAAATAATTGATCGGCAATGATTTGCAAACTTGTCTGAAACATTGCTGAAATTAAGCTATAATATAAGTTTCATAAAATCTGGCAAAATTGTACACATGACAGCACTAGCAATGAAATTTCCCATATAATTAATATTTCCAAGGGCATAACTCTTTCAAAAATAATCGATCTGCACTAAATTTGAAACTGTCCCATTTGCTGATATAAACCTATGATATAAATTTCATAAAAATCTGACGAGAATTGTACACATGAGAGCAGGAACAAAATATCGGATGGATGCCTGGTATTTCTATATGTCCACCGCATCGCGTCACGTGGGGAAAATAAACCTCAGTTTTGTATTTGTATGCTTTTACCCCATATGAAAAGTTAAAAATTAACATGTTTACTACAGGTTGCCAAATATGGGCATAGATAACTAAATCAAGCACATTCAATGGGAAGAAAGTCATGTTAATTACATGTGGACATTTGTGGTGGTGAGGTATATCTTTGCTTATTTTGAGTGAAAAGTTTGAAGCTTTGCAACATGCAAGATTGTGCGACTGTTAACTCACTAAGGTTAATATGACTAAATCAGTTTGAAAAATTCTGGGTTTTAGATATCCAGTTGACAATGGTTGAGATAATTTGTTCAAGTATTGACTTACCGGTGTTAAATCTAAGGTTTTAAGTTTTTTAATAATGGACTCAGTATGAGTAATAGTAGGTTTGACTTCTGAGGTTGTCACTGTGGTTGAGGTATTGTGGTTGTTAGTGATTTCTTCTTCATTAACACCAAACTGATCTTTTTCAAGGAAAGTAAACAGCCTACTCCCTTCTGAAATAACAAACAGAGTCAACTTTTGGTGATTTATGCTCTTCAACTTTGTATTTGATTTAGGGTATATATATGCTAAAGGAATCCTCACGTACGGTCCATGACTTCATTTGACTCTATTAACTTTGGTCTCTGGGTATTCTTTAAAGCATCACAACAAGACTTTTTTAACATTAATAGTAAAGAACCATCTTAATCATATCCTATTTCAGCAGATATGTCCCATTTGATATACAAAATTTTTTTGTTTCATTTTATTATTAAATTCTTTGATGATAAAGTAGTGCTCCACATAATCTTATTCAATCGACACACAATTTTTTTTTAATTTCTATTTTGACATCTGTTGAAGGTATCTACTTTAAATATGTCATGCATACATATTTAACTAAATTAAATGCATACATGTAGTAAGAAAAAATTATGATTTTATGTGTAATCACATATATATAGTCACTAGCACTCTAAACATATAATTACAATAAAGCTTTTAAAGAAACTAGGAACCCATTGCAGGGCAAAAGAATTTGCTCATAGTTAAATGTAACAAATACATCAAGCCTTTTAAAAGTAATTCTTATACATTACAGTACAACTAGTGTATAACAACTGTTCCATTTATTTAGTATCATATACTTTTGTATGTTTAATTCAATGCATACTTTGCACCTGCATGTCCTAAGCCAGGAACCTGTTGTTAAGTGGTTGCCGTTTGTTGATGTGGTTCATAAGTGTTTCTCGTGTCTCGTTTTTATATAGATTAGACCGTTGGTTTTCCTGTTTGAATGGTTTTACACTTGTCATTTTGGGGCCCTTTATAGCTTGTTGTTTTGTGTGAGCCAAGGCTCCGTGTTGATGGCCGTACTTTGACCTATACTGGTTTACTTCTACAAATTGTGACTTGGATGAAGAGTTGTCTCATTGGCACTCATACCACATCTTCTTGTATCTATTTGACACAGCATTATGACTTACAAATAAGCCTAAAAACAACTTAAGCCTGGAGATTGATAATTGTGTTGTTATATACATGTATATATATGCCCATTAAGTTACAGATTTAAAATAGATTGTACAAAGAGGAAATTAATTAACAAATTACTTCCCTGAGATAAAGAATGTAGAATTTTATGATGTACTGTAATGAAAAGGTCTATTTACATGTTTTATGAAAATGCAGATTTTGATCAATATCTAACTAGATTTTGGGTCAGCAATTTATATATAGAGAACATGTAAGTACATTCTTTTTAACAACTAAATAGTTTACCACGATGTTTGTAAAACAAATCTTACATGACTATGTCATATATGTATCAAAATATGCAATTTTGCGTAAAGATAATTGATATGTATATGTTCAAAGGCTAAACTTTGAAATTATGAGGTCAATAGAAAGTATGATGTAGTTTAACTTTGATTTTTCCTCTTTTTGACAGCCCAATTTTAAAGTTTGCACATACATATCAATTATCTTTATAACAAACTCACTTCATTTTGTAGTACAAACTGTAATAAACAAGGTCATGTTTTTCCCTGACTGTTAATGACGTCTTTACACTAAATCCATTGGATGTTGGATGTGTACTGATTGATATTTTAGTCTTAGATTCATGATTTTTTTAATTAATTGTTTTTGGCTTTGAACTAGCTGCCAGTAACTGCGAGTAGTCTCAGATCTGTACTTAGTGTCCTTTTTGTTGTTAGGGATGAGGGATGGATAAATACCCTGACACGTCTGGTCTGTGTTTTTGTTTGATTGTTCTGCTTTGTATCATATGATGAGTTAAGCCTTTTTCAGCTGATTTTTATAGTTTGTTCTTATATATAATTATGTTGTGCTGTTACACCACTGTGTAGGTTAGTAGGATGAGAGCTCACAAACATGTTTAACCCCGCCACATTCTTTATGTGCCAGTCCCAAGTCAGGAGCCTGTAGTTCAGTGGTTGTCGTTGGTTCATGTCTGTCATATTTGTATTTTGTAAATGGTTTTGTTATGAATAAGGCAGTTAGTTTTCTCAATTAAATTGTATTATATTTTTCATGTCAGGGCCTTTTATAGCTCATATACGGTATGGGTTTTTCTCATTGTTGGAGGCTGTACGGCTGCCTATAATTGCTTAAATCCACTTTATTTGAACTTTGGTGGATAGTTGTCTCATTGGCTATCATTCCTCATCTCCTTATTTTTATATTATATTTTGTCAGGCCAAATATGGCCCTTAGTTGCTGATGTGTCATGCCATGGAAGGATATACTTTCAATAAAATAGCAATGTTTTTATTTTTGTACATAAACTCAACATTTACATGTTTTGTACTTCTGCAAATATTATCAATACTTTTAACATCCCATATTTTGGGGACAAACTTGGCCAATATGTATTTTGCCTTTTGAAAAGGGGTTTTCTGTAAAAATCATGTACATTTGTAAGAGTCTGGTAGATTGTGACAAGGGATTGACTTTAAAGACAAGGTCAATTGTAAAAATGGCAGATATTCTATTGTAACAAACTATCAAAAGTTAACTTACTTGTTTCATATAACAAAAATCTAGCTCTATTTTGAGCATCAAACAAATTATTACAGTTTTGAATAGCATCTAGTCCATGTTCTAAATTTATTCTCTGTTCCAACATCTTTGCTAATTCCATATTCAAATGAGTAATTCTGGTTTCTAGTTCCTCTACCCGTGTTTCTATAGATGCCCTATTTCTAGGATCTTTCCCATGTGTCAAAAACTCAATAAGTTCAGAAATTTTTCCTATCGGTAAATCGAGCACATCAATGTTTTGATTACTTGCACTATATTTGTACCCTTTTGATTTGGAATGTTCCACAATATCATTAGTTATAAGTCTTAATCTTTCCATTAGTTCCAAATTTCTAGAATTTAAAGATTTGACTTCAGCTTGTAACTCTGAATTGTCTTTGAGTATTTGATCTTGTTTTGATTTGCTAAATAATCCATTTGTATTGACATTTGCTATTTTGGCTGAAGACTCCCTCTTTGTTAATTTTGATGAGACTGGACGAGATTTATCTCCCTTTTCTCCAGAATCTTTCTTCATAGCTGACTTTTTAGGTTGACTTGCCATGGGACATACCTAAGATACTGCAATATTTATAACACATTTCAATTAATAGTATTCGTTAATTGTTTCTAAATAATAATAATAATACAAATATAAATCAACATTATCCCTTATTTTCACATTACAATATTAACTATATGCCTGAATATTTCAAAATATTTTTAAAGTTAGAACCAGAACTACATTTAACATCAGTGCCAGTTATCAGTAGTTCAAAAATTTAATCTAGAAGAAAATTTGAACAGTTAACATTTGAAAAATACAAATTCCCTTAAATTTGTCTGTTTTTTAAATTTTAAATAAACCCAATGAAGTAAGATGGTCAATCAATTATTGTATTACACAACTTTTTCTAATCTATCAGCAATGTCATTTACTAAGCACTTAAATTTTACTCGTAGAAACCTTCAATATTACCTGCAACCATAAACAAACCCTTTTTGAAAAAATCATAACGTAAAATTGTAAACTCCTTGTTTTTTTTTTATTTTTGTGTAGAAATGTTAACAGGTTGTTAGTTGGTTTGCCTTTCCCTAACTAAAGTGCAAACCCCTTACATCTGGTATAATGTATTTCAAATATTCCTATATATTTGATCATTTTGATCTGCAGAATGTGTTTTTTAATAAGCTCTTAGTCCGTAAATGTGAGCATTCTAGTGTTTTTGTTATATAATGTAATAATCAGTCTTTCACAAATCTTGATCTTTACGTTTTAGAACATATTTTTTGTTGGCAGGGTTTCGGTTTTTTTTTTCAACTAACCTTTGGATAAGGAGGGGGGTTAGAGCTTGTTAACCTCAATTTTCTCACTGTTACAGACTATGTGTCAACTTCAGTTGGTTTTTTGTTTCACTATGTATAGTTAGAATTTAATACCATGTAAATCTAACCAACATCTTCATTTTTGTATGAGTTATAAAGAATTGAAGATGTGGTATGATTGCCAATAAGACAACTCTCTCCACCACATATTTAGTGACATAAAGTAACTTTTAGGTAACCACATATTTAGTGACATAAAGTAACTTTTAGGTAAGCATAATAAAAATTCGTAAGGGTTCCGCGGAACCCAGTGTCTCGCCTACTTTTGCTGTTAATCGAGGCTCAACAAAATGAGGAAAAAATCAATAAAATATTCCTTTAGATACTATCTTTGATTGTAAGAAGCTTCTGTCAAAATTTGGTATAAATCCAGGATAGTTTATGAATCTAATAAATGTTTTAAAACTTTAACTGCAGACTGTATTTAATGTTAACTGGAAGAAAACTAAGTCCATTTATAAGTAAAATACGGATAAACAGGTACAAAATTTTCTTCTAGATACTAGCTTTTGATCATAAACAAGCTTCTGTCCAAGTTTGGTACAAATCCAGGACAGTTTATTAAAGTTATTAAAATTTTAAAACTTTAACCACAGATTGAATGTATTGTTTCCTGGCAGAAAACTAAGTCCATTTATAAGTAAAATACGGAAACAATGAAATTTTTTAACAAATTTACTTCTGGATACTATCTTATGATCATAAACAAGCTTCTGTCCAAGTTTGGTACAAATCCAGGATAGTTTAAGAAAGTTATTAAAATTTTAAAAACTTTAACCACAGAGTGAATGTAATGTTTCCTGGCAGAAAAACTAAGTTCATTTACAAGTAAAATACGGAAAAACAGGAATTTTATTTTACAAAATTTACTTCTGGATATTATCTTATGATCATAAACAAGCTTCTGTCCAAGTTTGGTACAAATCAAGGATAGTTTAAGAAAGTTATTAAAATTTCAAAACTTTAACCACAGAGTGAATATTTGTGGAAGCCACCGACGACGCACGCCACTGCCGACGGAATTTAGGATCGCTATGTCTCGCTTTTGACTAAAGTCGAAGGCTCGACAATAATACAGATGTAAAATTAAAGATACATAATGAAATTTATATTATAAAAAAAACTTCCTTACCAAAACCAGGTACAAGAAATTAATATTTCATCTGTATTTTGTCTTCAAAATATCCTGAATAAGATTTAAATTCCTGTAAAATAAAAATATTAAATTACCATCATACATGTACCACTGTTCAATCCATAAAATCATTTAAATTTATTTGTCATAAGTAAAATGAATAATAAGCACTCAAGAATATCTATATTGATAACAAAGAATTTAAATGCCAAAGCTTAAATAATTTAATATAAGTATTCAATTTCAGTATGAAACAATTATTAATGAAAAGAGTATGTATACTGTATTTCTAATAGATTTCAGACAGGTGTATTTACAAATATTGCTATGTTGAAATGTTGTAATGTAAACATGTAACTCAAATTCCAATAGGAAATTCTATTATCATGGTGTTTGTTTGAATTGATGATAAAACATTTCAGATTAAGGTCTCAGAATCTGTTGCAATTTGGACTAGATTGAATATATTATGTCCCAAATTGAAGATAAAAATTTACAATAGAAGTTCAATGGTATTGCACTTTCAAATTTAAATGAAACTAAAATATTCTTGATTTGTTTCAAAGTATATAAACCTTTTAAAGTTCTTCAGTAGTGTATTGATAAAACACTTTGCTATTTAATCAAGTTCTTAACAATACTTATGAACATGTTAGAAGTATTTAAAATTCAACAAAGAATTATTTACAGACTTCAATCAACAGCAAAAGTGGTTAAGTAATTCTGTTTAAAGGTAAATGTTATCAGAAAAGGATCTTCCATTTAACTAAATCTTAAACATTCAAATATTTCCATACAGAATGATAAAATTTCACATCAACATTCATATCTGATATAAAGATACACATTTCTATACAAGTAAACAAAACAGAATTTTCTGTAACCAGGTTAATAATAAATACTTTTAAAATAACCCTGGTTAGGTTTAAAAATGAAGAAATTTTACAATGATAATGACACTCCAGTGTCTTGAATAAGATTACTTAAAGATCCTATATAAATTTATCTATCTCGAACAAAATATTCACCTTTGTTTGTGTCCCTACCAAAAGCAAAACTTGGATTAATAGAATTGAAATATAAATTCTTTGACTTAATTTATTGAAAGCCAAATTTTTTTATAAGAAAGACACATTTACCAGTTTACTTAAGGTGGAAACCTGAACAGATCAAATTCAGAATATTATCTCACAATCCCACCTCATCTGACAAAATTTATTAGTAAACATCATAAAAATGATTGTAAAATATACTTTTTTCATAACTTGCATGGAAGCATACCTGGTTATGGTCTACTTCAACAATAATAAGGCATATGACACATTTTCTCAACTTCTTTTAATCAACTACACTCCTCCCTCTTAAAAAAACACACACCAAAATAAACAACAATTTAAGAAATAAACAAAAAATACTGCAATAAACATGTGACTTTTTGCTAGATAAATGCTGTATATGTTGTATTTCCCAATATCTCATATCATACATGTACTTAAACTATACAGTTTATTATTTAGTTTATTATTTAATTACATATTTTAATAAGATTGTTAAAGATCTAAATCTATTTTCTGTTCTAATCTTGATTTTCTCAGACTACCATGAAAATTTTGGTCTTTAAACAAAAATGTACTATAACACTAATATCAATAACTGCTACAAAATCTACTTTGAATGTTAAAATGGTCAGATAATTCTTATAAATTCCATGAATTAAAGTCTTGTTATAAAATAGTTTTCCAGTTAAAATTACTATTTACATTTATTTATAAAACAAGTTTTAGCAACCCTTACTTCATTTTCCCCGTTTTATACATTGAATAATATTGTATGATATTTGCAGTACAAAATTTGTCATACATACACATTCTTATCCCATTACTTTGATGTTTTCCCAACAAATGTGACAGCATTTCTGTTCAACAGGTGCACGTTGGTAAGGAAGCCAGACATGCGTAGTTGTTGAAATGGGGATTTCCGTAAACATTGCATATGGCGCTGGAAATATGAACGTCAAAGTTGACAATTGATTAATGTGAGATTTACTGGTAAATTATGGATTAGAACCACATTACACCTGTAAGAACACGAATTATGTTTACATTTGTATGCCTTTTAAGATTTGTGAATTGACTATTAATAAATAAATCAAGGTTGACACAGCATAATATTTTACTGACCCTGAAACTCACTTTCATGAAAATATGATGACCATATTAAGATAGTATGTAAATTTTTATTTAAAATCGGCATATATGTAGGACTCGGAGGTGCGATGGGGGCGCTGAAGTGCGATGGTCATCGCCGAAGTGTGATGGTCTGTACTCTGAAGTGCGATGGTGTCAACGTATATTTTATTATTTGTTCCGCCTAACAGAAGTTCCACTGGAAACTTTGTTATAAACAATATCATAATATCTGTTCCTGTTGGAACAAATATTCTATACCATTTATTCCGTTAAACATTTACTGTAATATTTTTCCATTTGGAACTTCTATTCGGTGACAACGGTCTGTACGCTGAAGTGCGATGGTCTATATATGTCCTTAGTTAATAATTCCATACTAAATGAGAGCTCGTTCTTTTAAGTTTGCTGCATGAGGACATTATTTTGCATTAACAGTTTTAAGATATTTACTTTGTTCCCTCATCTGAGATTACTATGTGTTACAGCCATCTCAGCTATCAGCTCTCATGAGTTCTCGTTTACCCTAATATCCTAAGACAGTCTGTCTGTGGACCTGGGTATCGGGTCCGTTAAGCCCTGGGTCCGTTCGCCCTGAGTCTGTTCGCCCATAGAGTCCGTTCGCCCTATTTTTATAAAAAAATAATATTAATGGTTTAATTTAAAGTTTTGTAATCTTATTCAGATATTTAAATGGTAAATATTAAAATGTATATCTCAAATTCATGAATAAACATTGAAATTAAAAAAAGGTTTTGTTTTGGAGCATTAATAAGGCTAATTGGCTTCATTGTTACATTTGTTTTATTAAGAATTACTTTTAATGACTGTTGATTGTAAATAAACTCATCATAGATACCAAGATTGAAATTTTGTACGCCAGACACACGTTTTGTCTACAAAAGACTCATCAGTGACACTCGAATCAAAAAAGTTAATAAGGCCAAATAAAGTACGAAGTTGAAGAGCATTGAGGACCCAAAATTCCTAAAAGTTTTGCCAAATACAGCTAAGGTAATATATTTCTGAGGTGGAAAAGCCTTAGTATTCCAAAAATTCAAAATTTTGTAATTTAGAATGCTGATTAGATATGTCAGATAACGATGTCTTTGATCCCACTGATTGTTGTAATTGTTTTTGATGGATTAATAATGAAATTGTTTTTTAAAATAAACAAGTCAGCTTGGAATGAGTTAAAACAATGATGTAAAAATTGTAAGACATAAAAGGGAAATTGTTTTCGCCTCTTGGCTTCTTTGATATCAAGGTGTTGAGTAAGTTGGGTCTTGTTATAACTGTTTGGATTGTTTTGAAATTGTTACAAGGTTTCAAAAAAGATAAATTCATACAGATAACTTGGTCTCCAGTTCCTGAACACTTCTTCTTCTTCAAAATACTGTCCACATTCAACATGATGAATATTCTGGCAAGAATATTCAATGCAAATCAAAAGAAAAATAATTATCTGGTAGCATCAATACAGCATAAATATTTCGGCGGAATTTTCAACAAACTTTAACATAATTCATTCAAATAATTTATATTATACAAGAAAACAAAATAAAATAGAAATCAGGGCGAACGGACTCAGTGCGAACAGAAATTAGGGCGAACAAGTATTAGGGCGAACAGGTACTAGGCGAACACGAATCAGGGCGAACGGACCCGGATTCGTGGACCTGTATATAGTTAGAGATTTCCAAGCACCATCGTACACAAGGTTGGCAAAAAAGCGGTCAATACTAATATTGACCATGCCGGCGGTAAATACCGGTAAATACCAGTAAATACTGGGAAATACTGGCAAATATTGGCAAATACTGGTCGATTGAAATTTTGAGTGGACATTACTATAAAAACCACTCTCTACCTGGTCAATTTTCTTAAATAATGAAATAATGAAAATGTTAAAGCCATTTTGAATGGTCTTATTTCTATTATTATTGTAAATTCTTAATAAACAGTGATTTCCAATGATTTATTTGTACAAAAGATGTTTCGTCCCTGGCAAGGGAACTCATCAGGTGGCTTTTGCACTGACTATAGCATTGGAATCATTACATTTTGCACTGGTTTTGTTGTTGTCTTATAGTGTATAGAAGTTCCAAATGGGCTCTTTAGGTTTCAGTTAGGTGCTTTAGGTCAAGGTGTACTATGTGTAAGTAAAAATTGATTAAGTAAAGGTAAAATTTATTTTACATTGTATATTTTTTGGTTTAAACCATAAATCACAGACATGTAAGAGTAAGGTCCATCATACTTTCCATTTCCTGCATGAAGATGATTTTTGTTTCACAGTTAATAGACAGGAAATATTTTATTGTTTAGGTGAGTCCTCAAATATCCAATTTATTACTTTCAACCCATATTTTGTCATCATTTATTGGGGGCTGTTGTTTTAGTAATTAATTTTTCACACCTAGCAATGCCAGGTGATAGGTAATAAGACTCCTGTAACTTCATTTACCTGTAGTTTTATTTACCTGTAAAAATTATGCATTTTCAAAAAAAATATCTTGAAAAATGTTGTAATAATTAATTTGTCAATTTTTATTAATCTAAAATATGGAGTTGTAAGGATTAAATTAGTAGGTATAAGTGTTGAAAATGAATAAAAAATATCAAATTCATTCATTTATTTCAGCTGAAACATGATAAAAGATAAATGTTTAAATATATCTTACTTTGTATCAAGTTTTTACTACAATAAATAGTAAAAACCACCAAGAAAATTTCAATCTACCAGTATTTGCCAGTATTGACCACTTGAGGAGTATTGTCCGGGGCGGTAAATACCGGTAAATACCGCCGGTAAATACCAGGGGCGGTATTTACCGCCCAACCTTGATCGTACATGTACGTAAAAAACAAAACTTCTGTAAATTTCAAAAAAGGATCTGCTACAGAGAGGCTAAATTTCCCCAAATAACTAATCATTTACCTTTACAGGTAGTATTAAGAATTTATTTACTTGTATTCATGTTGGATATATATACAAAAACATTCCATATTTTCTCTAGTTGCAGTAAAAACCACATACTGTGATAAGTTCATTAGGCACTTATTATATTGTGTTTAAAACAGCCATCACATTTTCAGTCATTGAAATAAGCACTGGTTTTAATGGAAAGAAAAGATTTGCATGTAGCAGCTGGAACGATTGTATGAATGTTGACTTCTTTTTGTCCAAATTAAACTTATGATAATGTTACAATAATGACTGGAAATATTCTCCATGAGTTACTTAATAAACCAGAAAGCTGCTTCTAGCAAACATATTTACTTCTTCATGGACATGTGAACATGAAAAGCACTTTATGTAACCACTTCAGCGTAACCACCGTCGTATTTCAGCGTAGCTATCAACAAGATAGCATAACAATACCACCATCGCACTTCAGGTGATAAAAACGCACTTCAGGGTCTAACCATCGCACATCAGCGTGACCATTGCGGTTCAGAGTGCCATCGCGATTCAGAGTCCTACTTTTGTAAATGAGGGTTTCATGCTAACAAAGGAAAAGAAAGTAACGAACGATTCGAGTCCCACGAATAGTTTTGAGCAGTGCAGGTGGAGGTTACAAAAATATGTAAAGCTAAGTCAGGCATCACATCATGGGGAGCAAAGCGGATGAACGATGAACTTAGTCTGCAGATGGACTAACTAGTGTTCAGAAGTTTGCCGTAAACTTTTGAACAGCAAATAAAATGTATTGCGGGAATGCTCTAAATATTAATTTTGACTTCTCTTCAAGTATGCTTCACATGATTTTATGTGGACAATTAAATAATAAAATTAATTATGAGCAATGTTTCTGATATATCAAGTTGATATAATTTTGTTTTATTCCTGAGATAAATCCTGCTTTGTAAGAAAACCGGCACTCTAGCCTAATTTTATTGTGGTTATAGTGTTTATCTTCTACCACAAGTTAGACCGAAATAACCCCGACTGGTCACTACGTATATTTCCCAATTTCTCCTGCCCAGCGTAGAAGCAGGTAATTTTAAAGTTTTTAAAGTTTTGGTGGAACACGTCACGCGTCTAGACATCAGTCAAGCATAAATGGATTTGGCGTTTTTTTCTCTCGTGAAAACTGGTGTACGACATAAGATAAACAAATGAATGATTGTTGTGAGTAATTTCTCAGCTATGACATGACAATAACAAGTTATATGTGATAAAATGAGATGGATTCTGCTTCGTACTATAGACCGACACGCTTATTTTTTTTTATCGCACTTGAACACTCCATATAAAGACATGTCCACCCACTTGAATCCATTATACTTAATCTGAGCCATTCAGTCTATTCTCATGCTCCATACTCTGCATTCTAGGCAGAGAATTAGAAAATTTAATTTTAAAGTCTTTGGTTTCACCTGACCAGAAATCAAAATCGACCTTCCAAATGCGAGGCTAGTACGCTAACCACTACACCACCTCATTAAATGTGGTTCTTACTTTAGATCATTGCATTTTAGCTATAGTATACACCATCCCACTTCATCATAACAGTCAACGTCACAGTTAGACCATCGCACTTCAGCGTAACCACCAACACACTTCAGCGTAGCTATTAACAAGTTGAGTCACAATGTCACCATCGCACTTCAGCATGTTAACCAACGCACTTCAGGGCGGACCATCTCACTTCAGCTTACCAACACGGTTCAGAGTACCATTGCGATTCAGAGTCCTACATATATATACACAAACATATATATACACAATAACAATCACAACATGAGCTCTTTAACATGCTAGTCATTAAGACATAAAATCATGCAGCTTCATCCTATTCAAAAATATATAAAGGGCATGCAAACATAATGAAAGCATATATCATACTTGATTTCTGAGCCTCTAAGGGCTCTAAAAGTAAAAGCATCGACTGAAGAGAACAACAATCACTGACATATCCTAAAAATACTAACAAAATTAAAAGGATAAAAATAAGTTTTAAAGTTATTAAGCACTGGCATTTAAAAGCAGCTATATCATATGTAATACCAGAAGTCCATTACTAGAGAAGCGCATCCCGCTATAAAGTAAGGCGATCACGTTGTCCCCACTTCCAACTGTGATTGAAACAGGATTTGAGCGAGATTGTTATTAAAAGTAACAAAATTAATGGCCAAATTTTTGCAAACACATTTTGGGTAGATAACTTATGTGCTTTTAACGAGTTCCTTAACTACCATCAAAGAACTGATCATTAATTTTGTAATAAAACATATGAAAACATATGAAAATAGTGGAATTAACCATTTTAGAGTGTGAAAAGTTCTTTTGGATGTTTTAGATAAATTACGTGCTTTTGATGGTTCTTGTGATATGGTTGACAGTTTTGACTTTTCCACTCTTTACACTACACTTCAAACAATCTTATCAAACAAAAGTTTTCCTATTTAATTAAATGGTCTTTCAATAAATCTATTGCAAATTTATTTGCTGCAACTCATATAAAGCCTTTTTCTCAAATGAGAAAGGTAAATATGCTAGTATTACACCAGAAACACTTCACAAAATTAAAATTTACTACAAAGGGATGATTTGGCTTTCCCTATTGTTAATTTTTTGTTTTTGGACAGTGATGTTCCTTTGGCACTGTCTTACAGTGTTTTATATCACAATTAGTTTGCTATGCTTGTGTTTGTAGTGGTCTTCTGGGATTGGAAGATTTTTTGTAAGTGTGACAAGGGAAACGAATTCGGGCGAGACACATGAAATTACAAGCGCTATTGTTACAATGACAAAGGAGTTACAGGATTGTGACAAAACAATAAGTGGGATCTGGGATCAGTGAGACCCTCTTATTAGTCGTAAGACATATCTTTATTTTGTAATAGCATAAAAATGCATTTTCAGAAAGTCTTCAAAGTTTTCATTCTAAAAAAGGTAAATTCCAGAAAATTTCTTAAAGTTTTAATGACTCCCTGATGACTCAGCCTAACAAAGTTGGCCTCTCAAACTAGGCCTATAACATACTTAGACTAATAGTCTGTTATAAAAGTTTAAATAAGATTATGAACACAATGTTATTAAGTTTATCAGATAAAAAAATGTATAATTGGATCAATTTTCATGCAGTTTACAATGTAAAATTCAAATATAGATAGATGTTTTAAGGAACGGTACAAAATATTTGATACTTGATGTATTTTTATAATTATTTTCCTTTATATTTTTTTTTTTTTAATTATATCTCATATGCATGACCTACTTGAATGGACATAACATGCTGATACAATTTATTACTGCCACATGTACTGTTGACATCTTTTCAATCACCAATAAAACCATTAAACTAGATAACACTATAATTGCACAACTGTAAAATCCCATTTATTGTAGTAATTAATCAATCAGGGATAGTGATATGCGTGATGTTTTTTTTGTGTATTTGTCTTCTTTTTTATTGCTCACCTGGGCTATCAATTGCATCCGTCATTGTAAACTTTTCAAAAATCTCGTCTGAACTTAGACTGAAACTTCAATTTCAACCAAACTTAGCCTGAATAATCCTTAGGGTATCTAGTATAAAGTTTGTGGTTGTTTTGTCCATCGAGAAACATTGCTACCATGGCTAAAAATAAAACTTAAAAGTAAACTGCATCAATTGTCTTAACTTAAAACTATAATAGATAAAGAAAATCTGACAGAAATGGCAGAAAGTTAAGACATACCTACCTATTTACCCTTTATCCTCACTAAATAATCCATTGATTATGAAAGACATGTACAACCTTACTGAAAACTTGTTATACAAGCGTTCACAAACATGTTTAACCCTGCCACATTCTTTATGTTTCTGTCCCAAGTCAGGAGACTGTAGTAGAGTGGATGTCGTTGGTTCATGTCTGTCATGTTTTTAGTAAATTGTTTTGATGAGGGGTCTGTGGTGGCCAGTTGCAAGGCTAAATTTCTGTCCCTTTCTATATATATATAGATTCCACCACTGCATCAAGTGTGTTACGAAATTTTCCACTTTGGCAGTTTAATTTTAATATTTAAAAGCACGAGGCTTGCCAAGCTTTTGAATAATTAAAATCTAACTGAGACTGAGAAATATCATAATACACAAGTTATAGTGGTGGAATCTGTTCTCTGATGATTTTTAGACAATATATCTATACAAAGTTGATCCTTTCAAAGATTTGCAGAAAGTAGTTGTGTTCTTAATGTGACATCAGGCATGGTTACCTTTTTCATGACATCACAATAGGAAATTCGAAGAAATCAAGAAAATCATTTGTAGAGAGCAAATTTTCTCTAGAGATGATAATATTTTCTCATATCCACAGAGAAATGTGAAAAAAAGCATGAAAATTAGAGAAACGCCATTTTCCTGTGGCAGTCCAAATTTCCCCGACCTTTATCCCGGACATCCTCTATTACAGGACCTACCTATTGTATTTATTGTTAATTTGTTCTTGTCCTGAACATGCATGAAAAATTTGCCACTAGACGTTAAGCAACAAACAATTTATTTCTATTGATAAAAAGTTGTAGTCCAAGTTTGCTGTTGGCTGAGTTTGTTTTAGGCAGAGTTATCCATTCGTGGTTTCAATTACATGTATACACACCTACCGATGCGTTACATCAAGTTCCAGGAGGAAAACATTATAAACTCATAGTATTCCTCTATTTGGTGATACTTCTATCAATGGGTGATCTATGATCAATCACTACGATAAAAAAAAGTATAAGTCACAGAGCAATCCCTAGGAATACCGCAGAATACCTTTATAGTCCCCCGTGCAACGCGAGGGCGACATGGAAATACTGGGAGTCCGTCCATCCGTCCCTCTGGTCTTGTTAGCACTCTCACATGAACAGTTCTTGGCAGATTTTTATGCCCCACCTACGATAGTAGAGGGGCATTATGTTTTCTGGTCTGTGTGTCCGTCCATTCGTCCTGCTTCAGGTTAAAGTTTTTGGTCGAGGTAGTTTTTGATGAAGTTGAAGTCCAATCAACTTGAAACTTAGAATACATGTTCCCTATGATATGATCTTTCTAATTTTAATGCCAAATTAGAGATTTTCCCCCATTTTCAAGGTCCACTGAACATAGAAAATGATATTGCGAGTGGGGCATCCTTGTACTATGGACACATTTTTGTTATGAAATGAAATTTATACCATAGGTTTATATCAGCAGTGTCTTGGACAAGCATTTTTCCAGTTTCCAGACAAGAACTTGTGTTTAAGTTTATGGAACTCTCTGAAATTGTACATTTTTCCTGAAAAGAAAATAATCTTCAAAATTTCTAAAAAAATTTTTAGATTTTGGATATCAGACCATACTAGGTAAATAAAATGTCCCATTTCAAATTTTTAAGATCTTTGACCTCATTTATTATGTGTAAGAAACCTATGTTATGTCAAAAATTTGATCACAATCCAAATTCAGACAGTATCAAGCTTGAATATTGTGTCCAAACTTGCCCCAACTGTTCAGGGTTCGACCTCTGTGGTTGTATCAGGCTGCTCTCGGCGAAGCAATTTTTTTTTAAAAGAGTTAAGCACCTTGGAAAATTGCATTGTTAGCGGTCTCATGTGCATAATTCTTGCCAGATTTTTATGAAACTGATATTATAGGTTTATTTTAGCAATGTCTTGGACAAATTCGAAAATCAGTGCCGAACAATAATTTTTAAAAGAGTTATGCCCCTTAGAAACATTAATTATATGGAAAATTGCATCGTTAGCGCTCTGGTGTACAATTCTTGCAAGATTTTTTGAAAGTATATATGTCTCTGATTATGTGGAAACAAAATGGCCTGGAATGGTGTAATTTTTAAACAACACCATTGTCGTATATAAGTTATATATAAAGTTGAATTCTTTGCGTTTTTTACGTCATGCCATCTAACAAATTGGACCTCGTTATTTTAGTAGTATAGATGTCTCTGAAAATACTGACAAAGGTATTTTGCATAGATTGAATATCTAAAAACTATAGTTGTAATAAAGATTGAGAACAATCTTTACAGACAACATGGACAACATGGCTAAAAATAGAACATTGGGGTAAAATGCAAGTTTTGTCAATAACATGTATTTTGAAAACAGCTAGAGAAAATCTGTCAGTGGCAGAAAAGTTGAAATCTATCTACTGTCCAGTTACGTCCAAACTGTCAGACAACTTCTTATATCTTGAAAATAGTAAACTTGATTGGCAAGACAAGATCTTCAAATAAGTCAACATGGCCAAAATTGTCTGTCATCCAGTCCCGTAATTGACAAATTTTACCATTTATTTTGCATTTTTGTCTAATATCTTAAAAACTGAAATAGATTAATAGAAATTTTAAAAGCTAAAATGATCAGTAAGACAAGTCTACTAACAAGTCCAATGGCCGAAATCGTCAGTCAACTCCATAATGGAGTCATTGCTCTTCAAATACGATTTTACCAATGTTTAGGATACATTTCCTGATATCATAAAGTTTAAACATTTTGAATCCATGAAACATTTCCACATAAGTTAAAAAAATAATTATACATGAAATATTATATTTATTTCCATTTGAATTAAAAGTCTCACAAATAAACTCCATTTCTGCATAAAAGTTATTACATTGTTTGTAACTACATGTATCATGTGATTATAGGAAAATCTAGCCAGATCATTACAATTAATTGCAATAAAAAATGAATATGAACCCTTAGTACTTAACCAGTTTAAATGAATCTCTACTTCCCTCTTCACTCACATGGACATTAGTAACAAAAATGACAGTCAGACTGCAAAAATAGTACCTGTTTGTCCTGACCCTATATTTCATAAGGTCCCCCCATCCTTTTACTCCAGTCTAATTGTTGGATTGTTTTGTTCCTCCAAAACAGGTTACTGTACCTTGTTGTTACACTGCATTATTAGGGTAGTTGGTCAAATGATATGGTGTTGCTTTCCTTTTTACCAGTAATATTTTCATAGGAAATCCTAATTTTGGAACAATTTGAAGACTGATTCATTTAACCAGATGAAAGAAGATATAGTGTGTTTTAAGTTAGGCAAAATTTTGAAATTGTGATTTCTTGTACCTTACTTAACAATATAAAAATAAGAGACAGTGATTGCCAATCTCAGACAACTATCACCAAAGTTCAAATGAAGTGGATGTAAGCAATTATAGGTAACGGTGACCTTCAACAATGAGAAAACCCATACGGTATAGTCGGCAAAAAAAGGCTCCAACATAAAAAATATGAAACAATCCAATTGAGAAAACTAACGGCCAAAATTATGACAAATCAATTTGCAAAAAAAAAAAAAAAGAAAGGCAACATATACAAAATGAAGGTGACAATAGACAGTAGTCTTTCTATCTATTATAGTATATAATTCCTATTTAAATAATTGTGCCCATTCGAAAGGTGTATAGGCCATGGAAAAATGAATGTTGGTTTCCCCTAACAAGTGAAAATTATTAAGGCCCTGCAAGCAGTAAAAACTTTTTATTTTATTTTTTTTTGTTTTGCTCACGGCAGAGGGGGCATTAAGTGTTACCCTTGTCCGTCTGTACATCCTAAAATAAGTTTCCATTCACTAACTTTAGTTTGTTTCAACTAAATGTTATGAAACTTATTCACAATGCTTATTACCACAAAACACAGATCAAGTTCAAATTTGGGTGGCTTCACATTTAAATTTCTCTAGTTATGTCCCTTTATAACGTTATATGCAAGTGGGGCCATTATCTGTGTCCCATGGACACATTCTCCATTTACTGTTTTTGTATAACACCCAACTCATCCCTTGATGAGACAGCTACATGTATGTTCATTCTGATTTCCAGACCATCCTGGCTGAATCCAATTTATCTAATCATCCCTTTCCCAAGGGTTCTTACATAATCATTGATTGTCTTCATATAAAGTTATATCATTACCTGCCTTATTTCACTGTCACAATAAAACAGATGCTGTATACAATTTTAGATGAAGAAATGTATTCCTAAGGAAAACATTTGTATCAACATGTCACGAAAGATGTCCATAGGAATCCTTATATATTTACATTTCTATTGTTTCTTATTTGAATTTGGTTATTGTCTAGGCTTATCATTCCTCATTCTTATTTTATTTTTTTATTGTTGCGCAAATATCCCTTATTGCTATGTTCTGCCATTTGGAAGTTCTTTCAATAAAAGATTTTTTATTTTTACATTAAATTTACATTTTTTGTACTTGCAAATATTATCAATATTTTCATCCAAAATATTTTGGGAAAATAATTGTTTTTGTTTTGAAAAGGGTTTTCAAAACTGTACATTTGAAGGTTGGTAATTTGAAAATTATTAAAAAGGTCAATTGTAAAATGGCAGATATTCTATTGTAACAAACTATAAAAGTTAACTTACTTGTTTCATAACAAAAATCTAGTTTTAATTTAGCTCAAAAATTATTGTTTAAACATCTGCCATTTCTAAATATTTTTCCAATTTTCTAATTCCTACAATTAATCGTTTTAGTCCCTACCTGTTTCTAGATCCCATTTAGTTTCCCAAAAACTCAATAAGTTCAAAATTTTTCCTATCAAACAGCACATCAATGTTTTGATACTTCATATATTTGTACCTTTTGATTTTTAATGTTCCACATTCATTAGTTTCTTTCTTATTAGTTCAATTTCTGAATTTAAAGATTTCTTTAGTTATCCTTGAATTTTTTGGTAAATTAATCTTTTTGATTTCAAAAATTTTTGCTTTTCTGAAGCCCTTTGTAATTTGTGAGACCGTTTATTTTTCTCAATTTTTTTCTCCAGGAATTTCTTCATACTACTTTTGTTGACTTGCAGGACTATAAATACAATTTTTAAAAATTTCATTAATTTTTAATTATTTCTTAAATAATAATATAATACAAATATAATCAAATTTTATTTTAATTACAATATTTAACATATGCCATTTCAAATATTTTTAAAGAAAAATTACATTTAATATGAAATTTGAAATTCAAAATTTAAATTCAATTTTTTAAATTTTAAATAAATAAAATAATTCAAAATTTTTTTAAAATTTTCTAATATACAAGTATTTACTGCACATAATTATATTACCAACTTAATTAATTTAAAAAAATTTAAATTAAACTTTTAATTTTGTAAAATTAATTTTTTTTAATAAAAATTAACATTTTATCCTTATTTAATTTAAATATTTAATTTTATTTTGTTTTTACTAAACCTTTTAAATTAACAGTTCAATATTTTTTATTTATATTAATTCATTTAAACTGTTTCTTTAAATTTTTGGCTTTTGTTTTAAAATTTAAGTTAAGGTTTTAATAATTTAATCATTTTTCACTTATTTTTTTAAACATGTTTTGTTAATTATTTTTTAATACCAAATTTAAATCTTACTCATTTTTTATTATAAAATTAAATTGGGTTGATTCAATAAAAATTCAAATTATTTAGTAAACATTTAAATTTTTAGGTAAAATAAATTGAAAATTGGGTTTATTTGCTAACCTTTAATTTATAGAAATGTTAAAATTTTAGGCTATCTTTAAAAATGCAAATTTAATCTGTTAGTTTTTATTAAAGTTCTAAAATTTTTGGTATTTTGAACTAACTTTTAAAAATAATAATTTTTAATGTACTATTTTTGTCATTTATAATAAATAAGGTTTAGAAAATCTTTATTATTTAATTTTTAAATTTAACCAAGTTGTTTGTTTGGAGAAACAGTCATTTATATAAATAAAAAGATTTTTAAAACTTTATTTGATTAAAAAGTCTTCAAGTTTTACAATCCGAAAAATTATTAAATAAATTATTAATTTTTGGAAAACTTATAAAAAATTGAAGTTTTTCAGAAAATTAAGAAAATTTTAAATTAAAAAATTAGGAAAACAAGAATTTGTTAAAAATTTCCAAAATTTTTAAAAATTTCTTCCAATTTTGTACAACTCGTAAGTTTAGACAATTTGTATTTAAAAGTATTAAAAATAAATTGTAATTCCCGAAGAAATGAACTGTTTATACTCAAAAGGAAAAAATAATTTTTCATTATATTCTGAAATTTAAAATTAAATTTGTAAAATTTTAAAAACAAAGATTAATATGAATTTTTAAAATAAAATTTAAATTTTTTAAGAAAATAAATACCCAAATGTCAACTGGAAAAAATAAATGCCTTTATAATTAATATAAGTAAATAATCAGATAAAATAAGAAAATTATTTTATTATAATAAAATTTTAACAAAATTCAAGATAAATTTTTAAATTTGTAAATTTAAAGTTTGAAATGAAAATGAATTACTAAGGTTTTGTTTATGTATTGAAAATGTAAAACTTGCACAAATGACTGGTAATATGGATCTTCTCTCCAGACATTGCCAGAACTCTTCTTCAGTTCAATCTTTTATTGTTTTATATTATATTTATCCTTAGTCCTTACCTTGGTCAGATGTACAATTAGGTTTTGAATTTTGCTTAAGGATTTAATTAAAGGACCAATAATTAAATTTATTTGGTTCATCCATCATTGTGTCTATTAAACCTAGTCAAATTTGTGTAGTTCATCCACCAATGTCTCTATTAAACCTAGTCAAATTTGTATGGTTCATCCATCATTGTGTCTATAAAACTTAGTCAAATATGTATGGTTTAATAACTGTTAATCAACAGGGCCATATAAGCCCTAATTGCACCTGTGTCTTTTGCCAAAGGAAAGAACTAATACATATCAACTTACCTGCGGTTTGTAGTTTAACTTTTAAAGTACATGAAACATTTTGATATTGTACTTTTATCATGTTCCCAATTTCTGTGAAGAAAAGATATCCTGCACACTGCATGGCCCATCCTGCAAAAATAAAACAATTTCAAATTAACATTCAAATCATTTTTTTAACTGGAGGGTATTCAATTAACCATGTAACAAAATTTGAAACCAAATGAAGGCTATTTGATTTGAAAAAACTAAAACCCGAAGAAGGCAGAAATTTTACTGTGGAAAATTATAACAAACAATTTCATTCTGTAAGAAAGCTGCAAGTTAATCATGACGATGTATGGAAGTGGTTCCAGTTTGCCTTCCAGGTGTTGTATCATGATTTAATAGAATATACCTGAACACATGTGGGTCTTTTTGTTACATGCAGGGGCTGCTCTGGCTCCCAAAAGTTGGAGCCAGAAAAATCGCCAGCTCCTATATTTTGTCGCCAGTTTTGAAAACTTTAGAACCAGCTAGAGTCTTTATTTAGTCTACCAAAATTTAAACAATGTTCAATTTAAATTTCTTATGCAATCAGCCTGCACTTTACATAATTTAACATGTAATACTAAGTAAGTTATTCCATAGGGTTTATATACATACAACAAAACAACATGTGTACTTTATCATGTTTATTTTCTTGTGTCAGTATTTCATATGTAGAAGAATATAAATTAGCTTATGGTCTGTATACTCTACAAAATAGAGAAAATGTCTTTAAATTAAATTATAAAGTATAGAAAAAAATGGGTAATTGAATGAAGAAAATAAAATAAGAGGTGTTTAAATTTACAGAATAGTGAAAATTTGTATTAAAAAAAAAAGAATACAGAAAAAGATGACAAAAAGCATCCTACCCATACTGCTACTAAGACCCTCTTTAACTCTTCCCATAACTCAAATGACCTAAACATGTAAATTCTAAAGCAAGAACTATGTAGAAATATCTTAGACATGTCTAAAGTAGGTATCTCAATGATTAGAAAAAGTAAAATTGAGTTATCTTTCTTTATTCGGGTGTGCTCCTTCTTTGGAGGATTATAAACAGTACGTAGAACAAGTCACAAGGTGAACAATGGCGGTCGGTTTTGTTATTTTCGTATCATAACTGAGGGCAGTCAAAGACAAATTTCGTCTGAATTTGCTATTTTTTCAACGGGAAATAAGTAAAACGATGTTTTTTAACAAGTTGATTATGGTTTTCGATTTCCTGTCAGTTACGCTTTCTTCATACAACTACGGTAAACATTGCAAATTGTGGAGTCGTATGGTATGACCATTTCTTCAAAGACAAAATACCGACTGACCAATTCTATTTGAATTAATTAATGTTGATGATCATTAATGACCCATCCGATAAATGGATTACCTGTAACAACAGATTATGGCACCTGTTGTAACTGTTGATTAGCTTGGGGTCGTAAACAAAGTCATAAACTTGTCGCCAGGTAAAAATTTTTACAACTTATTTCTTTTTAACTTTTACCAATACACCTTATCGCTATTCCCGGCTGACCCGGCCGCTTGAACTTTTGACGTCAACAACAATCACTTTTTCATTGTGGCGTCAGATATTTTGTTTTATGACGTCAAAATTGTACGGGAACCTGTGTGATATCCAGTAATGGCGGACACATAGCGATAAGGTGTATTAAAATGAAGATCGATATTGTCAAGAAATGAAAATTTTTACATAGGAAAATGTTGGCGCCAGAAATATCGCCAGCAGCCGTATTTTGTCGCCAGATGAAATAAAAAATCGCAAATTGCGACATTGGCGACGCACAGCGCGGTCCCTGACATGTGTATTCTGAGTCTTACTTTGTTTAAAATCAAACACTAAACCATCTTAATAATAAAGTCTGAAACCAAAGAAATTAGTAAATAACTCCTTTTTTAATATTCCAAAACACCATGAACAATCTTGCATCCAAGTTAGAATACATGTACATGTATGAATCAAGTTAAAATACATGTACATGTATGAATAGAAGAGATGGTTGCTTAACATCAAGCAGAGATGGTTAGATAAACAATATCAGTAAAAATAGATTCTAGCACTGCATCTAGTGAGATATTTTATTTAGCCACTCACGACATACACATTTTCAACTTTTAAAATGCAAGATCTAAGGGTCAATGGATTTTAAATATTTGAATTTTAACTGTCAATAAAATGCTCCGCAGGACGCAGCTTGATACGACCGCAGAGGTCGCACCCTGAATAGTTGGGGCAAGTATGGACACAACATTCAAGCTTGATACAGCTCTGAATTTGGATTGTGACTAAATATTTGACACAGCATAGGTTTCTGACACAGAATGAATGTGGTCTAAGAACTAAAAAATTTTAAATTGGACATTCACCTATTATGGTCCAATATCCAAAATCTAAATACATGGTTAGATTCAGCATATCAAAGAACCCCAAGAGTTCAATTTTGATGAAATCAAACAAAGTTTAATTTTGGACCCTTTTGACCTCCATGTGGACAAAGTTGATAACAGGGCCCAAAATCTAAATACATGGTTAGATTCAGCATATCAAAGAACCCCATATATTCAATTTTGTTGAAATCAAACAAAGTTTAATTTTGGACCCTGATTTGGACCAACTTGAAAACTGGTCTCATAATCAAAAATCTAAATACATGTTTAGATTCAGCATATCAAAGAACCCTAAGAATTCAATTTTTGTTAAAATCAAACTAAGTTTAATTTTGGACCCTTTGGACCTTAATGTAGACCAATTTGAAAACGGGACCAAAAATTAAGAATCTAAATACACAGTTAGATTCGGCATATCAAAGAATCCCAATAATTCAATTTTGATGAAATCAAACAAAGTTTAATTTTGGACCCTTTTGACCTCAATGTGGAAAAATTGATAACGGGGCCCAAAATCAAAAATCTAAATACATGGTTAGATTCAGCATATCAAAGAACCCCATATATTCAATTTTGTTGAAATCAAACAAAGTTTAATTTTGGACCCCGATTTGGACCAACTTGAAAACTGGGCCCATAATCAAAATTTAAATACATGTTTAGATTCTGCATATCAAAGAACCCTAAGAATTCAATTTTGTTAAAATCAAACTAAGTTTAATTTTGGACCCTTTGGACCTTAATGTAGACCAATTTGAAAACGGGACCAAAATTAAGAATATAAATACACGGTTAGATTCGGCATATCAAAGAATCCCAATAATTCAATTTTGATGAAATCAAACAAAGTTTAATTTTGGACCCTTTTGACCTCAATGTGAAAAAAATTGATAACGGGGCCCAAAATCAAAAATCTAAATACATGGTTAGATTCAGCATATCAAAGAACCCCATATATTCAATTTTGTTGAAATCAAACAAAGTTTAATTTTGGACCCCGATTTGGACCAACTTGAAAACTGGGCCCATAATCAAAAATCTAAATACATGTTTAGATTCTGCATATCAAAGAACCCTAAGAATTCAATTTTGTTAAAATCAAACTAAGTTTAATTTTGGACCCTTTGGACCTTAATGTAGACCAATTTAAAATGGGACCAAAAATTAAGAATCTAAATACACGGTTAGATTCGGCATATCAAAGAACCCCAATAATTCAATTTTTATGAAATCAAACAAAGTTTAATTTTGGACCCTTTTGACCTCAATGTGGACAAAGTTGATAACGGGCCCAAAATCAAAAATCTAAATACATGGTTAGATTCAGCATATCAAAGAACCCCATATATTCAATTTTGTTGAAATCAAACAAAGTTTAATTTTGGACCCTGATTTGGACCAACTTGAAAACTGGGCCCATAATCAAAAATCTAAATACATGTTTAGATTCAGCATATCAAAGAATCCTAAGAATTCAATTTTGTTAAAATCAAACTAAGTTTAATTTTGGACCCTTTGGACCTTAATGTAGACCAATTTGAAAACGGGACCAAAAATTAAGAATCTAAATACATGGTTAGATTCGGCATATCAAAGAACCCCAATAATTCAATTTTGATGAAATCAAACAAAGTTTAATTTTGGACCTTTGGACCTCAATGTGGACCAATTTAAAAACGGGGCCCAAAATCCAAAAACTTAATACACGATTAGATTCAGCATATTAAAGAACCCCAAGAATTCAAGAATAAAACCCCATTGAAATTGGTCAAGAAATAAGCAATTTATACAAAGTATCTTCTTTTGCACAATACTGTGCAATTGAATATTTCTTGCAATTGCGCAATACTGTGAAATTGAATATTTCTTGCTATTGTGCAATACTGTACAATTGACAATTTCTTGCTATTGCGCAATATTGTGCTATTGGATATTTCTTGCTATTGCGCAATACTGTGCAATTGAAGATTTCTTGCTATTGCACAATACTTATTATATAATAATTTACACATCCTGTTTGGTGTGTATCTCCTGCCATATTATTATTTGCTTTTAAATATAAATCAGAAATAACCAACTTAAAATGGAAAATTTTAAAGAAAAAATGAAAAAAGAAAAAAATCCCCCAAATTTTTGAACCCCTTATGATTCATCACCCCAAACTCAATCCCAGCCTTCCTTTGAGGTATGGTACCTTGCAGTACAATTTCAGAGAGATCCATACACTTGAACACAAGTTATTGTCTGGAAACTAGAAAATGCTTATTTTGGCCCTTTTGGCCCCTAACTCCTAAACGTTTCAGGCAATTACCCCAAACTCAATTCCAGCTTTCCTTTGTGATATGGAACCTTGTAGTACAATTTCAGAAAGATCCATACACTTACACACAAGTTATTGTCATGAAACTAGAAAAATGCTTGTTTTTTGCCCCTTTTTTGGCCCCTAATTCCTAAAATTTTGAGGCAATTACCCCAAAAATCAATCCCAGCATTCCCTTTGTGATATGGAACCTTGTGGTACAATGTCAGAGAGATCCATACACTAACACACAAGTTATGTCTGGAAGTTACAAAAATGCTTATTTTTGGCCCCTTTTTGGCCCCTAATTCCTTAACTGTTGGTACCATAACCCCCAAAATCAATCCCAACCTTCCTTTTGTGATATTGAACCTTATGGTAAAATTTCATAGAGATCCATTCACTTAAACTAAAGTTAGAGTGCGAAAACCAATGCGTCTTCGGACGACGACGACGCCAACGTCATACCAATATACAACCACAAAATTTTTGCGGTCGTATAAAATGAAAAAAAAATATTTAAGGGTGTGACATGGAACATTATCTGTTTCTCTGTATGTAAACTTGACATACCTTTCGGTTGATCTGCAAAAATGTGATCTGGCTTAGTGACCTCATCAAGCATACTAAAAGCTTGTTTTCTTTTGTTCTTACAATAAAATGATTATTTACAAACCTGGACCTGGAACATTTTAAGAATCTCTTTCAAGCTAATTTTAAAATGTCTGAGAGACCCACATCTGATCTGATAGGAAAAACAAACAGCCAATCAAATCTTGTCCGGTGATTCATTATGATAAGTTCACATTCATCATCATAAACAACATCTCCTGTGATCACTGCCTTGACACCACAAATTCTCTCATAAAGAAACTGAAATATACAAATTAAATATTTACATGATTTATACAATGTACATATAATCTGAATTAAAATAACACTATGATATCATCACTACATTATTTTGCAGTTTGGTCAGTTTCAGAAGTGTTGGAGCTAAATTCTTCTACATTAAAGAATAAACTGCTTTGCCAAACACAGCTGGATATGACCGCAGAGGTGCAACCCTGAACAGTTGGGGCAAATATAGCCACAATATTCAAGCTTAATGATAAATGGTCTGAATTTGGACTTATTTAAATAACGGTATACCATAATGCGTCCCGTAAACGGGCATATAAAAATTCTAATATGATGGGCTACTTTCGCTTTGTAAAAACAGTGTGATCCAGGAATTTTCTTAAGAGGGCTCACTGACTGCCTAAGAGGGGCTCGCTCCAGTCATTCTTCACTTTTCCCTATATAATCAACCAAATTTTTCCCCTAAATCCGTCTCTGTGGTAAAATCCTTGATATATCTATATTTCCACAAATTACATACATGTATGTACATATTTATGGCTTTACTGTTTATGACAGAAATTCCACATTTATCTTTAGCTACATGTATGTGCAAACGCTATGTCAATTTCGCTGTGTGACAATTGAAATTGAAAAGAAAGAAAAAACAGAGAACTATTATTTCTATTCTAATGGATAATAAAAAATAAATAATGCATTAGAGTTGGAAAAGACAGTAAAATATGTAAATTCCTCATAACTCTATTGTATCATTCACACATCTATGGATTTCAGAAAGTCAATGGCTCACTCCTTAGTGACCAAATGTCAACTGTGGATTTGATGGTAAAACTAGCCCAACAATAAAAAATGTATATCAAAATTGCAAATGTTTGGGTTGAGAATCATAAAATTATTTTGCTAGCCTCTGATTAAAACAAGAGTGCACATGCTGAAATGTCTCTCCTGCTTTACTGACCATTGATTTTATGTTGAAAGTCTTAAAGATAAAGGTTTTACTACAAGTGTCACATAAACTTGACATTTTAAAGATCCATGACAATGACGTCAACGTCAGATAAAACTGTCACACAAGACATGTACACCTTACAATTATTCCATACACCAAATATAATTGACCCATTATGCTTATGGTAATTTGAAAACAGACCAAAACACAAAACTTAATGTTAACCAATGAACCATGGAAATGAGGTCAAGGTTAGATGATACCAGCTAGACAGACAATAATACCTTACAATCATTTCATACACCAATTATAGTCGACCTATTGCTATTAGTATTTGAAAAATAGACTAAAACACAAAAACTTAACATTGACCAATGAACCATGAAAATGAGGTCAAGGTCCGATGAAATCAGCTAGATAGACATGTACACCTTACAATCATTCCATACACCAAATATAGTTGACGTATTGCTTACAGTACTTGAAAACAGACCAAAACACAAAAACTTAACATTGACCAATAAACCATGAAAATGAGGTCAAGGTAGATGACACCAGCTAGACAGACATGTTCCCTTACAATCATTCCATACACCACATATAGTTGACCTGCTGCTTGTAGTATCTGAGAAACAGACCTAATCACATATCTTTAACCTTGATCACTGATCCATGAATTGAGTTGAGGTCAGGTAACCCTGTCTGACGAACATAAAATTGAGAATGGAAATGGGAATGTGTCAAAGAGACAACAACCCGACCACAGAACAGACAACAACAGAAGGTCACCAATAGGTCTTCAATGCAGCGAGAAATTCCGCACCCGGAGGCGTCCTTAAGCTGGCCCTAAACAATTATATATACTAGTTCAGTGATAATGGACGTCATACTAAACTCAAATTATACACAAGAAACTAAAAGTAAAAATAATACAAGACTAACAAAGGCCAGAGGCTCCTGACTTGGGACAGGCGCAAAAATGCGGCGGGTTAAACATGTTTATGAGATCTCAACCTTCCCCCTATACCTCTAGCCAATGTAGAAAAGTAAACGCATAACAATACGCACATTAAAAGTCAGTTAAAGAGAAGTCCGAGTCCGATGTCAGAAGATGTAACAAAAGAAAATAAACAAAATGACAATAATACATAAATAACAACAGACTACTAGCAGTTAACTGACATGCCAGCTCCAGACCTCAATTAAACTGATTGAAAGATTATGTCTTCATCATATGAATATCAGGCACAATCCCTCCCGTTAGGGGTTTAGTATCATACCATCATAAAATATATGAGAAGAGCATAACCCGTGTCATGCCAACAACTGGTTTTTAAATAAATGTGTTTAGTTCCGATGCAAAGACCCTATAAGTGAATCAATATTAAAGCCAAAATATGCAATCTTTAATGACCTGACAACAGTATCGTAACTATATCCCTTCTTAATAAGTCTATTTAAAGGTTTTGTTAGCTTCTGAGGTGAATACTGACATTTTAGTGCTTTATAAAGAATATTACCATAAAAGATTGGATGTGAAATACCTGAACGTATAAGAAGTCTGCATGTTGAGCTATATTTACGAATGATGTCCTTGTACCGATGATAAAATTTAGTAAATGTTTTGACTAGTTTGTGATATCGAAAACCCTGGTGTAATAATTTTTCTGTAATACATAAATTTCTTTCGTTAAAATCTGAAACGTTGTTACATACACGAGCGAATCGTACAAGTTGAGATATATAAACACCGTAAGATGGTGACAAGGAACGTCACCATCTAAAATGGATAATTAACGATAGGAAATGAAAATCATCTCTTTTATCATAAATTTTGTATTAAGCTTTCCGTTAATGATATAGATATCAAGATCGAGGAAAGGGCAGTGGTCATTGTTAGTATTAGCTTTATTTAAAGTAAGTTCAACAGGATAAATTTCTTTAGTATACATACTGAAGTCGTCATTATTGAGAGCCAATATATCATCCAAATATCTAAAAGTATTATTAAATTTTGTATCAGATGTTGTTTCGATGGGTCTTTGCTGATTTTAGTCATAAATTGTAACTCATAGCAATACAAAACAGGTCCGCAATAAGTGGTGCACAGTTAGTCCCCATTGGAATTCCGATAACCTGACGATATACGGAATCTCCAAAGCGAACAAAATATTATCTAGTAAAAATTCAAGGGCAGATATAGTATCAAAGCATGTCCAATTGACATAGTTCTTTTGTTTATTGCTACTAAAAATGACCTAAAAGAGTTAGAACATATGTATTCACATTCTGACTTTTAAATGCCCATTGTAGACATTGCAAGGAACCCATATACCAAATATCGTTATCCTATTACTCATAATAGGTGATAGTTTACGCCACAGCCGCCACTGCCGGATAGTTATACCTTTGTCTGGCATATTGCGATTTTTATCGCAGGCAAGACAAAAATGGTGTTTCTGTATGTAAATGCATGGAATGTAATTGTAAAAAAAAAATTTTTTCAATTTAAGCTGAAACAAGAGGCTGTCAGAGAGACAGCAAACCGGATTTTCCTGCAGAGGTCGAACTCTGAACAGTTGAGCAAGTATGGACACTACATTTAAGCTTAAAACATCTCTGAATTTGGATTGTGATTGAAAATTTGATACATCATAGGTTTGTGACACAAAATAAATGTGGTCAAAGAACTGAAAAATTTGAAATTGGACATTTTCCTATTATGGTCCAATATCCCAAATCTATGTACATTGCTAGAATCAGCATATCAAAGAACCCCAAGAATTCAATTTTTGATGAAATACTTCTAAGTTAAACCATTTCTGTTCAAAGGGAAATAACTCAAACTTTATTTCCATGAACCAATAATGTTAATCTAAAATTAATTATGATTTAACCATAGTTTTCTAAAATTAGATATGATGTTATATTTATTTTCAAATTATAATCAAATATAATTCATAGTTTTCAAATAAATCTGTCACCCAATTATAACTAGGTGATTGACAATTATGAGATGGTGTGTTATCTTGATAAAAGGTCAAAATCATTTTAAACACTTAGTGTAATCAAACTTTATATATATAAAATCATGAATGTAGTTAATAGTTCCCAATATTTTTCTTTCATTTGTAACAAACTAATATAGATCTGCAACTCTACAATTTTATCTACACAATGTTATGTAATGAAATATATCCTTTCATAAAAATAGATTATCTAATAAATTTGCAAATCTGGAACCCCAAACAGGATAAAGTAAAATTAAAATTAACACACAATTTTCAATTGAGAAGAAAAAAACAAAATCAACAATTTCATTCAGGCTTGATATATTTTACTCCACTCGATGGAACTAAATTTGTTTTAGATTTCATAGTATAAATTTGACATGTTTGAAGGGAGTCAAAAACCAAATCTAAAAAAAAAATCATAAAAATTCCTACATTGAGATGGTATTGGGTCTGTACACTCCCAATACACGTTCGTCCCCTGGGTCCGTTCGCACCCTATTTTTATTGAATTATTAGACGTTTTTTAGATGTACAAATCAGAATATTTATATTTTCATTAATAAAAATTCTGGAATTTCAAATTGAAATATTCTTTTTTGGGGTATTTGATGAAGATTGTATGGACCATCAGACAAACCAGTTGACGATTTTCCGCCACAGTAGACTTTGAACTTGATGGGTGTATAATGTGATGTTTCAGGGTTTTTTTTTTTAAATATTTTAAAGCTCTTTTAAATTTTATGAAGTAGTTCCTCTAAACATTGTGACTGTTATTTGAATTTAATACATAAATCCTTTTAAACTGTTCACATTAATGCATATTAGATAGTACTGGTGTGTGAATGGTGTATAATGTGATGTTTCAGGTTGTTTTTTTAAATATATAATAGTGCTCTTTTAAAATTTATGAAGTATTTACTCTAAACATTTTAGTGCTAATTTTAAAATGAAAAATTTCATGATTTGAATGATTGTGTACGGTTAAAGTGCATGAAGTAAGAATTAAACCTGTTCAAGTTTTTAGAATGTCACTTTATTTTGAAATCAAAGTGCTGGATAGCACCTCTGGGAAGTTTGCAACTGTAGATGTGTATTTTTCAAATAGATTATAGATGTGTATTATTTTAAATATGTATTTGATATTTTAACTAAACCATTTTCTTTTTTTCATAAAAGTTTTCATATAAAATTTTGATATTTTCTATTGCAACCTTGAACTGTTGTTCTAAAATATTCAAATATACAATAAGCTCTGTTAATTTCTTTATGTGCCCATGCCATATCTAGGGCCTGTGATTTTATAGTATTTTTTCCATTCGTAACTGGGCATAACCTAACAACAACAGTAAAATGACGGCACCGAAATTCAAACTTGATCTTGGTGTTGTGGTTAAAAGTATTTTGTATAAGTTTCGTAACAATTGGTTGAGGCACACTAAAGTTAGAGCACGGAATTGAAAAAAATCGTAAGTGTTCCGTGGAACCCGCTGTTTCGCCTACTTTTGCTGTTAATCGCAGGCTCAACAAAATGAGGAAAATTAATAAAAATATTCCTCTCTTTACTATCTTTTGATTGTAAGAAGCTTCTGTCCAAGTTTGGTAAAAATCCAGGATAGTTTATGAATCTAATAAATGTTTTAAAAATAACTGCAGACTGTATGTAATGTTAACTGGAAGAAAAGCTAAGTCCATTAAGTAAAATACGGAAAAACAAGAACAAAATTTTAACTAAATTTCCTTCTAGATACTAGCTTTTGATCATAAACAAGCTTCTGCCCAAGTTTGATACAAATCCAGGATAGTTTAAGAAAGTTATTAAAATTTTAAAACTTTAGTCACAGAGTGAATGTAATGTTTCCTGGCAGAAAAACCAAGTCCATTTATAAGTAATATACTGAAAAAATGGATTTTTTTTAACAAAATTTACTTCTGGGTACTATTGTATGATCATAAACAAGCTTCTGTCCAAGTTTGGTAGAAATCCAGGATAGTTTAAGAGAGTTATTAAAATTTCAAAACTTTAACCACATAGTGAATATTTGTGGATGCCTCCGCCGCCGCCGCTGAAATGTAGGATCGCTATGTCTCGCTTTTTCGACAAAAGTCAAAGGCTCGACAACAATCAGTTTTAAATTTGTAAAGGGCATAACTGCAAAGGGCATAACTCTAGAACAGTAAAACTGACGCCACTAAAACTCAAATTTAATCAGTGTTTTGTGATAATGAGCATTGTGTATAAGTTTCATAACATTTGGTTGAGACAAACTAAAATTAGAGATCGTAAACAAAAATTCAAGCAACTTTTCATTTGTTAAGGAGCATAACTCTAGAATTGTAAAATCGACGCCACCAAAATTCAACTTGACCTGTGTTTTGTGGAAATAAGCATTGCGTATAAGTTTCATACAATTTGGTTTAGGAAAACTAAAGTTAGAGAACAGATGGGATGTACGGACGTACATACAAGTAAGGGACGTATAAATTCTTACAGAAGAAAAAGGGTAAAACTTCATACGGTGGAGACATAACAAGAGCAGTATGACGACATGAATAAAAAGTTTATATACACTAGATTCATAGAGGTGCTAATAACCCCGACTGTAACACATTTTATAGTTGATGCTGTGAAATTTAGCATTGAGACAATAACATTTGAGATTTTTGGTTTGTCATAATTATTTGGACTAGCACTAAGAAAAAGAAAGTCATTTTCCTATTACATGGACAGATTTTATTTAATCATGTAAATAATTGCTACAGCACTTGTCTTGATACACTGAGTTATTCTAAGTAGAAGCTGACTTGTCTGCCTTATATCCTTGTAACGATTTGTGTACAAATGTAATTGATAATCGTAACGCTGAGGAGGCTGCGATATGTACGAACTGTCGTTCAGTCAATGTTTTTCAGCTGTCAGTTTGACCCACGTGACTGAGCATGCTGGACGAGTGAAGGTCCTTAAATCCACATTGGAATGTGAAATAGCTAGTATTTAAATAGCGGAATTTAAAGTTTTCAAATGTTTTGGCATCAAAACATTCTGATCGATGTTTTAACAAAACATGCACCTTTCTATCATAGCCGGTATTTACCTTTACTCATCGATGGCGTGTGACATAAGCCATATGATTATCGAGTATTTCTGTCACCTGTGTATAATTGTTCAATCAAACTTTTATCACTTGTCAATTATCCGAAGGCTTGGTCAAAACATATCAGTAATGTCAGCCATACTGGATTCTTTCGATACACTCGGACTTTTACTTATTTAATAATAAACATTTGTAATATCGTACATAGTAAAAAAAAGCGCGGAAAATGTTCATTCATGAAATATTCATGAATGAATTAAACGCTGTCTCGCGTAGATTTCTTTGATTTTCTCTCAGCACATGGCAGATCCGCGAAGTAGTGTTTGTGATAGTTATTTTCAAAATGAAGTTAAATTCATCTGAACTGTCGGTGAACATTCATTCCTTTTTTATTCAAGCTGTAATCTTTTCAAAAGGACTCAAAATTTCAAAAGAATCTTCTTACAATCAGTATTCAAACACTAGTACTACATTATCTTGGAGCAGAACATTTGCGATAGTCTGTCACCGGAAGTTTGAGGCCGACGCCTAAGGAAAGTATTGCTATAGCAAACTTCCCAAAAATAAAAAAAAACTTATTTATATATAGCAATACACTAAAACACGATTAAAAAATTATTCAAAAACAAAACCCACAGTTCTCAAAATGAGGTGGTCCTAGGGATTTGACAACCACATTTTTGGGAAGGACCTACACAATTTTGGTAATTTGCAATATAAATGATAGTGAGGACCTGCAAATTTTCTTCAAGGACCACCAGGTGAAAAAAAATTTCGAGAACTCCTGAAAACCAATAAATAGAGCGAACAGACCTAGGGTGCGAGCACGAGAGGTGGTAAGCGTAAAAGGGGGCTAACAGACCCAGATTCAATTGAGATACAGATAAAACCTAAAGTGTTCTGAGAATCTAAAATCAGAGAGTTTTAAATAGCATCAGAATTAATAGACCTTTTAGCTTTTAATTTCGAGATTGGTGATACTTGACCAGAGATTTTGCAACACTTGAACTATTGATGTCTGTCAAAAAACAACCACTTTTGCATTGTTATGCTAATGACCTTAAAATTTTAAGGGTAACAACTGTGATGGCCAGTAAATTTTAATGGAAACACATAGCGACAAGATGAATAGCATTTAATAAAAAGAACTATGGCTCATGCTAACACCACACACATTTACTCAAAGTCTTAGGTGCATCACACAGCACTGTACTTATATATCACCTACCACAGCATACAGCTGCCATAACCATATCATCTGATCCATTAACCATCTTCCCAAACGTGGTTGAAAGTAAACAAATGGAATGAGGGGCGTGAGGAAGAAAATGCACCCAAACGAGCTGCTATAAATTAAAAGAAAAGTAAAAATGATCCCCTCCCACTTCATAGTTTTGTTAAGTGTGCAGAAAATACGTCAATTTTGATTTGTATTAAATTTTTTGCAAAAACATGATAATATTCTGCATCTCGTCGCCTGGCTATAATCTCAACACAGACCATATGGTGAAGTCAGAAAGGTCCCGGGAATTTTTGGGGCAACTAATATGTCGTAATATAAATTTTGATCGGAAATAATTTCTATTGTTTTCGAGTTATGGAACAATACCTTTAAAGGAGTTTTTCTATTACTACATTTTTTATTCCATATTTATATTATCTGTATTGTAGTATTATTTGAAACAAGTTGGTCCGTATTTTTTTTACCTCATTTGGTGAGGTAACTATTGGACTTCCTGTTTACCTTGGCCATGTGAGAATCGAGTTATAATATCCCCGATTCTACCACGAAGAACCACTACTAGCACCACCGACTTAATCAGTAAAATAAATACATTTAGACAACTATGAGTTATTTTATGTATACGTAGAGATTAAGATACTGTATCAATGACTTAAAGTATCAGGTTATTCTTAAATGTATTTATTTTCTGTTATTTTTTTTATCCAAGGGCAATAATTAGAGTTGTGTTCATTTTATTTGTAGTATACTCATAGTTCCTATATCTTATATATTCAGTTTATAATTAGTTTAGATACTGATCTGCAAGTAAAGATTTTAGTTAGAGAAAAAGCTATTTTCCCAGTATTATTTTTAGAATCAAGATAGTCATCCTATAGATTATAAAGGTTTTTAATTGACTTCCAAAATGTGCTTTAATTTTGTTAAAAGATGTTAAAATAAGAATATTTATGTGATATTTCTGCTTTAATTTTTCTGTTTCAATTAATTTTAAGGTGATAAACATGTTGAACCATTGTTACTTTTACCACATTTACCTTTTGGAATTATTATTAAAGTTTCTACATAAAAGATGTACCTATGTCATAAATTAATAAATGAACCAGTTCAGCAGATCAACATTAACTTTATCAAATTGAAGTATACTTTAATATGTCAACTAAATTCATGGTTTGTTGGTCAATGTTAAGTTTTTGTGTTTCGTTCCATTTCTTAGATACTATAAGCAATAGGTCAAATATGTTTGGTGTATAAAATGATTGTAAGATGTGCATGTCTTTTTGCAGGGTTCATCTGATCTTGACCTCCTTTTCATGGTTTATTTCAATTTTAAGTTTTCATGGTTAGGTCTTTTTCTTAGGTACTATAAACAATAGGTTAAATGTATTTGGTGTATGGAATGATACAGGTGTATTTGTTCAGCTGACCTTGACCTCATTTGTATGGATCATTGATATTGTTAAGTTTATATGATACTTGTATTTAACCTTGATCTTATAGACTTTCAACACAAAATTCAATCATGATTAGTAAAGCAGGCAAGAGATTTTAGCATGTGCACTCTTAGTTATTATTGATATTTATGGAAAGTCATTTGATGATAAAAGTTAAATCATGCTGAAGATTGTTCTACTCCTTATAATCCAGATTATGATATTCATTTCCAATATAAGGATGGGTAATCTTTTTTTGGTTATCATTTAAAATTTTGTAATTAAGATAATTATTGCAAGCTTTTGTTCCATCACCAGTTGAACAACCAATAAAATGGATATTTCTATGTCTTGTTACTTATATTATCAAGTCAGTTATTTGAAAGAGTTTCTTTATGAAGGTTGATAAATTATAACCATATCAAATTGACTCCCATGAAATTGTAGGAGTATACAGGAATGCCATGTTGGAATAAAGATTGGCTTCAAACATACTATCTCATCAAGATCCACCATTTTATCATGTCTGGATACTGTAACTTTCATGTACTTTTTTGTTTATTCTGTAAGGCAATATATTTGGACTTTTCAAGCTATGCTGAGGCTCATAAATGATTTGAAACTGCTCATTTCCAATAACTTAAAAACAGTTTGTTCCATATAAACATAAGAAGATGTGATAGGATTGCCAATGAGACAACTCTCCACCAGAGACCAAATGATAAAGATATAAGCAGCTAGGAGATGTCAGGTACATATTAATAGGCTGCAACACACAACACAAATATTAAACTAAAACACATCTAGCAGTTATCATACAGCCTACAACAATAGTCAGGTGTCTATACAATATTTCAAGCCCGAGTTTAAAAGCTGTAAATAAAACATCAGACATTAGCAAAGATCTATCATCAGAACCAAATCATTAAAACAAATAAGAAAAACATTAAGAAATGGCAACCACTGACAAGTTTCCTGACTTGGGACAGTCACATGAAAGTGTCCGGGCTAAATCAGGCAGCTCAGATGGTCCATAGCTATTGCCATTTCTTTGGGTCGGTTGTCATAAATTATAAAAAAATCTTCTCAAAGGCTGAGTGAGATCCTTGGGGTACGTAGTATAAAGTTTGTACTATTTGTGTTCCTGCAAATCAATAGACATGACTGTCATGACTTTAAAAAACTGAACATAAGGGTAAAATGAGAGAAATTGTCATGAAAACTACAATAGTTAAAGAAAACTTGTCAGGAGCAAAAATGCTCAAAAGTCAAGGTTTTCTCACTTTCCATTTCTACCAACCAACTTCTTGTATGAGTTAATGCCCTAAATGAATCTTCAGTTTACACAAGAAAATTATATATTGTCTAGCTATATCAGCCGAGTTTTGTAAGGAGATATCCAAATATACTGAGTAAAAAAGTTAAGCAACAAATATTTTAATTAAAATCTTTGAATTAAAAGATTAATGTTTTTTTTATTTGTTTTAAAAAATTTCGAAAGTTGCAGAAATAAATTTAATAATGAACTTTTGAGTGAAATTTGCACCTTATTTTATTTGTTGCACTAATTTATTTATTGTTATGTTTTGAAGTGTAGTTTAGAAATATGAACTAAAAAATATATTCGTTGCTTAAATTTTTACTCAGTATAAAATATGAAATCAACAGAACCTTTCACAATCATATAACCTCTATTTAAGTCAAAGTGGTAAGTAAAAATATTGGATGGCTTCTTTCTAAGTACTTGTTTATAAAAGATCAAAAATATTTGGAATGAAAAAGTAGGATATATTCATCTAACCTCAACTTAATCCTAAATATATGATCCAGTGGTCAGATTGAAGTATTTGGATTATGTCTATTTTTTACTAACAATACATATGCTTTTTTGCGTGTAAAATACTTGTTATGCAGTCATGCATGTCAGTCTTGCAGGTGTTATGCAACTTATAAAGGATAGTAAGAAATATTTTGCATATATAATACCTTTCGTGCATCATCAAACATAGAATATTATATTCTATCATTTCAAAGAGTGAAATTTTAATAGAAATATAGTATATTTTACAACATTTTAAAGACATAATTTTTGAATGATTTTTATTAAATTTTGATAAAGGATACAGGAAAATATATGGTCATATAAAGATGATAAAACACAAGTAAGTCAAAGAATAGGAAACTACACTTTACAAGATTCGATACTTTTGCCCAGGTCCATCTTACAGACAGTATTCATTAAAAAAAAGTATGTCATATTCATCTGGTAAGACATTAGAGGTGTTGAGCTCACAAGAATTTTAATTATTATGTCCCTAGGTTAAACATGTTGAAATTCCACCCCAGTAATTTAATTCATTATTCTACAGTGCATATCCATTTAAAGACATTTGCCTCAACGTAAAACAGATAGATTTACTAGATAAAATATGTTAAATGGACCAGGGAGATGACCTTCCCTGATAATATTGTATATCGGTGATCTAAACTCAGCTATAACATACTGTACAATGCTTTAAAGGTTTAAGTTTTATTCTGTGATGTCCAAAGCTATAGTACTGCCATCAGCAAAACAATATGAATGGCTGGACCAATATCTGGCCACATAAGCCTCATACTATATACTATATAATTGTCAAATATTAGCTTTAAGAATAAAATTAAAATATTCAAAGCAAGGTACTCAATAGGTATTTCTTAAAGATTTAGGAATGCTCCATAGAATTACCATTTCTATTCACTGATCATGAAGAAAACCTAAGAAGTTATTTATGTCCTTGCTATCAGACATTTATTTAGCACAGACTAATAACAGACAATATTATTTGAGATAAAGAATGTCATTAAAAATGCTTCCCATTGATATGTTTTCACTAGTTCTGATATATAAAGTGAGAAGTGAGATTCAGTGAACAGAATAACAACAAAATAAAATACAATGTGAATTAAATCTTCTTCTAATAGACAGCAAGACAAAGGTTTTTTGTCTTGCTTTGACAAAGTCAAAAAGCAAGACATAGTTATGCTGTTTCCAGTGTCGGTGGTGGTGGTGGCATCATCAACAATGCATTAGTTTGTGATTAGGTCAGTTTATGGGGAACTAATAGTGGTAGGTCAATGATATTTGGTATGCAGTTGTATTAGCATTGGCACATCTCATTTCCATGAAGATTGTTTGGCCCTGCTCCTGCAGTCATGATCTATTGACTTTGAAACTTTTGCTTAGTTTACATGTATTAGTTTGTGATTAGGTCAGTTTGTGTGGAATCACTAGTGGTAGGTCAATGATATTTGGTATGGACAATTTTATGTTAAAGGGGTCTTGAATTCTTTTGAAAGCTTCAGACATAAATAATTAACCTTTTCAGCTGGACCAAATCACTACTTTAATTTAAAATTCATGACCCAAATTGTTTTACAGTGTAATTTCATCCCCTACTTGCTATTTGAGACATAAAACATGAAGAAATAAATTTCTGAAGGGGTATGAAAAAAATTGCAACTAATACACTGTTCACAGTAGGGACTATATTAGTAGACAACGAAAATCAAATGAAGATAAATGTGTTCTTGGACCTAATAGGATAGAAAGACTTAACCAATCTTAACAAGAGTGCACACCCTGAAATGTCTCGCCTTCTTTACTAACCATTGATATTATGTTGATAGTCCTAAATATAAAGCTTTACTACAACTATCACATAAACTTAACATGTTTCAAGAAAATGAGGTCAATGTCAGATAAACCAAATTTGAAATACATATACACCTTACAATCATTCCATACACCAAATAAGCTTGAATTATAGTTGACCTTTTGCACATCTAAGAAACAAACTTAACCAGGAAAACTTAACATTGATCAATGAACCATGAAAATGAGGCCAAGGTCAAATAAACCCTGCCAGACAGACATGTACACCTTACAATATTTACATGCTTTAAATATAGTTGAACTTTTGCATATAGTATCTAAGAAACAAACTTAACCAGGAAAACTTCAGATTGACCAATGAACCATGAAAATGAGGTCATGGTCAGATGATAATTGCCAGACAGACATATACACCTTATAATCATTCCATACACCAAATAGAGTTGACCTATTGCCTATAGTATTAGAAAAACAGATCAAAAAACAAAAACTTAACATTGAGCAATGAACTGTAAAAAAATGAGGTCAAGGTCAAATAAAACATGCCAGATTGACATGTACATCGTAAAATATTTTCATACACCAAATATAGTTGACCTATTGCATACAGTATTAGAAAAACAGACCAAAACACAAAGAGAGATATGGACTTGACCACCAAAACTTAACTGTAATCACTGAACCATGAAAATGGGATCAAGGTTAGATGACACCTGCCAGTTGGACATGTACACCTTACAATCATTCCATACACCAAATATATTAGACCTATTGCTTATAGTATCTGAGATATGGACTTGACCACCAAAACTTAACCTTGTTTACTGATCCATGAAATGAGGTCGAGGTCAAGTGAAAACTGTCAGACAGGCAAGAGGACCTTGCAAGGTATGCATGTATTAAATATAGTTATCCTATTACTCATAATAAGAGAGAAATTAAGAATACTAAAATCTTAAGTTTTTTTTCAAGTAGTCACTGAACCATGAAAACTAGGTCAATGACAATGGACATATGACAGATGGAAACTTCATAACATAAGGCATCTATATACAAAGTATGAAGGATCAAGGTCTTCTACCTTCTGAAATATTAAGCTTTTAAGAAGTTAAAATTACGCCGCCACCGCCAGATCACTATCCCTTTGTCAAGCTGTCTGCAACAGAAGTCGCAAGCTCAACTATAAAACTCGGTATGACTAAAGCTTTACAAATTATAAGACTGTTGTTATGATATTGTAACTATTATATTTATTTAGTTGGCCTTATTTGTTTTGTGTGGCCTATTATATACATTGTGTACAAAATAATATACATTGTGTTACAACTATGCAGTTTAGAATTCACTGGAACAATCACTGATACTGATGGAATGATTAGAACTTTCTATTTCACTTACATAACGTTTCCAGAATGATCATAACAAAAGATGCGTAATTTAAATTTCTAGCGTTGTCTAGAAGTTTCCATTTGAGTATATATATAAAAGTATGTAGACCCCAAAGACTTAGACATAGATAGACTTGGACATCGATAGACATCAACATTCTCAGCAGTTGGATTGACACTTTTATTTACAAACTACATCATACTAGATTGTGACCAATTGGATATAATATTCTGTGGATTCCGAGAAGATTTCCAGATAGAGAAAAGAATAAAAGGTTGGACATATATTTTGACAGTTAAGTTGACATTTCTTTTATGTAATACTTCTTGTAAACTTGTGTATAATAAATCTTGTTAAATTTTATTATTGATTTGTGTCTTTTGTTGGCTACCATTAAAAGTCGATTTTTCTGTTCACAGCACTGTTGACCAAGTTTCATGGCAATAGAATATATATTATAGACAATATAACCATTTTATATATAACTTTCCGTGTCATATTTTGACGTTAAAATTGAAGAATTTCAAATATCAACATTTGGGGCTTTAAAATTTAGATATTGCAACAAATTACTTTTAGATGCCCTAATATTTCATATAACATGTATTAAAAGCAATATAATACTCATTTGATGTATCAGATTTATTACAATTTTCAAAAGTCAAATTTATATGAGCATGTGCCTCAAAATAGAGGTTTTCGAATGAAGGGGCCTTACAAGAAGATGTTATATTTTCCAGAAATTTTAAATTTGTGAAGTTTATTTGTTATAAATAATCCTTCCATATGTATTTTATGTACTTTAAATGGAAAGAAAAACTAAAAATAGCATATGATATGAGTATAAAATGGTCTTAGGCAAAGTAAGACAGAAAATATTTTAGGGTCTATTTAGGCCATAGCACATATTTACATTTAAAAATGCATACTGAACTATAGGAAATAGAAATTTGTTTCTTTTTGCTCATTTCTATGCTCAGGTGTATGATACAAGAAGTCTGAGTACAAAAGGACTCTTGCATTCAACTGTTTTTGCAGACAGTATGGTCTGATACAAAGTTTTTCACTTTTCAGTGAAAAACTTGCATGTAATTTTATTGTCTCGCCTTGACAAAGTCAAAAAGCGAGACTTAGGTATGCTGTTTCCGGCGTCGGCGGCGGTGTCGGCAACGGTGACGGCGACGGCGACGTCAACAATGTATTAGTTTGTGATTAGGTCTAGTTCATGGTGAACCACTAGTGGTAGGTCAATGATATTTGGTATGCAGTTGTACTAGCATTGGCACATCTCATTACCATGGAGATTATTTGGCCCTGCCCCCTCAGTTAAGGTCTATTGACTTTGAAACTTTCCATAGTTTACATGTATTAGTTTGTGATTAGGTCAACTTATGGGGAACCACTAGTGGTAGGTCAATGATATTTGGTATGCAGTTGTATAAGCATTGGCATATCTCATTTCCATGGAAATTATTTGGCTCCGCCCCCTTAGTCATGGTCTATAGACTTTGAAAATTTTGCTAAGTTAACATGTATTAGTTTGTGATTAGGTCAGTTCAAGGGGAACCATTAGTGGAAGGCCAATGTTAATTGGTGTTAAGTTGTATAAGCATTAGCACATCTCATTTCCATGGAGAATATTTGGCCCCCCCTCAGTCATGGTCTATTGACTTTGAAACTTTTGCTTAGTTTACATGTATTAGTTTGTGATTAGATCAGTTTAAGATGAACTGCTAATGTTAAGTCAATGATATTTGGTATGCAAATGTATCGGCATTTGCAAGTATCGTTCCATGGAGATTATATAGCCCCACCCTGATCATGGTTCATTGACTTTGAAACTTTTACATAGTTTACAAGTTAATGTTTGTGTTTAGGTTTGTTTAAAGGAACGACTTATAATAAGTCAATGGTATTTGGTATGCAGTTGTATTAGCATTGGCACATCTCATTCCATGGAGATTGTTTAGCCATGTACCTTCAGTCATGGTTCATCGACTTTGAATATTTGCATAACTTACATGTTAAAGTATTGCTGTTTTAATTTCAACATTTGCATTATCAAAATTACAAGAAGGCGAGACATATCTCTGTGATAACAGTTTATCTCAACAGGCATATATTTGAACCATTTACTATCCTACAGAAGAAAAGAAAGACAGTATGTGAAATGAAACAGGTACAAAATTCATTGCAAAGTGCTTTTTATACAAATTTACTGAAATCTTTGTGATGGACTTCAACTTTTATGTACAAAGTTCCTCACATTTTGCTTGAATCAAACAGGCCATTAGACGAGGACCATTCATACAACACATTTTGCAAATTTTTTCTGCGATAATCTTCTTTTCTCTTAGATTCAGAGTTCACAAATGAATAATATAACTTGATAAAAGCCTATAAACATAAATATTGACATATGAAAACCTGCCAGTCAGAAAGTCAGAATGCCACTTATGTATAAATATGGAAAAGGCTTTGAAATGCTCCTTTTGACCATATAATACCAAAAAGGGACATTTTTGCAGAATTTCTTTCAAATAAAAGTTTAAATCCTTTACTTTCATGCAGTTTGACAGGAAAGCTGCAAAGTACAGATTCTATATTTACTGATTTCATCTCTTAGGCCCGAGAACAATAGCAATAACTCAAACAAAAAGTTTTGGGTACTTTAAGCTTTGTCATATTAAATATCAAACAATTACAGAAATGTAAGCATTATATCATGAATAATCTTATCTCCATATATATTTTTTTTTTCCAATGGGCATAACTCCTGTAAAGTTAGTAGTATAGTGCTCATTATAAAACTCTTCAAAGATCTTGCTGATATAAACCTTTGATATAAATTTCATACAAGAGTGCACACGCTGAAATGTCTCGCCTGCTTTACTGACCATTGATTTTATGTTGAAAGTCTTAAAGATAATGGTTTTACTACGAGTATCACATAAACTTAACATTTTTAAAGATCCAAGACAATGAGGTCAAGGTAAGAGTAGTCCTGTCAAGACAGACATGTACACATTACAGTTATTCCATGCATCAAATATAGTTGACCTATTGCTTATGGTAATTGAAAAACAGATCAAAACACAAAAACTTAACATTGACTAATGAACCATGGAAATGAGGTCAAGGTCAGATGATACCTGCCAGACAGACATTTCACCTTACAATCATTCCATACACCAAATATAGTTGACCTATTGCTTATTGTGCTTGAAACAGACCAAAAACACAAAAATTTAACATTGACCAATGAACCATGTACTAGTAAATAAGGTCAAGGTCAGATGAAACCTGCCAGACTGACATGTACCCCTAACAATCATTCTATACACCACATATAGTTGACCTACTGCTTATAGTTTCTGAGAAACAGATCTAATCATGTAACTTTAACCTTGATAACTGATCCATGAAATAAGATTGAGGTCAGGTGAACCCAGTTATCCTATTACTCATAAGTAAAAATATCATGACAAAATTTTTTTTAGTGATTGCTGAGCCATGAAAATGAGGTCAAGGAACAATGTATGTATGACTGACAGATTCTTCATAACATCGGGTATCTGCATACAAGGTATGAAGCATCCATGTCTTCTACATTCTGAAATATAAAGCTTTATACAAATAGTTTACATTGCCGCTGCCACTGCCGCCAGATTGTATTCTCTATGTCTCCCATACTGTGACTTTTTCACAGAAGAGACAAATAATCAGACAAGAAAATGTAGGTGTAGAGTGCTTACAATGAAATGTTTAATATTATATATATTTCAAAGGGCATAACTCCTTTAAAAATTTTTGAAAGGCACTAATTGTCAAGGGAGAGCACTTACAAGACCAGACAAAGGATAGACACCCAGTATTTCTATATCCCCTCACCGAAGTTGCCTGGGGACAAATATTCAACAAAAGCACCCACTAAATGATGAAGTGTAGAAGAAAGCTTTGTATGAGAGACTGGATGGTGTAACTTACACCAATGCAACCTATATAACTTTTTTTATTTGATGTTTAGTTTTGTATACACCCACAAATTTTTTTTTTCTTTTGCTTCCTAATCCAAATAAATGGAGAATTTGTCCATGAATGTTATAAAGGGACATAACTCAAGAATGGTAAAAGTGATGCCACCCAAATTCAAACTTGATCTGAGTTTTGTAGTAAAAAAAAATGTGTATAAGTTGAATAACATTTGGTTGAGGCAAACTAAAGTTAGAGAACAGAAAAGAAAAATTCAGCAATTTTTCCATTTGTTAAGGGACATAACTCTAGAATGGTAAAAGTGATGCCACCCAAATTCAAACTTGATCTGGGTTTTGTGGTAATAATCATTGTGTATAAGTTTCATAACATTTGGTTTAGGCAAACTAAAGTTCGAGAACTGAAACCAATTTCGGGATGTACATATGAACGGACGTACAGCAGACAAGAGTAACACTTAATGTCCCCTCCTCTGCGGCCGGGTTAAAAAAATATTTTTTTCATTTGTCTTTTTGTTCATACAACTACAAATTTATTTGTCCTTAGGTGATCAGACAGGAAGTAAGATTTTCGAGGACCATAACATTGGAAAAAGAAAACAAAAGTTAACATATATGGTACAAAAAAAACCTTCACAATTATGCATATATATTCCTTTAATTCATTAGTAGTGCCAGGAGGTTCATAAATAATTTATAATTGCATTCATATAATATCATTGCTAGTCAACTTTATAAAAATCGCTTATTCTTTTGGCAAGAAGAGTATTTTTAAGTTGTGGTGAGACTAAATGTCTATGTAACATTCTCATTGTAGCTGCTGGACTATGTGACCAAGTCTCTAAAACATATTTCATTGGTAATTCTAACTTCCATCTTTTCCACTGTACCACAATCTCTGAAGATATCCCTACTCTCTCGGCAAACATTCTCCAATCTGCACCTAAAAATAGAATTGTCTCTAGTTGAATCATAATTATTATATAAATCTGAAACTACCTGTTATAATTTCAACTTTTTACTAAATAAATATGCACCATTGTTATGAATTAGTTTTCTCAATTGAATTGTTTCATACTTTCATGTCAGGGCCTTTTATAGCCGACTATAGGGTATGGGTTTTTCTCAATGTTGAAGGCCGTATGGTTGCCTATAATTGCTTACTTCCACTTTATTTGAACTTTGGTAGATAGTTGTCTCATTGGCAATCATACCACATCTCCTTATTTTTACATCTTAATTTAATATTTCATTGAAAAAGAATACTGAAATATAAACAAAGATACTTAATTTAGAAATAAGGAGCATACTAACAAGAATTACTCAAAATATAGGTCAAGGTGATCCCATTCACTGCTATTACAAATTCAGAAATGTAATCAGTAACATAATATCATTCTTATATCTTGGAAGCTGCTGAAAACTGGATATCTTGACATTAAGGTTGTGACTGAGTCTGTCAAAAATGCTTAACAGGGCACAGTTTTTGTAGGATTAACTTAATACTGTGGATTAATGAATTTTTGTTGGTTACAATTTTTTTTGGATTGAGCAAATACTGTAACAAAACAGATATCTGTTTTGTGCTTACAAGCATCTATAAAACTTGTATTTCATTGAATATTTAAATTCATGGTTTTCCTATACCCACTAAAGTTGGTACCCCATGAAAGAACAGTGAACCCACAGTACACATGAATTATTTGACACTGGACATTAAAAAGTAATCAATCAATCCTTGAGAATATAATGTGAAGAGAATAATGTAATATATGGAATGCTTTTATTAAGTAAAAAAATCTGAACTATGGCCAACTCACTCATCACAATTCAAACACTTTGTTCAATAAATTTAAATGTTACATGTATATATATTCAGCCTTTGTCAGATGAATATTTGATCCAATAAAAAATACATTTTCAATTTACTTACCATTTCCTTTACAGAGACTTAGTTCATTGACGATATATTGCTCCAGGTCTTTGTCCATTTTCTTTATATGTGTTTCTCCTGGTAACTTGTTAATGGGCTGAAATAAGGCAAATACATACATATATCTAATAGAATAGTAATAATGTGAAATGAATTGAATACAAATTATCTTTAATATTATAGGTGTTAACCAAATTCACATTGAAATTTTTGAACAGTCTAAAGTATATTTCACTAGATCAATATAGCTCTAATTGATTGGTTGGTTAATCATTGCATTGTTCATTAATAAAACAAAGAATAAATGTTATTCTACTTTACTCATTCTCCCTTTTCCTGCTCTACCTTACTATGTCGCAGATTCTGTGACAAACTAAATTGATAATATACTACTGTGTGACACAAGTAATGGAGCACCTTATGCACCTATAGCTCTAGCTCTTTCAGGAGTCAGTTTTCTTTCATCGTCTAATGGAGAATATTCCTTTTTTATAGCTCAACCAAAAAATTTGAACATCATAAGTAAAAGATTTTACATTTTTCACAATGTAAGTTTTGTCAAAATAGGATTAGGAATGAGGGAAAAAATTTTCTTCTTTCTTCCTTTATTTTTAGGAACCAATTAGGAGTTGAAAAGGGTATCTTTGATAACAGAACAGAATTCCAATGTCCCCTGTGTTGCACATATTTTTATATATCCAAGGGCAATAACTAAAAAAAAATCTTCTTTTTTTTTCTTCTTTAAAATACAATGTAATTTCCAATATAATTAATGTTTCCAAGGGGCATAACACTTTAAAAAATATTTGATCTGCACTGATTTTCGAAATTGTCAGAGACATTTCTTATATAAACCTTCCATATAAATTTGATAAAAATCTGGCAAAAATTGTACACATGAGAGCGCTTTCAATACAATTTTCCATCTAATTAATGTTCCAAAGAGGCATAACTCTTTTTAAAAATAATTGATCGGCAATGATTTGCAAACTTGTCTGAAACATTGCTGAAATTAAGCTATAATATAAGTTTCATAAAAATCTGGCAAAAATTGTACACATGACAGCACTAGCAATGCAATTTCCCATATAATTAATATTTCCAAGGGCATAACTCTTTCAAAAATAATCGATCTGCACTAAATTTGGAAACTGTCCCATTTGCTGATATAAACCTATGATATAAATTTCATAAAAATCTGGCGAGAATTGTACACATGAGAGCAGGAACAAAATATCGGATGGATGCCTGGTATTTCTATATGTCCACCGCATCGCGTCACGTGGGGGAAAATAAACCTCAGTTTTGTATTTGTATGCTTTTCCCCCAAATGAAAAGTTAAAAAATTAACATGTTTACTACAGGTTGCCAAATATGGGCATAGATAACTAAATCAAGCACATTCAAAGGGAAGAAAGTCATGTTAATTACATGTGGACATTTGTGGTGGTGAGGTATATCTTTGCTTATTTTGAGTGAAAAGTTTGAAGCTTTGCAATATGCAAGATTGTGCGACTGTTAACTCACTAAGGTTAATATGACTAAATCAGTTTGAAAAATTCTGGGTTTTAGATATCCAGTTGACAATGGTTGAGATAATTTGTTCAAGTATTGACTTACCGGTGTTAAATCTAAGGTTTTAAGTTTTTTAATAATGGACTCAGTATGAGTAATAGTAGGTTTGACTTCTGAGGTTGTCACTGTGGTTGAGGTATTGTGGTTGTTAGTGATTTCTTCTTCATTAACACCAAACTGATCTTTTTCAAGGAAAGTAAACAGCCTACTCCTTCTGAAATAACAAACAGAGTCAACTTTTGGTGATTTATGCTCTTCAACTTTGTATTTGATTTAGGGTATATATATGCTAAAGGAATCCTCACGTACGGTCCATGACTTCATTTGACTCTATTAACTTTGGTCTCTGGGTATTCTTTAAAGCATCACAACAAGACTTTTTTAACATTAATAGTAAAGAACCATCTTAATCATATCCTATTTCAGCAGATATGTCCCATTTGATATACAAAATTTTTTTGTTTCATTTTATTATTAAATTCTTTGATGATAAAGTAGTGCTCCACATAATCTTATTCAATCGACACACAATTTTTTTTTTAATTTCTATTTTGACATCTGTTGAAGGTATCTACTTTAAATATGTCATGCATACATATTTAACTAAATTAAATGCATACATGTAGTAAGAAAAAAATTATGATTTTATGTGTAATCACATATATATAGTCACTAGCACTCTAAACATATAATTACAATAAAGCTTTTAAAGAAACTAGGAACCTATTGCAGGGCAAAAGAATTTGCTCATAGTTAAATGTAACAAATACATCAAGCCTTTTTAAAAGTAATTCTTATACATTACAGTACAACTAGTGTATAACAACTGTTCCATTTATTTAGTATCATATACTTTTTGTATGTTTAATTCAATGCATACTTTGCACCTGCATGTCCTAAGCCAGGAACCTGTTGTTAAGTGGTTGCCGTTTGTTGATGTGGTTCATAAGTGTTTCTCGTGTCTCGTTTTTTATATAGATTAGACCGTTGGTTTTCCTGTTTGAATGGTTTTACACTTGTCATTTTTGGGGCCCTTTATAGCTTGCTGTTTTGTGTGAGCCAAGGCTCCGTGTTGATGGCCGTACTTTGACCTATACTGGTTTACTTCTACAAATTGTGACTTGGATGAAGAGTTGTCTCATTGGCACTCATACCACATCTTCTTGTATCTATTTGACACAGCATTATGACTTACAAATAAGCCTAAAAAAAAACTTAAGCCTGGAGATTGATAATTGTGTTGTTATATACATGTATATATATGCCCATTAAGTTACAGATTTAAAATAGATTGTACAAAGAGGAAATTAATTAACAAATTACTTCCCTGAGATAAAGAATGTAGAATTTTATGATGTACCGTAATGAAAAAGGTCTATTTACATGTTTTTATGAAAAATGCAGATTTTGATCAATATCTAACTAGATTTTGGGTCAGCAATTTATATATAGAGAACATGTAAGTACATTCTTTTTAACAACTAAATAGTTTACCACGATGTTTGTAAAACAAATCTTACATGACTATGTCATATATGTATCAAAATATGCAATTTTGCGTAAAGATAATTGATATGTATATGTTCAAAGGCTAAACTTTGAAATTATGAGGTCAATAGATAGTATGATGTAGTTTAACTTTGATTTTTCCTCTTTTTTTGACAGCCCAATTTTAAAGTTTGCACATACATATCAATTATCTTTATAACAAACTCACTTCATTTTGTAGTACAAACTGTAATAAACAAGGTCATGTTTTTCCCTGACTGTTAATGACGTCTTTACACTAAATCCATTGGATGTTGGATGTGTACTGATTGATATTTTAGTCTTAGATTCATGATTTTTTTAATTAATTGTTTTTGGCTTTGAACTAGCTGCCAGTAACTGCGAGTAGTCTCAGATCTGTACTTAGTGTCCTTTTTGTTGTTAGGGATGAGGGATGGATAAATACCCTGACACGTCTGGTCTGTGTTTTTGTTTGATTGTTCTGCTTTGTATCATATGATGAGTTAAGCCTTTTTCAGCTGATTTTTATAGTTTGTTCTTATATATAATTATGTTGTGCTGTTACACCACTGTCCCAGGTTAGTAGGATGAGAGCTCACAAACATGTTTAACCCTGCCACATTCTTTATGTGCCTGTCCCAAGTCAGGAGCCTGTAGTTCAGTGGTTGTCGTTGGTTCATGTCTGTCATATTTGTATTTTGTAAATGGTTTTGTTATGAATAAGGCAGTTATATAATTAGTTTTCTCAATTAAATTGTATTATATTTTTCATGTCAGGGCCTTTTATAGCTCATATACGGTATGGGTTTTTCTCATTGTTGGAGGCTGTACGGCTGCCTATAATTGCTTAAATCCACTTAATTTGAACTTTGGTGGATAGTTGTCTCATTGGCTATCATTCCTCATCTCCTTATTTTTATATTATATTTTGTCAGGCCAAATATGGCCCTTAGTTGCTGACGTGTCATGCCATGGAAGGATATACTTTCAATAAAATAGCAATGTTTTTATTTTTGTACATAAACTCAACATTTACATGTTTTGTACTTCTGCAAATATTATCAATACTTTTTAACATCCCATATTTTGGGGACAAACTTGGCCAATATGTATTTTGCCTTTTGAAAAGGTGGTTATCTGTAAAAAATCATGTACATTTGTAAGAGTCTGGTAGATTGTGACAAGGGATTGACTTTAAAGACAAGGTCAATTGTAAAAATGGCAGATATTCTATTGTAACAAACTATCAAAAGTTAACTTACTTGTTTCATATAACAAAAATCTAGCTCTATTTTGAGCATCAAACAAATTATTACAGTTTTGAATAGCATCTAGTCCATGTTCTAAATTTATTCTCTGTTCCAACATCTTTGCTAATTCCATATTCAAATGAGTAATTCTGGTTTCTAGTTCCTCTACCCGTGTTTCTATAGATGCCCTATTTCTAGGATCTTTCCCATGTGTCAAAAACTCAATAAGTTCAGAAATTTTTCCTATCGGTAAATCGAGCACATCAATGTTTTGATTACTTGCACTATATTTGTACCCTTTTGATTTGGAATGTTCCACAATATCATTAGTTATAAGTCTTAATCTTTCCATTAGTTCCAAATTTCTAGAATTTAAAGATTTGACTTCAGCTTGTAACTCTGAATTGTCTTTGAGTATTTGATCTTGTTTTGATTTGCTAAATAATCCATTTGTATTGACATTTGCTATTTTGGCTGAAGACTCCTCTTTGTTAATTTTGATGAGACTGGACGAGATTTATCTCCTTTTCTCCAGAATCTTTCTTCATAGCTGACTTTTAGGTTGACTTGCCATGGGACATACCTAAGATACTGCAATATTTATAACACATTTCAATTAATAGTATTCGTTAATTGTTTCTAAATAATAATAATAATACAAATATAAATCAACATTATCCCTTATTTTCACATTACAATATTAACTATATGCCTGAATATTTCAAAATATTTTTAAAGTTAGAACCAGAACTACATTTAACATCAGTGCCAGTTATCAGTAGTTCAAAATTTAATCTAGAAGAAAATTTGAACAGTTAACATTTGAAAATACAAATTCCTTAAATTTGTCTGTTTTTAAATTTTAAATAAACCAATGAAGTAAGATGGTCAATCAATTATTGTATTACACAACTTTTCTAATCTATCAGCAATGTCATTTACTAAGCACTTAAATTTTACTCGTAGAAACCTTCAATATTACCTGCAACCATAAACAAACCCTTTTGAAAAATCATAACGTAAAATTGTAAACTCCTTGTTTTTTTTTTTTTTGTGTAGAAATGTTAACAGGTTGTTAGTTGGTTTGCCTTTCCTAACTAAAGTGCAAACCCTTACATCTGGTATAATGTATTTCAAATATTCCTATATATTTGATCATTTTGATCTGCAGAATGTGTTTTTAATAAGCTCTTAGTCCGTAAATGTGAGCATTCTAGTGTTTTGTTATATAATGTAATAATCAGTCTTTCACAAATCTTGATCTTTACGTTTTAGAACATATTTTTGTTGTTAGGGTTTCGGTTTTTTTCAACTAACCTTTGGATAAGGAGGGGTTAGAGCTTGTTAACCTCAATTTTCTCACTGTTACAGACTATGTGTCAACTTCAGTTGGTTTTTTGTTTCACTATGTATAGTTAGAATTTAATACCATGTAAATCTAACCAACATCTTCTTTTTGTATGAGTTATAAAGAATTGAAGATGTGGTATGATTGACAATAAGACAACTCTCTCACCACATATTTAGTGACATAAAGTAACTTTTAGGTAACCACATATTTAGTGACATAAAGTAACTTTTAGGTAAGCATAATAAAAATTTGTAAGGGTTCCGCGGAACCCAGTGTCTCGCCTACTTTTGCTGTTAATCGCAGGCTCAACAAAAATGAGGAAAAAAATCAATAAAAATATTCCTTTAGATACTATCTTTTGATTGTAAGAAGCTTCTGTCAAAATTTGGTATAAATCCAGGATAGTTTATGAATCTAATAAATGTTTTAAAAACTTTAACTGCAGACTGTATTTAATGTTAACTGGAAGAAAAACTAAGTCCATTTATAAGTAAAATACGGATAAACAGGTACAAAATTTTCTTCTAGATACTAGCTTTTGATCATAAACAAGCTTCTGTCCAAGTTTGGTACAAATCCAGGACAGTTTATTAAAGTTATTAAAATTTTTAAAACTTTAACCACAGATTGAATGTATTGTTTCCTGGCAGAAAAACTAAGTCCATTTATAAGTAAAATACGGAAACAATGAAATTTTTTTTTAACAAATTTACTTCTGGATACTATCTTATGATCATAAACAAGCTTCTGTCCAAGTTTGGTACAAATCCAGGATAGTTTAAGAAAGTTATTAAAATTTTAAAAACTTTAACCACAGAGTGAATGTAATGTTTCCTGGCAGAAAAACTAAGTTCATTTACAAGTAAAATACGGAAAAACAGGAATTTTATTTTTACAAAATTTACTTCTGGATATTATCTTATGATCATAAACAAGCTTCTGTCCAAGTTTGGTACAAATCAAGGATAGTTTAAGAAAGTTATTAAAATTTCAAAAACTTTAACCACAGAGTGAATATTTGTGGAAGCCGCCGACGACGACGACGCCACTGCCGACGGAATTTAGGATCACTATGTCTCGCTTTTTCGACTAAAGTCGAAGGCTCGACAATAATACAGATGTAAAATTAAAGATACATAATGAAATTTATATTATAAAAAAAAACTTCCTTACCAAAACCAGGTACAAGAAATTAATATTTCATCTGTATTTTGTCTTCAAAAATATCCTGAATAAGATTTAAATTCCTGTAAAATAAAAATATTAAATTACCATCATACATGTACCACTGTTCAATCCATAAAATCATTTAAATTTATTTGTCATAAGTAAAATGAATAATAAGCACTCAAGAATATCTATATTGATAACAAAGAATTTAAATGCCAAAGCTTAAATAATTTAATATAAGTATTCAATTTCAGTATGAAACAATTATTAATGAAAAGAGTATGTATACTGTATTTCTAATAGATTTCAGACAGGTGTATTTACAAATATTGCTATGTTGAAATGTTGTAATGTAAACATGTAACTCAAATTCCAATAGGAAATTCTATTTTCATGGTGTTTGTTTGAATTGATGATAAAACATTTCAGATTAAGGTCTCAGAATCTGTTGCAGTTTGGACTAGATTGAATATATTATGTCCCAAATTGAAGATAAAAAAATTTACAATAGAAGTTCAATGGTATTGCACTTTCAAATTTAAATGAAACTAAAATATTCTTGATTTGTTTCAAAGTATATAAACCTTTTTAAAGTTCTTCAGTAGTGTATTGATAAAACACTTTGCTATTTAATCAAGTTCTTAACAATACTTATGAACATGTTAGAAGTATTTAAAATTTAACAAAGAATTATTTACAGACTTCAATCAACAGCAAAAGTGGTTAAGTAATTCTGTTTAAAGGTAAATGTTATCAGAAAAGGATCTTCCATTTAACTAAATCTTAAACATTCAAATCTTTCCATACAGAATGATAAAATTTCACATCAACATTCATATCTGATATAAAGATACACATTTCTATACAAGTAAACAAAACAGAATTTTCTGTAACCAGGTTAATAATAAATACTTTTAAAATGACCCTGGTTAGGTTTAAAAAAATGAAGAAATTTTACAATGATAATGACACTCCAGTGTCTTGAATAAGATTACTTAAAGATCGTATATAAATTTATCTATCTCGAACAAAATATTCACCTTTGTTTGTGTCCCTACCAAAAGCAAAACTTGGAATAATAGAATTGATGTCTAAATTTTAGTATCAATAAATAATCAAATGATGTTAGAAATGAAATATAAATTCTTTGACTTAATTTATTGAAAGCCAAATTTTTTTATAAGAAAGACACATTTACCAGTTTACTTAAGGTGGAAACCTGAACAGATCAAATTCAGAATATTATCTCACAATCCCACCTCATCTGACAAAATTTATTAGTAAACATCATAAAAATGATTGTAAAATATACTTTTTTCATAACTTGCATGGAAGCATACCTGGTTATGGTCTACTTCAACAATAATAAGGCATATGACACATTTTCTCAACTTCTTTTAATCAACTACACTCCTCCTCTTAAAAAACACACACCAAAATAAACAACAATTTAAGAAATAAACAAAAATACTGCAATAAACATGTGACTTTTGCTAGATAAATGCTGTATATGTTGTATTTCCCAATATCTCATATCATACATGTACTTAAACTATACAGTTTATTATTTAGTTTATTATTTAATTACATATTAAGATTGTTAAAGATCTAAATCTATTTTCTGTTCTAATCTTGATTTTCTCAGACTACCATGAAAATTTTGGTCTTTAAACAAAAATGTACTATAACACTAATATCAATAACTGCTACAAAATCTACTTTGAATGTTAAAATGGTCAGATAATTCTTATAAATTCCATGAATTAAAGTCTTGTTATAAAATAGTTTTCCAGTTAAAAATTACTATTTACATTTATTTATAAAACAAGTTTTTAGCAACCCTTACTTCATTTTTCCCCCGTTTTATACATTGAATAATATTGTATGATATTTGCAGTACAAAATTTGTCATACATACACATTCTTATCCCATTACTTTGATGTTTTCCCAACAAATGTGACAGCATTTCTGTTCAACAGGTGCACGTTGGTAAGGAAGCCAGACATGCGTAGTTGTTGAAATGGGATTTCCGTAAACATTGCATATGGCGCTGGAAATATGAACGTCAAAGTTGACAATTGATTAATGTGAGATTTACTGGTAAATTATGGATTAGAACCACATTACACCTGTAAGAACACGAATTATGTTTACATTTGTATGCCTTTTAAGATTTGTGAATTGACTATTAATAAATAAATCAAGGTTGACACAGCATAATATTTTACTGACCCTGAAACTCACTTTCATGAAAATATGATGACCATATTAAGATAGTATGTAAATTTTTATTTAAAATCGGCATATATGTAGGACTCGGAGGTGCGATGGGGGCGCTGAAGTGCGATGGTCATCGCCGAAGTGTGATGGTCTGTACTCTGAAGTGCGATGGTGTCAACGTATATTTTATTATTTGTTCCGCCTAACAGAAGTTCCACTGGAAACTTTGTTATAAACAATATCATAATATCTGTTCCTGTTGGAACAAATATTCTATACCATTTATTCCGTTAAACTTTTACTGTAATATTTTTTCCATTTGGAACTTCTATTCGGTGACAACGGTCTGTACGCTGAAGTGCGATGGTCTATATATGTCCTTAGTTAATAATTCCATACTAAATGAGAGCTCGTTCTTTTTAAGTTTGCTGCATGAGGACATTATTTTGCATTAACAGTTTTAAGATATTTACTTTGTTCCCCTCATCTGAGATTACTATGTGTTACAGCCATCTCAGCTATCAGCTCTCATGAGTTCTACGTTTACCCTAATATCCTAAGACAGTCTGTCTGTGGACCTGGGTATCGGGTCCGTTCGCCCTAATTACATGTTCGCCCTGGGTCCGTTCGCCCTGAGTCTGTTCGCCCATAGAGTCCGTTCGCCCTATTTTTTATAAAAAAAATAATATTAATGGTTTAATTTAAAGTTTTGTAATCTTATTCAGATATTTAAATGGTAAATATTAAAAATGTATATCTCCAAATTCATGAATAAACATTGAAATTAAAAAAAAAGGTTTTTGTTTTGGAGCATTAATAAGGCTAATTGGCTTCATTGTTACATTTGTTTTTATTAAGAATTACTTTTAATGACTGTTGATTGTAAATAAACTCATCATAGATACCAAGATTGAAATTTTGTACGCCAGACACACGTTTTGTCTACAAAAGACTCATCAGTGACACTCGAATCAAAAAAGTTAATAAGGCCAAATAAAGTACGAAGTTGAAGAGCATTGAGGACCCAAAATTCCTAAAAGTTTTGCCAAATACAGCTAAGGTAATATATTTCTGAGGTGGAAAAGCCTTAGTATTCCAAAAATTCAAAATTTTGTAATTTAGAATGCTGATTAGATATGTCAGATAACGATGTCTTTGATCCCACTGATTGTTGTAATTGTTTTTGATGGATTAATAATGAAATTGTTTTTAAAATAAACAAGTCAGCTTGGAATGAGTTAAAACAATGATGTAAAAATTGTAAGACATAAAAGGGAAATTGTTTTCGCCTCTTGGCTTCTTTGATATCAAGGTGTTGAGTAAGTTGGGTCTTGTTATAACTGTTTGGATTGTTTTGAAATTGTTACAAGGTTTCAAAAAAGATAAATTCATACAGATAACTTGGTCTCCAGTTCCTGAACACTTCTTCTTCTTCAAAATACTGTCCACATTCAACATGATGAATATTCTGGCAAGAATATTCAATGCAAATCAAAAGAAAAATAATTATCTGGTAGCATCAATACAGCATAAATATTTCGGCGGAATTTTCAACAAACTTTAACATAATTCATTCAAATAATTTATATTATACAAGAAAACAAAATAAAATAGAAATCAGGGCGAACGGACTCAGTGCGAACAGAAATTAGGGCGAACGGTCCCAAGGCGAACAAGTATTAGGGCGAACAGGTACTAGGACGAACACGAATCAGGGCGAACGGACCCGGATTCGTGGACCTGTATATAGTTAGAGATTTCCAAGCACCATCGTACACAAGGTTGGCAAAAAAGCGGTCAATACTAATATTGACCATGCCGGCGGTAAATACCGGTAAATACCAGTAAATACTGGGAAATACTGGCAAATATTGGCAAATACTGGTCGATTGAAATTTTGAGTGGACATTACTATAAAAACCACTCTCTACCTGGTCAATTTTCTTAAATAATGAAATAATGAAAATGTTAAAGCCATTTTGAATGGTCTTATTTCTATTATTATTGTAAATTCTTAATAAACAGTGATTTCCAATGATTTATTTGTACAAAAGATGTTTCGTCCCTGGCAAGGGAACTCATCAGGTGGCTTTTGCACTGACTATAGCATTGGAATCATTACATTTTGCACTGGTTTTGTTGTTGTCTTATAGTGTATAGAAGTTCCAAATGGGCTCTTTAGGTTTCAGTTAGGTGCTTTAGGTCAAGGTGTACTATGTGTAAGTAAAAATTGATTAAGTAAAGGTAAAATTTATTTTACATTGTATATTTTTTGGTTTAAACCATAAATCACAGACATGTAAGAGTAAGGTCCATCATACTTTCCATTTCCTGCATGAAGATGATTTTTGTTTCACAGTTAATAGACAGGAAATATTTTATTGTTTAGGTGAGTCCTCAAATATCCAATTTATTACTTTCAACCCATATTTTGTCATCATTTATTGGGGGCTGTTGTTTTAGTAATTAATTTTTCACACCTAGCAATGCCAGGTGATAGGTAATAAGACTCCTGTAACTTCATTTACCTGTAGTTTTATTTACCTGTAAAAATTATGCATTTTCAAAAAAAATATCTTGAAAAATGTTGTAATAATTAATTTGTCAATTTTTATTAATCTAAAATATGGAGTTGTAAGGATTAAATTAGTAGGTATAAGTGTTGAAAATGAATAAAAAATATCAAATTCATTCATTTATTTCAGCTGAAACATGATAAAAGATAAATGTTTAAATATATCTTACTTTGTATCAAGTTTTTACTACAATAAATAGTAAAAACCACCAAGAAAATTTCAATCTACCAGTATTTGCCAGTATTGACCACTTGAGGAGTATTGTCCGGGGCGGTAAATACCGGTAAATACCGCCGGTAAATACCAGGGGCGGTATTTACCGCCCAACCTTGATCGTACATGTACGTAAAAAACAAAACTTCTGTAAATTTCAAAAAAGGATCTGCTACAGAGAGGCTAAATTTCCCCAAATAACTAATCATTTACCTTTACAGGTAGTATTAAGAATTTATTTACTTGTATTCATGTTGGATATATATACAAAAACATTCCATATTTTCTCTAGTTGCAGTAAAAACCACATACGGTGATAAGTTCATTAGGCACTTATTATATTGTGTTTAAAACAGCCATCACATTTTCAGTCATTGAAATAAGCACTGGTTTTAATGGAAAGAAAAGATTTGCATGTAGCAGCTGGAACGATTGTATGAATGTTGACTTCTTTTTGTCCAAATTAAACTTATGATAATGTTACAATAATGACTGGAAATATTCTCCATGAGTTACTTAATAAACCAGAAAGCTGCTTCTAGCAAACATATTTACTTCTTCATGGACATGTGAACATGAAAAGCACTTTATGTAACCACTTCAGCGTAACCACCGTCGTATTTCAGCGTAGCTATCAACAAGATAGCATAACAATACCACCATCGCACTTCAGAGTGATAAAAAACGCACTTCAGGGTCTAACCATCGCACATCAGCGTGACCATTGCGGTTCAGAGTGCCATCGCGATTCAGAGTCCTACTTTTGTAAATGAGGGTTTCATGCTAACAAAGGAAAAAGAAAGTAACGAACGATTCGAGTCCCACGAATAGTTTTGAGCAGTGCAGGTGGAGGTTACAAAAATATGTAAAGCTAAGTCAGGCATCACATCGTGGGGAGCAAAGCGGATGAACGATGAACTTAGTCTGCAGATGGACTAACTAGTGTTCAGAAGTTTGCCGTAAACTTTTTGAACAGCAAATAAAATGTATTGCGGGAATGCTCTAAATATTAATTTTGACTTCTCTTCAAGTATGCTTCACATGATTTTATGTGGACAATTAAATAATAAAATTAATTATAGCAATGTTACTGATATATCAAGTTGATATAATTTTGTTTTATTCCTGAGATAAATCCTGTTTTGTAAGAAAACCGGCACTCTAGCCTAATTTTATTGTGGTTACAGTTTTAATCTTCTACCACAAGTGAGACCGAAATAAACCCGACTGGTCACTACGTATATTTCCCAATTTCTCCTGCCCAGCATAGAAGCAGGTAATTTTAAAGTTTTTTAAAGTTTTTGGTGGAACACGTCACGCGTCTAGACATCAGTCAAGCATAAATGGATTTGGCGTTTTTTTCTCTCGTGAAAACTGGTGTACGACATAAGATAAACAAATGAATGATTGTTGTGAGTAATTTCTCAGCTATGACATGACAATAACAAGTTATATGTGATAAAATGAGATGGATTCTGCTTCGTACTATAGACCGACACGCTTATTTTTTTTTATCGCACTTGAACACTCCATATAAAGACATGTCCACCCACTTGAATCCATTATACTTAATCTGAGCCATTCAGTCTATTCTCATGCTCCATACTCTGCATTCTAGGCAGAGAATTAGAAAATTTAATTTTAAAGTCTTTGGTTTCACCTGACCAGAAATCAAAATCGACCTTCCAAATGCGAGGCTAGTACGCTAACCACTACACCACCTCATTAAATGTGGTTCTTACTTTAGATCATTGCATTTTAGCTATAGTATACACCATCCCACTTCATCATAACAATCAACGTCACAGTTAGACCATCGCACTTCAGCGTAACCACCAACACACTTCAGCATAGCTATTAACAAGTTGGAGTCACAATGTCACCATCGCACTTCAGCATGTTAACCAACGCACTTCAGGGCGGACCATCTCACTTCAGCTTACCAACGCGGTTCAGAGTACCATTGCGATTCAGAGTCCTACATATATATACACAAACATATATATACACAATAACAATCACAACATGAGCTCTTTAACATGCTAGTCATTAAGACATAAAAATCATGCAGCTTCATCCTATTCAAAAATATATAAAAGGGCATGCAAACATAATGAAAGCATATATCATACTTGATTTCTGAGCCTCTAAGGGCTCTAAAAGTAAAAGCATCGACTGAAGAGAACAACAATCACTGACATATCCTAAAAATACTAACAAAATTAAAAAGGATAAAAATAAGTTTTAAAGTTATTAAGCACTGGCATTTAAAAGCAGCTATATCATATGTAATACCAGAAGTCCATTACTAGAGGAAGTGCGCATCCCGCTATAAAGTAAGGCGATCACGTTGTCCCCGCACTTCCAACTGTGATTGAAACAGGATTTGAGCGAGATTGTTATTAAAAGTAACAAAAATTAATGGCCAAATTTTTTGCAAACACATTTTGGGTAGATAACTTATGTGCTTTTAACGAGTTCCTTAACTACCATCAAAGAACTGATCATTAATTTTTGTAATAAAACATATGAAAACATATGAAAATAGTGGAATTAACCATTTTTAGAGTGTGAAAAGTTCTTTTGGATGTTTTAGATAAATTACGTGCTTTTGATGGTTCTTGTGATATGGTTGACAGTTTTGACTTTTCCACTCTTTACACTACACTTCCAAACAATCTTATCAAACAAAAGTTTTCCTATTTAATTAAATGGTCTTTCAATAAATCTATTGCAAATTTATTTGCTGCAACTCATATAAAGCCTTTTTCTCAAATGAGAAAGGTAAATATGCTAGTATTACACCAGAAACACTTCACAAAATTAAAATTTACTACAAAAGGGATGATTTGGCTTTCCCTATTGTTAATTTTTTGTTTTTGGACAGTGATGTTCCTTTGGCACTGTCTTACGGTGTTTTTATATCACAATTAGTTTGCTATGCTTGTGTTTGTAGTGGTCTTCTGGGATTGGAAGATTTTTTGTAAGTGTGACAAGGGAAACGAATTCGGGCGAGACACATGAAATTACAAGCGCTATTGTTACAATGACAAAGGAGTTACAGGATTGTGACAAAACAATAAGTGGGATCTGGGATCAGTGAGACCCTCTTATTAGTCGTAAGACATATCTTTATTTTGTAATAGCATAAAAATGCATTTTCAGAAAGTCTTCAAAGTTTTCATTCTAAAAAAGGTAAATTCCAGAAAATTTCTTAAAGTTTTAATGACTCCCTGATGACTCAGCCTAACAAAGTTGGCCTCTCAAACTAGGCCTATAACATACTTAGACTAATAGTCTGTTATAAAAGTTTAAATAAGATTATGAACACAATGTTATTAAGTTTATCAGATAAAAAAAAATGTATAATTGGATCAATTTTCATGCAGTTTACAATGTAAAAATTCAAATATAGATAGATGTTTTAAGGAACGGTACAAAATATTTGATACTTTATGTATTTTTTATGATTATTTTCCTTTATATTTTTTTTTTTTTAATTATATCTCATATGCATGACCTACTTGAATGGACATAACATGCTGATACAATTTATTACTGCCACATGTACTGTTGACATCTTTTCAATCACCAATAAAAACCATTAAACTAGATAACACTATAATTGCACAACTGTAAAATCCCATTTATTGTAGTAATTAATCAATCAGGGATAGTGATATGCGTGAATGTATTTTTTTGTGTATTTGTCTTCTTTTTTTATTGCTCACCTGGGCTATCAATTGCATCCGTCATTGTAAACTTTTTCAAAAATCTCTCGTCTGAACTTAGACTGAAACTTCAATTTCAACCAAACTTAGCCTGAATAATCCTTAGGGTATCTAGTATAAAGTTTGTGGTTGTTTTGTCCATCGAGAAACATTGCTACCATGGCTAAAAATAAAACTTAAAAGTAAACTGCATCAATTGTCTTAACTTAAAAACTATAATAGATAAAGAAAATCTGACAGAAATGGCAGAAAGTTAAGACATACCTACCTATTTACCCTTTATCCTCACTAAATAATCCATTGATTATGAAAGACATGTACAACCTTACTGAAAACTTGTTATACAAGCGTTCACAAACATGTTTAACCCTGCCACATTCTTTATGTTTCTGTCCCAAGTCAGGAGACTGTAGTAGAGTGGATGTCGTTGGTTCATGTCTGTCATGTTTTTAGTAAATTGTTTTGATGAGGGGTCTGTAGGTGGCCAGTTGCAAGGCTAAATTTCTGTCCCTTTCTAATATATAGATTCCACCACTGCATCAAGTGTGTTACGAAATTTTCCACTTTGGCAGTTTAATTTTAATATTTAAAAGCACGAGGCTTGCCAAGCTTTTGAATAATTAAAATTTAACTGAGACTGGAGAAATATCATAATACACAAGTTATAGTGGTGGAATCTGTTTCTCTGATGATTTTTAGACAATATATCTATACAAAGTTGATCCTTTCAAAGATTTGCAGAAAGTAGTTGTGTTCTTAATGTGACGTCATCAGGCATGGTTACCTTTTTTCATGACATCACAATAGGAAATTCCGAAGAAATCAAGAAAATCATTTGTAGAGAGCAAATTTTTCTCTAGAGATGATAATATTTTTCTCATATCCACAGAGAAATGTGAAAAAAAGCATGAAAATTAGAGAAACGCCATTTTCCTGTGGCAGTCCAAATTTCCCCGACCTTTATCCCGGACATCCTCTATTACAGGACCTACCTATTGTATTTATTGTTAATTTGTTCTTGTCCTGAACATGCATGAAAAATTTGCCACTAGACGTTAAGCAACAAACAATTTATTTCTATTGATAAAAGTTGTAGTCCAAGTTTGCTGTTGGCTGAGTTTGTTTTAGGCAGAGTTATCCATTCGTGGTTTCAATTACATGTATACACACCTACCGATGCGTTACATCAAGTTCCAGGAGGAAAACATTATAAACTCATAGTATTCCTCTATTTGGTGATACTTCTATCAATGGGTGATCTATGATCAATCACTACGATAAAAAAAAGTATAAGTCACAGAGCAATCCCTAGGAATACCGCAGAATACCTTTATAGTCCCCGTGCAACGCGAGGGCGACATGGAAATACTGGGAGTCCGTCCATCCGTCCCTCTGGTCTTGTTAGCACTCTCACATGAACAGTTCTTGGCAGATTTTTATGCCCCACCTACGATAGTAGAGGGGCATTATGTTTTCTGGTCTGTGTGTCCGTCCATTCGTCCTGCTTCAGGTTAAAGTTTTTGGTCGAGGTAGTTTTTGATGAAGTTGAAGTCCAATCAACTTGAAACTTAGAATACATGTTCCTATGATATGATCTTTCTAATTTTAATGCCAAATTAGAGATTTTCCCCCATTTTCAAGGTCCACTGAACATAGAAAATGATATTGCGAGTGGGGCATCCTTGTACTATGGACACATTTTTGTTATGAAATGAAATTTATACCATAGGTTTATATCAGCAGTGTCTTGGACAAGCATTTTTCCAGTTTCCAGACAAGAACTTGTGTTTAAGTTTATGGAACTCTCTGAAATTGTACATTTTTCCTGAAAAGAAAATAATCTTCAAAATTTCTAAAAAAATTTTTAGATTTTGGATATCAGACCATACTAGGTAAATAAAATGTCCCATTTCAAATTTTTAAGATCTTTGACCTCATTTATTATGTGTAAGAAACCTATGTTATGTCAAAATTTGATCACAATCCAAATTCAGACAGTATCAAGCTTGAATATTGTGTCCAAACTTGCCCCAACTGTTCAGGGTTCGACCTCTGTGGTTGTATCAGGCTGCTCTCGGCGAAGCAATTTTTTTTTAAAAGAGTTAAGCACCTTGGAAAATTGCATTGTTAGCGGTCTCATGTGCATAATTCTTGCCAGATTTTTATGAAACTGATATTATAGGTTTATTTTAGCAATGTCTTGGACAAATTCGAAAATCAGTGCCGAACAATAATTTTTAAAAGAGTTATGCCCCTTAGAAACATTAATTATATGGAAAATTGCATCGTTAGCGCTCTGGTGTACAATTCTTGCAAGATTTTTTTGAAAGTATATATGTCTCTGATTATGTGGGAAACAAAATGGCCTGGAATGGTGTAATTTTTAAACAACACCATTGTCGTATATAAGTTATATATAAAGTTGAATTCTTTGCGTTTTTTTACGTCATGCCAGCTAACAAATTGGACCTCGTTATTTTAGTAGTATAGATGTCTCTGAAAATACTGACAAAGGTATTTTGCATAGATTGAATATCTAAAAACTATAGTTGTAATAAAGATTGAGAACAATCTTTACAGACAACATGGACAACATGGCTAAAAATAGAACATTGGGGTAAAATGCAAGTTTTGTCAATAACATGTATTTTGAAAACAGCTAGAGAAAATCTGTCAGTGGCAGAAAAGTTGAAATCTATCTACTGTCCAGTTACGTCCAAACTGTCAGACAACTTCTTATATCTTGAAAATAGTAAACTTGATTGGCAAGACAAGATCTTCAAATAAGTCAACATGGCCAAAATTGTCTGTCATCCAGTCCCGTAATTGACAAATTTTACCATTTATTTTGCATTTTTGTCTAATATCTTAAAAACTGAAATAGATTAATAGAAATTTTAAAAGCTAAAATGATCAGTAAGACAAGTCTACTAACAAGTCCAATGGCCGAAATCGTCAGTCAACTCCATAATGGAGTCGTTGCTCTTCAAATACGATTTTACCAATATTTAGGATACATTTCCCTGATATCATAAAGTTTAAACATTTTGAATCCATGAAAACATTTCCACATAAGTTAAAAAAAATAATTATACATGAAATATTATATTTATTTCCATTTGAATTAAAAGTCTCACAAATAAACTCCATTTCTGCATAAAAGTTATTACATTGTAACAACATGTATCATGTGATTATAGGAAAATCTAGCCAGATCATTACAATTAATTGCAATAAAAATGAATATGAACCCTTAGTACTTAACCAGTTTAAATGAATCTCTACTTCCTCTTCACTCACATAGACATTAGTAACAAAATGACAGTCAGACTGCAAAATAGTACCTGTTTGTCCTGACCCTATATTTCATAAGGTCCCCCCATCCTTTTACTCCAGTCTAATTGTTGGATTGTTTTGTTCCTCCAAAACAGGTTACTGTACCTTGTTGTTACACTGCATTATTAGGGTAGTTGGTCAAATGATATGGTGTTGCTTTCCTTTTTTACCAGTAATATTTTTCATAGGAAATCCTAATTTTGGAACAATTTGAAGACTGATTCGTTTAACCAGATGAAAGAAGATATAGTGTGTTTTAAGTTAGGCAAAAATTTTGAAATTGTGATTTCTTGTACCTTACTTAACAATATAAAAATAAGGAGACGAGGTACGATTGCCAATCTCAGACAACTATCCACCAAAGTTCAAATGAAGTGGATGTAAGCAATTATAGGTAACCGTACGGCCTTCAACAATGAGAAAAACCCATACGGTATAGTCGGCAAAAAAACGGCCAAAATTTATGACAAATCAATTTGCAAAAAAAAAAAAAAAAGAAAGGCAACATATACAAAATGAAGGTGACAATAGACAGTAGTCTTTCTATCTACTATAGTATATAATTCCTATTTAAATAATTGTGCCCTTTCGAAAGGTGTATAGGCCATGGAAAAATGAATGTTGGTTTCCCCTAACAAGTGAAAATTATTAAGGCCCTGCAAGCAGTAAAAACTTTTTATTTTTTATTTTTTTTTGTTTTGCTCACGGCAGAGGGGGCATTAAGTGTTACCCTTGTCCGTCTGTACATCCTAAAATAAGTTTCCATTCACTAACTTTAGTTTGTTTCAACTAAATGTTATGAAACTTATACACAATGCTTATTACCACAAAACACAGATCAAGTTCAAATTTGGGTGGCTTCACATTTAAATTTCTCTAGTTATGTCCCTTTATAACGTTATATGCAAGTGGGGCCATTATCTGTGTCCCATGGACACATTCTCCATTTACTGTTTTTGTATTACACCCAACTCATCCCTTGATGAGACAGCTACATGTATGTTCATTCTGATTTCCAGACCATCCTGGCTGAATCCAATTTATCTAATCATCCCTTTCCCAAGGGTTCTTACATAATCATTGATTGTCTTCATATAAAGTTATATCATTACCTGCCTTATTTCACTGTCACAATAAAACAGATGCTGTATACAATTTTAGATGAAGAAATGTATTCCTAAGGAAAACATTTGTATCAATATGTCACGAAAGATGTCCATAGGGAATCCTTATATATTTACATTTCTATTGTTTTATCAAATACCAGTTTTCTGAGCATCGTGAGAAAGTCAGTATTAGTGATACTAGAAATTTAGATATCACAAATTGGCTGTGTTGTATTAATGTTAACCCATTAGATGTAATTTTATAAGCTAAGAAGCAGAAATCTGATTTACTTACACAATATTTCTGGTTAAATTTTGGTAATTTTATTCATTATGTTTTATTATGCCTCCACAAACACATTGATTTTCCATTCTCTTTTATAAGGAGTTGAACATAAAGAGACTGAAGTTAGATAATAAATTTTAAGAAAGGAACTTTGATTTTTATTTACAGACGTGAACAGGAGTATGGAAGTGCTATAGACATTGTAAAGACTAAGTGATATTGATTAGAACTGCCAATGCCATGCGTTAACCAATCTGTAACTCCAACACGGCATAGAAGGTCTGCATGGCTGGAAGAAATGAGTTGGTTTATCAATTATCAGTATACATAGTTAACACAACTATAAATATCTGATATTGATTTGTCACCAATTACTCTATCTTTTTGTGGCATTGAACTTGGTAATTTTGATAATTTACTGATGCATGAAGTGAGTATGGATTTAATGATTCGGTGAAGTTTTTTTATAGATTTTTACAAAACTGGATTTAAAGATGTGAAGGACATGAAATATTAAGATATTGAAAAATATTGCATTTAGAATGAGTATATCAGAAGCACCAACTACAATATCTGGTGATTTAAGAGCTCCTTTGGCAACATTTGATACATTTGATTTTGGAGAGGAAAGGAGTTCACTCAAAACTTTACAAGATGATTCATTTGAGTTGAAAAGCGAAGTTGAAAGCACCAATTCAGAAGCCAGTTTACCTTTTGAATACTCAACATTCACAGAGGATAGTAATGACCCCTTTATGCAGGACGTAAATACAGATTCTACCAAACAAGAGGATGTTTGGTCAAAAGTAGATATAAAGACATTTTCTAGTCCTCAACATTCAAAATTAAATAAAAGGAATAGTTTTGGATACCACAATTTAAAAGAGAAAAAGACAAGTAGTAGTTCAAATTCTTCAGATAGTTCTGATTCTGAGAGTGGGTATATACAAAGTGGTTATGTCACTGTTTCTTCCAACTCTTCCAATAAGTTTTCAGGTTCTCAATTTCCTAGTGACATTTTTGATTCACCTTTACCACAGAGGGCATTTTTAAAACACATTGGAGATAATAATAGTTCTTGTGAATCTACACCATTTTCTTCACCAAATTTGTCTAGATTTTCTCTTCCATCACTATTACAAGAACTTGAAACTGTTACTGAAAAGTCAAAACGAAAAGCAATTGAAAAGAGGATTCAAAGACTCCAGGTAACAAACAAACCGGTGGAAAGACCTCGGAGTACAACTCCTATAAATGTGGTCAATTTTGAAGAATACAAACCAGAAATATCTCCATCTTTAAATAGTGAAAAACTGTCAATAAAATTGCCACCTGAGGAATTTCGAAAAAGACATAAAAGCCCCCTGAAGCTTCATGGTGAAATTTTTACCTTTATGAATGAGGATCAACTTTTCACAAGAACAAAATCTTTAGTTGTTGAAACGGCAAGTATACCTGGACAATCTCCGAAACGTGTATTGATACCTCCGACTCTTAGCCCATCTTGTTCACCATGTGTTTCTCGTAGGAAAAATGAATTAACAGAAACATGTTCAAAACACTCGGAAATACTTTTCTCAACATCACCTGATAATTGGGTTGCATTTCCTAATGTGTCTTTATCTAGACAAGAAAACAGTATTTCAACAACAGCAAACTTCCATACAGACGGCAATTATTGTAAACAGGATGAAATTCCACCTCTAAACGAAGAAGTTCTTACCATAAGCATTGTAGAAAGAGATAATGCTAAGACTTGTGATATTTCATTGGAAGCCAATTCAGCAGGTGACAGTTTACAATTAGAAAAGCAAATCAATATTCCCATGACCGGTCAAGGAGACAATGAACATTTACATACAGAACAGTGTGACAAAATGACAGACAATTCTGAAACATCAGATTTTCATAAAGAAATTATTTCAATTGTCAATGAAATATTTGATGCTGAATCAAGTCTACCACAGGTATTTCAGAATGAGAGAAGAGAAGATGAAGAAGTAGCAAAGAAGGATGAAGTTTGTGCCAAAGAAGAGAATAATACTCAGAGTACTCATTTGCTTATTTCATAACTCATAATCGTAAGTACATTTATTTATTGGTAAATTCATTATTATTTTCTCTTTACTCATATATAGGAATAGTTCTCTCATTGGCAATCATACCACATCTAGATAAGTCCATGTACCTAAATTTCAATGCATCGGCATACCTCTGGCAAAATTTCTGTTTCAAGGTCAAGATCATAGCAGTATTGTAATTATGTTATTATCTTTTACGCAACTACATTTTTATGGTCATATGGGCCTCACTGTGAATTTGAGATGAAGAACAGCAATAAAAGTGCTGTTCCTTTGCTTTTTGTGTGTTTTTTGCTGTGCATGTACTGATTTTGTGTCATGGATGGATACCCCATATCCTTTGATTTTCTATTATATGATGACATCATTGTTGTTCATATTAAAGAATTATAAGTCTGAAATCCCAAAACATTTTTGTATGATTTACAAGTGATAATGGCTTCAAAAGTAGGTTTACACATAAACATTTGCATTTATTTATTATATTTAATTTTTATTTATATATGTGCCTTGAATTATGAATTATCATGCCCATTTTATCATACACATATGCTGTTGTTGGTACTTGCTTCTTTATGGACAAGGATGGAAGCTAGTTATTGGAAGCACTCCTTGATATTATAGAATTACATGATGTGACAATTTAATGGCTACACTCAAGTTAATGTTTTGTGTAGGAGTGACATTGTAATTTAACTTGTAGTTCTTTCAATCTAAAATCATTAAAATGAGTGTAATTAAGGAAAAAAAAGGATTAGGAATGTGGACTTATAAGGAAGGAGGAGTCTTCCTTTGATATGTATGTGTACATAGGATAGCGTTCACTGATGAGCATGAGAACTAAAAGTTTTGGTTGCGAATTGTTATTTGGAAACATATATCTTTTATTTATGTTTCAAGATGACTAAAAAAAGTCAAAAAAGAAGTTCAAAGATGATAAATTGCAAGTTAATTTTGACAATCAAAATTTATATTTATTAATTGTGAGTAATGCCCTGTTTCTTATCTGAAAAATGTGTTTTGTCTTGTCACTGAATGAATTTCAGCAATATTTGTTATGACTTTGTCCTTCCAACGGTTTGCTTATTGTATCCTCTCATAAACCTTCTTACATGTATTGTTAACTTTTTATACATTGTGACTTTGATGGAGAGTTGTCTCATTGGCACTGACTCATACCACATTTTCTTATTTATATATGATAACTTATCTCTCAGTTTTTGTTGGAAGTCATTTACTGTTACGTAGCTTTTTTAACCATGTATAGACTTGCTTGCACTAAGGTTTTAGAATTTTTACTTTTGCTTTAGAAGTCCAACAGTATAAAATTTGTCATGTTTACCTTGTCTCCAGTACTCCTCTCTCTGTCATTTCTCTTTTGACAGCACTCATAAAAATCCTGTGTGTTCTTAAGTTGAGAATCTGTTGATCCTGCATGTTCTTTTGTCATTATGTACTTTTTTATACGCCCGTCAAAATTTTGAGGGACGTATTATGGTATACAAATGTCGTCTGTCCGTCTATCCGTCTGTCCATCTGTCTGTCCGGCGTAAACATGTCACACCGTAACTTGAGAACAACTTATCCAAATTTCATGAAACTTAACATAGTTGTTTCTTATGATGGTCAAACGATCTGTATACTTTTTGGTGAAAATAAGATTAAAACTTTTTGAGTTAACGGGACTTAGTAACTAAAACAGGTGTGTGTTTTTTTTCACATGTCGCGCCGTATCTCAAAAACAATTTATGATTATTGTTAAAACTTTACACACTTCTTAGTTATATTAATCTTAAGATCTGTATACTTTTTGGTGATGATTCAGAGTTTTATTTTTGAGTTATTGAGTATTTTGTTAAAAAAGGGGGAGGGGTTTTTCACATGTTGCGCCATATCTCAAAAACAGTTTATGATTATTGCTTAAAACTTTACACACTTCTTAGTTATATTAATCTAAAGATCTGTATACTTTTTGGTTTTGATTCAAAATTTTATTTTTGAGATATTGATATTTTTTTTTTTAAAAAGGGGGGTTTTCACATGTCGCGCCGTATCTCAAAAACGATTTATGATTATTGCTTTAAATTTTACACACTTCTTAGTTATATTAATCTTAAGATCTGTATACTTTTTGATTTTGATTCAAAATTTTATTTTAGAGACATTGAGTTTTTTGTAAAAAAAAAGGGGGTTTTCGCATGTCAGGCCGTATGTCAGAAACTATTTATGATTATTGCATAAAAATTCACACACAAGACGACGGGCGTATCATGCACTCATGGCGCAGCTGTTTATTACCAGAGCTCCTCATTCATTTCTTGTTGCAGGTATTTTATTATGTACATTTATACATGTTACAGTATTGTTCATTAATATGTTCATGATGTCATGTATGTGTAGATCAGCAATGAGGATTTGGCATTCTTAATTTTATATGCAAGTCAAATTTTAGACCAGAAATGGAAACTTAGTATTGTGGACATAGTCTTCAGAAGTCTTTCTTATGCAGATTTTTGATAGTTTTGCGTCATTATTCCTAACCATATTTGATGTGCCGTAAAGTTTGAAATGAAAAATGAATTACTAAGGTTTTGTTTATGTATTGAAAATGTAAAACTTGCACAAATGACTGGTAATATGGATCTTCTCTCCAGACATTGCCAGAACTCTTCTTCAGTTCAATCTTTTATTGTTTTATATTATATTTATCCTTAGTCCTTACCTTGGTCAGATGTACAATTAGGTTTTTGAATTTTGCTTAAGGGATTTAATTAAAGGACCAATATTTAAATTTATTTGGTTCATCCATCATTGTGTCTATTAAACCTAGTCAAATTTGTGTAGTTCATCCACCAATGTCTCTATTAAACCTAGTCAAATTTGTATGGTTCATCCATCATTGTGTCTATAAAAACTTAGTCAAATATGTATGGTTTAACCATCATTGTGTCTATTAAACCTGGTCAAATTTGTATGGTTCATCCATCATTGTGTCTATAAAACCTAGTCAAATTTGTATGGTTCATCCATCATTGTGTCTATAAAAACTTAGTCAAATATGTATGGTTCAACCATCATTGTGTCTATTAAACCTGGTCAAATTTGTATGGTTCATCCATCATTGTGTCTGTGAAACCTAGTCAAATTTGTATGGTTCATCCATCATTGTTTTTATTAAATCTAGTCAAATTTGAAAGTATTGTACAATAGTATTAATAGTGTGACTTACATTTGAAGTAAAAAATTTTAATTTTAGAATGACCTTTAAGGGTCCTGTTGTTGACTGTGAATAAAAAAAAAGTACAATGAAGTGACCCTTATTTTCTCTTTCTTGTTTTTGTTGAAAGTCTTTTATTGTTAAATCATTTTATTTGTAATGATTTGTAGTTGTCAAAAAAGGCTATTGAATTTTTAAATTTGATTTATGTTATCCATTTTTCAGACTAATATTTAGAACATACTCACATCTTTGAATTCCTGTCCAATGGAATTCAAGTTATAGGTTAGATACAGATTATCTATGGTATTGAAAACAAGAGGTAGTTTCTCAGCTACAATCTTATCCAAGGTTGATAATTCTGAGAGAAGATGTAGCCAAGAAACATCCTAGAGTTGAAAGACCATAGATAATCTGTTTATCAATATTTTCCTAGGCAAGGTTAATGACATTGGCTTAAGATGTTCTCTTTCAAGCCATTCTCAGTTCATTAGCTAAAGATGGAAAATGATCACACAAAAACATCAAAGCAATATTTAAGAAAATAGGGATAATACTTGGGCTTGGTCTTTTCTTATTAAAGCCCTTACCAGATTCTTATTAAAGCCCTTACCAGAGCCTTAATATTCTAATGTTCCTTGCTAATTTTTGATGTGCAATAATTATAAAGTCTCAGAAGTTTGAATTTGTCATAGGGTTTAATGAATTTTCAGAACTAAATGTTCAGAATTTGTTTTTAAACAGAGAAAAAATGTTAAAAGAACAAACTGAATTCTGAAATCAAAAAATATTAAAAAAAACCCAGCTATGCCCTACCAAAAAAAAACATTTTTTAAATTGGTAATTACTCCTCTACAGAATTCTTGTATTTTTTGTTGCATATTTTATATATATATTATATAATTTTGTGCTTTACCATTTGAATTCCAGTAAGATTTTGAATTTCATATAAGTTTCCATGTGTGTTTTACCAAAAATGGTAAATTTGTTAGGAAGACATTAAAATTTTTGATATATCTGCACTTTACTTGGGAAGCTAATGAATAAGAATTTACACAATATGTCAAATTTGTACCCTAAAATGGTAAATGTATTGGCATTTATAATAAGCATATAACTTACAATGAAAAAATTTCTCATCTTTATCTTGCCTGCAAGGAAGGCAAGACATGAGTGTTGCTTTTCCAGGCAGTGGTAGTGGCGTGGTCGTCGAATTAATTAGCAATGTCAACGTTGCTGTCCATCAAATTATCTTTTAGTGAATTTTCTTCCATCAAGCTAGACATGTCTCTATGTCAACAGTTTATTTGTTTCAGACTTAGTTTTATATTTAAAATGTGCAGCCCATATATATCATGCCTGAACATGCAGTTTATTGTTTGATTTTGAAGCTTGTCATGAACAAGTACAAAATTAACAGTTAAATTTTCAAACATTAAGGAAGTGACAGGAAAAAGAGGAGTCTTTTCTTAAGAAAATTACCCAAGTTAAATTTGATAACCAGTTATTATCATGTATGATGTACTGTGTTTTAACATGAGCAGAAGTACACAGCCCCCATGAAGTTTATTTATTGGCAGTAAAGAATCATTGTAAGAACTTATTGATGTTTTCTAAGTTGTAATCAATAGACCAATTGATAAATAGAATATGGGATGATCACTATATAAATGTTTTATTCACCTTATATTGATTTGTCAGCGAAGTGAAACTTATGAAAATTAGATAGTCAAAGTCCATATATATAATGTCCAGAAATAGTGAATCAATAAAAAAGAAAAACCAACTGTAGTATACCAATTGTAGCATCTAACAATAAAAACTTTTGTGGACATATTGATTGTGGAATATAGTTTTATGAGGTTTTATATACATGTACATTGGAACTATTTTCTTCACTGTTATTTTCAGAATGGGAAATTTAAATTTTAGCATTAGAACATCAGAAATAAAAAATCTGAAAAAAGTAAATAGATAATTTCCAGCTTGTAGAATTTAAAATTTGTTTTGTAATTAATGTTATATTCATTCATTCATATATACATGACGTACATTAAAACAAAGCATTACTACCCAGGGATGATTACTGCATAAATGTTTAATTCATCTAATGTTTAAGTGTCAGTGATTTGACAGATAATTGTAACCTTTAAAGTAGTGAATCAATATATAAAAAAGAACAACATACACTTTGTTTATATGGTGATATTTTGAAGAAATAAGAAGTATAATAAATTAATAATGATTGTCATTCAAATCTTTCTCTTGACCCAATCATCTTATTTCTTATTTATAAAAGTTATAATTAAACTGTTACTGTGAAATCAATGTGGGTTGTATTTTAAATTGTCTACCACTATTTACAGTTTGAAATAGAATTATGTACTTTTCTGTTTTGAAATTTCTGTACACAGTTTCACTTAATGCAATGCACAAGATCATGTTGCACTACATGTTGCTGTATGATATCTTCTTGAAAGTCCAACAACCAGTAAACCAATTTAAAAAAAAAGGATTGATTTCTATATCAGTAAGCTAAGTACTTTGAGCTTGCTTTTCAGTAGCTGTGAGCATTTTTTGATACAGTATTTTTTTGCTGGTGCATTTTCCCCCCTTTTCTGATCTCACCTGGCCCTGTAAGTGAGTTTTTTTTACTTCTGTCTGTCTGTCCATAAATACTTTCTGTCACATTTTTAAGCAACTCAAGCCATAGCTTCTTGACATATGACGTAAGCTTCATCTGGTTAAGCCTAACTGTGTGACTAGTTTTCAGTTTCTTTGATGTTCTACTTCTTGTTAGCTGAACATTTTTATCTTTAAATGTCAAACATATATTTTCGTCACATTTTTATCAGCAATTACAAGTCACAACATCTTGATACATGTATATGGCACCATGCTCCATCTGGTTATGTTGCAAAAATACTTTTTTGGTTTAAAAGTATTTTACCATATATCATTCAATATACAACAGAAACAAATAAAACTTGAAATTTGAAGATTAAACTATCAAAAATAGTTGTCAAGTGTATTTAAAATTTTCAGAAAAATCCTTTTAAAATCAAGGGCAGATAATTATACTGAATTTGCTAGGACAATTTATGTTTTTTTTTTTATTTTTCAAGAAAATAATGTCTGTGACCCCTTATTTTTATTCGTTATAAAGTATTTATAAAAAGCAATTCTCTCATTGAATTTAACCAATTCTATAATTTAATGTTTCGTCAATAAAGAAAAATTAAATTTCCCCTATATGACCCATATAAAATAACTGTGATTCTGTTATTTTCAATGAATTTAAATGAAAAAAAGGTTTTTGACCCCCAGTTTTTATAATAAAAGGTGAAAGTACATTTACTCAGAAGTTTCAGAATAATCTATCGTCGAACATTTACACACCCCAGCTTAATAACCTTAACACATAGGGTATAGACACTGATTTATTGTCTCGCCTGTGATGAAAGTGTCAGTATGCCAGACATAGGGATTACAATTCGTGACGGTGTAAACTATTTGTATAAAGCTTTATATTTCAGAAGGTAGAAGGTCTAGATGCTTCATAACTTGTATACAGATGCATCATATGTTAAGAAGTTTCCATCTGTCATCTGTCATATGTCCATTGTCCTTGACCTTGTTTTCTTGGTTAAATGACTGCTTGAACATTTTTTTTTATCAAGTGAAATACTCACTTATCATGAGTACTAGGATATCCATATTTGGTATATATGGGTTCCTTGCAACATCTACATGTCTGTCAGATAGCGTTCACCTGACCTCAACCTCATTTAATGGATCAGTGATCAAGGTTAAAGTTAAGTGGTCAAGTCTGTATCTCAGATACTATAAGCATTAGGTCAACTGTATTTGGTGTATGGAATGATAGTAAGGTGTACATTTCTGACTAACAGATTTTATCTGACTATGACCTCAATTTCATGGATCATTGGACTGGACAATGTTTAGTGTTTGTGGTTGGTCTCTTTCTCAGATACTATAAGGAATAGGGCTACTATATGTGGTGTATGGAATGTAAGGTGTACATATCCGTCTGGCAGGTTTCATCTGACTTTGACCTCATTTTCATGGTTCATTGGACAATGTTAGTTTTTGAGGCTTGATCTATTACTCAGATGTTATAAGCAATAGGTCAATTATATTTGGTGTATGGAATGATAGTAAGGTGTACATGTCTGTCTGACAGGGTTCATATGACCTTGACCTCATTTCCATTGTTCCTTGGTCAATGATAAGTTTTTGTAATTTTGTCATTTTATCAGATACTATAAGCAATATAAAGTCAACTTTATTTGGTGTATGGAATGTTTGAAGGTGTACATGTCTATCTGGCAGGGTTCATATGACTTTGACCTCATTTTTATGGTTCATTGTTCAATATTAAGGTTTTGTGGTTTGATCTGTTTCTCAGGTACTATTAGTGATAGGACCACTATATTTGGTGTATGGAATGATTGTAAGGTGTACATGTGTGTCTGGCATGGTTCGTCTGACCGTGACCTCATTTTCATAGAACATTGATAATGTTAAGTTTATATGATACTTGTAGTAAAACCTATATATATTACAACATGAGTTCAATGATAAGTAAAACAGGCTAGACATTTCAGCATGTGCACTCTTGTTGTTTAAGAAACAAATATTGAACTATTGATGTCTTTTCTGGTTTTATTGCCTCACCTGTGACAAATGAGAGACATAGGGACGCTAATCTGGTTGGTAAACTATTTGTACATGTATATTTATCTGCTTTATTTATAACTCTCCACTTTTATTTTTCATTATTTCTCTCACCCATAGCAACACACATTGTGACGTCAAAATTAACTTACCAAGCTTTGTACTTCAGTGCTTATTTTTTGTATGAAAATTATCCTGATGACGCCTGCCTGGCAGGCAAAAATGTTGACCAGTCTCATGAAGTGTTGTTGTCAAATTGGTACTTTATTATATAATATTTATTGACAACCCTGCATACTAAGGTATCCACTTCAGGAATCTCTATGGAAAGTAAACACAACAGCGTTATAAAAGAGATTATTTGTTTCATTTCCTATATTTTATTCCTAGGAAGTTAAAATTTCAAAAAGAAAACGTTTTCCTAACAAGAAAAACAAAATATTTTTCACGGTAACTTGTGTAGTAGGAGAGCCATTTATCTTAAGTATTATCCAATTTTAGTTTGAGAAGAATTCAACTGCAATATTGTCTCACAGATTAGAGAAAGGTTTAACTAGTGTTTTCCTAAAGATAAGAGATGGGTTTAACTGCACAGGTTTGAGTATAGTTTGACTGTAATGTTGTCCCACAGGTTAGAGAAGGTTTGACTGCAGTATATATATTGTCCCGCAGGTTTTACTAGAATTTGACTGTAGTTTTGTGAAAGGTTTAACTGTAGTGCTGTCCCACAGGTTAGAGAAGGGTTTGACAGCAGAATTGTCCCACAAATTAGAGAAAGGTTTAACTAGTACTGTCCCACAGGTTAGAGAAGGGTTTGATGAAGGGTTTGACAGCAGAATTTTCCCTTAAATTAGAGAAAGGTTGAACTGTAGTGCTGTCCCACAGGTTAGAGAAGGGTTTGACAGCAGAATTGTCCCACAAATTAGAGAAAGGTTGAACTGGAGTATTGTCCTAGAGAAGGGTTAAATTACTGTAAGAGAGGGGTTTTACTTCAAGTGTTGAACTTTTAACAGTCTGGTAGGTGAAAGTTTGGACTAATTATGTAAGATTTTTGTAAGAAAGGGCCAAAGGGGTTTAGTTGTTATATTATAAAAAGGTTTTTACCTGTGGTGTTGTCAGACTGTAGTGTACTTTAATCTTAAGGAGGCATTAATTGTTTGGTCAAATATAGATTTATTATACTCTGGTCAAAGAGATATTAAACTTCGGTTGTCAGACTTTAGTTGTCTAATCTTAGGGAGGCATTAGTTGTTTGGTAAAATATAGTTTTTATACTATGGTTAAAGAGTGATTTAACTGTAGTGTTGTCAGAATCTTTGAAGAGATGGGTTTGTGTTTGTGTGTTTTTGAATCCTGTAAAAATGGAGTTTATCCGATATATTTTCTTCTTGATCTGTAAAACTTTACCATATATATGTTTTTGTATGTATACATCACAAATCTTGCAAAAGCATTTATATTGTCAAATTTCAAGAACAATACAATAAACTATTGGTGTTTACATGCATGACATTTAGTTAGTTACCAAAATATTCATCCAATCTGCCTACACAGATTTTAAACTGAAGCCAGTTCTATATTGTTTCATAGACAGAATGTTCATTTACAATTCCAATATTATATAAGTCCTTTATCAGTGATACCTATTGATTTGACTAGCATACCATCTATTTATTTAAACCCTGTTCTTTATTACTCTTTAATTACTAACTCGATGGTTTTTGTAAATTGCTTTGAAATTGGAATTAATGGTTTCCTCAGTTCCTAAAGCGGTGTATTGAGTGTATGTTATGTTAACTTCATAAATCTGAAGTCTTAGAGAAAGTGCCAATTAGTTACCATTTGCTTCATCTTTATATAGTCTTTACTGTAGATAGTCATACAGTTGTCATGGTGATCTTGACATATATTGTTGGTTTTTTCAGTTCTTAGATTCAGAAAATATATATTTCTGTAGGTATATGTGATATTACATTGCCCATATAAAGACATTTTGTTTTCTTAAAAATATTGTTAAAAAGTCAAAGAATTTTTCACAAAGCGAGTCCTTTTTTATTGCTGCATTGGTTTATTTTATTCCTGCGGCTGTGGTATGACTAGGTTCTGTGAATCTTTTACCTTTAGTGTCTCCACCAGATCTGTTATGAGTTATTATAATTAGAATAATAATATATATAGTACCAAATATTTGCTTTTGACTCTGTTTTCAAAATTATATGCTGTCTTCTATTTCAAGTTTAATTTACTGGTTATCTTTTTAGTGCTGGACTGTGCATGTTTTTAGCTGTGTGTTTCACTTTTACAACATATATAATGATAGGCGACGGTGGAGGTTCTTTTGTGCTCAAGTGAAACAGGTTTATTATCCACCACATTTTGTGTCTGTTTCAAGTCAGACTATCTGGAACATGTGTTGTTTGTTGTTGTACATCTATTTTTTTCAGTGAGTCGATTGTTTATGGTTGATGTGGTCTATTGTGCTATCCATTTTTTTGTTAGTTCCTGTTTCCTGGGACAACATGTCAGGACATTGTGAAGTAAAAAATATTTGCTCTTTGATGTCAAATTTTCCCAGGAAAAAGCACCAATTGGAATATCATTTGCAATATCATGTCACTGGGAAAGCCATTTGGTTAATACGCCTGCTTATTATCTAAAAATATGGACAATGGTTAAAAGATAACCAGTAATCTCTAAATATATATGTTTGACAAAGAATTAGATGTTTGACAGGGAATTAGATGTCCGTCTTTAACTTTAGCTGTTTGTTGTATTTTTAGACGCCACCGTAATCCCTCTCATACTCTTAGATAATATTATTAATGATGTCCCTTTAATAACTCGCGTGAACGATAACGTGTGTATTAATTAACGTTAGCTATAGTATTGAAATGTTCCAGTTAAATTAATGCACATGATTTATCTAGTTTGACGGAATTACCTGTTCGTCCGACAAAACTGATGTGTATTGAGTTGTCAATAAAAGAACCAGTGATGCGTGAGCGACGGTTATAAAACATTGTTGTAAGGAGATGAATACATAAACAATGTTTACAGAATCTGTTAAAACTAACCATCTTATTTCCTTCGTTTAAACGATGTTTTTTTGAAAATATACTTATAGTTACCTGTGAATTAAGACAGACACAGATAATATAGATTTATGAGTTAGATGGTTATAAATATTTTTCTTGGAAGCTTTCATCAGTGTTGCAGGTTTCGAACTAAGGGAAAGATCGACATACAAATACGAAACGCCTTTAAGCATGGCTTTCCTGATGAATTAAATATCGAATTTTTCATTGGTCAATAATACACATCTATTTAAATACAACCAATGGACAAGATGAATACACGTGGTAACTTTGTAATACACAACTACAAATTTATGAATGGAAGTGGTTTAATCAAATTAAAGGTTCAAATTGACAAATGTGTTTAACTGAGTTTTATTTCTATTTTTGTCACTTGTCAATAGCCTATATTCATTCTACAACAAAGGATGCCGTTATAATCGATAAGTATGTTTCAGCTGGGAACAGTATCATGTTCCTGGTTCCAGGTTATAAATATTAGGGACTAATAAAATGTTTTGATTACAGGTACATGTATATTGTTTGGTATGAACACACTTAACAGGCACGTGATATTTATTATTGTTATAATATGATGACCCTACTAGAATTTATACATAAAATGCCTTTCTGGTAATATTACGATCTAATTTTAAAATATCTAGTTTTTATTTTAAAGTCAGAGTCAAATAGATGTATGCTATTTTTTGTTGTATATAAGTAATTTAATCACATGCCTGTCAATTTGAAAAGTATAAGAATGTTACGAACATCAGAGTTTTACTGGGACAACCTTTAAATTAATTGTTTTACTTGAGATAATTGTTTCGTAAGAAGTTTATGATTAACATCTTTTACCACTAATTGAAAAGGGGGGCAGGAAGAAATGTGAAAAATTAGCAGGACCACCAGCATTAATTATCGAGGGGTGGACGGGTACAGGAACATGAGAATGAGGGATCGGAAGTGGGTGTCAGATGGACGAAAGCAGTAGGGTGCGGAAATGGTTACTAGGTTTGTTCTTTACTCTCTTCTTAATTTTCGGTTATTAAATCCAAATAATAAGTATATACATAGAATACGTAAATACATATGGTGCACAGAATGTATAGAGTTCAATTTGCAAAGACCACATTTCATATAAAATATTTGTATAGGTATGTTCCTTCCACACAAAGATCATTACATTCTTTCTGCAACAGTCATTTTGACTTCAAGACTTTTAAGTTGCTGCATATTTATACCTGCCACAAGGGCCACACAACGTGGGAACAGGTTTCGAAATTCCTATCAAAAACGGAGATGTCCAAGGATGACCATTAAGTATGAGCCTGTTGTTTCGTACTTTGGTTTAATTTGTTGTATTGTACATATCATGACCGACTCTAAATAAAATTTACTTACTTACTTACCTGGTGTAGTTTATAGGTGTGTTTACCTTTGTGGTTTTGAATATAAATAAGGCCGTTGGTTTTCCGTTTGTATGGTTTACACTGGTCATTTTGAGCTCTTTGTAGCTTGCCCTTCGTGTGAGCCAAGGCTCCGTATTTAAGGTCGTATTTCTCGAGGGAGGGGCATTTTTCTTGGTAGGGTGACGGAAACATCTAGTGCCAAACCCTTTTCAGATATTTTGTTTATGAAAAATATACCTTGTCGATATCAATAAATAAAATCAGACCTATGTCTTGAAAAGTTGTCTGACTGGCACACATACCACATATTCTATACCCCAGTCAAACTTGAAACGAATAATTAGATATAGGAAGATGTGGTATGAGTGCCAATGCGACAACTCTCCATCCAAGTAACAATTTATAAAAGTAAACCATTATAGGTCAAGGTAAGGCCTTCAACACGGAGCCTTGGCTCACACCGAACAGCATGCTATAAAGGGCCCCAAAATTACTAGTGTAAAACCATTTAAACGGAAAACCAACGGTCTAATCTATATAAAATACTATGTTCCAGAGTCAGCTCAGTAATGTGTACGTTGACCAATACTGGCCCCGTCCCTTCAGAGTCTGTAGCCCCATATTTCTTAGTAACTTAAGATAATCTTTTATGAAATGGTGTGTTTAACATAGGCGGTCCAGAAGCCCCCAATTTGTGGGGAAAATTGATTACATAGGGAATCACTGAGACACGACTGAGCCCCTTCTAGGACAGTCCATGTCCCCCTTTATGAGCATTTCTGGATCTGCCACTGTATAATTACATAATTCGTTCTTGTTATTACGTCCAATTAATATTCTCTTTATAAATGTCATGTGACCGAAACACAAAATGGACTAAGTTGTATATAGACATACCTGGGTAAACGGACCCTGAATACACCGGATTCCTGTCTATTCCGGTCCCAATATTTTCCTTTCATAACCTTTGCAAAATACCCTCTATAAACCGGACCCTGTGTATTCCGAATTCGATCTCATTAGGAAGTCCCATTACACATAATTGCATTATCAAATGCTGTCAGAATCGGTTTAATTTATTGAACTGTACATCATGATCGAGTATTGATCGCCAATCAACACAAATTTGTTTACACAAGAGGGTCCTTACGAGTATTAAACCGTGACCTTATTGTAGTGAACAATATTAAGTGGTCATTAAAATAAATTAATTCAAACAAGAATGCAGAAACTTTATGTACGCCTAAAAGAGAAAATAAGATTTTGATAACATTCTTAATACACCTTCGCCGAAAAGGTCTCGCAAAGAACTTACATTAAAACAAAAGTACAATCTTATTACGGAATATGAAAAAACACCTAAGCCAACGCAAAAAGATCTTGCATTACAGTTTGGGATTGGCAAAACAACTGTTTCATACATTTAAAAGAGAAGTGGTGAATATAAAACAATTTACGAGGACAACACAACATCTGCAAGAGAACTGTACAGTGCATGATAACCTATAAAATGAACTAACAATCGCCATGGTTTATATATTTAATTAATTTTACCAGCATATAACATTATTACAATGAAAAAAATAATTATCTATTTTTTTTAAATCTAATATATCAAACTATTATATTCTTTTAAACTTTAATGTCGAAACACAATTCCACCATTTATTAGATTGCACTTTCATATATAATAGCTAAATGTCTTAAATGTTAACATTCCTAGATGACAATAGACCAGTATTCGCCAAAAAAAAAAAAAATTATATTACATATCTTCAATAACGAATTCTAAAATGTATTAAATAATTCTTTTATAGTAGATTTGACTTTTAAAGTAAATTTTAATAGCGAAATTATGCACGTCATTTATATATTTGCATGCCAGTAATCAATTTGATCTTGAATTTGGCTTAGCTCACAATAGAGAGCTGAAATCAATTTTGTCAACTGCACGAGATTTTCATACGTGTAAATAGCATGTAACTAACACAAGTGATAAAACTGACAGACTGTGGAAAGTCAATTCAGGGTCAACTTTGATGTGTAACGATTGACATTGTTGTGCGTTAGCGTTGAGGCTCTTGAGGAAAGTTCATTACGATTGATTAACGAGAATCTAAATTAGTGCTTTTTTCTCGATAATTTCACAGTAGAGATAACAATTTTGCTTGGTAGAATTGCTGGAAATACGCATTGATAGTTTTGTTTATTATCGTTACAGGAGAATAATTCACTTCAAGTGAGTAAACTCGCATTTTCGAGTATCGACATTACGTTGCACTCGCTTTTGCGAGTGCGACACGATAAATATCGGAAACTTCCGTAACTCTTGCAGACCTGCTAAAAAAGCAGTTTCAGTGTCAATACAATTATGTTAGAAACATTTTTGGTGATCCCGACTGGGGTCACGTTGCTCCAAGTAAATCAGCTACTTTATTTTCCCAGCTGTTTTTGTTATATAACACTATGCTCTCTCGTTATATGTAGACTAGCCTCAGGGACATTATATGTGAACCTTTCTACAAAAAAGCCTGCACAGGTAATACCTCGGATGTACTCTAATAAACATGTCATCGCTGTCCCACAGGTGTCCTTGTGTAAAGAAATGTCAAGGTATTGGTGTATGCTCAATTGGTTAACTTAGATAATCAGTGAGAGATAATTAAAGATCCGATTATTTTCAACCACCTACTTATTGAGCGTTTTAAAATATTTTAATACTGAATTGAAACAAATAAAAATATAACCTTTCTATATTTTCTTTAATTCAAAAAATGAAGTTGTGAACGTAACGTTATTGCAATGAATTATTCGTTTATGCAGATTTTCTTTGACCATTATACGAGTTTATACGTTTATGTAGTTTATTGAATATCGACTCTGAATAAAACTTTGAATCTTTGAATCTTGAATCTCGTAACGAGGGTCTGGATTGGAAAAGGGGGTGGGGGATCTTAATCCAGTATTTTTAGGTTTTGTTTTAAAGTCATTCATCTCTATTTTAATAAATTTTGCCCATTATTCTCTATTCTTTACATATAAGCATATACCCATTATCCATTATTCTCTATTCTTTGTGGTCTATTTTGTAAAATCTACTTTTTTCTCCCTTCTATTCTGCACTTTTTCCATTCTTTATTCTGTAAACCCCATTCAGACCCTCATACACGTAATGAAAAATCTAGTAGTAAGTTCTGCTACTAACACTAGTTGACATGGGTACAGAAAATTTTCATCCGTTGTCCATCCTTTATTCTGTTAACCCCATCCATACCCTCATATACATGACGGAAAATCTAGTACGTTAGTTCTGCTACTAACACAGTCTAGTTGACATGGGACATAGACAATTTTCATCCGAGTGTTTTTCGGCGGAGGACATTTTAATGAAAAATCGGACGTTTCAGCACCAAAGCCTAACCATTTTAGCGAAAATTGAAATGCTCATTTTAGTGAGTCACTGACATTTTTGATCCATTTCATAAAAATAATAAATTAAATTTTATCGTAAACCAAGACAGCACAATGTGAAAAGAATACAGTGCATGCTTTCCTCCAACACATTCGTTTAACACATTTGTTTCAATGGTGAACCAAAGTAAACATATAAACAGCTTAAACATTAAGCCAGAATAAATAACTGCATGTTCATGGTTTTAGTAAGGTGGTGTATTATTCAACCTGGGATATCGAAAATACAATTGAACGGACTAATCTTGCGCTAAAATGGGCTCTAATGTATGCGCTAAAATGTCCCATGTATTTTAAAATTTTCACTAAAATGTCCTCCGCCCGTGTTTTCCCGTCCGTAATATCTTTAACCCTTCCTTGCTGTGTTAGGCAGTTCGGCATCTAGGATTTATACAAAATTCTAGATTTCCATTACCTTTGGATGATATTACATGTAGATATTAGTATTTACAGAAAAGGAAACTAGCCAAACTTAATAAATGCTGAATAGCAAGATGTCAAAATTACAGTAAAACAAAACGAATTAAAATGCATTTCAGTAAAATAATAAATATATAAATTGCAACTGTTAGTAATTATTAATTGATGTAATTCGTGGAAATAATTCTAAACAGTGTCACAAATGTGAAGGCATTAATACTACTACAAAGACGATGTCATTTTATTGCTACAACAAACCACCGATTAAAAAATATACGAAAGAAATAAAGATTAACTTGAAACAAAATATCAGACATTAATGTATACCTTTATTTTTGTTTTCTGTTAACGGTTCTTGGGTTCTCGTACCAATTCACGTTGAATTTTAAAATAATTAAGTTGAAAACATTATTTACAAATAAAAAAAAGATGGAATACTCTCCTGTTCTCTTGGGCCTTCTGAATAGCATAAGTTATTTCCACGTCTGGTACATCTGCTCCTTCTAAAGTCAAATTCATTCTTATTTCAAGAATGAAAAAAAAAATCAAAATGAAACGCTGACTCATTTCCACATTTTGACATTTCGGGATAGTTTTCGTAAGTATTTTTATTTTTCTTTGTTCCCTAACAGTCCCAGGATTTTGAAGGCGGAAAGTTAACCCTTTGCAATAAATAAATAAAACCTTTTAACCTACAACATTAGTTATAAGAAAGAAATATATATACAAAATATTTGCCACTGGACTTGTAACAACAAACTTCCAATCAGTCCAAAATGAGTAGAAATGCCAGTTAGTAAAATTGAGAATGGAAGTGGAAATGTGTCAAAGAGACATCAACCCGACCAAAGAGCAGACAACAGCGAAGGCCACCAATGGGTCTTCGATGCAGCGAGAAACTCCGCACCTGGCGGCGTGCTTCAGCTGGCCCTTCACAAAAATGTATACTAGTTTATTGATAATGGACATCATTCTTAACTCGAAATATACACAAGAAATTAAAATTAAAAATCATACAACAGAGGCTCCTGAATTGGGAAAGGCGCTAAAATGCAGCGGGTTAAACATGTTTTTGAGATCTCAACCTCCCCTATACCTCTAGCCAACGAAATTTGCTTCAGAACGAAATCCTACTTTTTAATTTTAACTTTTAATAAAATCGCACGAAGACAATAATCAGACAGTCCTATCTTTCTGAAATTAATGCATTAAAGCTCATTTTAAAAATATGATGCTTGCAATTTAAATTGCTTGGTCTTTCTTCTTCTGTAAGTATTATCCTTCCATTTAGGAACACCAAGAATTTCTTGTATCAATAAACGTATATACACTATTTACAGGTTCTCCATATGTCCTCTCAGGGAAATATGTACATGTATACACGACCCAAGAGTCACACATACATTTCCAAATTTGCTCAATAATATTCTTTAAAATCTAAAATCATTTTGCAACAATCAATGAAATAATAATAATTAAAGATTTAACCAAGCTTTGAAAGTGTTCAATTTACACACACACACTTCTGTTAACCCTGTTTACCTGTTGACTTTTGTTTAGAATAGCAGATGTGCGTTGATCGATATTTACGACATGCAGTCATGCGTTTATAACCCTTTATCTCCAACTTCTCCGGTAATGATTGACAGGTATTGTAATCAATGTAACACATAAATCGGGTACAATAAAGGTATCATGTTTTAAGTAAGTAAAACAATTCTTTCTTTATTAGAAGACAAAATTAAAATTAAAACATGTTGAAACTACACAAGTAATTTAATTGACACAATTTAAATTTGGTATAAATAAAGACGTGTTTATTTTTTTTTGTATAATTATCTTATTTGCACTCACAAAAGATAGCAAACTTCAGTATCAGAATTGATTTTAAATCGTAATTTCCAAATATAAGATTGTCAGCGGACTTCATGGATCAATAGGGACATAATCTAGGTGACAAGTTGTGATAATTTCATTTTGTCCATCAAGGATTTTCCTGAATTTTAATGAATGTCCATCACGGAATCGAGGACGGAATCAAGGAATACGCGTTTTATAGTATTGCAGTGTAGAAACCTGCCAAATTCTTTAAGTCAAGCCCTTCAAAATTATTCAACAGTGATATTATCCATGTGCTTCTTTGTTTCCGTAACCAATTATTGGCATCGATATGTAATCACTTCCATTCATAAATATTTGTAGTTGTGTATTACAATGTTACCACGTGTATTTATCTTGTCCATTGGTCGATTTAAATAGATGTGTATTATTGACCAATGAAAGAATTGATATTTAATTCATCAGGAAAGCCAGGCTCAAAACGTTTCGTATATGAATGTCGATCTTTCCCTTATATACTTAGTTTGAAACCTGCAACACTGATAAAAGCTTCCAAGAAAAATATTTATAACCATCTAACTCATAGATCTATATTATCTGTTTCTGTCTTAATTTACAGGTAACTATATTTTCAAAAAACATCGTTTAAACGAAGGGAAATAAGATGTTTAGTTTTAACAGATTCTGTAAACATTGTTTATGTATTCATCTCCTTACAACAATGTTTGTATAACCGTCCCTCACGCATCACTGGTTCTATTATTGACAACTCAATACACATCAGTTTTGTCGGACGAACAGGTAATTCCCGTCAAACTAGATAAATCATGTGCATTAATTTAACTGGAACATTTCAATACTATAGCTAACGTTAATTAATAATACACACGTTATCGTTCACGCGAGTTATTGAAGGGACATCATTAATATTATCTAAGAGTATTAGAGGATTACGGTAAACGTCTAAAATACAGCAAACAGTTAAAGTTAAAGACGGACATCTAATTCCCTGTCAAACATCTAATTCTTTGTCAAACATATATATTTAGAGATTACTGGTTATCTTTTAACCATAGTTCATATTTTTAGATAATAAGCAGGCGTATTAACCAAATGGCTTTCCCAGTGTGTATTAACCTAAAATTATTGCATTTTGGAATGGATAAAAATGTTGCATGCTGATCAATGTCACCTTGACTTTATCCTTTGATGTCAATGTCATGCAATATGATATAATGCTTAAGCCAAAAGGGCAAAAACCAAATAGAACTGGTATCTCCATTTGTTTTAACACATTTAAAAGTGAATATAGTTATACTATTCTTTCCAAGTCTGTGTGTGTATTAACAAAAGTAGGTCACAGTGACGTTAACTTGCATCTAAGGAAATGAGTACATTGAGTAGATCAGCATTGAATTTGAAAATAAAATTACAGTTAGCTTTTTTTCTTTCTTGTAAAACTTCCTTTAAAGTATGCATCATTGTTCACCTGCCATGACTGTCATTACTAAAAATTACAGAAATGGATAAACTGAATAAAAATTTCAATTAAGGAATCCTGAAAATTCTGTAAATGTATAGCTGGCAAAATTTAGGACTAATAAGCCATCAAGCATGGTCTCCAAAGTTGTAAATATTAATTTGACAAAATATAATTTATTTTTTGATATGAAAAGTCATTGGATCAAATGCTACCAAACATATTATACAGAAGTCCTCCATAACAGTAAGAAAATCACTGAAAATAACAGTCAATATACTAAACAAGAACCATAACTCACAAACAGAGTTTGAATTTGGGCAGTGAGTCACTTACCCTTCTAGAGTTATGCCCCTTTATTACTTGGAAAATTGTTAATTTTTTCGTTTCCACACTGTAACTAAAGTTTGCCTCATGTAAATTTTATGAAACTCATACACAGTGCTAAGAACCAAAACTCGCAGACAGAGTTCAAATTTGGGCAGTGAGTCATATACTGTTCTAGAGTTATGCCCCTTTATACTTGGAAAATTGCAATTTTTGATTTCCGCACTCATCTAAAGTTTGCCTCATGCAAATTTTATAAATCTCAGAGTTTGAAATTTGGGCAATGAGTAAGCTACTGTTCTAGAGTAATGCCCTTTTATAACATTGAAAAATGCTAATTTTTTTGTTCCTTTGCACTCAACTTAAGTTTGCCTTCATCCAAATTTTATGAAACTCATACACAATGATAAGAACCAGAACTCACAAACAGTGTTTGAATTTGGGCAGTGAGTCATTTATTGTTCTTGAGTTGTAAGTATTTTGATTGCTCTGAAATTGTACCACAAGGTTCAATACCACAAGTAGAAGGTTGGGATGCATTTTGGGGTTAATTGCCCAAACCATTCAGGAATTAGGGGCCAAAACAAGGATTTTTCTAGTTTTCAGACAATAACTTGTATTTAAGAGTATGGATGTCTCTTAAATTGTACCACATTTTACAAAAAGAAAATTTCTTCAAATATTATATTGGGGTCAAGTTTTTTTCCTCAAGATTTAAGAAATTTTCAATTTTCAAAAAAAAATTGGGGGTCCAATTTTATTTTGCTAATTCTTTGTATATAGTCTGGAAACAGATTTACTAAGTATTGCGCAACAGCACAGTGTATTGCACAACAGCAAGAAATCTTCAATTGAACACAAATTCAAATCATATAACCAATTTCAAGTTCTTTGACTACATTTATTCTGTGTCAGAAACCTATAATGTGTCAAATATTTAATTACAATCCAAATTCAGACCTGTATCAAGCTTTGATATTGTGTCCATTATTGCCCCAACTGTTCAGGGTTGGACCTCTGCGGTTGTATCCAGCTGTGCTCGGCGAAGCACATTTTTGTATCCTGGAAACACAAAGAAAAATAGAAGGCTGACTTGATATCTTCATTGTTTTAAGGTATAAATTATTATACTTTTCAATAATAATACTTGAATACAAAAGAAATGTTATCTGAACAGATAGTGTTTCTTTGATTACATTGAAAATGACGTCATAAATAAAATTCCTAACAATATATCTGAACAACATCGGATAAGTTTTCATATTTCAGTTTCAACAAAATTATCCTGGAAATAATTTTTTTTTTTTTTGTAATTTGGTAAAGATTATTTAGTCTTCATTCCTCGGTCATGAAGCCAATAATGTAGGGTATCTCAACAGTACGATTGCTTTTCTGATTGATAGCGATTTTTATGCCCCTGTTGTAGCGGAGGGGCATTAAGTTTTACCCTTGTCCGTCTGTACTTCCATCCGCCCGTACGTCCCAAAATAATTTCCCCCGTTCTTTAACTTAAGTTTGTTTCAGCCAAATAATATCATTTTTTGAATATGAAACGAATACACAATGCTTATTAACACCAAACACAGATCAAGTTCAAATTTGGGTTGCATCACTTTCAATGTTGTCGAGTTATGTCCCTTTAAATTTAAATTAGCATATTTGTCATTTCCACAATCTAACATTACTTAAATTGCCTCTACCAAATGTTATGAAACTCATACACAATACTTACTACCTCCACTACAGATCAAGTTCGAATTTAGGTTGCGTCACTTTCACCGTTTTGGAGTTAGGTTACATTATAAATTAAAAAAAGGCTAAATTTTACAGCTCCCCACTCTTAACTTTAGTTTGCCTCAACCAAATGTTATAAAGAATGCTTATTACCACTAACCACAGATCAAATTCAAATTTGGGTGGCGTAACTTACATCGCTCTCAAGTTATGTCCCTTTATAGATGGAAGATTGCTGCATTTGCCGTATATTTACAAGAGTAGGCATCTGTGTCCCATGGCACATTCTTCTTTAATTTGTATTAAATGTCATAATTAGTAAAATGTAAATATAATTGATTGCCTTAGTAATATAGATTCAAAATCATTTTATTGTACTTTTAATTTTGCAAAAACCAATATTAAAATAGCTATTTAAACGGACTTCATTCTTTTTCACAGGTAACAGCTGTCTCATTTTAGTTTTTATACAACCGCAAAAAATTTTGCGGTCGTATATTGGTATCATATCGTCGTCGTCAGCGTCGTCCGAAGACATTTAGTTTCCGGACAATAACTTTAGTACAAGTAAATAGAAATCTATGAAATTTAAACACAAGGTTTATAACTACAAAAGGAAGGTTGGGATTGATTTTGGGGGTTATAGTCCTAACAGTTAAGGAATTAGGGGCCAAAAAGGGCCCAAATAAGCATTTTTCTAGTTTCCAGACAATAACTTGTGGAACGGTGTATGGACCTCTCTGAAATTATACCACAAATTTCCATACCTCAAAGGGATGGTTAGGATTGGCTTTGGGGGGGTAATGGCTCAAACCGTTTAGGAATTAGGGGCAAAAAAGGGTGAAAAACAAAGGTTTCCTTGTTAATGGACAATTACTTTTAAGTACAATGTTTTGTGTTTGGATGACCTCCCTTACACTGATTTTAAATTATGTATAAAGAAATGTTCTATTGTCTTGAGGTGATTAGCTGTCAATTTATTTTTGGAAGTTACTATTAAAAATGCTGATTAAGGAATATTAATTTTAGACATGAATATGTATGTCATTTTCTATTTTAAGACTTTTATGATGTATTTAAATGGGTAATTATGATTGCAAACTCCATTGAAATTTGTGAATTGAGATAATGACCATATCTTGAGGAAAGAATTTTTTTTTTGAAAAGGGAGGGGTAAAAGAAATTGTTGGGGACATTTTTTTTTCTCATTTCAGATTTCAGAAATTAAAAGAAAATTTCTTCAAATATTTTTTTTGCAAAAAAGGGGAATTTTTTTTTTTTTAAATCAATTCGCAACAGCATAGTGTATTGCACAAAAGCAAAAAAAAGGGGGGGTAAAAATTTTTTTAGTTTCCAGACAACTTGTGGAATTTTTTTGGGGAGGGGTATAATTTGCAACAGCATAGTGTATTGCTCAAAAGCAAAAAATTGAATATAAATTCAAATCATATAACCAATTCTAAGTTCTTTGACTACAGTTATTCTGTGTCAGAAACCTATTATGTGTCAAATATTTAATTACAATCTAAATACAGACCTGTATCAAGCGGCAATATTGTGTCCATTTTTGCCCCAACTGTTCAGGGTTGGACCTCTGCAGTCGTATCCAGCTGCGCTCGGCGAAGCAATTTATTATACTTAATTCTTCTTCAGGAGAAAAAATATATTGGTCTCATTGGTCAAATAAATAGTATTAGTATCAAAAGAATAGATGGAAGATATAGATACTTTTGCAAATAATTGCATGAAGTAAAAAAGGAAAACGCATGGTTTCATTCTGTAATTTAATATGGTTCCTGAAAGTTTATAACACTTCAGTTATATGCAATAACGAATTGACACTGATTTCAATAATATTATCAATGAATTTATAAATAAGTCATTATGGCTTTAATAATACCATAAATAATGAACTTAAGCTTCCATGTAACCCTGAATAATTATAATAAAGAGACAAAGTGATTAAGCTCCTCCCTAATGATGGAATTTGTTTATGACTGGATCCAAAAATCTTGCATTGATCTGATTCCTGCAAGAAGATTTTGGAAATCAATTTTTTTATATTGGAATATTGTTCTGTTCAACCAATTGCCTTGGTTACAATTGGAGAAAAGTTGCTGGATCAATTAATGGATTTTTCCAATAGACAGAATCATTCGTAATATTAGGCTCCTTACCAAGGCCCTGTTATAATGTAAGTAAATATAATTTCATTGATTTTCTAACCAATTTTCCATTTCTATTAATGGAAGCCATTTTCTTTCTGTCCATACAAAGAATGAACTGCCCCTGCAGGTTGGCAAGACAACAAACATGGCTGAGGTAATGTTTCTTATCTATTTTTTTCAATTAGTGATGTTTTCAGTTAGTTGCTTTAAATGTACTGAATTAGTACATGTACTGAGCTTCTGTTGTTAGCTACTTTTGAAAAAGCCTGTATTTGATATAATAGAACTAGTTGGGACATATTATTATTGATCAAGCTTCAGTCTGAGAATTTCTTACTGTAAATGGTGCTTAAATCTTCTTTTGTCTTAGACATTTCTACAAGATTCATATTTAGGACACATCGTTTCACACCTTTCCTTAGTGTGATGAAAATTTATTAGTTTTATGAATGACTTTGAGCAGATCAATATTCGTGTATTTTTTAAATTATAAAAGGACATATTTTTTTTTATAATTTTAGATTGCAGGCTCTGACATAAACATGTATATTTGGCAACAGTCTATACATTAATTAGTTACAAGTGATGATTTCAATAAATATTATCATCAAACTTTCCAAAATATATGCTATATACACATACCTTGTGTATTGTTGAAGACAAGATGTGTTTTTATATTTACTCTCCAATAGATGCATACTCCAAGTCTCTATTTATTTATACTTGTAAGATCTCTATGGGCACTCCAGCTTGTTTCCAATAAAAACTGGCTGCAAGGATATAGCAAAGAGTGCTGAAAGTGGCATTAAGCACTGTCAATCAATCATTTGAAGTGTTGTTGATAGTTTTAAAACCATAATACTTGTTGTTCTTTATGTTTTTCCAAAATATGATAATGTTACCCTACCAATTATTTGAAATTGAGGGCAGAATATTTCAGTGAGGTATGAAATTGGCCAGTTTTTTCAGGAAGATTGTCAGCAATCAGGAATACCTGCACTTTAGAAGGTGGCTAGTCTCTTGTAAATTCATGTACCTAATTAAATTCATTTCATAAAACATGTAAATGAAATGTTCAGACTTATTTATCATGCAATTCAACTGGTCCTAAATCACTTGACTTCTTCAATGTACAAAAAATTCTTCAAAATTTTACCAGAGCAGTGAACTTGACCTAGACTTAAATTATATTTAGATTGGTATACTGATTTTGTGTCATGGATGATACCCCATATCCTTTGTTTTTCTATTTTACTTTTAAATGTTTCATTTACCAAGGGAAATGGCCACCTTTTTTACAATGGAAAACCAAAGTATAAACCACCACTTTGTAAGCAAGACTTGTATAAAATGTATCAGAGAAGGGATTTTTTTTTTTTTATAGACAATGGTCTGAATCTCTTGACTGCCCACAAAGTTCTTTATTCTTTTTAAAATAGAAAGTCATCCCAAAATGAATAAGAAAAATCTACAGTTTTCAGAAATTATAAGTACATTAAGGTCACATTTTTTAAATGGTTGAATTTTTCCATCTGACCCCAAGCATGACTGTTTAACTATAAATGAAAATTGGTGAAGGTTATCTGTAAATATAACTACAATAAGAATTATCATTCAATTATATAAGATGCCTTTTCCAATATATGCATTCATCAAAGACAATAGACAGTACCCATCATTTGTTAAAGTTATCTAAATAAGAATTTCTTGAAAATAGTTAGGGCAAATATTTCCCTTCAATTTATTTCACATCACAGGCTATATATATATGTGTGGACTTTGATGTAATTTCAACATTATGTAGCCTTATCGCCTATTTTTAGAAATTTTTTTATTCCAGTCAAGGTAATGGCATAAATAGTTTAATATGTCAGTAGTAACATGGATGGAATTTACTTGGTTTTCCTTCCTTGAAATGTTATTGGTTGAAAAAGCAATAACTGTAAAGTCGACTTTATGACACATTTCTGAACATGTTACCAAATTTTAAAAAATTCCTACAGAGGATCCAACACTGTTATTATAGTAGATTTTGGCAGATATTGTGTAATTATCCAAAATTGATTAAGAAAATTTACATTGGACTTGAAGTTATGCTTTGTCTTTCCAATAAAATTAGTTCCATATTGGTTAAGCATGTCCTTCAATGCAAAACATACAAAATTAGCAATATTGTATCAAACTGCTTTCAACAACAATGTCATAGCAATAGATTACATTTTGATTTTATTGTCTTGCCTTGACAGAGTCAAAAAGCAAGACAGGTATGGTGTTTCCGGCAGCGGCGTCAACAATGTATTAGTTTGTGAATGATAAGGTTTAGTTTATGGTGAACCACTAGTGGTAGGTTAATGACATTTGGTATGCAGTTGTATTAGCATTGGCTCATCTCATTCCCATGGAGATTATTTGGCCTTGCCCCCTCAGTCATGGTCTATTGACTTTGAAACTTTTGCTTAGTTTACATGTATTAAATTTGTGATTAGGTCAGTTTATGGGGAACCACTAGTGGTAGATCAATGATATTTGGTAAATTGGTATGCAGTTGTATAAGCATCGGCATATCTCATTTCCATGGAGAATATTTGGCCCTGCCCTCCTCAGTCATGGTCTATTGATTTTGAATCTGTTGCTCAGTTTACATGTATAAGTTTGTGATTAGGTCAGTTTATGGGGGACCACTAGTGGTAGGTCAATGATATTTGGTATACAGTTGTATAGGCATTGGCATATCTCATTTCCATGGAGAATATTTGGTCCTTACCCCTCAGTCATGGTCTGTTAACTTTGAAACTTTTGCTTAGTTTACATGTATTAGTTTGTGATTAGATCAGTCTAAGATGAACCACAAATGTTAAGTCAATGATATTTGGTATGCAAACGTATAGGCATTTGCAAGTCTCATTTCCATGGAGATTATATAGCCCCACCACCTCATCATGGTTCATTGACTTTGAAACTTTTACATAGTTTACAAGTTAATGTTTGTGTTTGGGTTTGTTTAAATGGAACGATATAATAAGTCAATGGTATTTGGTATGCAGTTGTATTAGTATGGGCAGGTCTCATTTCCATGGAGATTTTTCAGCCCTGTACCTTCAGTTATGGTTCATTGACTTTGAATATTTGCATTACTTACATGTTTAAGTATTGCTATTTTAATTTCAACATTTGCATTATCAAAATAACAAAAAGGCGAGACATATCTCTGTATTAACAGTTTATTATTGGTGAAATAATTTTAAAATATTTAATGTATTAATTTGTGATAAGGTCAGTTTATGGGGAACCACTAGTGGTAGATCAATGATATTTGGTATGCAGTTGTATTAGCATTGGCACATCTCATTTCCATGGAGATTATTTGGTCCCACCCTCAGTCATGGTCTATTGACTTCAAAACTTTTGCTTTGTTTACATGTATTAGTTTGTGATTAAGTCAGTTTATTTGGAACCACTAGTGATAGGTCTTCGATTTTTGTATGCAGTTGAATTAGCATTGGCACATCTCATTTCTAGGATTGTTTGACCCTGTACCTTCAGTAATGGTTCATTTACTTTGAATAACTTACTTTTGCATAATTTACATAATCAAGAATTGCTTTTTTGATTTCAACGTTTGCTTTTTACTATCAAAATAACAAAAAGGTGAGATATATCACAGTTTATTATTCAAGAGATTGATAGAATCTTGATTTCTGATATGACTTAATTGTTAAGGTTAGGTATTCTTGCCATACAATGTTGGCTCTTTTAATTGAAATTGTTACTTCTATATATGTTTTTTTGTTAAGATGTATTCAGTGGTTTCTTTCTTAGTGACTTTCTTAGCATGGCTTCCATTTTTTCATGATGATAGATCTATGATAGATCTATGATAGACTCTTGTGTGGGGATTGAGAGATTGAGATGTGGAATAAACAATTTGTTGTCTACTGTAAAGGACCATAGGTTAACCTAGATGTTGTTTTTGGTCTTTTATGTTGTTGGGTTACTATCTCACAGGCATGTACACCAGGGTTTCCGCTGGCGGTCGCCATTTTCGCATTTTGCGAAAAAATAAAAATGGCGATTAAAATTGTTATTGGCGAAAGAATTTGGCGAAAGAAATAGAACAGTTCGACTTCGTCCATTGTTTACTTTTTCGGGTTACTCAGACTTTTCCGGTTACTCGGACTTTTCCCTGATCAGACAATACTGGAATTCATCTTGAACTCGTTACGATTTTGATAGAAAATCAATAATCAGCCGATTGCATTGTATACCTATCGGCAACAAAGGATTATAATTAATAAAGTGTTCATGAAATGATGTGGTTAATTGGCTCCACATGTCATTTTAAGGATTTTTTTAGAACTTTGATTGAAATAATTGTTTTGAAGAGTATACTTTACAACGTTTTAGCGACGCACGTGTTTGAAGCATATTTTACGTCTGCTCTTTTCTATTAACGATGGCCTGGGAAAAAAACTGTTGTTATGACGAAAAATGTTCAAAAGCAAGAAAAATGTCTGACTTTAAATTTTATCCTATAACTTTTGATAGAAATAATTTTTGAAGTGGGTAATTTACAATCGTTTTAGTGACGCGTGTTTGAGGCATAGTTTTACGTCCAAACTTTTCTTTTAATGATGGTCCGAAAAGAAAACTATTGTTGAGAAGAAAAATATTCAAAAGTAAGAAAAATCTCTGACTTTAGTCTTTATCCTACAACTAGACGGAAGCACCTTATAAACTATCATAGATAAATCCGTGTTCCCGGCAGAAGTCAAAATTATGATTTCATGATCTATATTGCAATTTTACAGTATCTTTTAAAAACTAAATGTTTGTTATTATTGAGTGTTAATCATTAAAAATATTAAGAATTATAAAAGATATAGTTAGTTTTCTCGTTTGAATTGTTTTACATTTGTCATTTCGGGCCTTTTATAGCTGACTATGCGGTGTGAGTTTTGCTCATTGTTGAAGGTTGTACAGTGACCTATAGTTGGTAACTTCTATGTCATTTGGTCTCTTGTGAAGAGTTTTCTCATTGGCAATCATATAACATCTTCTTATTTTATATAAAAATGTGACAAACTGATTTTTTGTTAAAAGAAGGAAAATTTTAAACGAAAAAAAAATTTATATTATTGGCGAAAAAAAATTGAAAGTGGCGAAAAATATAGTTTGGCGAAAGAGATGGCGAAAAGAAAATTGATCCAGGGAAACCCTGATGTACACCATATCCACTTTTAAATCATATCTAAAGTCTAAAACACTTTCATTCAGTATTTTTTTAGATTTATATTTTTTCTGTTGAAAGTTTTCTTTTTGTTGTATTTCTGTAGACGTCATTACATTATGCCATTGCTATTGTAAATACTGTTATATTAGCATCTTGGAAATTGGTGGTTTTGAGTTTCAATCATTGACAGTGTTCATCCCAAATACTTTAAAATTATGTCTTTTGCTACTTTATCCACAGAATTAAAAGACTCAAACTGGTTTTCCTCAGAGTTAGAATAACTTGTTCAATGAGGTGACGTGTCTTCCTGAGTATTCTTACCTTATTTATATGTATTGTGTTAAATATTTAGCTCAGCATTATAGAAATATCTTCTTTCTGTCAAGAATATGATTTAAAGAGGATTAACATCTATCCATTCTATAATATATGTTCAAGTCTTAGTATGTGAATTAGTTTAAACATCAATTAAGCAGCATGATTTGTGCCTTGTATGGTTAATTGAATGAACTACATTGTAGTTTCTTTACTCAATTAATTTTCATGAAAATGTTTTTAATCAATAAGACAGTAGAATTCCATCAGTGTAGAAAATTTAATGGTGTTAAGAGTCTTTTCATCCTATATAGTGTTGTTACTTTAATCAATCTTTATTAAACCTAAGACTTTTAAACCAAAAAAAAAAATAACTATATTGCTTGGAATATTGCAAGTGGCTTGTCATGTATCCTACCCTTTTGTGGTTGTCCTATTATTGTAAATCTCACACTTTGTGATACAAAAGAGATACTGATCCATTTATTGATTTTTGCAAATTTCTATCTGTTTTGTTAAAAAGAGTTGTTGGTTTTCTTGTCTTAAACATTGTTGTCAATAATGGAAATTTATTGCTCATTGTTGTGCAGCATCAAAGTCTGTGAATTAGAAAACAAGGATGTTTTATAATCAAAGGTTAAATGAAAGTCATCACAGGAAAGCCAGAATTAATTGCATGATGGCATAACTTGTTTGATGTAGTTTCAAACACAGAAATTGTGCAATTGATTTCTCTCCTTGCTTTTAAACAGTCAAAAAATCTATAGTATATTGTATTGTACCACTATTTAATACTGAAAGATAAACATATAAAAATAAGGAGATACCGTATTATAGCCGATGAGACAACTGATAATACACCCCAGAGTTCAAATGGTGTAGATGTAAGCAACTACAGGTCACTTCTACATATTACATATAATCAAACCTTACTTCAATTGAGATATTTGTCATGCAGATTGTTTTTACATTTTATATTGCATTGAAAAACTCATTGGTCTTTGATATCACGAATTTAGCTCAAAAATTTCATCAGATTGAATACTTAGATATATAGAATAACCATACATTGTCTCGAAATATAAATTTTATTTGTACAAGGCTTAAAAACAGGTAGAAAGCGTCAGGCTTTGCCGAGCATTTCTATCCTGTTTTGAGCAGAGTACAAATAAAATTTCTATTTCGAGACAATGTATGGTTATTCTTTATATACTGCAACTCCTACAACTGTTCCAAATGAAATATTTAGGGTAAAAACCATTGTTTTTTAATTTGGAGCGAACAACGTAAAAATTCTGCGAATTTTTACTTTTATTGACGTCATAAATAAAACTATAAGGAAACAAATTGTCAACGTCATAAACAAGGCAATATACGGTCAGTGACTGTATATCACAAATGATTATATGGTCAATGCAATTTGAATGCACAAATAGCACAGCTGCAGCTGCAGTATATAACAATAATACATAAAAAGGATAACACGAATTACCAAAAATATATTGGATAGTACAACACACCACACCAAACACAAACACCTGACTCCTCCAAAATATCAAAAATAGACATACTTAACAAAGACAAAAAACAATGAACAACACATGTTCTAGATATCCTGACTTGGTACAGGCACAGAATGTGGTGGAAACGTGCATTCCTCCCCCTCTCCGTTTTTATAAACAATAATCTTGCGTCCTCCATAACTGAAAAAGAGATATATTGTTGTTCTGTAGTATGTAATTGTTGTGCATTGCAATAATTTTACTGTTTGTTTTTACTATTACCATTTGTAATAAAAAAAAGACAAATAGATTATGTCTCATAATAGAATTTATGAAAACTGATAGACATATTCTATTTTATATAAAGATTTTAATTTATTATTTTTTGTAATTTTAGGGAACTTTAACTTAGCTATGTCATCAGAATCATTTGACGAATCATCTAATTTGGTTGTTACATCCCCTAATGGAAATGATGATGAAAAAATCAGCAAACATAAAGAAGATAAAGGAAAGCTACGTGTCCGAGACAAAAGTCCTTCAAAGGGATTTGGTTTTATGAAAAAGAAGCGATCAAAATCACCATTTAGTTCACCATTCAAATCATCTAAGCCTCCTAAATCACCATCAAAGTCACCTTCAAAAGAAATATTAACTGAAGAATATAAAGATATTGAAAAGAAAATAAGTGAAAAGAAGTCAGAAGAATGGAAAATATTCCAGCAAATGCAAGATCGCATAAAGCAGAATCTCTTTCAGACTCAAAGTACACTTCATAAACTCTCAGCTAGTTTTGATGATGATATTGAACAAGCTGAAAAATCCAAATTAAATGTTGATGAAACAAATGATAGTATGTCTCTTATTAAACGTGAAACTGGTGAAGACCTTGATCTTACAGAATACAAAATGGCAGATGATAATACAACAGAAGTTGAGTTATTGAATTTCTCTCAAGAAGTTTCAAATCTCAAAGTAACACCAGATATTTCTCCAAGAGGTACACCTAAACCACCAGCAAACAGTTTAAGAGCAAGTAGTGAAAATTTACTTGGATTAGATAAAACTTCTGTTTCTGTTGACACTGGATATATTGATCTTCTTGGACTTTCTACAGACGAACAAAATACTAATGTGGATAATCAAGTGCCGCCATCTTACATGAATGAAGATCTACTGGGATTAGAAGACTTTGTAACAGATCAGTCCCAACAAGGAAGTAGTTTATGTAGTAGTTTTGATGGTTCAGATATGTTATACAGTAGTAATGTCCAATCTCATAGTGAAATGTCATCTTGTCGATCCACACCATTGGGCTTTGAATCAGCATTCTGGGAAGGTCAGGACAAGGTCACACACATTCCTTCTGATTTTGTGAGTTCAATGGTAGATGAATTTTTACAACTTGATACAATGAAGGGTACAGATGTTTCTCTTGGTTCATTTAGGAAAGATAAACCTGCCTATATGCCTGAATTGTTTGATCCATTGACCCCTCCCTCAATTACCACAGCGACAACCAATATAACTTTTCCACCATCTAACATTCAGACAAATGTAGATCCTTTTGCTTCTTTACTGGAGGACAAAGACATAGAAAATATGAATAGTAAAGATGACACTGAGTTACAATCTGATTCTTCAGCATTTGCTACACGAGAATATGATAATTTAGGCTTCAGAATGCTGTCTGTTGATGTCCCTCCAGAACTGGAATCTCAAGGGACTGAACTGAAAAATCCTTTCTTGTGTGATACAGGACAGGAAACGTCTCAACAACAAACAGCAGATGTTTTTAGTGACAATAACTTTTTCTCTGATATGCTCAGCACATCTGATATACCTACTAATGGAAATATCTGGGGTGATATTACAGAAAATATGGACAATGCACAAATCGAGGGAAGTATCAACCCATTTGAAGAGGATTTCTTTGCTGCTGATCAGATAACTCAATCAGATGTTCCTATACCAGGTAGAAAAATGTCTTTAAATAATCCTTTTCTCATGATGGATGAATCAGATTTTGATCCTACAAGTGATGAATCTACAATAAATCCCTTTATAGATCTTGAAAAACCTGCTTCAGCTAAACATAAATTTCTATCAGACTGTGACAAATATTTATCTAATTTCACTGATTTGGATTCAGTTGTTTCTGACACTACCAAAATTTCAACGGATTTAGAAAATTTTGATCCATTTGGTACTGCTGTTGATAAGCGTGACTCGGGAATCAGTGATAAGGTGGAAAATGGAGTTGTAAATGATGTTAATTTGATTGTTGATTCAACAAATTTTGATGATGATGATGATGATGACAAAGAAGAGGATGATGACACATTTAGATTGAAAATAAAACCAATCATGAGTGAATCAAAAATATTGAATACAGTGCCTGTACCTGCTCTTGTACCACCTCCTAGGCCTAGTAGGTCACCTCAGCCGCCTAGGGAAAATCCATTTGATAGGGAATCTCCCGCTGAAGAAAATTTTGCAGAATTCAAAGATCTTCATGAAGAAACAAATGAACCAAAAGTAATAGATTCTTCTTTTAAAAGTAGTGATATATCTACTGATATCAATTCTCCAGAAGAAGAAAATTTAGAACCACTTTCACCATTTTATGCAAAGGCTGATCTAGAAAAAGAGGGATGGCATTTAATGTTGAGGCAGCCAACAAAGAAAAAGTTGGCTTTAGCAGGAAACCGCTTCTGGAAGGAAGTTTATGTTAAATTGGTTCAACAAAAAGAAGGTCCAACTCTTCAAATATTTCGTGATGACAAAAGTGCTGAAATTCTCCAAGAACTTATACTGCAACCTTGCTATTCAATATCAGAACCTACATTGCAACATTATGACCAATACGGTAAAATACACACAGTAAAAATACAGTATATCTTCTACAAAGAAAGAGTTGGGATAAGACCTGATAGAATTAAACCCTCATTTGTCAAAAAACCAAAAGCTACTATGATACTTGACCATGCACCACAAGTATCAGAAATGATGAAATTTGGTTCTTTAAAAAAGGACGAGATAAATACATTTGTTCGTCTCATAGAAGACACAATGATGAACATGGATGCTCGCCGTGAAAAAACATTGACTTATGTGAAAGATGAAGTTTCTGCAGAGGTTTGGGATGAATATAAGACTGTGCTTGACAAGCAGGGTAGAGTTTTATCTCAGAAAGTAAGATGTAGAATTTTTTTCTTAGCTTTTGTCACTGGAATGCCTGCAACAGAATTAGGCATCAATGATAAAAGAAAGGATGGTAATGAAGTTGTAGGTCGTCATGACATTCTACCTATCAAAACTGAAGAATGGATCAGACCAGAAGATCTTGAATTTCATTGTACAGTGAACAAAGAACTTTTTGAAAAAGATGGAACAATAAGATTTCATCCTTTAGATGCATGTCGGTTCGAATTAATGAGATATCGTGTCAGACTGCGAGAAAATAAAGAGTTGCCCCTTCAGTTGACAATAACGCAAGAAGTTAAAAAGAAAAAGTTTGAAATTAGGTGTGACCTCCTTGTAACTGGATATCATTCTTTCAGTAAGAAGCATGGTCAGTTTCCATGTGAAAATATTGAAGTCAGATTTGCAATACCAGAACAATGGATATATTTATTTCGATATGAAAGACGGTTTGGGTATGGCTCTTTAAAATCAGCATGGAGAAAACCTGGGAAAATCAAAGGACTGGAAAGATTGACAATGATAGCTCAAGGATTAATGACTCCAACTCTTATGGAAACTGATGTTGGTGTTGCAAAGTATGAGAATGTATATCATGCTGTTGTTTGGAGGATACCTAGACTTCCAGAAAAAAGTGAAGGTAATTAAACTAACTGTCATGGATTCTGTCAGTGCCTTTTTCAAAACAAATAAAATTCTGTTACAAATAAAAATAAAAATTATGGGTGGTGGGGTATAAAAATAAGTGTTGTCCAGCCCCAGAACTCTCATACTTTTTTTCCTTGAATAGCCCTAAATTAAAAGAATATTATTATAGTATTAATTAATGGGTGTTTTAATTTCATAATGGCCCTGTTATGTCCAAGGTCTGTTATAATGGTTGAGGATGCCTGCAATGGCGCGAGGCAATGCTGAAGGACATTACAGCCTCCGAGGCCATTATTCATGACCGAGGACAAAAACAGGGTCAATTTGAAAACATCCATTTCTTATACTTTTATTAACCAGACTGTCAATGCGTAAAATTTAACCAAGCCAAATCAGTTTTTTTGTTGAGAAATTGTATATAATTATACCAAATGCAATATTAAAAAGAAACTTTTAAAGTGATGTGATGGAATAACATGTAAATGTAAATATAGTTTTGTTGTTGTCCTATTTAAATCAGTTTATGGCATACAAAATTCAAGATTTTATTCTGGATTTTAAAACTCAAAATTAAATAAATAGATAGACATAATGGAATGTATTATGTAATTATTAACTTGATTACTGGGTCAAATAAGTCATGATTCTTGGGAACTTTCATTTTCTTGATGTTTCTTTTCCCCAGAAATGTATTTGAATTGATATCAATGGAAAATTCGTAATAGCCGTCGTCAACATGTCGGACAATTACTCAAAAACACTTTAACCAATTTGCATGAAACTTTGGTGAATTGTTTATATCTATTGACGTGAGCTCCCTTTCGTTTTTTTATAAATTTTAGATTTTAAGTTTCCGAGTTATGGGGTTTTATTCATTAAAAAGGGGGATTTTCCAGTTTTCGGACAAACACTCAAAAACACTTTCACAAATTTGCAAGAAACTTTGGTGAATTGTTTATATCTATTAACATGAGCTCCCTTTGGATTTTTATAAATTTTAGATTTTATATTTCCGAGTTATGGGATTTTATTTATTAAAAAAAGGGTGATTTTCCAGTTTTCGGACAATAACTCAAAAATGCTTTCACCAGTTTTCATGAAACTTTGGTGAATTGTTTATATCTATTGACGTAAGCTCCCTTTTGATTATTATAAATTTTAGATTTTAAACTTCCGAGATGGGATTTTATTCATAAAAAAGGGGTGATTTTCCAGTTTTCTGACAATATCTTTAAAGTGCTTTGAGGAGTTTTCAAGAAACTTTGGTTACTGGTTTATATCTATAAAGATAACCTCCCTTTAGTTTTTCATAAATTTCTGATATGACATTGAGAAGTAATTGAACTTTATTCTTTTAAAAAGCAACGGGCGTATCATGCGTTCATGGCGCAGCTATTTATTTTATAATGGACCTGGTTTTTTTTTTTATAATGGCCCTGTTTTTTTCATAATGACCCTGTTTTTTTATAATGGCCCTGGTTTTTTTTCATAATGGCCCAGTTAGTCTGTTATGGACCAGTTTTGCTTTTATTAATAAAGGGGCAATTTCATACATAATGCACTAAGCTGGTTAATAAATGTTTATTAAGATTCCAACTCTATTGACCTTTTATATTATAAATGTTGCCATCTTTAGATATACAGATCTTTAGAGTCAATAATAGAATTGCTTACTTGATTAAGTAATTATTATTTTACTGTCTTGGGATTTTTTGTCTTTGTTCATTAAAGCATAATTCTTGAGAAAAATCAATAATTGAGGAAATCTGCAACCACTTAATTTTACTTACCAAGTGCTTTCTATTGCCATCTATGTATTAAACCCTTAAACGTATACATATATATTCTATTTTTAATTAAAACTATTACTGGTAGTTGTCTTCTTTCTATAACTTATGTTCATACCATTTTTAAATGGTATTTGCTGCTCTTCAAACAAACTTGGGGCATTAAGGACTAAGAGCAAAAACTGGATGGCTAAGTCAGATTAATGTATCCTGTTAGGGTGACATGTAATTCTGCAGAGTGTTACCTTGTGATCATAGATTAAGTACTAAGGTGGCAAACTGAAAAAACCCTCTATTGATGAAAAAGTAGCAGAAAACAGACACAAACAAGTCAAACATTTATTTCATCACATATACACATTTTGACTTACAGAAGTCAAAACAGGAAGACTTATTTAATTCTGAGCTCTGACTATGACCAATCAATCAATCAATCTTTTTAAATCCGAATTTTTCTTTTCAGGTAACTTTACATTTCAATAATTGAAGAATTGTTTTAGTGGAATTCTTATGGTATCTTGACTATGCACTAATAAGAAATATATATTTTTTCTTTCAGGTGCTTACAAAAATCATTTGTTCAAACTTTCCTTAGAGCTTAGTCCTCATGACGTTATTCCAGAGACATTTGAACAAAATGCTGAAGTTCGCTTTACTATGCCATCGTGTACAGCATCACAGACTCAAATTAGGTCTATCTCAGTAGAAAATCCAAATCCTCCAGATAAATGGGTCAGATATGTTGCCAAATATGAATACACTGCTGCAATTAATCACATTGACCATGTAAATAATGTAGTAAGTCCAACAGAGAGTGACATGGATTACAGTATATCAACAAATCCTTCACAATTACTGGTTGAAAAAGGAGAAACAGAAATCCCTGAGAAGGACCAGTCAAGTAGTGATGATGATGACTAAGTCAAAAGAAGTCAAGAAGGAAGTTGTTGTCATGTTGTATTAAGGTTCAGAGTGAATCCTGTCTAGAATTCACTATGAGTATAGAGGCAATTTCTATTCATTATGGTAAAATGCTATAATGTTAAGTTAGGATGTATTGAAAATTAATATGAAAATATCATTTAACTTTCTACATGATTTTAAGATATCTATTCTTTTCAGGAAAAGATGGCTGTAAAGTCGTCTATGACTATACTACCCTTTCAATGTCTAAGTGTTCCAAGGTTCCTCTGGTTCTGGACTTAATATATGTAATCATTAAACAGACAGAATAATGTCAAATTTTATATGTGACTTTAATAATTCCAACAAATAAACATTATGTGAACAAAGTGGTCTAAATATTATTCTAATAATGAGGTAAAACACTTGATAAAAGACTTGTTGACAAGCATGATTCAAAATTGATATCTTTTTACAAGAAATTTGAAGGTAGTTAATCTGTTCCACAGTAAATTATAAATTCTGCAGTTTCTTCAATAAAAGTTTGTGCTTTTTTGATAAATTGTTAGACAAAAGGATGCTCCAAGTTAGATTTACTAGTTACTGTGGATTCATTTTTATTCGTGGTATACCAATTTTCGTGGGTTTCGTGGGTCACAGCGAACCACGAATTTAAGAATTCAACGAAGAATAATCCCGAGAAATGTGTATGGAGTCGGATGTTTATTTCCAGTTATGTTATGCAGTTCTAGTATAGTGTTGACTAGCGATAAAGATTGTAACATAACACGTGTTTTTAATGAAAGAAGATACAAGTATTTTGATTAAATCAATAATAAATATATCGAATATCAGTGATAATTTACTTTTTAAAATTGATTAAAACTGTTCATGGAAAATAACTGCAAGTTGTTAATTACAGTGTCATAGTTTGGTTTACTGGTGATTAAAAATCAATAGGATGAAGTACAGGGATATTGCCCGTAGGTAATATTGTTTATGACAGGAACATTTATTTTCACACCTTTTACTAATTATATGACTGTTTATTATATCGTGATGAGGGAAATGAGCTTTCAATCATAGAGTATGGAATGCCTTATAAAATTCCGACAAGAATTTATAAATTGTAAAACTACCAAATAATTAGTTGTCTCTGTCCATTATTGTAATAGAAGTTTTCAATGAACACTTTAACCTAGAATGACGAAGCGAGGATTTTGACAATTCAAAACTTTTTCAATGAATTCCTTCTTTTTTGTTTGTTTTATTATTGATCAAAACAAGGAGGTTATATGATCTCCTAAATCAAAAAGAAATCAACGAATTACATATCTGATTTTTTTTTTTTTTTTTTTGTAATCGGCGATCCACGAATTTACGTATACCACGAAACGTCTTTTTTTCTCTATCCACGAAAATTGATACCCACGAAAATAAATGAATCCACAGTAAATTAGATTTTATTTCCTTTACTGGTTCCAATAGTTTCAATGTGAAATTAACTCTCTGGTTATCAGATAGCTTTGTTTTAACTAGTATTTTTTCATGTAACATGTATTAAAATATTGAAGAAATGCAACTGCTAGAATAATCATAATTCATATTTTTAAATATGCTATTCCAACTGCTGGAAAATCTTTCCTACATTATTCCACTATATTTAGATAGACATTAAAAATACATGGAAAACCTCTGTATATTGTCATGGTGAAAACGTGTGTAGAAGAATACAATGTAAACAAAGGCAATCTTTTCCCTCAGAGCTATCAGGTTCTTTGATTTATCTTTTTATTATGCTTATTTCTATTGTATGAAATGTGCATATTTAAAGGAAGAAAATAATTTAATAATCAATTCTAATTATATATATTTACATATTCCTGTCTTTCAAAACATGTGTGTTGTGAAATTGTGGAGATTACAATAAATTCTGAAATAAATATGTATAGGTTTTTAAAACCTAGCAAAATATGAATTATTTTCAATTCAGTTTATATTATCAATTATATATAATTTTTTTCAGTCCTAAAAATTCTTTGCATTTTCCAAGTATATAGTTGATTAAAAAAAGAGTAAAACTTTTGCCCATAGTATGCAGTTTGTGTATACATAGAAAAAAAAATCCATTTTTCTCGCTAAGCTATTTTGAATTTTCCAATTTTCTGTTCAAGAAAATCCTTATCTTTAAAAACTATTCTTTATGTTGAAGAAAATTTTCAAACTAGTCTTACAGTTCATGTTTCAAGTTATTCATTTGTATAATTAAGGAAAAATTGTTTCTTAAAATCACCTTCAGTAGTTTACATGTGAGCTGTATGCTGATTGTGAAAATTGAATTCATACTCGGCTGCCAGTGGAATGTTTGAAACGAATCCTATGAAATTATATGGATCTCCTAAAATCTGCTTATTTGCATGTTATTTTCATTCAAAAAATTTGCTGGTTTGAACAAATTTTCATTGGTGGTTTGTCTGCAGGCCACCGTTAAAAGTGAATGACTTCCACAGTTCTTTTTAATTGTTAAGAATCCTCATACAATTGTCTAAATAGTTTTGAAAATTTTTGAAGTTGTCTGAGTGAGTTTTGATTTGTACAAGTTCTTTGTATTTGGTGCTATAAATTGTTTATTACAAGTGCAATGTTCTTCAGATATATTTATTTATTTATTTAATTATATAAGGGGAGATAACTTCATAGTTTTTTGCACAACCAATAGATATTTTTATTTATCATTTTTCCAGACACATGTATCAAAATTATCACTCATTTAAAACATATGGAGTGGTGACTTTGAGTTTGCCAGGAATTGATAGTAATAATTGTCATCATTGTGAGGGGATATGTGGACACAAGGTTTTTATAGGGGGGATGGGAGTATATCAGGATTTTAAATGTAAAGATATCATAAACAAGAGCTTTGTGGAGAAGTAATATCAATATAACTACTAGATCTGACTTGAATGTTTTTGTTGGTGAGATATAGGATATTGTATTCTACCTATTCAGTGCCCCTAGTATTAATAAAGAACTTAAGAGAGTTATTAAAAACTTTATTTCAACCTGGAATTTATTTACTAGTTTTCCAGTATGTACTAATAATAATATAATGGTAATTTGACTAACATATCAGTTATAGCACATTAAAGTGATAGTCAATCATATGGGTGTTTATTAGTTGTTACAGGGGCACTGTTAATGTTTTTATAATCATTTATTATTGCCAGTGTGTATAGATGCTGTGATATTTGTCTTTTTTGTTTTCAATACTTTTATTATGTTTTGTATGTTTTCTACTTTTCTGTGTAATTGTTTTTATACTACATCTTGGTGATTAGCTAGCATACATTGGAAAAATAATTTACAATAGCCAAAGTACTGAAGTTAATCATTACCAAATCAATGAACATTTGCATTTCATAGAAAAGTATTATTAACTTTATAAACTAGTCATTTACAACATTTTTTGGACTCCTTCAGATTTAGACTTTGATATGTTGTATAGATGCATGTCTATTGGTGAAGAATATATGTTAACCACTAGATATCTTTTGGTTATTTGTGTCATAGTATTGTCTCATTGACATATTCCTCACATTTCCTTTTGTTTATTATTAAGTGCACTCATACAAAATAATTATCAATTTTTCAGATTGAAATGATTAAATCTAGAATTTACACAATTTATTTTTTTCAACATGTTATTAATTAATGATCCCTTTTCAAAGAGCTGTTCCCCAGGTTATTTTATATGGAGAGAGCTTGGTATTTTCCCAACGTTCTCTTTGGAGGTAATTTCCCCAATCAAACAGGATATGACTGACAATCTATTGTATGTATACATGGCACAGCCAAACATAGGCTCCATCAGTTAGAGTTGTTGTTCGGGTTATTTATATGCAGAGAGCTAGGCATACTCTGGCATGTGTCTTGAGTTATTATCCCCAATCAGACTGTGTATTTCTGTATCCTTGGCAAAAGTTACAGGAAGCCTTCTCCAACATGCTGTGAATGTTTGACATATTCTCAATATGGAATATTGGACCTTAACACCAGTCTATATAAATCCTGTAACGACCAATAGACAATAATGAAAGTAACATACTTGTACAGGAAAGTATCAAACTCTAAAAATAGATTTGTAATAAAAATCACATACACAACAGGACTTCAAAAGATTTGTTGCTAAATATATATGGACGTCTATTTACAATGAAACTAGAATCATCTTTGTTATAGTGTAACCCTTAGATCATCTTTGTCCTGCCATTTGATTTTGTAGAAGAGGCCACACTAACAACAGAAACATTATTGCACTATTTTCTTTTCTAAAGTTTGCATTTGCTTTTGGGTATTATTTCTGCTGTAGCCAGAGTAGCAATAGAAATAATAGGTATTTTGAATATATTACCAAAGCAAAAGTTTTTACTCACACAGACCGTTTTCACCATCTTTTTAATTCTGTAAATAATGTTTAATACAAAAGTTGTTTTTTTTTTATTATATTTTTGAGGTTTCCACCTAAGCTAAACCCAAAAAAAACATTGATAGTCTCCAAAGATATAATCAGAAGTGGAAAAAAACAATGCTTGATAATTATTTTGAAATGTCTGTTCTTAAGAAAATTATACTTAAAGCTGTTTATAATAATTATTAAGTTTGAATGGAAAATTTTCTTCTGGTTTATCTTATGCATTGCTTAATACATTGAGTAAGTTACCTACTACATAAAAGGCTGGCAGACAAATTATACTTAATCAACAATAATAATGGTATTTCTTGTTAGTAAATGTAAACTGGATTTGAAAGATTTTATATCAATCCTGTAGTGCTTATATGGAACCATGTAATATTCATATAATAATATCAATCATATTTATACATATATATAGGTAATTATTTATACATTTGTGAAATATTTTCATATTTGTCAATTACAGGACAATTTGTTTTATTGTACTGACAATACTCATATCTTATATAATCATCACCAGATCTGTTTTATTACAAATATCTAGTCCCTTCATTTTTTATTACAAGGATAGTTACTGCAATTACTGGATGTTAGGAGTTTTGAATTAAGTTGAAAATAAAAAATATAACTTGACTGAGTTATCTTTCTTGATGTATGTTTTGTACTGATCAATTCATAAATGTTTATCATGTAGATGAAGTATATCTATTAATATAGGATGTTTCATTTGGTGTCAAACTTTTAACTTACTAGTATTCAGTACGATGGATTTCCTATTTATTGAAATCCACTAAGTTTACAGTGAAGGTCACAACAGCTATAAATACGCTTATATTAGGTTTTTCCAGTTTTTTATATGACCGCAAAAAAATTGCGTTCATATAATGCTATCATGTCGTCAGTGTCGTCGTCCAAAGACACATTTGGTTTCCGGACAATAACTTTAGTGTAAGTGAATGGATCTCTATGAAATTTTACCAGAAGGTTCAATACCACAAAAGAAAGGTTGGGATTGATTTTGGGGGTTATGGTACCAACAGTTTAGGAATTAGGGGCCAAAAACAAGCATTTTGTAGTTTCCAGACAATAACTTGTGTGTAAGTGTACAGATCTCTCTGAAATTGTACCACAAGGTTCCATATCACAAAGGGAAGGCTGGGATTGAGATTGGGGGTAATTGCCCTAAACGTTCAGGAATAAGGAGCAAAAAAGGGGCCAAAAACAAGCATTTTTCTAGTTTCCAGACAATAACTTGGATCTCTCTGAAATTGTACTGCAAGGTTAAATACCACAAAGGGAACGCTGGGATTGAGTTTCGGGGTAATTGCCCCAAACGTTTAGAAATTAGGGGCCATAAACAAGCATTTTATACGTCCGTTTACGGCACGTATTATGGTATACCGTTGTCCGTCTGTCTGTCCGTCGTCAACATGTCGGACATTAACTCAAAACGCTTTAACCAATTTGCATAAAACTTAGGTGAATTGTTTATATCTATTGAAGTGAGCTCCCTTTCGCTTTTTATAAATTTTAGATTTTACATTTCTGAGTTACTGGGTTTTATTCATTAAAAAAAGGGGAATTTTCCAGTTTTCGGACAATAACTCAAGAATGCTTTCACCAACTTGCAAGAAGTTTTGGTTGATTGTTTATATCTATTGACATGAGCTCCCTTTTGATTTTTATAAATTTTAGATTTTACGTTTCCAAGTTACAGGGTTTTATTCATAAAAAAAAAGGGAGATTTTCCAGTTTTGGACAATAACTCGAAAATGCTTTCAGCAGTTCTCATGAAACTTTGATGAATTGTTGATATCTATTGATGTAAGCTCCCTTTAGAATTTTGTAAATTTTAGATTTTACATTTCCGAGTTATGGGGTTTTATTCATTAAAAAAGGGGGATTTTCCAGTTTTCAGACAAATAACTCAAAAATGCTTTCAGCAATTCTTATGAAACTTTGGTGAATTGTTTATATCTATTGATGTAAGCTCCCTTTAGAATTTTATAAATTTTATTTGTTTATAGTCTGACAACAGATTTACTAAGTATTGCGCAACAGCATACTGTATTGCACAACAGCAAGAAATCTTTAATTAAATATAAATTCAATTCATATAACCAATTTCAAGTTCTTTGACTACATTTATTCAGAAACCTATAATATGTCAAATATTTAATTACAATCCAAATTCAGACCTGTATCAAGCTTGAATATTGTGTCCAAACTTGTCCCAACTGTTCAGGGTTTGACCTCTGCGGTCGAATCAGGCTGTGCTCGGCAAAGCATTTTATTTTTCATGCTCTGGAAAAAAAAATTCTTAGCATACAGTTGTCTCTTTGTCAGTTTGTTTATCTGTGGGGATGTAATTAATAGTTTGAGGGTAATAACTTGAGTATTTGATTTCAATGAAACTTATTTATATGGAAGGGGGGACGTCTATAGATTTTGGGATTCAAAGGTGAAGTTCGTTGTTACTAAATATAGAACTCTTTGTTGTTTGAAACAAATGGTTTCTGGATATTTACTTGAGTATCCCTTGCTGGATTGTAATGAATTATAAATAGATGGATGATATTTGGAAGGGAAAGACGCCTATTTATTTTTTGATCAAGGTCAAGGTCTATGTTACTAAAAATTGAAAATGCTTTTTGTCTGGATATCAACTTGATTATCACTTGATGGATTAGAATGAAACATAGATTGAAGATATATGGAAGGATAAAAAGCCCATTGATAATCAATAGGTAAAAAGGTCCTTGTTATAAAAATATTACCATGTATTTTGTTTGAACTAAATTGTTCTGGATATTAGCTTGAGATTATCTTGATGGATTGGAATGAAAGTTATATAGATAACAGATTAAGAATGGGATAAAAATAAGTTAAAGGTTGACGAGTTTTCCTTTTTGAAATAAAAAGAAACTTACAATGAATGGTAAGATATAGGTACAGACCAAGAGTCCTATTGATTTTCAGGTCAAAGGTCAAGGTCACAGGTATATATACAATAAGTGCAGTTTAGTGTTTCTTGATGATTACTTGTTGGATTTCAACAGTATTTATACAATAGACTTAGATAAAGGCCCAAAGCCTATGATTTAGAGGTCAAGGTTATAGTTACACAAACATACAGTAACTTCAATCTTCCACATTTTCATGTCCCTGTCCAAAGTCAGGAACCTTTTCAGTAGTAGTCGAATGTCATCTATTAATGTTTTTTCTATCCAGAGAATTGGGTGTTGATAGCAGATTTTTGATTGTTGAATATATTCACAACTTGTATAGACTCAGAAAGATTTTGAGTTTAACACATTGTATGGACACATGTCTATCGTTGAAGACTCATGTGTTGCTTTCTAAAAGCCTTTATGGTTATTTATGTCATGGGGTTCACAACTTGTTTAGACTCAGAAAGATTTTGAGTTTGATATATTGTATGGACACATGTCTATCGTTGCTTTCTAAATACCTTGATGGTTATTCATGTCATGGGGCTCACAACTTGTTTAGACTCAGAAAGATTTAGAGTTTGATATATTGTATGGACACATGTCTATCGTGGAAGAGTCTTATGTTGCTTTCTAAATGCCTTTATGGTTATTTATGTCATGGAGTTCACAACTTGTTTAGACACAGAAAGATTTTGAGTTTGATATATTGTTTGGACACATGTCTATCGTTGAAGACTCTTATGTTGCTCTCTAAATGCCTTTATGGTTATTTATGTCATGGGGTTCACAACTTGTTTAGACTCAGAAAGATTTTGAGTTTGATATATTGTTTGGACACATGTCTATCGTTGAAGACTCTTATGTTGCTCTCTAAATGCCTTTATGGTTATTTATGTCATGGGGTTCACAACTTGTTTAGACAGAAAGATTTTTAGTTTGATATATTGTTTGGACACGTGTGTATCGTTGAAGACTGTTATGTTGCTTTCTAAATGCCTTTATGCCTATTTATGTCATGGGGTTCACAACTTGTTTAGACACAGAAAGATTTTGACTTTGATATATTGTATGGACACATGTCTATCATTGAAGACTCTTATGTTGCTTTCTAAATGCCTTGATGGTTATTTATGTCATGGGGTTCACAACTTGTTTAGACACAGAAAGATTTTGAGTTTGATATATTGTATGGACACATGTCTATCGTTGCTTTCTAAATGCCTTTATGGTTATTTATGTCATGGGGTTCACAACTTGTTTAGACACAGAAAGATTTTGAGTTTGATATATTGTTTGGACACATGTCTATCGTTGCTTTCTAAATGCCTTTATGGTTATTTATGTCATGGGGTTCACAACTTGTTTAGACACAGAAAGATTTTGAGTTTGATATATTGTATGGACACATGTCTATCGTTGCTTTCTAAATGCCTTGATGGTTATTTATGTCATGGGGTTCACAACTTGTTTAGACTCAGAAAGATTTTGAGTTTGATATATTGTATGGACACATGTCTATCGTTGTTTTCTAAATGCCTTTATGGTTATTTATGTCATGGGGTTCACAACTTGTTTAGACAAAGAAAGATTTTGAGTTTGATATATTGTTTGGACACATGTCTATCGTTGAAGACTGTTATGTTGCTTTCTAAATGCCTTTATGCCTATTTATGTCATGGGGTTCACAACTTGTTTAGACACAGAAAGATTTTGAGTTTGATATATTGTATGGACACATGTCTATCGTTGAAGACTCTTATGTTGCTTTCTAAATGGCTTTATGGTTATTTATGTCATGGGGTTCACAACTTGTTTAGACACAGAAAGATTTTGAGTTTGATATATTGTATGGACACATGTCTATCGTTCCTTTCTATATGCCTTGATGGTTTTTTATGTCATGGGGTTCACAACTTATTTAGACACAGAAAGATTTTGAGATTGATATGTTGTATGGACACATGTCTATCGTTGAAGACTCTTATATTGCTTTCTAAATGCCTTTCTGGTTATTCATGTCATGGGGTTCACAACTTGTTTAGACTCAGAAAGATTTTAAGTTTGATATATTGTATGGACACATGTCTATCGTTGAAGACTCTTATGTTGCTTTCTAAATGCCTTATATTTATTTATTTCATGGAGTTCACAACTTCTTTAGACACAGAAGGATTTTTAGTTTGATATATTGTTTGGACACATGTCTATCGTTGCTTTCTAAATGCCTTGATGGTAACTCATATCATGGGGTTCATAACTTGTTTAGACTCAGAAAGATATTGAGTTTGATATATTGTATGGACACATGTTTATCGTTGAAGACTCTTATGTTGCTTTCTAAATGCCTTTATGGTTATTTATGTCATGGGGTTCACAACTTGTATAGATTCAGAAAGATTTTGAGTTTGATATATTGTATGGACACATGTCTTTCGTTGCTTTCTAAATGCCTTTATGGTTATTTATGTCATGGGGTTCACAACTTTTTTAGACACAGAAAGATTTTGAGTTTGATATATTGTTTGGACACATGTCTATCGTTGAAGACTGTTATGTTGCTTTCTAAATGCCTTTATGGCTATTTATGTCATGGGGTTCACAACTTCTTTAGACACAGAAAGATTTTGAGTTTGATATATTGTATGGACACATGTCTGTCGTTGAAGACTTTTATGTTGCTTTCTAAATGGCTTTATGGTTATTTATGTCATGGGGTTCACAACTTGTTTAGACACAGAAAGATTTTGAGTTTGATATATTGTATGGACACATGTCTATCGTTGAAGACTCTTATGTTGCTTTCGAAATGCTTTGATGGTTATTTATGTCATGGGGTTCACAACTTGTTTAGACACAGAAAGATTTTCAGTTTGATATATTGTATGGACACATGTCTATTGTTGAAGACTCTTATGTTGCTTTCTAAATGCCTTGATGGCTATTTATGTCATGGGGTTCACAACTTGTTTAGACACAGAAAGATTTTGAGTTTGATATATTGTTTGGACACATGTCTATCGTTGAAGACTCTTATGTTGCTTTCTAAATGCCTTTATGGTTATTTATGTCATGGGGTTCACAACTTGTTTAGAAACAGAAAGATTTTGAGTTTGATATACTGTTTGGACACATGTCTATCGTTGAAGACTCTTATGTTGCTTTCTAAATGCCTTTATGGTTATTTATGTCATGGGGTTCACAACTTGTTTAGACACAGAAAGATTTTGAGTTTGATATATTGTAACGACACATGTCTATCGTTGAAGACTCTTATGTTGCTTTCTAAATGCCTTTATTGTTATTTATGTCAGGGGGTTCACAAGTTGTTTAGACACAGAAAGATTTTGACTTTAATATATTTTATGGACACATGTCTATCATTGCAGACTCTTATGTTGCTTTCTAAATGCCTTTATGGTTATTTATGTCATGGAGTTCACAACTTGTTTAGACACAGAAAGATTTTGAGTTTGATATATTGTATGGACACATGTCTATCGTTGAAGACTCTTATGTTGCTTTCTAAATGGCTTTATGGTTATTTATGTCATGGGGTTCACAACTTGTTTAGACACAGAAAGATTTTGAGTTTCATATATTGTATGGACACATCTCTATCGTTGAAAACTGTTATCTTGCTTTCTAAATGCCTTTATGGTTATTTATGTCATGGGGTTCACAACTTCTTTAGACACAGAAAGATTTTGACTTTGATATATTGTATGGACACATGTCTATCATTGAAGACTCTTATGTTGCTTTCTAAATGCCTTGATGGTTATTTATGTCATGGGGTTCACAACTTCTTTAGACACAGAAAGATTTTGAGTTTGATATATTGTTTGGACACATGTCTATCGTTGAAGACTCTTATGTTCCTTTCTAAATGCCTTGATAGTTATTAATCTCATGGGGTTCACAACTTGTTTAGACAAAGAAAGATTTTGAGTTTGATATATTGTATGGACACATGTCTATCGTTGAAGACTGTTATGTTGCTTTCTATATGCCTTTATGGTTATTTATGTCATGGGGTTCACAACTTGTTTAGACACAGAAAGATTTTGAGTTTGCTATATTGTATGGACACATGTCTATCATTGAAGACTCTTATGATGCTTTCTAAATGCCTTGATGGTTATTTATGTCATGGGGTTCACAACTTGTTTAGACACAGAAAGATTTTGAGTTTGATATATTGTATGGACACATGTCTATCATTGAAGACTCTTATGTTGCTTTCTAAATGCCTTTATGGTTATTTATGTCATGGGGTTCACAACTTGTTTAGACACAGAAAGATTTTGAGTTTGTTATATTGTATGGACACATGTCTATCGTTGAAAACTGTTATCTTGCTTTCTAAATGCCTTCATGGTTATTTATGTCATGGGGTTCACAACTTCTTTAGACACAGAAAGATTTTGACTTTGATATATTGTATGGACACATGTCTATCATTGAATACTCTTATGTTGCTTTCTAAATGCCTTGATGGTTATTTATGTCATGGGGTTCACAACTTGTTTAGACACAGAAAGATTTTGAGTTTGATATATTGTATGGACACATGTTTATCGTTGCTTTCTAAATGCCTTGATGGTTATTTATGTTTTGAGTTTGATATATTGTATGGACATGGGGGTTATTTATGTCATGGGGTTCACAACTTGTTTAGACACAGAAAGATTTTGAGTTTGATATATTGTATGGACACATGTCTATCGTTGAAGACTCTTATGTTGCTTTCTAAATGCCTTGATGGTTATTTATGTCATGGGGTTCACAACTTGTTTAGACACAGAAAGATTTTGACTTTGATATATTGTATGGACACATGTCTATCATTGAAGACTCTTATGTTGCTTTCTAAATGCCTTGATGGTTATTTATGTCATGGGGTTCACAACTTGTTTAGACGCAGAAAGATTTTGAGTTTGATATATTGTATGGACACATGTCTATCGTTGAAGACTCTTATGTTGCTTTCTAAATGCCTTTATGGTTATTTATGTCATGGGGTTCACAACTTGTTTAGACACAGAAAGATTTTGAGTTTGATATATTGTATGGACACATGTCTATCGTTGAAGACTCTTATGTTGCTTTCTAAATGCCTTGATGGTTATTTATGTCATGGGGTTCACAACTTGTTTAGACACAGAAAGATTTTGAGTTTGATATATTGTATGGACACATGTCTATCGTTGAAGACTCTTATGTTGCTTTCTAAATGCCTTGATGGTTATTTATGTCATGGGGTTCACAACTTGTTTAGACACAGAAAGATTTTGAGTTTGATATATTGTATGGACACATGTCTATCGTTGAAGACTCTTATGTTGCTTTCTAAATGCCTTGATGGTTATTTATGTCATGGGGTTCACAACTTGTTTAGACACAGAAAGATTTTGAGTTTGATATATTGTATGGACACATGTCTATCGTTGAAGACTCTTATGTTGCTTTCTAAATGCCTTGATGGTTATTTATGTCATGGGGTTCACAACTTGTTTAGACACAGAAAGATTTTGAGTTTGATATATTGTATGGACACATGTCTATCGTTGAAGACTCTTATGTTGCTTTCTAAATGCCTTGATGGTTATTTATGTCATGGGGTTCACAACTTGTTTAGACTCAGAAAGATTTTGAGTTTGATATATTGTATGGACACATGTCTATCGTTGAAGACTCTTATGTTGCTTTCTAAATGCCTTTATGGTTATTTATGTCATGGGGTTCACAACTTGTTTAGACACAGAAAGATTTTGACTTTGATATATTGTATGGACACATGTCTATCGTTGAAGACTCTTATGTTGCTTTCTAAATGCCTTGATGGTTATTTATGTCATGGGGTTCACAACTTGTTTAGACTCAGAAAGATTTTGAGTTTGATATATTGTATGGACACATGTCTATCGTTGAAGACTCTTATGTTGCTTTCTAAATGCCTTTATGGTTATTTATGTCATGGGGTTCACAACTTGTTTAGACACAGAAAGATTTTGAGTTTGATATATTGTATGGACACATGTCTATCGTTGAAGACTCTTATGTTGCTTTCTAAATGCCTTGATGGTTATTTATGTCATGGGGTTCACAACTTGTTTAGACACAGAAAGATTTTGAGTTTGATATATTGTATGGACACATGTCTATCGTTGAAGACTCTTATGTTGCTTTCTAAATGCCTTGATGGTTATTTATGTCATGGGGTTCACAACTTGTTTAGACACAGAAAGATTTTGAGTTTGATATATTGTATGGACACATGTCTATCGTTGAAGACTCTTATGTTGCTTTCTAAATGCCTTGATGGTTATTTATGTCATGGGGTTCACAACTTGTTTAGACACAGAAAGATTTTGAGTTTGATATATTGTATGGACACATGTCTATCGTTGCTTTCTAAATGCCTTTATGGTTATTTATGTCATGGGGTTCACAACTTGTTTAGACTCAGAAAGATTTTGAGTTTGATATATTGTATGGACACATGTCTATCGTTGAAGACTCTTATGTTGCTTTCTAAATGCCTTGATGGTTATTTATGTCATGGGGTTCACAACTTGTTTAGACTCAGAAAGATTTTGAGTTTGATATATTGTATGGACACATGTCTATCGTTGAAGACTCTTATGTTGCTTTCTAAATGCCTTTATGGTTATTTATGTCATGGGGTTCACAACTTGTTTAGACTCAGAAAGATTTTGAGTTTGATATATTGTATGGACACATGTCTATCGTTGAAGACTCTATGTTGCTTTCTAACTTGTTTAGACTCAGAAAGATTTTGAGTTTGATATATTGTATGGACACATGTCTATCGTTGAAGACTCTTATGTTGCTTTCTGTATGGCTTGATTGTTATTCATATCATGGGGTTAACAATGTTGTTTAGACTTAGAAAGATTTTGAGTTTGATATATTGTATGGACACATGTCTATCGTTGAAGACTGTTATGTTGCTTTCTAAATGCCTTGATGGTTATTTATGTCATGGGGTTCACAACTTGTTTAGACTCAGAAAGATTTTGAGTTTGATATATTGTATGGACACATGTCTATCGTTGAAGACTCTTTTGTTGCTTTCTAAATGCCTTGATGGTTATTCATATCATGGGGTTGACAACTTGTTTAGACTCAGAAAGTTTTTGAGTTTGATATATTGTATGGACACATGTCTACCGTTGAAGACTCTTATCTTCCTGTCTAAATGGCTTGATGGTTATTTATGTCATGGGGTTAACAACTTGTTTAGACTCAGAAAGATTTTGAGTTTGATATATTGTATGGACACATGTCTATCGTTGAAGACTCTTATGTTGCTTTCTAAATGCCTTGATGGTTATTTATGTCATGGGGTTCACAACTTGTATAGATTCAGAAAGATTTTGAGTTTGATATATTGTATGGACACATGTCTATCGTTGAAGACTCTTATGTTGCTTTCTAAATGCCTTGATGGTTATTTATGTCATGGGGTTCACAACTTGTTTAGACTCAGAAAGATTTTGAGTTTGATATATTGTATGGACACATGTCTATCGTTGAAGACTCTTATGTTGCTTTCTAAATGGCTTGATGGTTATTTATGTCATGGGGTTCACAACTTGTTTAGACTCAGAAAGATTTTGAGTTTGATATATTGTATGGACACATGTCTATCGTTGAAGACTGTTATGTTGCTTTCTAAATGCATTGATGGTTATTTATGTCATGGGGTTCACAACTTGTTTAGACTCAGAAAGATTTTGAGTTTGATATATTGTATGGACACATGTCTATCGTTGAAGACTGTTATGTTGCTTTCTAAATGCCTTGATGGTTATTTATGTCATGGGGTTCACAACTTGTTTAGACACAGAAAGATTTTGAGTTTGATATATTGTATGGACACATGTCTATCGTTGAAGACTCTTATGTTGCTTTCTAAATGCCTTGATGGTTATTTATGTCATGGGGTTCACAACTTGTTTGGACACAGAAAGATTTTTAGTTTGATATATTGTATGTACACATGTCTATCGTTGAAGACTCTTATGTTCCTTCCTAAATGCCTTTCTGGTTATTCATGTCATGTGGTTAACAACTTGTTTAGACTCAGAAAGTTTTTGAGTTTGATATGTTGTATGGACACATGTCTATCGTTGAAGACTCTTATGTTGCTTTCTGTATGGCTTGATGGTTATTCATATCATGCGGTTAACAACTTGTTTAGACGAAGAAAGATTTTTAGTTTGATATATTGTATGGACACATGTCTATCGTTGAAGACTCTTATGTTGCTTTCTAAATGCCTTTAGATTTATTTATTTCATGGGGTTCACAACTTGTTTAGACACAGAATGATTTTGAGTTTGATATATTGTTTGGACACATGTCTATCGTTGCTTTCTAAATGCCTTGATGGTTACTCATATCATGTTGTTCACAACTTGTTTAGAGTCAGAAAGATTTTGAGTTTGATATATTGTATGGACACATGTTTATCGTTGAAGACTCTTATGTTGCTTTCTTAATGCCTTTATGGTTATTGATGTCATGGGGTTCACAACTTGTATAGATTCAGAAAGATTTTGAGTTTGATATATTGTATGGACACATGTCTATCGTTGAAGACTCTATGTTGCTTTCTAAATGCCTTTATGGTTATTTATGTCATGGGGTTCACAACTTGTTTAGACTCAGAAAGATTTTGAGTTTGATATATTGTATGGACACATGCCTAACGTTGAAGACTCTTATGTTGCTTTCTAAATGCCTTGATGGTTATTCATATCATGGGGTTTACAACTTGTTTAGACTCAGAAAGTTTTTGAGTTTGATATATTGTCTATCGTTGAAGACTCTTATGTTCCTGTCTAAATGGCTTTATGGTTATTCATGTCATGGGGTAAACAACTTGTTTAGACTCAGAAAGATTTTGAGTTTGATATATTGTATGGACACATGTCTATCGTTGAAGACTCTTAGGTTGCTTTTCTAAATACCTTCATATTTATTCATATCATTGGGTTAACAACTTGTTTAGACTCAGAAAGATTTTGAGTTTGATATATTGTATGGACACATGTCTATCGTTGAAGACTCTTATGTTGCTTTCTAAATGCCTTTATGGTTATTTATGTCATGGGGTTCACAACTTGTTTAGACACAGAAAGATTTTGAGTTTGATATATTGTATGGACACATGTCTATCGTTGAAGACTCTTATGTTGCTTTCTAAATGCCTTTATGGTTATTTATGTCATGGGGTTCACAACTTGTTTAGACTCAGAAAGATTTTGAGTTTGATATATTGTATGGACACATGTCTATCGTTGAAGACCATATGTTGCTTTCTAAATGCCTTTATGGTTATTCATGTCATGGGGTTCACAATTTGTTTAGACGCAGAAAGATTTTGAGTTTGATATATTGTATGGACACATGTCTATCGTTGAAGACTCTTATGTTGCTTTCTAAATGCCTTCACGGTTATTTATGTCATGGGGTTCACAACTTGTTTAGACTCAGAATGATTTTGAGTTTGATATATTGTATGGACACATGTCTATCGTTGAAGACTCTGATGTTGCTTTCTAAATGCATTGATGGTTATTTATGTCATAGGGTTCACAACTTGTTTAGACTCAGAAAGATTTTGAGTTTGATATATTGTATGGACACATGTCTATCGTTGAAGACTCTTATGTTGCTTTCTAAATGCCTTCATGGTTATTTATGTCATGGGGTTCACAACTTGTTTAGACTCAGAAAAATTTTGAGATTAATATATTGTATGGAAACATGTCTATCGTTGATTTCTAAATGCCTTCATGGTTATTTATGTCATGGGGTTCACAACTTGTTTAGACTCAGAAAGATTTTGAGTTTGATATATTGTATGGACACATGTCTATCGTTGAAGACTCTTATGTTGCTTTCTAAATGCCTTGATGGTTATTTATGTCATGGGGTTCACAACTTGTTTAGACACAGAAAGATTTTGAGTTTGATATATTGTATGGACACATGTCTATCGTTGAAGACTCTTATGTTGCTTTCTAAATGCGTTGATGGTTATTTATGTCATGGGGTTCACAACTTGTTTAGACACAGAGAGATTTTGAGTTTGATATATTTTATGGACACGTGTCTATCGTTGCTTTCTAAATGCCTTCATGGTTATTTTTGTCATGGGGTTCACAACTTGTTTAGACACAGAAAGATTTTTAGTTTGATATATTGTATGGACACATGTCTATCATTGAAGACTCTATGTTGCTTTCTAAATGCTTTTATGGTTATTTATGTCATGGGGTTCACAACTTGTTTAGACTCAGAAAGATTTTGAGTTTGATATATTGTATGGACACATGTCTATCGTTGAAGACTCTTATGTTGCTTTCTAAATGCCTTTATGGTTATTTATGTCATGGGGTTCACAACTTGTTTAGACTCAGAAAGATTTTGAGTTTGATATATTGTATGGACACATGTCTATCGTTGAAGACTCTAATGTTGCTTTCTAGATGCCTTAATGGTTATTCATATCATGGGGTTCACAACTTGTGTAGACTCAGAAAGAATTTGAGTTTGGTATATTGTATGGACACATGTCTATCGTCGAAGACTCTTATGTTGCTTTCTAAATGCCTTGATGGTTATTTATGTCATGGGGTTCACAACTTGTTTAGACTCAGAAAGATTTTGAGTTTTATATATTGTATAGACACATGTCTATCGTTGAATACTCTTATGTTGCTTTCTAAATGCCTTGATGGTTATTTATGTCATGGGGTTACAACTTGTTAAGACTCAGAAAGATTTTGAGTTTGATATATTGTATGGACACATGTCTATCGTTGAAGACTCTTATGTTGCTTTCTGAATGGCTTTATGATTATTTATGTCATGGGGTTCACAACTTGTTTAGACTCAGAAAGATTTTGAGTTTGATATATTGTATGGACACATGTCTATCGTTGAAGACTCTAATGTTGCTTTCTAGATGCCTTAATGGTTATTCATATCATGGGGTTCACAACTTGTTTAGACTCAGAGAGATTTTGAGTTTGATATATTGTATGGACACATGTCTATCGTTGAAGACTCTTATGTTGCTTTCTGTATGGCTTGATGGTTATTTATGTCATGGGGTTCACAACTTGTTTAGACTCAGAGAGATTTTTAGTTTGATATATTGTATGGACACATGTCTATCGTTGAAGACTCTTATGTTGCTTTCTAAATGCCTTGATGGTTATTTATGTCATGGGGTTCACAACTTGTTTAAACTCAGAAAGATTTTGAGTTTGATATATTGTATGGACACATGTCTATCATTGAAGACTCTTATGTTGCTTTCTTAATGCCTTTATGGTTATTTATGTCATGGGGTTTACAACTTGTTTAGACTAAGAAAGATTTTGAGTTTGATATATTGTATGGACACATGTCTATCATTGAAGACTCTTTTGTTGCTTTCTTAATGTCTTCATTGTTATTCATGTCATGGGGTTCACAACTTGTTTAGACTCAGAAAGATTTTGAGTTTGATATATTGTATGGAATCATGTCTATCGTTGAAGACTCTATGTTGCTTTCTAAATGCCTTTATGGTTATTTATGTCATGGGGTTCACAACTTGTTTAGACTCAGAAAGATTTTGAGTTTGATATATTGTATGGACACATGTCTATCGTTGAAGACTCTTATGTTGCTTTCTAAATGCCTTGATGGTTATTTATGTCATGGGGTTCACAACTTGTTTAGACTCAGAAAGATTTTGAGTTTGATATATTGTATGGACACATGTCTATCGTTGAAGACTCTTATGTTGCTTTCTGTATGGCTTGATGGTTATTTATGTCATGGGGTTCACAACTTGTTTAGACTCAGAAAGATTTTGAGTTTGATATATTGTATGGACACTATCTATCGTTGAAGACTCTTATGTTGCTTTCTAAATGCCTTTATGGTTATTTATGTCATGGGGTTCACAACTTGTTTAGACTCAGAAAGATTTTGAGTTTGATATATTGTATGGACACATGTCTATCGTTGCTTTCTAAATGCCTTCATGGTTATTTATGTCATGGGGTTCACAACTTGTTTAGATTCAGAAAGATGTTGAGTTTGATATATTGTATGGACACTTGTCTATCGTTGAAGACTCTTATGTTGCTTTCTGAATGGCTTGATGGTTATTTATGTCATGGGGTTCACAACTTTTTAGACTCAGAAAGATTTTGCGGTTGATATATTTTATGGACACATGTCTATCGTTGAAGACTCTAATGTTGCTTTCTAGATGCCTTTATGGTTATTCATATCATGGGGTTCACAACTTGTCTAGACTCAGAAAGATTTTGAGTTTGGTATATTGTATGGACACATGTCTATCGTTGAAGACTCTTATGTTGCTTTCTGTATGGCTTGATAGTTATTTATGTCATGGGGTTCACAACTTGTTTAGACTCAGAGAGATTTTTAGTTTGATATATTGTATGGACACATGTCTATCGTTGAAGACTCTTATGTTGCTTTCTAAATGCCTTGATGGTTATTTATGTCATGGGGTTCACAACTTGTTTAGACTCAGAAAGATTTTGAGTTTGATATATTGTATGGACACATGTCTATCATTGAAGACTCTTATGTTGCTTTCTAAATGCCTTGATGGTTATTTATGTCATGGGGTTTACAACTTGTTTAGACTCAAATAGATTTTGAGTTTGATATATTGTATGGACACATGTCTATTATTGAAGACTCTTATGTTGCTTTCTTAATGCCTTCATGGTTATTTATGTCATGGGGTTCACAACTTGTTTAGACTCAGAAAGATTTTGAGTTTGATATATTGTATGGACACATGTCTATCGTTGCTTTCTAAATGCCTTCATGGTTATTTATGTCATGGGGTTCACAACACAACTTGTTTAGGACACTATCGTTGAAGATTTTGTTGTTTGATAATATTGTATGGACATTTATGTCTGGGGTCGTTGAAGACTCAGATAGATTTTGCTTTGTAGAATGCCTTTATGGTTATTTATGTCAACTGGGGTCAACAACTTATAGGTCAAAGTTTAGGCTCAGTAAGCTACTAGTGTAAAACCATTCAAACGGGAAAACCAACGGTCTAATCTATATAAAAACGAGAAACGAGAAACACTTATGAACCACATCAACAAACGACAACTACTGAACATCAGATTCCTGTTGTATGGACACATGTCTATCGTTGAAGACTCTTATGTTGCTTTCTAAATGCTTTTATGGTTATTTATGTTATGGGGTTGCTGTCACATTGATGTATAACCCACATATATTTCTTATTCATAGCTACAGATAATAAGATATTCTTTGGACGTTAAGCAAACAACAATCAATCAATCAATGATATGAAATTCTACAAAATCTTTGTTTCTAGATAAATTCTTTTAAATACGGATTTTTATGCTCACCACCCCCTTTTTCCCCTTTAAAGGCAACAGGGTCATATAGTTAACATATATGTCACACTTACACATCCATACTCCCTGGAGTTGGTTTCCAGATGTTAATTTTTTTTATTGGATTTTTTGCGCACATCACACTACTCACATGCACAGAAGTCTTCGTTATTAGATGTCCAGTATGGATTTTGATGAGTAATGAAATTTAAGTTGACCATGGCGTTTGAAATTCTTAGGGTCCACGACACAAATCGAGTACGAATTTGACCAATTTCATGATTGTCATTTCACATTTACGCTCTTTATCAAAATGGAAATTAACTGGTGCTTTGGTTTCTGCACAATAACTTGAGTAAGCTTCCACCAAATCAGTTTTAATTTGGAATGTCGATAACTACAGATCCAGTAGGATTTGATAGATTTAATTTTGTCTTTCCAGAGTTATGCTGTTTGTTTAAGCGGAAAATAAGAAAATTGACTGGGTTTCTGCTCAGAAACTTGAGTTTCCACCAAATCATTTGAAATTTGGAAGTAACGCTTAGGGACCACTAAACACTGTGAGATTAAATTTGAGGGATATACCATAGTCTTTCCAGAGTTTTGCCCCTTTATGAAGTGAAAAAAGGGATTTTTTTTTTTATTATTTCTGCACAATAACTTGACTAAGTCTCCACCAAATTGTTTGATATTTGGAAATGTAAGGGACCAACAAACATAGATGCTATTCTTACCGATTCCATTTTTGTATTCTTACAGTTATGTTTCTCGATCAATTAGAAATTAACAAAATCTGTGACTCCAAGATATTAACTACTGAACCCTTTCTTTCAGAAATAATTGATGCTACATTTTATAAGCAGGGACATGGACGTATGTTTTGTTGGGGAATATATATACGTTGTGTATTGGACATTTGCCTCCCAGTAGACCTAACGGGTAATATAAAAATAAGAAGATGTGGTATGATTGCCAATGAGACAACCCTCCACCAGAGACCAAATGACGTAGAAGTTAGCAACTATGATCACTGTACGGCCTTCAACAACGAGCAAAACACATACAGCATATGCACCAGTTATGGATCATCTTTATTCAGATGGAAGACTGGAAAACTTAAAGAAGAAGCATAGTAAGCTATGAAAGTTCCCGAAATTAATAATGTAAAACAAAGCGAGGGCTAGGGAAACCTGTTGATTAAATATTCTTCAAAAAGGAGGTTGGAAGGATGTTACTGTTTATCAAGACTCGAGCAAGCATTTATAACATGACAGATAAATGTAGATTGAAATTTCAGGAAATAGAACCTTTTTTTTAAATAGTTTACAGCAATATTATTAGACATGTGACTCATACCAGGAGGGTTTAAGCCAGGGTCAGAAGAACCCTTACCAACATTTTTTAAGGGGTGGCAAAGTGAGTTTCCCTGTGTAAAGGAGGGGCGAAAGATACTAAAGGGACATTCAAACTCATAAGTCAAAAATTAACTGACAACGCCATGGCTAAAAAAGAAAAAGAAAAAGACCAACAGGCAAACAATAGTACACAAAACACAACATAGAAAACTAAATACTGAGCAACACGAACCCCACCAAAAACTGGGGGTGATCTCAGGTGCTCCGGAAGGGTAAGCAGATCCTGCTCGACATGTGGCACCCGTCGTGTTGCTCATGTTAGTACAAACCCGGTAATAAGTCTAATTCGGTGGGTCACATTCGGGAAAAGGACGGGACGGGACATTAGGAACATATCCACTATCATTTGTGAAACGGATATTCCGTAACGGTCAACCAACTCGTGATGGCGTCCGTAAAATTTACGAAGGGATGATTTCAACTTCACCACTTGGAACTCTTGGTTTAAAAGCTTCCTTGTGAGCAGCAACCCTCTATCAAGGAAATCGTGATAGGAAATACAAGCCATGGAGTATCGTATCAACTGGGAGATATATACATCGTATGCAGGCGCTGCTGGAATGTTGCTACATAAAAATGGAAAGTTCACAATTGGGAAGCTGAAATTATCTCTTTTGTCATAAAGTTTTGTTTTCAACCGACCCTCATTGTCAATTTTTAGATGTAAGTCAAGATATGAGGCAGACTTAACTGTATCTGTTGTATCCTTTATCTCAAGTTCGATTGGATAGATGCGTTCAACATAGTCACCAAATTTTTGAATTATTTAGTGAGAGAACATCATCTAGGTAGCGGAAAGTAAAGTTAAAGGATACTGCTAACTTCTTTTCTTTCTTCCTAAGAAGTTCCTGTATGAAGTCAGCCTCGTATGAATAAAGGAACAAGTCGGCAAGAAGAGGGGTACAGTTGGTTCCCATGGGAATGCCGATTGTTTGTTGAAAACACGTCCTCCAAACGTAACAAATATGTTGTCAATCAAGAAATCAAGCATTTTGATGTCAGTTTCAGAGAATGTTTTGTTAGAATCAGAGTGATTTTTTATCCCTCCCTAAGACAAGGTACTAGTATCTACTACGTTGGCCATTCTTTTTATGAAACAAAGCTGGACCAACTCTTTCAATTTGTCTTTTAGTTTGGAATTGGGAATACTTGTTTAAAGTGTAGAAAAGGGTTCTGGAAAAGTATATAAAACAATTTTAGTTTATAGGTGACTTTTTATCAGAAATATTTTTGGGTATATTGGAGACCATCTATCAGTGTGCGGTCCTGGCAGCATAGGCTGGCAGCACCAATTTTCAACTTCTTTTATTCATATACAAGACATAGGATATTGACAGTTAGACGAAACCCTATATTGATGCAATTTGTAACTTTAAAAAGTAAAGAAACAATATATATTTTTCTAATGCACACGGTTGTTTATAATAAAAATTTGTAATAAATGTAACTAAAAGCAGTCGAAATGGATATAACAGACACAATACCAAACCAAATCGTTTTGAAATATGAAAACAGAAATTATTTGCGCACAGCCACTTTAGTTGTTCCTATAATCTGAAAGTCTTGTTCTGAATCAACGGAAATCATGGGAACTTGTCGAGAACGTGGCCAAGTTTGCTTTACTATTACTTTGTTGCTAGGTGTCGTTGTTTCTTTCAGTACAGGCACAATCATGGCCAACCTGCATTTCAATACATAGGCCAGCACAGTTATATTTTTGGTTTTAGGAACCGATCTTTGTTTACAGTTGATTAATGCAATACGTCTCTTGAGGTCCTGAAAAATAAAATTTAGTTTGCATTATATAATTACATAACTAAAACAGTTTTATTCTTAATCTTTAGATACAGTAAAACGACGTTCCTTTGTCTTTTGATCTTTCAAGCGTATGTTTGGATTTTGTGTAATGAATAAGTTTACCACATCTAGTATTTTTCATTTTGTTTCCATTTTCAGTGTACACGATGTATGCTTCTCAAATAATTGGTTGTTGATTGCAGATTTTTGATAGTATTGTTCGTTTTTTTTTCACAATGTTTCTAGCCCACGCCAATTTACAGCTTTACATATTGTGTAGACACTGATGAGAGACGAAATGTAACCTCTAGAGGTGCTTGTGATTTTTTCTATTTTTTGTTCTTGCCTTTTGGTTGCTTTCTCCATGAAGAATACATTTTCTTCTTTAATTCATCATCAGGTATGCTCAAGAACACAATTTTGGGAATCCACATATATATAACGTTGTATACAGAGTACTGGGAATCCACACATAACGTTGTATACAAAGTACTGGGAATCCACATATATATAACGTTGTATACAGAGTACCGGGAATCCACATACAGGTGTATATATATATATATATATATATAACGTTGTATACAGAGTACTGGGAATCCACACATATATATATATAACGTTGTATACAGAGTACTGGGAATCCACATATACTAGTATATATATAACGTATACGGAGTACTGGGAATCGTATATAACGTTGTACTGGGAATCCACACATATATAACGTTGTATACAGAGTACTGGGAATCCACACATATATAACGTTGTATACAGAGTACTGAGAATCCACACATATATAACGTTGTATACAGAGTACTGGGAATCCACACATATAATGTATATATATATATATATATATATATAACTATGCAGACGAGTTTGAGATAAAGAAGTACTGGTGAACGGACACAGTTATTTATATAAAGTTATCATTTAACGCAAATTTGTACTGGGAATCCATATATTAGTATATAAACGCTAATCCTATAGCTAAAACTAAAGTACTTTGAATCAAATTCACAAGAAATATAACGTTGTATATCTTTTAATAGTACTGGGATTAGCTGTTCTATAATGTTAACGATTGTATAAACAATTCTGGGAATCCACCATGTCTGATATAACGTAGTATACGTTGAGTAACTGGGGCCTCATCAAAAAAACACATTCGATATTTAAACATCTTTACAGAGAACTGAGAATCCACAAATATATATCATCTTGTTGTATATTCAGAGTACTGGGAATCCACATATACTAGTATATATAGTGTTCAGTAATCTAAATATATCGGAGTGAAAGAAATCGACACAATTGAAGCTGACAAATTTATATTATCCCAACCCAAGCAAAATTAGTAGAGTAGATGATGATCCAACTCACGAGCCTTCCCCGATCGAATCACTTGACCATTCAGGTAAACTATCAATTTTGTGTGAGAATAATTTCTAGTATTTGAGGATCTTGGTGAGGTTTACAGAATACAGAAAATGCTCTGAAATTAATTTAAACTTAAAAGAATACAGATTTAAAATGGTGCTAAAATATAAAAGAAAGGAAAATCAAATTATTGACAAAAAGAAATAAGAATAAATATTTGAAGACCCCCATTCAAACCCTCATATTTAACCGGTAACGTCTAAAATTAAAATATCGGTTTGTATTGACATTCCCCTCTACGTGAAGTACTTCAATCGTAACAGAGTTTCCTCGACTTTGATACCAATTAAAATGAAATATACTAATATTAATCAACATGCACAGAAAATAATTTGCATGTTGTTCTCAAGTTTTATTCTCGCTATTTTAAATTTATAGTTTTTCACTAGCAGGGAATTTTAAATATTTGAAGGAGTAATTAATTCCAGCGACATATTTAGTAGATGTCTGTTAGTTCATATATATATCTGTTTTTATATAAAATGTTCAACCAAATACTGTTTTCGTTTATTATAAAGACTTCAGAAAAACGTAAATGTTTCCGTCAGTACTTCACCGGTTGTCACCTTCACAATGGGAAAAAGTTCTAAACCATGTAAGAATTTGAAGACCTTTCAAGAAATATCAGGGCAAAACACAAACAATAAAAGTGCCGTGGTGCACTTTACATGTAGCATGTGTTTACTGCGTGAACCCGTGGGTTCACACATATAAATTAGTTAGAAATATAGTCTATGGAGGAATATTCGGAAGCTAAATTATTGTTCATTCGGAACACCTATTCATCTTATCTGTATTAGCTTCCTGCAATTAAGAGCACCTCCATACGGGGTATCTAAGATATTTGAAACATGACAATAAAGAATTTTCACAGATCGCTAATTCACTTATCTGATATATGATAATAAACAATCTATAGATCCTTTTCAAACATGTATATTTATTGTAAAGCTACATTTTATGCATTGTAAGGGTTTTTTGACTTGGGCAAAGTTGACAGTTGTACCCTTTGATAAACAAGTGAAAGATAAATGGTCAAGATTTAATTATAACGACCTATGCATATGGTATCAAACATCTGTGTCTAGATATTCACAGAGAGATATTTTAAAATAGTGCTGTGGCTTCTACATAATGAGTTATAGTGGGCTTTGGGATTTGATTTGTAACAATAAAATCATTATGCATACTTGTCATTTTGACAAATCAGATAAAAAAATCTTTTCAAATGAAAATAAAACAAGTAAAATATTAAAAGACTATTCGTTAATATACATTTTTACAACTTTTACTGTTTTCTTTTACAGTATTCTCTATCAATTAAGTTATCTTGTAAGCTAATTAAATGTTTATTTAATTCATTGATGTTACTATTATTTCTTATATTATTCACACACTGTAAATTAATACTCTTAAAGTTATGTGTGTTTTGGATGTGCACTAGTGATTGGTAAATATTGATACGTTTCTGTGTTTTTAATATACGTGACTTAACATCAAGAATTCAATTATTATGGAATCGATCACCTTTGTACACTTCGGTATCTAATAGAGGGTGGTAAAAAAAAAAGGGGGGTCTGAACACGGAAACACGTGAAATAACAAATCGCAAAAAACGTTGCACGGAAAAAAAACACTCTGAAAAAACGAAGCCAAGGAATAAAATCGTAAATATTTAGGAAAAAAGTACCAAAATTTGGACTCAGCTGTTCTTGGAGATCATGCAGTCATTATAAATTGACATGGCGAACCTACATGTGGTCACTTTTTAGCGTTCTCTAGTTGCATACGATTTATCATAGTAATACAATAGGCTATTAATAAATATCTTGGGACCAGTTAATTAGTTTATAATTTAAAACAATATCTGGGCTGACTTTGAATTAGTCCCGGTTTTCTTTTTAATCAAATGCGGGACAAGCACGAGAAAATAAAAGTACCGACACGAAAGACGGAAAATAATTTAGGGAAAACACGAAGCACGCACGTCGAACCAAACACGAGAAAACGAGAAATAAAACGTCGAAACACGAAATCACGTGAAATAAAAAGGCCGAAAACGTTGAACGAAAATAACCCTTTACCACCCTCTAAATAGGTCATACTAGATGTCGACACCTCATATTAGAACTAAAGTAGATGGTCAATTTCGTTTGCTAGGTTAAAAAATCTTCAACTTGCTCAAATTTGCCTCTGAAGACCATAAAACCGTCATCCCTATTGATAGTGTAATTTGATGTTTTCTCTCCATTGGAACTTATCTAAGATTTTAACGAATAGGACAGACAGATGCAGATCTGTGCATGTTGGTGAAAATATACCACCCATGGGCGCTCCTATAATGTGTTTGTATAACAGTCCATTAAACTCAAATTCATTGTTTCTAAGAATTAATTTAACAAATGCAGTTACATCTATTTTGTTGAGAATCTTTAAAGTATATTCTCCTGTGTACCAATTAATTCTAATGCATTGAAAACAGTTTCTTCTAAATTATCAATGATCATATTTGTGTAGCTTGACGTACATCATAGGCAATAAGAATGCATTCTTTTTTTACCTCGTGTGACAATTTATTAATGGAATCTTTTTATCTTGAATGTAAAAGTTATGCCTCTTCAATAATGGTTTTATAATTAGATCAAGTAAGTATCTCTCGCAGGAGAGTTGCATTTATTGATGATTGGTCGGTTACGAACATTAATGTGTCCTGCTAGCTGACCAGTTCGCAATGCCTCATTACTTATTTCTAGATTAATTTTATGAATTTTTGGAAGAAGGTACATGTGTCCCCCATGTTTTGAATCATTATTATTCTTTAAGAAATTATACGTCTGGGAATCTATTTTTTTCCTCATTGCTTTATATTTAACACTTCTCTCAACAAGCCAAAATTGTAATGATTTACAATAAAAAGAAAATATTATCTTCCACACACATGACCATGCAAACACTGATATATAATTTCTTATTCAGTTGAATCAATAATTAGAATAAAAAGTTCTAAGGTTCACGTATTGTCTTTTTTTTTAAAGCAACTTGTTGCCTAGTTTTATTAAGAAATGGTGTTATAGTGATGTCTGGTAATGTTTCTGGTATTAAAACCCGCATACAGCAAATCCAACCAAGAGCATATTATAATCATTGCAGAGCGCACGTTTTGAGTCTTAATGTTGTTTCCACTTGTAAAGAAAGCGCTAGCTGAGATCCGGAATTTGTTTGATTCTGTAAGTCAGCTGACATGATTTCTTGGTGGATTCACAGCTGTATTGTTGACTTGCTGTGTCATTAAATTATACCCCATACTCATCTCCTTTTATTCATAAAGAATTTAAAATCTGGAAAGTTCACTGAAAGGATTCAATTTGAAAAAGTGGTAAATGTTTTTGAGAACAATTATGTATTCATCTGAACATTGAAAATGATATAGGTACCTGCAATCAACTAATAAATAGTGAAAGGCATATAAACAGTATTATGATGAAGTAAAATAAAACAACTGCTAATATTTTTAATAGATTCTTCTCGTTCAAAATTCAAAACCTCAACAGCTTCTGGGGTCGCAGATCCCCTGCCTCAGTAATAACAGAAGGCAAGCTACGGCACTGCTGACACGTCTCATTTCTGATAAATGGCACTTTACCTTAATAGTGCATATTATATTGTTTTATAAGATAACAATATATGATGGAGCAACTCATTGTCAATGATATAGACTGTATTTTGTTACTCACTTCTCAGTTGCCGAGCAACTCATTGTCAATGTTATAGACTGTATTTTGTTATTCACTTCTCAGTTGCCGATAGTTGATCCAAGTCATACCTTTGAATGTAGATTTGGTATCGCCGCTACTCGTTTTTATTTTTATGTTTGTTTGCTCAATTTGCTCGCCTCCTTTCTCTATAGCGAAAATAGGACACCCATAAAATTGCGAACATGTGTATCAATTTATTGCGTGTATTCCAATTATTCGCAATGAAACTAAAAAAATAAGTAAGTACTAGTATCAATTTTGTAAGAATTAACGGTTTTCGTCTAGTGCAGTTGCCTTTTCCGTCCTTTTGTACAATTTGATGTTTGGTACGATTTGATTTGTTGTTGTTTTGAAGTTTTTTTGGGGTAAAGATTGCAATTATGCAATCAAAACCATTCTGTGGCTGGCTAGATAGTTATCAATGTTACAGATCACTACTTTTGATATACACAAAAATATAGTGCATCGAACCCAAATTTCTATACATCCTACCCGTGAAAATTTCAAGAAATATACCAATGATATACGGAAATATATACTCAGATACCTAAGTGTATAACCATACTTGTAATGAAAATTAACTGTTAACAAAACTTTGAATTTTTGAAATACTAAGGCTTTTCTACCTCAGGAATAGATTACCTTAGCTGTATTTGGCAAAACTTTTAGGAATTTTTGGTCCTCAATGCTCTTCAACTTCGTACTTTATTTGGCCTTTTTAATATTTTTTTATTCGAGCGTCACTGATGAGTCTTTTGTAGACGAAACGCGCGTCTGGCGTAAATATAAAATTTCAATCCTGGTATCTATGATGAGTTTATTTACATAAATTGCGCATGTTCCATGAATTTAGTATCTATTCTAAAACTATCATTGATGTCATTTTTAAAGTAATATTCAAAATTGGAGTTATCTTTCTTTATACATAATTGAAGCTGAAACAATTACAATTATATCTCCGATTTATGGTATTGCCTTCCAACGCTTAATACATTGCAATATTTAATTCTTGGTTTCCACTGCAAAATTAATGCAATCTTTACCCTTCAGTACTCACAAGCACTTTGATTGCTGGATTGTAATCCAATTTGATTCTTTTATGTACATTGTATTGTCAGCTTGTTGAACAAAAATTTAAGTTTTACAGACGAGTTGGTTGACCGTTATTGAATATCTGTGTCACAGATGATCAAGGATATGTTTCATTTGTCATAACCACAATTCCGTCCTGTTTTCCGCGATTGTTACATCACCGAATGAGACTTATCATCGAATTTTACTAACCATGAGCAACATCACGGGTGTCAAATGTGGAGAATAGTCTGCTTATCCTTACGGAGTAGCTGATATAAGTTCCGGTTTGTGATGGGGTTCGTGTTGCCCAGTCTTTAGTTTTCTATGTAGTGTTTTTTTGGAACTGTCTGTTTGTCATTTTTCGTTTATTTTTCCTTGTGTTGTCAGTTTTTTTTTTTTTTTTACTTTTATACATTTTGAATGTCCCCTTGGTATCATATAAGACAAGCTAAAATTTCTCTTTAACAATATAATATAATTTTAATCCCATAAAAAATGAAATAAAAAAAAAATAGAATTTGAAAAAACCTGTTTTCCGACATCTAATGAATTTCATAATATATCCACAGAGAAGAGAAATGCCAACTAAATGCTGACGATGAACGAAGTCATTGGACGTTTGTTTCATATTTAACTCGTATAAAAATACGACAAAAAATTTGACAATACCTTTACTATTTCTTCTTTTGATGTACCATCGACTTTCCTAACAGTCATCAAACAATACTGACTAAGAACAATGGTTACCATAGGAACGTTGCTCACGTAACGTCTTTTTTCAGTATGGCTTACAATATCGGTGTCAAAACTTAACGGAAGCCGAGACAATGTCACATAGTATAGGCTAGCTCATTTTACTGGTTTTGATTTATGATATAGTGTAGATGAGATCTTTGCAAAATCACAACGGAAAGCATGGGTTACCTTTCTTATCTCCGAGAAAATTGAGGCACAATATTGAAAGTTTCTTCTTCTTCTCCTTCTTCTTCCATATAAGAGTTGGGTTCCTGTGTGGAGGCAGTAGAACGTTTCCCCGTGCTTGAGTTGTATGCTCTTATAATATTTACAGTTATGGTGTGCTTGTTCATGTGAGAATTTCTCATATTAATACACCGTCAAAATTTCATGTTTGGTTAAATTTGTTCAAAATACTGGTCTGGTCATCTGTTTTGTATATTGCCCTTTCATACTATTTTAAACTGCTAGGTTTTCTTACATAAATTTCGATGTGCCCCGTGCTGTCTACCATTTATTGTTTAGTTTTATATGTATTGTCTATCATTTGTTGTTTCGAAATTATTGGTCTTTGTTGGGCAATGTATGACAAATATATGTTCAAAACCTCGCCTGTAATTATAAATTGTGTAATTCATTGACCGCTCCCGACATGTGTAACTTCAATGCATATTTTAGCGGCGATCGATGTCTTTTAAATTACTTTATTTTTATCAATAGTACCGCTTAAGTCGACGCTAGGGGCTGTCTTGACCTTGTTGTAGGGTATGAATGTTTTGTTCATTGTTGAAGACCCTACATCAACTGTCAAGATGAAGAACAGGAATAAAAGCCCTGTTCATTGAATGAAACGTTTAAACTCCTAAATGAAACGGGACTACGCATGGTAACATTACAAATCTAGTCCCCTAAGGCTATATACAGTATTTACAATAAAATCAGGTTGTTTCGGTTAAAATTATGTACAATCGGCATTGAGTCTGTTATTAATGTGTTGTCTGTAGCCCTGAGCGAGAATCTTCAACTGATTCCGCTTCAGCAACCTTGGCAGGTAATGTATTCCATTCCATGATTGTTCTTGGAAAGAATGAGTTCCTGTAGACATCACTTGTGATCCTCTGTTGGTAAAACTTGTGTCTACCACGAGTTCTAAAGTCGCCACCTTTGAGGTTAGTACTCTTGTTGATATCTTTCAGCTCATTCTGAATACAATAGAGCATGCATAGCCTGTTTTCACGGCGTCTTGTCTGTAGTCCCATTTAGCTCTTCTAGCATTGTAGTGACACACCCTTGTGTAGGGTGATGTGAAGTCATTATAGACAAATCTAGCAGCTCTCCTCTGAATAAGTTCTAGTGTGTTAATGGTTGCTTGGTTGGTTGGGTCCCATATAGTAGAAGCGTACTTTGTGACAGGTCGTACTAGAGTTGTATAGCCAGCAGCCTTTACTTTTCTTGTACACTCTTTTAGGTTCCGTTTAACAAAGCCAATTGTTCGGTTACACTTTGCTGTAACATTCTGTATATGTTTATTCTATGAGAGATTATTCGATATTGAAACTCCCAAGTACTTGGCATTATCTACTGGTTCCAGTGTGTGGCCATGTAAGCTGTATGGATATTGTAAAGGGTCTTTGTTCCTTGGTGGTATGCGGATAACGTAGCATTTTGTTGGGTTAAATCTCATCATCTATGTCTTTTCCCAATTTTCTAACGCTTCAAGATCTTTCTGCAGTTGGTCTATATCTTTGGCGTTACTAATTTCCCTGTACAATAGACTGTCATCAGCAAAGAGGCGGACATCAGATTAGGTATAACCGGGCATGTCATTGATGTATGTTAGGAACAATAAAGGACCTAGCACTGTGCCCTGTGGCACTCCTGACAGAACATCATCTTGTTGTGATCTAGCCCCTTCCAATACTACCTGTTGTTTCCTGTTTGATAGGAATGAACTGATCCAGGAGTTTATCTGGCCCCTTACTCCATAAAATTGGAGTTTGTACAGAAGTCTTGAATGAGGAACCTTGTCAAAAGCCTTTTCAAAGTCCAGGAGTGTGATTTCCATTTGAAATGTTTTTTGGCTATCTGATCGATGGTAATGATAAGCTGGCTTTCACATGATCTGTGTTTCCTGAAACCATGTTGGTTGTCACAGAGTATATTTTGTTGATTAAAATGTGTCATAATGCTGCTGTGAACTATATGCTCTAACAGTTTACAAGTGATGGAGGTAAGGGACACTGGACGATAATTGGCTGCCTGGTGAGTATCTCCTCTCTTGTATAGTAGAACTATGTTGGCATTGGTCTATATCTATAGTTGTATTTTACGTTTAACTGGTTAAGGTGTCTGTGCTTTAATTGAGGTACCAAGAAGGACAATGTCATGGTCGCTGTTACCAATAGCTGGAATCGGTTTACATCTCTGATTAAAGCTCGGGTGGCTAGTCAAGATTAAGTCAAGAGTTTTTTTCTTTTCTTGTAGGGAAGTCCACTATTTGCTCAAGATTAAAGTCTGCCACTATATCCAAGAAGGTTTGGTTCATTTTCGATGGATATTGTGTACCATTTATGGCTAACTGTTCCCAATTGATGTCTGGAATACTAAAGTCTCCTCCGATAATTAGGATGTTCTTTTTTGTATTGCATTTTAGGCGGTTGAATTCATTAAGGGTGTATTCTAGGTACTCATTGTTTGCTCAATTTGGAGGTCTATAGTATGATGCCAATGTGATTTTCTTTGAGTTAGCTGTCATTACTCCACTGATCATTTCAATATCTTTAATTTTATATACATTCTGTAATTGAAGATGCTTTTTGGCTGCAATGAGAACACCCACTACTTTACTTTAAGGTAAAGTAAACGTAATTGGGCGACAGTTTGGATTTTGGTAAACATTTTTATTTATTCAGAACTGGTTGAACTGCATTTGAATATAACAAATACAGGTGTAGCGTTTATACTATCTATAATACAGGTGTAGCGTGTATACTATCTACTAGTATAATACAGGTGTAGCATTTATACTTCCTAAAATACAGGTGTAGTATTTATACTTCCTAAAATACAGGTGTAGTATTTATACTTCCTAAAATGCAGGTGTAGTATTTATACTACTTAAAATACAGGTGTAGTATTTATACGTTCTCAAATACAGATGTAGTATTTATACTTCCTAAAATGCAGGTGTAGTATTTATACATCTTAAAATACAGGTGTAGTATTTACACTTCCTAAAATACAGGCGTAGTATTTATACTTCTTAAAATACAGGTGTAGTATTTATACTTCCTAAAATACAGATGTAGTATTTATACTTTCTCAAATACAGGTGTAGTATTTATACTTCCTAAAATGCAGGTGTAGTATTTATACATCTTAAAATACAGGTGTGGTATTTATACTTCCTAAAATACAGGTGTAGTATTTATACTTCTTAAAATACAGGTGTAGTATTTATACTTCTTAAAATACAGTCGAATTTAAACTCTGTAAAATAGGTCTGTATATGTATTGAATGTATTTTAGTAGAAATCAGTATTTCATGTTTTATTTCATTCATCTCTCATTTTTGAATGATGTTGACCACAAAAACGAATTCGATGACCAACCTAATTATTGCATATCATTAAAACGGTAATGTTTACAGCAATAACATATAATTTTTAATTCAAATTCTATGGGTTAATTTCGGGAAAATTCAATTTAAAGGGAATAAATGTATGTTCTAAGCCGCGTTTTACAAAGATATATTTACAGATTTATTTTACAAATTTTCAATGGACTGTATCTTCGGAAGTATGAATGCAACATGTATAACTTTTCGATATTCAGATGCAGTTAAACTACGTCTAGATGTTCAAATATTATCAAAATCAGATATGTCGCCCAATTACGTGTACTACGTCTTCGTTACTACACAAAAAAGAAAAAAAAGAAAATCATATAATTTTAATTAAAAAATCGATTATCATAAACGATTTGAATCAGATGTCAAATTTTTTTGTTTAGACCTTAATTGAGCCATTTTGTAGGCAATGGGCATTTGAGCGAAATGGCATGACATTTGAGCGATTAAAAAAAGGACGTTTGAGCGGCAAAGTATAGGACATTCTAGCGCCGAAATTTTAAGAATTTGAGCGAAAATGAAAAATTTGCATACGACATTTGAGGGAAAAAAATTTGAAAATGATGAAGGAATACCTCTTCCGTTCGCCAGATGTAATCTGTTACCCTTGCTCACCACGGGGTGGTTGAAGTAGGATTTCGAGCAGGATATAGTTAATGAAATGTGGAGTTTATAACGCACAAAGTTTAAAACATCTTTTATTGTAAAATATACAAAACACTGTAATAAAACTTAAAACTCGGCAATGGCATTATTTTCAAGTCAGTTCAGTCTTGAAATTTATATCCTAGGCTTCTAACATAAAAAAAATCCCTCATTATTTCCTACCGGAAGTACCGCGAATGAAAGTCCAGGAGATTCTGTTCCTTCTCCTTGTCTGTTCGGTTATGAGGTTTGATTGGTAAGTAGAGATCAACTTAGGACTTCTCTACCATTTACTAGCCAGAACCGGTCGAATTACTAGGTTTAAAATCAAATAGAATATATTTATTTTAAAAACTTACTCTATTTTCTTACTATTTAAAAATATTTTCTTAACTCATATAAAAGTATCACAGGAAATTTCGCTCAGACCTCCTATTTGAAAATATAGGTAAGATTAATATTCCGGCGCTAAAAATGTCCTATGATGTCGGCGTTCAAATGACCCTATGTGCATTTTTTATTTTCGCTCAAATGTCCTATGCCCCATTTTGTATGGTTCATCTTTCTCTTTTATTTTATGAATTAATAGATCTTTGATGTTTTCCATTTCATTTATTCCAACTTTTTTTCGGGTTTGGGACGATGTAAAGTTGTATGTCCCCCGAAACCATTATTGATTCGTAATGAAACGGCAACATGTAGGAAGTAGTAGAGTTCTTTTAATAGAAGATGGTTATGTATTTTACTTGTTAGATACATAAGTCGACTATATACCCATCTATAATTTCGTGTACGCATAAAAACCTGTGGAAATTTAATTTGATAATACGTCAGTTACATCAGACCTTGGACTAATATATAAAGGGACTTAAAACTAAGAATATTTTTAATATCATTGTACCGCAAAATTTATCTGTAAAGGGCCATTTATTTGTCCAAACATTGGTCTACTATCTTTCTAACTTCTCTTAGGATTGCCTTTTGATATTGATAGAATTATATGACATTGCAGATGATAATATTTATTAGTCCCAGATCAGACATCAATAATTCTGCTTCAATTAATATGAGAGGATGAAACAGGGAAGTTTAGATATGATCCCTATGGCCATATTATTACAAGGGTCCTCAACATCGTGTAAGACCGAGAGGTTATACATTTTCCGATAGAAACAAATATCGTCCACCATCTAGATTAAACTGGAACCAGGTTATGAAAAATACTCTTTCGTCCTATGTAAAATGGAGTCTTAGTCTGAAATCTAATAAAAACCACTCAATTCTTATTTCAACAAATGTATGAATACTGTAAATATACGAATAAGACATCTCAAAAATAATTGAGAAATTACTAAAAGGATATATGATACATCTATTTTTAGGATTAGCATTTAAGTAAGTATATGTGTGTTAGCATACCGACTGACAAAGGAACCATATAAGTTGATATTGTTATGACGTTAACACTACGCGGAAGTTCTTTAGAAAAAAATTATATTGTCTCCTATACATTTAAGGTAGAACATTTTAACGGAGAGTCAAATAAAAGACAATCATTTTTTCAAAATATTAAGGATTTTCTACCACAGGAATAGATTACCTTAGCTGTATTTGGCAAAAGAGTTCGGAATATCTTGTTTGGCCTTTTTAACTTTTGTATTCGAGCGTAACTGGCGAGTCTTTTATAGACGAAACGCGAGTATGGCGTACACAATTTTCATCCTGGAATCTATGATGAGTTTATTTAAAAATTACCATATAACAGTTTAAGATTATTTGAAGTAACTGCGAGTACTCTTGGATAAGTACGTTGTGTCTTTTTCCATTTTGTTAGTGGATAATCGTGCTTACCGATCTGATGCGTCAAGCCCTTTTTCACTGATCTTTACAGTTTGTTCTAATGTTGTAATGTTACACCACTATTTTAAGTTATTGTTTAACTTCGTCACATCCGCTATGTGCAGGTCCCAATCCAGTAGCCTGTAGTATAGTGGTTGTCGTTAATTGCTGTCTACCATAATAGTTTTCGTTTAATGTTTTAGTCTTTAATCAGGCCATCCGATTTCACCCTATGAATTGTTTATCCCGGGCCTTTTGTAGCTTTGCCCATTGTTGAAGGCCGTACGGTGACCTGTAGTTTCAAACGAAAAAAACAACATCATGATTTATGTACAAAACAACAAACGAAAAACAAATATGATAAACAGTAACAAACGACAACCACAGAATTGCAGGCTCCTGGCTTTTGACAGGCGCATACAGAATGTGGTTGAGTTAAATATATTTGCAGGCGTCCAACCCTGTCCTAGTATGGGACAGTGAAGTAACAACAGAACATAAAAACTAAAACTGTAAAAATCAGCTGGACAGGGCTTGACTCAGCAGATTGACACAAAGTACAAACACTAACAAATAGACAAAAGTCACAAAATATCGCATTCAAAACCAATATCAACTAATGATTAAAATATGTTTTCAAGAAAAAATATCAATCATTACACAACTAACGGGTAGAGTGTAAGGACGTCAAAGTTAAGATTTACAACAGGCAAAGGAGCACTACAGATAAAGATAAAAATGATCAAAAGTGGTGGAGAAGGATTCGAACTCACGAGCAAGCAAATGTAGATTTTTCCTTACATGTATTTCAGTCTCAAATGTAAAATCGCGTTATCGGATTGGAGATCAATGGCGCTGCTCCGTTTATAAAACAAGCAGTAATTTGAATAAGAAGACAATTCAAGCGAAGCAGAAATCTAATGTGGAAGAAAATATAATGTAATAACACAAACTAAGCTTAATATGACCGAGAAAAGTATGTAGGTCTCCAGGGTAAATATTTATCAGATCATGTTTGTTTCTGACAGTTCGCACAATTTTAGGACTAAATACATGTAAACATGTCATTAGTGTTGACCATTTATTCAATAAAATATGTTTATATATTTATACTTTCAACTTTTATTGCTCCTATTTATCTATTGAGCATTAGCCGGTCCGTGTATCGATCATATGGACCGGGTCAGCGCGGTGATGACTATATTATAAATATTCATGGGAAACGTTTAAAAAATATATAATGTAAAATAACCTACAAATCATAAAATATCATATTAGGATATCGTCGGTACACATGTTCAAGAATCGATACACATTGATTGTTTGGAAAAGATACACATAATTACGAAACTAACTCGAAAATTTTTGATAAAGTTCGTTGTTTCATTAAGCAGTCAAAAAGAGTTTACCATTCCAAGTCAGTTGTTTTGAGTTTACCATTCCAAGTCAGTTGTTTTGTCTTGTTTGTTTCTTCTTCTTCTTCTGCTAAGCCAATGTGTGATCCCTTCATTTGTTTTCTATAAGTATGTGTTTTCTGTCCTCATACATGTGTATTGTTTATGTAAGAAGAGATAACTTGTGTCCAGTCCTATTTATTGATTATTGCAATAACATATTATTCATGAGATTAAAAAATAAAAATCGACGGTTAATGTTTAATAAGTTTTGTGTGCCGCCGTTTGAATATAATGATGACCACACAATATAATTATGTGATTCGGGAAATTCATTTCTGATTCTTGATAAAATATACAACTTTGTTGCTTTGTTAGAACACTTAAACATTTAAGTTTAACGTTACAAATAATTCATATCACTTCGGGCAAAATGACATTAAGTTACGAACTGTTCGGTCATCTTCTGACCAAATTACATAGAAGTTAACAACTATAGGTCACTGTACAGCCTTCAACAATGAGTAAAACCCATACCTAATAGTCAGCTATAAAAAGACTGACACGGATATTGGTTTAAACACTGCACATGCAGTATGATTTATACTCCAGATATATATTATAGTACACGCTTTGTAAAAGGGAAAAGAACTATGAATACTTGTAATTGTCACACAATAAGTAAAATGTAAAATCATCCAGGACATTTTCCATTGACAACGCTTTTTTATATTCCTCTTGTCTAGAAGATAAATAACATTTAGATTTTTTATATTCTTATACAATTTACATGATACTTGACCCCTATAATAGATATAAGAAGATGTGGTATGAGTGCCAATGAGACAACTCTCCATCCAAGTCAAAATTTATAAAAGTAAACCATTATAGGTCAAAGTACGGTCTTCAACACGGAGCCTTGGCTCACACCGAACAGTAAGCTATAAAGGGCCCCAAAAATTACTAGTGTAAAACCATTCAAACGGGAAAACCAACGGTCTAATCTATATAAAAAACAAGAAACGAGAAACACTTATGAACCACATCAACAAACGACAACTACTGAACATCAGATTCCTGACTTAGGACAGGTGCAAACAAATGCAGCGGGTTTAAACGTTTTAATGGTACCAAACCTTCACCCTTTTTCCTGAAACAATAGTGTAACATCACAACATAGAAAGACGCACTATAAAATATCAACTGAAATAGCTTAACTCAATCAAAGGACATATTAACACCAGTGAACATACACTGCACAAATAAATTTGACCTATGATACAATGTAAATACAAAATAAATAAACTAAGGGAAGAATAATAAAAGTAACATGTTATATCGGTATGAAATGTTAAACAATTTAAGAAAAACAATATGCTCGAACAAAAATATCAGCTATTTGCAATAACTTTAAACACAGGTAAATGAAAATAATTTTGTTGTTAGGTATACGTGTACAGTTCCAATAGAGAAAGGAAATATTTTTACAAAATAGGTAATTTTGATGTTCATAGTACGAAGTGAAAATTTATAGTAGTACCAAACACTTATCAAAGCTGGTATATAGACCAGATATAACCCTGAATAACATTAAATAACAAAAAAGCATTACAATTAGTATCAACAGGTCAAATAAACAAGAAAGTACGATTTGAGAGTACTCGCAATTACTGACAGCTAGTTAAAAGCCAAAACAATTAATAATAAAAAATCATGCATCAGAGACTAAAATCAACTAAAACACATCCCAGGGATTTAGTATTTAAACGTCATGAACAGTCCAAGAAGACATGACTTGTGCAAATCCAAAAATAAATGTATCGACAGACAGTAGGATAGTTAGGAGTTTAACCTCTTTATAGATCAAAATGAACGTGGGTGTGTCTTTATACATCCCGTTTGAAAAGAATACAAATTTAGTTATGTTTTAATTTGCTGATGACAAAATCGATATTAGTGCCAATGTAAACTATATTCAAAGATCTAATTACAACATTGGTAAGATAACCTTTACTAATGAGTTTATTTAAAGGTTCGATGAGTTTACACGGATCACATAGTGATTTCCGCGCTTTAAGTACAATATTACCATAAAATTTAGGATGTGAAATAACGTTTTTAATCAGTTTTCTACAGGTACAGCCAAATTTACTAATCAAATCTTTGTATCTATGAAAGAACTTAGCAAAAGTTTTACGTAATTTGTGGTAACGAAATCCCTGACTTAATAATTAACCAGTGATGCATTGATTACGTTCGTTAAAATCTATGACATCACTACACACACGGGCATAACGAACGAGTTGGGATATATAAACACCGTATGATGGAGCCAAATGAACATCGCCGTCTGAAAAAGGAAAATTAACAATATAAGACTGCATGTTGTGTGTCATACCTTATGTAATACTTAATATCTTTTGCAGGTATCTGTTGGAAAGTAAATCTAAGTTCCTCAGTTAAATTCAAACATTTCTACTGTATTCACATTCTCAAAAGCTTTAGTTACAGTGCAAAAGTGCGCGCGTCTGTTCATTTTAAGCCACATTTGTGAAGAAAATTAATAAGTATCCTTTTATATAATTGAATTAATTTTGAAGTTTTGTGTTTAAATTCTAACCGTAATTCTACCAGAGTCATACATATGTTTCTGATTCCGCAGACCATTTGTTTTGTAGCGTTTAAAGACTTTGTTTCATATTTCAAGTAACAATTGTTAAGATATTTACATGCTGTTTTTTTAATTCGTTTTCAGTTTTTGTTTAATATCATTATCTCAATAACATAGAGTTAACCATGCCCCTTATCTACACAAAACTGCTATGACAACGCCGTGATATTGTACAAAACTGTTTCAATTGTACACTGAGATTGTCAAGATTTTCTTCGATGATGGGAATAACCAAAACTATCTGACAGTTCGTTTCACCACACCAACCGCCAACAACCGACTACGAACAACACGTGGTCCAGTAGCCTGACCTGGTACAGGTAGAACATGTTGTGTGGTTTAACCATTTTCACGTGCGAACAAACCTCCTCCATTGCCTATCTACACCATATATAGTAAAGGTAAAACACACAATAAAACAATGTTTAATAAACTAGCAATACTCCACAGTAAGTAATACATTATCAAGGTATCTACTATTGTTTTTAAAAATGTCGATTAATTGTCAGGTGTTATTAATTTTACTTTTTTCCTAAGTTTTCCGATGAATTAAGATCCTGATGATAACAGCAAAGAAAGTTATTTGCAATTAGAGATGTACAGGTAGTGCCCATACGAATTCCGGTAGTTTGTCTAAATAAAATCTGAACATAACGTATATAAATATCTTCAAGAAAGAAATTTAAAGCTTGAACTGTCTGTGAATGATCATTCTTTCTGTTATGACCAAAGAAAGACTATTTATTATTACAACAGATAGTTTCAGATCCGATTTATTAATTAGTTACCAGTTTATATTTGATTAGATTATGATGAAGAGTAGTGTATAAAGAAGAAAAATCATAACGGCCAACAGAGATATATTATTGACTTTTTCTAAAACTTCACTAAAATTTTTATATACTCCAAGAATATAATTAACACATGTGTTTTGAGACCTTATTGCAATTTTATATGATCTGATTTTTAGTGAGTTAAACTTGTTTCAAGCTTATATTTAGCGGGATTTGTTGTGAGTTTTGTGCAATATACCATCATAAAATGATTCTCTTAGATATAAGGTTTTCCATATCTTTTTATATATGTTTTAATGGTAAAAAATGATTCTTCATTGCGCAGTGATAATCGGAATTCAATGAGAATACACACGAGCTATTGAAAAAAGTAAGTTCTTTAATACTATCGAAACAATACAGTTGTATATATATAATAAACAGCTGCGCCATTAGCGCATGATACGCCCGTCGTCTTGTGTGCGAAATTTTTATGCAATAATCATAAATAGTTTCTGACATACGGCCTGACATGCGAAAACCCCCTTTTTTTTTACAAAAAACTCAAAACCTCTAAAATAAAATTTTGAATCAAAACCAAAAAGTGTACAGATCTGTAGATTAATATAACTAAGAAGTGTGTAAAATTTTAAGCAATAATCTTAAATCGTTTTTGAGATATGGCGCGGCATGTGAAAAACCCCTCCCCCTTTTTTTACAAAATACTCAATAACTCAAAAATAAAATTTTGAATGATCACCAAAAAGTATACAGATCTTAAGATTAATATAACTAAGACGTGTGTAAAGTTTTAAGCAATAATCATAAACTGTTTTTGAGATACGGCGCGACATGTGAAAAACCCCTCCCCCTTTTTAACAAAATACTCAATATCTTTTAAATAAAATTTTGAATCATCACCAAAAAGTATACAGATCTTAAAATTAATATAACTAAGAAGTTTGTAAAGTTTTAAGCAATAATCGTAAATTGTTTTTGAGATACGGCGCGACATGTGAAAAAAAAAATACACTAACATGTTTTAGTTACTAGGTCCCGTAACTCAAAAAGTTTTAATCTTATTTTCACCAAAAAGTATACAGATCGTTTGACCATCATAAGAAACAACTATGGTAAGTTTCATGAAATTTGGATAAGTCGTTCTCAAGTTACGGTGCGACATGTTTACGCCGGACAGACAGACGGACAGATGGACAGACGACATTTGTATACCATAATACATCCCGTCAAAATTTTGACGGGCGTATAAAAATTGATATTTTGATAAACATGTATGTTAACATAACATAAGAAACTGATATCAATGCAGAAAACAAATGTTTTAAATATGTCTTAGGATGCCCCCGGGATTATTATGAAATATTTTTTTAAGGAAAATATATTTATAAATTAACATACACATGTATGCATAACAAATGAATTACTACTTATAAGTAAGTAAAATGATTAAAAATAAATAGATATGACAAACTGATTAATTTGATTACTTTTAACTGCAACCCTTTAGATTTGCTTACAAATTTGTTGTTTATAATATCACAATGATATAGAAATTATCCATTATCCATTTTTTATACGTCATATTGATGCTTGAGAGGTGTCAAAATCTAATATTTTACTATGATTAACGTCCATATGTACATTTCAGAAATAATGTACTTCCTTAAATTGTGCAATATTGCCTCGACAAAAAGAGAAGTGTTTTGCTATTGGCCAATAAAATATGTACGAAAGTAATTAATATTTTCAAAAGCTAACAGTATTATAAAACTGAATATTATATCTGATAAACTACCCAAAAGTTTAATACATCAAAATGTGAGTATGATGTTATGTATTCTAAACATTCGTTTGATTTGCATTCGACTTTTAAGAATATTATTATTTTATATCCGCGATCAAAATATCCGACAATACATGTTGTTACAATCAAAACGGACTTGTTATTCATTATCGTTCTGTAAGAAAATAGGATATTCGTAATATACTTGTTTTACAATACCGATCTGTAAGAAAATAGGGCATTCGTAATATATAGTAATGATAATACAAAAATATCTAGGGCATTCGTAATATATAGTAATGATAATACAAAAATATCTAGCAAACAGTATTTGTTCGATTTATACAATATTTTGAGAAATCTTTTTTTTTTTCCATTTTCAGACTAAAATGAAATTACTTCTATGCGTATTGGGAGTGATTTGTATAGTATCTGGTCAAAGAGGGGATATAGGCTTCTTAGAAGAAGACGTTGATGATTTTAATGCCCCTGTAGACAACTGGGACGAAGATCGTGGAGATGGATGGGGATATGATACCCCGACATGGGAAACTGGAACTGGACCTATAGTAAGTGCTCAAACATTCGCCGCAACAAATATTCAGTATCCACAAAAGGACATTTATGATTTTAACGAGAATTATGGATATATTGGACAACGTAAGTTTATTTATTTCATACGGGACAACATGGCAATGGTAGATTGCATTACATTTTATATATAATAGTTCCATTTGATAGTTTATTAATTTGATTATGTTGTGTCATGGTATGCGGAAGTAGATCGCTGCGTAAACGGGCTCAATCGTGTAGGCTTAATCATACATTTCACTTGATCGATTGATTGATTGTTGTTTGCTTAACGTCGTGTGGCAAATATTCCATGCATGTTCAGACGAGAACAAATTAACATACAATACAATATGTAGGTCATACATGATAAAGGTCGACCGTGATGAGGGCGGGAAATTTGGACTGCCACTGGGAGTTTTGACATGAAACAGGTCACCTATGGACCCCTTCGAGAGTTTTTGCACGTGTTCTTTAAAATGCAGAGGGCATGACACTGTTTTTTTAAACATGACACATCGGATTTAGCGTCCCCATTCTCACCGGAAGTGGCTGTGTATTTATTCATCCCGCACAGCCAAACAGAAGTCCTACCTTGTCAAGAGATTTACTGCCGAAACTAAAGATTGCCATATCATATGTTACTGATTAAGATAGTCATAACGGAGGTCGGTTATCTCGCTAATTATTGACTTATTGAGTAACTGAATAATTCTACAAGAATATTGTAAAGGGTCGCTTCCCCTTCTTCTACTCAATCACATAACCATAAAGCAACGCGACAGAGCTTGAACTGTTGTTATTTATCCCAGACCCATAGCGATGAATAAAAGCTTACACCACACCTCACCCTCAAGACGGTCCCTTGCACAGGTTTGAGAGAACAATTTAATTGCACTTTACCACATCAAGGTCACGTTACATTTGAACATGAATAACAGTGTTTTTTTTTTAACTAGACATTGTTGTAATAGCTGAAGTAATAACTAAATTTAGAGTGAACACTCTCTATTAAAAGTAAAAGTCAGAAATTAAATGGTCCTTAGAGGTTATAGACTCTATAAAGTTTTGCAATACATTAGAAGATGAAAAACATTTCGTCTTAAAATATCAAGAATATAAGGAATAGCGAGAAAACTATTAAAGGATACGAACACTATACAAAATGACTTCTTTGATTTAAACAATATAGATGAAACAAATCAACTAAAATCAATACTTTTACCTGCATTTCAGTCAAATTTAAAAACAACATTTTTTTTTCATTAGTCATTTAGTTATTGGAGGTGATATCGGAAGACTTTTTTATACTTATTGACTGGGTATGAGTGGAATAGTAAGTTTATTGTCCCCCGAGGTGCAACTATTGTCCTGAGGCGTAGCCGAGCGCAATAGTTGTATCCGAGGGGACAATGAACTTACTATTCTACGAATATCCAGTCAGTAAGTGTTTTATTATACCGAAAGAGACAACAGACAATAAATGTCGGGGCTAAATCAACTATCATATATAAAAAGCAGAAACAACCATACTGTTTAACGTTTCCTTCATCTAAGGCTTCCCGCACTGACGTCAACCCTAGATACAATAGGTAAAACGCGACGTCGTAACTCCCGCGGTATTCTCAACATCCTCCAATCCAGTAGCTGCAGTTGAAATTCAGGGAAATATAATGACGCTTGCGGTCAAATAGTTTCATCGAGGGCAAATAGTTGGAAACTATTGACCGGTCAAATAGTTAGTTCAACGCTTGCAATTTGAAAAATAGTGAAAATATTGTGTACTTATTTTATGTAGAAAATGATAACCGAGGTATAATAATTTTTAATATTGACTTACAAAGCGTTTACCGTGCACAATTTGTGTAATACGCGTTTAAATCCCATTTATATAAAAATAAGATGTGGTATGATTGCCAATGAGACAACTCTCCACCAGAGACCAAATGACACAGAAATAAAAAACTATAGGTCACCGTACGCCTTCAACAATGAGCAAAGCCCATACCGCATAGTCAGCTATAAAAGCCCCGAAATGAAATGTAAAACAATTCAAACGAGAAAATTAACGGCCTTATTTATGTACAAAATAATGAACGAAAAACAAATATGTTACACAACAACAAACGACGAACACTGATTTACAGGCTCCTGACTTGTCTTGAATAAACAAGTTTTAATTTGTGCATATGCAACTTTAAAGGCAAAAAAAAACCAACACAATAGGACGCCAAAGACGACCTCTTATTGAAAATGCATCAACTGTTCTATATATATGTTAGCGGCAATAAGTGAAATTAGGCATTAAGCTTAAATCCTAGGCAATAAGCTAACGACTAGGCAGTAAGTCTATTGCCTAAATGATGTTAGGCATTATTCTGAAATCCTATTATTAAAGCTTACATCCTGAAAAATGTGTCCAGGCATTAATCTTAATGCCTAAAATGTAAATGCGAGTAAATAAAAAGACATTTATTCAAAGTTAAAATACATTGGGTACATAACATGATAAGAACTAAAGTTTAAAATGTCTACTACATGTACCTGAAATAAAGTCACTAGTTGTGGCCACTTTAGTTTTAACTCGGATATAACCAAAGCTGTAAATTCACAACCATTATCACTTTGCAGTTTATGGGGCACACCAAAAATTGTAAAAACAGCAATTAAAATCGAAGGTCGCCTCTGAAACACATTTTGACGTGAGAGCTCTAATATTACAAACTTTTGTTAGGGGATTTTGTAGAAATTTATTGTTTCCATCTGGGTTCGATTGAAATCCATTAAATCATTCTGTTCTCTCCTGTTAAACTATTTGGATGAAATGTGTGTTCACTACTACTCCCTTCCCAAAATACTTTTTCTTCAAGTTACAATTTTCACAAAGTGAAAGAAATAGTTCGATGGAATCACGAGAAATATTGGCATAGGCATTTATAAGTTGGTTAAATCATACGGTCTCTGTCGCCATGACCTGCTTATGTGCCTTTTCAAAGTACCATACAGTTCCTGTAAAAAAACATATTTGTTTATATTTTTTATTTTAGTAGGTTATAGTAGCCGTCTTTTCTAGGGAATCTAAAAAAGGTGAAAGTTCAATATTTGCCAATAGATTATTGTATTATCTTGGGTATATGGTCCTTGTTTTCATTGATTTCAAAGATTGCCTGGGGACATTAAAAAAAAGTTTAACAGTAATGTTTTACATATCCAATAAAATCAATGGAAAGAAGATGTCAGTAAAAATTCATAACTATACATTTGTCTACTTTTGACCAGACCAAAAACCAATTCGACCAGTGAAGTGCGAATTTTCTTCAATTATAATTTTCAGATAGAATTATCAATCCCTTGCCTTTCGTTAGATACTCTCACTTGTTTGAAACATATCAATTTTTGTAATACCACAAAGAAATACTAGTTAATTCTGTTATGAATATGAAAAAATACTGACATTTGAAGATCTGTTAAATTAGTGAATATTAATATTTAGAATATGATATAAACAATACTTAACATCAAGAATATTTCACCAAATGTACATTTGCATAGAACATAAAGCAAAAATTCCAAAGTTTACTTATTGCCTGAAATAATGTTTGGCACTAGGTAGAATAATCATCATATTTCAGGAAATAGCTTACTGCCTGAAAATTTCAGGCAATAACTTAATGCCTAGGCGTTAGTTATTGCCTAGGATTTAAGCTTAATGCCTAATTTTACTTATTGCCGCTAACATATATATATATATTACTTTTTTTTCAGTCGGTAAACACTGCAAAGTGATAAAGGGATATGGTAAACGTATCAATTATCATGAAATATACCAATCATACAACGATGGCGGCTCTTATAACAACGGATATCCGAGAACCAGTAGTTTTCATCAATTTCCTTCGTACGCAGGGAACTATTTCAACTACCAGAACAACCATCAAGTCGACAATACCTTATCAGCCGTTCCCGTCACAGCTGCAGGTGGCACTGTTCCTCTAACATCTATGCTTACAGATCCAACATCATCGATTGGCGGTTTTCCATCATATACAGACATCAAAAATCAGTATTATCAGAACAATAATGAAATTCCTAATAGCTTATCTGCCGTCCCGGGAACAAACATAGGTTTCGTTGCACCATCGGTATCTGCTTTCAGCTCACCAGTTTCGAACGCCGGGTTTTCAGGAAACGACAATTCTCACCACTAAACATATAAGCTTGGCAATGCATGATTTGTAGTCATTATCATTAATTTGATTCAAGTGATTCCTTTATATCATGTTCATATATCATATACTAGTATATAAGCGTTGTATGTGTGACATCTTGTATTATGTTACTGATATGTTTTATTTATTTTGTAATAAATAATAGTTTCAATAAAGTTATCGATTGTTTTCCAAACAAAACAATTAGAAAAAAAAAAAAAAAACATCCAGAAAATCTCAGAAGAGAACGTCCATTTCGACTGTTTATCTTTTTCTTGATGAGTGAAGTGTATATCGCCATAGTACCCAAAATTGAACCGAGTACCTAATTTGCATCTATATTTCAAATAAAAATCAGCGGAAATCTTATAGGTTTACCTAAAAACAAAATTATTCGTATTTTTAAAATTCGTCATTATGCACGTCTTTTCACATAGTCAAACATACACAAAACAGTCACATTATTTATATATCAACAAATGAAGTATCCAGTGAAAAAAAAAATCTACAGAAACCCACAAAACATTGCTTTAGTATGTTTGCTAATGAGACAACTATCCACCAGAGTTAAAATGAAGAGATAGTAAGCAATAATAGGTCATTGTACGGCCTTCAACAATGAGAAATACCCATATACTGTATAGTCTGCTATAAAAGGCCCCGACATGAAAAATGTGAACCAATTCGACTTTTCAAAATGAGCAATTAAAAAATGTCACATGCATCCATTTCTTACAAAAAGCAAAGTAAGCATGGGCTATTGTTATCAAAATTTAGAGGAATAAAACAAAACATTAGTTATTCGATTTTTACGGATGTGAAGTTAAATATGTATGCAATTTAGGTAATTCTCATTACAGAATCTTCGGTCTTTTGAAGTCGGTTCAACTCCGCTTTTCTATAATTCAGTATGGATTCCAAATTAAATTTCTGGAACAATATATTAAACAAGGAGACATCTACACAGAATGACAACTTTTGTCAGTTTCTTGAATAAACGTAGGTGAAAAAACTGTCAAAAAGGTGCAATTTGGGTACCCTGACGTTAAAAACAGCATGAGTTACTTAGGTATTAAATTTGTCAATATCTTTATATCGAGCGAAAGCGAGGTGTAAAATGTTTATAAATATAATGCCTATCTTTTTTATAAAACACGTCATAAAGGCAGCCATTTTGATTTGACGAAGCAAATAAGTACTAGAAAACCAACCGTTTTACGATTTGAAATTGTACAAATATATGTAGACTGACTTTTGGAATGATTTCATTTTAATACCTAGCGAATAATACAAATGTGATCTCCGGCGTCGTTATGAATAACATAAATTGATTTGACCTGGGGAGATAGCTTTTATAAAGATAAAAGATATGGTATGGTTGTCTATGGAACAACTACTGTAAACCAACTCATTTTCGCGAGCGATTTATTTTCGCAACTTTCGCGAGTAGAAAAATAAAGCGAATATAAATTGTCGTGAATATGTAAAACTTGAATATTTCTTTATTTAATTACATCAAGTAAATTTGAAAATTAAATCGCCGCGAAATGGGCTATAAAGGGCAAAACGCGAAATAAAGTATCCGTCAAAATAAGTTGGTTTACAGTATTCATTAGAAACAAAATGATGTAGGTGTAAGCAACTAGAGGTCACCACACGGTCTTCATAAAAAAAGGAAACCCTATCCCGTATAAATACTTATTAAAGGATGAAAAATTCTAAAACAATCAAAACGAGAAACCAAACAAAGTGTGAAAAAAATCAAAAGCAGAAATCCAACGGCCTGGATCAAGCTCATTTTAATAAACAAAAACAAATATAATAGATAGCAACCAACAAATATCACTGAATTACAGGATTCAGATTTGGGATATGCTTATACAAAATGTGGCGGGGTTAAAAATGTTTGCGAGCACTGAATCCTCCCTTAATCTGGGGCAGTGGTGTTTCAACACAAAATAAGGAAAAAACTGTCAAAATTAGTTGAAAAGGGCTTAATTCTTCAGATAGACAGAAAAACCAAAAAACAACAAATACACAAGGACTAAAGAAACACAGTATTGACCTAAAAGAACTAGCTTTAAGCGCAAAGTCAATTACAACTAATAAGTAAATCATGCTTCCTAGAAAAAAAGTATCAATCAGTACTCATCCAATAAATTTAGTGAACAGACATCTTAAACAGTGTGAGAAAAAAGTGACATTTTGCAATGCCAAAATATAGATATTTACAGGTTGTAGGACCGTAAGTGTTCATAGCTCAACAGCAACACACAGTCAGCTGTGTTTTAATTTATTAACAACAAAATCAACGCAATCACCGACAAAAAAAATGCCAAAAGGTCCAACCACATTGATAAATTGATAACATTTCAGAATAAAAATACCAGTGATACATAAATTACGTTCAGTCAATAAAATTTCCGACATTGAGATAATGCATTTTTTGGAATTTCTACTGGAACAATGGCTTTTAAATTTTCAGACAGGTAAGACTATAAATTAGAAAAGGTGCATGTGAAAATTCTGGTAGCAACGATTGGTTTCATTTATTGTCGATGTTGTATGCCAGTTTTGATTGATTTACTCGGAGCTCTACCATTCTAAAGAAAACGTCAATTTTATTATTATTTGGTTCATATTAACATATTTTCGTAAGCAAATCGTGAAGCAGAAACTTTACATAGCAACATTCTGAGTTCATCAAACTTCTGTTTAATAGTTTAGTCATTTTGGAGCTCCGACATTCGAAAAAATAACAAATTGCTAGATGAGAAGTGTTATTTTTTCGAATGTCGGAGCTTCCAAATGACTAAACTATTAAACAATCGTACAGTTTCGTTCTCACACTGTGATATAAAGGTTTTTGAAGAAAGTTTACAAGTCTACTACAACCGTCTAACACATTTTTATAGTGAAACATTCTGGAATAGTCAACGAAGTTCTCGTTACAATGTATTACCTTCTTTTTATTTCTAATAGCATTTTGTTTAACAATGTCTTAACGGTTTTTTTACAACCAATGCTTAGACAATTAAAATGATGGTTTATTGACAAAAAATATGTATATTATTGATCACTGGTCAAGTTTAATGTGTCCGTAGAAAAGAAGTGTCCATTTTTGATTGACAATTATTGCCCTTAGAAACCTTTCCATTTAGGCTCATTTACATTCCATATAAAAATCTTGCTTTTCTTTAATAATCTGCCACTAGACTTTATATCAAGTAGCCATCATAAAGGACAAACGGTAAGCATTATTACTATAGCATTTATAGGATTAAATAAACTGACCTTTTTAAGCATTATTGGATTTTGTCCTGTATGCATACTTCAAGAAAACGTAATATGTTGCTTCAAAATTATATATTCAGCAGTATTACCATATTTATAAAACCAGCAATAATCTTTAAAGTCAGAAGAAGTAATATATAAAATTTACCCGGGTGGTAGTATATTACTTAAAATGCTCCTTTTCAGTTTTATCGAATTACAGATCTGTTTCCCAAGTGATGAGAACATTTAAAAGTAGACTTTTCCGACCATGCTCATAATAACTCAAGTTTGGCTTTTACAGATCTTTATCAATAATTTTCACGCTTGAAAGAAATGCTCTCTTCTGATCATGAAGATTTTTACATTTGTTCTTTTAAAGTAACTTATGAGATTTGACCAGTTGAAAGTTTAACAATTATGTCTTGTGATTACTTAAATTTGATTTATGAATTTTTTACAAAACATTAAGTTTTCCAAAGACAGATGGTTTTCGATTTTGAAGTTTAAATTGTCGTTTCTGAGTTTAGACTTTCAATTGTTAAAAAAAGCAACCACGAAGACTTCATATTTGTTGTTTCAAGAATCATGAGACATAAATCGTTAAAAAATCGACGATCCTGTTCCGAGTATTTTTGTGATCATTAAAGTTTACTTCATTGTTATCTTAACACAACGTGTAGTTTCCGAAAGCCAATTACTCTTTCGAGTGTTATCATTTCAAATCTATCGATTAAGTTGGCGAAGTTGGTCCTCTACGGGAACGTTTTACAGACTTAATCATGATTTTGTTGACCATTATGGAATACCTGTTTCAGAATGACCACGGATATGAAATCGGGTCGTTAGTTTTCTCGTTTGAATTGATTTACATTTGTCTCATTGTTGAAGGTCGTACGGTGACCTATACTTGTTGACTTCTATGTCATTTGGTCTCTGGTGGAGACTTGTCTCATTGGCAATCATATTACATCTTTTAAAAATGCCAAAAGGTCCAACCACATTGATAAATTGATAACATTTCAGAATAAAATACCAGTGATACATAAATTACGTTCAGTCAATAAAATTTCCGACATTGAGATAATGCATTTTTGGAATTTCTACTGGAACAATGGCTTTTAAATTTTCAGACAGGTAAGACTATAAATTAGAAAAGGTGCATGTGAAAATTCTGGTAGCAACGATTGGTTTCATTTATTGTCGATGTTGTATGCCAGTTTTGATTGATTTACTCGGAGCTCTACCATTCTAAAGAAAACGTCAATTTTATTATTATTTGGTTCATATTAACATATTTTCGTAAGCAAATCGTGAAGCAGAAACTTTACATAGCAACATTCTGAGTTCATCAAACTTCTGTTTAATAGTTTAGTCATTTGAGCTCCGACATTCGAAAAAATAACAAATTGCTAGATGAGAAGTGTTATTTTTTCGAATGTCGGAGCTTCCAAATGACTAAACTATTAAACAATCGTACAGTTTCGTTCTCACACTGTGATATAAAGGTTTTGAAGAAAGTTTACAAGTCTACTACAACCGTCTAACACATTTTTATAGTGAAACATTCTGGAATAGTCAACGAAGTTCTCGTTACAATGTATTACCTTCTTTTTATTTCTAATAGCATTTTTGTTTAACAATGTCTTAACGGTTTTTTTTTTACAACCAATGCTTAGACAATTAAAATGATGGTTTATTGACAAAATAATATGTATATTATTGATCACTGGTCAAGTTTAATGTGTCCGTAGAAAAGAAGTGTCCATTTTTGATTGACAATTATTGCCCTTAGAAACCTTTCCATTTAGGCTCATTTACATTCCATATAAAAATCTTGCTTTTCTTTAATAATCTGCCACTAGACTTTATATCAAGTAGCCATCATAAAGGACAAACGGTAAGCATTATTACTATAGCATTTATAGGATTAAATAAACTGACCTTTTTAAGCATTATTGGATTTTGTCCTGTATGCATACTTCAAGAAAACGTAATATGTTGCTTCAAAATTATATATTCAGCAGTATTACCATATTTATAAAACCAGCAATAATCTTTAAAGTCAGAAGAAGTAATATATAAAATTTACCGGGTGGTAGTATATTACTTAAAATGCTCCTTTTCAGTTTTATCGAATTACAGATCTGTTTCCCAAGTGATGAGAACATTTAAAAGTAGACTTTTCCGACCATGCTCATAATAACTCAAGTTTGGCTTTTACAGATCTTTATCAATAATTTTCACGCTTGAAAGAAATGCTCTCTTCTGATCATGAAGATTTTTACATTTGTTCTTTTAAAGTAACTTATGAGATTTGACCAGTTGAAAGTTTAACAATTATGTCTTGTGATTACTTAAATTTGATTTATGAATTTTTTACAAAACATTAAGTTTTCCAAAGACAGATGGTTTTCGATTTTGAAGTTTAAATTGTCGTTTCTGAGTTTAGACTTTCAATTGTTAAAAAAAGCAACCACGAAGACTTCATATTTGTTGTTTCAAGAATCATGAGACATAAATCGTTAAAAATCGACGATCCTTTCCGAGTATTTTGTGATCATTAAAGTTTACTTCATTGTTATCTTAACACAACGTGTAGTTTCCAGACTCTTTCGAGTGTTATCATTTCAAATCTATCGATTAAGTTGGCTTGGTCCTCTACGGGAACGTTTTATAGACTTAATCATGATTTTGTTGACCATTATGGAATACCTGTTTCAGAATGACCACGGATATGAAATCGGGTCGTTAGTTTTCTCGTTTGAATTGATTTACATTTGTCTCATTGTTGAAGGTCGTACGGTGACCTATACTTGTTGACTTCTATGTCATTTGGTCTCTGGTGGAGACTTGTCTCATTGGCAATCATATTACATCTTTTTCTAATTTTTATATGTTCACTTTGTGGTAGCCATAATACCACCCTCCTTTCCTCATTTATGACATAACAACTGAATTCACTGAGTCCGTATTATTCATTCCTTATTTTTTGTTGTTGCTTTTTTTCTTTTTGCCGTGGCATCGCCAGTCTTTCGTAGACTTATGGGATTAGATTAACCCTTGGTATCTCCTTACTTTTCTCATAAGCTGCGATCTAAAGACAGGTATGTGTCTCGATTGACAGTTATAATATCTCGGCTCGACACTGCATGTACCTCGTATTCTTAAGAAATCGAGATTTTACCATTGTATAAACTGGTCTTTCGATAAATCGAGATTTTACCTTTGTATAAATTCTGCAAAAGGCGTCTCAAATTTGAATGGATATAATACTTTCATTATAAATTGTTTACAACAGGTCGGCAAGTATTAAAATTTGGGCTAAACTTGTACTTAATTTTATTATTGAAGTATGTTTCAACTTGCAGGAATTTAATTAATGGTGTTAAAAGTGGTACTCATATCAATCAGTATATGATAATTTGTTTATACATCATAGAAGTTTAAAGATTGTACAGAGAATCAATCTTCAATCTTTTTGGCTTACCTAGACTTAATATAAAGGTTATATTTTTATAATTGTCATGAAATCATTGCGTCATTTATATTTGAGGATTACTACACAGTTCGAAGCAAGACTGAAATGTTTCTGATAGTTTCTTGGCTGCATCGAAATTCTACAATTATATTTATTTGAGACCTCGCTGTTAAATTTTGTCGGTGGAGACGAAAAAGTTTAGAAACGTCATAAAATCAGTTTTGTCCACTAAATATGAGGTGACCATCGGGGAACATTTTTCAAAACAATATTCTTATAGATTTTCGTCAAAACACATCAGACATAATTATTTTGTTTTTGCATTTGAAATACAAATATTTTGTCTTATGCGTTTTGACGGAAATCTATAAGAATGTTGTTTTAAAAAATGTCTACATATCTATCAGTTTCTATCAAGAGTACTACTGTAGCAATTATTTTGTCTTTCCATTTGAAAGACCTTAAATGTTTTTTCTTTTCTTTTTTTTTTTTTTTCTTCCAACATTTTTTGACATGCCCTCCCTCGTTTCTATTAGAGTTATCAAGACCAAATATGGACCATTGATAGACCTCATCATGAAGTATTACCAGATGACCCTGTTAAGGATTTCATCATCCCTTTAGAAGTTATCTCCCTTGTATTGTTTTTTCAACATGGCCCCTCGTTGTTTTTGAGATATCATGACCTTATTTGTACAATAGGTAGATCTCATCATGATGTATTACCATATGAGGCTGCGTATTTCATCATCCCATTTGAGAGTTATATCCCTTGAAGCAATTTCTTTTATTTGCATTTTTCTTAAAAAGTATTAGAGATAGAATGGAATTGAAAATGGCAGCATCTACAAGAACAGATGGCAATGTTAATAAACATAAACAATTAGTTTGTTATCAATCCTTATAAGGAGTTATTTCCTTTGAAAAATTTTACTCAATTTAAAAAAATTGTATTTCGAGAACCGGAAGTCGGTGAGACTTGGGACCTTCACCAATAACCTTTAATTCATGTGACCTTTAATTTGCACCCAAGGTCAAAGGTCATTGAGTGCAATCAAAATTTACGCTGCAATTTCAAGCTTACATATTAAGAAAACGATAAGAGTTTGCTGCATATATACTGTGTATAAAATGTTCCTCTCGACGAGCTCTACATTTTATACATTAAGCTCAAAACTGTCCGACCGTCTGTTCACAAGTTACGACGAGATAATTCTTAAAAGTATAGTATTGTGTGTATATCTTTTCAAAGGTAACAGATATCAACCTACTATAAATTGCAAAAATGATCAGTATTTTGAGACCTTCAATTTGAGGTCAATGTCAGGTCATGATGAAATTTTACCTTGACCTTCAAAGTTTACTATGACCTTGACCTTGTGATACTTGAAAGGTCAAGTTGTCCTGAGTTGAATGGTGGTAGTCCCATGTCTCTACGACTTCCGGTTCTCAAGTTTGGTATTCCATCATATATTTGATGATTCATTGTGACCTTGATGAACTTTGGAATTGTCCCAAATTTTCTTTTACAATGTTGCCCTTAAACTGCAGATTTGAGATATCTATTGTCGTTTTAGAAATAATACAGTTTGAAATTTTGCGAGCAGGCATGTATTTCTGAATCAATAACAGCTACCAGAAATTTTCAGAAATTGAAGAGTTTAACATGGTTATATGTTTGACTAATTACAAAACTTTCAAAGAATAACTCAAAAAAAAAATAATATTAATTTGTTTATTTTATTTATATAATTGAAAATTTTGACTGTTTGATAAAAATGACACTTTTCATCCCAGTGGGAAGGTGGGGTCAAAAAAATTCAAACTTCTCAGATGGTTAGGTTGTCGCATCAAACAATTGAGATACTAGTTATAATATTATAAACAGTAAGGTGTTATTATATTATTTCACAGTGTGTGGTGCCATATCTAATCTTCCGACAAACTCATTCAACTCATAACTAAATTGCACAAAAACGTAAATGTAACCCCTTCGGAATCCCGTTTTATTGAAATTTATTTTGTTTTCAATTCGGTCATGATATGAGAAAAGTCATATATAAATTAAAAGTGGAAAGAAATATGCATAACATAACCCCAGGGAACGTTCTGCAAGACGAAGAAAAACAAAGAACGTTTATTGAACTCATATGTGAAAATTGTAGTTGCTATACAGCATTTTATCAATATTGTTGTGCCATTGGAGCAATAACGATTTGTGACGGAATGTTATTTTTCTTGAAAATGTTTTTCAATGGTTATCTTTTTCAGAGAAAATGAAGACCTTATTGGTAGTTCTGTTGGCTTCTGTGGTCCTCCTTGGTATGACGTCAGCACAAAGTTTTAATCTTTTCCCTACTTTAGCCTCATCGACAGCGGGTGGTCTTTTAACTTTAGGAGCATTTGGATTACCATTTCTCCTTGCAAATGGAGGTGGTAATTTCTTTGGAGGAGGAAGAAGAGGACCACCAGTGAACTTTCAGCCACTTAATATACCACCATTTCCTCAACCATTCATTGGGCGATTTCCACCAAGGCAATGGTATGTTTAATCATTTTGAATAACTTAATAATTCATTTAAGTCGTATAGGCCGTGTATTCAAGGTATTTGTTTCACGGTTAAATTGGTGATTAAAGGTAGTTGGACTAACAATCTACAAAAAGACAAGTCGACAAAAAGCAGTTTCCCCTTGTGAAAACAAATCATCAGGCCTTGCAGTCATAAACATTTCGAGTACTTAGACTCAGAATTCAACTAATCAAAATGCTGGATTTGGTGTTTCGAGCACAAATTTTGTACTTCGAGTACTGAGTATATTTTTATGACCGAGAGCCAAGTATTTCTGCAAGGTGACCACTCGTGTATACAAGATCTTTATTTAAGGATGATTTGTGTAAGGAATAATCAGCTTAATAAAGATAAAACATGCAGAGAGGAAATCTATAACATAAGAGTTTCAATGTGATGGTTTCGCTACATGACAAAGAAGTTTATTAATTTAATTTAAATTTTAATTATTTAATGCACTTTTCAAAAAAGATTATCATATAAACTGTTAAAGATATCGTAAATAACAAAAATCATATAAAATACCTTTATGCAGGACAGTGACCATTTTAAATAATGTCACAAGTCTTCTTTTTTGGGACGTCTGAAACTATCGAGCACACGTTTTAACGAAAATTGTCTGTAAGAATACATACTGTATGTATACCCGTTTTGAGCTCCAATTGTCTTTACAAACAGAAACGTATACTTTATTTTGTAAAGGAAATACCTCTACCAAAACATTTTCCCATGGTTTTTTTTAGCGACGATCTTGATCATTGTTTTATTTAATTTATTTCATTTATCTTTTCAGAAGTTTATAAAAAAATCATGAAAGATACCTGGACTATGTAATTAAGTACGCAACAAACGCATTTCGTACACATTAACTAATTGAATAAAAAAAATATAAAGACCTTTCAATTAAAATTCAAGGAAACTAACTCTTAAAGAATATTCTCCTTTTAAATATCGTAAATTAGCAGTAATTTGATAATCCTAAATCATACGTAGGAATTTTGTGGTTGGTGTGTCTGTTGTGCCGTCCTATATTTTTGGTTATTTCTGTTATCCTTTTTATGTATTATAGTATTGACCTATTTTCATTTAATTAAGGTCAAGGTCAAGGTCAAATGTCAAGTAAACCGTCTATGGATTTTGACCTTTGCATGTTATCGGTACTTCGAAGCCCTTAAAAAAATACGAACAAAGAAATAGACTAAAATGTTAAGAACATTTGACGCAGACTTATCATGTTTGATTCGAAACAAACGGATGTCTTTTTTGTAGGAGTAACATGTCTTTTGGTGTTAAAACTAATTTTGTATTAAGATATAACTTCAAATTTGTACATGAAAAAGCAATGTGTTTTTTTTTGTGTGTGTAATGAATTGGAATCTTTGAATAGGAATAGATTACTTCAGCAGTATTTGGCAAAACAGTTTTGGAATTTTGGGTCCTCAATGCTCTTCAGCATCGTACTTTATTTGACCTTTAAACTTTTTTGGATTCTAGCGTCACTGATGAGAATTCAATTTGGAAGTAGTATTTTTTAAACTTCATTTCATGACAGAGACCTGTACAACCATAAAACATGTATTTATAATACCCCACCCACACAAAACGATTTTACTCAGACTGACTTTTTCTTTTACATTTTACAACAGAACCGAAATTAAAACCCTCACTTGCTATGGAGTTTACAAAATCATACATAAGTGGTACACGGTATACCAATAGTTATACCAAGTATTCACTGAAATTAAAGGTATCATACATTTGGTTTCATTTCATATTTTTGTCCTTGTTATCTTAAATTATTCTATGATAAAATGTTATTTTTGTTCTTTCAGGTAATTTGGAATTCCTGTTAAATTGATATATGGAATATGTGCTGAAATTCGTGCTGTCAGTATATTGTTATGTTAGTTTGTCTTTTTTTATTAAAAATAATTAAAATAAAACCCTTAGACTTTTTTCACAGAATCAGAATAATTTATTATAGTGTCACATACCAATAAAACACAATGAATACATAATTACATAATATGCAATTAAAATTAAATATTACCATTAAAATATTGGTACTCAGCCAAATTACTGACTTATGAGACACTTTAAAAATAACACATACTATAAACAATTAAAACTTATGCATTAAAAATATCATTACACACAATACCTTCTTCGATAAAACATGTGATGTAAAGTTTTTGCTAAAAATAGTTGAATTGCATCATTTGACATTAATAAAAAATTCACGAATTTGTGTGTCACCATTGCGCAGGATCAAATTGATTACGACCTTGTAGCCAATCAAGTGTAGTCAAACGTAAAAAAACATTTTAGTCAATGTCATATAATGTTCGTCATTGTGAAAACAGAGAGTTCTGCATACTGCGAACCTCAGATTTATTGATTTTATTATTCAACTGATAGGATTCGATTTTTCGAATATGTATTCTTTTGATCCTCTAAATGGATTTGTGTTAAGAATGTTTGTTTCTAACAAATAAGGAATGTACTGTTCCTAATTATACAGATCTTCTGACGTCATTATTGAATATGTATATGAAGCAAGTTATATTTACAGTAATATTTAGGATTTTCAAGGCAGGGGCGCGCATGCGACAAGAATATTTCCATGCCCCTTGCTTTGTAAGTCAGTTGCAAATCCAAAGAAGTATTTTAACTGCAAATATAACTTTTTGTATCTGTATCTTTTTGTCAATGAAATTTGACGTCACAGTTTGTTTGTCTGTCATTACTTTTTAAAAGAATGTTATTGCTGAATGAACAATGCCAATCTTAACTGCATTTCAGTGTATGAAGGTGAGATCAACTATCACTGGTATCCTATCACATTTTCTGTTGAAAATAGTTTGTTGTACGGTGATGTTGTGCAATGTAAATACAATTACCATAGTTTTATGACATTACTTGTAAACATCAGGAGATGTGGTATATTACAAATGAGGCAACTATCTGCCAAAGACAAAATGACGTGCGTGTAAGCAACTACAGTTGACCTTACGGCCTTTAACAGTGGGGGAAACTCATACCGTATAGTAAAAGGTTATTTGATATATTTTCGTGATTTTTGACTTCTGATTCAAAGTAGCAATGATTTTTACAATTAGCTTTGTAACCGCTGAGTTAAAATTGAGTGCATTTCATGCATATTTAAACCAATACACATTAAAACAATTTTAAATAATCTATGTAGGTTCTTAAAAGTGTGTTGACCTTAATGAGCGGTGAGAAAGGTTTGATTACAAAAAAAAAAAATGGAATTAGCATTAAAACTGGCATTTTAGCAATAGGTCACCTACGCACCCCTAAAAGGATTTGAAAATATTCTTTTACCAGTAGAGAGCGTTACACTCTCCCAACAAGGGACCTCAGATTTAATATCTGAATTTTAACAGGACCTTGCTCCATATTAATACAACTTACAGAACCAAACAGACCCCATCCCCGACCTCAGCAAGGACCTACTGTCGGTGGTTGAACAAAATGACAATAAGTCTATACCCGAGTCAACTTGAGTACAGCTCTTCAGATTTCCAAATGTTTTGGCCTCAAGCAACATCCAAAAATCATTAATTTTGTCTAAATGTAACTACCACCAAAGTATATAAATATTTTGGCTATAGCACGAACAAAAAATTAATGTTTGAAAGAAAGGAGATGAAATAATTAGGTCTTTTTGTTCCTTTGAAATTTAAAATAAAAAAGTATTATAGATATATCCAAAGAAATACCGATGTTAAATAGATATTTGTCTTTCAGATATCAATATCAAATTTGTAAACTTTTGTTTCATTCATTTCCTTTATCGTTTCATGTTTTCTGTTTCTAAGGAAAAACTGATCAACTGCCAAATGAGACTCATTTTGAGATCTTGTTATTAATGTTTCGATACGATAAAAATATTTTTCTACAAGATGTCTTATACATATTAGTAGATGTTGGTATTGGCAAGCAACCTTTAGGGGAACATGTGACTCTCATGGAAGTGACAAAGCCAAAGGCTACCTGAAAATGGCCATTTAATAAAGTATATTATGTTAATTCGACCCGTTTATGAATCATTGCAACAATTAACATTCACACCAAAATATCATCATATCATTTATCAATGAACTTCACTTTTAAAAAAAAGATAGAAGTATTTTGGTTGTCGTTTGTTGCTGTATATTATATTTATTTTTCGTTTATTGTTTTGTACATAAATCAGTCCGTTAGTTTTCTCGTTTGAACTGTTTGACATTTGTCATTTCGGTGACTTTTTTTTAGCTTACTATGCGATGTGGGATTTGTTTATTGTTGAAGGCCGTACGGTGACCTATAGTTGTTAATTTCTACGTCATTTGGTCTCTGGTAGAGAGTTGTCTAATTGGCAATAATATCACATCCTCTTATTTTTATATTATATAGCTCTGATTTCTTAGTCGGCTTCATATATGCTTTTTGGTATCTTTCGTATGTGTTATCTTTTCAACGTTTAATAAAAAGTAGGAAGAAACAAATGAAAAATAAAAAAAAAACGTATGTCGAGGGAAAACTTAAAACACCTTAGTCAAGACGACCGTGCACAAAAACTACACAGAAAAATAAAGATTGAGCAACAAGGGCCTCATCAAAATTAGGGGTTAACTACGCGACTCCAAAAAGATAACGGCAGTTCGTGTTCCCCAAGTGACACAAAATTTGTTGCTTGTGACCAGTAAATATCCGGGAATAAGTCGCATTCGAGTTTGTTATAGAGAAAGAAAATATTTACGACAAATGGAACATATTCCCCGTTATCTGTGACACAGACATTTCACAACGGTACACCAAAGCATCGTGTCATCCGTGAAACATAAGAAGAGATTACTTTATCAATGCCATTAAGAGCCATTTTTTCATAACAATCCTCTATCAAAAACCCTGACAGGAAACACGACTCCTGCAATGAATTTCAACTAAGATATATATTATCCATGTGCTGGTTCTAATGGAATATATAAAGAAACAAGTCCGGGAATAAAGAGTACAACCGGTTACCACTGTCTGTTCAACAACACGTTGAACAAACGTACCAAATATGTTTTCGATTAAAACGTTAAGTATTTTGATTGTGTTTGATTCAGAGAATTTTTTGCTAGAATAAGTGCTTTTTACAACTATGAATAAAAGGATGTGTGAATATACGTCAATGAGACAGCAACCCATCGACACAAACGACCAAAAGATATCTAGTCAACATAAAGTCTTTAAAAGTTGACGGTTGTCTATACAATATGTAAAGCTCTATACCACTTTGAGTAGAAAAAAGTCTATCACAGATCTGCCTTCAACACCAAATTATTTTAATTAAAAATGATAAATTTAGGAAGACGAGGTTCTCGACGTGGGGCAGACACATGCTCATATGACGTGATTTTTTATTTAGATCGTAATCCTCCTCTCTTTTAATCTCGATTAGTACACAAACTAAAGGTACATACAGAGCATACAATGAACACAGTAAGAAACGATGCTTAATTTTACTCTATAGACAAGATAGAATATAACATAAACAGAAGCACAAACAAAACACTATAAAACATTACCGTATAAAAAGATGCTTTCAGTTACCGAAAGCAAGCTCCAAATTAACCACAATAGCCTTTTATGTCTATTTCGGTTGCTCACCCAATTTTGTCATTATAATAGAACAGTAAATAACTGTCACACAAATAGTTTTTATAGACTTCCGGTTTTGAATTTACCTTGGAGTCCGGTATTTTTGTTTTACTTTTTGACTTAAAAACCTTCTGATATAAATGATGCTGTACTACACTACTATATCGTTGGCGGTTCTGCATGGGAGAATGCATACAATAACATCATAAACAGTAGAGGAAGAGACGACCTTGTGCAAAGTCAAGAACAAACCTGTCCCGAATTCTAAAGCAGAAAACATACAAACGGAACATGTTGGTATTGTTTCAAACGTAAATAAAACGAATGCACGTTCACCCCCACTATTACCAAACGGAATGATTCAATAGCAACAGTATAATCATAACCTTTGTCTAAGAGTCTATCAAACCAAAGAGAAAGGAGTACTATTCCTAAATTAGTTAACTTTATACATTACAAACCAGAAACAAATCTGAGTGAGAAAAGTGAATAATGAAATTAAAAAAAATATTTTTTGACTGTGACACTATATCTTTTATTTCTTAATTCGTCATTTTGGTGTTATTTAACAATTCAAAACACTCTTTGAAATGTTCATCCTTATTTATTCATTTAGTTTCGGAGGATAAACTAGTGGGTTTCCCTAACTATTTTTAACAGAAATTCCTTGTTTTAATGTATGGACGACCTGAATACCAAAACAAATATACAAATTAAAGTACTATAAATTGTATCATACTTATTTTCACTGGACCTTTGCTGTTCCTCATCCCCTGATTATAAATATAACTTGTTGATTGTGCCGCAATGTCCATTAGAGGGGTTACGGAGGATCTAAATGCCAAAATACGCGTGAAAATTAAGAAATAGCCGATTTTGAATAACGAAATGGATATTTTGAATAATGGAATGGACTGCTGCGACCCTTCAGCCCCTAATTACAGATATATCTTGTACGTCATTCGAAGGCTTATTAATAGAGGAACAAAATTTATATAGTCAATATGTTCCGCAACGCCTATTAGAGGAGTGACGGAGGACCTAAATTCGGAGCATATTGACTATATACATTTTGTTCCTCTATTGATAAGCTTTCGAATAACGTATAAGATATATCTGTAATTAGGGGCTGAAGGGTCGCAGCAGTCCATTTCATTATTCAAAATAAGCTATTTCTTAATGTTCACGCGTATTTCGACATTTAGGTCCTCCATAACTCCTCTAATAGGCGTTGCAGAACTTATTGACTATATACTTTTTGTATCTCTATTAATAAGCTTTCGAATGACGTATTAGATATATCTGTAATTAGGGGCTGAAGGGTCGCAGCCAGGGGCGTAGCTCGGTATCCAATAAATTGTAGGCACAAATTGCGGCAGGGGTCTGGGGGCCGCCCAAGGCTCCCAGCAGGTCCAGGGCAGAGCCCTTGTAGGGGGTTCAGGGGGGGCAAAGCCCCCCGACGCAAACGGTTTTCAGCATTTTAGTTGCAGAATTTTGTGTACAAAAAAACATGAAAACTTGTAATTTTATAATGATAATATACATGAAAATTTTTTTCGAAGAAATTATAGTAAACATAATTTTAAAATTACATCTGACTGATAAATTAACCGGCAGTTCAATCGGAAATATATATATATAAAAATATTTACAATATGCATTGCCCAGCTCGGATCAGCGTGTATTAAGCAGCACAACCTGTTTAGTATTTTCATATCTATTCCTTTCTGATTGATATATACGTCAATTGATAGTACATATTGACGATACTACATTTAAAATAAACCTTCGCCGTCCCCTGGCTACACAAACACATACACACACAGTCAATGTCTCATGAAGAAGTTCTGTTCTGTTCATACTATCGAACAAAATTCAAGAAATTCATATTTCCTTATATCCTGTACTGTAAAATCCTTACCTGCTCAGGAGATCTGAGAGTACTCGAAGTTACTGAAAGCTCTAGTTGATTGACTGATTGATTGCTAAACGTCCAGTGGCAAATAGCTCATGCATGTTCAGGATTAAAACAAATTTACAATTAATACAACAGGTAGCTAGGTCCTGTAATAGGGGTCGTCCAGGACGAAGGTCTGGAAATTTGGAATCGCCATGCATTTGAAAATGAGGTTTTATTGGATAGGAACAGAAATTTTCCCTTTCAGTAGACTACCTACGAACCCCTCAAAGAGTTGTTGCAAGTTTCTTAACGTGCAGAGAGCGTGGCACTAGGCATCGGATTTTACGTCCCCATTCTGACCAGACGTGACTGCGTATTTATGCATCTTGCACAGCCAAACTTTGGCAAGGGTTTTACTGTAGGTCGGGTGAAGACCAAGTGGAAAGCTAGCTGAAAGCCAACAACAACTAATTGAAAAAAAAACTTTGGCCAAAGTTGAGATTCATTCAAGTATTTGTTGACAGAAGTGAAATGATCTGAACCAAAGTTCTAGTTTATAGTTTCTATATAAGGGGGAATATAATGACATACAATTCTATCCAATACTCCATTTACTATAAGGATGGTAGACTAGTGTACACATGACATTGGATAATTAAAGAGTTTTGACGACTTCACTGGCGTGCATCTACAGATAACGTTGTTTATTTTTTTTTCAATAAAAAAAAAATATTTGTGAAAAAAATTATGTGTAGGCACGTGCCTAAAGTGCCTAACGGCAGCTACGCCCCTGGCAGCAGTCCATTTCATTGTTCAAAATATCTATTTCATTATTCAAAATTGGCTATTTCTTAATTTTCACGCGTATTTTGGCATTTAGGTCCTCCGTAACCACTCTAATGGGCATTGCGGCACAATCGACAAGTTATATCTATAATCAGGGGATGAACAATAGCAAAGGTCCAGTGAAAATACAATGTATAGTATTTTGATTTTTATTTATGTTTTGGTATTCAGGTCGTCCATACATTAAAACAAGGAATTTCTGTTAAAAATAGTTAGGGAAACCCACTAGTTTATCCTCCGAAACTAAATAAATAAATAAAGATAAAATTGCAAAGAGTGTTTTGATTTTTTTTCATAAATTAATTTGAACATTTGTTAGATAACACCAAAACGACGAATTAAGAAATACGAGATATAGTGTCACAGTCAAAAAATACATTTTCTATTTTATTTTTCACTTTTCAACTTGAATACTGAAATATAAACTATTTCATTATTCATTATTGAAGTTTGAATAATGAAAAATGAATAATGGACGTACTTCACCGCGGTTATATGTATATACCGCTGTAAAAGTGTATTACTAAAGAATTGATACTTCCGTGAACCTGAGACCTCACTACAAACACGCGCATATCGAACCAAAATAAGAAATGCTTACCCCATAAGAAGGAGCCAAAAAAGGAAAGTTAACAATACCAAAGTAAAATTTGAAAGTCTTTAATTATGAAATTTTGATATGAACATTAGCACAATGAATTCTAATATCATGGTCTTAAATGGATATCGGTAACTATTTTCTTTGGATTTTGTAAGATTAAGCTCTGGACTATTTACAAATATCTATTAAATGGTGATTTTTTGAGGTCTTTATGAAGTTAGCCATAAACTTTCATAACAATTAATCTACAAAAGGAGGGGTACAGTAAGTCCCCATCACAACACTTGAATGCACCCTTCATCTCTTTAGCAACTATAGAAAAATAATATCCAACTTATCAATATAAATGGCCTACTATGGTATGGGTTTTGTTCATTGTTGAAGGCCGTACGGTGGCCTATAGTTGTTAACCTCTATGTCATTTGGTCTCTGGTGGAGAGTTGTTTCATTGGCAATCATACCGCATCTACTTATAGTTATATTAATCATAGCTTTACATGTACACGTACGTTTCACTTCTGAAATAAAATAATTGTAACAACAACAGATATAGTTACACACAGGTTTATCGGAAGACCATTTTGTTGAATAAAAACATTTCTATTTTTGATTCACCACAATGCAGGTAAAATAAATAGAAACTTATTGTTTACTATTTCCATACAATAGACTCGATTCCTTTGACTGCAACCATGTAAGATATAAAGGTATTATACCATTGTTAAAATATCTCACAAGTCAAATATACAACTCATAAACATGCGAGTGCAAATAAACATGAATCAAACGGAATTAACCAGGTGCCTTGATATAGTAAGTATTTCCTGCTTTGCAGATGATTCTAAAGTAATATTCAGAGTAAGCGTCAAAGCCAGCATTTTGACACGATACTGCTACCAGACTGTCTTTATTGATATGTCGGATCTATATTCAAAATTACGTTTGGAAGGGGGAAAATGAGACAATGAAACAAACAAACAATTCGTGATTGAAACTGTTGAACGTATGCAGAGATAATTTCTGTCTTCCTCACAACTTTGCAGTGATATTATTTGAGATAAGAGTTAACATTTGTTAGTGAAATTGTCACCATAAGAACATATTATAGCATGGGACATATTATTAAGAAGGTTCCTGCTCAACTGCTCACCCTTATTGCGGTATGTAATTCCTGAAAATATTTAAAAAGCAGATATGGTCCCTCAGCAGGGATCCGAGAAATCCACTTCCTAATTTACTAGCAAATTGATGTTCATCCTCAAAATTAAAATACGCAACGATTGAAAAAAATTAGTATAATTATAACATTTGTCAATAAGTCTATAAAACTATAAAGACAGATTCAAAGCACAAATTTGTTATATTCAAAAATAATTTTACCGTAAAAGACAACAAACAACACCATTGTCAAAAAGAAACATAAACAGTAAACAAATCACCACACAGATAACAAAAGGACAAAAAGGCTTAGAGCAAAACACTGAAAAGTAAGCAAAAACAACACGAATCCCTTTAAATCAAAAAGGGGGTAACATAAAGTGCTCCAGAAGGGTTAAAGTTCCCGTATCACTAGTGGCAACATGCCGTGTTGCTCGTTGCAAGTTAACTGTAATTTTAAGCAACATATGTATTAATTGTAGAAATATACAATGTACATGTCAAATTTTAACTCTGTAGTATATTAAAAAAAATATTAACAATAATACCGAACTCCAAGGCAAATCCAAAAAAGGAGGAAGTCCATAAAAAACTGATAAAATCAGACTATATCAACCAATGGAACACAATTGTCATATTCCTGACTTGGTACAGGTATTTTCAGAAGAAAAATTGTGAGTTAAACCTGGTTTTATAGTTAGCTAAACCTTACACTTGTATGGCAGTTGTTTATAAGATACATAATGTTCTGTTGCTCTGAAAAAAACCTTCAATAGTTATACAGCCATTTTTATTTTTTACTAAAAAAATATATGAAGAAAAAGATGTAGATAAATAGTTTTGAAGAAAGGGTTTAAATTTGGACTTATTAATATTTAACATTTGAGTGCCAAAATCTGATGAAATTAAAAGTTCCTTGCAAAAAATCCGAAAATTTATTTGATCTATATGGTACGATTGAAATATTTTTAAACGAAGAAAATGAAAACAATATGTAACATATTGATAGATATAAAGACAAAGTCAGAAATAATGTCAACGGAAGAGGTATTATTGTCCATAGTAAAAATCATATATGTCACGAAAGAAGAAATGATATAGCAATTGGTGGAATAGATTTTGTATCGTTTGGAAAGCGATAATATTTTAAAATTCAAAATCTGAATTAATAGGTGTATTTTATCGTCAACTAGATGCATTACACTCATGGATTGATATATTTGAACTTGAAATTCTGAAAGTTTTTATTTTTTAGAAGAATAAGAAAGTTATATTTTAAGTTAACTTTAATATACACTTTGTAAACAACACATGTATCGCAAATTAAAATTGGTTTGATTGTACACTGTAAGGTTTACAACAGACACGAACCTACAAGGAGTACAGATCAGAGTGAAACAACTATTGACCATATTCATATAACACATGCAGAACATTTTGATTAGTGACCATTATCATATATGTTTCAACTAGAAATGCCTAAATTTGTGAAAAAAGAGCATTTAACAGGTTATTTAAGAATTTTGACAAAAATGATTATCTAAGGCTTGGTTTAGACACAATTTCAATATTTAAATGATGTTGATGAAGCTCCATAGATCTTTGGTATAAGTTGTTTAAATACATGTGTATTATAGATAAACATGCTGCAAAAAACACAAAAAGGATTAGAAATACTTACCAAGAGGTTGACTTTAGATATAAGTCAAGATTGTGCTGTAACAAACTCGAAAGACAGTAAAACTACCTGTTATACATCTATATGTATGTATTGTGAACTTTGGTTTTCGTCGTCTTTCGTTTGTTTTGTTGTTTGCAAAGGCGCTGTCAGTTTTGCTACGACTTATAAGATTTGAATGTCCTCTTGGTATTTTCTCTTTTAGATTTTAAATAGGTTGGTTGACAGGAACATCTGATCTAAGTGTAAGGTTTAAGGTTTCTCGAAAAAAATATGAAAATTTATATCTTACATTTTAGAATGTTGGTGCAAAGATTTTGGATAGCTGTTCAGTTGATGTAAGAATCGAAAAAAAAATCAGTTCGAAGACGGTAGAATTATGACTGGCTTAACTATAAATTCCAGGTTGCCTTCTATTTATTCTGAAACTGATGTGAAAACTTATCAGTTAGGCGTAAAAAAAAAGGGAAACTAACAACATCGTTAACTGTGCTACTACCGAGTATCTTCGAGGCAGTCTATTGACAAGGACGGTCAAACAAGGGTGAAATTACAATTTTCGTTATGGTAACATCTTACTAAAATTTAAATTTTACAAAACTAAGATTTCAACTGCCCCAGGCAAAGTTGACCTTAAATGGATTTGGTTATTCTGTATGCCCCTTTAGACCACGTAGCTCTTCATGTGTTTAGATAGTTGTACAATTTTGGCTTTGCTATTTTGGTATGAGCATTTCTGATGAAGGTAAATCCATAAACACGATTCGGACGTAACAAATACTATAACAGAGTGTTATTTTCATTTCTATTTAGTCAACTATACTATATTGATTGATCTATTACCAATGACAAAACTCCAGTTTTTGGTCCATGGTATTGGACAGATTTTAGAAATGACATTTATTATTTACTTTAATCAATAGATATATCATTGAATATTCACATTTTAATTTGTAAAAAAAGTATGCTTGTTTCTATTGGCGTGTATTTTGACATCGTATCCGTGTTTTCAATCTAGTTCTTTCTTATAAATGTGTCTTCAGTGATAATAGTCTTGTACGTAAAACAGCAATGAGCGATGGAGTCTGTAGGAAGGCAGGAATGCAGAATGATTAGAACAAAATAATGATATAAATTTAATATAACAAAGAACAAGTACTAAAATAGTAATGGTGGAACTAAAATACATATAATGTAATTAACCCTAAAATCATTCAGTACAAAACAGACAACATGTGTGCAACACCTGACAATGTGGTTAAACTGGACATGCCAGTGGTCATTTAAGACAGTATATTTGTGATGGATTGAGAACTGATTACCGAATGACCAAAACATGTCCATATAAAATAATAAAGTAATGTGATAGATATCATTGTCTTAATATTTAGTCAGCACCAGAAAGGTAAGTTATTGTCTTTTACATACTAATTTTAAATGAAGATATTGACTGTAATAAGAAAGCATTTTTTTTTTTCATTTCAATTACAACGCGTAATTGCGGGTCTGTCAATAAATTGAATTAGTACGTTTATTATAAGCCGGGATGTATAGAATAAAAAATGAAAACAACACGTTATAAATTTCATGCGTCCGAAGCGCTTTTCTGGATTTAACTTCATTAGGTATGCTCATAGCTGAATATTTGAAAGCCAAGAATGTATAAGAACCGAAACAGTTGAAGAGCTATATATGACGGGAAAGGACCTAAACAATTACCAAATCAATCCAAGGTCAACTTTGCCTGAGGGAGTTGAAACCATAGTTTCTTTATTATTTCAAAATTCATAAACGGGCAATTTTAGAAATCTTGTCCGCGGGATGTATAGTAATCGCATTGTCATCTGAAGAAGTCCCGCAGAATAAATTTTCTCTGCTTGAAATAGCTTTATAGCTGAACCTGTTCTTGTTTTCTTAATTGATTCACCGTGAGCAGCTGGACGGGTGTCAGAATTTAGCAAAAATTGATTATCATTCAGGAGAACCTAATTATGACTCTATTTCATGTTTCCCACATGTTATCTCACGAGGAGGAGATATTATAATGGGTATATCTGTACATAATTATTAATTCCTTGATCAATTTATTGCACCTTATATACATGTATAGTAATCACTATTTTCGTCAAAAATTATTCGCAACTCTCAAAAAAGCAATTTTTGTGTGCATATGGAGAATGTGGAAGTAGAATAAAATTGGAAACCGATGATAATGATGGAGAGGACATATCGATGATAATGACGGAGAGGACATATCGATGATAATGAAGGAGAGGACATCGATGGTAATGATGGAGAGGACATATCGATGATAATGATGGAGAGGACATATGCAAATTATTTTGTTTTCAGAATTATTCGCGAACTAACCCAAAATGAATATAAATAATTAGGAGGATAACAAACTACAGTTTGCATACTACCTTTAGGGAAAAGAGCAATATTGATGGATTTGATCTGGCCTTGCGGTCATAAAACTTTCGAGCACGATTTTCGTACTCAGACTCAGAAATCAACCAATCAAAATCATGGATTTGGTGTTTCGAGCACAAATTTTGTACTCCGACTACTGAGTAAAGTTTTATGACCGAGAGCCCTGGATGACGGAGAAGCGACACAACAAAATCAAGTCTCAACATTTCATATATGCATTAATACAGTCGATTACATTGTTGGTTTTAGTTATCTTCAATAATGAGAGTATATTGAGCTTCCGCGTGAGCAATGTATAATAAATACGTAGTTACTTCTGGTTTGATTTGGAACTGTATTAAATATACTAGTATGTAGGAGTATGTTATTCTTTTTTTGAGGGATGTGCGTTTTGAGGGCGGGGTGTATCGATACAAAAGCATTGTCAGATTTTGAACTCCACGATTCATAGTTGATCAATACTGAAATGACCTTTTAAACAAGCATTTGGACGATGACAGTCAATCAACAAATGTTCGAATGCCAGAAGATCTTTCGAAGAAAATTTCCCCAAAAGTAGGCAATATATGTATAAGGACATTGAAAGTTCTCACCGGCTTGAATGCGTTACATAGAGGTTTTATACATGTGGTATGAGGATTTCGTACACATATTTGTTTTTATTTTCCGAAAGACACATTGTGTATATAAAATGTTATGTAGTTATTACCGCTGGACAATAAATATCTAAGTATCATTGTTATATTATTCTATCATTTCATATTTGTTAAACATTTTACAGAACAAGATGAAAAATTTGAGGCTGTTTACAATTATTCTCCTCATAGCAAACGCACAGATTATATCTGCTCAGAGTAACTTCGTCCGAGGACTTGTTCTTGGCGGTGTTGGCGGTTTTCTCATTAACAGAGCAATTGGAAATAACAGACGAGGATTCGGCGGAGGACTTTTGGGAGGTGGACTCGGTGGAGGACTTTTGGGAGGTGGATTCCGACAACCGTTTCCACTTTTCAATTCAGGTCGCCGTAATGCCAGAGGATTTTCGCCATTTTTTTGTAAGTTACATTGTTGACTCTTATTGCTTTATCTGCACTTAATATCAATCTGACACAATTCTTGCACAAATACATAGTGGTATAAAATGTCAGTTTACTCGTCATTTATTCTCAAACGTTTTGAATGCTTTACCTTTTTGGAGTACTTAAAATCAGTGTGGCTATGTTTGCTTTGATTTTTTGAATATACGTCTGAATTTTTCAGTATTTGATATAATTCTAGTCCGTTCTAGTCAGATTCATTATTTCATTTTATTTTGTATTTTTGACAGTTTATCATAAGTTTTCAAACTGTCTTTATATAAATAAGAAGATGTGCTGTGAGTGCCAATGAGACAACTCTCCATCCAAGTCACAATGTATAAAAAGTTAACAATTATAGGTCAAAGTACGGCCTTCAACACGGAGCCTTGGCTCACACTTAACAGCAAGTTATAAAGGGGCCCAAAATTCCTACTTGTAAAACAATTCAAACAGGAAAACCAACGGTCTAATCTATATAAAAAACGAGAAACGAGAAACACCTATGGACCACACCAACAAACGACAACCACTGAACAACAGGCTCCTGACTTTGCATGTATATTATTATTTTGTATTTAGTTTTCAATTTTTATTTTATTTTTAACAGGAATAATGTTATCTGAAGATGTGCGTTAAGACAATCCCAGAGTAGTCACAACAGTTTGAACTCTGGATTTGTGGAATGGATGATCACACCTTTGTTTCCATCAGGATGTTTTCTAGACTGTCAAAACCACGTAAAGCAAGTTGATATGTTTTGCATAATAAAATAAAGAAGCAATGGCAAATTCTTTGATTTAATCATAAGGAAAACCCCCAAAATAATTCGGATCAAAATACAAATAAGAGGTGAACCATGGCATTATACGGTTAAGATTTTGAGAATGTTTTTAGAGTAACCCACCAAAGGGAGATAATTCGTATTGTGAGGAATATTGCACAATGATCATTTTTTAGAAATTAATTTCACATGTTTCTATGTAGATTACCCGTAACTTTTTTTAACTTTTGACTAAAACAAGACTGAAATTAATTGTTTTTGTGTTTCTTTTTAATAGATGTAGCCGCATAATTTCACAACACTACACTAAATATTGTATTTTTCTCAAAAATCCCAACTTTCTCTGCTGTTACCATGGTAACCAACCAATATATATATATCGGTTGGCATTATTTTTCTGACTAGTCTAATAGGATCTACATATCAGCCAATTTTCAGGAAGATCGGTGACTATGTGTGCCGAAAAAGTTTAAGTGGTTACAGAGAATGAGTATTAATTATTATATGACTAATATCTCAGAACCAGGGAAAATAGGAAACAAGACGGGAAACGCTTGGAATTATATAGTTTTATATACGAACTAAACATCACAACTTTCACTCCCGTTACATTGGGGGCTCGTCCGGGATATTTGGTCAATAATAAAGGAAACAAAAGCTGAAATGGCTTTAAATAACTCCTTTTTTGGGAGTATTAGCTCAGGAATAAGCGGGTTAAAACAATTATTTACACCAAGTTTTCGTTCAAACTCAGAGGCAGTCGGGACAAACAACACGTCGTCAGTTGAACATGAAATGTCACAAAATGATAATAAGAACATTATAAATAACAACACAGAAAGGCACTTACCTTCAGAGAATCATTCCTCTGGTTACAATTCCTCAAATGTTACAAGTTACAGTCCGGGAATTCAAAATGAATCATTTGTTCATAGCACACCACGTACTGTGGTCGACAATTTGTCAAATACACTTGACAACACTTCATGTTATACGAATAAAGGAGATCTTGACCGTATGTACGGTCCACAAACACAATCAAAACAGTACAAGACAGACATAACAAGCCAAGATGGCTTCAAAATCAATCTCAGCACACGAAAACAGGACACACATTCGTATGAATATTACGATATATCGGACAGTAATGTTAATCCACATGCAATAAATCACACAAATAAGAATCAAAATAACCAACAGGATCCTTATAGTCACAATCAAACAATAAATAGACAAGCAAATCCTGGTTTATTCGGGACAGAACATCATTCAAATTCATCTCCAGAGACAAACGCTTTTGTTATGAAAAATGACGTCGTAACGTCAGATGATCACATGACAAAATCTAATGGTTACGGTATCCAAGGGCAACATATGGGGAACAGGTGCTCGGTTCTGGACAATTTGTAAACAACAGCATGTCAAATAAAAATCATACAGACAGAGTACATAATTTCAATAACGGAGGAATGAAAAATCAAAGCCAAAATTATGAAAACAACACAAGGCTTTTCAGCCCATATAAATCTTGCAATAATATGAATCAGAATTTTATTTCTGAACAGAGTAATACAGATAGGGAAAATGGTTTGAGTTTTTCTCAAAATAGACCACACACTACTCCAACGGTACACTTCAGGGAAAACACTTCAGCTCAGTCTGATACCGGAAATTTTAATAATTCTCAGGTTCACGGTCAAAATATGTTTGCTCATGGTAACAATTGGGGTACATACGGGGGCGACAAATCCTATAATCAATTAAGAGAGTACGGAAATAACACTGTTAGAACTAACAGAAAATTAAAGGAACCGGATGTGTTTGACGGGCAAAGGACCGAGTGGCTGGACTATATTTGTCACTTTGAGCAGGTAGCTCAATGGAATAATTGGTCGGAGAGCGAAAAGGCCGCACAGTTGGCAATGAGCTTACGCGGAATAGCTCAACGAGTACTCAGTGAATTGACGGCGGATGCGCTGTGTCATTATGACACACTTAAAACATTGCTCATGCAACGGTTCTGTCCACCAGAAAGGGAAACCGCATATCGGTGCGAATTTAGAAATAGGAAACGTAATCGAGACGAGACAGCCGCCGACTACGGGTACGCTCTAAAACGGCTAGGTAGTCGTGCATTTCCTACAATTCCCGTGATGATGCGCGAGAGCCTCTTTGTTGAACAATACATTTCCGGACTTGGAAGCGCTGAACTCAAGCGCCATGTGCAGTTTGCACACCCGACAACACTAGACCGAGCTATTTCACTAGCTGTAGAGTTTGAAGCTTTCGAGGGCGCACAAATTTATCCCCGAAAACCAAAGGACTTGGAGGAATTGCCAGTTTTGGCTCTTACAAATTCGAAACGTGAAGTAGAAAATAGGTTTCAGGAAAACTCTAAAATTGAGAAACTAGAGGACTCAATCAGAGACGTGCAATTGTCTCTTAGGTAGCAATACACAGTTAGAAGTTTAGTTTCGCATTATGGCCATGGTGAATTTTTAAATATGAAAGTTTTGTACAATAAAATTGATTTTAGATAATTGAAGAATAATATAGCCTTCTTAGTGGGTTTATATGAACATTTAGATTGTTTTTAGCATGTTTTATAGGCCATTTTTCTGTTTGACAGTCCGTATTTTCCTATCCGTACCGCCCATAGGTCCATAAATTATTGTAGTGTTTATCAACAAAGATTTTGCGCTCGATCTTTTCAATTCAATTTTATGGAAAACGAGCAGAAATGCATTTGATTTTTTGGATCTCTTGATAGATATATGTCTATGGATTCAGGAAAGGTATCACTGCAATTGATTGAAATTTTCCTTTGGACCAAATTTTGGAGACTTTTGTGACATGTTCACCCCCCTTTTATGCAATATTTTGTATCAAAGAAATGCAGATTGTTGCCATGGTTACACCCAAAAGAGATTATATTTCACCATTATAACCATTAGAAATCAAATCTATGGAAGATTCTCTTTCTATAAATATACATGCATAACACAAATATTAAGCCTTATTTGTTAGAAAGGAAGGAAAGAGGGTGTTTAAAAATTATGAGTGTCAATTTTAAGTTTTTTTCCTAACTGTGTATTGCTACCTTAAGCAAGTCATTGATAAAATAGATAAGACTCCGAACCGACCGAATAATTCAGGCCGTCCTGCACATAGAAATTTTAGACAGAAGAAGGTAGTTAATTGCTATCACTGTCAAAAAGAGGGCCATTATATACGGGATTGTCCAGATCTGCAAACGAGAGGATCCGTTTCTACGCCATCAGTCGGAAGCCAATCACAAGAACAATCCGCATTCAATAATGGACAAGTCGCTGATCATTTAAACTATCCGGGGCTGCACTCGACGCCGACAGTACAGCCCACTCAAATTTGAATTGTATTGATCATTTAGGCAAAAGGCCATCTAGCTTGAGGCTAGCCGCCATTACGCAACATTGTTGGTTTGCTAAAGTTTTTATTGATAAATTTTGTATTGATATGCTTGTAGATACTGGTTCTGCGGTAACATTAATTTCTAAAAATGTATATGAAAAATTGGGTAAAATTAAGCCGAAACTTACAGAAGTGTCTACAATTTTAACTACCGCGGACGGAGAACCTATGAAAGTTATGGGTGCTAGCGACCTTCTGTTACAATTGAATAATCATGGATTTATTCATTCTGCTATTGTTGCAGATTTAGGGAATATAGCAGGAATTTTAGGATTGGATTTCCTATCCAAATATGAAGTCACTATTAGCGCAAGTCAAGGAACTTTAACGTTTCCAAATTTTACGGTTAAACTTTTGATTGATTCGGACGTTCAGGCTACATGTGCACGAGTACAGCTTGCCGACACGGTACAGGTTCCGGGGAGGGCCGAGATGTTTGTCCGGGGAAAAATTGACGCGGAACTTACAGGAAATGTAGACAGCATTTTGGAGCCTATCGATGGGTTCCAGGGAGAAAAACACGTTTTAATACCTAAGTCCGTCGTTCAAACATCCGACACGGAAGTCGTGTTTTCGATTTTGAATCCGACACCTCATGCCGTAATATTAAAAAGAAATTTAACGGTCGCCTCATTACAACCAATCAAGGAAATAATGGAAGAAAACTTCCAACAACCGACGTCGTCGACTGAGAAGTCGGTTAAAATCCCAGAACATTTACAGGCACTCACCGAGAACGTATCCGACAACTTGACCTTTTCACAAAGGTCCGACATAGGAAAAGTTATATCTGAATATGCCGACGTTTTCGTCGGACCTGACGGAAAATTAGGAAGGACAGACTTGGTTGAACACTCTATTCTTACAGAAACCGACAGACCTGTAAAAGTACCACCTCGACGACTGCCGATAAGCCAACGTGAGGTAGCCGCGGCCGAGATAGACAAAATGTTGAAAAATGACATAATCGAACCCAGTCATTCACCGTATTCGGCGCCGATAGTTTTGGTAAAGAAGTCGGACTCGACGACGCGCTTCTGTGTCGATTATCGTCGCTTAAAATCCGTGAGTTTAAAAGATAGCTACCCGTTGCCGAGAATCGACGATTCACTAGACTCTCTGTCGGGAGCGAAATTTTTCTGTACTTTGGACCTCGCGCAGGGATTTTTTCAAGTAAAAATGCGTGAAGAAGATAAGCCAAAAACAGCGTTTGCCACATACAAGGGCTTGTACCAGTTCAAGGTAATGCCGTTCGGGCTCGCCAATAGTCCTAAAACGTTCGAGCGGTTGATGGAACGGTGTCTTGTCTACATAGACGATGTTATTGTCTTCGGGAAAACGTTTGAGGACACCATAGACAATCTTAAACTTGTATTTGACCGATTTCGCAAAGCAAACCTTAAATTGAAACCGTCTAAATGTAAATTTTTTTAGTACGAAGTGAAATATTTGGGACACGTGGTGTCGGCCGACGGAATAAAGTGCGATCCCGAGAAAATAAATTCTGTTAAAAATTGGCCAGTTCCGGAATCAGTTTCCGATGTACGTAGCTTCCTAGGAATAGCTTCCTATTACAGGAAATTCATTGACAAATTTTCGACTATTGCGTTCCCACTTACACAACTTACGCGCAAAGATAAAAGATTCATTTGGACTGATGAATGCCAGGAATCGTTCGTGACGCTTAAAAATGCTCTGATTTCAACAAAGGTACTTGCTTATCCCACGCGCACCGATAAATTTATAATTGATACAGACGCTAGTAATTTCGGTATGGGCGCCGTTCTCTCTCAAGTTCAAAACGGTGAGGAAAGAGTAATTGCATACGGGAGTAAGACCTTTCTAGGTCTCAAAGGGATACTGTACGACTTATCGAGAACTTCTGGCCGTGGTAACTTTTGTTAAACAGTTCCGCTATTATTTATCGGGTCGACACTTTTGCTTCGCACAGATCATTCTAGTCTTACGTGGTTGAAAATTTCAAAGAACCCGAAGGAATGGTAGCGAGATGGTTAGCCTTGCTCGATACGTACGACTTCAAAATTGAACACCGGAAGGGTACTTTACATGGGAATGCCGATGCCTTATCACGAAGGCCTAGGCGCCGTTGTAAACGCGATGAATGCCTACAATGTCAAAACGGATCAGAATGCGAAGTTAACGTTAACGCCATAACCAGATCACATCTTACTCAATCGGATGCTAGTACTTCGAAAACTGTTACGCCGCCGGAGTCAAACTTGAATGATCGATCAAAAGACTACAAAGGAGATAATTGTCTACAGACTAGGGCAACCAATTCGAATTGGTTAGGACAATGGAGTTCGGATGAACTTGTTACAGAACAAAAGAATGATGCTGCTATAAGTCACATAACGCAATTGCTTGAAACGCACACACAAAAACCAGAGGTTAAAAGTACCAATCAGGAATTTAAATTGTTAATGAGACAATGGCAATCGCTTAAGGTCAGCAATGGCCTACTTTACAGAATTTACGAAAACGAGGATACAGGTCCGCATTTTCAGCTGGTCACACCACATGCCATGAGACGCGAAATCATGCACCAGTTGCATAACGTCCGGACAGCAGGACACTTAGGACGCGAGAAAACTTTGAACAGGATAAAGGCCAGATTCTACTGGCCAGGAATGACCGACGACGTCTCCCGATGGTGCCAATCTTGCATGTCGTGTCAGAAAAGGAAACCTGGTCCAGGTCTGGGCAAATCACCTATGCAACACTGTACTGTGTATGGACCCATGGAGTGCATAGCAATCGACATTTTAGGTCCGTTACCAACAACAGACGACGGAAATCGGTATATCATGGTCGTCGGGGACTACTTTTCCAAATGGAGCGAGGCGTATGCCTTACGACAACACACCGCCCAGACAGTCGCAGACAAACTAGTTACGGAATTTATTTGTCGCTTCGGTACCCCGACACGGATTCATACCGACCAAGGACCAGAATTTGAATCCCACCTTTTCGCAAGAATGTGTAAGCTACTCGATATAGAAAATCAAGAACGACGCCATACCACCCTCAGTCGGACGGAATGGTGGAACGCTACAACCGCACTTTGGCAATGATGCTAGCAATGTTTGTCTCGGAAAACAAGGATGATTGGGATGACCATCTTCCTTACTTGTGTATGGCTTATAGAGCATGTATACATGACAGCACAAAATGTAGTCCAAATCTCTTAATGCTAGGAAGAGAGATTTCACTTCCAATCGACGTAATGACCGGAAACTCTATATGTACACCCGAACTGAATTGTCCAAATATATATATCGAATGGGTACGAGAATCAATGCAGCGATCATTTGACTTTGCTCATGGAAATTTGCAAAGCAGTTTTGCCGACAAAAGCGGTATTATGACACCAAACTTAAAAGTCGAGATTACAAGGTTGACAGTTTAGTATTTCGATGGTACCCACCGGAAGCTAACCAAAAGCTAGGACTCGGATGGATCGGACCGTATAAAGTGATACGCAAGATATCAGATATAACATACGAAATCGAACGGTGCGCCGACAATAAACGAAAAATTGTCCACGTAGACCACTTAAAACCGGTCGTTTTACAGACAGAATTAAATGAAATCGACGCTCAGGAAATGAACATTACAGGGTTATATGAATCTACGGATGATATTGAACTTTCTAATCACAAAATCGACGATGCAGATGACCACAGCTATCAAAAAGGAATTGAGACGGTGGAGATAAATTCTCCAAAATTTAGTAGGACCGGGAGGCTTATTAAGCCACCAGTTTTGTTTTCTCCATATTAAAAGTATTAAGGATTATATAGCGTTTTACACTTAAAAAGGGGGGAGGTTATTAAGTTTGATAAACATTTAGGAACGCAATTACCGACCTAGTGAGGTCTGCAACTGGACAATGTACTATATTTATGTAAAAAGAGGCTGTAACTCGTTATGCGATGCAATTTAGGTACACTCGTTAGGATAGGTATTATGGTTATGTATGTATTTACATTATTTTTATTGGAAACCATGGGCAAACACGCTTTCGGTTGTGTATATTACTAACATTGAACCTAGATACCTAGTTTTGTTCCGTAGCCACGTACTTTTGGGGTACTGACAAGACTATATATAACGGTCTTAAGGATGGTTTTTACGGACTATTATAAGCATGTTGTTGCTTTAAATAATTGCTGTTAAGTGTACTGGATGAAACATCTTAATGCGAGTAACAGATAATTTCAATGCTTTATATTTTGTTTGCTTTCAGCTGATAATGTCTACAGAAGAACCACTGAATATAATGGCGGAGGACGAAATTTTCGATAAGGAAAATTGATAGAATTCTATTATTCTACCGACATGCGTTGTCCAATTGCAGATTGCGACTTTGGGGGAAGATTTTTGACAAAAACCAAGTACTCTAGGCATTTGGAGGAGAGGCACATATCATCTGTGCAGAAGTATGAATGTCCTATTCAATATTGCCGCGGTGTTCTTAGGAGAAGGTCTGATATGAAATCTCACATTAAATTTGTTCATGGAGAAAAGAATGATACCAGGATTGAGGAGATCACACTAAAGTCTAGAAAGATAGTTGAGCACAGTAAGAACTTCAACCCTGGATTCTTCGTATTTAAGGAAGGACTCAAAGAGTGTAGACTCTTCAAAACCCACCACATCTACCACTTCTAACATCTCCACTGCAACCACATCTACCACAGTAACCGCTCCAGTAAACACAGTAACTTCAAATGTTCCAGCCACTGCATCTCAAGTCAATGTGACATCATCTGTTGTTCCATCTCCTATGGTAATTTCTAAAGTACTAACCTCAGCCTATAACCTAGATGATGATATCCAATTCAACGTTCACATTCCTGCATGTCTGCCAGTCACATCTCATGATATTTCCACTACTGCACCTAAACCTTCATCGTCTCCACTTATTTCCACCAAAACCAGAGTAAGTATCGAGGACTATCGAAATAGACCTGCCAAGGAAAGCCATCTACCCATCTTTGAACCTCTCATCACTTCGGTGGACAACTGTTCTCAAACCTGTGGCATGGATGTAAAGGAAGTTTATCTTCCCCCTATACCAGACACAATTGAGGAGATACAGGAGCACATTCGCACCTTGTGCGACCTCATGGATAAGATAGGAAGACAGAGGAGACAGCTAAGGGTAAGCTCGAAGTACTCAGGAAGGAAGGACCGTCCCTACAGAAGGAGAAAGAAATGAGAAGGAAGCTAGAATCGGAAAATAGGGAACTTAAGAGACAACTATCTGAAGTTAAATGGAGGGAAAACTTGTTCCCGGCCGAGATGGAATCATAGTCGTCAATTTTAATTCAGCTTTGCAATTTCTAAACTTTTAAAATTAGAACATTAACTATTCATTTCGTCAAAAATTTGTGTAAATTCCATCACCGTACATTGATAATTCTGCATCCTGTTCTTCGTCATGTTCGTGCCGTGTGGCTTATATTAATGATGAACTGTTTATTTCAAATGTGACAATAATTACTGTATTTGATTATACTTACCGGTTATACTTAGGACGTTGGATAATGGTGAACTGTGTATGAAGAGATAGAACATTGAATTTTCTTTTATTGATGAACATTAATTACTAGTTTTAAATTGTTATTATTGTTGAGTGCATGTTTTTAAATTATATTTTGTACTTTCTTTGGAACTAATGTGCATTGGCTGTTGCCCATTAGGTCTTAAGAAAGGGGGAGTGTAGTGGTTGACGTTTTAACAATTATATTGTACTTCCGGTCGGGACACTTTCTTTGGTCCCGAGCCCGGTCGGGTCTTTTAGTGGGTACACTAACAGCTGCGCGTAGTCCCGAGATAGCCCGGATTTAATACGTCATACTGACGGCTGCTAAAAAACAACCTTGGGAAACAATAATATTTATGGTAAGAACGTCGACCACGGAATTGTATTTAAAGTGTATGGACAATATTGATGTAATCAATAGGTTAATAAACCATCAGAACTTCTAAAGAATTAATTATTATATGACTAATATCTCAGAACCAGGGAAAATAGGAAACAAGACGGGAAACGCTTGGAATTATATAGTTTTATATACGAACTAAACATCACAACTTTCACTCCCGTTACACTAGTATAAGGAGTAGATGATTCAAGTGTCTCCATCCACAGACAAATGTCTATGATATTTAAACATGATAAGTATATTTAATAGAAGTTGGCAGCTTTTCAACAATGGATAAGGAAATTTCACAAACAACTTGAAATATCATTTTTGGAAAACTGCAAACTGAAACAAATGAAATCGTTATTCCTGGAAAGATTTTGGTGATGTAGTTTTCAGAGTGGGATTTTACTTATTCACCGCTAAGTATCACAAATTACAAATGTCTCCATACAAGATGTCAATGGAAACTATATGCCACCAATGTGGTGGCAACCGATTCACATTTACAGAGGATCGTTTGTAGTGTGTCCCAAAATCATAAATTATGTTAAGTTCAAAGGCAATCAGAATCAAATGTTCACTCTAGCGACCATGTTTTAGGCCGATCGAAAGTGAAAGCAATTTATAGAGGACCCTTTATACATCATTCCTGCTATGTTTAGTTAAATTGGCCAAGTGTTTCATAGAAGAAGATGCGATAAGTTTACCGACGACGACGCACGCCAAGTTAAGGCCTTTCATGCCTTTCAGCCAAGGTGAGCTGTAAAAAGAGGTATTTTCATTAAAGACTAAATTAGTCTTTTCAAATCTGATATTGATTAGTTTAGAAGTGTCAGAGAAGAACATAATATATAAGTAATTTCCAGTTGGTATCAATCCGAACCTATATGGCATTATTGCCGATATATATACAAACCAATAAGCAAGAAACTTAATGATTAACAGTAGATGTAGGGTATAAATCAATGAAACACCATTCCAAATTATAAAAATAACTGAAATACATTTACAGGGGAACATAATTTTAAAGCTTTAAATCGGTAAATATGCTAGATATACTTACTGGAGGTGTGATGAGATGATTAAAGCTGTAAATGATCTCCTTGAGAACATTTATGTACGTTTCGGCAATAAAGTTTATCGACAGGTTGTAGGGATTCATATGGGCAGCAATTGTGCCCCTTAGATAGCAGACGTGTTCCTTGTGTTATGAATCACAGTTTACGGCAAAACTCAGTAAAGACCCGACCAATTCAACAACACTTACCGTTATTTTGATGATATTTTTTCGTCAGATAATCAATCAGTCTCTAATTATACTGCCGAAATTTACCCAAAGGAACTTACCTTGAATAAATCAAATATTAACAGCAATAACTGTCCTTTCCTAGATTTAGATATTTTAGTTATGAACTCTGCACAAAAATTTATGACAAAAGGGACGATTCTTCTTTCCCTATTGTTAACCTCCCTTTTTTGGAAGGTGATGTTCCTTTGGCACCGTCTTACGGTGTTTATATACCAGTATCCCAGCTCGTTCGCTATGCCCGAGTCTACGGTAACGTTTTTGATTTCAATGAGCGTAATCTATGTATTACTGGTAAATTATAAAGTCAGGGATTTCGTTACCACAAGTTACTTAAAACCTTTACTAAATTCTTCTGTAGATACAAAGATTGTTATGGAAGTACGGTAAGCCGGTAAGTGCCAGGGTGTAGTTTTATTTTTAAGTCGTTATAACGACTAAGATAACTTGTTATAACGACTTAAAGTCGTTAAACAAGTTATCTTAGCTAACTCGTGTAACGACTTATCTAACTTGTTAAAATGACTTAACTAACTCGTTATAACGACTTAGTTAACTTGTTATAACGACTGAGGTTATCTAACTCGTTAAAACGACTAAGTAACTCGTTATAACAACTTAGCTAACTCGTTATAACAACTGTAGAAATAAGTACATTTTAACTTACAATCTTTAAATTAATAAGAAAATAAAATGACTTAAAATAAAATCGATTAATCTTTTATAAGTCAATAAATGGACTTAATTAAAACAACTCATTGTAATATAATGCATGAAAACACCTTAATTAAATTTCCTTGCGCATTACTAAGCAACTAACACAAGGCCCATATACGCTTCCGTAAGTGTCAGATTGTAGTTTTATTTTTAAGTCGTTAAACGACTTAGCTAACTTGTTTCAACGACTTAGCTAGCTCGTTATAACGACTAAGCTAACTCGTTATAACAACTTAGCTTATCTAACTCATTATGACGACTTAGTAAATAGCTAAAACAACTTAGCTAACTCGTTATAACTTAGTAACTCGTTATAACAACATAACTAACTCGTTATAACGACTCGTTTAGTACACTTCTTGACTGCACCTGTAGAAAACTTATTTCAAACGGGATAGCACAACCTAATTTTGACTGTGATCTTGTTTACCGAGCACGGAAATTTAGATATGATTTGATCCTTATTCTTAAAGGTTACTACTTCAACAATGTAATTAGATCTTTGAGTATTGTTTTTATTGGCATAATTTTTTTTTATCAGTAAATTAAAATCATACTATCAGATTATTACATGGCATTTTTCATATCAGATGTATTATCAGCCCAAGGTTCAATATATCGGCCCAAGAGCCGAAGGCTCGAGGGCTGATAATACATCTGATATGAAAAATGACATGTTATGATCTTTTTATCATATGCTTTAACAATGGAGAAAAATAACAGTTTAGATATATTGATCCTTTTCAGTGGTTCCCAAGTAGAATTTCAAAAAGTGAAAAGTTTACGGACGTCGGACGCCAAATGCAATACATCCGATATGAAATCTTTTTATTGTATGCCTCAACAGAGGAGAAAAACAACAGTATAATATATTTTTATGTTGACGTAAAAGAAAATTCTGCAAAACATAAGGAACACTGTTTGGAAAGGTCAACATATGTAAAGTAACTTTCTAAATTATGCTGGAAACTTTGAAAAATGCATTTATTGTATCATTTGTTTATTTTTTGCATTTTACATAATATATTTCCTGTTTCCTAATAATTGTTTTGTACCCTACTTTGTTATGTTTTTCACTGAAAACGTACCATTGTGGCGTATTTTCCGGAATTTGGAGAGTAACGCCGGAATGCCATGCGATAACGTTACGGAAAGGCATGTGATAATGGCTGGAAGCATGTGATAAATTTTTCATATCAGCCCGCTAAACACCATTTCGAAAAATATGGAATTCACGTAAATTTCATGGTATTATCATAAAGTAAAAATTATAAGTTATTTACTCTAAGTATATGATAATAAATATTATTGCTATACACATTCACGGTTCTACATTCTGTCGATACTAATATTTTGGCATGCACAAGGTCATGTTTTTCTCTGATTGTTAATGAGGCTAAATCCGTTTGATTTTGGATGTGTACTGATTGATATTTTAGTCTGAGATACATGATTTTTTTATTAGTGGCTATTGGCTTAGAACTAACCGTCAGTAACTGCGAGTACTCTCAGATCTGTACTTTTTGTTATTATGTAACCCCAAACGGAGGTCGGGTGACATATTGTTATTGTACGATTCTTTGTTTTATTATTATTATTCCACACTTTTTGTCCAGCTTAATTCTCGGAATTGAAAGGACCAATTTTGATTGAACTATAACAAAATGTTAACCACCAAGTGTAGTTGTGCACCTGACTTTGGAATTTACAAAATGGCTGTCATTGCCATGGAAACATCAAATATGTGAAAAAAAAGGAAAGTGTTCAAAATTTGATTAAACTTTATGGTTATGTTTCTTGTCATGTGTAGATGTGCCATCCATCTTTGGAATTTTCGAAATGTTCACGGTTGCCATGAAAATAGCAGAATTGTCAAAAAATTCAAAATACTCCAAACTTAATGAAACTTCACAGAAATTTTAACAGGCATGTGTAAATGTGCTTTTGTCTTTGGAATTTTAATAATGGCTGCCGGTTACCATGGCAGTTGGCAGACCGGGGTGACAATGCTTGCAATGGCAATTCTAGTTATTTTTCTGTTTGTATCGATCTGATGAGTCAAGCTCTTTTCAGCTGATTTTTATAGTTTGTTCTTATGTTGTACTGTCACACCACTGTCCCAGGTTAGGCACCAGCAAACATGTTTAACCCCGCCACATTCAATAAGTGCCTGTCTCAAGTCAGGAGCCTGTATTTGAGTGGTTGTCGTTTATTACTGTTTGTCATATTTTTTTTTCATTTATTGTTTAGTAATTTGTTCTTGTGTTATGCCGTTAGACCACTGTCCCAGGTTAGGGGAGGGTTGGTGCCTTCAAACATGGTTAACCCCGCCACATTCTGTATGTGCCTGTCCCTAGCCAGGAGCCTATAGTTCAGTGGTTATCGTTGTTTTATATCTGTCATATTTGTTCTTCGTAAATTATTTTGTGATGAATTAGTCCGTTAGTTTTCACAATTGAATTGTTTCACATTTTTCACGTCGGGGCCTATTATAGCCGACTATAAGGTATGGGTTGTTCTCATTGTTGAAGGACATACGGTTGCCTATAACTGCTTACATCCACTTCATTTGAACTAGATAGTTGTCTCATTGGCAATCATACCACATCTCCTTATTTTTATATTGACGATCCAAATCGTGTGTTATTTGTTGTTCTTTCAAAAACAATGGGAAGATTTACACTCCTACCTATAGGAGTCTACTCCCGTAATCGGAAGAATGGACAAAACAATGAACTTTTATGGAGGTACCTCCATACACCATTTCTCTTTTAATAAAATAAATAAAAAATATAAAATAAACAATGTAGTCAAAAGTAAAATAACAAAAAATAGTGAACTCCAAGGAAAATTCAAAACGTAAAGTCCTTTATCAAATGGCAAAATCAAAAGCTCAAACCCATCAAACGAAGGGAAAACAACTGTCATATTCCTGACTTGGTACAGGCGTCATTACATATCTATCATCCAGTGAATGTCAAATCTTATTTATACGAATTTCTCAAATCTATTCAGTGAGTTGTTATACGATTACGTCTTCGAGGCAATAACAAGATAAACACGGACAATAATTGACAATATAGAACAACAAACATGGGAACGTAGGTGGGCAATAAAACTAGCAGTATATTACTATAAAGTAGTATTTTAGTCAGCAGATTTCACATAACTAAAGACGAGACCAAGCTGTATTTACATATTTCTGTAAGTATCAAGACTAAAATATTTGAATTAACATCAATGAAGTATCGAGACTGAAATATTTGAATTAACAACAATGTTTTGAATTAAGTATCAAAAATCAATTCGCTTATTATTTCATGCTTAACTTTTCAGACTATGAAAATGATCATTATTTGGGAAACATACTTTTAAAAATATAAACAATACACATTAAAATATCACTATGGGACTCTTCATTATAACATACATAAATGCAGATGAAATATGCATATAATAAATAGTGCGATTTGTTTCATATTTCTTTCCTCGCCGTCTATAAATCCATGCTTTCATTACTTAAAATATATAAGTTTTATAGAATTAGTATGCGATTATTAGAGACTTACAAAAAAGTATGATCCCGACCCAACTCCGATGGCAAATAAGAATAAGACTGGAAAATACGGGGTGATCTCAAAATAATTTAAAAAAACAATATACAAATGTATACTTATATTATTCCATTTAATAGTATTTATTGATTTGTCGGCTATTAAGCAATGTTACAAAAATTTCAACTGACTTTAAGTTCTGACATGATGCCCCAAAGTGTTCCGATAACTTTGTTACATTTTCAAAGTTCCCTTAATACATGTGCATCAAAGACTCAGTATTCCATTATGAATCTTTTGTTTCCTACACTCTTTCTTTTGAGCTATCTATTGTCTTTTATAAGGCGAAACAACACGATGATGGTGTGGATATATTTTATACCTTAGGTAGTATATTATGATAAAGGATTTTACGGAAGGTTTCGAATAATAACAAAATTCATTCCACTTTGAAACCATAGATGTATAAACCTGTTTAAACCATATGCATTTAACCCGATCTCAGTGCTTCTGAACAGAGTATGAATTGTTTTGTTCATCATACTTCACGTTATTGTTTAGTGTTTCTTAATTAAAGAGGGATGAATTGCCAAAGAGTAAATCAATCGTAATTCACACTTAATTTAATTTCAAAAAATAATGTAACAATACTTGAATCTGTTTACTGTTATATGTATAATTATGTTAAGTATTTTAGCAACCTCCCATCACCTTCCACAACTACTAACACTTTCCATTTGCGTTCTAATTGTCTATCTCATTAACTTGTTGGATTGTCGCTTTTGTTTATTCTCCTTGTAAATTTATTTGTTTTAAGTACCGCGTGATTTTTTTTCCTCTTGACAGTAAGAAAACTAGACACGAATGCGCACATTGGACATATTTTTTTTATTTGATTTGTGGATAAAACAATCAAGAGAGCTATGAACAGCGTACTCATTAGAGGAAATTTCATTGATCTTGTAGAAATGTCGATTTTGAAAATGAGCCACATGTGGTCGTCTGTCGAATTTTTAAATGCAGTTCTTAAACCCGGAGGTTCAAATTTGCCATTGAATTGTATTAGGTTGATGTGAAACAGATTTTCTAATCTATAAAGTATGCGCGGATTCAGACTCGGGAGCACCCGGCACCCCACTTCCCCAACCAAAAAAAAAAAATAGAAAAAATGTAATTTACAGGTAAAATAGCAGCCAATTTTTCCTTGAAGTCTTTACTCTCTACTAGGAGTGCTCCCCTAACATCAAATCCTGGATCCGCGCAAGTATTGCTTGACAGAATGGTTGGAATTACCTCTACCAAGTATATGATTTGAATGGCTGATGACTGGATATTCTAAATTATTCCCATGGCCAATGAAGCGTTCTAACTGACGGCAATTTGATTTTTTTTCTAATTACTAGTAATCAGATTGCATTACAGTTCACTCGCAGGTAGTAAGAATAATGTCTGGCCCTTAAAGGGTTCGGCATAATTGGCATCATTCGTATGTAAATATCTTTCCATTCTCCAAGATTGAATACATTAAGACAAAACAATACCCCCTTCCATCATCTATATGTTAGATAATACACATCAAGTAGGACTATTGGACCTGAAAAGGAGGGCTGTTATATCTGTTTCATGTTTAAGATTTGGACGACAAAACAAAGAATGATAAGAAGAACCAAATATTATCGTGTAGATTTTTAACAGAAGAATGTTGTGGATATCTAAAAAAAATTGTGTGCGTTAACGAAGTAACCCCACAATCTAACAATTAGGTTAACTAAAATACCGAAACCTCCATTCAGGTTACATTGTATTTTGTTATATCCATATCCTTATTAAACGTCTCCGACACAGAAATTGAGCATGGTTATATAAATTAGCATTAAGATAATTTTAAGATCGCCCCTCTTATTTACTTAGATAATGTACTTATATGATAGGTAGTCTTAACATTCTTACTCGGATTCCGAGTTATTGTAAATCTTTATTTATAGATTATCGTTGATCATCTCAACGAGATTAATTTTCTCGCTTGAGCCGGAACGGCGAAAGTGAGAAAAGCAATCGAGTTGAGATGACCAATGATAATCTGTTTATCGCAATTTTACCTATGACGACTTGTTAATTTCATTGACAACGGACACGTGCTACCTTAGTTTCTAGCGATAATTTTTCATATCACTCTACTGTGCTGAGAAAGGAAATTACCAGTCAGTAAGATCAAAGGTAAATTTCGTAAAATAGCGATAATTATCAATATCATTACTATTATTATTATCATTTCTTTTCAGGCTTATACAAGATGAATGTTCGATGCATCCTCGTTATTATGCTCCTGATTTCAGCAAGCCATCTTGTTGAATCACAGAATTTTGGACCGTTTTTAGGAGGACTAGTTTTTGGTGGTTTGTTGAACCGATTTTTACCTCCGCCGCCACCACCACCAATATACACACCCACTTTCTACTACCCACAGTTTCAACCTGGATTTGGTCGATTTGGATAGTTAAATAAATTAAGACTGTTTATCAGCTCTGTAAGTATCAATCATTATTTACTTATGGCATTGTGGCTGATATATGTCTTTTGTATATTAGAAATATCCCAACGATTCGCATCTAATTTCCCAAAACTATTGCTGAACAAGACCCAGAATTTATAATGATACATCCCATGCATATGTAGAAGATTTTTACAATTTCGTGTATAAGAATCTGTGCCGTAGACCCGACTTGTATGGAAGACAGAAAATAAATAATTTGTACAGTTTACATAGTTTCCATATCAGTTCGTGTTGGCATACTGAGTCACACACAAAAGGAAACGATTGCAAGAAGGGTTTCTATTGTTTTGAATTACATTTTCTTTGTATTAAACAAAAATGTATAGACAATCGTTTGTTGAATTTGTGGAATATGAACGAAATAACTCCCTGAGTCTATACCTCTTTGGTCGGGTTGTTGTCTCTTTGACACATTTCCCATTTCCATTTTTGATTTTACTGTTCATTATAAATAACAGAGAAAATTGTAGTGTATAAAAATAAAAGTCGGCTTTCTTTTGTATAAAGAAACAAAAGTGTGCCATAACCTTTTTACTAGGGATGTCTGGTATTGTTGTAGAATACAAAAGATAGTAACCTATAAACATTTGCTGCTAAACGAGGTTCATTTCATAAATATTTTGAAAACATACCAAAATGATGACGATGGTACCATGATGATTATAATTATAAACAAATAAACGAACAAACAAACAAACAAATGCTAAAATGTTGTATTCAGATAATGGAAATATTTGTTATTAATTTTTCCTCTTTTCAGGTACATCTGACATTTAGAAGAATCGATTTGTTAATGAAAATGTGAGAAAACAGAAAAAAAAAATGACATCCATTTACTTCTACAGTAACTGCTGTTTCTTTTTTTATTATTATTATTATTAAATTCTGAATTTACTTAATAGTTTCATTAGAATAAATCAGCGTGTGGTGATTAATAAGTAAATAAAGGCAGAATGAAAACAAAATGTGTAATGCCATATTGTTATATATGTTACAGTGAATTTGTAATATCCCTGGAATTTTTAGTGATTTTGTAAAATCACTAACACTTTCAGAGATTTTTTTAAATCCCTGAAATTGTTAGGGATTTTATAAAATCTCTGAAAATATTGCTAGGGATTTTGTAAAATCCCTGATTACAAGTTTAAACTTGATATTAGAGATGTGTTTTTCTTAATATCATTAACAATAGTGAGAAGAGGGAATCTGACGACCGTCGGTAAACACCTTTCCCACACACCCTTTAATTTGATTTGTAAGTAAGTGAAGCATATATAAATGGTCAAGGTGGCCTACTTTTGCTTGGTTAGATACTTATTCATAGAAATGCAAGTACAAAACAAAGTTAATCTGTTGTCAATTTTATTATTATTAGTAGTAGTATTTTGTGAGTATAAATGTCTTTTTATAGGCTGCAAAATATTAATACAACACGTATTGCTTTTTATATATCAATTTCCATGTCAAAATAATATACATGTAATATTTGCCACTAGATCACATAGCCTAAACAAATCAATTTCTAACTCTTTCCATATGTGTTTTTCTCCTCTTATGACGGCAATCACTCCAAAGTACTGTCTTTATATTTGATTATAAAATTTGGTATAATTTGTTTTATACTTTTCAGGAAATACAGAAGCACTATATATATATATAAAAAAAAACTTACTCTCTTTATTTTCAAAGAACTTTTTAATAAAAAAGAATCAAATTATTGTACAAATTCCCTGAATTTAATCAGAGAATCTGTAAAAATGAACTTATTTATTTCAGTGATTTTGTAAAATCCCTAGTCAAAATCAGGGATCTTGTAAAAACACTCATCAGTTCAGTGATTATACAAAATCCCTGATTTTACAAATTCACTGTAACATATATGCATATATTTTCTGCGCTCTGCACCCTTCAAAAAAGAAAATTACATGTTATAGATTAGTTGCTTCCTACGCGCTTTTCTGGATTTACTTCCATCAGGAATGCTTAAAGCCAAACATATTGAAAGTCGTGGATGTATAAATACTTGAAAATTTAGAACCTATATGACTAAAAAAGACCGTAAAACAAAAGCCAATTCCATAACAGTCGGAAAGCTGACCCCGGTTTGACCCCATTTCTTAAAGCAACAATGGAAGTCATGTGATTACCATATATGGGCATTTTTTACCAAAAAAAGTGAAGCCCGTTTTTTGGAATTTGTAGTTTTTTGCATGAATTAAAACTAATTTACTTTTAAGTGAACATTCTTGAGTATATAAGAAATATATTGATCCACTCAATTATGGATTAAACTACTTTTTTCTCTCAAAATGTGTCTTCAAAGTCTAATAATTATGACGTCTTGAAAGGCTATTATATTTTTTTCTTTGACGCCTTACATCGACGTCATAACGCCGAACTCATATTTTCAGTTGGACTTGGAGGGTATTTACTGCTTTATGGAAACGTTTAGCTGATTTCTCCTAAGATGCTTCAATTTAGGAGTATAAAATATATTTTGAACCAAACTCGGTAAATTTGACGGACCTGAATTTCCGGATAATATAAAACAAAGGTTCCGGAAATTCTGTCAAATTTACCGAGTTTGGTGCAAAAATTATTTTATACTCTCTAAAAGAAATCAGATAAACGTTTTAAAAAGCAGTAGATAATCGTCCGCCTCGGATGGAATTGTAACTTATTTTATTATTACTGTAGGGATTTATTGGAAATATTTTGCACAAACAAACACATAAAAGGTAAGAAATTTTATATATGCAAAATTTTTAGCCTTCAATGAAAATTTTATGGCTAAATTGTCTCAAAGTTGAGAGCAAAATATGCTCTCAAAGTCCAACCGAAAATGGTGGCTTCAGCATTATGACGTCGCAGGAAGGCGTCAAAGCAAAATTTAAAATAGCCTTCCAAGACGTCATAATTATTTGGACTAGGTGTTGACCAAATAAATCGGTCACTTGGAAATTAAAATCGTAATTTTCTTTCTTAACTTCTCGGGAAGCTATGCTGAATTTAAATTATGTTATGTAACATAACTTTGACTATGATATGTCAAATTTGTGCCACTTAATACGCTGTAATACGCAAATGTGCCACTTCGATGTGTCAATATTTCTGACGAAGCGGGGCCGATAGTAATTTACGAGTTACGTCCCTTTGTTTGACACTCTCATGATCAAACTATTATTATATTAAGCACCATATGCTGTTATTTACATGAGGATATTATTAAAATAATTTTATTCAATATATTTTGATACTAAAGACATGTGCAAAAAAATTAGCGAAACACATTTTATCACTTTTCAGAACTCAGTCTCAGATAAATACACAAATAGGCCCTATGTCAGTATGTGCCATAATATTATTATTCCAAGAGTTAATTTAATATTTATATCTTGGTAAGTGTTTATACTGCTGTAACCAAATTATTTCAACACAGAAATAAATTTCTACTTTAATCATACAAGGGGTAGCCAAAATATTCATGAATAATGGATCAAGACAGGATTAAAATGATCAAATACAGGAACTCCTTTTCATTACTGATACCTGATCCTACCTTTTTCATTTAAACTTAAACGAGACCATAATGAAAGTATTCTGAATGTGAATTCTTCATTATTTGAAATAAAATGAAATTAGTTTGCAATTCTTGTATGAACAAACTAAATATAACAATAAATTTTGTCTCACTGATTCCATGCAGATTCTAATGAATGGACTCAAATTATAAAAAAAAGCACTAAACCAATAAATAAATGGTTCTAATCATGAACTTGAAAAGAGATAAGAAAGAACAAAAAAGACTGGGTCTAATATTTTTCTTCTTCTATTTATTTTTTTTTAACAATTATGCATTTTTATATTTATATAAAAGTATTTCAGAGCAGATTCTGAGTGCTAAGTCAACAATATTATGTTTTAGATCACAAGTCATAAGTAAGTCACACTTCATGTCAGTATGAACATGCTTTGAATAAGAGTGATTAAAATGCTAGTCTGAAAGAGATTGTTTCAAGTTCATATTTAGGACAAGACTTTTTCATTTACCTTTGGCAGTTTTGCAGGATTACTTCATCACAAATTTTTTTATAATATTATAAACAACGAATGAGTTTTGGTTAAGGTTGTGTAAAGAAAGTATGTACGATTTCCTTACCTTGTTTTAGTTAAGTCAAACAATTCACTGACTTAAAGAGAATAATTAATCCAGTCAAATATTCACAGCTGAACTCGCCATTGCTTTTTCAAACAAACACACTAAATGTGTGTACATTGTGTATAGATGCAAGTTGACATCGATGTGTAAGATAAAAAAACTACAATGTCAAAAAATGTCTTTCGTTTGGAATTTAGTTCGAACGGGGTTTCCTAAGGGGTGATAGAACGTTAGACTTGATTTTTGTTTTAACTTTGAGATACTTATTATTAATTTTTTATATAGTTTGTATATTCTTTGTTTATCTGGAAAAAAAAAAGAAAAAAATAACAGACAATTTCTCATAATTCTTAAACGACGATCAAAGGCATTACGTTATTTTTAAAAGACGGACAATTTATAACATGTTTAAGTATTATTTTCTTTGATAATAAGAACCATGCTTGAAAAATCGAAAGAAATCTATTTCTGACCCTAATGGCAAGTAAGAAACAGAAAAAAGAAAAAATTCCAAATTCGCGCCAAATTATTTTTTCCGCGAAATTAACGCAATTTCAGAATGGCGGGTTTTAATATCAGTCCCATTGTTGTCTTAAGAAAGTAGCAACAACGGTCGTTTCTAAGGGCTTGCTTTCCGACTGATAAGAGGTAAACGTTGCATGTACTGTGAAGTACCGAAGCAAGACTACTTAGCTGGTGCTTTATACTCTTGGTGACTAGCAGTCCTCCAGCAGAAGTATGGACTCATTGCAAGTAAATGAAAATAACTCTTAACAATTTATTTGCGTCCGAATCGCTTTTCTGGATTTGCCTTCATCAGGAAGCTAAGTATAAAGAATTCAAAAGCTAAGAAGATGTACAAGTATTTGAAAACGTGACTGGGAGCTATATGACCAAACAGGATTTCGAAAGAATAGCCAAATTCATGTAGGTAAACTTTGCCTAACAGAGTTGAAAATTTGGTTTCTTTAAGTTAGTAATTTCTAAGTTCATGAACGAGAAATTTAAAAAAATGGTATGCTTAAATTCATGTCAGTACTGATTAAGTGACAACTGAGTTGATGAGACCCTCTGGGACTAGCAGTCCAGCAGCAGAGATATCAACTCAGTGCTAGTAAATGAAAATTAGGAGATAACTGTATTGTATTTTAACCCTCTTGCTGCCGAGTTTTTTTCTTACTTTGTCGCGCCAAAAGCATCTTGACGTTTCATATCTGTGACGTTGCAAAACTTGTGCCTCTCTGAAGAACAGCGTTTTCCCGCTGTCCATAATTTTTCCCGCTTCAATGTAGGCGTAATTATGAAAAGCGATGTAAAAGTAATTCTATGAAAATTATTGCTCTAAGATTGTTATAAACGATGTTTTTAATACAACATCATTTAAAAATACAACTTTTAACCTTGAAATATAGTATTTTTTCTCTTTCATGTCTTAAAGAAAAAATGAAAATGATATACTCATTGCTACAAGCTTTATAAGCGCTTTTGTTTTATTTTTGTCAAGTGAAATGCATTTATATAACTGATTCTAACCACTTCTAAAATACTAAAATATATTTATCCTTGTTATCCGATTAGCTTAGTAAACCTTGTTATAATTGATAAATACCGTAAAAAATCCTGAAATAACTATATAAACACTGCTAACAACGGCACCCAATGAAAATAAAAATAAAAACAATGTTTGTACAAATAAAAATAAATAAAAACTCCGAGCAGCCGATTCTATGAACTACTTCTTGTAGTAAAGTATCAACGTGTCAAGATTAAAATTTTCATTCCAAGCCTTGTTTCGGTTGGCGAGGAAATAATTTTTATAAACGTTATTATCCATATTCATTTTGTTTATTTTTTAATCAAGTTAATCATTATTTTGTTGACCACTTATTGCTCAAAACTGTAGAAAATTGTTTGATAATACGACTTTAAAAAAACCCAGAAAAACGAGGGAAGAAATTCTCTAAAATTATTTTCTATTGTCTATGAACAAGTGAACCTGAATCAATAATATTTCTTTTTCATTTTCTATGATGAAGTACACACTATATAAATTGTCATACACGAAATATCTTTTAAAATCTGTTGATTGATAAATTGTTTTCTTCTCAACGTTCAGTGGCAAGTATTTCATTCAATATTAAGGAGGTCTTAAATCTAATGTACAATAAATATGTTGCTCAATGGGCCCTACAAAGTAAAATATCTGTGATGAATGGCTGAAAATTGAGGTTGCCACTGGGAAAAGATGATATGTAAGATAGGAAGAGAAATCAATGTCTCACCTACTAACATCCCCATTTTCGAATGAAAACAAATATTTTTAGATAAGTGCTTCAATAATGAAACGGATATAAAATGTATTGAAATATCGTATGGCAATACAAGTATATCGGGAAACATTTGTATACTGTACCTTTACAAAAAAAATCTTAACTGAGAATTCAATCGTGGTATTTGAGCCCTAAAGAAATTTTCCAGTTCTCTTAAATAAAGCGTGCATTGTGAATATTAATATTTCGCGTAATCAAGTATAACAGTTACCTTTCCTAGGATTATGTATTAGAAATGCGATTATTATTTGAGATATTCTGATTGAAAGATGTATGAAAAAAAAAGTTTAACAAATTTACCGAAAGTTTGCAACATTTTACATGAAAATGACGAACTACATAATAAGTAAACACGTTAAATAAGTTGGTATTATAGTACTAACAAGCTTATGATCCTGTATCATTTGTTGACATCCGTTTTAAGTAAACAAAACATGCATTTTATTCAGTTTGCTTTATTCCCGCCAAAATCGTCCTTTTGGCGCCATCTTTTGACGTTGTCAGTGCCCCTCAGTATTGTGACGTTACCATGGACCTTTGACGTTCTACACAATCAACAAGATTTCTGTGTAGAAGCCATAAATGTCCCTTTGGCAGCAAGAGGGTTAAGCTTGGCCTTCGTAAAACGTAGATTTTACTGTCGCAAATTGAGTGCTGACTATGCGGTATGGGCTTTGCTCATTGTTGAAGGTCGTACGGTGACCTATAGTTGTTAATTTCTGTCATTTTGGTCTCTTGTGGACAGTTGTCTCATTGGCAATCATACCACATCTTCTTTTTTATATTTACCTAGCGACGTGGAGCGGAGCTAGGTAAACGGATATTTGTGACAGTAAAATCAAGTTTTACAAAGGCCAAGCTTAAAATACAATAGAGTTATCTCTATTCTAATGCAGCATATTAAAAAAGAAAAACCATTTGATAAATATTTTGGCGTAAAATGGCATAAATGAAAAAGTCCGCGAAACTGTCGCAATGTCTAGCAACTAAACAATGTGACGTCATATGTATACTCACGATGTAAACATAAACACTTGACGTACAAGATTTTGGGACTCAAAATGTAACTTTCATGTTTATTTTGTGAGAAATTACATACTAAAAACAATCGGAATTCAAAATGGTGGCTTTTTTAGTTACGGACTGGTAGAACGTGGAATTTACCCCTTCAAAATATTTGTCAACGTCCAATGAAAATTAAAATTATCGTTACAATCGAATTGCATTAGAATACCCCTTTATATATAGATTAGTTGCGCCTGAAACGTTTTTCTGGATTAAACTTCACCGGGAACGCTCAAGCCAAAAATTTGAAAGCAAACGATGTATAAGTACTTTAAAACATTATGAGCTATAGGACCAACAAGCGCGTAGAAAGAAAAACCAAATTCACTTAAGGTAAACTTTGCCTGAGGGAGTTGGAACCTTAGTTTCTAAATAATTTCCAAATTTATAAACAGGAAATTGAAAAAAGTACCAGTATGTTATAAATCATATCAATACCTATATGCAACTTACTACTGAGCTAAGATACCATTTGAGACTACCAGTCCACCAGCAGAGGTATCGACCCAGTGCTAGTAAAATAACTCTTCATAAATTACTTGCGTCCGAAGCGCTTTTCTGGATTTACCTTCATCAGGAAGCTTATAAATTTGAAAGCCAAGAGGATGTATAAGTACTCAAAAACTTGAGGACCAAAAAAAAAAATAGCCATATTCATCTAAGCTAGTCAGCGGGCTGATAAAGGAACCGTTATCGACTGCTTCCGGAATGTTATCACATGCCTTTCCGTTAATTTCCGTGACGTTTATCACATGCAACTTCGTGCATTTCCGGAATTATGTTCGAAACGACAATCCGCAAGTGATTTAAGACTTTTCACAAAATGGTTGAGAAGCAAATTTCAAACTAAGAACATGATAATTATTGTAACAAGATAAATAAAATTCTTGTAATATCAATAAAAACAATTAAAGTTAAGAAATTTGTATTAAATTATTATTATCTAAAAATTAATGGAAAGACAAAATTTTAATTAATAGTTCTTGTCTGTATTTCTTCTGTTGAAGTATATGATAAAAAGATAATTACATGTCATTTATCTCGGGCTGATATCATGACCTAGGGCCAATAAAGGGACTGATATGAAAAATGCCATGTAATAAGTATAGATTATCACATGGCATTTTTCATATCAGACCCTTTATCGGCCCTAGGTCATGATATCAGTCCAAGAGCCGCAGGATCGAGGGCTGATATCATGAACGAGGGCCGATAAAGGGTCTGATATGATAAATGACATGTAATTATCTTTTTATCATATACTTCAACAGAAGAAATACAGACAAGAACTATAAATTAAAATTTTGTCTTTCCATTAATTTTTAAATAATAATTTAGACAACCAAATACAAATTTCTTAACTTTAATTGTTTTTATTGATATTACAAGCATTTCATTTATCTTGTCACAACAATTATCATGTTCTTAGTTTGAAATTTGCTCCTCAACCATTTTGTGAAAAGTCTTAAATCACTTGCGGTTTTCCGCACTGTGTTGTCGTTTTCGAACAAATTTCCGGAAATGCACGAAGTTGCATGGGATAAACGTCACGGAAATTAACGGAAAGGCATGTGATAACATTCCGGAAGCAGTCAATAAAGGTTCCTTTATCAGCCCGCTGAGGAAATTCTTAGAAATCTGATCAATAAACCTAGTAATCCTTTCATAGCCATTTAATATTTTTAAATGTTATTGAACGAACTGCAAAATTTGATTAATATTTTGTACAAGTATATGATAATCTATACATATATTCTACGTTGTAAAATATTATTCCAATAATAACACCATGTAACAATTTTAATATATGAAGAACAACACGGAAACTGTAGCTGGTTTGTATAAAATTTGTTATGTGGACATATTTTGTACGGAAGCTAAACTGTTTTCTTCCTGATTACTTAATTTCCGATCTTAAACACAATACCGTCCTCCCTCTTCTTTTATCTTATACAACTTATCGGAATTTTATTCTTGTAATGAGCAACATGAATGGTGCCACAAGTGGAACAGAATCTTCGTACACTAACCTTTGTTCCCCAGGTATTGCAAGGTTCGTGTTCCTCAATCTTAAGTTTTCTTTGTAGATTTAGTGGTCTTTAGTCTTTTTTCTTTTTGTCTAAGTTGATATCCTTGCAAGGATAACCCATGAAATCTCTTAGATTAAATAATTAAAAGGAAGAATGGCATACATTGAATACATATTAATAACAAAGATACCCATATTTTTCAGATGTTGTTTTAACTGTAGCCTAATAATTCAGGTTTTGTCGTTTGTTGCTGTATATCATATTGTTTTTCGTTTATTGTTTTGTAAATAAATCAGGCCGTAAGTTTTCTCATTTGAATTGTTTTTACATTTTTCATTTCGGGGCTTTTTATAGCTTGCTATGCGGTATGGGTTGTGATTACTGTTGAAGGCCGTACGATGACCTATAGTTGCTAACTTCTTCTCATTTGGTTTCTGGTAGAGTGTTGTCTCATTGGCAATCATACCACATCTTATTTTTATATTGGTCTCTCAACAGAATTTTCACAAGAGGGAGGAGTCTGAGCATTCAGAACTTTTTACACGGAAATTTCTTTAAAATCTGCCACCAATGTATAAATAAAAAAAAAGGCTGGAAGGGAGCGTCTGTCAAAATTATTTACGAAAATGAGAATACCATTTTCAAAAATATGAGGCTGTAAAAATACCTGTGAATGAATATCATTGCTCTGTTTCATACATCGGCTGAATGCCTTTTCCTGCTTTCTCTTAGATAGCCAGAATCTTTACAGCACACAATGGGATTGGATAAAACCAGGCTCACGTTTGCGCAAACCTACTCCTTGTCTATGTAGACCATATGTCGTAAAAATGAAATACACAATAAACGACTTTTTACCCTTCACGTTACACATCCTCTACGCGCTAAAAACTGATTTATGGAAATAAGGTCACATTGTAAGCCGCTGCCAGTTGTACTATTATATATATTATAAATTCAAATTTAATGGCTATAAATAGGGTGTTCGCTCCAACCCTTCTTAACCATTCAAAATTTAATTTATATAAACTAACGATTACTTGGTGTTCAACGTTGGCAGGTGCGGAGTTTGGATTTTCAACAAAAGGAGGAAAGGGGGAGAGAAGGGGGAGATGGAATGCGAACATTTTTTATGGAAGTGAGAACATGATTTTCAAAAATGTGGAGCTTTAAATTTTAAATCTTTGAAAGTATAGCACTGCTCTGTTTCTTTCTATATTCATATGTAGAAACTATATGATCAAAAATTAGTTGAAATCTAAAATTTGAGTATTAAATCATTTTTAATAGTATTTGCCATCAGTATAGACAAGACAGTTGGTAGACGTAGCGGTTTTATCAAATGATGTAAAGTCCTCTCTCACATTTCATGGCGTTTCGTTTGAAAATTATTTTTAAAAAATCTACCACAAAATGGCCATGTTTTAAAGTTATATGTTTTTATCTTGTTAAATTGGGAAAATAGTACCATTCGTTCCGCTGGTTGATAAAGTCTAAAGTTTGATTTTGTCAGTTTTTATGGTCTTCCCCTTTTTGAATTTAACTTTAACTTATCGTTATTCAATACCAAAAAAGTATTAATACTAATATCAAAGTTCAATATCCTAGGTCGATGCCACTGCTGGTGAAAGTTTCTCCTCGAGGGTATCACCAGCTCAGTAGTCAGCACTGCTGTGTTGACATGAATTATCATTGATATGGTCACAATTATAAATTATCTGTTTACAAACCTTTGAATTTTTTGAAATACTTATGATTTTCTACCCCAGGAATAGATAACCTTAGCTGTATTTGGCAAAACCTTTTGAAATGTTGGGTCCTCAATGCTCTTCAACTTCGCACTTTATTTGCAATTGGCCTTTTTTTTAAACTTTTTTTTGTAGTCGAACGTTCATTATTGATGAGTCTTTTGTAGACGAAATGCGCGTCTGGAGTACAAATTTTAATCCAGGTATCTATGATAAGTTTATGTAATTCCAGAACAGCCTAAAAAAATATATCATGGAATATGGTCAAGTTTTGAGAAATTGTATGCGCGTGAGCATACAATAAGGAAAAAAGTAAGTTTGAGTGAATTTTTTTGTGCAACAATTACTGAAAGATTTTAATAAAAAAGGGTATTTGTAAGGTATCATAGCTATTTACAATATATTACTTGACCAGCATATAAGATCATAGAAGATATCATAGTAATAGATGACATAAGCGCCTCTTGCGGTTGTGTTACAAAAGGCAACAACAACGTATGTTTGATACTAATTTCTTTACAACCAATGGGTCGATGACAATGTTGTGGAGATTTCCTCCCTGAGGCAATTACCAGCTAGTAGTCAGTTCTTTGTTGACATGCATTATCACTGATACGGTCATAATTATAAATTAACTGTTTACAAACTGTTTCTAGAAATTTGCTTCTTCCATGCTCGAGACCAAATGGGAATGAAAACACAAAGGGTTAAAAATAAAAACACAGCCAAAACGTCTATGGGAAAATAATTTACGCGAGGGAGTTATAACTTCGGGATTGACTTCTTGACTGACCATATATTTGAGGACTGGTAACGCTCCGACCCGATGCTGATTGGCGTGTGTACGCACAGGTACGCACAAGACCAAAAAGTTGGAAAGACAAACATATCAAATGTTGGACAGCATAAAAACAAATCGGCCAACACAGAAAAGCCATAGAGGTCTAAAACCTTCTTAGCCTAAGGAAGTTGCAACCTTATTTTTTGGACAACCAAGTGATTTATGACGTTAAGATTTATAGAAAAAATATTTATTTTGAATCATGCTAGTACCGATGCATTGACAACAGGGTGGATGTTACCATTGTCGTCCAGCAGGTGCGGTACCAGCCTAGTGCTAACAAAAAATACTTATGATACTGATTCCAGTGCGCACGATACCTGTTTCCGGAAAACATACATCAGAAAATTGATAACTTTTGGTCATAAAAAATATAAATTGTAAACGATTGCTACATTTAATCTTTTGAAGGACAATTGGTTCCAGTTTGTTTTCCTAAAATCAATCATCACCAAAATAGATATAAAAGTTATTAATGCCCTATAGCATTTTGTTCTTTGTATTATACTAGTAATCTATCGTCTCTTATCATACTTTTCAAATCAAAATTACTGAATGTTTCAGTGGTGAAAATCTCTATTAAATCTTAAATCAGTATACAGGTATGCTTGTGGTAGTTTAATATAAACCAATGAAGTTAGTGTTAAAACTTATTAGTTTCTCTTGTTTTGTTGCATGAATATGTTGTTAGCTTCTCCATGTAACCTTTTCTTTGTGTCTGTGTTTGTAGTTGACGCATCTGTCTTCTCCTCTGTTTATAAACGTAAACACTACAATATAACATATATAATTTATTAACATAAATCCGTATTTTTTTCCATAAGTTTTTACACGAAAGATAATATAAATACCTTTGTGTGGTCAGTCTTTTTCAAGCTATATTAATTAATTTTATAATTGATTAAAGACAACATGTTTATCGAAGCAACTGCTTCACTAAACGAAAATTGGAAATGGAAAATCCAGGAGACAGGACAACAGAAAATTAAATTAAAACGGCCTTCTCAAAAGTATGTTTCACGATTGTGAAATTTAACCAAACTAACAGATGCAACCTTAACAATACTTTTATTCAATATCATAGTATACACTTATTTACTGACTATGAGGACAATAAACTTGATATTGTCCGAATAGCCAGTAAATTAGTGTTTTATTATACAGAAAGAAACTAGTATTCATTTCGAGACAATGTCTGGTTATTCTCTTTGTACTGGAACTCTTACAACTGTTCCAAATGAAATATTTTGGGTAACCCATCATTTTTTTTAAATTGAAGCGGACTACGTAAAAATTTGGCGAAGCTATATAAAAAAAGTAAATTTATTCGTCTCATACGATAATTTTTTAAAGAAAACTATATAAACCTAGCGTAGGGGCAACAGTGTTCAGGTTTTACTTATAAAGAATAATGAAGTTTATTTGTAAATTAAGCATGATTTCTTTCTTGCGCAGCTTTGATTTCTATGTAGCCGGGTTCTATCCTAATTCTTTTTCTTTTCGGTTATATCAGCTCTTAAATGTTTAATTAACATTTCAGATTCCAAAATATCTAGGCATCAAGCACCATTGAAAAGCCACTATTCGACTCAACACTCTATCTTATATTGAATAAATCATGCATTCTTACACTCAACTATCGACTCTATACTGTTATTCAAAGTAGATTTTATAAAGCAATGTCATGAACATAGCATTTAGACAAAACAAAACAAAAAACAAGAAAAAAAAATATATTAATTCGTTAGCACCATACTTGAAGATTTAGGTAAGCATTTATTAGTGTTTCAAATTGTAAATAAACTAATTGAAATTAATTAATTTATAAAGCAACAAATATAATTATAACTTTAATGAATACATCTATTCAGTCAAAAGAAATATTTGAAGTTTTGCTCGTTGTTGAAGGCCATATGGTGAACTGTAGTTGTTCACAGCCTTGTCCTCTGATCTTTTGGTGGATCATTGTCTCATTGACAACCATACCACATGTTTATTTTTATATTATTATTTATACGCCTAAAAAGTGTACAAAACAACAATAATATTAGAAAAGGGAAAGAGTAAATACAAGTATCAATAAATATTTCGGATAACAAATATCCTTCATCAGAATGATGTAAAATAAATCTTATCAATCTATTGATCTATTCTACTGTTTCCTTTTTCAATTTTGGTGTTTTTGTACTCTTTCATTAGGCATATATGTTTTTTTTTTATTGTGTACAGTATCGTTTTTCATAACGATCTAGCGCTCTCGAAAGAAATTTGTTGACTAATATCTAGACGTTTTATATATATATGTCAGTTCGTTCGTTAACTTACCTTATAGTTGCCACAATGACACACAGAAAGCTTATTAGGAAAACAGCAAGGCCAGCATTTGGTTTTGAAGTCGTTGCCAATACTCTTGGTGAATGAGGGATTGGAAATTTGTTAGGACAGTATCCATGCAACTCATAAGCGCATTTTTTTGCAAAGTTTTTACAGTCTGTGCAATTTACGAACTTATCACAAAAGTCCTTTTTAATAAGAAAGCAATTGTTATATATCAATAAACTCATATTGCAGTGACATTTGTTCAAGTCACATTCAAACAGACTAAAGTCGAATTCTTGAGGTTGACATATCATAGACCCTAGCTTTCCAACCGTTGTCACATGTCCTTCAAAATAAAAGGGTGGCGCCGATAGCATAATCTGAAATTGATTTAAAAATATGTATAATAATCACAATCAGTCGTAAGGAACGAGGACTTTAAATCCGAAGTCATACGTTAAAAGAGTGCTGCTCGCTTTTCTCTTTAAAGAACGTTGAGAGGTATGTAGGTGTTTTGTTTATAAGGCAAAATTTGTGCTCCTATCGAACATAGCAACTTGCCAGTGGTAGTCCAAATGTCCCATACTTCACCCAAGTCCACACATTTTACAGAACCTATTGAGTTTATTGTTTTAAAGTTGTTCTTGTTATGCAGTACATATTTACCACGAGACGCTAAGTAAAAACCAATTCACCAATTAATCATTTAACAACTTACAAGACAGCAAAGGCTATGTATTATTAAAATTGTTTGGTTCCTTTAAATCGATAAATCGAAAGGAAACTTTTCGTGTATTTATATATATATCGTCTGTGTGATAATAAGGAAAACCAATTGATATGTAGCAAAATCTTGGTGTCGATAGAGAGGCTTGTGTATAAGCACTGTATAAACCGATGAAGCAGAAACCATAGAACAGTCATTCGTCTTATGATAAAGGTAACAAAATAAATAGTAGGTTTCCGTCGGATCCGTTGATATGCCTAGTTATTCAAAAGAGTTAATCTTTGCTGCATATCAATCAATTTTGTTAATAAAGTTTTCTAGACGGGACCTCGCGGAGAACATACAAAACATCAAAGGGCTCAATTTTTCAGCGTTTTGCCTTTAGATTTTCCACTCAGAAGAATAATATGGAATTATTTTATCTTAAATCCTAGTTCGTGATTTGTTTGTGTGAACTCACTCATTAATAAAAGAGCTTCCAACTGTTTATGTAAGATTTCTGACGTCGCGATTGATACCGCGGTGTTTTTGCGTTTTTAAGTCGTTGCGATTGATACCTCGGTGTTTTTTTCTCTCTTGGTTGGAATATTCCAAATAGAATTTGAACAGCGGTAATCTATTGTTAACTCTTACTTGCTATGCACATCTAAATAATCATTATCCGATTTATTCACTGACTTTTTTTCGAAACTAAATATTCAACAACTGAGAGAATTGAATAAATATGTATATATACATATATGAACTACTGGATATCATTAACCAACATTGACCGTTTAGGTGGGTTCTTATTTTATGTGATCATAGAATATATATGGATATCACTAACCAACATTAGGTAGGTTCTTATTTCATGTGATCATAGAATATATATGGATATCACTAACCAACATTGACCGTTAAGGTAGGTTCTTATTTTATGTGATCATAGAATACATATGGATATCATTAACCAACATTTACCGTTAAGGTAGGTTCTTGTTATATGTGATCATAGAATATATATGGTTTGTTTTACAAAGTTACAATATGAAAGATGGCTTACAGATGAATGTTGATATGAAAATGCGCCTCAAATGTAGAATTTTGGTATCTTTCTGTTTGTGATGAGTATGATCTACGTCAAACATGCGATGAATTCTACTTGTTTGTGATGAGTATGATCTACATTAAACATGCGATGAATTCTACCTGTGTGTGATGAGTATGATCTACATCAAACATGCGATGAATTCTGCTTGTTTGTGATGAGTATGATCTACATCAAACATGCGATGAATTTTACCTGTTTGTGATGAGTATGATCTACATCAAACATGCGATGAATTCTACCTGTTTGTGATGAGTATGATCGTATGATCTACATCAAACATGCGATGAATTCTACGCTTGTGATGAGTATGATCTACATCAAAAATGCGATGAATTCTACTTGTTTGTGATGAGTATGATCTACATTAAACATGCGATGAATTCTACCAGAGTGTTGCCTGGTATACATATTTTTTTAATTATTGGTGTAAAAGAAAACAAAAATTTACCTGTGAACAGAAGCTCTCACCACAAACTGGATCATTTTCAACTGAAGCTGAATAGTGACATATAAAGAATAATAAAACCAATTTCATCATTACACAAAGGTAGCTTTGAAACAATATGTATCCTATCATATCTTTAAATTCCCAAATTGAGTCTTATTTTAACCAAACTATAAACATATAAATATCGATATCCGTTTTGATTCAAAGTACAATATAATGTACCGCATTTTTTCCTATTCAATATGATTAAATTCACTACACGACACGGAAGTGTGTACTTAATTATTTATATAAAATTATAAAAAAAAAACATTTCTCTCTAAAGTCATTCGTAGACGGAAATATCACACACAAACTGGAAAAGTTAATATATTCATTCGTCCTATCTTTTTAATATATGCAGCAACTGCTGAATTGTAGTGTAGTAACTTTTTAAAACAGCTTATTTCGGGACCTTTTATAGCTGCCGACTATACGGTATGGATTTTGCTCATTGTTGAAGGCCGTACGGTGACCTATAGCTGTAAACTTATATTTCATTTTGTCTCTGGTGTAGAGTTGTCTCATTGTCAATCATACCACATCATCTTATTTTTATATGAAATAAAATTTTACGGAATTTGAGTCCGACTTGATTAAGTTATGTTTATATTTACAGACATTATCAGTTCATGTACTAGTTGACGTACTAGTGATTCCTGCCTAATCGTAGACCTCGACAACATTTCAGTAAGAATAACAGCAGACCTGGGTCTTACGTTAATGAGACAACAACCAAAAGACACAAACATTTAAGAACTTGTACAAGTGAGAGGTTTAGCTAGCTATAAAACCAGGTTTGATTCACCATTAAAGGAAATGCATGTACCAAGTCAGAAATATGACAGTTGTTTTCCATTTGTTTGATGTGTTTGAGCTTTTGATTTTGCCATTTGATGTGGGACTTTCCGTTTTCGAATTTTCCATGGAGTTCGGTATTTTTGTTATTTTACTTTTTAAGAGATATCTAGAAGTCAACCATCCGTCTTCAACAAAAAACTCATTACTGCTGTCTTCAATCGAGGTCTATACACACTATGTCACTCCAGACGAGGTTGACAAGAAACAGACACTTGAACATGTCTCTAGATTAAACTAGGTATTTTATAACTCAACCGCGATTCACTTCTGTCAGTGATCTAAAAGGTAATTAAAAAACAAACATTAGTTATCAGTACAAGAAAAACACTTTATTTCATAATAACGGCATAATAATATAACAAAAACATAAGTAAAATAGCAATAATAAACCTACAGATTTATATTCAATACATATAAGTCTCTCCACTTGTAATACGTAAACATACAGGACATTACATATAATTCCCAATATGAAACGAATGATACGGTGCTTTTAGTCCGCAATTTTTCTTTTTGTCCTTTTTTGCTTTTTGTCCGATAGTTTTGCCTTTTGTCCGACACTTTTGCTTTTTGTCCGTTGCTTTTTGTCCGTTTTGCTTTTTGTCCGATAATTTTGCTTTTTGTCCGACACTTTTGCTTTTTGTCCGTTGCTTTTTGTCCGTTTTGCTTTATGTCCGATAACTTTGCTTTTTGTCGAACAATCTACATGGATAAAATACAAGTGTCATTCTATAAAGAATTATGAGATAGATATAAGAAGATGTGTTATGAGTGCCAATGAGATAACTCTCCATCCAAGTCAAAATTTATAAAAGTAAACCATTATAGGTCAAAGTACGGTCTTCAACACGGAGCCTTGGCTCACACCGAACAGCAAGGTATAAAGGGCCCCAAAAATTACTAGTGTAAAACCATTCACGGGACAACCAATTGTAAAATACATTATACTTAAAATTCATATAATACATATCATTATATAAAATAACTTCAATCTAAGAATGTAAAAAAGGTATTTCGTCTACTTAAGATTCTTGGCAACCATATCAAAACACTTGTGTGTTTTTTTTTTTAAATATACGAATTTGTCATTATCCGATAAATTATAAAAATCTTCATTACATTTTAATGCTTCATTAGATTAACAACTACGAAAATCTGCATAAAACGGGCATGCTAATGCAACATGTTTCTCATCTTCAATCTTATCATTAAAAATAAAACATACTCTTTCATTTATATCTTTATTTTCATACCTTCCTGTTTCTATTCTTTACGGATCTACTCCGCATCTAATTTGGCAAAAACACTTCTATATTTATATTATAGTAGCAAATTTTTAGAATGCTCTCATTTACTGAAAGCAAGCCTACAAAACTTAGGCTGCTGATATGAAATAATGTTGTCATATACTCTCATATCATAAGCGTCAACAAAGAAACTAATTTTATTCAAGAAAGGCGGTATACAAAAGTGAATTCATTTTTACCTTAAATGCTTGTCTATCAAAAAGATACGACTGTCACCTTTAGTATTTGACAAGCCTATCTGAAGTTCGGCATTTTTTTCCTATGACAGAGCATGTACAAGAATAACGATACATAGATATGATTTGATAGTCCTTTAAAAAAGTAAAGATAGATTACTAGTTGATGTTTTATGATGAAATTGACGCCATGGTAAAGCCTAAAAGCAATTAATTCTTCGTACTTCCAGAAATCATTTAACTTCAGAGATGCTTTACATGCAGTTACTTTTTATATATTATGGAAAACACTAAACACTCTGCCGGGTATATTTTCTTGAATGCTTAAACATTTTTGAATTTTAGTAACTTTCACAATGAAATTTATTTTATTTTTTTCACAATTCGGACTCCTTTTTCATCCATCATCGGTAGCGGTAGGAGGCAGATTTACAAAATGACATTGTGGTTGTCATCTTTATAAATAAAAAGTTTCAGTGTAAACGAACGAATATCATACCAAATCTCCTTTCCTTCATATTGGAATAAATAAATAAAAATAAAAGAACTTTTTCAAATGAATTTAAAAGTATTAGGAGTGTCCGTCAAATGTTATCTACATGTTTTACTTATATTTTTCGCTTATTTTAGTATTGAAAGGAATATTTGTTCAACTATAAGGGAGTGTCCAGAAAAATAAAAGTACACACATATTTTTCATAGTAATACACTAATTTTAGAGTGTCCAGTGACAAGATATCCATCACACAAATCCTAATAAATCATAGTGGCCGGACGATCGTGGAAATAAAACCAATCAGTAATGACACATAGGCAATTATTTTTACCAATGGTCAACGATATTTGTTTACTTTTTTATGATTTGTAAGTTATAAAATAAATATTCTCTTGTATATGTTAACATTTTTACACAGTCTTGTTTCAGTGAAGGTAAGTATTATTATGTTTCTTCTTATGGTTGAAAACAACTCAAAATAAGTAACAAAACAGTAGAAATTCAGATGAATACTGGAATATACTGAAAACAGTAATAAAAAGATCTAAGATGTTTGATGCTTTGAAATTGATTTGAATGTTGTTTGAATGGTGCTTTAAGTATTACAATCTGCAAGTACGCTTGAAGTCAAATTTTGAAAGCCAAATAAACACAGTGAATGTGAAAAGCTAAATTTCCTACATATGAACATTGGCAAAAAATTACACAAGGCTTTAGATACTATTTTATAAACTGTATCTTAAACATTATTATCATAATGAGTCTTTACATCATATCAATGGTAAAACGAAAGGCTAGCTGGATTAATGACACTGTAAACACTGTAAGTAAAAGGATTTCATTTTCAATTTTTCAATCATGTGTTACTACTGAAGCCAGGTGTCTCAATCGGCTGTACCCTACGTAAAGAGATATTTTGTGAAAAGTGTATTATTTGGCTTGAGGTATGAGGCTAATTTAAAAAAAAAAAATCTATTTTTTTAATACTTTTCCAAAATGTAGTTTATACCAAGTCTATTTAAAAAACATAATAAAAATATGAGTATATTCGTAAATGTCTTCATAGACGACGGAACGGGGAAAGGGCAAACATACCCCCAACCCCACCCGACAATTTTAGAGTAAAAATCTAAGACGATGAAAAATGCTACTGAAAACTCTAGTAGTTGTTCAGTGTATTTTATTGCTCACAGTAGTTGTTCAATGAATGTAATTACTCACAGTAGGTGTTCAGTGTATTTAATTACTCACGGTTGTGGTACAATGTATGTCATTACTCACTATAGTGGTATATGGTATGTAATACTCAATATAGTTGTACACTGTATTTAGTACTCACAGTAGGGACTTCGTTATGAAGGAATTTAATTTTGGGACAATTTTCGTGGTTGGGTTCAAATGCATGTAAAAAGTGCAAAGACATGTATTAAAACATATTATTATGTCTCTAAATATTTTTCAATTTCGAGAACAGGCAGGCAGGGATGTCCTATAGCCCCATTTTATATATATATTACAGACAGAGCACTTAGCTTGTGCAATAAGGGAAGAAAATGACTTTCTTTCAAGGCATTATACTACCTGGGGAAAAAATTGGCGCAAAGTGAAATAAACGCAAACGGCCTAGTTAAAAAAAATGAATTGGACAACAGATAACATAAAAATACTAGGTTTTCACCATGGTTATAACATTGACAATGACAAAATTTGGAAATCAATATCAGAAAAGATACAACATTGTGTACATGTCTGGAAGAGTAGAAAATTGACATACACTAGATAAGTCGTTATTGTTAAAAATTCAATTATGTCCGTGTGTGGTAGTGTATGAATTAAAAATAAGAGGTATACCTGAAAAATACAAAAAAAGATTTGAATAAGATAATTTAGGATTTTATTTGGGATGGTAAAGTGAATTAAGAAAATGTTTAGATGTTAAAAATGGAGCATGGGGATGGTCAGTTTGGATAGTTGGATAGAAAGAAAATATTTCAAATCGTTACATTCGATATTACACAAGCCATTATCTAGTTGGAAGGCAATAGGTACATTTTGGTTAAAAAAACTATGATAAGAAATTTGCCGACAAACATTTTCTTTGTATATGTTCAGACCTTTCAGGTCTTGATATCAAAACCCTACCACATTATCACAAAAGCGCTTTACAGTCCTGGTCAAAATTGACTGGGAATCGGAATCACGCAAGCTACGTTAACAAAACAGATGTAAAGAAACTGCGATTATTTGGAAACTCAAATATTTTATTTCAGGCCAAATCTTTGTTTTATTCTTCTTTTTCAAAAAGTCAAATAAACACAATTGGTGATATATGGGACGATAATACTAAAGATTTTAAATCACGCAATGAAATAAACCAACAACTAACAGATAAAAGTAATTGCATTTCGGAAAACTCACGAATTAAAAATTCCACATCACAAACATTTTTTGCAAATTAAAAAAAAAAAAAACAACGATGTTCAACACACTTTAAAAAGTAACAAAATCAAAATTTCTGAAAACTTTGAATTTCTTAATCCAGACAACAAAATCATTAAAATCAAAGATTTGACATTAAAATATCTACAATTAACCATAAACAGGAGACCCCTAAGTGTCAAACAAAATGGAGAAATTTGTATCGCGAGTACATAAATTGGGAAAAAATTGGCTAAATCTCCGTAAAAGAATTTAAAAAGTTTAAGAATTTCAATGGAAAACAGACTTCAAATAATGAATATGTCAAACGGAAAATGTCATTTATGTGATGAAAATAACAATGTTGAAACTCTTGAGCATTTATTTTATCAATGTAAAAATGTTGAACCATTGATATAGAAACAGTTTTCAGAAATTTACACCAGTAATGAGACACTTGTTTAAAAAGATATTCTATTAGGAACCAATACAGATAATCCTAATAATAGAATTGTTAATGCAATAATACATTATTTTAAATGGGCTATTTGGAAAATTCGTAATAAATGCAAATTCGATAAAATTAAACTGAATATGCAATCCGTACAGGCTTTACTGAAATTGCACATGAAAAACGAATTATAACTTCTCTTGCTACGCTCGGATTTAAAGTATAAATGCAGATTGAGAGTTGGACTCTCTATCGAAAAAATATAGGAAAAGATACTTAGTTTTACAGCACTAAGCTAAAAGTTGTGTTCTATTTCATATTTAATATTTATAAGAAGATGTGGTATGAGTGCCAATGAGACAACTCTCCATCCAAGTCACAATTTGTAAAAGTAAACCATTATAGGTCAAAGTACGGCCTTCAACACGAAGCCTTGGCTCACACCGAACAGCAAGCTATAAAGGGCCCCAAAAATGACTAGTGTAAAACCATTCAAACAGGAAAACCAACGGTCTAATCTATATAAAAAACGAGAAACACTTATGAACCACATCACCAAACGACAACCACTGAACATCAGGTTCCTGACTTAGGACAGGTGCAAACAAATGCAGCGGGTCTAAACGTTTTAATAGGCGCCAACCTTCATCCTTATCTGAAACAATGGTGTAACATCACAACATAGAAAGACACACTATAAAATATCAATTGAAATGGCTTAACTCAATCAAAAGATATGTTAACAAGAACAAGTGAACATCACTGAACGAATAAATAACCGTAACTTATTGTATCTTATAGGGTAAACTTGTTGAAAACTATTCAGATATTTTTGACAGAAAGAAAACTTCCAATATTTTTATTGTAATTGATATTTGAATTTATGATTGTGCATATGTACTGTATAATGTATATTAGTAAATTACGTAGCCACACACGTATCATGCTTATACTACTTTAGTACTTACCACACATTCTTTATCTTTTTATGGTCCATACATGGGGTTTCCAGATTTAATAACTAATCAGTTGTCTCATTGGCACTCACACCACATCTTCCTATATCCAGTCAAAGAAAAGAAAAAAAAAGAAAGATGTGACAATTAAAATTTTGAAAATTCAATCTATCTGATTCCACTGGATTGCTTTTCAATTTTTCTTTCTTTTTCAGACAATTACAAGATGATGAAGTTATTATGCTCGGCGCTGGTTTTTATTGTTCTGTGCACAGATTATAGATGCACAAATCTTAGGAGCATTCCTTTTAAGTCGGTTAATAGGTGGTAATAACTTTGGATTAGGCGGAGGAGGTGGAATCCAGCAACCTGCTACTTTTTACTATCCCAATTTTCTTTCTGGTCCACCTCCAATGCACATGGGACCTTACCATGGATGAAATTTAAAAGTATGTTTTGATTTATATAGCTCTTAAATCATATCTTTCATTGATTGTTTCACGTGTTTTATAAGATTTGTACCTTAGAGGAGTTTATAACTTCTATTATTTTAAGCATTTATTTTCAAGATAGGTGTATAGACATTGTTTAGATACCTGTCTACTGTTGAAGACTGTATGTTAGATGTCTTTTTGTAACTTTTGTCACTGGGTTGCAGTCTAATTGATGTATTATACCTTACATTTACTTTTATCAATATAGACATACATAATCGCCAAGTGTAATAGACAAGCAAGCCAACACATTGTCACAAACTTAAAGGTATTTGTTGCCTATTGGCATTTTAGAGTTAAGTGTTTTTTCTGAACTAATTATTTTGAACATTTTTTTCCATGAACCGTTTTTTATTCCACTCAGTCGAGGTTATATATATATCTTTATTCTCAAACAGCCAATGCATGATATCGGTATAGAGATGCAATAACAATATAAAAAAATAACACAATTTACAAAAAACGAACTATACATGGATATAAAACTAACAGTGGTAAATAAAAAAATATACAGAAAAAATAAAGTATATGCTAAACTGCGAAAACGGAATACGTATATAAGAGTTACAAGCCAGGAGGACAAACACAAGTATTTACGTATTTGATACATGTGCAAAGTTTCTTTAAAGCTTCTCTGCGATTACTGGACATTAGTTCTTGAAATTTAATTGCATTATGTCTTTGTGTGAAATACGTACTTATACAATATTTACGGTCCCTCTTTTGTGGGAAAAATTTGGTTGATTATATAGAGAATCACTGAAGCATGACTGGAGCGGGCCCCCCTTAGGTCAGTCAGTGCTCCCCCCTTTATGAAAAGTTCTGGATCCGCCACTGTAATGACATCTTTCAATCATGCCTTATTAACAAAATTTTGTTTGTTTTCCAGTAATAAGTTCAGCCCAAAAGGAGATCATTCTATATTTTTTATATCTACATCAAAAGGATGGCGACCTAGTTCGCCATATACCATATGGTTAGGTGTTGATGTTTTTATGTTTAGAAGGCTTTTTAAAGAAAACGAAAGAATTTTAAGTGAAATTTTTCTAAAATGTCATTATTACCAAATACCCATATTTCACAGCCATATAAAAGTCTTGGTTTGACCATTCTATCGAATAAATCTATCCGACATTTAACGGAAAGCTGATATAATCTTCTAATTTATACATATACTAGTTAAGTTATAGCTAAAGGTAGAAATAAGGACATAGAGTACATACAATCTAAGACTCTTTCATCTTGCAATAGTATTAAAACATTCGACTTTTCTACACGTTACACAAGTATTCCCCATTCCAAACTAAAAGACAAATTGAAAGAGTTGGCTCTGCTTTGTTTCATACAATAGAATGGCCAATGTAGATACAAGTATTTTGTCTTGGGGAGGGATAAATCCTACTTTGTAAAAAATCACTCTGATTCAAACAAAAAATTCTCTGAAACTGACATTATCAAGATGCTTGATTTCTTGATTGACAACATATTTGTTACGTTTGGAGGACGTGTTTTTCAACAAACAATCGGCATTCCCATGGGAACCAACTTGTTCCTTTAATCTTATGAGGCTGACTTTATACAGGAACTTCTTAGGAAGTAAGAAAAGAAGTTAACAGTATCCTTTAACTTTACTTTACGCTATATAGATGATGTTCTCTCACTAAATAATTCAAAATTTGGTGACTATGTTGAACGCATCTATCTCATCGAACTTGAGATAGAGGATACAACAGATACAGTTAAGTCTGCCTCATATCTTGACTTACATCTTACAATTGACAATGAGGGTCGGTTGAAAACAATACTTTACGACAAAAGAGAGGATTTCAGCTTCCCAATTGTGAACTTTCCATTTCTATGTAGCAACATTCCAGCAGCGCCTGCATACAGAGTATATATCGATATTCCAGGGCTTGTATTTTATACCATGATTTCCTTGATAGAAGGTTGCTGCTCACAAGGAAGCTATTAAACCAAGAGTTCCAAGTGGTGAAGTTGAAATCATCCTTCGTAAATTTTACGGACGCCATCACGAGCTGGTTGACCGTTATGGAATATCCGTTTCACAGATGATAGCGGATATGTTCCAAATGTCGTAACTACAATCCCGCCCCCTTTTCTTCGAATGTGACCTACCGAATTAGACTTATTCCCGGGTTTGTAATAACATGAGGAACACGACGGGTGCCACATGTGGAGCAGGATCTGCTTACCCTTCCGGAGCACCTGAACAGTTTTTGGTGGGGTTCGTGTTGCTCAGTCTTTAGTTTTCTGTGTTGTGTTTTGTGTACTAGCTGTTGTTTGTCTGTTGGTCTTTTTCTTTTTTAGCCATGACGTTGTTAGTTTATTTTCGACTTATGAGTTTGAATGTCCTTTTGGTATCTTTCGCCTCTCTTTTACACCCAGCACTTATATTTTTTTCTCTTTTAACTTCATTTTGGTGTGTTAATTGTTGAACGAATTGATTATAGGTAACTGCGGCAATATGTTATGGTGTCCAGCAATTTTTAAGATTCCTTTATCATTTTATAAAGAAAAATTCCTGCAACAGAAAACCATTGCAAAAACAATTAGTAACAAAACAGTCGCTGAAAGCTGTCTAACTCTAGAAAAATTTCATTTTTAAACGGTTCCAGAGTTTTTGCTGAAGAAACCGAGCATTTAAATAATTGATTTTGATTTTTTACATGGTGTATTGTGTATAAATGCGATTAGAAAGCAGGAAACATATGTATATTTTCGTTTTGTTGTTCAGTATAATAAAAGAAAGTTTTACAGCAATTAACTTAATATAGCTTGGCAAAGTATAAATTCATTGGGGGGAAAAAAGATATCGAATAACTATGCATTTTCTCAGATATTGAATTATTTGTACAAGACTCAAAACTATACAAATACAAGGCTTGGAAACCGGTAAAGATCCGAGACATTTTTATAGTTTGAGTCCTCTTTTGAGTACTTGATAAGATGTACCCTTTCGATAGCTCAGTGACTGATGTATAAACTAAATACCAAGGTAATATTCTTAAGTTAAAAACAGTAACTGGCACAAAGAAGGAAATCATTATATTTTTTTGACCAAAAAAAACACAGTGGAATATTCATTACATTCTACTGGTTACTGACAACGAACAAAAACACTGGAGTCCGTAAATCATAAAATTATGTGTCAGACTCACAGATAGAATACATATATTCAGAGAAAATTTAGTGGTACATGTATACTGTGAGTTAGCACAGTATTATCTTATCTGCTGAGTATAAATTAAAGGCCATGTTAAAAATATTTCAACACGGAGTACAATATGTATCTGATATGTATCTGAGTAGCGTCATTGATTCTTCAGTAGCATGTATTTTTTTTTTTATCATTTCAGAAACATCATGTAATCAACGATTTCCCTTGAAGACTGTTCGACATGGATCTTCTGAAATATTTTATAGAATGTGTTCAGATTTCAGTAAATTAAAACTTTCAAACATTAATTTGATACTTATCCTGTTTTAAATCCATTTGGTCCTGAAAACCGCATTATCGGAATAAACTCATACGGCATATCTTATTACAGTCGATTAATATTCCTACCTTTTACTAGAACTCACTCCCTGTGGATGAATACGTCTATAGCAAATGATTCAGTACTGTCATAATTGATGTAATTGTACGGTTTTCTAGAAACCGCACAGGCTAAAACAGTTATCAAAATTATGTTTATTTTCATGGTGGGACGTTAACAAATCCAGAGAAAAAAACAACGGCCTAATGTAAAGTAAAACAATAAACGAAAATTATAATGGCAGTCGCCAACCAGCGACAACCACCTGACTTTGTACAGGCACATAATATATTGGGTTAAAACCATGTTTACCTGCACACAAACCTCATCCTCCATCTATCAATCTATACCATATGTCTTTGGTCCATTAGTATAATAGATTTTGTTGCTCTCTCATTAACTTATGTCTCACATCTCCTCTTTCTTTATAATGCCTTGTCGTACGCATGTTTAATGCTAACCATACACTCAACTATTCATGAATATGTCGACATAAACATTTATCTACAATCAGTTATTGAGTTATTCTTCTTTCGTCGTAGTGAAATCAAAATACGCAATTGACATTTCTCAAATTTATAAGAAGGGGTTTGAATAGAGTCGGGTTAGGAATATATATATTAATTAATAAAATTATTTTTTTTTAAATACAAAGCAACAATGATAACGTGACATTTCAAGGCCCCTAAAATCTAACATTGAAAGAAGCTTCGACTATAAAGTGTATATGCCTTTTTAAATACATTGTAATACTGTAATTTATGAAAAACGGGACTGTGGTTTATTGAAAATGGGTTACATTCAGCTTTATAATGTTTTGTCTGTGTTGCTTCTATAGACGATGTGCCCCTTAGCTAGCATGCACAGTATAGATGTCTTTAAGTTATTTTTAAAATTTGATTGCTGTCCCATTGACGTATTCCCCACATCTTTATAAGGAGATGTGGTTTGATTGTCAATGACACAACTATCCACTAGAATACAAATGACGTGGATATAAACAATGAAAGGTCCCCGTAAGGCTTTCAACAATGAGAAAAATCCATACCAATACTCTTCATTTCTTGTAATAAGTTTTGGATTTTCAAATATTTTGGCCATGAGCATCACTGAAAAACATTTATTGTCAAAATGCGCCTCTGGTGCAAAAAAAAAAAACTGGTACCGTTAATGTTATTATGTCATGTCGGGACCCTTAATATGAAATTAAGGAGATGTGGTATGATTGTCAATGGAACAACTATCCACCAGAGTTCAAATGTAGTGGATATAAGCAATCAAAGGCCCAGTACGTACCGTATTATCAGTTACATGTATATAAGGTCCCGACAAGAAAAATGTGAAAATTTCAAACGAAAAAAACTAACAACTTATTAAAACAAAACAATTAACGAAAAGACAAAGATGACAGATATGAACCAACGACAACCACGAATTTTCAGGCTCCTAACTTCTGACAGATGGGGTTAACATGTTTGTAAGCGCTCAACTCTCCCCTAACCTAGGACATTGGGATAAAAGCACATCAAAAGAACAAACTGTAAAAATCAGTTACAAATGGTTTAACTCAAAAGATCGGCACAAAGCATAAAAAATAACTACCATAAAACAATAGATAAAAAGCACCGATATAAAAGTACTCGCAGCTACTGAAAGCTAGTTCAAAGCCAATTACAACTAATGATAAATCATGTTATCCCAGAATAGTTGACTATACGGTATGGGTTTTGCTCATTGTTGCAGGTTAGATACTTGTCTCATTGGAAATAATACCATATCTGGTTATTTTATATAGTCATTTGTGTACCAGATTCCTATCTGCCTTTTGATTAAAGCATTTGCACATTGTAATCTTCCAATTAATTTAGTGATAAACATTTTATTTAGTTTGTATAGAATTTTGATTCTTTAAGATTTCTATGTCGATAGTGCAGCCGATTGCTTTTCAAGTGCGTAATGGTACGTATCTCCCATATAGAACATGTTAATGCGAAGTGACAAAGTAAAAACTTTCTTACTGTTTTTAAGCTCAAACCTTTTACACTGTTTTTGATAAATAACTCTATGTCTTGCTTAATAGTTACAGAAGGTTACGAGTAGGTAAGTTTCATCATTCTGCGGACCAAACAAATTTGGTGCATGGTATGAAAGTGACAGTTCGAATTTTGACACATTGTAGATAATGACTTTATAAATTGGTTTAATTTTCAAAATGCCTTTTTGCCTGCAAAGAGACCGGAATCAGATATTATGCAATTACTGCCTTTAGGTGAGGTAAAATATGTGCTTTTATTGACTTTTGAAAAAAAAAATTTTATTGGCTGAGGGCAACAGCCAAAGTGAACACCAGTTTTTAGACAAATATTTTACAATAATTGTTCATGCGGTGAATAAGCTGTTTTATTCAAATCCAATTCATATAGAAAAAACTACAAAAATAACACAAATATGAAATTATCTCAGCTATTGTCTGTGAATTGTCTTTAGGTTAGAATAAGATGTGACGTGGCCAGCTAAATGTAAGGTGTGTAATAAGTCTAATGAATGAAACACGTGAAGTAGCTATCGATGTCAATATAGCTTATTGTATGTAACAGTAGATATTGCATACACTCTACATAAAAGTCTGAATTCAAAGTTATTGCTATTTATTATGTAAATTGAAATGTATACTGAAATTAAATAGAATATAAAAGAATATACGTGCAACATATAAGTGAAATAAAACATGAATTGTTTTAAATATGAGTTGCATTAAACGTGACTTTTTATTTGTGATGAGCTCCAAGCTGATGACCTGTTATAAATATTTATAATATACAGTATATTTGTTTTTGTTGTTATTAACTGGGTTTAGAGTGATACCACACAAGAAGGTTTTGCTTTGATAAACCCAGAGAAATACCGGCTCCGTTGGTAATCATAGATGATCGATTCATTCTCATAGAATTTCAAAACTTAAATTGTCTGTCTAATTATAGCGTCGGTGTTATTAATTTACAGGAAGGTGAATTCTCAACTTGCTCTTGTGGCTCGGTTATCATTAAACCGTCGTTCTCGATTGTCAAAAAGTTTAATGCCTTTAAACCTTTATCAGGATGGACTACTTATTTTCACCATTCAAACTTATTCTTGTCACTATCAGCTTTTGGTCGTATCAATATCATCTGGACCATTGTTATTTGCATAACAGTCACACCATCGCAGGGTCGACATTTTCTATCGATAATTTTGTCGATCTCCGGTGATGTCTGGAATACATTGATCCATTCACCGATGTCCTATATTTCCCGTTGTGTATGAAACTCGTCCGTATGGTCAGGTCATCAGAGAAATCTGGAAAATCGTGGTCTTTGTACAGTTTTCGACAACATTTCCAAAATATTCGGCGAAATGCTCGTTTGAATTTATCCTGAAACAAAAACAAAAAAGAATAACTTTGAAAAATATGGCACACTTTTCATCCTTTAAATTATACAGCCGCTGTTGGTCTAATAGAAATAAGAGGGGAAACGCATAGAATTACCAAATTGCAACAGAAAAAGTAAAAGAAATTTCGTAGAACACCGAGTTGTTCATATTAAGGCTGGTGCGCCTGTTATGTTAAGCGTAATACAAATTTAGTTGATCTCTCCTTCTTCTTCCGATAGAAGCCAACCACATAATATTTAGAGTTCTCATGAATTATAGACTGTAGGATACCAAATTAACTGCATTGTAATGTTATATCTAAGCATTTACAGGTCATATGCCAGAACGTTTTTACAAAGAGACTGCGTGGCATATGTATTTTCTATGAACCATGTATAGACGAGTGACATTAACCATAAAATTTTATTTTAATGCACCCACCTAAGATACGGCTAAATCATATACCATTCGAAAGCACAACATCTGTACTTTCTTTTTTGCCCGGTCGTCAAAAATTCGTATGGTGCAGTTTCCGTCAAATCTCAACGAAAGGTCAAGGACAGACAACTTCTAATTTTACAAGATGTCAGCATTTTTGCATATTCTGTCTTCTGAATGATAATATTTTTATGGACATATGGAAATCTGTTAGAACAGATGTTAATAGTGACTTATCAAAAGCACTTTGAAATATTAATGTCGGATTTTTAATAAATAGCGCCGTTTTCCAGAAATTCCATTGAAAATGACAAAAATGCATGAAAACCAAAATTTGTGTCTGTGATTCAACTGTTATTCACCATAAAACCATATAACATACTTTTTCAGTGCTAAGGATGTTTTTGACATAATTAGATTACTGCAATTACGCTTCTTGTTAATTATACAGCCAATTATAACAACCATGCAGTTGCCCAAAATACCGCCATCTGCAAAAAGATAGCTTTTTAGCTGTTCTTTGTTTAAATCAATTTGTATGTAGTCAATATTAGGTTGAAAAACACAAATCTTAAAAGTCCAAAATGTTGAAGGACAGAATACACAGGTCATTCATGCTTTTAATGGAAAGTTTTGGATCGAAACTTTGATATTTCAATATTTCAATATTTATATGTTTTCTTGGTTGCTTATACTGCATCTTTAATTGACTGAGGAAGTGAAAATTATTATAAGCTAGCGATTGAAATGTTCTTTATGCCGGTCAAGGTATTTAATCCTATCAAACTACGTAATTCTTGTAAATAAATTGAGACTTTCGCAATTATATTTACTTACATTATTTTTTTAGATGGAAATTCTAGCAATTCGCAATAACAATACATACACTTTCTGAATAGTTTACATATACATACGTTGTAATATAAAGATGATTGATGAATTGTTGGTGTTTGACGCAATTTTCGATTCAGCTCTATTGGCTACTAAAGTATTTAGCGGCGATCAGTTTTTATTGATTTAGGCCTACGGAGTGCCCAAGGAACCACCGACCTTCGACCGGAAACTGGCAATCCCCATCAACAATACATAAGTTATAGCTATTAGTATCAAGGACGAAATTACTGTCACAACAAAAATCTACCAATCAGCATTAATAACCTTTTGTAAAAGTAGGCAACCTCTTACAAAACAAAGCAGTTTTGATATTGATGTTTATTTCAGCTAAATGTTACAAGTAACGTTGCTTAATAGAAACAGGTGAAAATGTAAATGCATTTGAACCACATTTATTTCAAATTTAATTGGCCATGATTTGCATTAAAATTTCAATATAATGCAAATTCACATAATATTTTAAGGCATTTAGAAAAAAGAGAAAAAATTTAGTAGATCATCTGTTAAGCATTGGTTGGACATTGGCATATTAACCTAAAGATAGTACATGTACATTAAGAATAAATATGGTCAAAATGAAGTAATTTTATTCTAAAATACCTATACAATTGTGAGAAATGAAAATTGTGGTTGAATTTATCCAGTGGCAGTTGTTATCTAATAGTTAGTTTCTATGTATGTTGCATTGTCGTTTTGATTTTTGTTGCACTTCAGTGTTTCTGTTGTTTTGTTGTTTTCCTCTTATAGTTGATGTGTTTCCCTCAGTTTTAGTTTGTAACCCGGATTTGTTTTCTCTCAATCGATTTATGACTATTGAACAGCGGTATACTACTGTTGCCTTAATTTATCATGTTTTTAATTGGTTTTATGTCATCTAATCTTAAATTATGTTTATGGATATTTATTGTGCACTGAACCCTCTGTTGTTGATCTGACAGCGACTTTTGGTGATTTTCATATTTTTGCGTTCAGGTTTTTAATGATGAGAAGACAACAATGATAAGTGATATATAAGTTCATGAAAAAAAAAAACGTACAAAATGTTATGCACAAGTGTAAAAACATGGGTTTAAACAATATGACTAAAATTCATATCTATCACGACTCGCCTGCTCATTCATCGTATGAGAATAACGAAATCCGAGATCTACATTTTAATAAGATTGGGGTTAAGTTTATGAGATAGCTTGAAAGCAGGTATGTTCTGGTCAATTTTAAGAGATTACTATTTTTAACTCTATTTGACTATGTCTATTATGAAACAAATCCCTTCACGTATAACCTCCATATGTGCACTTTGAACTTCCTTAATTCTACCAAGTAATGTCGGAAAACAGATGACAGCAGGACCAAGGCGAAAAAGTAGGACAGACAAACAAAACTTCTTAAAGCACTATACCGAAATGTGCGAACACTACGTAAACCAGTATGGTGATTACAGTTGCTCAGGAAAGGTATTCAATCTTAATTAATCTGAATTATTAATTTTCAGTCATATTTGATAAAACAACTAAAAATGTATATAATGACGGTCTAAAATAAAAATGAATTCGCCGGATTTGATATTGAAAAGCGCATGGTACAAACAGTTTTCATTAAAACATTGAACGAGAATAAACTTCGTAACATGTCTTTCCACATCGGAAAACTAATTTTTGCCAAGTAAACCTTTTTTGTTCCTTAAAGTTCTTCCATAACCCTTTTTTTAAATATGGTTGATCATTATCTGCCGATATTAGCAATATTATCTAGCCAATAAAAGCAAAATGATCCCCATTTGCAGATGGTGTTTTTAGGGCAACTGCAATAGCTTCATTAGAAGACTGCATCTTGACCTATATCATATTAGTTGCAGTTTAAAATGATGAAAAAATTCCCTCGGCCTATAAACGAAAAATCTATTCTATTTTTGACATACAAATATTCAAACTTAAGAAAATATTTAGATTTTATTGCAATTTTATCATTTTTGAAAGTTCTTTTTAAGAAATGCAATTTTCTGTAAATATAGAGCAATCAACAATTAAGTTTGCATTTGATTTGGACCGATGGTCGTTTGTTATATAAGGTTTAGATCATTTTTAGAAAAAAAATTCCACACAAGTACCATAAAAAATGGCATTTTGTTTAATTCTGGCAAAATTTAGGAATGATCAATTTTAACCTTTGACCTTGATTTAACGAAAATTGCACCGTACGAATTATTGACGACCGGGCAAAACAGAAAATACAGGTAACAAGCTTTCAAATGATATATAATATAGCCGTATGTTAGGTGGGTGCATTAAAGTCGTTAACTAGGCGTCTTTTTGAAAAATGTCACTCGCCTAATATGGTTGTATTTAAAAAAGTATGATACGATTTCCGTGTGCACAACACGTACCTCTCCTGTATGTTTGTGATCGCCGACCTAATGGTAGTAAAACATTTTTTATGAATTCCATTTGCACCACACGCCTCTTAAATGACTTTCATCGGGTATGTTCTTGGCCAAAAATTGGGAAAGCCAAAGAATACAAACATTTTAGAGCTTTTAACCATACGCCCCTTTACAGAATAGCCAAATCCGTCCAAGATCAACGTTGTCTGAAGGAGTTGCAGTATTGGAAAACAACACACATGATAATCATAAACAATTTTTATTCCTAATAAAACTTTGGTATCCTGGTTCAATTTTACTTATATGACATTTTTTGTTACATTTCACATGTTGGTACTTTCCTTTTTGTGATGTTCATACTTGTATTTATTTATATATTTATTGTCGGGAAAATAAAATGAAATGTGAGTGTATGTATTACGAGCTACTATTTTAAATGTTTAAGAATTTTGAAAACTGTTAATGTAGTGTGTATTGGAAGTCCTATGTCCTCACAATTTCACTACACATTAATTTTATATCCATAAGGAAATTAATGAGATAAAAATGAAGATTTTTTAGCCCTCACTATTAGGGTTAATACACGACTTATTGAATGCTGTACCAAACAACCCATCAAGCTTTTAGTGTTCCTATCAAAATGGAATAATGTTATTTGTAATACAATTAAAGCTTTCAAGTCACCAGTTTAAATGGTTGCGTAAATGTCAGAATGGGTATTATATATTAGCACTTATTTAACTCTGAAATGAATAGAAAAAATAGCTTAATGTCATTCAAAGTTTTAGAAAAGCCTTTCATAACAGATAATTGATTACATTTCCTCCTTAAAAGCAGAACCATGTGGTGTATGTTTCATTGATAATGCAATAGAATCATAAGTTATAATTTTAAGGAAGAATTATATAATTGTCAAATCTGGTGTAATGTAGATTAAGTTTCTCATTTGTTTTGCATTTTTTTAAAATTCAAACTATCCATTGTAGGTTCACACGCCTTATGAAGCAATTATGATTCAGTGTCTAAACTGCACAGTCAGCAATAATGTATTGTAATCCTTTAAAAATGGCGGTAAAGGGTTGTAGAAAAGTGGTATCTTTAATAGTGTCTGTTCCATTCTGATCTTGTATAAGTGAATTTACTTTGTAGCACGTTATGAAATACTTGAGACTAATCTCATCAAACTTCATCTGGTGCAGTGATGAATGGAATGAACGTCTAATATTATTTGGTAAAGCAATTGAATTAAGGTTTAGATAACTGGGATTTCTCAATGATAAATACTAAGAATAGTTTAATTTACTGGAAATTGTTTGGAGAACAATATACTAGTATAACAATTTGCATTGGTAACTAGATTGATTTTACTATGTTACATTTCCAGACACAGGAAAATAGTTTTATTAGCCTTTTTCGGAGCTATTAACTATATTCCACGTCAACGTAACGAATAAATCACGTGATCGCTTTGATTGTTCAGATTTTTGTTATTGTTAATCAAGCACTCCTTCGACAAGTTAATGAACCTAAAAATTTCATTCGTCTTTCTCCAAACTTCTTGTCTGATGGGCACAAATCTTTTTGATGAATGGCCTTATTACTACAGTAATCTATCAATACTTTTCTTCCATTATTTCCTTTATTACTTTGTTAAATATTTGCAATTTGAAGAGAGGTCTATTAGTTTCAACTTCTTTTACTTTAGTTGTTATGAAAGACGAATTGCGTCTGGTGTCCTGGTTGTAATCGAAAAATACCAAATAACCAAAGTTCAAGGTCAGTGGTCATATATTTAGAAATGTTACCCAGTCATGGGGGATCCAGTTGTAGAGAATCTGATATTTCAATTGGCTAAAGGGGAATTACTGGAGAGGCATATATTCAAAATTGGATAGCTGAAATTGTATGTTACATAATAATTAATGTTAAGATGATTTGGAAAAATAAGTCTCAAATCTAACTGATCGACTGAGAGCATCAAGACGTCACCAAAGGTAACCTTGTAGTTACATTTGAAATCATTAGCCTTAAGTTTGTGCGTTGCAGTCTTGAATTCTTACATTACATCGATTGTGGAATCAATGAATGAAACTTTTCACCGATATCGGTTTTTGGTGGGGTTCGTGTTGCTCGGTCTTTGGTGGTGTTCGTGTTGCTCGGTTTTTGGTGTGGTTCGTGTTACTCGGTTTTTTGTGGGGTTCGTGTTGCTCGGTTTTTGGTGGGTTTCGTGTTGCTCGGTCGTTAGTTTTTTCTACGGAGTGCTCTGTGGACTTTTGTTTGTCTTTTCGTCGTTTTTCGTTCTTATTCCATGATAATTTTATTGTCTGATATTCCTTGCTTTATGATTTTGTATTGTCTCTTTGATGTCTTCTGTCTTATTTTACAAAGGTGATGCTAAATATGTAATTGAGCATTTAAGTTACATATGTCAGTTTACTTGTCAAATAGCTGAAAACTATAAGTATACTATATATATATATCTATACTACTTAATCTAAAGACCGTTTTTTGTTCACCTAATAAACGTATAACCGAAGAAAGCTACAAGTCAAACTTATATAAGGGTATATATACTTGATAGTGTATACTGAAAATTTTACCCTTTTACATCGATTACTGTTTGAAACAATAAGCAATTAGACAAATTAATAAGTTCCGGAACTATCCGATGCGATTTCCTTTTAGTCGTGTCATTATATTTCCGGTCTAATGTAAGCAGTTTAACATGTTAAAGAACAAGTAGTATAGATATCATCATTCATAATGAAACAAAGTACTTGCCCCATTATACACTAATCATGCTGTACCTCACTTGAAACAAACTCCTCCCGGCCCCGATATTTATACACTGTACATGTACATGTAATAACGAGGTCCAATTTGTTAGCTGGCATGGAGTTAAAACGACGAATCAAAGAATTCAACTTTATATATAACTAATTTAGGACAATGGTTTTAATTAAAAATTACACCTTTCCAGGCCCCTTTGTTTGCCGCAGAATTAATATTACCAACAATTAACAAGTTCCGGGTCGAATTCAATACCGATACCAATAGTATATGTCACCTGTTACCTATTACCTTATCTGTACGTTCCGCCTCTGTCAGGCGCACCACCAAACAGTGTATTTGGGATGTGCTATAAACACGGGTCATAATCACACCTGAACTTTGTCATTATACAGAGATCGACACCTACTAAATTCAATATTCAATTATTGTCACATGTAGTTTCCGGTTGTTGTATTTTAATCAGCATGACTTAATTAGATGACAATACGAATACTAAAAATCCAGACTAAAAATAAGGCTTAGGTACTTTCCAATTTGTTAGCCGGCACGACGTAAAACGATCGACGAATCAAAGAATTCAACTTTATATATAATTAATGTAGGATAACGGTGTTGATTAAAAATTACACCATTTGAGGCCCTTTTGTTTCCCAAATAATTAATATTACCAATAATTAACAAGTTCGGGGTCGACGGGTTCAAACAGAAAGAGTTCGAAAGCAGAGACTTCATCAGATGAAAATACGAATACTAAAAATCCAGACTAAACATAAGGATTAGATACTTTAATTCAGTCACTGACCCGCGAATGTCGCGGGTGTGTTCTAATATATATTGCTTTTTCAAAGAAACGTGCAATCAAAAAGATAATACTAATTCAAAATATTGTTCGATTTTTCTTTTGCTCTCAATTTATGATTTTTAAACGTTTGGGCAAACAATCTTCAAAATGTTGCAAAATATATTGATATATGTATATATACTTACATTTAGGAGACCATATATGAATGGATTATAACACGAGTTACTCATTGCAAACCAATTGGAACAGAACCAGATTATGTTGATGTACTTGTAACTAGAAATAAAACAAGAAAAATTTTACGACGAAAATTACAATTTATTGGTGTAAAAATTATTCTGCTATATCAACATACCAGAATCAAATACCTTCCTTTTTACCAAAACAAGTCTAAGTTATTCTTAAGTTAATGGTAATGTATACTTTAAATATAGGATAGAATAATATCAAAACAATAAACGCAAGAGTGGAAAACTATCACCTAAATTGTTTTCATTCGCATAAAATGTTCTCCGTCCCTCAGTCGATATTAGATCAGAAGGCTGCCGCACAGAGCAAAATTTGAAAGGTCTTAAAATTCCGACTTTACAACCATGCTTAATATCTACAATGAGGTTTGACAAATAAAGAGAAAGAGAAGAAAACAAAGAAGGAGAACATCATATTAAAGGTGGTGTTTCGTAGAATAGGTTTATCATGTTGTTGTGCGTAGTAAGAGGGCATGATTTTATGTCAACATAAAAAGTTAAATACTTTGAGCTTGCTTTCAGTAACTGAGAGTATTTTTTTTATGCGATGTCATTGATTTTTATGTTAAAAAGTGGAGTCAGACTAAATAACATGTTTGGTTTATTATTATTCACGAACAAAAGTTCTAACCTAGTCCATAGACGTATAAAGCAAGTTGGAAATACATTTAAGGTGGTACGTGAGGGATGCATTAGCATAGCAATACTTTAACAAATGGTGCACAAAACTCGCACAGGACAGTTTGTGACGCTAACTTATTCCCCGAAGGGAATCATTGTGAACCGCGGATGAATATTGAAATAACTCTACAGTGTACATTTTATAAGTATATACTTGGAGCTCATAGTAGAGCGTCTAATTTAGCAGTTCTCGGGGAACTTGGTAGTACTCAAATTCATATTTATATTATTTGTTGAGTAATTAAATGTTTCTGTAGAATCAAAGACACGAATGCCCGTCATTTGTTAAGTCAAACTCTCACAGATAGCACTGATATACACCAGAATGGTATTCAAACATAGTATTCTTCTATTGCCAAAACCTGAAAGTAGGTATTAATAATCTTAATATCGAGATTAAAGATGTTTACATTTAAAGGTTAATGTAATTGAAAAAGGGTAAATTGCGAACTTATATCAAATTTAATGATATTTTTAAAAGGGAGACTTATCTAAATGTTGTGAAGAATTTTGAAACTAGAAAACACCTCACACAAATGAGAATTAGTGCTTATAAATTAGCTATTGAGTTGAGTCGTCATAAAAAGATTGACAAAGAATTTGTGAATTTTGTTCTTTGAATTCAACTGAAGATAACATTCATTTTCTGGTGACAAGTTATGTTAGATTCTGCTTTAAAAATATGTAATAATTTTTTAAATCTAGATACATAAAACAGATTTATTTGGCTTCTTTCATGTGAACAAATAGACATATGCATCACGGTAAGTATTATCATAATAGATTATTGTGTCTTTACTTATGTCTTATTGTAATCATTATATGTAACGTGCCCTTTATAGGCCGATGCTCGGTTTAATAAAGTATTCGTATTGGTGTGGAGGAAATGTACTGATGCCCAAGGGGAATCTTCCTTTACATAATGCCCGAGGGGAATCACGTTGTATCTAAAGGCGTTATCTTATGATGCATACGAGAAAACCCATCTCTTTTTTACATAGCGGCAGTCTAGAAAGCTCCCCATTAAGGCATTATGTAAAGGGGATTCCCCTTGGGCATCAGTAAAGAGTTATTTCAATATTCATCCGCTTGGGAATCAATAAAGAATTATTTTAATATTCATCCGCTTGGGCATCAGTAAAGAGTTATTTTAATATTCATCCGCTGCTGACAATGATTCCCTTTGGGAACTTAAACCTTGAGGGAATAAGACAGCCTTGCAAACTGCCTCGTGCCAAAACTCCTATAACATGTTGTTCTGACCATTTGATATGTTTCTGAAAAAGAAAATAGCAACCAAATATTTCGAATATTCCGATCTAAAAGGTTTTTGACAAGATTTGTTCTCAGGTTAAGAAAATAAAAAAGCCCAAATGAATATTATATAGAAAAAAAAACAACGAAACGAGTTGCTATATTGTAAAGACTTCAATCAACTGTTCACACAGATTTTATCGAAAACAGAATTTAACAAATGTGAAACACGTATTTACTTTTTTTTTATATCCTGCCTGTCCTCTCAGCATTTCTTGTTTTGCGGTTTTAAGATTTGGTGTTTTATCTTTTTTATTTAGTGGTTGTACCTTTGACCATTTCTGTATTTCTGTATTTTTTACTTGTAAACTATTGGCAACATTTGTTAATGATGTTGTTACTCACTCAGCTACGTACACAAGAGCTTCTGACCCTTCCGGACCACCAGAGTTCACCTAGTTTTTGTGGATTATTGTTTATCTCTTTTCGTCCTTTTACATTTAACCATGTGTTGTTTGATTTTCTTCGTTTTTTGTGACCCTCTTGGTTTCTTCTCCCATTTTCCAATGAAATAGTCATTAAATATCAAAGTACAAAATACCGGGTAGTATCTAATTTGATCGACTTGTGGTAATGTTTATTTAAATCATTACTCCTGTTTGTTAAACATGAACACGGATATGTTCCAATTGTCGAAGCCATTCTCCCGTCCTCTTTTCCTCAATTGAGCAACACGACGGTTGTCACATGTGGAGCAGGATCTGCTTAGCCTCTGGGCACCTAAGATCACCCCTAGTCCTGTTTAAAAGGGGTTCGTGTTTTTCAGTGCTGTACTTTGACCTTTTTAATTTTTCAATGTCCGTGTTGTCCGGTCTTGTCTATGCTATGATCCTTTACCGCGAAAAACGATGTCTTGGGTTAGACAAGAACCAATTACCAATCTGTTATTGCGTGATGCCTAATCCCTTGATATAACTTAACAACCTATGTTATAGGGATTACACGACGGGTGTCACATACGAAGCAGGATTTGCTAACCCTATCCGTTTTTTGTTGTCTATGTCTTCGATTTATGCGTTTTGTATATGATGTTTTATAGACTGTTGTCTGTGTCTTCGACTTATGAGTTTTGTATGTGATGTTTTATAGGCTGTTGTCTGTGTCTTCGACTTATTAGTTTTGTATATGATGTTTTATAGACTGTTGTCTATGTCTTCGACTTATTAGTTTTGTATATGATGTTTTATAGACTGTTGTCTATGTCTTCGACTTATTAGTTTTGTATATGATGTTTTATAGACTGTTGTCTCTGTCTTCGACTTATGAGTTTTGTATATGATGTTTTATAGACTGTTGTCTGTGACAGTGTCTTCGACTTATTAGTTTTGTATATGATGTTTTATAGACTGTTGTCTGTGTCTTCGACTTATTAGTTTTGTATATGATGTTTTATAGACTGTTGTCTGTGTCTTCGACTTATTAGTTTTGATTCACCCTTTGGTATCTTCTGTCTTTTTATTAATTTGTGGATTATTCGAATTCTAATCGATGTTTTAATCCCCGTTAGACGCTTGACAGAAAAAGGAACTCACTACAATGTACATTTATGTTTAAGGGATTGGTTGACAGACTCAGTACTTTGAACCGACACCAGATTCATGTATAAGAATAAACAAATAACAGTTGTTTTCTGTACATGTAGACAATAGTCTATAGACTTTTGTTATGATTAAATTAACTTATTAACCAAGTTATATACATTCAGTGCATTTCTTTCAGTACAGCATCTTTAATCCAAGGTATTAAAGCAATGCTATATTTGATGACACCGAATGAACTTTTACTGAAGTCGATGTAATATTTGAAGTCATTACAGCATTTAGAGATTTCACTTTTCAAATGAAACGAACAAATTTCTGATGTAACTTGGAATCTGAATGGTGTTTAAACAAGAAATTGTTAAACTAATATTTCAAATCCGACATTTGCAATGATTGAGATCAATGTACTAGAATGCATTTTTTATTCTGCCGTTCTTTAATTAAACATCCTTTTCATGAGAATCAGTCGATCAAGGGAAACTAAGTATGACATAAAAGTATTTATTTGGTACATTGTAAGTTGCCGCTTTTAAAAGTGGTAAGTAATGATGGTTGTTCCAAAGTTAATTCGTGAGGTCATCAACCGGCAATGATGTCATCCGTCAAGTGACCTAAAACATATTCTGCGCTTGCATCACAAAAATCTACTTCACATACGTGACAAAGAGACTAATTGAGACCACCACCTTGAACGGGTCTATTATGCAGTGTGACCAAATGTCAACTTTTCTTTTCGTCTTTTGGGAAAAGAACTTACTTGTACCAAAATTTCCAAATTGTCAGTTTTTCGTTCGAAAACTCACGGTAATGTTGTTAAAAAAATCGATCAAATCTTTAGAAATTTCACAATTGAGAATGCATACTACGGAAATTTTCAGACTATCCTAACGTTGTCACAATGATAGAAGTGTCATCTTTCACGTCTGTTCTCAACATGAATTTGATTTACATGTTTGTCAATATATAAACAGATTGATTTTTATTTCTATTTTTTCATTTCCACAGTTCAATAATTTTCATATTTTGATGATTTAAAAGTATGATTTCGCTTTATGAAGAATGAAGAGAGGTTCATTGAACGGAAAGAGAAAACATGGTGTTTAAATCATTAATGTTGTTGATTTTGAAATTCATGCTGATTATCTTAAATCAAACTTCAACGGAATTACATCAAAATATGAACTATTTATATTTCCACTATACCGCTTTTCATTGTATGCCTACAAGAATCAATCATATCCTCAATTTTATCGCTTTTCGCCAATTGTCTTGAATTCACTCAGACTTTGCCGAATCGTATATTGCTTTAATCTCAGCTGAAAAGTGGTAGAAAATTACAAGTCTAGTCATAGAAAATTGTCAATGACTATCCTCTCTATTATAACATTGAATATTTTATTTCATGGGGTAGAGAGGCTTTTTCTAAACGAAAAACATTCATGTTCTCAATATAAGCCAGACAACTAAGTGCGAACCTCATTGAGACTGTACTGTAACAAATATAAGTTAAATTTGATGGGAAGCACACATTTAGATATTATTACATATAGCAATAGTTCTGTCGTTAAGCTTCTTTCAAAATCCATCCTATGTTGAATTAAAATTTAGGTCCTGTTTCGACACAGACCAATGAGATCCTGTATTTAAAACTAATTGGAATATATGCAACCAGCAGATTTTAACGTCTTTTAATATTTGATATATTATATATATAGATGTATTTTTTCAACCATTGTCTTAATCTAGAAGTGTTAGAACTTGGTAATTGTTACCAGTAAAAACACATTGAAATTAGTATTCCAAAAGTTTCGGAATGTCTTTTAAGTTGTTTACGAAAGAAAATAGAGATTACAAAATAGGATTTTATTAGCAAATTGAATACCAAACCTGATTTTCCGTAATTTAAAAATGTCTTGCAAGCATCACATCACGTTCTATGAATAATTCATTGTTGTCTTTTTAAGCCCTCGCATCGGAACAGATATTAACTTAAATCTACATATTATGATTCCGAACGTTAGTCAAAGTATTGTTGTGTAAATATGATAAGAATAAACACAATATTACCAAATAGGTAGAGTTTACCAGACCAGCAGCCAGTGCAAAAGTATTGGCATAATTCTGAAGTGTTACTATGATTAAAATAAAACAGTATTATCACCAAAGTAAGCCGGTCGGTAGCAATTGTATCTGCATTATTGAATTGATACATATTTTTACATTAAAATTTCTGTTTTAAAATTAAACATAGTACTTAAATAAAGATCACCTCCTCCTCATGGGAAAGTTGATCGGTCGGTTATTCTATTGAGTCTTTTTGGTTTTTATGCTCATCTTATAACTATTTAAGTAAAGAGATGTCTACCTACCTACATGGCTGTTATTAGAAAAATACACTTAAATTATTAATAGCTTAATTTTAGCTAGGATAGAGGGGGTAAAACGAATTGGATCATTTCGAATTTAGAGATTCGATTTTTTTTATCATTCAATAATCAATAAAATATCATTTGTAAACGTATCAAACTGATCTAAAAACTTCCGAAATGAAAAATAAAAAAATATATATAGAATAATAAAGAATATACTTTTTCACTTTTTTGGTCTTTTGGAAAATGTTGTTTGTGCTGTATTTAGACCCCTCTACCAAGAAATTTGTTTTGCATGCACACGTATAAAATTGCGGTTTTTATCCAACGCAATCATAGGTTTGAACGCGGTTTTTAATTTAGACTTGAATAATAAATATAGATTCTACCACTGCATCGAGTGTGATACGATATTTATCCACTCGCGACAGTTAAATTTTCAAATTTAAAACGCGAGGCTTGTCCGAGCGTTTTAAATATTTAAAATTTAACTGTCGAGAGTGGATAAATATCGTATTACACGAGATTTGGTGGTGGAATCTGTTTCTAATGATTTTCAAACAATATGCAGGCAAATTTATTCCTTCTTTTGAATGATCTGCAAAAGATGTGTTCTTTCTATGTGACGTCATCAGGCATGGTCGCCTTTTTTCAAGCCGTCACAATAGGAAATTCAGAGGAAAGTAAGAAAATTCGACGTCATAATCGGATTTTAACCAATGATGAACTGAGATCAAACGAACCACACGTTGATTAAATTTTTTTTATACAATGGGTGCAGAAAGGGATAAATTCACGAAGAATTAGAGAAATATAGATTCTACCACTGCATCGAGTGTGATACGATATTTATGCACTCGAGACAGTTAAATTTTCAAATTTAAAACGCGAGGCTTGCCCGAGCGTTTTAAATATTTAAAATTTAACTGTCGACAGTGGATAAATATCGTATTACACGAGATTTGGTGGTGGAATCTGTTTCTCTAATGATTTTCAAACAATATGCAGTCAAACTTATTCCTTCTTTTCGAATGATCTGCAAAAAGATGTGTTCTTTCTATGTGACGTCATCAGGCATGGTCGCCTTTTTTCATGCCGTCACGATAGGAAATTCAGAGGAAAGTACGAAAATTCGACGTCATAATCGGATTTTAACCAATGATGAACTGAGATCAAACGAACCACACGTTGATTAAATTTTTTTTATACAATGGGTGCAGAAAGGGATAAATTCACGAAGAATTAGAGAAAGAATTATATACACTTGGTTCGGATTTAAGGACTATATCATTCTGCTCAGACTTGTACAAATACATATCAAGTTACTTCATAAAAGAGCAATTAAATGTTGTTTTAAAACAAGCAAAATACAAATAACCCATCCTATAAATTGATTTGAACGGTTTCTGTACATTAATATTGTAACTATGAAACTATAGGTAGTTTGGTACAATATGGTGCCCCATAAGCTTGCTTGCAGCCGTCACTTGCATAATAGATGTACACTGTTAGTTCCAGATGCTAATTATGCTATATATAAAACCATTATTCCTGCAGAATTTTAATGATCTTCTAGTCATAATATAAAACAAAAGTTTAAACGTACCTAAAATAGCATACTATAAACAATGGACGAGACGCAAAACATAATTCCTAAATAGAAAAAAACCTTAACGTGCCTATGTATGAACACTCATGCTACATCCATCTGCAAATACATTGTACCAATGTGTTACTAGACACCTGTCATACCAACATCACAAATATGCTGATGTTCCAGTAGTCACAGTCTCGAAATAATACATCGGTTTTTGTGTACAATACGTTACATGAAGTGTTGAATAATAATAGATAATGCCAATTCATTCTGAAAACCATACATATACCCAAAATGACTCCTACTGAAGAGAAAATCTTGGACAATCAAAAGCTCTGTTTTTACGTTCCTGTAGCAATTCATAAAGAAATGTAGGACTGCATTTTTTTTCTTCTCTATTTTTTCACAAAAAAAGGCAGGAGATACAAAAGGGCAATCAAAAACCATCAGTCGAACAAAAATAGACACCCCCTTCCCCACGACCAAAAGGGAGAACAACAAAATAGACAACCCCACGGCCAAAAGGGAAAACAACGAAATAGACAACCCCACGGCCAAAAGGGAAAACAACGAAATAGACAACCCCACGGACAAAAAAGGGAAAACAACGAAATAGACAACCCCACGGCCAAAAGGGAAAACAACAAAATAGACAACCCCAGGGCCAAAAGGGAGAACAACAAAATAGACAACCCCTCGGCCAAAAGGAAAACAACGAAATAGACAACCCCAGGGCCAAACGGGAGAACAACAAAATAGACAACCCCACGGCCAAAAGGGAAAACAACGAAATAGACAACCCCACGGCCAAAAGGGAAAACAACGAAATAGACAACCCCACGGCCAAAAGGGAAAACAACGAAATAGACAACCCCATGGCCAAAAGGGAAAACAACGAAATAGACAACCCCACGGCCAAAAGGAAAAACAACGAAATAGACAACCCCACGGCCAAAAGGGAAAACAACGAAATAGACAACCCCACGGCCAAAAGGGAAAACAACGAAATAGACAACCCCACGGCCAAAAGGGAGAACAACAAAATAGACAACCCCAGGGCCAAAAGGGAGAACAACAAAATAGACAACCCCAGGGCCAAAAGGGAGAACAACAAAATAGACAACCCCACGGCCAAAAGGGAAAACAACGACATGACAAACAACACAGAAAAATAAACACTAAAGTATATATCGATGTAAAGTATATTTCTGAAAAGTCAACTTATAAAACGGATTACAAAATGGGAGAGAAAATAATCAATTCTACCAAAAGAACTCGTAGCGTGCTCATTTCAGTCGTTCTTCTCTTTAAATAGATAGAGTAGTTTTTTTTGTGAAAAGTGTTAACTAAAATTGTATCTCTATAATGAGAACCAGCTATATAGATATAAGAAGATGTGGTATGAGTGCCAATGAGACAACTCTCCATCCAAGTCAAAATTTATAAAAGTAAACCATTATAGATCAAAGTACGGTCTTCAACACGGAGCCTTGGCTCACACCGAACAGCAAGCTATAAAGGGCCCCAAAAATTACTAGTGTAAAACCATTCAAACGGGAAAACCAACGGTCTAATCTATATAAAAAACGAGAAACGAGAAACACTTATGAACCACATCAACAAACGACAACTACTGAACATCAGATTCCTGACTTAGGACAGGTGCAAACAATTGCAGCGGGCTTAAACGTTTATTATTATAGCATGTATTAAATTAGATAACTCAACGCCATAAGCTCGGCACATGGTAAATTTCTACTCGAGAATGGGTAGTTGACAATAGGAAAACTCAAATAATCAAGTTTGTCATAAGAGTCAAACGTTTGGTGTTTCATTAGTATCAAATTCTAATGTTAGTAAATATAAAAAAGTCATATGAAACGAGTTTCCTGTAATTATAATATTATCGAAATTATCGAACCAATTGCATGCAAATATACTAAACTAAGTCCCATATACACGTAGGAATAAGCTTTTTACCTTCCAGTGTACGTTTGTTTTACATTCTTTCATCACAGTTTCCCTTCGAATTGCGCTGTGCGGTGGCCGAAGTTCTAACGAGAGGTCTCGTAGTTAAGGTCACTGCATACGGGAAAATATCAGCGAATTAAGAGTACGGGAAGACAATAATTCAATAGCAGTATATTTATGAAGATTTTGATAATATAAAGGATTTTCTTTTACAATAAAGTTCACGTACAATTGTTTTATAGTAAAACTTTGCCTTTCAAGTATATTAAAGTTTAAACATATTCAGATTTTTTTTAAATTTGAAGTTTCATATGACTTTAAGTTTACTTGGATATGTGTATGATGAAAGTAATCACTGAAAAAAAGCTTATTTATTGAAAGTATATCATTATAACATTTGAAAGTGAGTTAAAATAGCATTCTTAAATGTTTTCTCTGTTGTTTGTAAGAAGGTTTTGTTTTATTAAAACTGCTTCGTATCTCTGTTAAACCAATGCATTTTATCGACTATACGAATTTGGGAATTACAATATTTGTTGTCTGAATTAACTGGTGCGCAGACAAATGGCATACACAATTTTTGCATTTTTTTCATTAATATGTAAATACATTGGCCATTTTTTGTGGTCCAGAAAAATATTACATGCATTTTCTACTATGCTAATAAGTGTTTTCGCCACATTAAGTAGTTTGATAGCTATCATTAGACACCGTACTTTGTAAAATAACGTTAATTCTATAGTCGTAATACTGAATGATTGATGATTACTTAAGTTCCTTATTTTATACACTGAATTGAATTATGTCGGATTCCAGACACCGGACGGCTCGCACAGTAATTCCATTTTGATTCATATTTCTTCTGTGTTGCAATGTACGTATATGCCAATTCATAACATATAATGGACGTACATGAATATTTAAGTAGTAGAAATACCATCACACAAGAATGGCTTGTCAAATAATGTAAATACTATTTGATTGTGATTTGGGAAAAATCTGGAGTCAATAATTGACTACAGAAAAAGTATCCATTTTCTATGTCATTTGTTTTTAGAAATCAAATATTAAGACCTGTTCGAAGCTTTTACTTTCGTTAAATGGATATCTGGAATAAAAAAAGATAAAATCTCTGAACTAATTGAGTTGTTAATGGCCCTGCAGCCCATTCTACAGGCATATTCGTTACAAGAACAAATCAAACAGTTATGTATAGGCTATTAAATGACAGGATCGGAAATAGAAGCTAAAATGCGTTATAACAAGTCAAGGAATATTACGAAGAGATAGAAAATAACTTCTTACAACCCGGTTTATTTACGGACTCCTTCTGTAACATGTGTTAATGTTCTTCAACGTGGAGAAAACACAGCGTGATTTAGCATGGATGTTCGATATCTTGCATCTCACTTCAAGTGATATTGGTTGCGAGTATTGAAAGATTTTTAATATTGGATTGAACGATCCATGTAAGAATGGTTCTTTCCTATGACAAATGATAGAACACGTTACTTATGTATATATGTATATATGTATAAGACGTTCCAATAAGGTCAAATTAAGGTACCAAAAATTATTTCTATGAGTTCATGTAGTTTGTTTTGCATTCTTAAAGTGGATGTACATATGCGAGATATATTTTAATGTGACATGCATGTATGATTTTAATTTCTGCAAACATCTGTTTGGCGGCACTTCGACAAAAATTTTCTACATGGACTAACCACTGATAGTTGCTTAAAACGTAACGCTCAAATCAAATGTTTGTACACGTTACATACAGCCCAACCAGCATCGAACATGATGAAAATAAGATCCGCTATTGATACCTCTGTGTACGAGACATACAGCTAACCAATGGTGTAAAAAATCTGGCCATTGATACTCGTGTACACGTCCCATACAATCCAATTGGAGTGTCATTGACAAGTGATGTTAATAAGACAGTTTAAGGGCATACGATAAGTTACAGGGGAGGTAATGACGTTTCTAGAGTAAAATTTTATTTTTTTCGCGACGTCAAACTGACATATCGCGAAAAATGCATTTTTCGACTGATTTTAATCATTAGCTTGAAAACGACCCCACATTTTTAAAAGGACAATTTGGTTTGAATATGCATGAAGATTAATTGTACCAATTCTTATTAAAAAATCACCGATTAAATTTTTATAAATTAGATAAATATATAGCAAAAAAAAGCCGGGTTTTTTTTTTTCTAAAATCTTGAAACTTTGATCAAAATGAATTATTTCAAAAAAATCGTTACTCAAATTTAGAGCATACTTGTGTAAAGAAAATTTTCGAAATGTTTTTATAAAAATCCGCTTGTGTTTATCTTTTCAAACCAAAAAGTTAGGTATGTATATCCAAAGGATAGAAATGTACAAGAAACCGACATTTTGAATAAATGTCTAAAATTCCGACCCCATTTATCTCTAAAAGTAGCACATGAAGGTATAACATATTTGAATTGACTCGGTGAAAAATAGCTTGTATGCAAATTTTCGTAAAAAAATCACCGTGGGATCAAAACTGTATCGTATGCCCTTTACTCACACTCATAAATACGAGGCAGCTGTAATTCACCAATCCAAAACATACGCAAAACGAGAAAAAACTGAGTCCTGGAAGCGCATGGACCCAAAACGCAGAAAATGCAACAGAACGGTGAATTAAAAATGTATAGAATTGTAAACATTTTAGATCATTTTATATGCTTAAAAGAGCATAAATTAAGTAAATAAAAAAAATTAAACTTGAGAATTGTCCATAATTCCTTACTGAATACATCAGGCAAAACAATTTATTAAAATGAACAAATCCTAGATTTTGAATTTTGAATTTTCTTTTGATATACCAGTTTATATATAAAGAAATTGTATTTGTTCAATGGTGTCGCTAGGGTTTCTCTAAAATTATAAGTTAATCAATTAAACTAAAGTGCCAGCCACTATTAAAACAAGTTTTAACACATGTTTTCACAAAAGTGTATCGAGGGGAAATCGCTGAAGAGACCTTTTGCATATATTAATCGGATAAGTGATGACTGAAGGTTAAAAGTTATAGTCATCGTTGCACGTATGTTCTTTTTTTTATTGTCAATAATTGGTTTGTGGAATTTGTGTTATATAATAGCTTGTACATGATGACAATGTTAATATCTATGTAATTGTTTTTGCTCCTTTTATGGTTTAATTACTAAAATTTAAACATCCGGCTTTTGTAACATGTTTCGGCTGCACTGTTTTTTTTTTAACTGATTTTTTTAATGTTGTTTGCTTAAAGTCTAGGGGCAAATATAATATGCATATTCAGACAGTCATAAAGAAGTCTATAAAAAGGACTAACCAGCAAATTTAATATGTACCGGATCGTCTAGAATAGACGATACTGCGCATATAAGGGAAAAATTATAAAAGTCTTAAGATTTGCGCAACAGTACTAATATAAAATGGTAATTTACGAAGTGTTGACAAATATATCGGCTTATCAAATAGCTTTCGTCAGTGTCAATAATTTTTACAATACTAATTGTTTGTGTAAAATCATACTTGTCAACACGATTTTATAACATTATCTTCGTATATTACCATCTTATATTAGTACTGTTGCGCAAATCTTTAGACTTATATATATTATATATATATATAAATATGTTTCGCCATAACTAAGATCTAAAATCAAATTTATTACATAGTTTGTTCTTGTGTTGTGCCGTTACACCACTGTCCCAGGTTAGGGGGAGGGTTTAGCGCCAACAAACTAGTTTAACCCCGCCACATTCTGTATGTGCCTGTCCCAAGTCAGGAGCCTGTAATTCAGTGGTTGTCGTTTGTTGTTGTGTAACATATTTGTTTTTCGTTCATTATTTTGTACATAAATTAGGCCGTTAGTTTTCTCGTTTGAATTGTTTTACATTTGTCATTTCGGGGCCTTTTATAGCTGATTATGCGGTATGGGCTTTGCTCATTGTTGAAGGCCTTACGGTGACCTATAGTTGTTAATATCTGTGTCATTTGGTCTCTTGTGAAGAGTTGACACATTGGCAATCATACCACATCTTCTTATTTTTATATATTTAATATAATTATATACTTTGTATATGAGGTCGATGGGTGGATAATATATTGACTTGAAAGAAGTATATCGACCGAGGGCGAGTCCGAGGTTGATATGATTTTTTGGTCGATATATTCTCGTAACAACCTCGTACAAAGGCTACAATTGTTACATCATTATGGTCAATATACCGGAAATAAAGTAGAAATTCTTTTGATTAATTGTCACGAGTGTGTCACAAAGTATTGAGGTTTTTTTAGTTCTTTGTTTGAGATATTTTAAAGATAACTGTGCAATATCACTTTTCTATCTTCCTTTGAAAATACAGTTCATTATGTGGCTACTAATTTCTGACCCAATCAATTTTTTTAGAATATACAAGATAATAATATATAATTTTCCAATCTAAGGTTACAAACGATTTTTAATATCGTCCCCTTAAAAATATTAACAGTTTGATAACAATATTTCCCAGTTGTTAGATTCTTAATAAACCTGATCTCATTTTCAGACACCATAAATCAAGAATTACAATAACAAACTTGAACAATTATTTCGCCTGAAAATTGTAAATGGTTAAAGCAATCATTCATCATGCCTTCAGAAGTTATTTCCGTATATATTATGTCTTACTTAATCAGAAATGATTGACCGTTTCAAAAGATGTCACCAAACACCCAGGGTAAAACACGTTTGATTTTGTATAACTTTTCCATGTCCTTAACTTCCCCTTATGAAATTTTGTCATGAAATATAAATCATTTCATTGGCAAAGCACTTAAGCATCGCCAAAATCCCTATTGGCATTTCAATTAAGGGAAGGTATATTTAGACGTTATGAAACAATCATAAATTCTTTAAAAAAAAATACGTGACATTTTAAAATTACTGAATATAAGAGTGCAACTGTTCCCTTATTACTTTGAAACTAGAATAATTATTAAATTATTCAAATTTATAAAGGTAGGATGACAAGTCAAACTAACCTTAACTCTAAATACAACTTAATCATTTTCGTTATAAGTTACTGATAATTATATATCTCTCAGATGATGATTAGATTTATAGATTTCAGTCTTTTGGTGTATATTTTTTGTTTCATTTTGTTTGCGTTTCTTTTTACGGCATCACCATGATCTAATTAATTTTCAGTTCTGCATTGAAAGATAAGATTATTTCATTGATTATATCTTGAATGTAAATCAGGCTAGTTGATTCAAGTTGTGAATAAAAACTCTTTTAACCCAATGAAGACATTTCTCTGTCGAATTGCTTTCAACGTAAACAAACACTAAACAATTGCCTATTGTATATTAGAAAATTTCACGAAATAAAATGAAGGGAATAAAAGAACGAAACATTGGACATTTAATTCTAGTAATCAGTCTCCACAGGAATAATAAAAAGAAGAATATCTCTAGGGCATCAAACTCAGCTCCACAGGAATAATAGTTAAATACAAAGGAGAATATCTCTAGAGCAATCAAACTCACAAGTCGAAGAAGGCACACAAAACATCATACCAAAGGAAAGTAACCAAATGACTTCATAGAAAACTAAATCAACAAGAACGCAAAACCGAGGGTCAAATCAGGTGCTTCGGAAGGATTATCAGTTCATACAAAAGTGACATTAGATGAGTTCAGAATTGCTGATCAATCTTCATACAACAGCAGATTGGTTAAAATCTCTTAGCTTATTCTAAGAATTTAAAAGTACAACACAATAGATACATATTAATTTTTTTCACCGTAAACAAAATAAATACATATTATTTTGGGAGTAAACATATTAATTTTCCATATATACAGGTACAAATACCAAAATTATTTTCTCTTTCATTTGTTTTCAATAAACAGTGATGGTACATAGATTTTATAACCATGTTGCCGCCATATATTACTTAACTTTTTAGTATAATAATTCTCTGACATATGATCCATCAAATCAAAGGACTTCTTCTTGGTTTACGGTCAATTTTTATTAATACTACATGATAAAAAGTCGTGTTATTCTATTGAATGTATATGTTGACATTATTGACGTGAAGAGACAGTTTTGACAAGTTCCATACTATCTTTAATGTAAATACGTCACGTGTTTTGTTGTACATTAAATCTAAATGTTTTAATAGAAAAATATTTCAATACTAGTAATATTAGTATGATATTTTGTTTGAGAAAACGAATCGTTTGGTTTTTTATTATTATAAAAATACGCGTACACATGATTTAAGTTTTAATAGTTTGAAAATTATCTCAAGAATAAATATACCATAGGTGAAAAATATAAGAGCATACAGTTCGAACAGTAACTGAAATGACCCCCTAACCACTGAACACGCTTAATCTTAAGGTTGATCACAGAACAATAAAAGTGGGATCAAGATTATCACAATATTTCTCTTAATAATGGAGGGGATATACAGTTATATATATAATGTTTATAAATGTGGTCAGATTATATAAAAAAGAAGATGTGGTATGATTGCCAATGAGACAACTGTCCACAAGAGACTAAAATGACACAGAAATTAACAACTATAGGTCACCGTACGGCCTTCAACAATGAGCAAAGCCCATACCGCATAGTCAGCTATAAAAGGCCCCGAAATGACAATGTAAAACAATTCAAACGAGAAAACTAACGGCCTTATTTATGTACAAAAAATGAACGAAAAACAAATATGTAACACATAAACAAACGACAACCACTGAACTACAGGCTCCTGACTTGGGACAGGCACATATGTTTGTATGTTTATGTATAGTCAATGTTTATTGTCTTGGTAACAATCCTATAATTTTGGATTTTGAACCAATAAAATTATCTTATCTTATCTTAGAAAATAAATCAACACTGAATAATAAACTATGAAAACGAGAAAAAGTCGAATGTCCCCTGCCATACAGACAGGCTCACTTGATAATATGTTTCATACAGTTACTGAGACACTGACATCATCGCATCTACGATCAGAGCGAGTTACAGACCAATTTTTAGTTTAATTACATAATTTAAATGAACTAAAAATTTACAAGCATCATGCATCATTAAAATCATGCCAATACAAAAGTATTGCCTACTGGGTGGAAGGCAGTCTCGAGGACAGATAGTCCATCAGCAATAGTACCAAACCAGTGTACAAGAATATTATTAAATTTCCCGTGCGCACAATACCTGTTTCTGGAATAAGTTTCCGGCATCAGATACGCTAGAGGCGAAAAGTGTCAAAAGCCAGAAATATAAAATTTATTTTGGAGCATTAACCAACAGAATATTAAATGGTCAATTGAATCCTGCCGGTCCGACATTTGCTCCTTCCCATGATTCCGTAGACAAAATACAATTGACCTATTATTAATAGTAACTGAAAATACCATCTAATAATAAAAACCTCATGTTGATCAATGATTGATGAACATTATGTATAAAAGGTGAGATGTATTCTGTCAGTCGAACACAAACACATTAAAAAATTGTTCTATGAAGCAAATATAGTCGGCCTTTTCTTTATAATAACAAGGAACTTATCAAAATAAGAAAATTTCTCACTAATAAATGAATAATTTAAATGAGAGCAAGGTTGGGTGAAACAATTCAAATGGGCAATGCTTAAATGCACGTTTTTAGATTCCTTACTTTAAATAAAATTAAGAATGGAAACGGGGAATGCGTCAAAGAGACAACAACCCGACCAAAGAGCAGAAATGTATACCATACAATGACTGTATCTATATATATCAAATATATCTGATCTGTTACTTTTGGAAACTGAAACAACCATACACTGACTCTATCTATATATATATCAAATATATCTGATATGTTACTTTTGGAAACTGGAACGACCATACAATGACTCTATCTATCTATATATGTATGTAACAAATATATCTGATCTGTTACTTTTGGAAGCTGGGGCGATCACATATCATTGAACATGTAAAGTGATTATATTCAGTCATTGAACATTGAAACTGAAATCAAAGATAACGAACATATTGTATGAATGATATGGATTAATCAAATCATTACTTACCATTTAAATCGAGCCTTTAAACTTTATAAAACTATTTTCTTGTTTGTTGCATTAGAATACTGTGTCCCGCCCTCAGCAACTTTCGTCACAAATAAATCATAAGAAGAAAGATAATTTTCCTTTCAATGATTTAGGGAGTCAATGCATATTTACTTAAAAAGACCTGCAAAGCATGGTTTTTCAATGACAGTTTCTCATATATTAAACAGTACTTACTCATTAACCTCTCGATACACTTGCGACACAACATTGTAAATCTGCAATGGTAGCCAACAGATAACGAACAGGCAGACGACAATAATCAGGATCTTCACTACCTGTAAAATTTATCAATAATTTTTTTAGTCATTTTGAAATCTTGACGAATTATTTTGAAGAGATGAAAAAATAAAAGATATTTGGACAAAGCAAAACATACTTTATTGATTTGAATTTCTTGTACAGATTTAAATTGCTGTTGCTATTCAATCTGAGTAAGAGAGAGGCGAAAGACACCAAAGGGACATTCAAACTCACAAGTCGAAAACAAACTGACAACGCTATGGCAAAAAAAAAAAGACCAAAAGGCAAACTACAACTGAGAACTGAGCATCACGAACCCACCACCGCAGCTATTCACTTTAAAGTCTATATCAGATAAAATCATGTCATATGGTAATATCGAATAACAAAATCCAATACCAACCTTTTCTAAAATATTTATTACTTTAATCCCAACTAACCCAATAATTTCAATAAAATAAAACAAGGGATATTCAATTATCATGGTTTCGTCTGGTACAGTATGTCATACTTTAATGCATTAAGTTTTCATTACTATTGCAATTGTCATTCAAACACGTAGCATTGAGTGCAAGCTATTAACGGATCTTTTTAAATAGAGGATAAACATAGAGACATACTCAGCCTTCATCAAAATCGTTATTAGATATTCCTTCATTTTCATAGCACTTTTCATTGCATATATAGCAGTTGATCATTTATCAATTTCCTTCTATCATAATATCATCCTGGTAGTGACGTCTTTCCCTATTATGTAAGTTTGAAATAAAATTTAATCATTTCATTTCTGGTTACGATATATCTTTTTAACAAGTAAGATTTAAACTTCTTCAGGCAAAGTTGACCTTCGATGAATTAGGCTATTCTATGTACCTTTTGGCTATATAGCACCTCACTTTTCGGGTACTTACACAACCTTGGCTTTCACGTTTTTGGATTAGGTAATTCCTAGTGAAGGTGAATCCAAAAATGCGCTTCGAACGCACGAAATTTATGAGGTGCTATTTTCATTTTCTAGCACTGGGTCGATACCACTGCTGCTGTACTGTTAGTCCCCGAGATTATCATCAGCTAAGTAGTCAGTTCTTCGGTATTGACATGTTTATAACATAGTCTTATCAAATTTCCGTTGATAACTTTTAAAAGGCATTATTAAGAATTAAACGTTTCAAGTCCCTCAGGCAAAGTTACAAGACAAATTTAGCTATTATTTTTAGGTCCCCTTTTGGTATGTATTTCTATTAAGGTCCCCTTTTGGTATGTATTTCTCACAAATTTTCAAATTTTGAGGTTAGAGCGTTCCTGATGAAGATAAATCCAGAAAAGCGCGTCGGACGCATGCAATTCATGAAGTGTTTATTTTCATTTCCTTGCACTGGGTCGATACCACTGCTGGTGGACTGTATCATCAGCTCAGTAGTCAGTGCTTCGGTACTGACATGTTTTATAACACACTTTTTTTTTAAATCCTCCGTTGATAAATCAACAAATTATTCAGAGCTAAGGTTCCAACTGCCTCAGACAAAGTTGACTTAACTGAATTTGGCTATTTTTTAGGTCCTTTTTGGTTAATAGTATATAACTTTTTCTGGTATTTATACATCATTGGCTTTCAAAGGTTTGGGTTTGAACGATACTGATGGAGGTCAATGCAGTAAAGCGCACTGATGGAGGTCAATGCAGTAAAGCGCACTGATGGAGGTCAATGCAGTAAAGCGCTTCGGAAGCACAACATTTAAAAACGTTTGATTTGCATTTAAAGTATGGATTATCAAAAATAAGAAGATGTGGTATGATTGACAATGAGACAACTCTCAACAATGGAACAAAAGATACAGAAATTAACAATTAAGGTCACCGTACGGCCTTCAACAATGAGCAAAGTCCATACCGCATAGTCAGCTATAAGAGGCCCCGAAATGACAAATGTAAAAAAATTCAAACGAGAAAACTAACGGCCTAATTTATGTACAAAATAATGAACGAAAAACAAATATGTTACACAGTAACAAACGACAACCACTGAATTACAGGCTCCTGACTTGAGACAAGGCTGCCTACATACAGAATGTGGCGGGGTACTACATGTTAATATCATTCACCTCAAGTTAATGATGATGATGATGATGGATGGCTGCTTAACGTCCAGCGACAAATTAATATGCATACTCATGACTAGAACATGTTAATGTAATATGAATATGAACCCTGCTTTGTACTAGACCGACACGCTGAGCCGGGTTTTTAACGTGCTGGTTCACAAGGTAACAGTCATAGGAAGACATGTCACATTACCCGGACACATTATTCTGACTCCGAGCCGACCAGTCTTTTCTCTTACTCCTTAATGCCGCGTGCTTAGCGGAGAAGCAGCAAATACCAATTCTAAAGTCTTTGGTTTGACCCGGCCGGGGTTCGAACCCTCGGCCTACCGCACTCTAGGCGAATACGCAACCCCGAGACCACCGAGGCGGTTCACTAAGTTAGACAAAAGTCGTCCAATGCCGTGGCGTAGAAATCAATTGGATAAGACTCCATCAACTTGAAACGGTATATGCATATATGTGGCGTTATCGGACGTTTAGAGCTAGGACCGTCTTGAATTTCCAGAGTTGAACGAATTTTTGTACTTGGTTGAAGGTCCCATTTCAATATAAAGAACAGTAACACGAGCTTTGTTTTGCATTGGGTCAAGTACATGAATTGGGCTTTCGTGTAATAAATTAATACGCCACATCCTTTCTTTCCTTTGAATGTTATCGTGTCTGTCACTTGCTGACTGCAACAAAGATTTCATCCTAAACAACATAGATAATGCAAGATCTCATGCGCTAAATGTCACTGCCATCAATAATTAAAGTAAGTCATTTTTTATGCCAATTCCCTTAAAATTTTGATACAACATCCGGTTAGTTCGACGGGTTTGTTGGTGCCTTTGGTTTTGAACGGAGCATCAGATATTACTTTATGATTTCTAAATTAAAGGGACAAGAACTGACATTATTATACTTTCTCCTTTTATTGTTTTAATTTGACCTAAACCTTCAATTTTGAGTGAGATTTTTTGCTATTTACGTAATTTTTAAAAATTTTTTTTAGATTCTGACATAAATCAATTCGTTTTCCCTTTATTCATTTTCTGATTACCGGATTGAAAATTCCGAGAAAACGAAAAAAAAAAAAAACAGTTACAAATTATCCTGTAAATTCCCAACTTAGGTAATAACATCCATGCATTATAAAATATCCCATCCCTTGCTTAAATGCCGTGTTCTCTTAAACATAAGAAAATCTCGCCTAAATATTTAAACGATCACAGATAATCACTGTCTTTTACTGGCAATTAGATTTAGCCAGATCTAAAAAATTAAATTAAAATATCATTAAGCAGGAAGAAAAGATTTTTAAATAACTTTGCTTGCTTTACTTGATTTGTACGGACACTTGTCAATCATTGAATGAAAACATTTTTACATTTACAATGTCATCACATACAATGTATATTAAACTAAATTATTCATCCGTCTTCTCTTGAAAGCATTTTGAAATAATGTGATTTTCAATTCTTTATCTGACACATCTCCAAATCGACTTTTTATAACATTAAACACTTTTCCTGCAGACGACAACTAAGTTATTTAATTAAAAACGTTAAAAAATATCACACAATATGTCTTTGTTGTAATGTCGCATGTTCTGTCGCAACATCGATATCAAAACAACCCCTTTTCAAGAGTAATATTACCGAAGCATAAATCCTACAAAGTCTATTTATGGTTACTATCTGAGGGAGTATTTCCTTGATGGATGTCCAGAACGCATGTTAAATTTCACTTTCTTATGTTGACTGTCTCCTCAAGGAATTACAGAAATCTGCCTTCAGAATTAACCGAATCATAGTGCTTCCTAACTCCTGCTCTTTTGTATAAATGGCATCAAGAGACATAATGTGCTATCAAAAACATAAACATGAATTAAAACTAAGTTAAAAGTCCGTCTTTGAAACACCAAAGCCACGACCTCGAGTCAGTTTCCGGTTCGGAATAAGGAAGTGACCACAACACGGAAAAGGAATATTCGCTTTTTCTATACACTGCTTGATTTTTAAAGAATTCGTTGAAAAGTCTGCTGAATATTTATTTTTATACATTATGACCATCATTTCTGCTTTCGAATCCACTCCTTACGGAGAGAAATCAAAATAGAATGTAGAATGGAATCCTTCAACCAGTTTAAAATTCTGTTCCGTATTTCAAAAGCGCAATAGTTAAAAAAAATGGCATTATATTTAACCATTAATTGGTAAAGGATCATTATTTGGGATAGACACACGTGAAATCAAATTCGTAAGTCTTGTTAGTTAGACAACTTGCTACAAAATATAAAAATTCAAAGGATGCATTCAAAAACATAAGTCGACGGACATACGAAAAAAGAAAGAAAAAAAAAAGGAATAACAAAAGAAAAAGGAAAACACCAAAAACTATAGAAACTCGCTCCCATATAAAAAAACAACAGAAACTAAGTGTATATACTATATACGGTATGTACTATCAACGACTAAAACTTTTTTTGTTGACGTCATTGTCAAATTTAACCAGGAGGTTTGGCTAGCCATAAAACCACGGTCAACCCACCGTTTTTCTTAAAATGCCCTGTACCAAGTCAGGAATATGGCAGTTGTTATCAAATAGTCCGTTTCTGTGTATGTTGGCGTTTGTTTTTGTTGAAGTTCAGTGTTTTTGTTGTTCCGCTGTTTTCCACTTACAGTTGATGCGTTTCTCTCGATTTTGGTTTGTGACCCGGATTTGTTTTTCGCTTAATCGATTTATGACTATTGAACATTGGTAAACTACTGAGTCTGTTGCCTATATTTAAAAATTACTATTTACTACACCTTTTTTGTTGGCGTCTTTGTTAGATTAATTTGTATGTTTGTTTGAATATTTTAGTTAGTTGTGTGGTATGTCTGTGGTGTGTATTTACACAGTTTTGGCTGCTGCATCTAAATTATCGTCACATTAACCTATTATGTCTGTTTAGGTTGCTCGTCCAATTTTGTCAATATAATGGAACTATAAACAACTGTCATATAAGAGGGAGGCTTAGCTTGCTACACAACCAGGTTTAGCCCACCATTTTCTTCGGAAAAGCCTGTACCAAGTCAGGAATATGGCAGATGTTTTTCACTTGTTCCGTTGATTGATAGCGTCTGGTTTGTCCTTTTAATGGACCCCCCTCTTTTTTTTAATTTGCCTTGGAGTTCGGTATTTTTGTTATATTTCTTTTTCTGCTACACTAGTGAAAGCCATGGGATTACTCGATGTATCTGGCTATGTTTTAAGCTAAAATTTACCAACTTTCTCACATATAAGCATCAGAGAAGACAACTCCGCGGGAATACCAAAGAAAAAAAATACAGAGGTGGACATGCGCTACCCAAAAGCAAACTAAAAGATATGAACAAATCAGTAGTAGGTGCTGCTGGTACTTTTGATATTTAAAAGGAAAATTTGGGATTTGGAAACCAAAACCATCTAGTTTATTAAACCATCCTGAAGCTGACCACGACTGGTTTTGTTGTAAATCGAGGTACGAAACAGAACATTTTCTTTCTATAGAGTCCTTAATATCTTCTTAAAACTGAAACAGATGGGGTTTAGGTTCATGATTTTCGGTCATAACGTCCGATATGTCCCAAATGTGTATGATTACACATTTACTTGAAACCTGTAATGTAGAAAAAAATAACTAGGTAGCCAAGTCTTCTTCTTCAACACCGGTGTTCCAAAAGAAAAATGTTAAATAAAATGGCATATTCACTTGGTTCGTGAAAACATAATGTCATAAAAAGCAAATCGAATGCTCTTTACGTTTCCAAATTTTTTGTAAAAATTTAATTTCTGATTCATTGGACACTCATGCATCCTGCTCGGATCCTCGAGCTCGTTGAAGTATTATGTGACGACTGCATATGTCATTTAAATACCATAAAAACAACAAACGGTACACAAGGATGTTTTTGCGATAATAGAACTTCTCACGGATAGATTTATTGGATTAAAATAAGTGTAGTTTATATATTGCTAAAATACTCCTTCCGTTGCAAGGCTAAGAAAAATCCGGAAGATACCCATCATGATTGCCATTAAAAAAATTCTGTTTCCTGTACGATAAAGTTTTAACGTACAGTACTGTCTTAATATATAAAAATAAATGAGAAAACGTTAGGTCATCCTTCGATGTGCAGTTTGAAAGCACCGATGTTACGCATCGAAGGATAAGGATTAGGATATAAGTTAAATGCAACCACTGAAGAGGTTCTTGATTTTGAACAAGCACAAGGCCATGTAGCGGGTTGAACAAATTCCGTGATATCCCTCCCTCTAATTCAATAAATTTCTATCTTATGTGTTTGTTTTGTTCTATACGATGCTATTAACAAGAAACACTTCTTTACAATTTTGGCTGTTGTTTTTTAATAAAAACTTTGTTTACGTTAAGCAGCATGATTGACAGTAAATTTTCTGAGTATTCTAAATGTTGTTGAAATTACCAGATGGCTTACTTTTATTATGTTTGTCATTGGCTATCTATAATACTGATTTTACGCTTATACTGTCTGTTAAAGTCATATGATATTTTAATTTATAGAAAAAAGTTGTATATGTTTCATAATTTATACTTAAATGGCCAAGTTTTACTATAAAACACGTGTCCATAGATTTAAAAAAAAACCTTTATTTTATCAAAATCTTTATAAAGTGTACTGCTTTTGAATTATTGTCTTCCCGTACTCAAATTCGTCAACAGCTTTTCCCTAAGCAGTGACTTTTTATCATGTCATCTCTCGTTACAAATTCGGCAACCAAAGAGCGCAAATTCGAAATAACCGTTTGAAAGATGAAGTTCAAACAAACGTGGAAAGCATATTTCATTAATCGATCATGAAAAAAAAATTTAATACACCAAATCATTGAACAACTATTATGACAAAGTTTAATAATCCATTAGAACACATGCAAAAAAGAACATAACAAAGAAACACCCCCTCTTCTTGTTTATAACGATTTTTATCAATGTCACAATCAGTAAACTTCGGCACAAAGACGACGCGAAAGTTGATTAGCAGCCAAAGTTTCCGATCAACCATTAAAGAATGAAATATTTTTTGCCAATTATACGATACGGGTTCGTAATTAGATATAAAAAATCGGACACAGGGAATTTAGTATAAGTGCATGCATTGAGTCATTAATTTATAAAAGTTTTATAATCCTTCAGATTTGACCAAAAAGTTGAATATGTTTTATAAACTTGAATAGCTAAGTTTTACAGTAAAACACGTGTACATAGACATTCTTTTAAATTAAAATACACCTGTGACGTAAATCTTTTATTCAAAAGCTCCATTGTTTTTTTCAGGAATGGAGAGTTATTTTCTAGTGTTCATCTTCATTCATTCGGACGTTTTGTCCTTTGGATATTTCGATGGGCACTTTTCTTAAGAAGTGTTCGCCAATGGAAATTATTCTAAAGGACGTAACGCCTCCGCTCCACTATTACCCAGGAATGGTCAGTTATTTGGACTTTCTCTATAACAGAAAATCCTTTATTTCATCTAAACCATCAGAAATGTACATCTACTCAATCATTGTCTTCCCATACTATAATTTGCCAACAGCTTTTTTGTATGCAGTTACCTTTGCCATGACCTATCATTCGAAATTCGACAACCAAATAGCGCAAGTGCGAGGGAAAAACAGTGACCAAAGAACAGGTAAACAAACGTGGAAGTAAGATTGTATTAATCGATTATGACAAAAATTTTCAATGCACCATATCATTTACAACTGTTATGACAAAGTATAATCAATAAATTGGAATGCATTAAAATAACAAATATACATATATACATCTCTAAATCTTCACACTTATATATTGGTGAGTTTATGAGCTATTCGATATCCTCGGAATCAAGATTCTCGGAACGTCTCGAAAGTTTTCGATCATTTATACAGGTAGTTATCAATGTCTTTGATACGGTCCCACAACGGATAGGCTTCCACGTGACATTGTATATTTCAACAATCAAAGTTCATTTGTAGATCGGAAAGTAAAGCAATAAAGACTAGGTTGCAGTCAAAAAATCATTTATATGTTAGAACCTATTTGCCTTTTGACAAAACATATATGTTTTTAATAATGTGAATGTTTATCAAATATCAAGAATGATAACGCAATTATGTAATTCATGCTTTGAGACGGTCCCTGTACGCGTTGTGTGTGTAGTATTTAATACAGCGTGCTGTTGTGCATTGTGACAATAAACCTGGGAATAGTTTACTGATATATAATGTCCCAGAATAAACTGATTATTTCTGAAAGTTTATCATTTGATATTTTGTATTTCAGTCATAGCATGGGAAAATGTCGGAAAGCATGAAGAAAATTAAGAAAACGATATTTCTGTTAAAAATATTTATCTTTGGTCGGAAACACAGTGGTCGAAAGCAGAAAGATATTCAAACAAAAGGATTTTTTGTCAAAAATATCTAATTTCATTAATAGATACTACCAGACCAAGAGAATATTTATTATTAAGTTGAAACTGAGACTGAATTTATTCTTTATACAATGTTAATAAAATGTCATATATACGTGCATTATGTCTCTCCGGTTTGAACAGTCATTACATTTATGAAAATTATATGCAACGTATGAGCACCAATGAGCAGGGATGCGTACCCAAAGTTAGCTAAATATCAAAATTTTAAACGGTCGTGAATGAAAATATACTTGCATGGTTTCAATTCACAGGGATTTTAAATCCTTGCATCTCACAAAAAACGTAATTAATATTTTACAATGATCATAACAAAATTTAATAGCTATTATAATGTTAATTATTTTATACTGTTTTAGTATAGATTTATTAGTCTCTGCTTATATTTTGTATAGCAATATATACATATAGTGGAATGTTAGACTTTAAAAATAGATTGATTTGATAAATAAAATGTCCATCCGTAAATACTTGACGTTTGTGTTTATTGATATTATATTCTAAATTTTCGTAAAAAAATCACTAACAGGAATGTATGTTAATTATAAAATTTCAAATGTTTGTCTGTTTGTTTGTTTTAATAGTTCAACCTTATAGCATCTAAAAATGTGTACTATGGTACGATTTTGAAAATTGTATTCATTATATTGACCAGCTATCCTACACGTCTTGATTCATTCACATTATACATCACCCTGTTCACACGCACACTATCGGTTTGCGTTCTCAAAAATTCCGGATAAAATGTCAATGAATCCGGAGTCAAAACACTTGAGGTAGGTAGTTTGACAGCCGAATTCAACTGTTAGATTAATATATGTGAAGACGTAAATGCGTATTCTTATCCAGAGTATCAGTGCGTATGCTTTCTATTTACTATTTCTTGCGCAAAAATACCACGTGCGTGCATAAATATTAATTTCACTCGCGAATGCGAATTTTCGCTTTTCTTATCTAAATTCAGCACACGGCAGTAAGAGCTTGGCATGTGACTTTCAAGCACGGTCATCATTACTTACGGTATTCTGACCTCTAGCTGTTTCTCTTTTGTTTTCTTTTTTGAGTCACTGTCCTGTTATAAGCTTTGACATTTTAGATATTCTAAGGATTTTCTACCCAAGGAATAGATTACTTAACTTCGTACTTTATTTGGCCTTTTTAACTTTTTTATTCGAGCGTCACTGATGATTCTTTGTAGACTTAACTCGCCTCTGGCGTACAACATTTTAATCCTGGTACTTTAGTATCTTTTTATAGATATAAGAAGATGTGGTATGAGTGCCAATGAGACAACTCTCCATCCAAGTCACAATTTGTAAAAGTAAACCATTGTAGGTCAAAGTACGGCCTTCAACACGGATCCTTGGCTCACACCGAACAGCAAGCTATAAAGGGCCAAAAAAATAACTAGTGTAAAACCATTCAAACAGGAAAACCAACGGTCTAATCTATATAAAAAACGAGAAACGAGAAACACTTATGAACCACATCAACAAACGACAACCGCTGAACATCAGGTTCCTGTATCTACTTTTATATCAATTGGTTCTTTTGAGAGTATGTTCATGTATTCATAAAACTCCTGAAAATAAGATATTCCTCAAAAACAAGTTTTCCTGTAGAATATTTGGATTGATTTAAGTAAAATCAGGAAATCCTTTACATTTAAGATGTTTTATGAGACCAAAAAGAGGTCCCAATGAAGCTAGTGTGTTACTCTCAAAAAAAAAATTTACGAAACCTTCTTATAAGTTCCATGCCACAGGGTTTCACTTCACATGGAAATATCTATACGATATCTACCATGAGCACAGACAGCTTCAATAACGAGTTAAGAATAATTGAAGGCATCCAGGAAACAAAATATGAAGATATGATAGATAAAATATATGCATCCTTATTATAAAGCAAGCCGAGTGCTTAAATTTATATTGCGATTGGTTTGTGCAATTCGTATTAGACATCCGGTTTGTAGAAACTGGGATTTGCAAAAAGGTTATGAAAAAATGAAGTACACTCCCAAGTAATAAATAAAAAAGTTTAGACAAAATATATTCAAATAGTAGCTGTATATATACACTTTTCTATTTACAACTATCCAACATTGCTTTCAATTGACTTGTGCAAGAATCTACACACAATTACATATTTTTAATAAAGGTGTTTTAACATCATCATTATCTTATTCTATTCACAGTCAATTATTTCAATTCAAAAGCAAACAAAAATTCAGCAACATTTTTTTGGTGACCAGTCAGCGGTCTTGGGTTCACGTATTGCTTTTCTTTTTTTTTAAAAAAAGCAACTTGTTCTTTCTTATTTTTATTCTGTGTTGATTGTTTATCAAAATGTTACGATCGGTAACCCGAAAGTTAATTAGCAACCAAAGTTTTCGATCTACGATCATATAATGAAATATATTTTCTCTATTATACGTTAATTATAACACTATAATTACCAGAAATTCGATTCAAATGACTTTAACATAATAATCAACATTATAATCACTATAAACACATTTCCATTCATAAGGTAAAAGTTGTAAAAGAAGTTTTTAGGATACAATGTACGTGACATACTACAAATACGCGGCGGAGTAGTTCTTTTATTCAAACAATTCAATCCATGATCAATGTTTTGTATCCAGGCATTTCAAAGACGATCAGAAAAGAATTAAAAATTAAAACTCAGCAACATATTAACGGGCGCAGGCGATCTTGGCGAAAATTTAAAAACTACGAGTGGACCATTTTGTGCCGACTTTATAGCCATTTTAGAGCCAGATTTATCCGATCACCTGGATTTTCGATAGCCTATTTAAGCGAAACTTACCTCACCATACTAATACCGTAAACAGTAATGTACAATGGTTTTATTTTAAACTTTATTGAATTTACAATTTGGTTAAACATGGAAAGTAATGACTTGGAAAGAAACGTTAACCAAGGAAAGGAAAAGCAATTTGTGACGGATATAGGGTCGACAAAGTATTGGAAGGCCAGGAAATAGAACGGAGATGTTCGGTAACCATTTTAAACTACTCAAAGATATTGTCATGGATTGAATAATTCGATTTAAGTATCAAATTTTCCCCATAGTATTGTTGTCTTTATTCTAGGATAAAACAGATTTGTGCCAGTTGAGTTCACAAATTGAACTAAATTATGAGATGATAAGTATTATGCAGTATTACATTTAAATAGATATGATATTTTAACATTATGTTGTCTGATATTAAACAGTTCTACTTAATGCTGTAAAGACGCAAATATGGATTGATATCTGTCGGAATAGGCATTGGTAACTTTATTATTCGCTAAAATGGCCTACAAATTTGGTGCTGAAAATTGGTATTCTTTGGTGCTTAAACGTCAATATTTTTGCTTAAGGGCATACGATACAGTTACAGGGGAGGTAATGACGTTGCTAACGTAAAATGTTATTTTCGCGTCGTCAAACTGTGACATATCGGGAAAAGAGGCATTTTTCGACTGATATTTATCATTCAAACTGATTTCACTTGAAAACGAGTACATGGACCCCTCTTTTTTAAAATGGCATTAGGTTTGATTACGTATGAAGATTATTTGTACCAATTATAATGAAAAAGTCAATATTGATTTTTTTTTTAAATTTGATAAATATACCGCAGAAAAATGCCGTTTATTTCCCGAAATCCTGAAACTTTGTTAAAAATTAATTACTTCAAAAGAACTGTTGTACATATTAAAAACATATTCATGAGAAGAAGATTTTCATAATGTTTCTACAAAAGTCAGCTTGTGTTTATCTGTTGAAATAAAAAAGTTAGGTGTGTCTATCCAAAAGATAGAAATGTCCAAAGAACCGAAATTTTGAGTAAATGTCTAAAATTTCGACCCCTTTTATCTCTAAAAGTAGCACATGAAGGTATATTTTTCATAACATATTTGAATTGCTGAGGTGAAAAATAGCTTGTATGCAAATTTTCGTAAAAAATTCATTATGGGATCGAAACTGTATCGTATGCCCTTAAATGTCCTCCGCAGATTTTAACAAACATTTAAAAACCTTGGGGTCATTTACTGGTGTCAGTTGTCGATACCAATCGCGTTTTATACAAAAAAGTTGAGCACTGCAAAAAAATAGCTTAACCCCTCTTTATGTTGATATGCCTGTCCAAAGTCAGGAATCCTTGCTTGTCTACTTATGATTTTTCTTTTAAGTACGATTTTTTTTTTAAGATTCGGGAGATACGAAATGAAGACCGCAACCCTAAACATACAAAAAGGTCTATACCACATGCAAAGCACTTAATTGCCCAGAATCTCGATAATATCTTGAAACTACCGAATTATGCCTTAATGACACATTTTTTTAAAGAAGACATTTTTGTTGAATAAACTGAATGTGATTTCTTCAGTTTGAAATACTGGTAGTCGGTCATGTTTTTTTTCTTTAAATTACTTCTATATACAATTGGATTTTATACTTTGATATACATGTAATATATATATATATTATATCAAAGTATAAAATCCAATTGTATATAGGAATAATACTACCATTATTTTTCCCTTTAAATCTGTTAAATTTGCCCTTTTCAAAAAATTGTGCAGAATTTATCTTTGTTTCAAATAAACAAATATTTGGCATGAGTCAAGTTTTATCCTGTCCAGTACTACAGTCAAAATTGCACATAACATTTCATATAAGATAATAATCATCACTGGAAGTTAGCCAATCAGATGTTCATCCCCTTTTCTCCTGTTTACAAACTTTAATAACCATGTAACCTTAAGTTTCCAAAATATTTCATAGAAACACCAAATATGAAAAGAATGATGCTTTGAATCACCCTAGATATATGTTAATGACTCGAAATTTAGGTTTTGCAATGAAATGCAGGGTTTATTTCCTATAACTGTCAAATTCAAGGGAATATTTTTCGACCCTTTTTTTTTTGGTATTAAACCGGATTTGACGTACCTTGTTTTGGTGGTATTTCAGCTAAAGAAGACATTTTTGTTCAATAAACTGAATGTGATTTTTTTCAGTTTGAAATACTGGTTATTTCATGCATTTATGTCAAGTTTTGTCATAAACAGTTTGAGAGAAATTTGGTATAATTAAGAAGACATCTACAGCGATTTGAGCAAAATTTCTTCTAAAATTCAAATCACGCCGCATCATATTAGAATATAGTGTGGATCAATAAATGATCAAATATCCATCTCATCTGCATGAAAACAGTTGAATATGATACAAAAGAAAAATCTGAGATGATCAACGCCACTAACGTACCTCTTTGTCTTCTTAACAAGGTTCCTTTTGGTCCATCTATACTCTCATTCCCTCTAAATCTAAACTGTTTAGGCTAATAAATCAAAATGTTGGGGTAATTATCAATTATTTATGTAAGAAATGTGATGATAAATGAATGATTAAAGTGTTTAATTAGGCTGAATGAACTATCCATATAAAAGTTTACTGACTCCATGGAGGTTTCAATAGAGATTTCCAATAAAATGACATACGTACATAACTCGACGTACGAACCTAATGGGACTGGTTATTGCCAACCATTGAATTTGGTGAAAAACGTCGCTCAAGTTTAAACTAAATATTCCAAGACTATTAAAACCATACATTTGAATTTTCGTCCATATAAATATTTTTACGTAATGAAAAATTAAAGAAATCAGGTATATTTTATTTATCACGTGGTTCTCCAGATTCCCGCGCTAATAATCATTGACATTAGATCACTAAGAAACACGTACCCCTTACCTATCATAGTGACACGATCGATTTGAGTTATCTTTCATGGCTTTGATTTTGACAATTATTTTTCAGTATACTTTGCAGATGAGCACTCAATTATTCTATATTTTAAATGCTATTTTTTTCGTTATTCCGATGTTCTTTCTTTTATCTTTATCTATTTATTTATATTTTTTTTGTGGGAAAAGATGTTTCAGAATGATATTTTATTGACAACTTAAGAAATGTCGAATTCAGTGTTTGTCAGAATTTATCTCATGATAAAAGTTGAAAATTGAGATAAAAACTATCGCTTCCATCTAATTTCTGAGTCAAAGTAATTTCCATTTATAATAAAATGTATAGATAAAAAATCCGCTATAAAGGTTGTATTTCAGAAAGTGTCCTCGATTAAGGATTGTTCTGTGTTGTCTTGTTTAACGGATTTTATAAGTAATCAATTTATAGGTGTCAGACCACCAATTAAATATCCCTATCTGTTCAACCAAATTTTGCAATTTTCACAGCTCTGTAAATATTTTACCTTACGTTTAACTTCATAGAAACCAGGTATATCCTGAATTGTACATATATCAGCTTTCTGCATGCCAATTTTCAACATACCTTTAAAGCCTTCTAAGAAAAAAACTGACCTTCAAAAGAGGTTCTCCAAAATAACCCCTGGTTTTCTGGAAATCTTAAATTAGTATACTATGGAGCGCATTAATCCTCAATTTTAATGCAAACTCATAGACAAGTAAATTTTGGCTCAAAATGGTCTAAATATATTTCTCTTTCACCAAAAGTTTCATTTCTGCAAATTTGTTGGTTAGTTTAAGTAAACAAGGACATCAAAAGCACTATTTTGTGTCAGAGTAGGGCTACTTTTACATACGTTCTAAATTAGAGGGAGTAATTGGTGGTCTGACACCTAAAGAGACAAAAAAGTTGATCAGAAATCTTTTGTTTTGCTTTATTCTTAATCCTTAGTCAATTTGTAGTTAAAAACAGCCTATCTGAGCATAACGCGACTTATATTACAAATTTCACAGCTCAATTTAAACTGACTGTAATGTATGACTTTGATAGAAAATACTTGAAAATTTCATTTTGGACTACAAGAACATAAACTTTCAATATCAAGATCAGTTTTTGTTGATTTTTCCTTGTTTGTTATTCTACTTTAAAGACTTTCCACAATTTTTACAATGAGTCTAGTAAAAAATCCAAGGTATTGAAGAGTCAAGGAATATTGACCCCCCTTTTTTCACCTGGTGTCAGTAATGAGTCTATTAACTGATCAAAAGTGTGGTCATGGTCATTTAACTGTTTTTATTTACTATCAGTCAATAAAATTTAAGGTATAAAACTTTCATTTGAGATTATAAATAGGATTTTTATGAGTTTATGCAGTGTTTACATCAGGCTATGTTATCTGCCAAATACATGTACATGGTATGACGCAATGATATAAGGGGTAAAAATCAAATAATTTCATTAAATCTTCATGACGACATTTTTTTTGGGGTAGTAAACAACCTATGTTTTAATGTTTAACACCACAGAAACAACTTACTGTCCATTTATAACAATTTAGGACATTTTTTTATATGAAAGCATATTGTCAGGGTGGGAAAAGCTAAAAATAGCACAAATTCAGGTTTAAGGCTCTAAATTTGCAATATCTGACTTTTTGCCCAAAAAAGATTGAAATGTGGCTACTATCATTTCAATTGATCAGTTAAGACAAAAAAATCAATCGTTTTCTGATTTTGGGGTTTCACCGCATTTCACTTAAAGGTGTCAGACCACCAATTAAATATCCCTATCTGTTCAACCAAATTTTGCAATTTTCACAGCTCTGTAAATATTTTACCTTACGTTTAACTTCATAGAAACCAGGTATATCCTGAATTGTACATATATCAGCTTTCTGCATGCCAATTTTCAACATACCTTTAAAGCCTTCTAAGAAAAAAACTGACCTTCAAAAGAGGTTCTCCAAAATAACCCCTGGTTTTCTGGAAATCTTAAATTAGTATACTATGGAGCGCATTAATCCTCAATTTTAATGCAAACTCATAGACAAGTAAATTTTGGCTCAAAATGGTCTAAATATATTTCTCTTTCACCAAAAGTTTCATTTCTGCAAATTTGTTGGTTAGTTTAAGTAAACAAGGACATCAAAAGCACTATTTTGTGTCAGAGTAGGGCTACTTTTACATACGTTCTAAATTAGAGGAGTAATTGGTGGTCTGACACCTAAAGAGACAAAAAGTTGATCAGAAATCTTTTGTTTTGCTTTATTCTTAATCCTTAGTCAATTTGTAGTTAAAACAGCCTATCTGAGCATAACGCGACTTATATTACAAATTTCACAGCTCAATTTAAACTGACTGTAATGTATGACTTTGATAGAAAATACTTGAAAATTTCATTTTGGACTACAAGAACATAAACTTTCAATATCAAGATCAGTTTTGTTGATTTTTCCTTGTTTGTTATTCTACTTTAAAGACTTTCCACAATTTTACAATGAGTCTAGTAAAAATCCAAGGTATTGAAGAGTCAAGGAATATTGACCCCCCTTTTTTCACCTGGTGTCAGTAATGAGTCTATTAACTGATCAAAAGTGTGGTCATGGTCATTTAACTGTTTTTATTTACTATCAGTCAATAAAATTTAAGGTATAAAACTTTCATTTGAGATTATAAATAGGATTTTTATGAGTTTATGCAGTGTTTACATCAGGCTATGTTATCTGCCAAATACATGTACATGGTATGACGCAATGATATAAGGGTAAAATCAAATAATTTCATTAAATCTTCATGACGACATTTTTTTGGGGTAGTAAACAACCTATGTTTTAATGTTTAACACCACAGAAACAACTTACTGTCCGTTTATAACAATTTAGGACATTTTTTTATATGAAAGCATATTGTCAGGGTGGGAAAAGCTAAAAATAGCACAAATTCAGGTTTAAGGCTCTAAATTTGCAATATCTGACTTTTTGCCCAAAAAAGATTGAAATGTGGCTACTATCATTTCAATTGATCAGTTAAGACAAAAAATCAATCGTTTTCTGATTTTGGGGTTTCACCGCATTTCACTTAAAGGTGTCAGACCACCAATTAAATATCCCTATCTGTTCAACCAAATTTTGCAATTTTCACAGCTCTGTAAATATTTTACCTTACGTTTAACTTCATAGAAACCAGGTATATCCTGAATTGTACATATATCAGCTTTCTGCATGCCAATTTTCAACATACCTTTAAAGCCTTCTAAGAAAAAAACTGACCTTCAAAAAGAGGTACTCCAAAAATAACCCCTGGTTTTCTGGAAATCTTAAATTAGTATACTATGGAGCGCATTAATCCTCAATTTTTAATGCAAACTCATAGACAAGTAAATTTTGGCTCAAAATGGTCTAAATATATTTCTCTTTCACCAAAAGTTTCATTTCTGCAAATTTGTTGGTTAGTTTAAGTAAACAAGGACATCAAAAGCACTATTTTGTGTCAGAGTAGGGCTACTTTTACATACGTTCTAAATTAGAGGGAGTAATTGGTGGTCTGACACCTAAAGAGACAAAAAGTTGATCAGAAATCTTTGTTTTGCTTTATTCTTAATCCTTAGTCAATTTGTAGTTAAAACAGCCTATCTGAGCATAACGCGACTTATATTACAAATTTCACAGCTCAATTTAAACTGACTGTAATGTATGACTTTGATAGAAAATACTTGAAAATTTCATTTTGGACTACAAGAACATAAACTTTCAATATCAAGATCAGTTTTTGTTGATTTTTCCTTGTTTGTTATTCTACTTTAAAGACTTTCCACAATTTTTACAATGAGTCTAGTAAAAAATCCAAGGTATTGAAGAGTCAAGGAATATTGACCCCTTTTTCACCTGGTGTCAGTAATGAGTCTATTAACTGATCAAAAGTGTGGTCATGGTCATTTAACTGTTTTTATTTACTATCAGTCAATAAAATTTAAGGTATAAAACTTTCATTTGAGATTATAAATAGGATTTTTATGAGTTTATGCAGTGTTTACATCAGGCTATGTTATCTGCCAAATACATGTACATGGTATGACGCAATGATATAAGGGTAAAATCAAATAATTTCATTAAATCTTCATGACGACATTTTTTGGGGTAGTAAACAACCTATGTTTTAATGTTTAACACCACAGAAACAACTTACTGTCCATTTATAACAATTTAGGACATTTTTTTATATGAAAGCATATTGTCAGGGTGGGAAAAGCTAAAAATAGCACAAATTCAGGTTTAAGGCTCTAAATTTGCAATATCTGACTTTTGCCCAAAAAGATTGAAATGTGGCTACTATCATTTCAATTGATCAGTTAAGACAAAAAATCAATCGTTTTCTGATTTTGGGGTTTCACCGCATTTCACTTAAAGGTGTCAGACCACCAATTAAATATCCCTATCTGTTCAACCAAATTTTGCAATTTTCACAGCTCTGTAAATATTTTACCTTACGTTTAACTTCATAGAAACCAGGTATATCCTGAATTGTACATATATCAGCTTTCTGCATGCCAATTTTCAACATACCTTTAAAGCCTTCTAAGAAAAAACTGACCTTCAAAAGAGGTACTCCAAAAATAACCCTGGTTTTCTGAAATCTTAAATTAGTATACTATGGAGCGCATTAATCCTCAATTTTAATGCAAACTCATAGACAAGTAAATTTTGGCTCAAAATGGTCTAAATATATTTCTCTTTCACCAAAAGTTTCATTTCTGCAAATTTGTTGGTTAGTTTAAGTAAACAAGGACATCAAAAGCACTATTTTGTGTCAGAGTAGGGCTACTTTTACATACGTTCTAAATTAGAGGGAGTAATTGGTGGTCTGACACCTATACAGGTCACCGAATTCGTTTTTACTAGATAAATCAATAAAGTGCATGAAACATAGAAAAAATAAGATTTCGATGCACAATGCAGTCAAAACGGCAAGCTATTTTTCCCTTTTCGATTGTTTTATTCCCATTGCAGTGTAGAAGATCACGACTTTTCGCGACGCTTAAATATAAGTATCAACAGGATATTGGATCATAATAGTTCATTGCATATGTAGTTTGAATATTCATATTTTTGACGAAAAGATGAATATGAATCCAACTTTGTGCTAAACCGACACGCTGATTTTATAACGTGCTAGTTCGCAAGGTAACAGTTCACATGGAGACATGTCACCCTACCCACTCATTATTCTGACTCCGGACCGACCAATCTTTGCTCTTACTCTTAGAAATCGCGTGCTTAGAAGAGAGGAAGCCAATCTTTGATTTGAACCGGCCGAGAATCGAACCCAAGATCTCCCGTACGCGATGCGAGTACGCTACCACAAGACCACCGAGACGTTTATGAATATCAAAGATACACATACATATAGAAAGACTCAAAACATTTGAAACAAGAATATATGTTCAGTAAACTACTTAATCCGGGTAAAACCCGAATTGGTATTTAATTTTAAAAGTTTTGAATATGGAACGAAACGGATGAACGGACGGAATATTATATCCCCTTGCTTTCATAAGTTAGCCATAAGAATAAAAGGATCCTACTTAACAAAACTGCAATCAAATATTCCATACATGTCCGTGTTTATTTTTAACATTTCATAAAAACAATTTGTGAGCAATGACGTTAAAGTACACATACAGACTCTTCCTAGAAACCATGCATCTTTGTAATTAAAAACAAGTAAAAAAAATAAACGATTTAGTGTAATACTTTTTTTTTCTTGCAGATGCATCTTCATAAATTTTTTTTTATGAAATTCTATGGAAAAGTAACACCAGAAAGATGCATCAGTGATCTGAATTTCTGCCACTGACCAAAGTATCTTGCAATAAATTATAGAACTATGCTATAAAGAAGTAAGTCGAGTACACCTTTTACATTCCGGCGTGTTTGAAAATCATGTTTTAACCTTATAAGTTATAAATAAAAAATGAGAATATCATCTCGATTCAGTTTCATTATTTTAATTCTTTTAAACTTAATTTTGATTTTAGCAGTTTTAAGAATTCGTCCTTTGAGAACTAAATATATGGGTCAAGTGAAATGACCAAGTAATGATCGATGCATTTGATTGCCTGTCACTAGAGTAATTATTCGTAAAAAGGTTGTTGTCAATAAACTCATCCAGAATTTAATAACAAAAATGTAAAGATTTAGAATAACAGATTTGGTTAATTTTTTAATAACATCTAATCCAACAAAATATGAATATTCAAAGAGCGAAAAAAGAAATCTTGCAGTATATGCTCCCCTCCGTCATGCTTCAATGCAATAGGCCGAGATACGTTCAGATAGGTTTGTTATGTTTAGTAATGTTATTTTATTGGAAATCTCTAATAAGTCTTTACGTAAAACTTAAGTTTACGCCGCGTTCCAGAGAGGACCATAATTATAATAGTTCCTTTTTAGCGAATAATTTGTTGTTAATGCTTCAAAAATCATTCCATTTATCTGTTACTGTATATTTCTTAAAGGGCATTAGCTACGAGATATAAAAAAAAATAAATAAAATAAAATATGATTTTTTTTGTTCAATCATTAATGAAAGTAAAATAGTGAAATAATAATTCGCTTTTAGCAGCCAGTTTGGTTCAATTTTGTCAAAATAAGCTAAGAAACATCGCTGATGAATTATTCACATGCAAGTGAATAATTCGACCTCATTGAATCCGTATTCATGTGACATTAAATTTAACCGTTATCTAGAGATGTGTTACGCATGCATAAGCCGTGTTCAGTTATCAAAAGGAAAAGAATGTCAACATTGAAAGTTAAACAAGGGTAAACCATTTTATTGACTGATTCAATCCACAAAAACTCATTCTTATACGGGTAAAAACGATGATTAACATATATTTTCAACCTATAGTATGAAATCAAACAGACCTAGAAAAATCCAATTGCAAGAGTTCGCTATCTATTTATATCTATATCTATGTTTATATCGGGTTATATGACCGTCGGCAGTCTTCGGAGGTCACCTCGATACTTAATTAGATGGCGTCTAGACTAAAATACACACGAAATGCTGATACATATTATCGAGCCCATGCATTGTAAATTGTTTATTTTAGACTTTTTATACTTTGGATATACGTTTTAGTATGTTATAAATCAAATATGAGAATTTGAGTCAAATCGGTGAACATGAATTTGACAGCTAATGCCCTTTTAAAGATTACTTAGGAAAGTTTTCTTGTATAGCCATATATAAGAAATAATGAAAAAAAGTCAGAAAAAGCTCCCCCAAAACACTAAATATGACTTGCTCTGCCTATATTCATGGTAGAGCCCCATTTCAAGACAATTTTCCCTCAAATATCTTTTTGAGACTCAATCCACTCAGAATATTTCATCATCGCAATACTGCAGAGAAGTAGCATGCAAATTAAAAAAATGAGAGTACATACAAGGTCAAAGGTGCATGTGCAGCTTTCCTAAATAATAGTAATACAACCATCGTTTTCCCCTATTAGTCTTTGTTAAATTTGCACTTTCCAAAAATGTGCAGAATTTATCTTTGCTTCAAATAAACAAATACTTGGCATGAGTAAAACTTTATCCCGACCAGTACTACAGACAAAATTTCACATAACATTTCGTTTTATATATGATAATAATCATCACTGGAAGTCAACCAATCAAATTATCATCCCCTTTTCTCCTGTTTACAAGTTTAAGTAACCATGTAACCTCAAGTTACCAAGATATTTTATAAAAACACCTATTATAAAAAGAATGGTGCTTTGAATCACCCAAGTCTGGCAAGATATATGTTTATGACTCGGAAATTTATTTTCTGCAATGAAATGCAGGGTTAATTGCCTACAACTGTCGATTTCAAGGGAATATTTTTTTCGACCCTTTTTGGTGGTATTATGTCTATACAGTAAGACCACTGGACATCTCTCTATAATAACTTTCATATATGAGATTTGAATATCGGTAAACTTATGTTGCCAGTATTGATGAGCCTCTATTTCATTGGCTCGCATAACTCACATAACTCCTATGAAGATGATTCGGTGCGTCATTTGTTCCAAGCTATCAACATAAATTAATAGTGAAAAAGAACTTATAAAACTTTTGAACAGATGACTCCATTATATCATTAAGAATGATTTCCATGTTGGCAGCTCATTATAGGAAATCAAGCTTTAGAATAGCATCTAAAATTTAAAGGCAACATATTGATTTTAAGACATTTCTTTATTCAGATATAATAAAAGGCAACATCTGAGTGAAAGTAAACATAGTGAGATATTATATACTTGGTTCCCCATATGCATGTGCAGCTTGATTGACGGTGATATTACTCGAGGTTTAACAATGTAGGCAATATCATGATTTCTCCTTCCTAAAACAAGATACTCGTATCTACGAAGGCCAACCTTTGTAATGAAATAAAGTTGAACTAACTCTTTGAACCATCGGTCTTTAACTATAGAAAAAAGGAAATATTTGTGTAAAGGGTATGAAATACAAATATTTAAAATTTATTGCAGATGGATTTTGATTGAATCTTTACTCTGACAGACCCTTTTTGGCATTTTTTCATATCTGATTCACACAACCCAGACAATTAATAGTTTCAGTTACTGAAATGACATAAACATTTTAAAAATTTCGAGCGTCTGAAGCGCATTTACGGGTAACTCTTATCACGAACGCTCATGCAAACCTTTTAAAGGGAATATGACCAAACAAGAACATAAACTGAATAGTTCTTCTAAGGTAAACTTTGCCTGAGGAAGTCTTAGTTTCTTAATAAGCTCTGTTTTGGCTACTGAGATAATAGATTTCAGTTAATAGAACAATTGGCTGACTCAAATACCAGCGATTAAGGATTCAAGAATCACACGAACTGTGATTTAGGTGTAATTTATTCGGCCAACAACTTTAATACATCTAAATCACGAATTACCGGGTATATCACATCAATTACCGGGTATATCACATCTATTGAAAATACAAATCTACAGACAAAACAATAAACAAACATAAAAATCTCAAGAGCATCGTTAATGGTGATCTTTCTGGATCTGTTATCGCCATGCTTATCATAAGTATAATCAAGCTTCATGGAGCAATACAAAAATTCATCTCAAGAGAATATTGATAAAATACTTATCATTATAATTCAAAATGTATTGTAGCATTTAGCTGACTTTATGGTATGTTGTAGTATAGAATTATTTGCCTTCACCGGAAATCAATTCTTTTGTGACAGACAAGCAAAACTGTCTCAAAGGGAACGCATGAAAAATCAGGAGGCAATGTATGTATATAAAATCTTCCATTAATCTCCCAAGATATTTCAAACTATGAATAAATCGAGTCGATTCATCAAAATTCAATTTCATCATTTTACCGATAACAAAATTTTCAACAAAGCGAACAGACCGAAAAATTACATTATGGTTCCTCGGTTATTAATATCTTTCATGCTGGTTTTATTTGTCAACATAAAAATTAGTTTGAAGTGATGTATTTTACGAGAAAATGTCAAAAGTGAAGGATGTTCTTCTGCTCCGTATTTTAAGTTTGATTGCCATCGTTTCAAAACACATTTACAAACGTGACTGAATTTACGCTTTGGTCTATTGATGTCCTATTCTCTCACAACAGGGAGTGTATGATAAAAAAAAAATTCTTCTGACAAATATCATAACTTCAGAAAGCTCAGCCATAACCCATGTTCTGATCGAGCCAACATAACTTTGAGATGCAGACGTATACATATACTGTATTGGATACAGAAAAATATATCAATAAAATTGAGAATGGAAATGGGGAATATGTCAAAGAGACAACCGACCAAAGAGCATACAACAGCCGAAGGCCAAACTCATTTCTGAAAAAAATTTGCTTGTAGATTTTTTTAGATTCTAATTGATTTAAAAATTATCTTGATATACCTGATCACAGTGAGCTGCCAATAAAGAATTTGAAAGGCAAAAATTAGAAGAATTTGCGGCTTCTCTATCATTATTCATGCATCTCTGAAATAGATCATAATAATTTTGATTTGGTTCAAGGAAATATCCTGGTGTTATAAGTGGAGCAGAACGAACTGCTTTCCCTTCTTAGACCCTTAGCTTTCTATGTAGTGTTTCGTTGATAGAATTTCGTTTTTTTTGGTGCTTTTAACCATTGTGTCTGCCTAACAGTGTCTTCGACTGACATTTTTGCTATACAAAAATGTTATTTACAAATAGTTATCATTAATTGCCCTTATCCGTATATTCATAAACGAGCGCCAGTCTATTTTAAAACGTTACATCTCATTAACTTAGATCTTCCATTTTTTGTGTCTATGTATTAAGTTAGTTAGTTCCAGTATACGTGAAAAGTTTAATTAGTAACATTGTAAGGACATAAGGTATACATCATGTCAATTGCACAGTTAAAGCGTTGCCAGTTACTAGTATCATGTATACAACATTTTACAAAATGTCTGGTATGTGTATGCGCATTGTTATCATTGTCTTAAACATATAGTCTAACAACTCTTTCATACATTTTCCTTTATGGTCTCGACTGTTTAATGCTATTCTGTACCTTGTTGTGTAATCCAGTAGTTTTATCCGAAAATGTATTATACAAGATACAATGTACAATTATCCAGAAACAAAAACGATTGGATCTGGGAATATTATTGTATGCAGTATGTAAACTTTAATGCGTATCAATGAAGCTATTATTGAAGTTTGTATCTAGTCGGCAGTTGAACAATGGATATGGTGTTCTGTTATTGTTGATGTGTTGTTTGTAATGGTTTCTTCTTCATACATTATACAGTAAATAAATCATCTATCTTATTCATAAATGTACTTTTATAGTCTTTTTTTGAAACTACTTTGAATTGAATTAAAAGAGGTATAAAGTGAGAGGTTTAGCTAGCTATAAAACCAGGTTTAATCAACCATTTTCTACATAAGGGAATGCCTTACCAAGTCAGGAATACCGGTATGACAGTTGTTTTCCATTCGTTTGAGATGTGTTTGAGTTTTTGATTTTGCCATTTGATAAGGGACTTTCCGTTTTGAATTTTCCTTGGAGTTTGGTGTTTGTGTTATTTTACTTTTTATGTAACAATCTGCAGTTATTTATTTAAATATATTCATTTTCACATATATATTATGATGGGTCTTATTTTCACTAACACCATACCATCAAGTCAAACAGACAATTCACGGACATTATAAGTGATTATGCACTTATTGAAATTTCACAGGTGAGTTCCAAATCAGAAGGAACATAGTTATTGAGTAAAGCACAGGCTAGTGGGGAGTTTGAGTTGGTTTGTTATCGCATATGGGTCTCTTGTTGTAACTTGTGTGTTTGTTATGTTGAATATTTTATCTGTAACAAGTGTTGAGACTTGAAAATAAAATAAAATGCATGGTAAATATTTTATATTTTGAGTGCTGAAAATTATTTTCATCTTACATTTGAAATAGAAAACACAAACGAAAACCAGAAAGTACTGCTTTTTTCGGTCGTGATAAAGTTGCTGTACGGTTGTTGTTTTTTCTTCTTTTAAATGTTGACCAATGTACATCTACGAGTGTCCTATTATAACGCTGTTACTGTTTCTTTTTTTATCTCAACAATTCAAGAACCTATGTCAGATGACTTCAATGCATCGTATTACCATCAGGACAGAAATACACATCTCAAATTCTAACATGTAGTTCTTCAATGTTCAATCACATACTACCCTATGAGTAAAAGATCTAAATATCAAATTGATCCAAACAAGATATACATGTAACAAGAGAATCAAAATGTACTTTATTTCGGGCAATGAATATAGACTATTACCACAAGAATTTAATAAATCCCAAGAAAAGTACAATCCTGTTCGGGTAATTGTTCATGTCTTTTATTTAATTTTTCTTTCATATACCTCATTTAAATATGAGAATAAAAGACGTCTTTTATTCTATTTTAGATAGAAGAATTCAAAATGAAGTTTAAGAATTGTCGTGTTCTTACGATCGGAGTTAATGCAAAAAAGATTTGTCTCTAAAAGCAAGGAGATCGATGTAATTGCTAATACATATCCGTCAATTCCTATTTGACAGTCTTTTAATGCTGTTGAAAATCCGTGTAGCATTGTCATTCACATGATCGAATTTCCTGGTTTCAATATAGAATTAGATATATTTAAGCAACACGTACATATTTGCTGATCCATGAAAAATTTTTCAACATAAAGTATGACGTTTTTAACTTATGGTTGAAATCCTAAAAGGTAACAGAAGTAAGGAAACAGCGACAGACCAATATTAACAACAAACAGAACCTTAGTTTAATCGGTCTTATAGGTGTCACACCATCAATTCACATTCAAAACATATGTAAAAGTAGTCCCATTCTGACCAAAAAAGTACTAATTTACTTGGGCATTAATTTGCATGACAATTTAAGAGTAGATGCGGTACATAGTATGCTTATTAAGATTATTTAGAAAACACGAGTGGTATTTCTAGTAGGTGACTTTTGTCTCTACAAAACTGGACACATTGGTTGAAAATTGGCATGTAGAAAGGTGATAAAAGTACGATTCATGATGTTTCTCTTGAAGTTCAACTTAAATTTTAAAAAATGAGATAGTTGTGAAAATTGATAAATTCGGTTAAAAAATATGGATTTTGAATTGTAGGTGTGACACTTTTTTCTGTTTTCTATTTGTAATCATGCTTAGCGATATATTTGACACTTAGTGGAATAAGAGATTTGAACACAACAAAACACACACATTTCTTATTTGTGAATAGATGACTGAATTTTAGAATCTATGAACTATTGTGTAAATGTATTTTTAACATGCTGCAAAAGAAATTAAATCTTTAATGAAAAGATACCATTAAAAATATTATTCATGTCTTTCTTCTTCAAGCACGGGTGGTGCAAAATTAACTTATGTCATACAGAATATATAGTAACACATCAAATTATTCGAAAAGAAAGAAAAAAACCAGCTGAACTGAAAAACTGGAAATAAAATTTATCAAGATAATTTTTGTCTCTCTCTCTCTCTCTCAAAAATAGGTAAATCCAAATACAACTTTGTGTACTTTTTTATCGGGATGTCGAAAAGCATAAAACAGTAAACACTAATTATGTATGGCATTACAATAAAATTCTATCAATGCAATAAGAATACGAACTTATGATGTTGAAAATAATAAACATATATTTTTTTACCTTTACGTTTGCTAACTGAAAGAGAAAATTATATTCTGAAGTTGCGAGTTCATATGAGCAAGGATAAAATCAAAGTTTCCGGATGGTCTCCCCTGATTTATATTCAGATTAATCAAAGGTTCGTTATATCAATGTGGCTATAAACCCCTAACAACGATGTGTTTGCTACAGAATCCCAACCAACATTTTATTAATAAGTTTCCTTTTTATTAATTCTTGAAGCATCAGACTGTTTGGATATCTTCTGGATACGTGAAAGAACTGATGTTTTGTGAAATTTAACTTTGATGACAACACTGTTTATCAATCTTAACTTCCCCCTTTACAATGGGAAACATTACATAGTTTGAATAGCTTTATATGTGTTTAAACTGATACATACAGTTAATTTTTTATAAACAACAAAAGCTCTAAAGACATGAAGTTGAAAAAGGAAAGTAAAACAAAGGATGGTTGGATACAGTGACATGAATGAGGAATACAGCGATACAATACTAGTATATTGTAAACAAACTTATTTTCGCGGATACTTTATTTCGCGTTTAGCCCTTTCTAGTCCATTTCACGGCGATTTAATTTCGCGATTTTCAAATGTATTGGATGTAGTTAAATAAGAAAGATCTAAGTTTTACGTATTCGTGGCGATTTATATTCGCGTTATGTTTCTTCTCGCGAAAGTCGCGAAAATAAATCGCTCGCGCAAAATTAGTTGGTTTACAGTATTAAAATGACAGATGTGTTCGTTTAACTTTAAGAATGGCATTAAATAAAACCTACAAGAAAGCAAAACGAGGATAATGACAGAGTTGTGTAATTATAATCAGGACTAAACACTAAGTTTACTAAAACATGTACGTCTATATATGTTGAAAACAATACATCAGTTTTTTTCAAGTATCCGGAAGTCAAACAGTCTGATGCTTAAGGAATTATGTAAAGAAACCTTGTTTATAAAATGTCGATATGGATTTTGTAGCAAATAAAATGTCGATAGGATTGCTTTAGAGAATAAATTCCAAACTTTATGGTAATAAGCTTTTCGAGATGAAGATTCTCTCCCACTAGGTATAAAATACTGCGACGTGAATTATAGTGATCTTAAGAGGATTTATTATAAAGATACGAAATCAATTTAGATACCAGGTCCAAACTTTATAAGTAAGACATATAATTCGTCATTGGTACAAAGACGTGTTAATGCCAGTTTAAAATTGTAACTGTTCATTCTTATCCAGAAACCACCTCGGTGGTCTCGTGGTAGTGTGCGAGCACGAGAGGTCGTGAGTTTGAACGCTAATCGGGTCAAACCAAAGATTTGAAAATTATTACCTTGTGAACTAGCACTTGAAAACTCCGGCTCAGCGTATCGATCTAGTACGAAGCAGAGTTTATATTTCTTATCAGATAATCATGTTCTCGTTCTTAATATTCATTTGATATTGCCAATAGAAATCAATCCTCCATCATTTTTCTAATCCAGACGATATAGACATTAAATTGACACATGTGGAGCAGGATCTGCCTACCCTTCCGGAGCACATGAGATTACCCCCGGTTTTTCGTGGGGTTCTTGTTGCTCAGTCTTTGGTTTTCTGTGTTGTGCATGTGTTCTGTAGTGTTGTTTGTCTGCTGGTCTTTTTTTCTGTTTTAGTCATGGCGTTGTCAGTTTATTTCCGACTTATGAGTTTGAATGTCCCTTTGGTATCTATCGCCTCTCTTTTATTTATTATTCAAAACAAATTCAAAAGAATCCTAACACGAACAATTCTTAAGAACCGGTTATTAAATGCTTATTTAGAATCAAAGTTTACAACTTAATTTTCATTCGTAAGATTTCCTAAACCTGATGAAGTACGCCATCGTTTAGACAAGTTTAAAAGAAGTCAATGGTCATACGAGACAGATTCAACAGACAGTGTTCAACATTTTGCGATCTTCCAATCCTTGAAGATGCTATGATTAAAGATGTTATTTTTTTATGAATGCATATTAAATTGTATGTTCTTTTTAAAATACAAATAGCTCAAATGTGAATATTATTTAACATCATACTAATTTATACGACTGTAAATTCTGTTACCAGTAAAAGATTTTTATTTATAAATAAAATCATATTATATTACGGAAGCGTATTAGCGCCACACATATTTATTTTTTACATTTCTTCCTAAGTTTGCGTATAACGCAAACCCCTTTGTAAAATAACTCAAACCTTTGCGAAATAACGCTAACTTTTGCGTTATAACGCAAACGTTTTTTTTTAATCTTATTTCTCATTCAAGTTTCAAGGGAAGCAGTTGTTATAAATGGAGGAGGCTGCATGTATTAAAATTTATCACCCTTTGTACTTATTGCAAAGTAAAATGCTTAACATGACATACTAATGAGCAGGAGAATACATTTATATATATATATATATTACAAAGAAAATTGAGTAAATTGAAGTTATACCGAAGAAAATAAAATTTCAACCCTGTTAATGTAGCCGAATTTAGATATATAGTATAATACTTCCACAGTAAGCGCTCGTTTGAGCATTGTGTAAGAATGGTTGTACCCAAACAAGCTACCCTATTGAAATAAATGTAAAATATGAAAAAATGTTATTATTATAATTATGTACCCTACATTCAAATTGCTGTCCAAGCTTCTTAAATAGATACCTTGATAGATTGAAATTTAAAACTCCATGATTTTTTATCAAAGAATCTTTATCATATTCTGAAATTTCAACAAACGATTTCTTACATAAAAATTCATTTTTTTTATTCAAAGTAATTCATTTTAAAGCCGAAAGATCATTTTGTCTATTTGACTTTATAGTTTCACAATTGTATGAATTTTTTTTTGCTCTTCTCTACTTTGCCACTTACCTTAAATTTTCAAAATCTTGGCCTTTCAGTTCAAATTTTCCTTGACCATATCTATTTTCATGTTAAATTTACAATTTTTTTATTCAAAGATCTTTCTTACTTAGTGTATATTTGCGAAAGAAGTATTCCCTCATTCCTATGTATATTAATTTTAATGATTTGGCCTTGTGTTCATGGTCCTTCTCTTAACTAAATCACAACCACATTTTATTGGCAGACGGACAGGCAAATGCCGGTATTTACAAAACACTGCTTTCAAATTATATAATAAACATAATTTAATACAGTTTTTGATTATAAAATATTCAAAATTTAACGAATAATTAAAATCAAAATGTTTGCGTTTTAACGCAAATGTTTGCGTTACAACGCAAAGGTTTGCGTTAAACGCAAGGGTTTGCGTTATTTCGCAAAGGTTTGCGTTGTAACGCAAAGGTATGCGTTATTTCGCAAAGGTTGGCGTTTAACGCAAACATAGGAAGAAATATAAAAAAAAATTGTGTGACGCTAATACGCTTCCGTATTATATGATTCATTGATAAAATAATAATGTGAAAGAATGTTCAATGTCTAACGATTGACACTGACGCGAATCAACAGGAAGTATCTGTCTTAATTCAGCCAAGTACATGATCTTTTATTAAGTTTAAACATAGTGCCTACGTCAACTAATCGGCTTTCAAAAATACAGTAATTATGATTAAGGTTTTAACGAAGTGATCATGTTGTCACATTTTTACTTTATAGACGAAAGTAGGTTCGAAGTTCGGCCTTAGGTAAAATTTGATTATTTTCATATTTCCTTGATGGTAGAGAGCTTGTGGCATTTGTGTTTAATTCGTTACTTAGTATGAAATATGTAAACTTATTAAACAAATCAATGTTGTTTTTGTTTTTTACAAATAGCTAGAAACGAGTGTCCATGCCGCTAAACATTTTTAAGTATATAACATCCCGGTAGTTAAAAAAAAAACCTGGTTAAACCACAATATAGATCTTGTGCACTGCAGCTATTACAAACCCCTCGTATATCTCTATCCGACTTAATCAGAAAGTTAGTTTACCCGTTTCAGCTTCTTCACAGCATACGCAAGGCAAATGTTAATGAGACAGGACAGAACATATAATATAACATTGTGGCAAGCTCCGAGTATAATTCGACTGGATAACATATGTAATTAAATTAAACGGGACACCAACATCAAATTCTGTATTTAAACAACGTTAAACATAGTATGACAAAGTCATGTTTCGGAGTTCTATGAAAAAACTTTAAAAATTTTAAATAAAACTATAATTATTAATTTATTACTGATCTGGTACACTAATTGCATTTTTTTAGTTAAATATATAGTGACTTTGAGATGAAGAACAGCAATAAAAGCGCTGTTCCTTTGCTTTTTGTGTGTTTTTTTTTTTTTTTTTTTTTTTTTTTTTTTGTGCATGTACTAATTTTTTGTTATGGATGGATACCCCATATCCTTTGTTTTTCTACTGATTACAATGTATAAAGTAAAAATAATCGGCTGCAGTTACTTTTTTGCTTGGTTCAGATACTCTATAATTCTTAAATATAGAGACTAACTCCTTTCAATCTATAAAAAGTCTTACAATTTTGTGAAGTGAAATTTGTGTATCGTTATATATACATACGACAGCAATTTCAATACACACAGCCCGTGTTTCTTAAATAACTTTTATAAGTTTCGCTGGAAACAAAAAAAAAACATGGACGCTTAACACACAATGTACAGAATGTGTAACTAAATATTGGTTGATTGGTTATGCAGACTGGTAACATTACTAATTAATGTTGTTGACGAACAAATAAAATGGTAAATTTGCGCCTCTAAATAAATCACCAATTCCCCATTTCGTCGATTTGAAAAGAAACACCTATCAACTATTTTAATGCGATGCAACATGTGTTATATATACCGTTGCATCATTTTTCAATGTTTTATTTCGAACATTTACGAATTTTGCATTAAGGATGTTCGCTACTCTGTTTCAAAATAACAAGCTTTTTAAAACTGCTATAAATTGATAGTATATAAATAAAGGAACTAAAAAAGCAGAAAAAAATGAAGGGTCCGTGTGCTTATTTTCGAGATATAAGCCATTGAAAATTTGGCGGGAAATAATTCTCTCTATACTTTTCATACATTTAACATTGGCCCCCTTTTTTCCTTTAAAAAATATGAAAAAAAATAACAAGGATTTTGTAGGATTTTCAAATATGGCTTTTTACACTATATGTAATAAAAATATGAAAAGAAAAGTAGGGGTTAGCGGGGAATTTTTAATGGCACTATATGGATAAAACCAGAGGATTCCGAATATCTGGCAAAAATTCAAAAACAACAGGAGCGAACATCCTTAAATTACGATCCACGCACGTCGCCAGTAAAACTGCATTAGTGACTGTCAAATCCCCTATTGGAGGTGGCAACTGTTTTAATGCAGTACTGTTATTCGTTAATTTTATCGGACGGACAAATGAGTTGCTGTTTAATGTCCAATGGCAAATATTACATGCATATTCAGAATTAGTTTTCTGTTCGCAAACACCAATCAAGAATTTGTTGTTTCGTACTTTCCATCCATTGACCAAGGTATCATTTAAAACATACCAATATCGGATACAAGTAATCATCACTACATAGTAGATAGTTCTCCCGAGCAAGGACGTTCAGCTTGTTTCGGTGATATCAAGGGGGTTACTGTCATAGTTCTAAGCGTGTTCTATCAACAGATCAATGTATTATAGTGGATGGTAAATTAACCAATAACATGCAAAACAAAACAATTTGCTTAATTAAGTTTAGTCATGTGTCTTTCTAAAGTCAGGACTACTGAAATCTCGTCAGTGGTTGTTGACTCATATGTACATATAACTGTCTATCAACTATCATTACTGTTGTCAGTGGTTATTGACTCACATGTACATATATCAACTATCAGTACTGCCGTCAGTGGTTGTTGACTCATATGTACATATAACTGTCTACCAACTATCATTACTGTTGTCAGTGGTTATTGACTCACATGTACATATATCAACTATCATTACTGTCGTCAGTGGTTGTTGACTCATATGTACATATAACTGTCTATCAACTATCATTACTGTTGTCAGTGGTTATTGACTCACATGTACATATATCAACTGTCAGTACTGCCGTCAGTGGTTGTTGACTCATATGTACATATAACTGTCTATCAACTATCATTACTGTTGTCAGTGGTTAATGACTCACATGTACATATATCAACTATCATTACTGTCGTCAGTGGTTGTTGACTCACATGTACATATAACTGTCTATCAACTATCATTACTGTTGTCAGTGGTTATTGACTCACATGTACATATATCAACTGTCAGTACTGCCGTCAGTGGTTGTTGACTCATATGTACATATAACTGTCTATCAACTATCATTACTGTTGTCAGTGGTTATTGACTCACATGTACATATATCAACTATCATTACTGTCGTCAGTGGTTGTTGACTCACATGTACATATAACTGTCTATCAACTATCATTACTGTTGTCAGTGGTTATTGACTCACATGTACATATATCAACTGTCAGTACTGTCGTCAGTGGTTGTTGACTCACATGTACATATAACTGTCTATCAACTATTAAGTTATGTCTGTTGTCAGTTGTTGTTGTCCCACATGTACATTTAACTGTCTATCAACTGTCAAGTTATGTCTGTTGTCAGTTGTTGTTGACTCACATGTACATATAACTGTCTATCAACTATCAAGTTATGTCTGTTGTCAGTAGTTGCTTAGTTGTTGTTTGTGTGTCTGTCCTAATGGGACGGACGTTATTTTCGATGACTTGGATAAGCAGTGCTCCTTCAAGGGTTAGTTTTTCTCCCTTTTGATTGTCTTTTAATTTGCTTTTTCTATTCAAGATTTGCATGTTGATGTCAGATATTTAGTCTCTCCATTGAATTCATTTAGAATAGATGTCTAGCCTTGGAACAGTTACGAATTTCTTATATTACTTTGATGCTTGTCCACTGCTGAAGATCGTATGGTAACCTTTGACTAGATATCTATTTGAAAATATTTTTATTCTTGGTATGTTTTCTCTGTAATGGTTCCCCCTGACCAAATTTACTTGATTTTTTCACACATAAAAATTGTTGAATAATTCATTTTATGCGTTTTTATAGTTTTAAAAAACATTGGATCTTAATCCTTAAATCAATTTCAAAAAGTACTATCATCTTGTATGCTGCAAAAAACACAGTACACTTAAATGAATGCAAATGTAATTTATCATTGTGTCTGGGTTACAAATCATTCGGATAATTTAACAATCCCTACTGTTAATTATGCTTTGTTTTTTTGGGGAGAAACAGTGAAAATTAGCTTAACTGTTACTTATAGTGTATAATTAATGACGCACGATTTGGTCTGTCTACACAATTGAATGACTGATACGCCATAAGTAATGGTGAATTAAAGAAAGGGAAATCATAAATAAAGAAAAACAGCAAAGAAGTATAAAAATCGAGGTTTTGTGTAAAATCCGGACATAAAGGTCAAATTTTAGATATAAGCATCTGCTTATCTGCAACGAATGAAATATGTATTTCTGACTCCAAGAAAAAGTGTTCAATAACAAATGATTCACTTGTGTTTTGCATAATTGGAAAAATTACTTAAATTTAAGATATATCGGTTCTTTTCTTAGGATTGAGACGGATAGAAATACAATACGAAAAGAAACATGTGTTCTCCTTGACGTCTATTGACTGTATCAATTACGAAAACAATTTTTGCATAAGTGTAACTGAATTGGAAGCGGTTATGATCTGTGGTAAAACTTTTGTCATATTATCTCATTTCCGTTTAAAATGTTTTTAATAGAAATTTTGGATCTAGCATCCATTTTTCATTTAGTTAATACATACAGATATAGTTTTAGGAGCGTCCTTAGATGTACTTTTCTTTGAGTTTTCAGCTGATATCACAGAAAACAGACATAGATGGTACAGAGTAGCGTATTTCCTGTAAATCTTACCGACCTGTTGTGTAGACAAAAAGGATTATCTGGTAACCCATAACCTTTTCTAAACATGCATAATTGTTAACTTCTACGTCTTTGTTCTCTAGTGGAGAGTTGTCTTATCTATCATACCACATCTTCTTATTCTTATATAAATTCCGTCACGCCCAAATTTCTATAAGTTTTAGTTGATAATGAACTTATGTATGCCTTGAGTATGCATGCAATAATGAATTAGACATTACAAATGCATCAACCAAATCAAATCTCTAAATCAAAATTTTTACCACTAATATAATCTCCGTATAAAGATTGACATTACATAAAATATATGACACCCCAGAGCAAAGGTGATTGTTGCTTGACGCAAATAATTCAAGGTGTCAAATGAGCGTCACATTGCTTATCAAATCTGTATTCTGGAATACCTTTGATTTATTTACATGTATTTAGTTTATTAACAAAAATAGCAATGGTAATTTATTTGAGTTTGTGTTAATCTTATACATGAACAAGGAGATGTGGTATGATTGCCAATGAGAAAACTATCTAGTAAAGCAAAGGAAGATTTTGGTGTTTTACGCCACTGAACAATTGCATATGTATATATTTCGATATGTTGAGTCGAGTCTTCGAATCAATTGTTGACTAATTACAGTGTAACTACCATAGTTATATGTATGTTCTAATCAATTGATAATGTGTCCATAGTTAATGTTGTGTTTCACATAAAATATTGGCAACGCATTTCAATATCAAGTTGCTCATCTTCTTGCCACTAATTGTTTTAAGCCTTTTCTTCTTTAAATATATATATATATATATATACATTTTTTAAGACATAGTTAGAGGAGGGGATAAGGCGAGTGCGCAATGCTAGACGGTGCTGTCGTAGAAGTGAAAGTACAGATTCCAGTCCCGGCTGGGGAGGAAGTAAAGATCAAATCTACTCAATCATTGTTAGGTTGATTTTCTAGGCACTTTATTATAATTTCAACGCCTAGTATTTCTTAAGAAATCCAATGGACAAGGTGTAATTTGCAGTTGTCACTACACAAAGGCAGACACATTTATATTAACTATTTATATATTTATAAACTACCCTTTTACAACGGGGGCATTATTGGAGTTAAAAATTGATTCATTGTAAAATAAGGCAGCCTTCATGAAAGATATAACATTATTACTTACGATAAATAATATAAACAAAAATAAACACAACAATCCTATTAAATCATCCTTCCTTAATCTATATCTGTATTTATTAACTGAATGAAAAATGGGAGATAGATCCAAAAATTGCTATATAAAACATTTCATATGGAAATGAGATAATATGACAAATGTTTTACCACAGATCATAACTGCTTCCAATTCAGTTATATTATGCAAAAATGTTTTCGTAATTGATAGTCAATATTCAACTGATTGTAGACGTCAAGGAGAACACATTTTCTTTCTCGTATTGTATTTCTATTGGTCAATTGTGCAGAAACGTCCGTATGACGGATGATAATGTCTGACAAATCGTTCTCCAAAATTGAATTATAATGAATACAACAACCAGTTTATGGTATCCATAAAATAAGTACAGTAAAGAGTAGTATAGAGTTGAGAGCTCAGATGCCGAATCTCAAACGGGTGTCACTAGTGGGCCAGTATCTAATTACCTTCCCGGAGTACAAGCGATCACCTGCAGTTATTAGTGTGGTCCGTTTTTATTCAGTTTTAGTTTTCTGTGTATTTTTGTAGACTTTTATGTCATGGTGTTGTCTTTTTGTCTTCGACTTATGATTTTTTATTGTCCCCTTGGTATATATTCTGCCTTTTTTTTAAATGGAATGAACCTTGTTGGCATGTACGATTGATTCGTTTCAATCCACCATCATTAATGCCTTACCATTTCTGAGAACATCGCTTTCTTACAAGAAACATAAATCAAATAAATAGATTCTACTCCTTATGAGCGCAATTGAATATAGATCAACACAGTGCTGTTTTTTTCAGGTCGAAATGAACCAAAATGTCAAGCTTTATTAATTTCGATCTCATGGTCTTAATAGACTTCCGAAAAATGATCCCTTGCAATTCCTTTTCAAATAAAGCTAGATTTTCCTACTATTATATAATTCTTCTTAATTGTATTTCACCTGACAAAGTTTTCCTGGGTACAAAAATGATTGATACTGACATCTATTCACAATTTAGAGTGCAGTATAAATTGTCATTCACGACTCGACCTTTATCGAGTTTTACATGTAAGTAGTTGAGTTAATGTCGACCAGTTAATGATACTTTTAAATTACATGTAGTTTAAATTATCGAAGAAAATACTGAAATATCAAAATATTTAAAAAATTCTAAAACATATGTAATTTCAATCTCAGTAAAATAACAATAAGCAACACTAGTGCAGATAAATCCCTGTATATAATGGCTATATATGTATGCAATTGTTAGTATTTAAAGATATTAAATCCAAAGAAATTAAGAGAACTATTTGCATACATAATGTGCACATTAAAACCAGAATATATCCTCTTGTATTTTTTTTACATGAACATGAAAAACAATTGTTGCAATATCATTATCAAAGATAATTTCAGTCTATCATTAGTAATGCGAATGTGATGTTAAAAACATTACTGTAACAAACCTACGGTTTTTTTTACATGCGACGACTGTATGATAGACGTTTTTCATTGAACAAACACCACGGCTATCATGATAGACGTTTTTCATTGAACAAACACCACAAAATCGCACACAATACATATCAATGAACAGGGCCAATCTTGACAGTATATTTGAACAAATATTCATGCCAATTCAGACCCACTTGAGCGGTACTATTGATAAAAAAAAAGTATCAAGTTTAAAAAAGTGAAAGTTAAAAAAATCTTATAATTTTATTGTACATATGCATTCTCTGTTCAGAGTTTAGTTAGTTTGTTCATTTCCAAAAAATATATTTTGTTTTTGTTAATTTATACTGAATTTTGTCAAGGATTTATATAGTAGGATACATCCTTGATTTGGTGCAAGCATCTTCTTCTAAAAATGTTAACGGTGAAGTGAAAACAGATTAACATCATATAGAAAAAACTATATCTTTTTGAACAAATCTCATGACGAAACAACTTCAATGTATATTTTATCAGTTGTTCAAATTAGCTTTTATGCAAGAGTTGTTTCGCACAAATCTACGCAAAGCACAATTATGACAAGATACAAACTATCTTAAAACATTTTCAGTTTTGCAAACCAATGCATCTTCCAAACCCATGGTTATTAGAGAGGAAACATAATGGAGTATAATACATCTTCCAAACCCATGGTTATTAGAGAGGAAACATAATGGAGTATAATGCATCTTCCAAACCCATGGTTATTAGAGAGGAACATAATGGAGTATAATACATCTTCCAAACCCATGGTTATTAGAGAGGAAACATAATGGAGTATAATACATCTTCCAAACCCATGGTTATTAGAGAGGAAACATAATGGAGTATAATACATCTTCCAAACCCATGGTTATTAGAGAGGAAACATAATGGAGTATAATACATCTTCCAAACCCATGGTTATTAGAGAGGAAACATAATGGAGTATAATGCATCTTCCAAACCCATGGTTATTAGAGAGGAAACATAATGGAGTATAATACATCTTCCAAACCCATGGTTATTAGAGAGGAAACATAATGAAGTATAATACATCTTCCAAACCCATGGTTTTTGGAGTATAATACATCGTTTTCAGACAACGCATTTTCTTTTACCCACCATTTTTTATTAACGCGTTAATTACCGTTATTTGGTACACTCGGTCAATGAACGACAAGATAGATTTTAGCAATTTGTGTAGTTAACCATAATTAATGTTGACGACTGCCCGGAAGACTTCAAATCTTAGACATTGCATTTATAATTTCACTAGGTCTTCTATCCATTAGGTAAGATTAAGAATTTGGAAACCCTTCTTTGTAGATAATGGCCTTTGAACGATAACTTTTACATAATATTGTAGAGTTTGGAAAGATCGGCTTCTTAATGAAAGTATCAAAGTGTCTGTTTGAATAAAACTATATGTCACCGCTGTCATTCGGTATATCGAGTAAAATGATTGTGAAGGAATAAGTAACGGTGGTCAAATATTGCGATTGGATCGTGAAAGATCTGGTATAGGATCGTGAAGAAAATGTCATCGAGGAGACACATGCAACGTCAGAAAATAATCTAATTTAATGAATTATTAATGACATATATCGAAAAAATAAAATTGCCTGTCAAAATGGTTCAACATTATGATCAGTATCCGAGAAAAACGTTGTTTCAAAAGTACACCGTTTTTACAAAACTACAAAAGGCAAATTGCTCTTTAAAATTAAATGCATGAACTGTCTTTCTCTTAAAAATATCGTTCCATATTACTGTTTAAAATGGTTCTTAAAGTTATTTTGTTTTAGAGTAATCGAAAACTGCAAAAAAATGGGAAATTTTTTAAAAATTTAAAATTTTGGGATCGTGAAAGATCGGGAACTTCTTTTTGATGATCGTGAAAGATCTGTTGCTTATTCGTTATACGAAAACGATCAAATCATTTTGTAAAGAGGTGTCATAATAATTTATATTTGTAATCGGTAAAGCAAAAGATTGGACTTGCATGACTTATTCCGCTTCACTTTTGTTTGTGAATAGAGCTTTGATTGTTCAATGCCATTGTATATGATTATTTGATAATACCACACCGACTAGTTGCCTTAAAATAATATAAGTCCGTCTGTCCGTCCTGCATAAGTTTTTTGACGTATGAAAGTTAAGATTGTCTCATCTGATTTCCATTATTTTCTATACACTGTCTATAAAACGAAGATCCTTGTTGATTTTTTGTAAAAATTGGGAAAAAACATTGTTTAAAAAACAATGGTCATATTCCTGACATGGCACACTCAGGCATTTTCCTACGAAAATTGTGGGTTAAACAGTGGTTTCAAAGGACTTGAGAAATAAATTGGACATTTGGTCCAGTAAACCATTCTTCTTAACTGGACCAGGCTCTTTTTACATGAAATTTACACATGTGATTTGGACAAAATTAAAAAATTTACTGGTTAATTGGTCCAGTAAATTTCCGTATCACTCAACTGGACCAAACCAATTTTTACTGACCTTTGCCCAATGTCCGCCGACATTAAACCTGGTTTTCTAGTTAGCTAAAACGCCCACTTGTATGAAAGTTTATTTAATGTTCCATAATATTGCCAAATTGGGTGAACAACTCAAACAGACATATTTGGTTAACGTTGCCACAACTGGGATCCAGCAGCCAAAGCAGTGTAAACGTACATCACAGACATACAACACAACTTTCACGATCAATTTTGATTCAAAATCAACAAAATTATACTTTTTTCAAAAATAAGATATGAACTTTTTCAAGTATAACATATTTTTACTGGACTATTTGACACCCTAAAGATTAAGTTTCAAATATATCATGACATATTGGAATGTGCTCATTATAGATACAAATCGTGATTTTATTTAATGATTTTCATAGGATCGTGTGTCGCCTTTTGTGTTTTCTCTAAAAGTACTGATTTTTTTCTTTATTGGAGTGCCCCGTATTATTAAGGAAGTTGAATCATTTTGACAGACCTATTTCTTTTTTTCTGATTTGTTCCATCTTTTGAAAATACAGCAGATTTTTCACAGATTTTGAAGTAGAATAACACTTAATTGCATATAGGATCCGATACCAAATCTTTCACGATCCGATCGTAATTCTTGACCACCGTTAGTAATTCTTTCACGATTATTTTTCTCGACATACCGAATGATACCTTTGAGATGTATAATAAGTCAATGAAAACAGTAATAATTCAATAAAGTTCGCCACCATTCCGTGTTCAAAGTCTCTCCCCTTTCTCCTCTGATAGTGCTAGAAATACCCTTAAGAGACGACCAATTTGATTTTTTTTGGGGGGGGGGGGAAGGGAGGTGGGGGTGAGAGGGGGAGCAGGAGGATTTAGAAAATGAATATCCTGACCTGGTAAGAGCTAAAAGTAATAAATAACTTTGACAAAGGCATGATGAAAATTAATATTCTGCAACACGAAATAGATGAAATCATTGTGTACAAAAGAAAATCCCGCGGAACAAAAATAAACATGTGAAGCAACAAATGAAAATTAATAGTCAATCAGCAAAAATCCTACTCCCCTCCCCGAATATGAAATGGTCGTCCCTTACGGTCTCGAACATAACAGTACAAGAATTAACCTTAAGATCTCTGACGATAGAAAAGTTGTTCTTTGACAGTGACAGATGTAATCTTAGGACATCTAACAATAGAAAAGCGCATCCTCCCTAACAGCACAAGAAGTAACATTGCGATCATCAACAAAAGAAAAGCGCACCCTCACTTAAACGACTGGAAAAGTGCACCTTCCCTGACAGTACAGAAGTATCATTAAGGTCTCTAATGATAGAAAAGTACTTCTCTCTGATAGTACTTTAGAGATACCCCTACGGTCTCTAACAATAAAATGATAATAATAATAGTTATTATTATTATATAATAGAACAGTACTCTCTGACTGTACTAGAAGAAACCTTACTGTCTCTAACAATAAAAACGGCAACTTCTACCTTTAGACTTAATAGCGCTGACTCATGACGAGTAAATATATTGACAATAACGGTATTGGAACAAATATGGGGGTTATTTGTAAAAAAGTGTGCAATTTAAAAGTGGAAATCATTTTTGTCGCAATATCTTCCCAATTATTCGCTTAATTTTATTATACACTTTTAGACGGCGAAAAAAGTATTTAAACGCAGAAAGCTGCCTGAAAAAAAAAGTATGCTTTCAAGCTTCTTTTCCCCCAAAACTTTGCTCAATCCCCAAATACCCCATTTTGCTAAGGAAAGAAATTCATTGGTTCCATAGCAAAGTAATTTTTTATAGTAAGCTGCTACAACAAAGTATGTATGAAGAAAGTGCAAACTTTAAAAAAAACCGTTCACATTGCATTTTAAATTAGTTTTCCTTTGGTTTTAATCGCCTATAATGTGAGCGAGTTGATGTTATAATAGGACCATAAGAAGTATTTATCATTCGTTTGAAATCGCTGTTTCTGTCTTAGTACTTTGCTAGAGATTCATACAATTGGGTTGATTTACACAATTCAAGATTCATATTATTTTACTCAAATTTTCTGTTCATTGAATCGTCAGAACCAAAACTGAAAGTTTATATATGGAAGTGTATGATAGATCATTTGATTTTTATCTGGAAGGTCCTTATTGCTAATTTTAAAAACAACATTGCTTAAAAATAATCGCTTTATTTTTACCTCATCTCTAAATAACAGGGCCTCTTTTCACTAGAAACAAATCTTGCGTCTAAGATTTATCATAACTCGTTAGGCATCAGATGTTAGGATCATCCGCGCAACTGTATGTCAGTGCTTTCATCTTTCAGTGTTTTCATCCACACTAACAATTTAATATAGATTAAATCGAGTCACCTTTCATTCAAATAAAAAGTATCGATTGGATGTAAAAGCCATGAATGAACGGAATTAGGATTGGAATTAAGGGTATAATTATGCTTTGTGTGAACCAGTTCCTCAGCTTCCGCTTGCATGTCAGACCTATTGCACCATACCGGATTCAAAATGTCATTTTCCAGGAAATTCACTTTTAAAGTACAAATATTTTTAACCTGAATATCTAACGACGAAAATGTTACAAGATGGCTGAGAATAACTCCAAACACAAACCACGAATTACAGTCGCACGTGACAAATCGATTTTAAACCAATGAACTCAAATCCAGAAAGGAATTTCAAACACAGAACAATAGTATTTATTCCGACTGCTGGCGGAACTGTTTACCCACTACAGTATTTTCTGCCAAGTGATCAGTGTTAAGGCAATGCCTATGCTTATTACATTTATTTTATGAATACTTAGCTGATTAATGTATTCTATTTTAAAAATATCAAACTGCAACTTCTCTGGCCAAGTTGGACTTGGATATTCTTAGCTATTCCTTTACTGGGCAATAAAACCCAACGTGTATTTATTAATCTTTGATGTCTGAAATTATTGATTCGTTCGTTCATGAGTGCCTGGTTAGTAACTTATGCACGAATGATACCGCCTTCTATTACCGTATTTATTAACAATCCGCCAACGGTGGTATCGACCCAAATCAAAACTGAACGTTTCGTGAAGAATAACATTACGGATATAAGGATATAAAGAGTGGCGTGTCTAGCTGAAATATTGTTATCATGTCCTTTTTCTGAAGTAGTCGTTGCATAATAAGATTGACTATGTCGGGAGCAGTTATTCGCACTGAATTCCCCACCTTCTATTGTTACATGTACATAGCAAGACTAATGTTACGTGCTTGGATATAAAAATATAAAGAGTGGCGTGTCTAGCTGAAATATTGTTATCATGTCCTTGTTTCCTGAAGTAGTCGTTGCATAATAAGATTGACCATGTCGGGAGCAGTTATTCGCCAGTTCTGAATTCCCCGCCCTCTATTGTTACATGTAAACAAGAATAATGTTACATGATTGGGTATAAAGACTGGAATATTTAGCTAAAATCTTATGCATGTTTTTGATTTACCAGTTCGAATTGATTTTGGTTTAATGGTACTATTGAGCATTTATACTCATATTTGTTATATTTGTTCCTTCATAGAAAGTAATGTTTTGTAAAGTTAATTATTATCCTTTTTTTTTAAAAGGTTCAATTATACAAGTGAATATAAAAATAAGAAGATGTGGTATGATTGCCAATGATACGACTCTCCACAAGAGACCAAATACCACAGAAATTAACAACTATAGGTCATCGTACGGCCTTCAACAATGAGCAAATACCTTAAAATGTTCTACAACTAGTACATAGATTTAAAATTAATAAAGTACTTAAGGTTTCGTAATAATCCCTTTGTCTTCGGTACGAAAATTCTAAACGTATCCTCGATAACCATTATGCAAACTAGATGCAAGTAGTGCTGACCAAAGATATGAATCCAGTGCATTCACCTTACGTTTATTGCTTTCAATGAATAAATATAAGACAACATAATAGTATGGCTGTCAGAGATAGGCATCAATTTGTATTGCCTGTATTACCGGGTTGTATAGATATGATTTTACTCTGATACTTGACATAATTGGTTTTTGGACAACGGCCGTTTGGTGATTTCTGAAATAAGTGGACAAGAAATTCTCAGAAATAGTACTTTTCCTCGTCTAGTTTGGTTTTCTTGTCTGTATTCTACTGCATTTATTCACTCTAAATATTTACTGACAAAGTAGAATAAACCATAGAGGGAATATTCAAAGCATTATTTGTTGTTAGTCATGTCAAAGGAATTTGATTTATCCTTGATTTTTTTTTGAATAATTTATTTATATAAACATTATCAGTTTTACACTTGGCTACTCACAAAAATACTGCCGATACTTAAACTTTTGCACTGCACAAGGCAATACCTTTCTTGGACTGATCTTAAACTAAATCTGTTCGGAGGTGTACTGATTGATTTCCTGGCCATTAAAGAACGTAATATCTAAAAAGAATTACTTGGGTTTTGAGCTGGCAGTCTCTTGTTATCTGCCAAGTGTTGTTCTCTAGTTTACTACTTCAATATTGAAGGTTGTTTTATTTACAAGTATAACTCGGTATTGATATGTAAGAAACTTATATATTTGTACATCTAAAAGGGTTTAAAAACAAACAGATGAATAGCTTATGATTGTCATTAATGTTCTTCAAAAGTTAAAGGTCGCTGCCGGGTTAATTATAAAGGGATTTTCTGAAAAAAAACTAGTTCGGATATTATATATATATATATATATATATATATATATATATATATATATATAATCTTCCGGCCATCTGTAAGAATAGTTTTTCTATGCTATTATGCGATTTTTCCATTACCAAATATGTATAACAACAAAATTATCAATCATCCTCTTTAACATTCTAAGTAGAGTGAATCGACGAATCTATCAATTCTCTTAACGTTAAAATATTTCAATACAAGGGTGCAGACAATGTCGTCAGAAACCTTGTCGCACAGATCGGCGATCGATAGTAATCGGCATGAACCCTGAATTGAAAATGAAGTGAGAGGATCCCCTTTCTCGTTGTAATAAAATCTGAATACACATGACACAGTTCCAGTTTTTTATTTAAATATAACGTTTGATATTTGATTGCATTAAAAGATTTTTTTTATCAATTACGCCTGTAGTTAACAGACGACTTTTCGTAAAAAGGAAAAGAATGCAAAAAGTGAAGTGACGCTTTTGAATCCATTTTTCTACAAGGAATTTTACCTAAACAAGCTAATTTTCTGTCTACTGAGTCATGGACACGTTAATAAGTGTTGATATTGTGAATTGCCCTACAGACAAATGTGATATTTGTCAGTTAATAGCAGGAAATTCACCAGTAAGTCTGATTGTTGAGAGCAAAGAAAATAATCAACATTCAATGTCAGTAAAACTGGGTGAGACTTAAGGCCCAACACTAAAATAAGGATTAAACATACAGCTGTATATGATCAATCCTACAAAGGCGCTAGTAAGCAGAGGAATGTGCCCGATAATTATACTTTTATTTTGCTTTGGATACTGCCTACCTACTTTGACTCGGAAGTTTTTATTGTAATTCCTGGGAGTTAATCCAATCTGAAAGAACGTCTTGCTAATTTTACAGGATTTTCATCTTTAGAGTGTGTTTTCCACATTACACCAAAAGAAAACAATGCTTATCTATAAATATTTAAAAATTTCCCCTTATATATGATCATTATTATGGGGACAGTTTTTGATTAACAGTAGGTGTGCTTATGAGTAATTAAAAATTATCTCATTGTTGATACAAAAACGTAGATAAATTTTACGGAAATAATACAACGAATAACAAGACACTGCTTTATTATTTGACATTCGTTTTACACAAGTAAATTTGAATAAAATAAACTATATCATGGCATTACCCAAAAACATTTAGCTATGAAAAATGACACTGATATAATTATCTGGGGACAGTTTATATCTAAAGTGTATACTGGCATCTTACGAATTCTCTGAGGTAAAAGAGACTCCTTGTAGATATAATTCGGATATAAATAAATGACCTTTTATTTTATTGCCTTCTTACCCATCAGAACGTATTCTAAACATATTTTTTTTTCTATAGCAATTGATGCAATCTTACCGACAACACTATTTGAGAACAGTTCCATTGGCAGAAGGCAATTACAGAATAATTCCTGGAATCCAATTTAATTATAAATGTCGTAAACGATACAGTGCAACATATAAAGGTCTTTGCGAAAATTATCTTCAGCGGATCAGAAATGGTAGCTAGGGTGTGCTTAATCATATAAAAGACGGATTCAAACGATTAAAAACTTAAAGAAATACTGGTATGACAACTCAAAGGTTTATTCCCTCCGGATTGAAAGGGACTTTTACAAGAAGACATACAGACTGGATGGTGACAAACTAAACAACATAAATTTGTAAAATTTACTAAATTCTGTCAGAATTAAGTATATGTATATCGTGAACATTCTTTGAAATTGATGATTTTGTTGTCTTCGAACCATAGTGTATCATATTGTTGAAATTGCCTCTGTTAATATATTTGGGAGAGGAATTTGTAAAAGTGAAAATTCACTTGTTTTCCAATCCTTATGAAACTGTCATATTGTAATGTTTACGTTATTATTTTCAAAATAAAATATTGATTACACTAATATATTAAGTTTTATTAATTTTTTGTCATGGTATAGTCGGGTTTTTCTTCGACTAATGATTTTTGATTGTCCGTTTAGTATCTTCTGTCGTTTTTCTTTTTACATAACTTGTGTCTATATTCATTTAAACGATGCTCCTCGTGGGGTGTACACGGTAAGAACGTAATCGTTTATTTACTGTGGTTATCACAAAATCATTTTATTTGTTGCGGCAATTACATAATCAGCACATTTTATATATGTTTAAGTAGATTATGCTCATCGGTACATAAAAATATACACAGAACATATCAATATTTCATTCCATATATAAAAATAAGGAGATGTGGTGTGATTGCCAATGAAACATCTATCAACCAAAGTTCAAATGAAGTGGATGATAGCATTTATTGGCAACCGTGTAGCCTTCAACAATGAGAGAAACCCATACCGTAATGTCGACTATAAAAAACATAGACATTAAACAATATGAAACAATTCAATTGACATAAAAAGCATATAGATATCAACTTTTCAATGAGATGATTAAATGCATATAAATACACGAATTTGCACAAATACTGTGAATGAATGAATTTTATTTCTCATTAACTACAAATTACATAGTTACAGAGAATATATATGTATAAACAATTACATTAAATATTAAAGCACATGTGAACAATACAGACATAAACATTAAATTACAAACTAATAAGGAGGAGTGACCCTCACATTTATAATTTTTTATAAATCTACATAGTTTTTCAAGAACAATATAGTTACTAGAGCTCATTAATTGTTGATATTTATATATATTTGGACACAAAAGTACAATAGTGTGGTAACAACCTCTTTCTTTCTTGAGTTAGAGCATTACATGTCATAACATAATGATATTCATCACCTATGTCTCTTGATTCGCAAAGATGGCAAACATCTTTTTTTTGCGGTAGTGCTCGCATATACTGTTTTTTTTTATTGATATCAAAATCAATTTAATTGATGTGGTGCTAATATATTCAATTCATTTGCCAAGCCAATCCCTTGATAAGTGTTTGCCGTTGTAATATCGTAATCAAAAACTAAACTTGCTTATGGTAATCACCCAATCAAATAATTTGCCATAGTAATCACCTGAACACTTTATTTACTGCGGTAATTACGTTATCAATTTATTTGCCGCGATAAACATCACACAATTATTTCCCTTAGTAATCACGTAATAATAATATGAAATTGTAATCGCATAAATTATTTTAGTTGCTGTGGTAATCACATAATCAATTTATCTGCGTTAGTCATCAGATAATCAATATATTTGCATTGGTAATGTCGTGATCAATTTATTTGCTGTAGTAATCACGTAAATTAAATGAATCTATTAATCGCTTGGTTTTTTATGTAATCTGTTCATTTGCTGTGATAATTTTATATTCAATTTATCTGCGGTGGTAATGGCAAAATTAGTCTATTTGCAGTGCTAGTCACCAAATCAATTTTTTTTTTTTATTCTTATGAAAAATTGCATGATATGATTTTCTTTCTTCCCACTTTGGATTATATTTTGTCATCTTTAAAAGCCCAAATAAGATGTTTTGTATTTGAGCCATTAGTGAATATTTAGGGATAAATTAATTATTATTCATAACTTTTGAAATATATATTAAATTCATATAATTTAAACCCGTGCGTAGTCTGAATAAAATATGAATATAATCGGATTGTGAAAACTGAACAGTTTTCTCAAATGTGGAAAAAAAAAATTAGCAAACTGCAAACTGTCATGACGCGTAAGTAAAGGCACATTGTTGAAATATAGGATACATTAAACCTTTTTTTTTTATTCGTAGTTGAAAATAAGAGAACACAAAAACATGACGAAAAGTCTTAATTGACTCCTTAGATTCTGCAAAAATAATGAAAACCTGGATGGCTTACAAGAAAGTAAAACTTTATAGAGATGTGTACAATTTATTCATCTTATAAATTGATCCGTTGTTCTCAGTTGGTCCCTGTGTTAATGATGAAATATTTATTTCGTTCATGCCAATTTGATGGGTCGTTTGTGTATTTGACGAAAAAAAAATGTGCACCAAATCACATATGGTCCAAGCTTCTGACTAGAAATATCAAACTCATTAGCTGACTTCTTTTTTCTTTGTCTGACACATTTTGGTTAAATACCACTATCGGTTGAATAAAAGAAGATGTGAAGGTAAAGCGACGGTACCGAAATTGCACTTATTTTGACAGTTTTTTTCACCTATATTTATTTTAGAAACAGACAAAAGTTTCAATTCTATGTTTATTTTGTAGACTTATCCTCATTTTTCTATATACTTCTACAAAATTAATTTTCATTCTCTACTGAATCATAGAAAAAAGTATTTGAAACGACCTCCAAACGACCCACGATTCTGTAATGAGGAGTACCCAAATTGCAGTCATGCTTAACTTCAGATCTGTAAAAAATCGAACAAAATGATGATGTTTTATTTCTCCACATTTTTTGAACAATTTGACAATAGTTCATACTTACTTTGCATTTTGTAAGAAATGGCTGTCCGTAACATATTTTAATTGCACATTATGAAAGGAAAATTTTACTTTTTACACTGGCTGCTTCATCTATTGATATATATTGTGTATATTTATGTACGTTAGCTGTGTTGAAAGACGAACATGATGGCATATTATGAAAACATGATTTTTTTTTTTATTCTGTAAGAAAACATAAATGGGGGTGAAAATTGCGTACTCGCTGCAATTTGGGTAATGTGACGTTATGCCTTAATAAATAAATTTGGTGTATTTACTGTCTTCTGATTGGTTAAAAGTATTACTTTTATTTTCAATGTTGTCAATTTTTATGGCGACACGCCCACTCTGACGTTGTGTATTCATACGCCAACATGTGTGTACGTTGTTATTGTTACTATAAATAATATAAAAAGTTCTTTGAGCCTTATTTTTGATAGAAATTTATTTATAATGAATGGCAATAATTTATTTTGAATTTATTGAACCATAAAATTAATTTTTGACTCTTCACATTTAACATAATCCGCTTCGCGGATTATTCAATGTGAAGAGTCAAAATTAATTTTATGGTTCAATAATAAAATAAATAATAGCCATTCATTAAATAATAAAGAGACTAGATAACAGCATAAAAACAAAATTTAGTGTAATGAAAGTATAACCAACTCCACTTTTTCTTCTTTTTTTATTATTTCAAACATATATTAATGATTATTAATTAACTACTCTGTTATTGGACTTAATATCATGAAAACTGCCTATGCAATACAAAAGTGTCAACTCGACCAATACAGAATAACTCGGCCAATATTGATTTTTTTCCGTATTGGTCGAGTTCTGATCCGGCCAATACAGGATTTCGAAACGTCTCTAGTTTTTAGATCGAAAGTCATGATAAACACAAACGTAAAGTACACAGTCGTTTGGAAGACTCAGTTTTATTTTACTAATCATTAACATGCCAAAACATTGAAAACATTCAGTTCGGCATATATTTCAGACTGGAGACGGTCAGATTCATTTTAAAAAGCATTTTGTAAGCAGACAATTGAATTATTTCAGGTTTGGGCAACGAGTAGATTATCACAAAGTTCATTTCTTGAGGTACAAATCAATATACTGTTTACTTTCGCTTCTCATGTTTTGTGTAAGTGTCATTTATCTTTCAATCCGAACCAGGCATATGAATTGTTGAAGGAGGACCTGTAATTGTCCAAGTCTTCGTTTTTCGTTCAGTTGTTTTATGGATATCTTTTTCAATCATATTTTATTTTTTTGTAAATAATCCTTTTTGTTTCTGCATTACTCATGCAATGGCAGTACCTTTCAATTACTATTTATGTGTTGCGTTTAAATTTGAATTGTAACACTTTATAGTGACTGGAAAGGGTGAAAAAATCATCAGAAATGTAGAAGACACCTGGAAACAGCACCAGATCATTTGATATTGCAGCTTAAAAAAGGGAACTCAGACTTATATAGTTCCACTTCAAAGTAAAAAATGTTAAGCTCTTGTGAAATGAAATAAAAAATATGTTGACACTGTAGTTAATTAATAAAGATATCATTACGCGAGTATTTCTGTATTGGCCTTGTTATTGGACCTCGGCCAGCTGTATTGGCCTTCGGCTTCGCCTCAGGCCAATACAGCAAGCCTCGGACCAATAACAAGGCCAATACAGAAATACTCACGTAATAATATCATATTAAAATATAAGAGAATAAGGAACATTCAGATCAGCAGAAGTGTTTAAACTCAGAATTCTGCTGACATAGAAATCGTACGCTTTACATATATTATCTTACATTCTATCAGACTGTTATTTTAGTGATTTATTTTTTTTATTTCCGCATAGAGTTAAATACATTACTTCCGTAAATGCGTTCCATTGTCGTTTACTCGGTACAGTTGTTGTTAATAGTCAACAGTATGTTCACGTGAGCCTCTGAGCTTATCACAATAGTCAGAACAGCTGTTGTCAATACATGTATACTACATTTGTATTAACATCAAGATTATTCTCTTTAATCTGTACAGGAAGTTTTATTGTTGATATTTACCCTTATGTATCTAGTGTTAAATTAGGTATTTATATGACAGACCTTTCTTGGTATTCCTAATTATTGGAAGATTTATAGACAGAAAAAGTGTACCTAAAACGACAAAGTTATTTTTCATTTACCTGTATATATTATGAAAACCGGTTTTTCAAAAGTGATTATTTTCTAAGGGTTTAATATTTCGCGGTAGTGTTTTGCCATGGCTTTATTTGGACTTGTTTGTTTGCTTTTTGGCCTTGAATGTTTGTCCCTAATATTTTATTAACTATGTATTTACTTTCAGGTACCACAGATCGAATTTATTCGTTCATAGTGTGTTAATTTACGTTTTGATTGAGTTAAGCCTTCCAATTGATGTTTTATCGTGTGTTTTCTATGTTGTGATGTTATACTATTGTTTCAGAAAAGGAGAAGGTTTGGTACCATTAAAACGTTTAATCCCGCTGCAAATGTTTGCACCTGTCCTAAGTCAGAATCTGATGTACAGTAGTTGTCGTTTGTTTATGTAATTTATACGTGTTTCTCGTTTCTCGTTTTTATATATACTAGACCGTTGGTTTTACCGTTTGAATGGTTTTACACTAGTACTTTTGGGGCCCTTTATAGCTTGTTGTTCGGTGTGAGCCAAGGCTCCGTGTTGAAGGCCGTACATTGACCTATAATGGTTTACTTTTATAAATTGTTATTTGGATGGAGAGTTGTCTCATTGGCACTCACACCACATCTTCCTATATCTATAGTCAAAAGTAACTTCACGTGAGTGTTGTCTACATCCTCAAAGCGGTTGGTGAAGTTAATTATTTACAGTACAATGTATTTCCTGTTTAAATATTCATTCTGGCTTGGGTATAAAACTCTCATCAAACAAAAAATAAATCTGCAATAGTCTTTATTATACAAAACTTATCAGAAGTGAAGGTAGGTTTTGAATTTTACACTCACAATCCACATCTTTTTTTGAAAGGAATTAATGTCAACAAAGCTACTTTCAAAGTATCATAGTGTTGATGTTAAGCAGATACAAAAGCCTAGAAGCCAATCAGAAGAAAACTTTTCAATGTGAAACTGTTCAAGCACTGCAATGACTTTTACCAAATTACTATAATAGCTGATTTTCCTATATGTATGTAATGATTGCATGTTATAATGAAAATAACATAAACAAAAACAAATGTTAATTAATATATAGTAAAAGGATCATTGTCTGGATTCTTTTGGCACATGTGTATCTTATTAACATTTACTATATGATGGATCTCTCTCTACAATCTTTTTAAATTGACAAGAATGAGAAAATAGGTACACTAAATAGAGCAACAGTGCAAATATTAAAGAAATTGGAGAATAACAAAAATAGGATCAGGAGACAGGATGCAGGCTAAGGGTACGAATATCAAATCTATAAGTTAAACTTAAGATATTGAACTGAGAATTTTGAATCTCGAAAAGTCCTCTAAAATAAAAGTACATATACGAAAACGATGGTATAGAGATATAAACAAACCGTAAAACAAAATAGATTTATAGTAAATGTACTATATATTGTCTAATTGGCAATCATACCACACCTCCTTATTTTTATATAGAATTAACGAGAGTTCATGCCCTTGCAGTTATATGAGAGCTGTATCACAGGTCTGGTTGGAAGGGGGCTTAAATCCGAAACCAGTGTGTGTATGGCGAGTGCCACACACTCTGCACGTTAAATAACCTTTGTAATAACTCTCTGGAGTTAGAAGGCGCTCCATTACAAGAAAAAAGCGCTATGGCCAATTTTCCCTGAATTAACTTTACTCAACGGCAATTTTCAAATAGTTCTTTGATCTTAACTCAAATTTACAATACCATCGCTTCCCTTTTTATGATGTAATACCCTTATGTCGTATTTCTGAGCATAAAGCATAATTTGAAAGTTATAGAAATGACTCAAAACTGCAGTTATAAAAGACTTTGGCAAAGGATAAGGTATGACAAGAGCTATTTATAGTTGCACCTGAAATTGCATAAATACTTACATTATTGAAGCCATCCAAAATTATGTTATTTTCATTGATAAATGGATAGGTTGAAATATAATCTGGACACTTTAGTGCAGAAAGGTCACTTTTGATGTCATACATATGTTGAAATTGATATATTTGACCTAAATGGCCATTTAACACATACTTTTTGGACAAAATAGATATAAGTCTTATCCAAAAAGATCTTTTACACATATTATCGTCTTTGTAAAGTACACCGACTAGTTATTTCTTTTCGGGTAAAGCCTTGGTTCATATCTAAATTCTAATGACAAGATCTCAAAATTAGGCTATTAAGACAAGTTTTTTCAGATGTTATTTGTTATTTTGTCTTACTTTTAATTTTTGAATAAACGAGAATGACATATATTCTAAACAAAACCAAAATTCCGTTGGTGATAAATCTATGTTTTGCCTGGAAGATACAAAACAAATCATTATGGTTTTAAATGTCTCCAGATGCAAACATTTACAATAAGATGTAGAATTTGTATATCTTACAAAAATTGTCATATACAGCTACGAACAGCAATGAAAATCATTTTGCCTTTTCGTCGTCTTTCGTTTTGTTTTTTTTTGCCATGGCGTTGCCAGTTTCTCTTCGATTTATGAGTTTTGATTGTCACCAAGGCATCGTCTGGCTCTTTTTTTGATATTATGGATGTGTGAAAAATTGTTTCTAAAAGCTTCCAGTAGTATTGTTCAGTCTTGTTTATATTAAAATTTCTATGAGTTTAATGATTTTTAAAAAAAAAAAAATTTGACCCATGAGTGAAACCAATTTATGGGAACCTACTGTACTCCTTTCTGCCCCTATAGAAGAGTAAACAAATTAACATTTTAGAGTGAAAAAAAGTTTAAAGATGTTTTTTGAAACAAGGTTTTAATCAAGAATATTGAAAATGTCTCTTTTGAAAAATTTAAGGAAGAATGGTATGACAAAATTACGACAAATGATAAAAATAAATTACGTACAGACAGAATGTTCAAAAATGTATATGGTGCAGAAAATTATCTGATTTTAATATACCTGTTAGATACAGGAGTGATTTAGCAAAATTTAGATGTGGTGTAGCGCCCATCACAATTCAAACTGGTCGTTACGAAAATATTGATATAGGAAATAGAATATTTTTTAATTGTACTGATGACGTTGAAGATGAAAAACATGTTTTGTTAAACTGTCCTGTATATGCAGATATCTGTATTGTTGTTTTTTTTATCATGCTAGTGTTGTTGATGAAAAGTTTTTAGTATAAATATATATATATAGCCCCGCTCGTTAGGTTGATTTTCTAGGGACTTTATATATATATATATATATATATATATATATATATATATTTATTTTAATTTTAATTTTAATTTTTTTTTTTGCTTTTGCTTTTACTTTTTTTTTTGTGTGTTTTTGTTATATTTTATTTTTGTTTTGTTTCTTTTGTTAACCCTAATAATAAGTGAGAGAGAAAAATGTTACATGGGGTTAAATTCAGTGTTAATTTTTGGAATGGGGTATTTTGGTCTTTAATCATTGAACTAAGATTGGTATATCAATGTGTGCTCATACGCACACAGCAACTAAACGATGACATCATTAATGCAAAATTGTAGGTAAATAATAAGATAACATTTTAAATTCGTCTGTCACATTGGGTCTGTCTATTATACAGTAAGTTTCATTTCTACACATTAAAAATCTCGTCCTTGCTGAAAGATTTTCCACTGAATGTAAAGATCATTTGTCTACACGTAACTTGCAGAACGTATAGAAATCACAACCCCAAATTTTATGGTTTATGGTGAGCTGGGAAGATACCCTATTTCAGTTACCGTCAAGTCACGTAAGATTAGTTTCTGGTGTCGCTTACAAGAAGGAAAAGAGAGCAAAATATCATGTTTATTATATAATCTGTTATATGTTAATCTCAATAATTATGGTTATGAAAATAAATGGTTTTATTGCATAGCAATATAATATTTCCCACAGAAAGTAACCAAAAGTTAGCGTGCAATAAAATTTTAATATTGCACTAGTGCAATAAATCTTCAAAAATTATGACATCATCAACGACAAAATCTTAGTTTAAACCAATTTTTACTTTCAAATATTATATTGCTATACAATAAAAGGGTTATTGCATGAATATTGGGGAATATTGTCCTCGTAGAACATATATTGCACTCGCAAGCTTGTGCAATATAAATTTCTACTCGGGACAATATTCTAATATTGCATGCCTTATGTAAATTTAGATGTGGAAATCACCGTTTGCCAATTGAGACGGGAATGTGGCACAACATACCAAGATCTGATAGATTGTGTCACCTTTGCGACTCAGTTGACATCGGTGACGAATACCATTATATTATGTCTTGTAATTTTTTCAAAGACGATAGAAACAAATATGAAGACCGTACTTTGACCTATAATGGTTTACATTTATAAATTTTGACTTGGATGGAGAGTTGTCTCATTGGCACTCATACCACATCTTCTTATATCTATTTACCGCAATATTGAAAATCTAATGTAAATGTTATAAAATTTAAACAAGTATATTCAAATCGAAATTGTGTTGAACATGAGAAACTGTAGATTTATTAAATGTATTTCTGTGAAAATCTATCCTTCTGGTTAAAACTATTGTATATTTATTTATCTTTTGTCAAAATATATATTTATTTATCTTTTGTCAAAATATATATTTATTTATCTTTTGTCAAAATATATATTTATAATATTAATTAACAATAATTTGTATTTCACACATGCTATATTCAATATTTGTTACTATTGTAATATTTCTTCTCTGTAGCTATGTATTTGGTTTATGAGAATAGAAATCAGTCAGTCAAAATCCAGATAATAAAGATGTTTTATCACTTTCCTCCGTATCTGAGTTTTTATCGGGAAACCTACGAAGCATAGTGGAATTTGATTGTCAGTAATCAAACTAATGTATTGACAAAATTTTCTACTTTTTTTACCATATGATAAACAATAGTGTGCCGTATTAAAGATTTTTACCATATGATAAACAATAGTGTGCCGTATTAAAAATTTGGAAAGAAAACTTAAAGAACATGATATGTTTATTATCTTTTTTAATTTGTACTTGTGCTTTCGCTTTATTATAAACCGTTATTTTGAGTTTGTTTTACCTTTATTTTCGAGTTTTATTTTGTTATTTTGGAGTTTTAAAACTGTTGTTCTATTAAGGATAATACATTTTAAATGTTTTTGTAAAAGTTTGCTTTACAAGACATCGGGAACCAACATGACTTAAATCACCTATATAAGAGGAAATAAATAGCTCTACTTTGAAAGGAAAAAGCGAAGACAGTAGATACATCGCAAAATTTTGTCATGTTTGCTAAAACAAATTGATTAAAACACGAATGTAAACATTCAAAAGAGCTTAATATAGTAATTGAAATAGACAAGCATACCATATTTTCTGCAACGTTTTCATATTTTAGAATAAGTCGACATTTTTCAACAATTAAAAATAGTATTTATTTTGTATTGCAATTTTAAAACCAAATGAGTATATATATAAAAAACTATACACTTCATCGTTAATAAAGCAATAACAGAGGTACGAAACATTTTTGAAGAAATCTATAATTCAGGTAAATTTCACACTACAATGTTTACTGGTTGTTGTTGTTCTCTGAAATACAAATATCACCAATATTGAAATCGCTTAATAGTAAAATCAATATATTTAAACAGTGTATACCAAAAAAATCTTCTTACCTTCTTACGGTTCCTGGCACGAATGTCATCCCTTCTATTTATATAATCTCCAGGTGCTTTTGTTCCCCATATTCTGTATGCGATTCTTATGTACGAGAAGTTAATAATAATCAGTGGTAATATGTATTGTATGCATAGAAGATACACAAAATAGTATCTTCCAAAATCTTTATGCGGAAAAAACGGACGACAGAAAGGTTTTGTTTTTCCAGTTGCGTTCTCTGGGACTTGAGTAACTTTCATATACAGTGCTTGAGGAATGCTTGAAACTGTCCCAAAAACCCATATAAAAACTAAAATCACAGCGGCAACAGATTTCTTAAAACCGGCTTTCAGTGGATACAGTACAGCGATATATCTATCTATGGCAATACACGTTAAGGTGAAAATACTTATGTTTACGGACAAGTCTTTGACAAAAGGTGCAACCCAACACATAAAATCGGCGACAACCCATCTCTGCAATAAAGCTGCTTGGAATTGAAATGGAATGGTGAACATACCCAAAATGACGTCAGCAAATGCTAAATTTGCAATAAAAATATTAGTTACTGTTTGCATCTTTTTATTAATGATGATGACACTTATTACCAAACTATTTCCAATTATAGCAGCGACAGAAATGCTCCCGTATAAAATTGCCAACAAAGCGATAATACCAACTGGTACCGGGTATAGGTCAGATATTGTCGAGTTGACCAGCGGTCCTGTTCTATTCCATTCCATGATAAAATTTGTAATAGTTATCTTATTAGATGCTATAGTACCAACAGTACGGACTGTTCGAGGTTTGTGTTCTTTCTACTAACTATTGTAATCCAGAACTACTTTCAGCATTGTATAACACTTCTCTGCATAATGATGAACCACTTTGAACTTTTATACGTCACTCAAAGTTTTTGTTTGCCTCGTCATTAAAATATGTTCTTTGCTTCCCACGCCTTGAAATTAACAAGAATTGTGAATAGCTCTGATACTATTCTTTACATATAGCAGGCTGATTGAATCAATAGAGGAAAAAAGCTCTAACGGAAAGCGCCTGCAGTTCTTTACATTTTTATAATAGCAAACTAACAGATAGTTCGAGCGAAAATGTAATTTCTCCAATCACCCAATAATAAAATTATTAGTCGAGTAATTACTTCCCCGAATTGGATTTATTTGTAGATTTTAAAAAAACTTGTAATTATGGGCCGCTCAGGGACCTGAAGAACTGTTACAATTATTCTGTGGATTTATAAGTAAATCGTATTATGTATAAAGCTCTCATCTTCTTATTCACATCCAATATAGATCACTGCTGAAATTCTTCACTAGAAGACTATTATCACGAGTTAAGTGCGACATAAAACTGAGAAACTGTGAAAGATAATAGAAGTATGGTTTAAAACAGACAGCCTTTACCTAATTTGTTTTCAATACATGTATATATTATTCGTTATCCGACTTGCCGTAGATAATTATTTTTTTTGGAATTGTACAACGACATTTTTTTTTTGCTAGAAATAACAAAAATGAATAGTTTATCAAATAAATAAACATTACAGCATGTGGTAGGGTGATTGAAGTGTTAGTCATTTAATACGGATGGGTATAGTATTTTTCTAAAATTACATAAAAAATGAAAAATCTATCCTGTACCATGTTTCTAGTACGGAAGCCATAAAGGGATACTAGAGGTGGGCTTCGACAATATTATTAACTTGGCAGCTTTTTATTTCACCTTTTTTCGTATTTATTTTGTCAAGGATCACAAGAGAATTTGAAATACAGTCACATCAAATAAAGTCTAAATATGTGAAAAGATAGTAAGGTTCCAATACTGTATATGATGTCGCTGTATGAAATAGTTTTTGTGAAGTACAACAACTGATATCGGAGTGTAGGACGGCATGATTTTTATATCAGCAGGTTAACCATTTTAGCTTGCTTTCTTTTAACTTCTCAGTAATAATAAAGACTTTTTTTAAAAGATAAAATACTTTGTTAAATTATTGTAAAACCACTTAAGAAAATATACAAAAGTCAAAGATTCTTTAGATATATTGTTACAGTTTTAAGGACTTTGCAAAAGATTAATATAGATATAGGAAGATGTGGTATGAGTGCCAATGAGACAACTCTCCATCCAAGTAACAATTTATATAGGACCACTTTAAAAAAATAGTTTCTCTTATAAGCATGCATTAACTGATAATTAGAAGCTTAAGGCTATATATAATTCAAGCAAAACTGGTATGAAATGTCCAAATAGCAAACCAAACAGACACTTACAATTTAAGCCTCAGTCACTCATTCATGATTTTTATTGTCGTTCTTGATATAGGACCATTCCCGATTAAAATTTGTCAAAAGTCGGATCAAGATCCTGTAATTCATGGTTGGAATATCAAACTTTTATCCAAATTTGTTAAAATATTAATTTAATCACGACAACAATCAGATATTGTTCAGAAAGATTCCCGATTCAGCCGTTTCCAGCCAAATTCGTTCCGATTATCCCGTTCTGAATCCGATTCTGCTTCCATTGGTATCTTTCGCATGGTAAAAAAAAAGACGGAATCTGTCCTGATAGCATATCGTTCTCGTGAATGCGATCCGACATGATCAGAAGTTACCAGATAGTGAACCTATGTAGATGGAAGACATTCGGCAAGATCTAGATGTAATCTATGGGGTGAGAGCGAAGCTCGAATCCCCATATGGAATTTACTGACCCCATATATATCGTATTAGGTCACTAGCACACCGTGTAACGAATTGATCTTATCGACTATCTTCACATGTGGTATTTAGACTAGCGGCCTATCAAAGTGATTAAGTCTTCAGTACTTAGCACCTACTTCCATTTGTCCATACAAAAAAAAAAAAACAAATGCCAACAATAACAACTTGTTGGCTTTAAATTTGTTTTATGAATTTATTTCAATAATTCATTATCAATTTCTTCGTCTGTTGAAACCTTTCAGATTTCTTTTTTTTTGTTTTGAAAGAGAAGTAACTCCTTACTAACCCCATATGGTTACTACTAAACATTTTATTGAAAATGATTTTATCAATCACATATCACAGTGTTCATTTGATAGTGTATTAGAAATTGATGACCCCGAAGAAGCATTGTTGTCATTTTAAAATAATTTTACTAAAGTATTAAATCATCATGCTCCGCTCATTAAAAAGATAGTAAAACGTTTGTATCAAAATGAGTGGATGAATGATGAAATTCTAGATAGCATGAGAAAACGTGATTTTTATCATAAGAAAAAAGATATGTATAGTTATAGACTCCGGAGAAACAAAGTCAAATATCTCATCGAAAACTCTAAACAAAATTATTATACCAATATCAAAGCAAACAAAAAGGGCAACAGTAGCCCGGCTTTGGCTATACTTTTTGTACCTTTTTGGATTATAGTTCTTCATCTTTTTTAAATAAGCTTTGGATTTTCAAATATTTTGGCCTCGAGCATCACTGAAGAGACATTAATTGTCGAAATGCGCATCTGGTGCAGAAAAATTGGTACCGTTAATGTTATTACTACCACTGGGTTGATACCTCTGTTGGTGGACTGTTAGTCCCCGAGGGTATCACAAGCCCAGTAGCCAGTACTTCGGTATTGGCATGAAAATACGGATTTTTTTTTTATTAAAATTTGCTGTTACAAAATGTTAGAAATTATTTTAAATTAAGGAATGTATCTCCCTCATGCAAAGCTCTGATTCCTTGCCCGGCTTTGGCTATACTTTTTATACCTTTTTCGATTATAGTTCTTCATCTTTTTTAAATAAGCTTTGGATTTTCAAATATTTTGGCCTCGAGCATCACTGAAGAGACATTAATTGTCGAAATGCGCATCTGGTGCAGAAAAATTGGTACCGTTAATTTTATTATGGAAGCACCTTCATACTGTCAGCGGAACCGACAATCATACCAATATTAAAATCATAAGTGATTGTACCAAAAATGAAATTATAGATCCAAAAAGCATAGCTGATGTTTTTAATGCTTATTTCACAAATATCACAGATAATCTTAATATAAATCAAAACAACAACAATAGTTGTTTTAACAAACTTGATGATTTCATATCGGGTCATGCACCAAATAACGTGTATTTTTCTATACCACTTATGAGTTATGATTTTGTTTTTACAACTAAAAGCACTAGATGAATCAAAAGCAACACGTCTTGATACCATAAGTGCAAAGTTTTTAACGATGTCTTCTCATGCTATTTCACTACCACTTTGTCACATTTTTAACTTTTAAAGTATTAAAAAATGTATTTTTCCATCTTCGTTTAAACTGGCAAAAGTCATACCAGTTTATAAGAACAAAGGTTCAAAACAGGATGTTTTTAATTACAGACCAATTGTAATTTTACCACTCATTTCTAAAATCTTTGAAAAACATGTGAAAACACACTTAGTAAATTATCTTAATAAATACAACTTATTTTTATAGAATGCAGTCAGGCTTTCGCGCAAACCATTCTTGTCAAACTGCGTTAACAGCTTTATTGGATAAATGGCTTAAAGCCATTGATGATGGCGATCTTATTGGGGCAGTGTTTCTAGATCTAGCAAAAGCCTTTGATCTTCTCAATCATGAACTGCTTATTCAAAAATTAAACAAATACAAATTTGCTTATACTTCGCTACGTTGGATAACATCATATTTGGCTGACAGATATCAGATGGTATCTATTTCAAATACATTTTCAGACGTACAAAAACAAAAAACGGGTGTGCCTCAAGGATCCGTTTTAGGACCTGTGTTGTTTTTAATTTTTATAAATGATCTTCCTTTATCTAATCCTAATCATAACACTGATTTATTTGCTGATGATAGCACCATATCAGTCATTGGACAAAACAAAAGTTGCATCAGTCAAACACTTAATACGGTTTTACAAGATATCTTTCGCTGGTGTGATGACAATTTAATAGCTGTAAATGTATCTAAAACGAAAGCTATATGTATTGGTTCTAAACAGAAGCTTTCAGTTACATCAAAATGAAAACATTAATCTTGCCATAAATGGACAACAAATTAAAAAAAGTATATGCGAAAAGGTTCTAGGTATTTTTGTTGATTCATCTCTACCTTGGTCTTCTCATATTGATGACATAATAAAAAAAGTTAACTCTTCTTTAGCTTTACTAAAAAGGAAAAAGAAATACTTAAATCACAAAGCTAGACAAATGTTCTATAACGCTTACGTTTTACCTCATTTAGATTATTGTTGTTCAATATGGGGAAACTGCAATAACTTTCTATTAGATAGTTTTCTAAAACTGCAAAAGAGGGCAGCAAGAATAATTTTAGACGAACATGATTACAGCAAACCTTCAAGCGAATTATTTCACGAATGTTACATTTTACCGATTACACAAAGAATACATTATTATAAATCATTACTCGAATGTATAAGGCAAAACATGGCTTAGCTCCAGAATATATGTCCAGTCTTATTTTATCAGCTTCTGCAAATCAAAAATACAATACGAGATTTTCATCTTCAGATAATTTTATAATTCCAAAACCAAATACAGAGCTGAATAAGTCTAGTTTTTTGTACAGTGTACCAAAAGTATGGAATGCTCTTCCTAATACAATTAAAAAATCAAACACAGTATTAGAGTTTAAACATAACTCCAAATCTATATTCTTTAAACATTACCAAGATATTTGTACGGTAATGCCATATAATAATTGTTTATTGTATTTAAATTGTATTGCATCTTTATTTATCATTATTATTGAATTTGTATTGTTTATTTTAATGTAATTGTTATTGTATTAAGAGAGCTTTATTGAAAATTGGTGTAATCCAAATGAGTTACTCTCTCTAAATAAAGATATTATTATTATTATTATTATGGTAACTAAGCCCATATGGTAAATAGCCCCATATTTTTTAGGACACCCTATATCAAATATATGTAGTCACCACGTGTAGTCCTTTAACCAATCATATCCCCAAAAATCTATAGGAGGTAAGATAATAAATAATATGAAATATGCTTTGGATTTTTACAAACTTTACATGAAACGAGATGAGATATTCTTGGAATTATTCAAGTCCTTATATGAAATTATATGAGATAAAATATGAAGGGGATTATGTAATTCTTTACATTGTATGCTTGGGATTGTTCAATTCTTTACATTGTATGCTTGGGATTGTTAAATTCTTTACATGATATGATTGGGATAAATGTAAGCGTTTCCTTTTGCGATATCTAATTTTTTATCAATCAAATGAATTACAGTAATTAACGGATACAGTTATAAAAAACTCCTTGCGTCTTTGCTTGACAGAGAATTTCTACTTCATAGAGGTGCAATTAGAATTTAAAAAAAAAACGCGTTGCATTACAGATATTAACGTAGAATTACATCAGATTTTAAACCAACCAGAAGAATAACATTTAGACTAATATAATTAAAAACAAATTATGGGCAATTTAAACATGATTTTGTGTCACAGTAACTTAAACCTACTGGACAAATCATACAAACATGTGTAGTTATCATTCTATAGATATTCATGTGAGATCAAATCTAACAGCATCTGCATATGAAATATTTTATTTCCTAGTTCCTATGATATGTTAGGGTTTGCGTTTCTTATCGGAATTTTCTGGATAGAGGGTTTCTGCTGACAAGGATTTATTAAACCTAGTACCTTCATTTCTACGATTTTTTTTCGTACGCTATTATGATTGGTTGACCATTTTACAATATCTGTGTCACAGATGACCACATATATTTGGTAGGGTTCGTGTTGCTTGGTTTGTGGTTTTCTGTGTAATGGTTTTTGGACTGTTTAATTTGTGAAGTTTTTTTTTCTTTGACTTCTGGTTTTGATTGTCCCTAGGTTTCTTCTTCTTCTTCAGTGTGCTAATGACCTAATACGATAAATATGGGGTCAGTAAATTCCATATGGGTTCGCCTTGGCTGGCTTACCAAATGCATCTACACGAATGGTTAGAACTCCCAGATAAATGTTTAAGTTTTACGGCATATGGTACAGATTGGCAAATGGGGAGGTGTGTGTACTTATAGCTGATTTGACCCCATATTGAGTGCCCGTTTAAAGACAGACTATCTGGCCATATTTTGCTCGTTGTTGTTTTCTTGTTTGTATGAGTTTTTTTTTCCGAGGAGATTGATATGGTCTTTTGAACTGTGCCGTATTTTGGTCTTTCCCATCCCTTTTTATGGATTATGATGTAATAGTTGTACTTTAAGGGAAAAAACATTTTATAGTTTAATTTGGAATATTGTATGAAAATATCCTATCCTATCTTCTAACTTTACTTTATCTGTCGATCTTACTGAAGCTTTTCAATATTTGAGGAACTAAAGATAAAGAAGATATTTCCATAAAGTTAAATTATTTATTCTCACCAGCGCTAGGTTCACCACATTTATATTAAAATTTATCTTTCTAGCCGTTCTGATGAACAATATCAGGGTTGTCATAAATGCTTGTAGAACAGATGGACTTATTGGTTTGCAAACTTTAATTTCAAATCAACACAAGGAATTGTTCTACGTATCAAAAGTACAATCTACTCGAAGTATATGAGATATTAATCATAAATTGGTAGCAAAACTATTATCCTAATTAAAATTACAGATATTTCTAGACACTAATATATGACCTTATTCTTATAATGTTCTATAGATGTCTTTTTAATATCAGTTCACGAAGATTATTATCCAATAAAAACATTCATATATCATTTCGCGCACACCGTTCGAATAATTTACATTTGTTAAGTACAAATAACAGTGAATATAAATCGTTACTTACTTGAAATCGGAAACGACACGAGGTTTTCTAATTACACAGTTCTACGTCAATGCCAAGAGTATTCGGTATAAAATTTTATTGTGCAGAAAATAAAAAAAATCCTTTGTTAACACCAAACAACCATCAGTAGGAATTGTAACAAGTTTTTATTGGCGGTCGGCATTGTGCTGTCAGTCGTCTAAATCTTCTGGTCCGAATTTTACTTGTCATGGAAGACCAAGAACCAATTATGCAAAACCCTTTTCATTAGGAACAAAAAAATAGATTAATTAAAACAAAATGGGCGAGGAATAAAAGAAAAAAATATTTTAAAAGGATGTACATAAGGTAAACTGTTCTTTGGAGAGTTGGAATCTCCGTGTTTATCTATTTATTATTTTAGAATGTATTCACTGAAAATGTAAAGTAAAAGTATGGATCTCTTGTTCATTCGTCGACCTGTTTATGTTTTTTTTATGGTTCTTCATTTCTCAACACTCAATTCTGAAGTTATTTTTTTTGTTGCTTCCCTCAAAAAAGCGACCATGTAACATTACGTAACATAGAAAGAACATAATCTTTTTTTTGCAGATACTTGAAAATTAAAAAGAAATTTTGCCTAAATCATGAGAGAAACAGATTCACGTATCTCGTGCGATACGATTTTTTTTCAACTCTCGACATTTAAATCTTTAATATTTAAAATGCTCGTCAAGACTCGTGTTTTAAAATGTGACTGTCTCGGGATGTAAAATACTTGATAACACTCGATTCAGTGGTAGAATCTATATTTTATAAATTGATGTCAATGCACAAGCCTTGAATTCTGGTTGTACATGTATGCATGCATTCACTAGAAGTGGTAAATTTAAGTCAAACTTTATCTGAATATTAGCTTCATGCAAAGCTACTCCTGGAATTGATCTTCAAATGCTAATGCTTAGGTTAAAAATTCTGAAAAAGCAGAGATGAAAATCAAATAATATCAGAAACAACAAAGACAACAAAGTTAACCTAGATAACGATTGAACATTAAAATATCCATAAAACCAGAGATAATATCAGTCTGTAAAAGGAGAAGTTTATTCTGCACTACATGTTGTCATCATTGATATCCTCATTTATCATAGCATTTGTTATACCAGATTTGATTGACCGAGAAAATATTTTCATTTCAATCTATTATTCAATACATGTACACATTTGTGAATGTGAAAAAGATCCCCGATGGTATCAACAGCTCGGTAGTCAGTACTTCGGTACTGACAGGATTTATCATTGACAAACCTGATGAACTTAAATCCAGAAAAGCGCTTTGGACGCATTCAATTTATATATGTTGTTTTTTTGGGTTTTTTTTTTTGCATTTTTGGTCCTTTGTTTCACTGAATGCTCTTTTGTTGTCATGGATAAAGGTGATTTTGTCGTAAAAAATAGCCTATAAAACCTATTAAAGAAGTATAAAGTTCAAATAAAAATGTGTCGACAAATAGAATAATAAAATTAAAAATAATGTCCCATTAATCATGCATTTTTTCATTACTGTTTTTAGGTCATCAGATTGTTTAATCGTTTGAACTTTGACATTTTGCCGTTGTTCGATTTAGTTGTCTGAACCGACGTCATTACTTAATGACCAACCGATCAGTTCAAATTTTCATATTTCATATGATCTTAGACCGAGACGGTTTTCTTTTGATGAAAGTTTAATAGTCGTTTTTTAACATGGATTAATCATCTTCAGAAATGGTGCTACTTGAAATCCTTATCAAAATCATTGTCCGATGACTACATACTATTAATAGCTATTTTGCTGTTGTATTTAGAACAGTGTAACAGGCAATTATTTTTTCCATCACGCAATACTCCTGATTTCTTTACGGTTTTACACGCATTACTGAAGAAACGTTGTTTTGTTTTGAAGACTTCGTGCAATAACTGTTAGAATAAATTGAATATCGTTTTATGCTGAAAGTGAGTGGTTATGTAGCCATTTTTAGCGTTAAAACAAAAACAAAAACCAATAACAGAATAAAAAAATAAAAAACACACACACAAAAAGACAAAAAAATATAAAAGAGAACATTTCGTCACAAACCCATTTTTCAAGCTTTAACTCTTGATTAGAACTTTGGTACCCTTACAAATTTTCCAAATTCCGAAAAAAAAAAAAAAAAAAATACTACAGCAAAAGTTTTTACACTCATTCATTTTCTATTAGAAAATTTAAGACCTTTGTCAAAATTGAAAATCGAAATCTTAATTGCGTATAAACAGATATAAATCAACTACTGTATAAGGGTGTTAAATTCCTAAACTAAGAAATGAAAGAGGATATACCTCCTTATTGTCAATTCAAGGACAGATTGGAGAATCAATATCATTGTACAGCTGTTGACTACTAGAGGGTCATTGGTTTGATATTGTGCATGTATTTTAAAATGTGGGTCGTAAATCAGCTTAGATCCATGACGGTCAATAACTTGAGAGCTTTTTTTTTCATGGTGTGTAGGGTTTTTTATTAATGAATTAATACACTGATCAGATAAAAGTTGATTAAAACTTCTTGGTTGGTTAAATTGGGTTTACGGCATTAAAATTCCCTCTTAAATAACTATCAAACCATATTTTATATTGAACTCGTCCATGTCCATACAATAATAAAGATTCAAACTTAAGAACGAAGGTGCTATAAATGCAAGAGTGTATCAATTTAAGTTTGAAAAGTTTAGTGTTTATGATCAATTAGATCTCGTCAACATAGTCAATGCAATGGAATACTTGAGTGAAAACAGATTTTTCAGAGAAATTAATTTAAATAGCATCAAAATATGTTTACCTATAAACACATATTATTGTCATATAAATCTTGATATAACGAAAATTGTATTTAATGAATATTATTGATCTTCAGGTTAAACGTGTTTGATGAATATTGATTGTCTATTCACAATATATTATGTATGTTTCATTTTGTATTTCTTTATGTAAGAATCTTAATGTCGCCCTGTTGTATAAGAAGTAACAGTTTACTAAAGTTATTAACATAGAATAACTCTTAATAGGTGTTTTATTTACAGGATGTTGTCCATAAACAGTTATTACATATTCATAGATATCATCTGCAATCATTAGAATAGCTAGGGTATCAACGACATTCTAAAACAAACAACACCACAGAAGCTGCAATTAGAAAATTTTCATGTAAAAGACAATAACATTAACGGTACGAAGTTTACTGCAACAGATGCGCACGTCGACTATTCATGTCTCTTCATTGATGCTCGAAGACAAAATATTTGAAAGTCCAAAACCTAATACAAACGTTAAAGAACTGATAAAACCAAAATGGACCAAAAATGAAAGCCAAATCCGGATAAACTATTTATATTTGGGAAGTAACTCTATTGAATCTCTGGTCCAAAACTTACTTTAGCGCTCACATACATGTTTAATCCCACCACATTATCTATGTGCCTGTCCGAAGTCAGGAGCCTGTAGTTTAGTGGTTTTCGTTGGTTCATGTTTGTCATATTTGGGGTTTTTTTGTAAATTGTTTTGTTATACATTAGGCCATTAGTTTTCTCAATTGAACTGTTTCATATTTTTTCTGTCGGGGTCTTTTATAGCCGACTATACGGTATGGGTTTTCTCATTGTTGAAGGCCGTACTGTTACTTATAATTGCTTACATCCACTGAATTTGAACTTTGGTGGATATTTGTCTGTAAATTAAACTACATCTCTTTATTTTTATATTAACTGTTCAATCCGTTTATCCCTAACTGTAACTTTGTATTCACTCAAAAAGCTATAATCATATAATATATCGTAACATATTTTTAATGAATATTGATGATTTATTCACGATAGACTATGTACGTTTCATATATAAAGTGTTTCTTCATATAAAGTTGTTAATATTGTCCCGATTTAATATTGTATTAAGTAATAATAGTTTTTGTTTTTGTTTTAAATTTTAACATGTAGCAAATCACATTTAAGGTGTTATACTTACGGTACAGGTTGTTGACCTTAACAGTTATCAAATTATTAATAATTAACAATATTTCTTTTTATTGTTAACTGTATAATTGTACTCTAAATAAAATGTACTTTTTGATTAGAATAGTTGGAATATCAACGACATTCCAAAACAAACACCAGAGGTACTACAATTAGAACATTATCATGTTCGAGATAAAAGTATGTTAAATCTTGAGGCCAAATATCTCTAACTGTATTTTATTCAGTCATATTGCGTTTTATGTATATACATACACAAGACTCATTAATGGAACCAATGGGGTTGGTTATATTCGAACACTATCTAATATAACCTCCTTGATGGAACCTAATTTTGAATATTAAGTAATGTGGTGCATACGTCATTGAGAAGTAGCTACTCTTACATATTTTCGAAAGGTAGTAGTGCATTCGCTGTGTTCGGACAGCAATGTCAACATTTTGCAAGGAAAGTATTTCCGATCCATAAATATTTCGCTTAGAAAATGAACTCATTTTTAGAAGATTGGTGTATTGGGAGACACATAACATGTTTAAAATATTATTATTAAATATATTTCTTGTGATTTATTTGTCTTAAGGCAAAGTACACTTAATTAGCTGATGAAATTTTGGGCGCATTGAATGAATGAATGAATCTTTTATTCTCATAAACTAAATACAAAGTTACAGAGAATGGTACATATATATACATAAATAGACTAACTACACGCATGTGTGAAATACTACTGTAAGTTACATATTTTAACTAGGAGGACATACTTTCACATTAATAATTTTAATAAATTTACACAGTTTTTCTAATTGTACAGTATTTGTAGAATTGAATAAAACATAAAATTTGTATGTGTTTGGATTTTTCCAAAAATAATTAGATAACAATTTTGTTCTATCTGTTTTAAGTGCTTCGCAAGTCATAATGTAGTGGTATTCGTCACCAATGTCAGTTGAGTCACAAAGATGGCATACTCTATTGTCTCTTGCAAGACCCTGCCATCTTCCTGTCTCAATTGGCAATCGGTGACTACCACATCTAAATTTGCACAATGTATACAAATGGTTATTTGACAAAATATTAAAATATTTCTCAAACTTAATTTCTGTCTTAAAAATTCTATAACATAACCCTTTTGGTGAAGCATCTATATCTGACAAACATGACTGTTTATATTGGTCTTGCAATTTTTGTTCAACACTTTTTGATACCCATTTATAAGCCAATTGCATATTCCATATGTTTGACATTCCACAGCTGTCTAGAATATTTTTTATATAAACAAGCCACTTGTTTTCATATCCATACATTGTAAAATTAACGAATAAAAGTTTATATAGTAGACAAGATATTTTACTTTCTTTATCATTTAATAATCTGCCCCAGAAATTTATCATACGAACTTTTGCCTTTAATGATATAGGATATCTGCCAAGCTCAGCATAAACAATAAAATTGGGTGTACTTTGTTTTAAATGTAGAATCATCTTACAAAATCTGAGGTGAATACGTTCCAATAAATCAAAATTTTCAAAACCCCAAATTTCTGAGGCATATAGAAGAACTGGCACTACAGCTTTATCAAAAATATCTAACTGACACTCTACAGATAAATTGTTCTGTCTGCATTTTTTTAAGGCAGAGTACATTGCTTTCATACCTTGCTCATATAAATATTTTCGTGTTGTCAAAAACGAACCACTTCTTGCGAAAAATATACCAAGATACTTGTAGTCTTTGACTATTTCAATTTTACTATCATCTATAAAAAATTCAAGTTTTGTGGAATTCTACCACCTGAAAAAATTAGTATTTTTGTTTTTTCGACATTAACAATCAGCTTCCATTTTTTACAGTAACTTGAGAAAGCATTTAACATATTTTGTAAATCAGAACTGGTTTCTGCTAACAGAACAGTGTCATCAGCATATAAACATAAAAATATTTTTAAGTAAACGTTAAGCTCATTTTCTAAATTTGAATTAATAGAAGTCAAACCAGATAAATTAGATCTCTCTAAAAAATCTTGGAGATCATTTAGATATACTGAAAATAAGGCAGGAGATAGGATTTCCCCCTGTCGAACACCGATTTCGCATGGGAAAAAGGCTGATTTCTCATTATTATGAATTACACATGACTTTATATCTTTGTACATGTTCTGAATAATTCGATAAAATTTACCATCTATGCTATTATTTAGCAGTTTGCATAAAAGTAAATTTCTCTGAATGGAATCAAACGCGCGTTAGAAATCAATAAAAGCACAATGTAACTTTTTCTTCTTTACTTTCAATAGTTCAAATAATGCGTACAACGAAAATATATGGTCATTCGTGCTATATCCATGCCTAAAACCTGCCTGATTTTCGTGAAGTATTAAAAGTTGGTCTAGGTAATCACATAGTTTTGTATTCAAGATAGAAGTAAATATTTTCCCGAGGCAAGATAAAAGTGTTATTGGCCGGTAATTCTTCGGCTCTGATTTACTAACATTGTTTTTAAACACTGGAATTACATTGCCTATAAGTAGATATAAGAAGATGTGGTATGAGTGCCAATGAGACAACTCTCCATCAAAGTCAAAATTTATAAATGTAAACCATTATAGGTCAAAGTATGGTCTTCAACACGGAGCCTAGGCTCACACCGAACAGTAAGCTATAAAGGGCCCCAAAAATTACTAGTGTAAAACCATTCAAACGGGAAAACCAACGGTCTAATCTATATAAAAACGAGAAACGAGAAACACTTATGAACCACATCAACAAACGACAACTACTGAACATCAGATTCCATGCCTCAGGTAAAATACCGGTATCAAAAATCAAATTAAAAAGATACACATAAACATCACACAATAGATCAACAGTTGAACATATGTATTCATTTATTATCAAATCATCTCCAGGTGATTTGTTATTTTTAACATTTTTGATAGCTTTGATAACTTCGTCTTTTGTAATACTTTTGTTCAAAAAATCATTTGATTCCTCGTGATTAATATCGAAATTAGGTTCCGATTTTGCCTCATAATCTTTATTTTCATTCATATCCTTAAAGAAATGAAAAAGAGATTGTAAGTCAATCTCATTATTAACTGTCTTTTTTTTCACGTTCAAAAGTTTCCAAAATTCACGGGGGTTTTTGGTTCTTAATTTTTTCATTTTTTGTCTAAAATCAAAATTAAAAAGACGAATGCTATCGCTCATAGTTTTCTTATAATGTTTTTCACTATTTCTTAATCGTTGCTTAAATACATTAGAGCCATAATGTTTAAATAATCTTAATGATTTTCTATATGCTTGTCTACTTTTAATACAATCTTTATTAAACCAGTCCTTGTTATTATTATTATTATTCTCATATTTAGACATATTGACATGTACACCAAACGTTTTTTTAGCAGGTTTAAGAAGAATATTTGTTACATCATCTACTATAACATTTATACAGTTTTGATCTACAACATCTAGATTTTCACTCTAATAGACGTGAAAATAGTTCATCAACCTCATCAGTATTTATGTTACCTTTGAATTCTAATATTTTTTCATGCTCCCATTTACCTATATGTTCAGTATCATTTGTAGAAAACGATTTAGTCTCCTCTAGTGAGACTTTTTCACAATTTAACTCGAGAAATAATGGAGAATGAATATCTGAAAAAAGACTGCAAAAATCTAGAACTTCAAAATCTTTAATTTTACACATTAGATTTGCTGAACTTAGCACATAATCAACAACACTTAAATTTCTACTAGTTGGTTTACCAACTCTATCTGCAAATAATCGTCCGTTTAGTATAAACATATTGTTGTTTTTACAAAAATTTATAAGTTTTCTACCAAAAGAATTCACATAATTATCAGGTGAGGTGCGTTGTTTAGGAATATCAAATATATCTACATCTGAAAAATCAGTATAGTCAAATAAACCATTAAAAAATCTATCATCTAAATCACATTTCCATTTACCAAATTTTGGTGTAAATTTATTTGTCTCAAAATCTGAATGCTTCTTATTTTTACAGCTCAAAGTAAGTGAAGTAGGTGAGTGAACATCTGAAAAAAGTCTACAAAACTCTTGTACTTCAAAGTCGAGTATATTCTCAAGAACATTACAAGTGCATATCATATAATCAACTACACTTTTATTTTTACAAGTCATTCTACCAATACTATCTTTCCCAAATCTACCATTTAAGATAAACATATTATTGTTTTTACAAAATTCAATAAGTTTTCTACCATACTTATTTACAATAGTGTCAGGATTTTTCTATACCTTGATATGTTCATATCATCAAGAATACATATATCTGAAAATACATTTATATCGGATATTTCATTAAATTGAGTATCATCAGTATCTTCGGTTTCATGGAAATCTTTGAGTGTTGCAGTTCGACTATCGAAATCGCCAAGTAAACACATGTATTCATTATTCTTACTAAAATTTTGAAACTCAAATTCAATTTCCGAAAAGGCTTCATCTGACGCATCAGTTGTATTTTCTGGGGGTATATAAGTAATACCAAATATGACATTTTCTTGAAAATCAAAAATTTCTTTTTTAACAGAAAACCAGAAAACAAAAGGACATTCTGATTCTATTACAGTAATGTAACGTTCTAAATATTTTTTGTAACCTATAGCAATACCACCAGATTTGTAGTTTGGAATTTTCTTTCTATTTTTATACTTGAAAATAAAGTTTTCGCAATCAATAGTGTCTATATCATCAAGCTTTGTTTCTTGAAAACAAACAATATCTCAAATTTATTTATTAAACATTGAAATTCGGGATAAAATAATCGATGGTTGACACCACATACATTAAGAGATAATATTTTAATATCTGAGTTCTTGTTCACTGTGTAGCGAGTTGATCCGTGAAAGTCATCTGAATCGTTAAAATTGTCACTGTTCACTGAGTTTGTTTGCCCCTCATGGTTCACCTATCTTCCGTTATTTGAGGTTTCATCCGAAGTGAGATCATCTCGTCTGTTTCGTCGTCTTGTTTTTGGACGTGCTCCTTGTGATTGAAAATTCCGTCGTGTAGTATTTTCGGCTATATCTGATGGTAGAGGCTTAATTCCTTTTCCATCAATAGAATGTCTGTCTCGTTTTATAAGAACTTTTTTTTTTGATTTCGAGCTTCCTTATAATAAGGCCACAATAACTTTCTTCTTTCGTTGATTTCTTTAGGGAATTGTTCTGAAACACTAAAGGTAGTCCCCTTAATATAAGTTGCAGACTTCCGTACTATTTCTCTGTCCTTAAAGCTTTCGAATCTGCATACAATTGGTTTGGTTTTAAATGATGTCCCGTCTCGATTTTTTCTCTCATTCAGATGTTCGAATCGGTGAGCTCTTTGGAAATCAATCTCTGTTTCCATTGTCATATGTTCTGTCATGAATACTTTCAAAATTCCTTCCGTTGTATCGCTTTCTTCATTTTCCTTGTCATAGGAATTCCTGTGAACACTAGGTTCTCACGCATCGACCGAATCTGGAGATCTAGGTGTTTTTCTTGTAGTTCATCGAGATTATTCTGCACCCTTTGCATGTTTTCTGCCACTTCGTTGTTTTCAGATCTAATATTAGTAATTTCAGATTTCATGTCGGATAGATCATTTCTATTTACTTCAAACTGTGAGTTTATAAAGTCCAAACTTTATCTGTTATTTTTCCTTCATTGCTTGAAAATGTTTGCATACTTCTTTCAAATTTGTCAATTTTTCTTTTCACCAAAAGACTTAAGAATAGATAATTTTGTCAACATTTCGTCCACCTTTTGTCCAAGATTGTCAATTTTGATGTTTGTGTCGTGTCCCATATTCATTGTTGAATGCATAACTGGTTGAATATTTGGAATAGGTTGGGATCCATAAGGATAATAGCCCGTTGGTGAAGTGTAGTTTGGGGTTGACATTTGTTGTGTTGTATACTGTGGTATGTTGGATCTTCCAGGGAGGATAGGGGAATCAATATTTGGTATGTACGTTGACATATTTCAAGTCTGTAATTTATCGACAGTGTAATCATTCCTGGTTCAAAAACACTAGTATGAACATTCCTTGGATGAAAACTCTCCACTTTTTATATAAATCAGCTATGCAAGTTTCAAATACACTAAAAACTATTAAGCCACATTATATATATATATCCCCTCCAAAAAAAACCCTTTTAGAATCTTATAATGACTGGTGGATGTTTTACACTGGATCCGGAAAGAAAAACCTAGTGAATTTTTGTTGGTGGATAAAAATCACTGGGGATTTTTTTCCTCCGGATAACGTACACTGACGGAATCAAACCACTGTTACAAAATTTACTTTCTTATAATGATTTATCATTGTACTGGACCGGCATACATTTCTGTGAATAGTTTCAATATGTATTTATAATAGCTATAACTTTTAATGATTTATCGTTGTACTAGACATGCATAATTCCAATACTTATTTATAGTAACTGCAGGTATAACAAGTTTTAAATTAGAATTTTCATATATATGAGATATTCGTTAGTTGATATAAAACCACCGTGTGGAAAGGAAATGGCATTGGTTTACGGTACAATATTACGCCAACAACAAACTGAAATATCTTATCGCTCAGGAGATACTAAGAGGTTTAAAAATGATTATCAATATCACAATTATATAAAGTATCGATAGGCATTATGCACAGACGAGTTTATATGCTTATCACATATAAAACAGCTATAGTAAAGTTCCTTTTCAGTTTGATAATTGTTCAAAAAGAAGAAAGATCGTATAAATCAGTGAAAGGTCAGCCTATCAAATCTCTGTTATGTAACTATATTGAGCAGGAAAAGGCCAAATGTCTATGACTATATTGAAGACCTTGGCTTTTAATCACTTTATTCATACTCTTAAAGTGCATAGTTATATAACTCAAGACAAAAACCAATGAAGTACAGACACATTCAATTAAGATATTAGATTGCATTGCTTAGTATGAAACAATACAAAAATGGTATTGTATTTTGCACCTGTGGTTGGTACCGGAAATGAGAAGTTATCTTTTTTAAAGGTAAGGCGTGAGTGAAATTTGTCGGAAACATAATAAATCAACTACACGAGGTGATTGTCAAGAGCTGGCAGGGAAAAGTAAAAGAATCAATGTTTGCACACGAAAGTTAATTTGACATTTTCTTTGGTAGGAAGTAAGGGAGATTATTTTAGCTACTTCGTGTAATCTTGAAAGTCGTAGGAGGCCTATCAGTAAAATATCTAATACGATGTTCTTTTGTCTTTTTTTTTTTTTGTTATCTACCAAACCTGGCACATCATCACATGGCCAACATTTGTTAAAAACTTATGAACGTCAAATACTGTTCTTCATCTTAACTATTTAAAACAGAAAAACTGCATCGAAATCAGATAAATACAGAAAACTGTCTCTAAATGTAAAAGTTAATTTATTCTAAAACATTGGATTTTCATTTTCATATTTAAAACTTGTTACTATTTGTCAAATAGGGATATAAAAGAGTAGCCAAATCCATGTAAGGTCAAATTTGCTTGAAGGTGTTGGAAACCATTAGTTTCTTAATAATTCCTTAATTTATAAATTCACTAGCAACAGCAACAACAATATTCTATCAAAAGGTTTTTTCGTATTAGTTCAATATCCTATTCAATTTAGACTTCAAACATCGTGTGTAAAATTACCATCTTTGTTTTATTCTGACATGTTTATAACGTCATATTGATATCACAAATTATATTTCTGTAATGATATCTATCTATTATTTTTGAATAAAATACGTTTTTGTTGAAGTTATTTAATTGGGGTAACCCGTTTTACGTCATACACAACACCTTAATGCTTTATGTTGGACGGTTTCAATGAAGTTAATATAATTTTAAAAAATATTTTGTCATCTTCAGGTGCGACTTTATGCGTTTCATCATTCTTTTCTTGTTGTTGACTGACAGACTGTATCAAAAATGGAAATTTAATCCTCTGAATATGGCTGTATTGCTCCATTTCCTTAAATCTTTGGCCTAGTTTATATGTAATGGATGATAAGAAGAAAAAAGCTGAATTTCCCAATGAATCGACTATCCTAGACATTGGAACACTAGTAGCATATCAGTACAACAACCATTATATATAAATGTATAAATTGCAACAAATTACTGATTTTAGATGGCATCTCTGGACCTTTATTCTTGTTTCAGATGGCATCTCTGAACCTTCTTTCTTGTTTTAGATGGTATCTCAGGACCTTCATCCTTGTTTTAGGTGGCATCTCTGGACCTTCATTCTTGTATTAGACGCCATATCTGGACATTCATTCTTGTTTAAGGTAGCATCTCTGGACCTTCATTCTTGTACAAGATGGCATCTCTGGACCTTCATTCTTGTACAAGATGGCATATCTGGACCTTCATTCTTGTATAAGATGGCATCTCTGGACCTTCATTCTTGTTTAAGATGGAATCTCTGGACCTTTATTCTTGTTTACGGTGGCATCTCTGGATATTCATTCTTTTTTGAGATGCTACTTCATTAAGTCATATATGAAATGATCTTAATCAACTCTGAAATGTTTGAAATTTGTTCTCTGGATTTCCATTTATTGGGCTTTTCAACAGTTTGTGCAATTTAGTAAATATCTGAAGCTGACTTCATATGCATTAAGGAAAATGGGCATTTCGATTTAAATAAAATTGAAAACGGAAATGGGGAATATGTCAAAGAGACAACAACCCGACCAAAGAGCAGACAACAGCCGAAGGCCACCAATGGGTCTTCAATGCAGCGATCTTTATTTCACTTCACAGTTCAGCAGCAGTAGTAACGTAAAACATGACAAATCTGAAGTCAAATATTTTTCTTAAATACTATTTAATTTTGCATAATTCTTAGTCAATAAAGACAAGTGATCTCTGTTTAGAACGTCTCGTTCACAGTGCGTACAATTTATCTTAACTACTTTGATATGATAGGTAAACAATGCATCGAAGATCCTACATCAGACGTTGTGTTATATAACAGTTCACATTAATTTTTAAATGAACAAAACTAAACCTTGATAATATATTGATTGATTCCCCCAGTAATTTTTTTTTCTTTTCTATAGTAAACATTTAGAAGAAGAAAAATCAAGTGAATGACCCAAGTGAGTAATGTCGATTAAAATTTGAAATTTATGGAAGCGGGCTTATCATTCTAACATTTGTCTTTCACTGTTGATATTTTTTTTTTAACAATAAATAACAAACAGTTTCATATAATCAAAGACGGTAAAATGGATGTAAAAAGGATTTAATTACACTAAATATTACTCGCAGAAACTGTATTTATTCAACTGCAAATGACTGCATTACTAGAAATGGATGTTTCGAATTTCCATGTGTGTATAAGAGTCTCATTGCAACATTTCATGTCATGTTCAGTAATAATTCATGCAAAATTGTTGACTACATGTTGTCGACAAGGATAGCCAAATTTGATCGTCAAGACATATCAAGGTGCTTGCTCACCGATCCTTTGTTAAATGTATAATAAATTATCTAGCACATCTGTGCCGATTGAGCTACTTTCATTGTCTTAGTTCCTCTGTGCTCGATCTCCATCGACTTCGGGTGTTCCTTTTTTCCAAATAGAGTTTAAATGAGAGATGTCCGATAAATAATTATGCGTCAAAGGTGTTTTGGCTGTGACATTTCCTTCCTGTTCATTTAAAAAAAAAAAAAAAAAATTAAAAATCTACTTTAAAGGAAGTTTTGGTCCATCTTCAAGCTTTCATACACATATTAAATGTATAACAATATTACAAGATGGCATACGAAATAAAAATACACACAGAAAGTTGTAATACCGTTAATTTGAGCAAAGATTAAAGGGCTGTTCAAAAATGATCCTGATGGTGAAATAGTTACAGGTGAAAGTGAACCACAAAAAAAAATCTATTACATTGACAGAATGTGAATGTGAAAGAAATACCCAGTTTTTAAAATATGGGCAAAACCGTCTCATACAAAGGCAGCACAGACGATTAAAATTGAAATGATACAAAATACAATATAAAATTTAAGAAAATTAATGGAAAAGATATGCAAACCACTTTAAAAAATAGGGTTAGATCTAGGTACTGTGGATTGGCTATAAGTTTCTGCTCCACCACCGGCAACCATCATCAAGTCGCTTTTGCGGACTGCGTAGTCATCTGTGACACATAATATTCCATTAAGGTCAACCAAATCATAATGGTGTCCGTAAAACTTAACCATTTCGAACCGTTGGGTCAACAGTTTGCTTGTTAGCAGCAACTATCACTTTAGAAAATCATGATAGGAAAGCGTCACGCCTTGGAAAATTGCATCAACTAGGATATATATATATATATATATATATATCCATTTGTATGTGGATGGATTACGGTGGAAGGGCACAGGTTTAATGCATTTTAGGCTTTATGCATTCAATGTCTGCTGGACATCTCAATGGTTATTTGATATATTTATAACATTTTTTTGATTTCAAAATTAAAGATGCCGAAATTAAGATTAGTCATACCTTCTGATTTGGTGAATTTAATTCTTGAAATTAAAAATATGATTTTTTTCATTTGCCGTTTAAAGAGTTTAGTAAAAAGAACGCAGTAGTTGCTGACATATTTCCCATGAAAAGAATGTTCGTACATTTTTATTCAACTGTTTTGGTCAGCCGTTACGGCATCGTAAATATGGCGTCAATGATGAACACCATGTATTGCCATCCATAATTCAAGCTAGCTATAAAGAATTTATTGTTATTAAGAACAAGCTTCTTTCTAGAAATTGTATAACGAAAAATATACTTTAAGTAAATTAGAAGAATCAGAAATCGAAAAATAAAAATTAAATACCCGCATATCGTTTGATGAAGCAATATATTTACATCTTTCAAAACTACGAAGTTAATAGTACATTAATCAAAACACCGACATACATTTTGTCTTCTTTACATTTTATCAGGTCAGTAGTGATATATAGAAGAAAACCAAATCAATGATGAAGTGAATTTTCGTTAATAATACCAAGTTAATTTTGAAATTAAGTAAACAAAGTAGTCAATTTCACATTTGTCTTCCAATAATGTTGTGCAAGATGTAACAGAAAACAAGATATTTAATTTTTTTTACGTCTTACTCACGAATGACATGATTTATTTTAGTATTTAGATTTTCTGGTTTTTCCATCGTCAGGTTTACTAACGTTTATAATCGTCTGATTTGAATGATAATTTTGTCTTTAAAATTCTTGTTGATAATTTTGTTTGATGTAATTGCCTTAAAACTAAGATTACTCCCTTAGGAAAAGTTAGCTATAGGAATAGATTACCTTAACTGTATTTGGCAAAATAATTTCGGAATATTCGGCCCTCAATGCTATTTAACTTCGTACTTTATTTGGCCTTTTTACTTCTTTGTTTTAGGCGTCACTGATGGGTCTTTTGTAAACGAAACGCGCGTCTGGCGTACACAATTATAAGCCTGATGTTATTTGAAGAGTGTTTGTACAACCACTGGGTCAATGCCACTGCATGTGGAGGTTCCATTCCCGAAGGATCACCAGCACAGTACTCAGCACTTCTGTCTTGATATGAATTATCATTGTTATTGTCATATTTATAAATTATCTGCTTACAAAACGTTGAATTGTTCGAAATATTAAGAATATTGTACCACAGGAATAGATAACCTTAGCTGTATTTGGCAACATATTTCGGAACTTATTGTCCTAGATGCTCTTAAACTTTGTACTTTTTTGTCAGTTAACTTTTTTTTCGAGCGTAACTGATTAATCTTTTTAAGACGAAACGGGCACTGGCGTACAAAGCTATAATCCTGGTATCTTTTGGTGAGTTTCTTTACAATCATTGGGTCAATGCCACTGCTGGTAGAGGTTTTCCTCCCCGAGGGTATCACTAACTCAGTAGTCAGCATTTCTGTGTTGACGTAAATTTTCATTGATATTGTCATATTTTAAAATCAACTGGTTAAAAAACTTTGAATTGTTCGAAACATTAAGGATATTCTGCTCGATGAATAGATAAGCTGTATTTGGCAACACTCGTTGGAAAGTTTGGCCTCGGTGCTCTTCATTTTGTTTTTACTTTTTTTGGCAATACATTTTTTATCCGAGCGTAATTTATTAATCTTTTGTAGACGAAAAGCGCATCCGGCGTACACAATTATAAGCCTGGTATCTTTTGATGAGTTTTTTTAGAAGGTTTTGGCTGTTATGTTTAGAACCTTTTGGTATTTATGCCCTCATACGTTTTATATTCTGAATTTCCAAGTTTTCGATGAAGAGCAGACCTGATGCGGGTTATCCAAGAAACGCTTGTTCAAGAAATACTTTTTTGGTAAGTTACTTTCTCCCTAATAATCAAAGTTTTAAAAATTTAAATCAAGAAAAAATACTATACTTTTCTTAAAATATGAGCAATTATAACTTAAGATCATATAAATTTGTTCATCTAAATGAAAATTCTTATTAATAAAATTGTATTCCTGAATCAAAATTTGCTGACCTAATTAAAAATCTACACCTATTTTGTTCTGCTATTTTACAATCCAAGATGGCGGAAGACACCCATACCACCCTAACCAAGAAAAATAACTATATAAGGTGTAGATCTTATTGTTTTAGCATCCTCAATTTTAAAGTTCACAAGGATATACTAGCTGTTTTCATTTTGCTTCATAAGAATAAAAAAAAAAAAAAAACAAGTCGGCTATGGTACGAGAATGATTATTACCCGTTAGAAATTCGACTGGCTGCTGCAATATCAAACTCATTAAATGTGATGTAGATGAAAATTTCCACGTTCGAAAAATTCCAACTTCGGTGTAAACGCTATCGGAATCATTGTGGCTGTTATGATCTTTCAATTTTAAATGAGAAATACTGGTATAGAGCGTAGAAAAGTCAAAAGATTTGATATTGTCGCCAAATTTTTAATATATTCTAACAAATGTGTTGCATTTTCAAGGCTTTCTTTAACTCTTGTAATCTTAATACTCTTCCTATAGGTAAGCTTAGAATTGAATACATTTTTCAGTATATGTCTACTGAAAATTTATAAAGTACACATTATCTTGCAAGTTATTGACTGTCCGACTTGTTTTATGTTTTCTGATTGAACGGTGGTTTAACCTAAAGACATGATTATCAAATCATCAGTATGAATTGTCATCTACTTTTTTTTTAGTGATATAGAAAATGATAAACTCCGCTTTTGCTTATCGATAAACTGACGTATTAGAAATACATAATTTTGGATTTGAATGATTTTAAGTTGCACATATAGTTACGATCCGAAAGATCAGTAAAACAAAAGAAGCAACCAATAATGTTATTACATCTATATTTAGTCATGTTATGAAATATACCACCAAAGCTGTAAATATATCTACCAATAGTGTTATTACATCTATATTTAGTCATGTAATGAAATATACCACCAAAGTTGTAAATATATTTACAAAATATTTTAGTTTAAAAAGTTCATTGATCTATCTTAGGTATCTGCTCCTTTAATACGCACTTAGCATATATGCAAACATGTTTGCATTTTAAAAGAAAAAAAATTAAAATATAATAATTCTGTTACTTCTATGTGCAATTGACTTATACTTGACTATTTTCCAAATGACAAAGTCCGTTGCTATTAACGAGGACACTATTTTGCTATTTCGATGATATACGGAACCCATTAGCATTTGTTGTTCAATTTTGAACCAAACACCAAGATGGCTACCTTTCTTAAAATATGTTTTGATATAGTAAATACAAGGTACTGTGACCACATTTAAACAATACTTCGATTCGCATCAATAAAATTCATATACTGCACATGTTGTCTTTAAAATTTAATCTTCTAGTGTCGTGATTTTTAACAATGAAATAAATTTCCAATTATCTTCAAATATTCTGCTTTGAAATTGATTGCGTATATATAAAATCAACTTTTACAATCATGTTAGCATTTGCAATTATTAGGAGACATGTTTTATCTTTTTTAAATTAAATATCAAAATGATTAGTCCTCCAGTTAGATGTCATGTGTACTTCTCAGGCGCAATCATACGAAATAAAACGACATATTGAAAAAACAATATTCATTCTAACAATGTTTAAACTTCAAAAAGTTTGCCTCTAAAATATAAGAAATTGTTTTATACGATAATATTTCCTTTGGCCTCCTCAAACTCGGTTTATATTCAAAAGTTATGGTTTACTTTATAATCAGTCATAGTATTTAATAGACAACCGTTACGATTGCAATTTAGAATTCGACTTGGGTGCGGTTTGAACAGTGTCAGTTCTAATCGATGAAAGGGGCATTAGCTGGCAAATTCCTGATATCCGGTTTTTAACATACTTAAACGTATTATCCAAATTACAAAAAGTCCAAAAGAAACAATTAACAAAGCATGAACTCTTTATAATATATTAGCAATTCTTGCGTATTTTAGACCAGACGCCATCCAAATAACCATCGAGATGACCACGGTCTTATGACTTGATATAAACATAACCATAAATATATATAGACAGATAAGCACTTGTAATTGTGTAATGACGATTTTTCTAGATCTGTTTGATTTCATGTTATGGATTAAAAATAATATCATCAGTTTACCTGTATATAAATGATTTTTTGTGTAAAACCAGTCAACATAATGGTTTTTCCTAGTGGCTATTTTGTTTAATTTTTCATTGTTGACATGTTTTTTCTTTTAAATAACTGAATACGATTAGTACATGCGTAACCTGGGGTCAAATTTCTAAAGGTTGAATGAATACGGATTCTAATGAATTGAATTATTGACTTGCAAGCCATTAATACATTTACAATGTTATAGCTTATTTATATTTCACCAGTTATAAATAGTTTTATGTCTGGAATGTTGGGTAAATATGTCGATAAGTGTCGAACTAATTAACAACCGGAGAGAAATCTATCAGGCAAAGATGGTAATAAACTTCTTGCATATAATTTATTTTTAGAAAAGTTTTGAAACTTAGACCTATAGTAAAATTCAAATGCCATTTATACATAAGAGTTCTCTTGCTAAATTCCGATGTGGTGTTTCTCTTTTAGAATTGGAACAGGAAGTAAATTTGAAAATTTACTTTTACGAGATCGAGTCTGTGTTACTTGTATTAATAACATTAACGGTACCAGATGAGCATTTTATTCCAGTACCGAAGTAAAGGCTACTCGGGTGTTGATACAATTATGAATTAACATACTATCAGCAGAGGTAGCCAAACAGTGGAAGCAACATCTCATCAAAGATGCCAGGCTTATAAATGTGTACGCCCGATGCGCGTTTCGTCAACATTAGACTTATTAGTGACGCTCGAATAAAAACCGCTAAAAAGCTAAATCAAATGCGAATTTAAAAAGCATTAAAACTCAAAATCCCCAAAAGGTTGTGCAAATAAGACTAAGACAATCTATACCTAGGGGTAGAAAAACCTTACTGTTTCGAAGAAATCAACATTACGTAAATAGTAAATTTTACAGCAGAAAAATGAACATATCAATGCTATTTCTTTTCAACATAAAATTGCAAACTACAGGATAAAAGTAGTACCTTCGGAGACGAAATGTCCATCAAATAACATTAACGGTGCCAATTTTACTACACCGGATGCGTATTTCGACAATTGCCGCTTCAGTGATGCTAGAGGTCAAAATATTTGAAAATCAAAGCTTAATACAAACGTTGAAGAGCTGATCAAACCAAAAAGGACATAAAGTATAGCCAAATCCAGACAAAGGAATCACAAACTTTTTTTAATGTGGGAGATATATTTCTTAATATGATATGATTTTAAAAAGTTTATATCAACAAATTGCAATAAAACAATATGTATTGAATCACTAAAATCAGTTAAAAGATAAAAATAGGGGTTTAGCTAAGATACTCAAAATGAAAGAAAGTTTCAGTGTATGATATGGATTACTAAAAAAATAATGCGCTTTCTTTGCGATTGTCCTACGAAAAAGCACAGCAAAAGATCAAAATACTATTTGATATTTTACTTTTATGTTGGAAAATGTGTATTCAGATAGTTTGTTTCCCCTTTCCAAATGCTGCATCTTGTGTTTTAGCAGGACTTTGATTTGACATTAAGAAAAACATTATAACTGATACTGAAAAAGATAGGTCCAACAAATATGAAATTCTGTATTGTGTAACAAAAGAAGAACGATTTACTAATGTGACTTTAAAAGTATATGTACTAGTATTCTGAAGTCACCTGTCTTTTTAAGTGAGAATTTAACAAACTACTTATTCATTTACCCTGTGTGGCTAGGGTTTATTTCTTATAAGAATGAATACGAAAATTATCTTATGAAACATTCTTATATTTATAAATATCGTCTTGGTCGAATATCCTGAAGGAACGTCATGCTGATTAAGATTCTTCTGGAAAATAGTTCTGTTAAAAGATAATGATCAAAAACACTTACTACAGTAACTCGTAGACAACCGCTTCCATTATCGTATCTCCACTGTACGGTATTAATCGTAATATATTTGTCAAATGATAACGACAGCAAATTAGCACAAATTTTGTTTAATCGATTTACAGATTTTACAAGAGGCCTTTTAAGACTAACATGATTTCAATCACCATAAATACGTTTGACCTACTTAAATGTAGTAATGTGTAATCATTCATATCTATGAATATGATAATTTATAGAAAATGATATGGTATGATAAGGCCACTAGTTTGGCCTGTTAATTCAATAATCTGACAGTTTTATAAATATAATATATCAAATCATTCAGATGTTCATAAGGCAATTCTCTATCTGTTATAGGAATTTTTTTAAATTTTTTTCTCTTACATATTTACGTTTATTTTTAATATTTCTTGCATTTACTGCAAAAATGCCAAAAGAACCTCTTTTTGGGATATTATCATCAATATTTAGATATGAGCCAAGGCTTTACCCAACAAATTATTTTGCTACAAAATGTATATTACAATATTGTTACTGTGTAAACGATATCTTTTTAGTAAGGCATTGGCTCATATTTATTTTGTCCCAAAACTATGCATATAATGGCAATTTTAGGTCAAAAATGTCAATTTCGTCATGTTTGTGACATCATAGTGACATCACAAATGACATTTCTGCACTAAAGTGCCCGTATTATATCGTATGATAATACTTTTAACAAAGGGAAATTTGTAAAAGCTTAGGAACAGGACGTGGTATGGCGAAGCAGACGAGATTGAGTACTTGTTTTCTTAGACAGATTTGCCCTGATGCTAGTGATGGTAAAAATCGAATTTTCTGAAAAATATATTTAGCAGCCTCTCATAAGCAATGTCGTCGATTGTGTCATAGTAAAAACCAGGTATCACATCAAAAATAGTTTTCAGGTCTTGCCCAATTTTGAATTTACTTTATATAGTTTATCTTAGCCAAAAAATAAATGATTCGTAGAATACACCCATCCATGGTCAATTTTGAATGATGAATTGCAATACGGGTGTTTATTTAGACAAAACGTTTTGGCTTTTAAATTATACAAATGCACCAAATGAATCATGAACAATGCCGATAACCGCCTCGGTGGTGTCGTTGTAGCGTTTTTTCTAGAGTGCAGGAAGGCGGGGGTTCGAACCCCGGCTGGGTCAAACCAAGAACTCTATAATTGGTATTTGCTGCTCCTCCGCTAAGCATGCAGCATTAAGAAGTAAGAGCAAAGACTGGCAGACTCGTAGTCAGAATAATGTGTCCGGGTAGGGTGACATGTCTTCGTGCGGACGACTACCTTGTGAACTAGCACGTTTAAAATCCGACTCAGCTTGTAGGTCTAGTACAAAGCAGTGTTAACATTCATATTACATTAGCATGTTCTTGTTTTGAATTTATATCATATTTGCCACTGGACGTTAAACAGCCATCCATTATCATCATCAACAATGTCGAACCATTGTTTACCTGGCAGATGATACATTAAAGGTTTTATAGTAAAATATGTCGTTTTATGATTATGGTTCGATGCTTCTTTTTGGATTTACCTTTTTTTAATATGCAGTAGTGTTCGGTTTGAGAACTTGTTTTATGTGTTGAGTAGTTGTGACCAATTACTTCTTACTGAGGTGTCAGGTCTTATCATTATGTTTGGTCTTCCCACTGAGTTTTTTTTCATGATACATGCATTAGTATATGAATCGCGCTGTCTTTTTAAGACCCCTGTTCTATTGTCTACGTTAGATTAACAATAACGGCTTTTATCCGAATAGATAATGATCATTAATTACTTATTATCAAGTTCTGACGATGTATTGGCCACTGTTAAGTTTCTCAAAGATACGAGCTGCAATTACCTTACCTTTGGCCAGATGACATCCTCATGTTATTGGTAGTCAATCGATTGCGGACAATATCATCTCCTTTCAGTCGATGTTGTTTGTCGAACTGTAAGACTCGCTCTATCGAATCAGGTTGCATAGTATGCCGAAAAATGTACCTATGCTGACCTGTAGCGTTATTTGGACGTTCATTGGAACTGTCTCGTTCATTGAAATAATCTGTCAAATGTTGTATTGTGGATACATTACAGTTACATGTATCGTCAATTGTGGCGTTTAAAAGTTCAATGGTTTGTTCATGGAGTAGTCTTGGCATTTCTCCAGCATCAAAATGATATGACAGACCTATTAAATTTCTTCGTCTGAAATAACTTAATCATTACACTGATGTGCACTGAATATTGTTTTAGATGACTGACTTAACTCAATGTCTTTATTCTATTATATCTTGAACAAATTGTTTTCCTGTACCAAAGTGTCTGTATCATGGTACGAAAACAAATAATTACTCGTAACTTGATAAAGATAAAAACAATCAACTAAAGTTTCAATAATTCATTGTATGACAGATCATAATATTAGCACTATAAACGTTTTACAACACTGCAATAAGGATATAAAGTACATTCAAACGGAAGGATAACTTTGAAGCCAATTTTGTATTATTTCATTATCTAGGTATGGCGTACATCAGATTCCGTTTCCATTAGATTACGTACTAAAAAGTTAAATCACAAAAATACTGAACTCCGAGGAAAATTCAAAACGGAAAGTCCCTAATCAAATGACAAAATCAAAAGCACAAACACATCAAACGAATGGACAACAATTGTCGTATTCCTGACTTGGTACAGGCATTTTCTTATGTAGAAAATGGTGGATTGAACCTGGTTTTAAAGCGTACTTTGCATGCATAATAGCTTATCCGTATCTGAGTATATTGATCAGGCTGTTACATGTTTTAGTATGGTGCCTTGGTAGTTTTTCCAGTTCTCAAGAGTATTTTTCGGATCTTCTGTTATATAAAAACTATGGTTGTCATATTCTCTGTACGTTGTCATGTTGCATGAAATCCGAGTGCTGGAGTTTCATCTCATTTAACACTTCTGTGTAATTCTTCCTTTAACATGGTTTTCGTTTATATTTGATCATTTTAAGAACTATTTTGACATGAAATATTTGTAAATTTAAAAAATTTTAATTTTATATCGACTTATAAGTTTGAATATCAATTTGGTATCTTCCGCCTCTCTTGTATAGTTATATAACTGTACAGTAATGTAGTAAAATTACAATTGCTAAAACAACAAATTAGACTTTTCTTAATTATACCTCGTTGTTCTCCGTTTCATGATAGAATGAAACAATTATTTTTTCATTGTTGTAATTCCGGACAGACATTGTTTGTCCTGCAGAAAGGTTTGTCAAAACATGGTATTGACATTATAAAGAGTGGCCTAGCAATCTGCTATGCTATTTAGAAAATTAGTTTATTAAAAGATTCATTTCAATGTTCGATATGAACTACAGAATTTAATATAAAGTTAAGAAATTTAGATAACTAAGAAATTAATAAAATCGATAAATAAAGTAGTAATGATTAATTAGCATCTTCCTTCAATGATATGGAACAGGATCTTACTACGATATAGAGGACATCTGGATGACATATCAAGTCCTAATTACGAAGCTCGACACACTGTACTCATATGTCTTGTAATTAAATATAGTTTACCTACTTTACTAATTCCAAAGATAAACTAATAAACTATTCATGTAGAAAGCACCAACAGTTTTACTCAATCAAACAATATCAAAGCTCAACATCTTACCATCACAACTGAATGTTTAGTTTGCGATTATATTATATACATGAAACGAGTGACACAACTGTATAATGATACCAGTAGTTGAAGACCAAGGCATATCAAATAGTTTTGCATGTATGTACCGGTGGAGACATACCTGATAAGCTGCGAATAACAACAAACTAAACAAAAAAGAAAAAAGAAAACACCATAAGTATCTTAATAAAAACTAGGAAGATACAAGCCTACTAAAATATCAGGTCATTGTGAAAAGATGTACTAGAGAACAATGTAAAAATAAACGAATGCAGAGAGAGAAGAAGCTTTAGATTTAATGCGCATTTTATGCAGTGACAGTGATGCAAATGTCGCAAAGAAATAACTAGTTCTGCAAGGAACGTAATGGACAAAAAAAAAATCGAACAGGATGAAAGACCCAATTATACTAATTAAGAAAGTGTCCATAAAAAAGAGACATAACGGCAGTCTAACGGAAGAAACAGTACGGAATATACAGAAATCAAACCATATAAAAGAACATCGCATCAGTAACCAACTCCGTAGAGAAAAAACATATGGATAAACGAAAGTTTACAACACCTTAAAGGAAAACCTAGTTCTAAAAACCGTTTTGTCCTAATAAAAAAAAAAACAAATCCAATCAATCGGAGAATGTAATGTAGTTCTCAACAATGAAAAGCAAACGGAATGTGATGACAAATTATATACTGATCTGTTTTTTTTTGCAGAATTTTACAGTTTGCCTTTTTAGCTTTTTAATATCCCCTTGGTGTCTTTTAACAGAAAACTAGTCATCCTACTTAACAAAGAGCATGCTGACTATGGAAATATTGTTAATAATGAAACAGCCTCATCAACAATTATAATATTGTACAACAGTAACCAAAGTTTCCTAATTACGTGTATTAAATGTACAACAGTAACCAATGTTTCCTAATTATGTGTATTTAATGTACAACAGTAACCAATGTTTCCTAATTATGTGTATTAAATGTACAACAGTAACCAATGTTTCCTAATTATGTGTATTAAATGTACAACAGTAACCAATGTTTCCTAATTATGTGTATTAAATGTACAACAGTAACCAATGTTTCCTAATTATGTGTATTAAATGTACAATAGTAATTAATGTTTAATTATGTGTATTAAATGTGCAACAGTAACCAATGTTTCCTAATTATGTGTATTAAATGTACAACAGTAACCAATGTTTCCTAATTATGTGTATTAAATGTACAACAGTAACCAATGTTTCCTAATTATGTGTATTAAATGTACAACAGTAACCAATGTTTCCTAATTATGTGTATTAAATGCAGTAAAAATTAAGACTAACTGTTTTTGTTTGTTACCTTGATTTGTTTCTTTCTATAAATAGATTGATGAGTTAAGAACATCGGTAAACTACTGTCAACTTAACTTACTATTTTACAGGTCAAGGTTTTACCCATATATACCAACTATATTTTTTAATCGGTTCTTACTGAATGTTTTGACAAAGTTTCCATTAAATCAAATTTTGATGTGTTTGTAAAATTGCTCGTTGTGGTGTGAAGGAAAAGCATAAGTTCTATCATTTACTGTTTTTAAAGCTATATTTCATTGATATCTTTCGTATTATAAATTAACTGGTAACACAATTTCAAATTATTTTGAAATACTAAGGATTTTCTACCCCATGAAGGGATTCCCTTAGCTGTATGTGGCAACGGTTTCGGAATTTTGGGTTCTCAGTGCTCTTCAACTTAGTACTTTATTCTGCTTTTTTATTCAGCGTCACTGATAGACGAAACGTCCGTCTGGCGTACAAAGATTAGCTTTATGCATCTTGAATTTTCTTCAACCTGAATTGCGAATACAATATTTATTCAACATGAACACATAACTTAAACCATGGCTGACTGGAAAAGATGGGTTCAACCTATGATAACATATAAGATGTACGGTCGAAGCATGTACATGTATTTTCCTACTCTATGTATGATCTGGATATTTTAACATTTAATCAGAGGCAAATAGTAACGACAGTTTATGTAAAACACCTCGATTCCTCGAAGACGTGCTGATGCGAACAATGAACTTAATTATGTAAGCAATGGTAGAAAGATGTACAAATATCCTCTTAACGTAAGTAAACGATAAAGTGATACTAATATATTGTTATAATAGAGACCTGAAAATACAGAATGCATTAATTCTAGAGCTCAAACCATCATGTGAAGAAAGAAAGTCCAGAGTAAAGGAGATTATTCATGCGCAACTACCTGTTGCAATTTGATACACACAAAATAAACAGGAAAGTTTGAACTAATTTTTTAAGCAATTCAAAAATTACTACCTATCACCTTAAGCATGACAGTTACTATAAAATTTGTATACAAATTGTTAGACTAATATTTCATAATATCATTGAAGTGAAATTAAAGTCTTATAGGATTTTTGTAAGTATGCTTTATTTTAACAACCTTGCACTTTCACCACTGACCAGTTGATCAATTTGGTTTCATAAAATAAATTGCAATTTGGTCAGAATTTTAAATAAATTGCAATAGGTAGAGAGCAACACTTACAGTCGAGTCACAGTAATATGCCATTTTACAGGTCAAGTGTTTGTTTTTTTTTTTACCAAATAGATTTTTAATCGGTTCTTACTTTAAATTTTGACAAAGTGTCCATGAAAACAAACCTTTCAACTAACTGTTTACAAAATTTCTAATTTTACGAAATACTAAGAAGTTTCAATACAGGAATAGATTCACTAAGCTGTATTTGTCAAAACCTTTCGGAATTTTGGATCCTCAATGCTCTTCAACTTCGTTCTTTATTTTGTCTTTTTAACATTTTTATTCGAGCATCACTAATGAGTGATTTGTAGACGAAACTCGCGTCTGGCGAACAAAATTTTAAGCCTGGTATCTATGATGAGTTTACTTACAACCACTGGGTCGATGTCACTGTTGGTGGAGGTTTCCTCACCGAGGGTATTTCAAACCCAGTCGCCAGCACTTTTTGTTTCGAAATACTTAGGATTTTCTACCCAAGAAATAGTTGTTATGAGTTTATTTACCTACCTTATCTGTATTTGTCAAAACTTTTTGGAAATTTGGGTCACCAATGCTTTTCAAAAGAGAGGCGAAAGATACCAAAGGGACATTCAAACTCACAAGTCGAAAATAAAGTGACAACGTCATGACAAAAAAGAAAAGACAAACAGACAAACAACTGTACATAAAACACAACACAGAAAACTAAAGACGGAGCAACACGAATTCCACCAAAAACCTGGGGGTGATCTCAGCTGCTCCAGTAGGGTAAGAAGATCTTTCTCCACATGTGGCACCAGTCGTGTTGCTTATGTTAGTACAAACCCGGTGATAAGTCTAATTCGGTAGTTATTATTCGGAGAAAAGGGGACAGGATTGTAGTTACGACAATTGAACATATCAGTTGTCATCTGTGAAACGGATACTCCATAACGGCCAACCAACTCGTGATGGTGTCCGTAAAATTTACGAAGGGATGATTTCAAATTCACCACTTGGAACTCTTGTTTTAATAGCTTCCATGTGAGCAGCAACCTTCTATCAAGTAAACCATGATAGGAAATCCAAGCCCTGGACTATCGTATCAACTGGGAGATATATACTCCGTATGCGGGCGCTGCTGGAATGTTGCTACATAGAAATGGAAAGTTCACAATTGGGAAACTAAAATCATCTCTTTTGCCCAAAAATTTTGTTTTCAACCGACCCTAATTGTCAATTTCTAGATGTACTTTATGTGGCCTTTTTAACTGTTTGGTTTAAGCGTCACTTGTGAGTCTTTTGTAGACAAAACGCGCGTCTGACGTAAACAATTTTATGCCTGGTATCTATGATGAGTTTATTTAGTCCATGTTGAAACGGTCCCGTAAACAGACTACATTACACGCTTGTTGTATACCTTGTCCAACTTCATCCATATTTGTCCTTACTTATGTGCTATGATTTCAGCAGATCGTCTTTCAGAAATATGTCGTGCTACCTTCCTATATTGTTTGGTGAATTTGCCCTTCAATTTCTTCACATTGACCCCATGAATATATTATAAAAAATATAATAAAAATATCGAACTACAAGGCAAATTCAAAAAGGGGAAGTCCACAAACACTGACAAATCAAGCGCTATCAATCAACGGAACAAGTGAAAAACAACTGCCATAGTATATGTACATTAACTTTCAGTTGTTAAATACTGTGAAAGTACTTTTATTGATGGATATCAAATTTCGTGGTTTCAGAAAAAGTAACATGTTTGTGGGTTCTTAAATTCGTTGATTTTAGTTTTCTGAAGAAAAAAAATCGTTTGAAGAATCTGAAGTCACCAGAAACGAAGATTCTATAATTATATGTTATTTTATAATGATTTGTGGGACATTGCAAATTAAGGTGTTCCTTTTCACTTGCTTGTTCGTCTTTCATTACTGACAACATTAATCAAATTGTTAATAAAATATTTGCTTTCGGTTAAAGGCTTATTCATCTATGCTTATAAGCTCGGATAATGTTTCTAACGATTAAACATTTAACCGGTATAAAATTAGATCTTCAAAGATGAAGTCTGCAGTACAAAGGTATGATTATACCATACGACATATTAAAGTTAATCGTGAAATCCTTAAAAAAATCCTAGGCTAGATCTTCAGGTATTGTTCATGCCTTCATGTATTTGGTTCGACCAGAATACAATTAATTTCGTTTGAAATATGACTTAGCCTTAAATGTGGATGAGTGGTATTTTTACATTCAAGTCTACACAATATCAAGTTAAAGTGTAAAATGAACTAACCACCTTATAACTATTTTACCCACCAAATCCGTGAAAACCATGTTTACTTAAAAGTTTGCCCCAAGCTGATTGACAAAATGTTTTTTTTTTTTTGCTAATTTTGTATACAAATATTGAAATAAAGGCAACAGTTGTATACTGCTGTTCGAAAGTCATGAATCGATTGAGACAAAAACAAATCCGGGTTACAAACTAAAACCGAGGGAAACACATCAACTATAAGAAGAAAACAACGAAACAACAGAAACACTGAAGTGAACAAAAAACAAACGACAATGCAATACACACAGAAACGAACTATAGGATAACAACTGCTATTTTCCTGACTTGGTACAGGACATTTTTAGAAAAACATGGTGGGTTGAACCTGGTTTTGTGGCTAGCCAAACCTCGCACTTTTATGGCAATGTTAAATATAACACTAGAGAAAGTTAAGTTGAAATGTTTATATTTGTTTGACATTTATTTTTACCTGAAAACGTATCATAAATAATCTGTGTTTTTTTTTCAATGAAGGAGACAATTGCAGTGAAAGTGGTCTATCTACACTTAAACTGAATATTTTGATTTGAGTACAAAGCTACATGGATTTGTATTTTCATTTCTTTATGGTCAACTATTTCCAAAATTTCATAGTCCTCCTTTCCCCTGATTTGAACTAATTGATTGTCCCCTTACAATCTGTAATGACTTTCATTTTTCGACTACCGTAGCTGTGTTTCAAAATATATTCTTAAATTGAAGAATATGTCCATAATACAGAAACAAAAGATAGTTTGTAGGGATGGTTATTCGCTAAAAAAATATCATGATTCCCAATTTTGAAGAAAAAAACACATTTTAATGAGGGAGATTCTATAAAATTCTGATTAATAGTTAAACTATTGGAAATTTGCAGCTTTGTAAGCTCCAGCTTCGTATTTGATTTGGACTTCTAATTGTTTTGATTCGAATCAACTGGTGAGTCTTATTTACACTATGAGTTTGACTGTCCCTCTGGTATCTTTTGTCCCTCTTTTACACAAAACGCGTGTCTTTGTGTATCAAATCTTAAGCCTAGTATCTTTGATGAGTTTTTCTATTTGTAGGAAAAACTGTACCTTCCATCAGAGGGTTACACCTCAGACATCCCCTCAAATAGGGCACTATCTTTAAGTGTATCTGTCTCGTTCAATATCGATATTTAAAGGAAACGTTGTTGATGATTAAATTGGTCATCTTCCTCGATTTCATGTTTTTTGCTATTTCACTGTTAAAATTGACACATAAATGTCAAAATTATGTTATCAGCAAAAATTTAATTCGGTTTTATTGATGGGTAATTTACCATACATGCATCATAAGTGATTAGATTACTGTGATAGTAGAAGAAATTGATTGCTATAAAATATGCACATGGATGAAATGTAATTCAATTTTAACGTCTTACTTTGAATTAAACGCAAGATAGCTTTATTTTCAGAAATAAAATATTTTGTTCTGTGACTGAACTAGACAACGAACAACTGTAATTTAATAGTATCCTTTGAAAGAAATGTAAACGTTGTGCTGTCTATCGATAAATCAGTACTCGTAATCTCGCAGTGTAGGAACGAAAATGTAAACAATTTGATTCTAGATATTCGCGATGCCGTTTCAACTGATATAGACATGTCCACTACGAGGGGTTTTATGTAATTTTCATTACCTATGCCATACTTGGTAAACATGAAAGGAGATACGAGTTCTTTTGGTAGTAATAACACTTTCCTGAAATACATTTACTAAGTATATAATAAAACTGAACATAGTCAAACGACACACAGTTCAATGTCTACATATAGCTCCTGACGTATTTATGTTAATGAACATCATTGACTTTCAAATGTTAAGCGTTCCTGATGAAAGTTAATCCGGACAAGATCTACGGACCCCGAAATGTATAAAGTGATTTTGTTATTTACACTGTTCATGTGAAAAAAAATGTGGACCGATGCACGAGTTTCATAACATTCCCCTGTTTATAAACACTCCAGAGTGTTATGACTCTGGTTTAAAACACTGCACAGTATTCTAAACCTAGATTCAAAACACTCTTCTGAACCTAAATTCATAACTCTCTAGATTGTTCTACACCAAATTTGAAAGCACTCCCCACCAGTTTCAAATAACTGCCTTGAAAAATGCTATGACTTTGATAGTGTACCATAGTAGAAACTGTCTGAAACCCGTTAATTTATGCAAATACATATGTATATATACAATGGCTGTATTGATTGAAGAAGAATTGGCTTGGATTTTGTTTATGAAATTCCCAGTCTGTGTTTTAAAATAAGATGCGACTAAATTCTTACGGCTACAAAAATAAAAGCCCTACGTCCTATACCGTTTCTTTACAGATTCAAAGAACCTCTGCAATATTTTGTCATCTTAGGTAAAGCTTTATATATTTATAAGTTTTAAAAAATGATGATCATAGTTAAAACTAAAGCATAGTTGTCCATGTCTAATAGTTACCATGTATTATGATATTTCATATTCACATATTTATTTCGAATAAAGGTATAAAAAAATAAACAGATAAATAAACATGCATATACATACATCGATAGACAGTAAAAATTAAACTTTAAAAAAATAGTGTCGAAAATTTTAGATTGTATATGCAAATAGAGAACCGAAATAAATAATACGGTGCTATAGTCCTAATACTCGTTAATACAAATAAACTCATCATAGATAAAGTTTTTGCCAAATACAGCTAAGGAAATCTATTCCTGGGATAGAACATCCTTAGTATTTCGAAAACAATTCAAAGTTAGGTTAACAGTTAATTTATAATTATGAAAATATCAATGATAATTCATATCAATACAGAAGTGCTGACTACTGGGCTGGTAATACCCTCGGTTAGGAAGCCTACACCAGCATTGGCATCGACCCAGTAGTTGAAAATAAACTCATCATAGATACCAGACTAAATTGGTTTAAGAAAAGTAACATGTGAAAAGGCAAAAACGTTTGTAAAGCATGAAATAGTTGAAGAATAAATAAAATAATATAATATTATATAATTTGCATACATGCCTTTAACTATACAATATTTATACATGTACAATGATAATTGCATCCGTATGCAGTATTCACTGGTGAGTGTTTTTGAATTAGAGGGAAGTGTTATGAATATAAGATTCAAAACACTCTGTAGTTATTTTGGGGATTGTTTTGAAACAGCTACACCGACAATATGGAAGTAGAATCGATCAATTGCCTAAGGTGATGGATGTTAGAAAAAATCTTTGTAAATCAAATTGTTGTGCCTTTATTGATTTAAAAAAATCATTATACTTAGCAAACAGATATTGTATGGTCTTGATCAAAACTTGCCTTTGCTATTAAGCCAATTTACATAAATAGCATGTTCTATAATCAATTGACATTTTACAGACTGGCTTGGTGTAAACTATGGCTTGAATCAAGGATGTCCTCTATCGCCTAGATTGTTTAACTTGTATATATATTAGTGATTTGTAAGCTGTTTTAATGTTGCATAGAAATAGGCAATGAAAAGTGTTTCTTTTGGTCTATGATGATGGTAGGTCAAACGATCGCTATTGGGTAAACGTGGCAATTGATTTATATGCATTACGTACAGTATAAACTATTTCTCCGTCTATTTAAAATAAGATACCAGGCTTTGACACAGCTACGAATCATATTGATATCTGTAAATAAAAACTCTTATTTATGTTTATCATTAAGAGACATAGAGTCAACATTTATATGCTATGTTTCATCAAATAAGTTGTGTCAAAAATTGTCATATTCCAGACATGGTGATATAACATGGACTTCATCTTCTTAAATATTTTTACAAGTATCACAGACTCGATCTCGTAAAAAGTACATTTTCCAACCTCTCTATTTGGTGCAACACAACATCGAAATTTGGCAGAACACCTATTTATGATTGTCATTGAAATTTTAAAATAAGTTTCAATTTCAAAACATTTCTTAGATAAATTATAGGTACCGAGTTATTTACCACATTTGACTAGTAGAGCTCTTTATGACTGTAGTAAAGTTTCCACTTCATCAACATTGTCACTGAAAATTCTAGACAAAATAGTATTAACAACGAACGTAGTACAAATATATGCTTCACAATCCTCATTGTACTCAATGTTTTCCTGATATATAAGTTCCAAGTTTTTTTTCTATTTACCAATATAACCCTAAATGTTAACCATATTAAACAATTGGGAGCATCAAACTTCAATTAAGTTTTGACACTATATCATGAGTAACACCACCTAAAATTTTACACTTAGGTGTAACAAAACCATGTTGTCTATTGACATAAGTTGCAACGGCTTTAGCAGTTACATCATAATCTAAAATTCACTCTAAAGAAGACCTATGTAAGTATTCGTAGTAGAATTTTTCGTACTAAACTATTCAATGATAGTATTTCCACATTTAAATCCAAAATGTGACTTATCAACGAAGGCGTTCTAAAATACATAATATTACCCTTGTTGATAATTATATTCATTATAGATACCAGGATTAAAAGTTTGTATGCCAGACGCGCGTTTCATCTACAAAAGACTCATGACTGACGCTCGAATAAAAAAAGTTTAAAAGGCCAAATAAAGCAAGAAGTTGAAGAGCATTTAAGACCCAAAATTCCGAAAGGTTTTATTATTCATATCATTATCCCTACACCATTTATCTGATGGGTTCAAACTTTCTGAAATAGTAGTAGTAAAAAACTTTACTGTAACACAAAGTCCGTGGGATTTGACCACAGTGTTATCCTATTAGCGCAAAGAATTTACAAAATCAATGACAGTACAAATAGCAGATTTGCGAAGCTTTTTTCTGACATCCAGTATAATTGTAAGTGAAGAGAATTGATCTATTAGGCTTCGAATTAGACTGACGAAAACCATTCTGCTCGTCTGCTGTAATAGATTATTATCATTGCGTCAGCCCTTCGTGTAAAATATCATAATAAAGCTTTTACGATACCCAGGCTAATGTAATACCTCTGTAAGACAAGAGGGTCTGCTCTTTTTGCTTTATGCATCGGATTGATAATAATTTTGTTCTATAGATATGGAGCTCTGTGAAACCTTAAAGCAAAACACAAAAGTTAAGCAATTACTGTGCAAAGACATGATTGACATGGAATGACAGCGAAATAAATTAAGATGAGAATATGATTTGCGTGTGCCTTTCAATCTTAAAAAGGTGTGGACATTTTCTACACTGTAAATAGCACTTTATTCAGAATGTTTAATGTAATATGCTATACATTTTACATTAAACATAAGTCTCTTAAAATACTGTATAGAAAGTCTCTCATGTTATGTAACATTGTTTTAACATTTACAACTGTATATTGTACTTGTAGAGCGATTGGATTTTAAATTCAATCATTGAATTAAAGGGAATTGTTGTCTCAACAATGGTCGCGGTACGGGTAGAGGTTTAGTTAGGTTTATAAGCTCAATGCAACATTAATATAGGTTCGTAACTATGCGATATTTGAACTCAATTTAATGCATTTAGTTTTCTATTTTGTGTTTTGTGGAGTGTTGTTTGTCTAAACTTTTTTCTCGTTTTTTGCCATGGCGTTGTCAGTTTGTTTTATTCATATATCAATTAGATATGTCTGAAAATTGCAGTTTCAATCATATATTTTTATTCGGAACTCTCCAAAGACTTGTTTATCAGGTTCTTGGAACGTGTATTACTTTCCGATTAATTAAATAACGATAAAATAGTTGATATGATTTCTTGACAAACTAGGTTGGAAACTATTACATAACTTTTAGAATAATAACAACATTTGATCAATATCAATTCTACAACTTACATAAGATGTGTATTTCTGTAAATAATGCCTCATAAATAGTTAAGTTCTCAGCCGAATCACTTTCTTGATCACTACAAGACTTATCAAACTGAATAATTGACAGTTTACATTGTACCGTTAATGTTATTACTACCACTGGGTCGATGCCACTGCTGGTGGACTGTTAGCCCCGAGGGTATCACCAGCCCAGTAGACAGTACTTCGGTACCGGCATGAAAATACAGATTGTTTGTTATTAAAATTTGTTGTTACGAAATTTTAGAAATTATTTTAAATTAAGGAATATATCTCCCTTATGCAAAGCTCTGATTCCTTGCCCGGCTTTTGGCTTTACCTTTTTTGTCCTTTTTGGATTATAGCTCTTCATCTTTTTAAAAAGCTTTGTATTTTCAGATATCTTGACCTCGAGCATCACTAAAGAGACATTTATTGTCGAAATGCGCATCTGGTGCAGAAAAAATGGTACCGTTAATGTTATTACTATCCGACTGGGTCGGTGCCACTGCTGGTGGACTGTTAGTCCCCGAAGGTATCACCAGCCCAGTAGCCAGTACTTCGGTCCTGGCATGAAAATACGGATTTTTTGTTATTAAAATTTGCTGTTACGAAATTTTAGAAATTATTTTAGATTAAGGAATATATCTCCCTCATGCAAAGCTCTGATTCCTTGCCCGGCTTTGATTTTACTTGTTTTGTCCTTTTTGGATTATAGCTCTTCATTTTTTTAATAATTAAGCTTTGGGTTTTCAGATATTTTGACCTCGAGCATCACTGAAGAGACATTTATTGTCGAAAAGCGCATTTGGTGCAGAAAAATGAAGAAGATGTGGTTTGATTGCCAATGAGACAACTCTCCACAAGAGACCAAATGACACAGAAATTAACAACTATAGGTCACCGTACGGCCTTCAACAATGAGCAAAGCCCATACCGCATAGTCAGCTATAAAAGGCCCCGAAATGACAAATGTAAAACAATTTAACCGAGAAAACTAACGGCCTAATTTATGTTCAAAATAATGAACGAAAAACAAATATGTTACACAGCAACAAACTACAACCACTGAATTACAGGCTCCTGACTTGGGATAGGCACATACAGAATGTGGCGGGGTTAAACTCGTTTGAAGGCGCCAACCCACCCCCTAACCTGAGACATTACATTACATACTTTCGGACATAACCATGTTTTTCCATGCAAATTAAGAAATTTGAGTTGCTATAACATCAACGTGGATTATTTTAAATTCGAACCTCTTACTGTATAAGTAAGGTCATGGTTTGAAAATTATTAAGATTTGAAGTAACATATCTTTTGATATTATTCATTAAAATCTAAATGAAAAAATAAAAATAATTAATACAATATTAAGGAAAGGTTTGGATAAAAGGTATTTACAGTTTTATTATTAAGAAAATAATTGGAAATGTATGTTTTCAAGTAATATTGTTTTTCAGTTTGTTTTAACTTGAAAATTATATTGTATCTTGTATTAAAAAATTCGAACTCTTACGTCATGTGTGCCAGCACGATTTTTGACTACCTCTTCCATGACCCGCATAAGATAAGCCCGGCATTCAGATCAGCTAGTCGTCTCTTAATACAAATGCCGCACGGTGACCAATCCACTTCATTTGGAAGCTGTTTGATAGCTTCATTGGTAATTATGCCAGATCTCCTTTGTTTTTTTGTTATTAAACAGAGGTTACTCTCACAGAAGTTGTTCTTCTGTTGAGAGTTATTCGAATTAGATAACTTTACAGAGCAAACCGTGCTGAATCATTTATAACAACAAGATGTATTTCTTAATGACAATTATTCTTAAAAAAATGCGTCTATTGTGAAATCAGTGCCCACTCTCGCAGAAGTCCTAAATTCGGAAGAAACATATTATTTAGCAGACCAAGCTACAACATATATGTTATGCCACTGTGATACAAGTGAGAGGTTTAGCTTGCTATAAAACCAAGTTCAATCCACCATTTTCTTCATAAGAAAATGCCTGTACCAAGTCAGGAATATGACAGTTGTTATCAATTCGTGTGATGTGTTTTAGCTTTTGATTTTGCCATTTGATAAGGGACTTTCCATTTTGAATTTTCCTCGGAGTTCAGTATTTTTGTGATTTTACTTTTTATTGCTATTGTGTCAAAACAATTGGTATGATTTCTTGACAAACGAGTTGGGAAACTTCTATACAACTTTAAGAACAATTACAACATTTAATCAATATCAATTATACACTGTACATCAGATGCGTATTTCGATAAATAGTCTCATCAATACCTAAGAACTCAGCTTAAACACTTTCTTTTTAAATTCAAGATTACAAGAAATGCATTATTGAAAACTTTTAAATGGAACAAATCTCTAATGACTTGGGATCAAATTATCATCAAAAGCAGGTCAAGTTGATTGACTTTTGCTTTTCCAGTAAACAAGTAAACAAGTGGGTCAAGGTTTTATAAACCCTTTTGGTTTGCCTCAACAATCGCCATCAATACCGTATACCATCAGCGCGACATTGGAAGCAGCTAGAACCCACCACAATGTCAACTTAACAGTGCCTACTATCGCAGATTTAATAGAGATTCAACGACAATAGCTACTTAGAAAATCAAAATGATTCATTCATATCCATATTCTATTCTATTCATCTTTTATATACAACAGATATGCAAATGTGCTCAAAATCTAATGGTCCTAAAATTATTAAAAATAAACGTCTTAGAATACCATGAACTAATTATTTAAACAAGATAACCTATTTGTGCCTAATAACCTCTTAATAAGCATGATAGAATGGAAAATTCAGCATAAAATAAGTAAAATTTAAATGTAGTACATTTCGATTATTTTGATACATAAATCTTGGATCATAAGTAAAACAGCAAACACAGTTTTCGCATTTTACTTATTGGTATTATTGTAAAGTTGCTATGTAGAAATCAAACAGTTAACACAAACACACACACACACACACACTTCATTATAACTAATTGGTATACTCATATAGTTGTTATAAAAAAATCAAACAATTCACACACACACACACACATCACAAGTGATAAAAATATATCCAACTGGGTTATTTCATAGTAACAATATTACGATGATACCACAGTGTGCAATTCCATAGTAAGAATACCACTGGATGATACCACGGTGCAATTCCATAGTAAGAATACCAGAATCAGAATAATTTATTTTAGTGTCATATACCAATATAAAATACAATGAATACATAATTACGTAATATGCAATTAAAAATTAAATATTACAATTAAAATATTGGTATCCAGCCAAATTACTGACTTATGAGACACTTTGAAAATAAATAATACTATAAACAATTAAAACTTATGCATTAAAAATATCATTACACATAATACCTTCTTCGATAAAACATTGATGTAAAGTTTTTGCTAAAAATGTTTGAATTGCATCATTTGACATTAAGAAAAAACAAATTTGTCTTGTAAATCCAGATCGTTAAAAGTCTGACAAATATCATCTGATTTTTTCTTTAAATCATATCTTAAATCTGCATAAAAATCGCACCCTAACAAAAAATGTTTTTCATCCTCAACACAATTCTCTGTACAGTATATACAAGTACGCTCATTTAAAGGAATTTTTTGCTTGGTGTATCTACCCGTTTCAACTGCCAGTGGTATACAGCCACTTCTAAAATTTGAAGAAAAAAAAACACGTCTATGTTGCCTATTACGAACTAGGTTTACATAAGAACTAAATTCTAAAACATTTTTATACTCCCTATAAATACATAGTTTATTACCGTTACATTCATTGAACAATTTTTCCATCCACTCAGATTTATCTATTTCACAGAGTTTCGATTTGATGTCTTGCAACTTATGTCTGATGGAAAAAGTATCATTAATAACGTTTTAAATACCTAAAATTTGTGCTTTCTGTATACCTTGTTTATCCCATGACCTAGAACAATCATTTCTCCACGCATGAACCTTATATGTAAGTCTCGTATCGTAAGTATTGCTTACTCTAAGAAAAAGACGAAAAGTTTCCAAAATTTCTGCTGATTTCGTACTTTTAAGTCCAATATATCACCCTGAATGACTATATTTGACGCATTTGAAGCACTTCCTATGGATAACCGACATGATTTGTTCTGTATTACTTGTACATCTCTCCAATTTGTATATCCCCAGATTCCAGAACCATAGTATAAACGGGCTCAACTACAGACCTATAAAGTTTCGTAAAAATATCATAAGTCATTCCACCACACGAAATAAATTAAGCATACAAGGCTGAAAGTGCTCTGATTGCTGATTTAGTAATCTCTCGTACTGTATGTTTATAATCAAACAATTCATTCAAATGCAGTCCCAAATATCTGTAGGATGGAATAAAATTAACCGAAATTTAGATGATATCACAGTGCAATTCCATAGTAAGAATACCACTGGATGATCTCATAGTGCAATTCCATAGTAAGAATACCACTGGATGATATCACGATGCAATTCCATAGTAAGAATACCACTGGATGATATCACAATGCAATTCCATAGTAAGAATACCACTGGATGATATCACAGTGCAATTCCTTTGTAAGAATACCACTGGGTGCTACCACAGTGCAATCCCATAGTAAGAATACCATTGGATGAAACCACTGGTCAATCCCTTAGTGAGAATACAACTGGGGCTACAAATCGGGATCCAGTATTTCAAATTCCGTCAAAGAGAATACTTTCATTAAATTTCAAAGTCACCAGGCCAAATTGAAAATACAACTGGATGAGAAATTTCCAGATTAGATAAGTAGGTATACATTATTGTCCGGATATTTGATAAATGTCTCTTATACCCACGTAAACTGTTAACGTTAACAAACGATTGATGTGCGCCATCATCGACAAATAATACCCAAAAAATCAATATGCTGAAAAATTTAACAATTCCTTTCTGTAATTTAACCGATTGTGTCTTATTCCCGATTGTGAGTGTGAATTCGCATGGCGGGTGATGTATGCATAGCAGGGTACGCGTTTCATCAGACGCATGCGGTCTCGCTCTTTTTTGTGGTTCGTGCGATTTCCTCAGTTGTTGCTTCAGTTACCTTAATTTGTCTCTATTTAATCGATTAACGAGATTTGAACATCGGTAAACTACTGTCGCCTTAATTTATCAAGTGTGACCTGGTGAAACGATTAATGCCTTTTTAGGATTCTCTCCATTTTTTATATTCTTGTAAAATAACGTATGATATAGACGTCGCAGAATTGACGATTAAATGATGGGACAATCCCAGTAACATTTGTTATAGTATGGAAGCATTAACTCTTTTCATTCCACATGAAAGTAAGCCACCGGGTATTTTATGGTAGCCAAAATTATTCCCTCACAATGAACAGCATATGGATCGGAAAAGAAATGCTACAGACCTTGCAAAACAGATAACAAATTGATTTAGTTTGGAAGTTAGGCTGTACCTAACACATCCTAATTTTTGCGGAAACTTAGATACGATCCGGTTAAACTTATCGATCCTTTGAATAAACTTATTCTAAAAGGTTACCAATTCAACACTGTAATTAGATCTTTGAATATTGTTTTTATTGGTTTAGATATTGATTTTGTTATCAGTAGATTAAAAGCAAACTAAATATTATTGGTATATACATTTGCACATTCACGGTTCCATAATCTGTCGATTCCGGTATCTTGGTATTGTACAAGGGCATGTTTTTCTCTGACTGTTGATGACGTCTTTACACTAATTCCATTGAATGTTGTATGTGTACTGATTGATATTTTAGTGCTAAGATACATTATTTTTTTATTAGTTGTTATTGGCTTTGAACTAACGGTCAGTAACTGCGAGTGGTACTATCAGATATGTACTTAGTGTCTTTTTTGTTGTTGTGTGGATATGTAAATACTCTGCCACGTCCGATCTTTTTTTGTAAGTAATTTTTTTTCTGCTTTATATCGATCTGATGACTTAAGCCCTTTTCAACTGATTTTTATAGTTTGTTCTTCTGTTGTACTGTTACACGACTGTTCCAGGTAAGGGTGATGGTTTGGCGCCAGCAAACTAGTTCAAATCCGCCACATTCAGTTTGTGTCTGTCCCAAGTCATAAGCCTGTAATTAAGTGGTTGTCGTTTGTTGCGGTATATCATAGTTGTTTTTCGTTCATTTATTTTGTTTTGTACATAAATCAGGTCGTTAGTTTTTTCGTTTGAATTGTTTTATATTTTTCATTTCGGGGCCTTTTATATCTGACTATAAGGTATGGGTTTTTGTTCATTGTTGAAGGCCGTACGGTAACCTATAGTTGTTAGCTTCACCTTTCTGTCATTTGGTCTCTGGTAGAGAGTTGTCTCATCGGCAATAATACCATATCTTCTTATTATTATACCATATGGCAAAGCTATAAAAAGTACAGGAATGACAACATGTGAAATAATTCAAAAGATTTATACTACATCAATAAACGAAAATCAATTATGGCAACAGTAACCATGTTTTCAGGGTTGGGTGCACCGTCATGACACAATATATAGTAGGGTAAAAAACTTTTACGGCATACATGACGATTCGTGCAATTAGATTTACAACAAGTAACTTTGTAATTGTAACCATAGAAATGAAATATTGATACTGATCTATTTACGGAATATGTACCACTAACGGGCTATACAATGAAAAGCCGCCAGAGCATCCCATCAATAGAAGCCCATGAGCTTATCGGGTGTCTACGATTCTAAATTGGTCATCAATCATATATCTGCAATTTTTCTAACAACAGACATGTTATTTTTTATTAATTTACCAGCTATATTATGGGGATTTTCCATCAATACTGAAAAAATACTTATGAACGGATTTGTCCATTTGCTAATGCTATGCTATCAATAACATTACTTTTGTTGAAGTCAACGATTTCTAAAATTCAAGGTTTTGACCCGCATAACGTTTTAAAATGGTGTAATTGATATAATTATGTATTAAACTCAAAAATTTGTCTTTTAGTTTTGTAATATGCATATAACGATTTTATGCAAAAAGTGAAAAGAGCACCATGCATTAAACTATAGTTAGGTCTCCCAAAACAAAGATTGGAGAGTTATTGTTTTTGTTCAGTTTTAATTCTACTTCCCCTTCTTCTTCCGGGTTTCACGCATAAAGGCATCAGTTGTGCATAAAGTAAAACATTGTGTCCACCCCAGGCATTTAAGAATGTTCAAATATCTAATCCCCACCCCTTTCCTTTTTTTCTTTTCTCCTTTTTTTTTTACAGGTCAATATATTTTCTTGTTTCACATGGCAAAATGAATTGATTTTAAAATCCCTTATTCATACATAATATCTTTTATATGGGTCAGAAAGAATTGAACAATATATAGGGTGACCTCTTTCTTTGCCTATTTTGAAATGTTCATTTATCTTTAAAACAGTTGAGATACCCAACCCAAATCAATGGAACTGAGATGGGTGTTTGTCTAGCTTGTCCCCTTCTGATCTGTTGTGGTTGGGGTTGTTTAATATTAACACAATTCCTAAGAGCATATAGGTTTCGATGACCACCACACTTGACATAGTGAACTATGTGCAAAATGATTTATTGCAATTAAAATATCCGAAGCAAGTCACGGTCAATACCATCCAGTGGCGTACAGACTGAAAGTGGGAGGGGCAAACTTTTTAAAGTGACAAGCAAAGTAAAACTTCCCCACATGCAATATATTCCTTTACATATAAAAGTAAATAGGCAAAAGTATATTCAGAGTAACTGCGTTTCCCGGCTCCAATGCCTTTCCGTTGTACATGATTATATCAAGATTAATCTATCAATTTAAATTAAAAATTCTAAAACGATTTACATTAAATTAAGAAACGAATTCAATTATATTAAACATGAAATGCAAGCTATAAAACATTCGAATTTATCCCGCGTATTGAGTATAAATTTCTCAACTCATACGAAATTCAAGAGCTTGTAACTGCTAGCTACTCAGAATTTGTAAAACATCGGTGTCTGAGCAAAAAATTATTGAGCCAGGGTTTTGTCAAAGAATGCTTCGTCCTTTTTCTCAAGAAGTTCATCGGAAAAAGATAAGACCTAATAGATAAATATTCGGTGTCTACTTCACAAATGATACTGGATGGTCTTGAGTTCTATAGAAGATGGACGAAAGATACCAGAGGGACAGTCAAACTCATAGATTGAAAATAAACTGACAATGCCATGGCTAAAAATAAAAAGACAAACAGACAAATAATAGTACAGAAGACACAACATAGAAAACTAAAGACTAAGCAACACGAACCACCAAAAACTTGGGGTGATCTCAGGTGCTCCGGAAGGGTAAGCAGATCCTGCTCCACATGTGGCACCCGTCGTGTTGCTTATGTTATTACAAATCCGGTAAATAGTCTAATTCGGTAGGTCACATTAGTGAAAAGGGAAAATATTGTAGTTACGACATAAGGAACATATCCGATATCATCTGTGAAACGGTTATTCCATAACGGTCAACCAACTCGTGATGGCGTCCGTAAAATTTACCAAGAGATTATTTCAACTTCACCATTTGGAACTCTTGGTTTAATAGCTTCCTTGTGAGCAGCAATCCTCTATCAAGGAAATCATGATAGGAAATACAAGCCCGGGAATATCGTATCAATTGGGAGATATATACTCCGTATGCAGGCGCTGCTGGAATGTTGCTACATAGAAATGGAAAGTTCACAATTGGGAAGCTGAAATCATCTCTTTTGTCGTAAAGTTTTGTTTTCAACCGACCTTCATTGTCAATTTCTAGATGTAAGTCAAGATATGAGGCAGACTTATCTGTATCTATAGGTGCTGACGTTGTGTATAATTTTACTGTCTGTGTATTTAATTTATTATATTCCTTTTGGTCGTATGACGCATGATGTGGCTCAGTACTTGTGCATCCAAGTGCCAGGTTTTGGCTTTGGTTGTTCCTGATGTGGGTGGATCCACAGGTGCGATACGGAATCATAAGGTTTTTATGGTGTTGTTTTCATTTTGTATACCCTTGTATTATATTTACTTAATTTGTATACTTTAACGGAAAAGTATATGCGTCATTATGTGTTATTATACTGTTCAAACTTTTAACTACAAAAACGTTTTTGTTGGCATCTTTGTCAGATTTGTTTGTATGTTTGTTTGGATTTTTAAGTCAGTTGTGAGTATATGTCTGTAATGTATGTTTACACAGTTTTGCCTGCTGGATCCCAGTTATTGTCACGTTGACCAATTATGTCTGGTTAGGTTGCTCATCTAATTTGGCAATATAACGGAACTATAAGCACAACTAAGCTAGCTATACAACACGGTTTAACCCAATATTTTCTTCGGACAATGTCTGTACAAAGTCAGGAATATGACAATTGTTTTCCATTCATTCCGTTGGTTGATAAAGTCGAGTGATTGATTTTGTCAGGTTTATGGACTTCCTCCTTTTTGAATTTATCTTGGAGTTAGGTATATATTTTATTGTAATAATTTTTTATAAGCCTGGTATCTTTGATGAGTTTTAACAACCTCTAGGTGGATGCCAATGCTGGTGGAAGTTTTTACAATCTCTGGGTGGATGCCAATGCTGGTGGAATTATTACAACCTCTGGGTGGATGCCAATGCTGGTGGAAATTTTTACAACCTCTGGGTGGATGCCAATGCTTTTGGAAGTGTTTACAACCTCTGGGTGGATACCAATGCTGGTTGAAGTTTGTAGCCCAGTAGTCAGCACTTTGTGTTGACATGAAATATCATTGATCATTTTCTGTAAATACTCTGTATACAAAATGTTTAATTATTCGAAACACTAAAGGTTTTCTACCCCAGGGGCAGATTTCCAACCACTGGGTGGATGCTACTGCTCATAATAATTTGTAACCCCGCCACATTAAGTTTGTGCCTGTCACAAGTCAGGAGTCTAAGTCAGTGTTGTCGTTGGTTGCTGTCTGTTTTCCGTTATTGTTCTGTCATAAATCAGGCCGTTGGTTATTTCGTATGAATTGCTTCACATTTTGTCATGGTGAGCTATTTCATAACATACTATACTGTGTGAGTTATGCTAATTGTTGATATATATTTTCTTAAATTCACGCCATTTGGACTCTGTTGGATAGTTGTCTAATTGGCAATCTTACCATGTCTCCTAGTTTTATATATGTGCGTCATATTTCTTAAGACAAATTTGATTTTTACATAGAAATATAAACTATCAACGTGCATGTATTTTTTTTTAAATTAAATTATCGTGATGAAAAAATATATTAGGCTTAGATTGTCTAAAAGAGTCGCGCCTTGGTTTTATTTATCATCTCATAGCTACCTAAACTTGCAAAAACTTATAAAACAATTAGTTCATATTGTGAAATAGTGAAAAATATGTTATCCAATTGTATTTGTAACACATATTATAAATTATGTTTAGTTTTTGTTCAAGAAGAATTTCTTTTTATATAAAAATAAGGAAATGTGATATGATTGCCAATGAGACAACTATCCACAAAAGTTCAAATAAAGTGGATGTAAGCAATTAAAGACAACCGTAGGGCCTTTAACAACGAGAAAAAACCGATACCTTATAGTAGGCTTTAAAGAGCACCGACTTGAAAAATATGAAACAATTCAATTGAGAAAACAAACGGCATAATTTATAACAAAACAATTTACGAATAACAATTATGACACACATGAACCAACAACAACAACTGAACTATAGGCTCCTGACTTAGGACAAACACATAAATAATGTGGCGGGGTTAATTATGTTTGAAGGAGCCAGCCCTCTCCTAACCTGGGATAGTGGTGTAAGGGCATTAGACAAAAGCAAACTATGCAAAACAATAAACGAAAACAAATATGAGAAGCAGCAAATAAACGATAACCACTCAATTACAGGCTCCTGACTTGGTTCAGGCACATATACAATGTGTTGGGGTTATACATGTTTGAAGGCGCTAACCCTCCCCTAACCTGAGACATTGGTATAATCGTACAACATAAGAACATACTCTAAACATCAGTTGATCATGGCTTAACTCATCAGATCGAAACAAAGCAGAAAAACATCAAACAAAAGCACAGACCGGATGTGAAAGTGTATTTATACATCCCTCACAAGACACAAAGTACAGATCTGAGAGTACTCACAGTTACTGACAGCTAGTTCAAAGCCAATAACAACTAATAAAAATATATTTGATTTAAGAATTACTAGTATTATTTCTGTTAACAAAGCGACTCTTGATACCTTTATTTGACGTCTTGACGTACTTTATCTAGGTTAAAAGTTTCATTACCTTGAACTGGTAAATCAAGACGTGTCATGATTAAAAAATCTCTCTATGGGGCCTTAAAAGACAATATTAACATCATACTCCTCTCTAAAAGGATCAACAGTTATTTGCAATGGTAAGTATAAATTCTTGGGCTCTATCATATTTTACTTGTGTTTTAAGAGAAACCCAAAACCAATTCGTATACTCTGTATTTTACGTTTTCCCATAAAACCAAGATAACTTGTTATACGGTGGACTAATTTTAAACCATAAGATGCGACAGCTACATCTGTTGTGCACTTCTGCAATTTGTCTTACAGTCTCTTATCGACAAACAAAATAAATTGCATTAGTACCGTTCCATTTGTTTGACTAACAAAGTGTCATTTTGCAACGTCAATGTTTCATCCTTAATGTTTTCTGTGATTGTGAAACACACAGGACAAATTGCAGAATTTTCCTTGTTTAATTATAACTGATGATGAAGACTGTTTAGTTAAGACCTGCTGACCGGAGACGTGATCTGCCTTGTAGTCGGCTAACATTTGATGTTCAGGAACATCGTGGCTTTTTTAGTACGGCGGGGTTTATAAAATACCTGTAGAGAACGTACGTTTAAAGATTTAGAGCCTATAATACCTTAGAGAACGTACGTTTAGAGATTTAGAGCCTATAATACCTGTAGAGAACGTATGTTTAGAGATTTAGAGCCTATAATACCTGTAGATAACGTACGTTTAGAGATTTAGAGCCTATAATACCTGTAGAGAACGTACGTTTAGAGATTTAGAGTATGGCATGGTATTGGTTGCAAAATTTGATATTTTCATTCAAATGCAATATTTTTCATTTAATTGGTATATTTTTCATTTATATGCAATATTTTTCATTTATATGCAATATTTTTCATTTATATGCAATATTTTCATTTGTATGGTATATTTTTCATTTAAATGGTATAATTTTTCATTTATATGCAATATTTTTATTTTAATGGTATAATTTTTCATTCAAATGGTATAATTTGTCATTCAAATGCAATATTTTTATTCAATTTGTATAACTTGTCATTGTAATGCAATATTTTCATTCAATTGGTATAATTGTCGTTTTTATTTATATGCAATAATTTTTATTTATATGCAATAATTGCATTATGGGAAATTGTTTGACGTCACAAGGTCAAATTTGCAACAACGTTTGTGATTGGTCGATATAGTCGGGCAGCCCTGCTTGACTCACATGTTGAAGTTGGCACGTTCTCTATGAACTCCCCTGGTTTGATTAGCTGTTGATATCTATATATGAGAAGGTAACGTTTTGTATAACTGTTTGCATTCCCCCTTTCTTTCTCAACACGAATGCATGACCAAGAATTAAAAAAACGCGTCGCCCCACTAACTAAATCTTGCGTTCATGCGAGTCCGGCATTGCAGGCTGATACTGTTAGTGTTACTGTTAGGATTATGTACCCTTGTGTTGATTCAATACTAAACATATGGAAAGTTTATAGAAAATCCATAGTCCAAATAATTATGACGTCTGGCAAGGCTATTTTGATTTTTTTTCTTGGACGCCTTCCTGCGACCAAAATAGCCTTGCCAGACGTCATAATTATTTAGACTAGAACATGGATCCACAGCCTTTTCTTTTTAATCTTGTTCCCTCAAATAAGGCAATTTAATAACTGATAGATATCGGAGTATTGCTCGAAATTTCCTCAAAACAAGTTTATTACTGTAGTTATAATAATGGTTAAAACAAATAAAAAATGAGCTCAAATTAAGTACACCTTTTAGGGTGCACTTGACTGGCTCAGCACCACTCCAGATGTTTGGGAATTTACAGGTTGCTTATATTTTTTTGTAAACAATTAATAAACACAAGCAAATTTTCGAAAAGCAAGTGAGTAATCTATGTTTGAAATTTTATAACAAAAATCTCTGTATTGAAGGCTGTGGATTTTCTATAAAATCTTGGTTTATTTGCCACAAAGTACTCGCTTTGTTTATAAAAAATCCGTAAACCAGAACTGGAAGTTGACAGCAGGTTCATCAGATGGAAACACTTGTTGGAAACAGTTGGGGTACATCTAATAACCAATGTAAAAAAGTGCCGAAATATGCACCACAATGGCCGTTTATGGAAAAATTGGAATGTGTTCTAGTTCCCATCTCTGAATCCCAATTAGATTTTTTTCAACGTCCCACTGTAGTTAATAATTACTATATGTCTTTGCATATTTCAAAACATATTTTTCTTCAGGAATTGTTAGCTCTCTAGAACTTTTATTTGTCAGCATATTTTGTTCATATTTATACACATAATGCAAGCTATATATATTCATAGCCTCTCATACACCTTGTATCATCTTACAGCGAATATAGGTACTATCCAAGCAGGCGTGAGCGATTTTGATCTTACACGGTAACGACAAATCTTTCTTTTGTTCACATAATATCAATGTGACTACTTCAATCTAAACATAATTGCTGTTTTAAGAAATGATTTGATCGTAGCTTGACTAATTAGAGATGTCTCATTATTTTCCCAAAACAAGAGGGATTACTAAAAGCATGTGCAAATACTTGTAAAAGAAGTTGGCCTCGTCTCATCCGATAGAATGTCAATGTGTGTGTATAATAAGTATAGCTGTTTCAATAATTGGCACTGAAATCTTTTCGATATTTTATCCCTAAAGAAGCCTTGTGTATGGTGTTTGGCTGACCACATACATCCTTATGTACGGTGCATAGTTAAGTTGTTGTACACCGTACACAAAACTTTATTTTCATACTCGTTTATTACCCAAACAGTTTCAAAGAATGAGTAATCACAGGTAGCTTTATGATTGGTAACCATTACTGTTACCCTGTAATAGGTTTCTTTCAGATAAAACATGTAAATGTCTCAACAACTGTATCGAAATTGAAAGTGGGTGTTGACTTTCACAACTATTTGCGCATGTTATTTGTTCTTATTTGAATATCAAAGTTTTTTATGAATAGGAAAAATCGATGCAAAATTATTTGGGAGCAGGAATTTCAAATGTTGAGAAATGTACATTGAATAATGAAAAAGCAAAACAAAGATTTCCGTTACCTTGTAAGGTCAAAATTGATCATGCCCGCTTGGTTAGTACCTATTTCCAGTGTACTGATGATACACGGTGTCATAGGACAATTTCAATTTCGCCAGATTCACTTTTATTTCAAGGAGAAATTGCCCTTTAATTATATGAATGGAAATTTGTTGTTTCCAACTTGTTAGCACTGACTAGAATAATGCTAAGTAACATAAAACTAAGATTAAGTTCAAATTCAGGTGGTGTCACTTTGACTGTTTCTGAGTTATGTCTTTTCCAATTTGCACTTGTTCACCACCTATTTAAGCATGACAATCAATCCATTTTGCCAGTGGAGGATCCATGTCATCAGACACAATCTTGTTTTATTATGCGACCACAAAAATATATTTAGGATCATAATAATGGTATGATGAAGTAATTGTTGTCCATGTTGTCTGCGTCGTTGTCCTTAGACACATTACGTTTCTAGACAATAACCATGATAACTTTAGTTTAAGTGTGGATCTAGATATGATTTTTTTTTAGAAGGTTCAATACCACAAGGTTGGGATTAATTTTGGATGATGGTCCCAACGGTTTTGGAATTCAGACTCAAGGGGCCAAAATAAGCATTTTCTTTAAGTTATTACCATGAACTTAGAAAATGCATAATATATATAAGATAAACACATAACAAATCAAAACAAACAAACTGTGCGCATCAATGAATACATTTTATGATTTATAATCACCAGAGCATGAAATGAAGTACTATGCAAGCTTCCAAGTCATGCAAGTAATTCCAAAGTGTCCCATGTAAAAGCATTATCGCTATTTTAGGAAATTTTCCTTTGATCTTGCTGACTGGTGATTTCCTTTCTCAGCAGGAGTCAAGACAAGTGATATGAACAATGATGGCAAGAAACTAAATTAAATGAGGCACATGGATCCTAATGAAACTGACAATGTCGTCATAGTTACAAATAGCGATCAACAAATTATCATTGCAATTGGTCATCTCAACTGGATTGCTTTTCTCATTTTAGCCATATCATCTCAGGCGAGAAAATCAATCTTGTTGAGATGATCAATGATAATCTGTAAGAACATGTATCTAAATTATATGCCTTTTAAAGCTAACTAAAGCCTTTTCCTATTGATTTAGTATGGTTCATCAAAATGATTTACTTTAATTAGAAAATGAGTTATTCAGTCCATGTATTCAGTTTCTGCGCAAAGTTTCAAAAATTCTCAAGTGCCTAATTAATATAAAAAGTAAAATATTAAATATTTGGTCAACAAATAACAAACATGTGTTACTAAACTATTAGGAATAAAAGAGAGGAGACAACTCATGAAAGCATGTGTAATCACACTGTGTGAGAAATTAACTAAGTTTCCACATCCCATGTCAGAATCTTTCATAATAAAGGTTGCAGTCTTGAAATTGACTGCTCCATAGGCTAACATGCAAAACAGCTGATCTTTGAAAACAAAAAATAAAAAATAAAAATGCTAGCCTAATTTTGCTATATATAAAAAAAATTCATGTTCATATCATGTATGTACTAATGTGAAATTGTGATTTAATCGAAAAAAGGGGTTCTTGCCACGAAGAATAAAAAGTGACGCAATCCTGAAGTCAAAACATTTTTTCCTACTTTCTGTTTGCTATTTTACTAGGCACACCACTTCCAGTAAACATGATATCCTTCCACTTTCATGGATTGATATCCCCAAAAGATGCAAGTCTATATATATGTTTCAATTCAGCATAAACCTACATGTATAATCAAACAGAAAAATTGAGTTCAGAAAAAATTCAGAAAAAATGCACTATTTTGTTCCCTCCATGTTTTGACATGCACCGAAACTGGAGTTGTAATACAAGACTGCTACCTAAAGGTTAATACAGTCAAAATTAAATACAATACTGACTGCCAATCCTGCCTAAAGTTTTTAAAATCTGACAAAGTCAAAGATGAAGCTTAGTAAGTTACAAAAATTACATCCTTGGTCCCTTGCTATTACACATTGGTGGGTTTTCATATAGCGCTCAAAAGTGACTAAAGCCCTCAAAATCCTAGCTTAGATCCAGATTCACACATGCATGTTTATTTCTCTGAAATGAAAATATTTAAGTTATACCCTTGACTGTTCAGAGTGTAAAATATCACTGATTTATACATAGAAATCTGATAAATTGCAGAATACTATACATGCTGTAGCTACAAATGCAACACCATGGATATTAGCTGTGAAATATTGGCTCATGTGATAGGTTTGATGGCTTAATGACATTCTTCTTTTTTTGCAGAAGATGGCAACATACCCAGATCATGAACATGATGAAGAGCAAGAAGAGTCTATTTTGAAATTTTTTCCAAGACTTGGACGAAACGTTATCATATTGTGAAAATATCCCAGATAACCCTCCAAATTGTGACATAGAATACTTTCGCAACAGATTGAAAAGTGCAGTGGATGGCTTAAATTGTTTAGAATTTAATTTAGTTATAAATAGAGCTGATCAGAGCTTAATTGAGAAAATTCAAACCCTATTATCTTGTCTTCAGCCCTGAGAGAACATTGGAGCACGATAGATTTTTCTATGCCATCTAGTTTCTTGAGCATTGTTGATGGAGCAGGATGTATTTCAGCGACTGATAGGCTGGGAAGGCCTCCTGCTTTTATATGCACCGACCAAGTGGAATATTTGTTTAAAATTGGTTTTAAGATAGGTGAAATAGCCAGAATGTTCTTAGTGCACAGAACAACACTATGGAGACGACTTAAATATGAGGAGAAGAATCTGGTTAGACATACTATGATAAATGATTCAGAATTGATGTCAGTGATGCGAGAAATCGTTAACAGTCAACCACATACTGGTGTGAGTATGATGATTGGCCACTTAAAAGCAAAAGGTATAAGTGTGCAACAGTCACGTGTAAGGAGAACTCTGCGTGATATTGATCCAGGAAGCACCTTGATACGATGGGGCTTAACTGCAGTTCGCAGGAAATACTCAGTTGCAGGGCCTAATGACCTATGGCATATTGATGGACACCATGCGCTGATCCGCTGGAAATTAGTAACACATGGAGGTATTGATGGTTTTTCGCGATTAATAGTGTTCTTAAAATGCTCGAACAACAACTTGGCGGTCACTGTTTTGAACTCGTTTTGAAAGCAGTTGAATCGTACTCATTACCATCTCGAGTCAGAGGTGATCAAGGAAGTGAAAATGTTTTAGTTGCTAGATATATGGAAGAAAGGCGAGGCTCTGATCGTGGTAGTTTTATAGCAGGAAAATCTGTGCACAATAGCAGAATTGAAAGGCTTTGGAGATGTTTATTATGCTGTAATTCAAACATTCTATTCATTGTTTTACTATCTAGAAGGAAATGATCTGCTAGATGTTGATAATCAAAAGGATCTGCTGTGTTTACATTATGTGTTTATACCTCGTATCAACGAAGCACTCTCTCAATTCGTAGTGGCATATAATAGTCATGGGTTAAGAACAGAACGTTGTTGGTCACCACAAAAGATCTGGGTGAACAGCATGATTCAAAAAAACATTCATTCAGCTGAACTGAATAGTGAAAATATTTTAATTGATGGAATTGAGCAGTATGGAATAGACCCTCAAGTTAATGATGTTCAAACACATGGTGAAGATATTGGCTCATTGGACATGCTGAATATGCAACCAGATCATGTAATTGTAGATGTGGATAACTTGTTGAGTCAGGTTGACCCTCTTATTCCAAGTAATGAACATGGAGTTGATGTTTATCTTGCTGCAAGAGAGATTGTACGACATGATGATGTGTAGAATTAGATAAAATAAAACTCTGTTTTTTTATTTTCACTGGTACATGTAGATTATTGTACACTGACCCTGTACTTGCCCATGTTAAGATGATGTTATTCATGTTAAATTATATTTGTGAAGTCAAAATTACTTTAAATGTATAACATACATGTACATTTGAATACATTGTATGAGACAACAAACCTTTACAAAATGTGAAATAAAAAGATAAATACAAAACATAAAATGTACAACAAGAGAGTACACACTGAAACGTCTCACCTGCTTTACTTTTCACTGATATTATGTTGAAAGTCCTAAATATAAAGCTTAACTATAACTATCACACATGATCCAAGAAAATGAGGTCATATAAACCAATCAAGAAATACAGCTGAAGGATGTCTCCGGCTGTGGAATTTCTCTCTACATTGAAGACCTGTTGGTGACCTGCTGTTGTTTTTTCTATGGTCGGGTTGTTGTCTCTTTGACACATTCCCCATTTCCATTCTCATTTTTAGCTCACCTTTCCTGAAAGGAAATGTGAGCTTTTGCCATTACTTGGCGTCCGTCGTCGTTGTCCGTCGTCGTCCGTTGTCCGTTGTCCGTCGTCGTCGTAAACTATCTCAAAGATCTTCTTCTCTGAAACTACTGAACCAATTCCAACCGATCCTTAGGGTATCTAGAATAAAATTTGTGTTTTATTTTCCATTTCTTCAAAAAACATGGCCGCTATGGCTAAAAATAGAACATAGGGGTAAAATGCAGTTTTTGGCTTATATCTCAAAAACTAAAGCATTTAGAGCAAATCTGACATGGGGTAAAATTGTTCATCAGGTCAAGATTTATCAGCCCTGAAATTTTCAGAGGAATCAAAAACCCATTGTTGGGTTGCTGCCATAATTGGTAATTTTAAGGAAATTTTGCAGTTTTGGTCATTATCTTGAATATTATTATAGATAAAGAGAAACTGTAAACAGTAAAATGTTCAGCAAAGTAAGATCTACAAATAAGTCAATTTGACCAAAATTGTCAATTGACCCTTAAGGAGTTATTGTCCTTTAAAGAAAATTTTACACAATTTGTTCATCATATTTGCTAACTTTAAAAATCTTCTCCTCTGAAACTACTGAACCAATTTCAACCAAACTTAAGGTAAATGATCATTAGGGTGTCTAGAATAAAGTTTGTGTTTTATTTTCTGTTTCCTCAAAAAGATGGCCGTCATGGCTAAAAATAGAACATAGGGTAAAATGCAGTTTTGGCTTATATCTCAAAAACTAAAGCATAAAGAGCAAATCTGACATTGGGTGAATTTGTTCATTAGGTCAAGATCTATCAGCCCTGAAATGTTCAGAGGAATCAAACAACCTATTGTTGGGTTGATGCCACTTAATAGGTAATTTTAAGGAAATTTTGCAGTTTTGCTCATTATCTTGAATATTATTATAGATAAAGAGAAACTGTAAACAGCAAAACTGTTAAGCAAAGTAAGATCTACAAATAAGTCAATATGACCAAAATTGTCAATTGACCTTTAAAGGACTTATTGCCCTTTAAAGACATTTTACTTAATTTGTTTTACTTGTTAGCTTACTTTAAAAAATCTTCTCCTTTGAAACTGCTGAATCAATTTCACCAAACTTAGGCTGAATGAGTTTCAGAGTATCAAGTATAAATTTTATATTTTATTTCCTTGTACGTCAAGAAAGCCTGTATGGCTAAAATAGAACATAGGGTAAAATGCATTTTTGCTTTTGAAGAAGATATGACCAGATTCAAGAATATTTATATAAATTGAAAAGCCAAAATAATCATTGATGAAAGATTTAAGCAAATAATTTAAGGTGAGCGATTCAGGCTCTTGAGAGCCTCTTGTTATGTCGTGTACATGTTACAATCATTCTATACACTAAATATAGTAAGTTGACCTATTGCTTATAAATAGCTTCAAAGAAACAGACTGAACTATGGAAACTAAACAATGAACGATGAAAATGAGGTCAAGGTCACATGAACGATACTTGGCAGACAATTACAGCCTACTATACTTCCATACAACAGACATATTTGACCTATTGCTTATAGTTTTACACCAAAACACCTTGCAATGAACAGTGAAAATGAGGTAAAGGTCAAATAAAACCTGTGAGACCGACACATAGATCATAAAATATTTCTATGCATCAAATATAGTTGACCTATTGCATATACAATTAAATATTACAAAAGACTAAAACTAAAAATAATAATTTTTTATCTCTGAGCCATGAAAATGAGGTAAAGTCAGATGACACCTTACAATCATTCCATATAGTAAAAGAAAAAAGACAACAAAAAAATAACAACTGAACCATGAAAATAAGGTCAAGATCAGATTGTCAGTTTTCCTATCGAAGGTCGGTGGTTTTCTCCAGGCACTCCGGCTTCCTCTACCAATAAAAACTGACCGCCACGAAATAGTCCAAAAGGGGTGCTTAAAAAAGGCGTAAAAACACCAAAAAAAAAAAAAAAAAAGGACAGATGACACTTGCCAGTTGTACATTTTCACCTTTACAGTACTTCCGTACCAGAGAAAAACGAAGACCATTTGTTCAGGACATGTCATAGATCATGACTCTTAAGTTTCAAGATTTTTGAAAATCGGAGGCTCACAATGACCCTGCATGTGTAGCCCTTTTGGCAATCCTTTTTTGGTCTATCTTAAGAGCTTTATAATATTCAAATATATGTATGGTTTAATTTGTTCATATATCAGCTACTTTGTACTTGAGAAATTGGAAAAATATGATTTCCCGTAGGGTTTCTATGTAAACTTTGAACCCTGGCTGTGGCCATTTTGCGTCAGACCAGAACAAAATAAGGATTTATGTAAAGTTTCAAACCATTTTGTCTAGTAGTTTCAGAGACAATCTTTGAAAATTGGCCAAACAGAATCTAAGATTTGCTCTAGCGGACATGTTTTTCATTGGACTAGAACAAAGTAGGGTCATTTGTTAAGGACCTTGCACTGACCATTCATGCGATTTTTACTTAAAATCTGTCAAGAGGTTTCAGAGAATGAAAATGTGAAAACTTTATGACAAATGATGGTCATAACTTGATGGCAATTGGACTTTTACTTAGGTGAGCTAAAAAGTGTTTATGAAAATCTTCAAAATTTATTATAAATTTCCAAAAACATACATGTAAGAATGTGGGTTTTTGCACTTGGACCTATATATACACATAACACATACTTTAATAAAACATTTTAATGAAAATAAACCTGACAGTTATGTTCTCCATAAATTGCAAAACAAAAGTTCATAGTATTATGATAACATTAGATCTAAATATTTTATTTTCAACAACTCATCAGTTTCCCTAACTGTTATACATGTTTTACAAAATAATCAAACTCAGATGTCTGTGCAGTTTGAGTCAAACAACAATTTAACATATAAAGCACCCAAGTTTCTTTTTGGAACTTGTTCAAAACTATAACATAATAAAATGTTTGGCAGGGCACAGCTTGACACGACCGCAGAAGTGGAACCCTGAAAATGGGGAGCAAATATGGACACAACATTCGAGTTTCATACAGCTCTGAATTTGGATTGTGATTAAAAAGTTGACACTGCATAGGTTTCTGACACAGAATGAATGGGGTCTAAAAGCTGAAAAGTTTTAAATTGGACATTCACTTTTATGGTCCATTTTCCAAAATTTAAATACATGGTTAGATTCAGCGTATCAAAGAACCACAAGAACTCAATTTTGATGAAATCAAATAAAGTTCCAATTTTGGACCCTTTAGACCATAATGTGGACCAATTTGATAATGGGGACCAAATATCAAAAATCTAAATACATGGTTAGATTGAGCATGTCAAAGAACGAACCCCTTATATTCAATTTTGGTTGAAATCAAACAAAAGTTTAATTTGAACCCTATTTGGACCAACTTGAAAACTGGGCCCATAATAAAATTCATACATTTTCAGATTCAGCATATCAAACAACCCCAAGAATTATTTTTTGTTAAAATCAACTAAGTTTAATTTTGGACCCTTTGGATCTTAATGTAGACCAATTTGAAAACAGGACCAAAATTAAGAATCCAAATACACGATTAGAATAGACATATCAAAGAACCCAAATAATTCAATTTTGATGAAATCAATAAAAAAAAAAAAGAGTTAACATTTTACCCTTTTGGCCTCTTCCTCCTAAACTGTTAGGACCAAACTCCAAATATCAATCCCAACCTTCCTTTTGTGGTAAAAAACATGTGTTTAAATTTCATAGACTTTTATTTACTTATACTTAAGTTATTGTGTGAAAACCAAATGTCTATGGACAACGACAACATGATACCATTTGTATAAGAATTTATATAATCAATATATTTATACAGAAATATTCAAATTTGTATTTGTAACAACCTTTGTACCAGGCAAGACAAAAATGAAGATGAAGTATGGAAGAGTATTAAAATTAAAGACTCCCATGAATGGTTTATGCCAGTCCAAAGCCTGGTGAGTTTGCAATTCCAAAAGTCATGTTTTTTGAATGTATTAAAATCTTCTGAAACTGGAAGCTTCAACTCCATTGAGCATGTGTTTGCTTTTGGAAACAATCCTGAGTCATGAAGAAAAGTAATAGATGGTGATGGATCAAATCCTAATGGAGGTACACAGTCTGCTCCAGTTGCAAATGATAAAACATCACCTAAGGTAATTTCACCATCCTCATCTTCTGAAATAAGACAAATATTAAAACTTTATACAAAATGTTGACTTCAGTTGAGGTTTACTCATGTTTATACAAACCAGGTAAGTAATTGATCGACCAAAACCAACAGCCAAGCTGGTAGTAGATTGATCACAGGAATGTCCATATAGTCATAATTATACAAAATCAAAGAGGATAACTGATTCATTAAATGTTATGTAACAAAGTTGAACTTTAGTTGGCTATAAAAGCTAAACAACCTCACTCAATAAACTTTCATATTACTACATGAACAATATTTTTTATGCTTCACATCTCAATGAGGTCCCAATATGAAATCAAAGCCTTAAAGGCTGTAAAAGCAATTGCTGTATACTAGTAGTAGTTAACATTTTTTTAAACATCTTATTGACAGTTTCCTTGTTTTAGCAGTGGCGGATCCAGAATTTTTCATAAAGGGGAGCTCAGTCATGCTTCAGTGATTCCCTATATAATCAACCAAATGTTTCCCACGAAGGGGCGGACCCCAGGGTCCCTCCCTGGATCCGCCTATGTTTAGCTAATTGTTTACGTCCACGTCGACTTGGACCGTCGTCAAAGTTACTGTGACAGAGTTTTGAGCGTGCCCGATCGCAACTTCTCCTTTCTCGTGAAGAAATTGCAATGTTCTTTTATGCATAGAAAAAACACATTAAGCTCCAACTGTCTGTGTCAACTACATTTCACATTCCGTTGTCGGCTAAGTTTTGCAAAGGCATAATTGAGGGTTTGGATGGGGTTAAATGATTATAGAATAATGCCCTTAAAAATGAAGATTAGAGAATAACGGGCAAAAAATGAAGATTAGAGAAATGTGTGGTCTAAAAATATAATGAATATTGAATAATTAATAAAAGAAAACGCTAAAAGTTAAGTGTTTACAGAATTTTCCTTCTTAAAATTTAAAGAAATTTGTAAAAATATAAAAGTGAAAACAAACTCTGTAAACTTTTTGGTTTCGTGATAACAGACTATAGGATTCAGTCAATGTGAACTGGTTTCCGATACTTCTATCAAAGAAAACTGGGGAAAAATTAGAGAATAATGCGTAAAAATCACTTTTGAAGAATAGACTAATTTTTGAAGATTAGAGAAAAAAGGGTAAAATTAAATGTTTACAGAATAACAGACCACCCCCATCAAGACCCTCATAATTGACGAAATCGTTTTCCTCAAAAGTCGTAATTTCACCACGAATTCCAATCAAATGAGACGCAAGGACATCCTGCAACTTGAAATTCGTCCACCAAAATCAGGGTTTGATATATTTCCGACGTGCAAACAGAGGATTCATTTCAAAATCTCGGCAAATCGGTGATTCACAGATCTATGATGAAAGCGGTCTCACTAATTAGAAACAAAAAGCGTCAACAAGCGACTAAAAAGGCGATTTTTGAAATTAAAAAAATGGCGACAAGGAAATTAAATTAGCGATACCAAAGGGGAAAATAAGCAACAAGAAATCAAATCAAGGGTCAATCGAGTTGAAAATATGTTTGCAATCTTGTAACTTATTTCCATTTTCTTGTCGCCAATTTCATTTCATTGTTGCTTATTTGCCCTTCCTAGTCGCTTGTTGACGCTTCTTGTCTCTAATTAGTGAGACCGTGTTAATCTATTTATATTTTCGTGGAGTTGATTTGAACAAAATCGTGTTTTGGGGCTATTTTAACGACCCTAAGATGAAATTGAACAATTAGGATCATTACCCCAAAACAATCCCAACCTTCCTTTTGTGGTATTGAACCTTTTGGTTAAGTTTCACAGAGATCCATTCACTTAAACTGAAGTTATTGTCCGAAACCAATCTGTCTACGGACGACGACAACGACGACGAAGACGTGATAGCAATATCTGACGCAAATTTTTGCAGTCGTATAAAAATCAAAAGGAGCACATGTGAATAGAATTAAACAGTTTCTAGTAAGTTGGTGATTTTTTTCAAGTTCTTGTCCAAAACTGGAAAATCACCCTTTAGTAAAACTCCCAATACTTGGAAAACGTAAATTTGAAATTTGTAAAAAACAAAAGGAGCTCAAATCAAAAGATATAACAATTCAATACAGTTTTATGCATAGTGGTTAAAGCGTATTTGAGATAATGTCGGAAATGTTGAAGACGGACGGTAAACGTTATACCATAAGTCTTGTAAAGGGCATACATGTATAGAAAATATAAGAATGCTATTCAGTCCTTTTGGGTAGTTTTACCCTATATATCCAAACAAACAATATTTACTTTCTTCTGTTTCTGATAATGCTTGGTTTCATAAGTTTCTTTCTAATGACTGTCCCTTACAATATTGCAATGCAGGAAACTCTAATTTTGGTTAAGAATTAAAATATACATGTATTAAAGATCAAGAGCATTCTTATGTTTTAAATTAAGCCTTCATATAGAAAAATTAAAATTCCAGATCAGAATATGTGCTTCCAGAAGTGGTGGTGTTGAATCAAATTTTATGTTTATATAATAAAAGAAGATGTGAGGCATATATTTTACAAGTACCTTGCAAGTCAATTAAAAATCTCTCAATATCCAACAATGTTCTCCTCGTCCGTCTTCTGTTGCTGCCTGGAACTGACATTTTGATATCCATAAACACCACCTCCATCATTTCAGCGGTCAATTTTTCATTTCCTTGACAGACAAACAAATCCTTAAATGCTTTATAATGCTCTTGAATGTACGTTAATACATCAAGTGTCTGTAACCCATCACGCAACCTGTAATTGTATACCAGTTTATTAAACACCAACATATCAACCATGTAAACATATTTAAGATATGCATTGTATTCAGCTGAATTAAACAAAAATAGAACCTATTAGAAGAATAATATTTGTGATAATCTTTAAATGGCAATCTTGAGAATGATAAGTGAAAGACACGACAGACAATTCACCTCATCTCACTATTTGTTTGGTGGAAGAAAATGCATATATCCCTTTTGTGTTGCACTTGAAGATGTTGGGGACATAAATAGACTTCATTTAATTATTTGACCTTAAAGTCAAAGGTCAAGGTCACTAATTTTTAAATTAGGTGATATATACTCACATACAAAATACCAAAAGCCTATAGCCTAGACAAATTTTTGAATGTATTTGACTTGAGGTCAAAGGTTACTGTGATTCGTTACTGACTCTAGTTAGCAACACATGTCCTCGACATGATGCACCCATGTACCAAATTATAGATATCTACTTCAAAGAGAAACAAGAATGTGTCCCCAGTACACGGATGCCCCATCCGCACTATCATTTTCTATGTTCAGTGTACCGTTAAAATGGGGATAATTGCTAATTTTGCATTAAAATTAGAAAGATCATATCATAAGGACTTCAACTTCATCAAAACTACCTCGACCAAAAACTTTAACCAAAACTTTAACCTGAAGTGGGACAAACGGACGGATGCACAAACGAACGAATGAACAAATGCACAGACCAGAAAACATGGGGCATAAAAGTCATGACATGGATAAAATTTTGTATGAGGAATTCACACTTAAATAATATGTCTTCATTCTTTGAAAGAGAGACATCTATATTAACTGTTCACAAAAGAATTACACATTATATCCTGCAACAAGACTTTAATGTTGTTGAAAAAACCTAAGTTAAAAGTTTCATAATAGCTATATAGTTTACAAACATCTTCAGGTCACCATTTCCATTTTCAGCAGGGTCTTTTAGATGAAACAGGTTATCAGGTTAAGGATGCTTTGTAATACATTCAAGTTCAACAGAAATGATTGCATGTGAAAACTTCTCATTGATGACTTTTAAAAGAGTTTATACTTAATACCTCCACTTTTCATGTCATTGCATGTATTGATGACATTTTCCTTTAAGGAGATATTAATCTATAATTTACCCACTCAGTCCAGAGTATTTCATTTTCTGTTGAATGGAAGTGTCAGTCCTGTCTCTAATACCATACAATACTTAGGAAGATGATGTATGAGTGCCAATGACATAACCAACTGATAACTCTTCATCCAAATAACAATTTAAAAAAGTAAACCGTTAGAGGTCAATGTACACCCTTCAACACGGAACAATAACCTATAAAGGGCCCCAGTTTTCCAATCAAAATAAAATATTACTCACTGGTGAAGAGGAGTACTGGTTCTTTCCAGGACCAAAATCTGACAATATCCATGATTAATTTATCTTTTGTTGCATGTTCAATATAGGCCTGAAACATCCCGCTGTTATCAACAGGGTTGACATTGCATTCATTTGTTTGTTCAAGTCTTGCAAACTTGATGCATCTTTTAACTAAAAAAGAAAAACAGGTTATTAAAACTCTATCAACAATCTAAGTGTCAGGTGACATTTAGCACATAGGTATATAGCCAGCAAGAACTACATATATATATTTTAGAAAATAGAATTATCTGCTAATTTGTTTAAATTGGGTTAAAACAGGCATTCTGTGAGTATTGCATGACATTATACAGTCAGTTAAAAATTCATTTTATTGGAACAATATGCGATCATGATCTATAACTTGTAACAGTGTAAAGTATATAACAAGCATCAAGTCAAATTCTTCAAGCTTGAAGAATAAAAAAGTTTAAACTATCCAACGACCATAACTGTGCTCAACATCTCATCAAACCAGAACAACATTTGATCTTGATCTGTAACCAATAATCAAATCAATATCTTCAAGCTAATTAACAAAACTAGAGGCTCTAATGAGCCTGTGTCGCTCACCTTGGTCTATGTGAATATTAAACAAAGGAAGCAGATGAATTCATGGCAAAATTGCATTTTGGTGATGGTGATGTGTTTGTACATCTTACTTTACTGAACATTCTTGCTGCTTACAATTATCTCTATCTATAATGAACTTGGCCCAAGTAGTTTCAGTGGAAAATGTTATTAAAAATTTACAAATTTTATGAAAATTGTTAAAAATTGACTATAAAGGACAGTAAGTCCTTATGGGGTCAATTGACCATGTTGGTCAAATGTTGCCTTATTTCTAGCCTTCGAGGTCTTACTTAGCTGTACATTATTGCTGTTTACAGTTTATCTCTATCTATAATAATATTCAAGATTATAACAAAAAACGGCAAAATTTCCTTAAATGACCAATTCAGGGGCAGCAACCCAACAACCGGTTGTCCGATCCATCTGAAAATTTCAGGGAGATAGATCTTAACCTAATTAACAATTTAATCTCGTCAGATTTGCTCTAAATGCTTTGGTTTTTGAGTTATAAGCCAAAACTGCATTCTACCCTATTTTCTATAACAATTCTTATTATCAATCCAATACTTTCTAAATACTACCTTTGAACTTCTCCTCTCAAGTCACCATCTGCTATATCTTCAATATTCCTTTCTCCAGCTTGTCCTACCAACGCATTGTACATAACTGGAGAAAGGAATTTTGGTGATGGTCCTCCGTGTACAATGGATAGGAAAAGAATAATCCAACATCTCTGTACAGATTGTCTTCTAGGGCTACAATAAAACAAAACTAAATATTTTGCTAAAATGTGATAAAAGATTTAAGATATATTAAATTTAACATTTAGAGGCCTTAATAGACATGATAGATGTCAAAGAATAAATTTTACTATTCATAACTATATATTATCAATCCCTGATTCAGTGATATAATATATATCATGTTTGTTTTGTGTTTCACAGACCTTCCAGAAATCAGAACCAAAATGAGGGAAACAAGAATGTGTCCCTAATACATGGATGCACCATCTGCATTATAATTTTCTGTCTAGTGGACCGTGAAAATGGGGTAAAAACTCTTATTTGGCATTAACATTTGAAAGATAATATCATAAGGTACAAGTATACTAAGTTTCCTCAACTTCATCAAAAACTAACTCAACCAAAAACTTTAACCTGAAGCCGGACAGACAGACGGAAGAACAAATGAACGAACAGACCAGAAAACATAATGCCCATAAATGAGGCATAAAAATGGTCCTTCCCTTTAAAACCGTAACAAGTGTCTAGATCCCCAAAGTGTCCCCTATTGTAAATGGTGTGAGGGTTATTGTGAGAGATGGGTCAAGATCCCTAATGCACCAGCTCTAGATGAGGAACCCCAAGTAATGTGTACAAGAAATCTCTGTGTATTGATATTGGACATGTTTCTATTTTTACAAATGATTGAGCTTAACCATTTGTGGTGATAAGGAAAGTAGAGGACATAGAATAAATGTGTAAAACTATGGAGCTATTAAAGTTCAAAGAACTTATTGTGTTAAAACAGGGATTTTTGACCACAAGGAGCCGCATCACAAAAGAATACTCTGGGTTTGCTAATTTACAGAAAAAGTAATCTCACTTCACCCTGAAAATTTAACCACAAATAAGAAATTCTCAGCTTCAAAACGAGCCATCATATATATCCAAGTTAACGATATGGACTGAGCAACAGAAGAAAACGTTACCATTACGGCCTATGGAGAAACAATTGCAAACCTTCACCCAGATGACTGATAATTAAACATGACAAAATACCTCTCCATCCCTATAAAGTGGGAGACATAAAATGTAACTGTATAGAGAATACATGAAATTCCTTTTTAATCTTTCACCAAGATGAGACAATATAAATTCACCTGATGTACTATAGGCCAAAATTCTTCTGTTTTCAGGACCTTCAAAATGTGCAGGTATTGGATCTTTTCATCAGCATTCTCAAGAACTCTCTTTTGGTCCACCTTCATCTACGGCACCTTCTGCGATTCCTACATCGTCCGTAAACTTCACACTTATCTTGCTTTTAGCACAGAAGGATTTCCTTTGATGGCTCTCCGAGCACCATCTAAAACAAGGTTTCTGTTGATATTGAATTTCGTTATCTTCTCCAGGTCAACCTGTGACTGTAACTTTATTAATAACTCTGGCAAACTGATATCACTAAAATGAACAAAAAAGTATCACCAATGAAAGGGATAACCAGATGCTCCGCAGGGCGCAGCTTTATACGACTGCACAGTTCGAACCCTGAACATTGGGGCAAGTATGGACACAACATTCAAGCTTGATACAGCTCTGAATTTGGATTCTGATTAAATAGTTGACACAACAGAGGTTTCTGACACATAATGAATGTGGTCTAAGAACTTAAACTTAAAACTTTAAATTGGACATTACCTATTATGGTCCAATATCCAAAATCAAAATACATGGTTAGATTCAGCATATCAAAGGACCCCAAGAATTCAATTTTTCACGAAATCAAATAAAGTTCAATTTTGGACCCTTTAGACCTCAATGTGGACCAGTTTGATAACCGGCCCAAACATCAAAAATCTAAATACATGGTTAGATTAAGCATATATCAAAGAACCCCATATATACAGTTTTGTTGAAATCAAACAAAGATTAATTTTGGACCCCAATTTGGACCAACTTGAAAATTTGGCCTAAAATCAAAAATTTAATACATGTTTAGGTTCAGCATATCAAAGAACCCCAGGATTCAATTTTGTTGATATCAAACAAAGTTAAATTTTGGACCACAATTTGAACCAACTTGAAAACTGGGCCCATAATAGAAAATCTAAGTACATTTTAGATTCAGCATATATCAAATAACCCCAAGGATTCATTTTTGTTAAAATCAAACTTAGTTTAATTTTGGACCCGTTGGACCTTAATGTAGACCAATTTGAAAACAGGACCAAAAATTAAGAATCTACATACACAGTTAGATTAGGCATATCAAAGAACACCAATTATTTAATTTTGATGAAATCAAACAAAGTTTAATTTTGGACCCTTTGGGCCCTTTATTCCTAAACTGTTGGGACCAAAACTCCCAAAGTCAATCCCAACCTTCCTTTTGTGGTCATAAACCTGTTTAAATTTCATAGATTTCTATTTACTTATACTAAAGTTATTGTGCGAAAACCAAGATAAATGCTTATTTGGGCCCCTTTTTGGCCCCTAATTCCTAAACTGTTGGGACCAAAACTCCCAAACTCATCCCAACCTTTCTTTTGTGGTCATAAACCTTGTATCAAAATTTCATAGATTTCTATTTACTTAAACTTAAATTATAGTGCGAAAATAAAAATATGCTTATTTGGGCCCTTTTAGCCCCAATTCCTAAACTGTTGGGACCAAAACTCCCAAAATCAATCCCAATTTTAGTGCAATTTAAGTATACATAAATAAACATGAAATCTTCAAATACGTACCCATCCATTGGTATGGTTTTGTCACCTTCATCATCGGAGTCATCAACTGTTACTATTTCAGTTTCAAACAGCTGGACATATGACCTAAGTAATAAATAAATCTTGGTTTGATTAACCTATTATTCATTCTGTTTTCCTTTTACTCAATGCTATTTTTATGTCTGTACTGTTTATATGAAGTTAGACATTTATGACACAACTTACGTTGAAACCTCCAGGTTAGGTACTTGTCACCAATACGGATATTCAATTGAAAAATACATATAAAGTATGCTGGATTTTGTATCAAATCTTTGACAAAAATATAAATAATCAACTATCACTTAGTTTGTCTTGTTCTTAATATTGTCTGAGTGTTCAACTGCGAAACACATGACTTTGCCTAGATGATAATCTACTATCTAGGATGCATGCAAATACAAGGTTAGATGAATCTACCATGTATAGTTATAACACTTCACATACACAAATTTTTCTTACGATTGCTTACGAATCTCAAAACTTTACCAGATTCATAAAACTTTCACAAGCTGCTGATAGGGCATTAAACCTTAACCAATCAATCAAACCTAAATCTTAAATCAATATCAAATACATTTGCAAAGTACTCGAATATATCCCAAAACAATCGAAATGTATATTCATATACATCAAGAAAGTATTTAAATTTATTCCTAAACTTGTGGCCAACCAATTATAAACTATACTCAATCATTTGTAATTGATTCATAAAGCAATCGTATTCAATTACACACAAAAGACTTTTCACCATTCTTTAAGAATAGTGTTTGTGTTGTTACATTAAGTTAACAATGCTTTACAAATGACTAAGACTGGATGGCGAGCTATTTACGAATGAAGTTATCTAAAAACAATCAGCCATTTGTTGAAAATTATTTGACATGTCAAATCAGGGATCAGCAGAATGTATAAGAGTTGTTTTAAGAGTTAAATTCCAATGCTTGCTGTGAATGACAAAAATTTGTAGATTTGTGAGCATTTATAAGAAAAAATTCTGTATGTGAATTGGTATTACTAAGAAAGATGTGAACTTTGAAGTAAACTTAAATGTAAGTCAGTCAACAGTCAGGGTATGACTCAAACAAGTGATTTCATTATCGCTTATTTCAGTGATTTTCAAATTTCAGTAATCACTTATTTAAGTGATTTTGGTGTTTTCTTTGATCTTCAAATGCTGATTTCACTAATTTTCCATAAAATGGCAATTTTTCTGTAATTTGTCTACATAGATCAAATATCTTAATCTTGATATATCAATTTCATCAGTGCGCTGGGGCAGTAAGTTAGTGTGCTGAAGCTTTTAAAAGAACCCTTGGGAATTTTTCTGTAATCAAATTTTCATTAACTACTCTATCAATAACATAAAAGTCAACACATTTATGTAACCTGATTTGTTTTCTTTATAATTAGAATGATTTACTTCAAGGTTTTGACCTTATCTACAGATTATTCCAGTTTAAGCATAATCCAAATAAATTGTTAAAACTGACATACTAATTTAGCAAAAGAGCATTTTGTATGTATTCAGTTGTTTTTCAATAGAATAGTTGTTTTTAAACCCAATGTAGATCTAGCTTGTGGATAAATTATCAAGAAAATGTTATAATCACTTTCATAAGTGATTTAATGTTTACATCTCAAATCACTTATTTCAGTGATTTTAAAAGTCTGTTTCTAATTTTGTAAACATTTTCATTTTCAATAGCGAAATCACTTTTAAAGGTGATCCTGAAATCACTTGTTTAAGAAGTAGCCCTGACTGGTCAAGTAAAAATATAGGTAACAGTGATTCATTATATCAAGAAATTGTGTCCAGATTATCTACAAATAAAATACCTGTAAGTTGAAGGACATGCCAGAGCATCATTACCAGTAGATGACCGCAAGCTTAATCGAGATCTACGCTCTCACGTTCTAAGCACGATGGATGAAATGTTATCTATAAAACAGGGTAATCCGTCTTAAAATTAACCAATTTCAAATTGTAAAACAATTGCAGAGTATTCTTGGTCAGCACATATAGCATTTCAACGTATCATACATGCATGTTATTTTAATTCATTTTGATTTTTTAACAAATGTATACTGCTTGTCATCTAAATCAGGTTTCACTTTCTAAGACCTACTGCTCACTATTTACAGATTCAGTTAATACTGCCATTTTCTGAAATGAAATCTCCTAGCCACTTTTGTTTTCTTTTGACATTTCTTTAATAATAGTTTCGCAGGCATTGAAATATCTGAATTGTCCATTACTAAAGATTACAGAAACTCAGTTCAGAACTGATACTGGTAGATTTAAATCAAAATTGATCACCTGTGGCGTAAAGAGCTATTTAGAACAAGAGATTGAAATAAATTTGGGGCCTTTCTTTTAATGCAATAACAAATTTTCAGTACTTGTTGTATGTAAATGCAAATTTTGTAATAGTGCCTCCTAGAACATGTAGAATACTCTGTAACTAGTTTAATCAAAGTCCATTGAAATATATTAAATCGACAGTGCTCACAAGGATGAAACAAACTGAAAATTTTGAAGTTCTGTTTGCATATGACAATCAATCTAGGATCTTAAAAAAGCAATAACATTTGAGGTCATGATAAAGACTTATAATGTAATGAGTTTGTTAAAAAGATGCATGACACACATTTCATAATAAAACCTTTTCACATCCATTCTAATGGAATAGCTAAGTTACATGTAAATACTAACTGTCGGTGTGCCTGTATCTTCCGGATCACCTTCCACTATATCTTGACTTTGCACAGTTTTGGTGATGTCTGTTTGTGGTTTCTACAATATTCATAAAACTATATTATCCTAGTTCAATAAATTCCTTCAGGATTATTATCCTACAGGAGTGTGTCAAAAATACACACCAGAAACATACACTTCAAAATATTGAAGTAATATTTAGCACTAAATTCATAGAATACTGCATATAATAATTTATTAGTTTAAACATATTTAATTATACTGGATTGGGAAACAAGTTTTCATCTTATATTAATCCTTTCCACTTGCAGGTGCTAGTGCTGCTTGTAGCGGCATTACCCTGCTCTTTTTCGAAATCTACAAGGGTGTCTTTTACGTGCAAGAGATATGACTCTCTGAACACTAATTCAATTTATTGCATACAACATGTACAAAGAGCTGTTCGGAAGTAGTTTCATACTGTACACTTAAAACTTATAGCACATCATGGAATGCTGTTTGCAATTGGATTTACATTAAACATAAACACTGTCATTGAAGCAAATGCCATTTTTTTTAAATAAAGCATATGTTGTGGAGCCCAACAATAACCATATTGTATATTTCCATGAGTGTTTATTCATTTCATCACAAAAAACAACAACAAAAGTATAAAACTTAAATCATAAATACTAACTGCGGATGAGCCTGTATTTTCCTGGTCACTGTTCATACTTGCATTTCTGTCTGCTTGGGGTATCTGCATATTAACACATGAAAAAGAAGTGTACATTTAATTGCAATTCAACTCGAAATATCATGTTTACCATTAAAATAGCTTTCATATGCTTTTGACTTTGATACAATAGTTTACATGCAAAATAAGCAAATAAATGCATATTGACCCCTTTATTTTGTTCTGTACCCCACTGCTAAGACCTATTGTTTGTTATTTTTCATTTTTGTTGTGAGGACTTTTAAAGCTCTAGTAGATGAGCTCAACATTAATTTAGTGCTTATAAAACTGTGTAATGGTTTTCAAGATACAAGCAAAACATGTGAAATTCTGACAGTTTTGCCCTGATGATTTCATTGTAGCCCTAAATCAACTGAACAATTTGCAATTTTTTGGATCTAGCTAATGTACCGTTTTCCAGAGTCATAAGCAAAAATATGCGAAGAATACAAAACTTGAAGTATTTAAAGTGAGATACATCATGTACATCATGTACATGTACAATAAAACTGACAATTTTGCCCTGCTAACTTTTTGTAGATCTTAATGAGCTGAACAATTTGCAATTTTCATTTTGCAGTTTTCAAGTGCACAAAAGAGAAAATTAAATAAAAGGCCATACCACCTGGACTGGTTAATATCAGATTGACTTTAAAATGTCTGTATGGGTAGATCTTATTATGTACTTATCAATTTAATCTTATACTAGAATTTTGATATCTGTAACAGTTTTTAAGTAAATACATGCAAAACCCAGGTGTTGGATGCCATGGTCTATTTTTAGCCATGGCAGTCATGTTTTTGACGAATCAAAATTTTCCTTACAATTTTAAATAGAAACCCTGATAATGTTTTTGCCAAGTTTGGTCCCAATCTGTTCAGTTATTATCAGAGTGGGAGAAGATTTTTATTTAAATTTATGACAAGGACGGACGCTCAGTGACAACAATAGCTCACATGGCCCTATGTTGTTTGCTCATTTTCAGACAATTTGGATACTCAATATTTTTCTTTCCTTTCCTAGACATCCACCCTCATAATTTTAATGCAAAGGTGTCATTTTCTTCTGAAAAGTGTTAATATGGTAAATGTCACAACCATAAACAAACTAAAAAATCATTTTTAAAAATGCATGAATTTAGCTAACAAAGTGTGGTCATGAAAATATGTTTTATAAAAGAATGAACGTCAGCGAGTCAATCGATCTATATAAAAAAAAATTGTTGTAGGGGCAAAAGATATAAAATTTATTTCATGAAAAGCTTAACGTTAACATCATCATGATGGTCCATTTATCTGAATGTGTCACAAGATTGCTATTTAGTGTTACATGCACAATTGTTAATTACAAACTAGACTGTACTGTCTTCAAGGGAACCTGTATGTCGCCTGCATTTTATTGATAGCATTGCACACATTATTTATGTCCGCAGTCCACCATGTGTAATTTCAAAGTTTTTGATAAACAGGATGTAGTTGAGTGACAGTGCAATGAAAAACAATTCTAAAGGATAAAGCATAGAGATGCAAAATATCAAATGTCTGTACTGCATGTAGTTGTAAAGAAAACTGCAATGAAATTTTGCATACATATTTGACCAGCATGCCTTAAATATCAAAGTTTTTGGTATTAAATAGGAATTAAGCAAAGCCATGAAAATGCTTTACGCGTCATAGTACTTCCAGATAAAGCATTCTCCAAAATATTAAAAGTCTGCTGCATGTAGTTAAGAAAACTGCAATGAAAATGTGTGACAACATTGCGGTGCATGCGGCAAAGGTTTTGGAAAGATGGATTTTGTCAAAGTGACCCCTATATAAAAAACAGGCGACATAAAAATATATTATATGTATCAGTATATACATGAAGTGCACTTGGATAAGAATATTAATCTATAGGTACATAGAGTGAGTATGATAGGATTACCAAGCATTTCATACCTGTTGTGTGTCGAGTACGAATACAATTTTCTGCCACTGTACAAATATTGTTTTATCCTGTATTTATAAAATGTACAAATTATTTTTTCATACAAAACAGAATTACAGAAAGACATTCTTAAAAAAAATGATTCCATATGAACAGTGAACACATCATATAGGAAAGCATGAATCATGTAAAATTGAAATGGGTCAAAGACAGAAAGGGCCAGTTTTGTTAAAACAAGAAGAAGAGCTACAAACCTCACTCTGAAATCACATCTCATTGATGTGAGAGCCCATACAGAAGCTGCATACCAAATATGAAGAGCCTGCGATTTTTAGTTCCTGAGATAAATATTAAAAATACAGTATTTCCTCGACCAACATTCACATATTATAATTCAGCTGATTTTTCAACTCGCAAAATCCAGCCAAAATCATTAATCTAACTTGAAGGTAAAAGACCATCATCCTACATGTAGCAAGAGCAGATTTTATCACCTTCATGTGATCTATCCACATGCAAAATAATAAAAGCCTAAATCACAAATTTTAGGTACATGCTAGACATGATTTTGTTTTGAGTGGCAGCTGTAGACTGATTACTATAGTGCGACCACCACTAAGAAACGTTTGATTTATTGTCGATTAAAACTACATGTGTTATATCCTGTGTTCTATGGTTTTGAGCTCTAAAATGTTATGATGCTGCATAATTACCTGTAAAGAGTGTGTCTTGCCGAATACTGGAAGTTCCTCGTCTGTCATGTCTGTGTCATCTAATTTGTTTTGATCCATCATGTCCTTATCATTTTCAAACTAAAAATGAATTCATACTTGTAAAACAACTAGCTATCAATATTTTTGCAGTAATATACTATGTCACTAATTAGAAAACTTTTATGTGTGTTAACGAACATTGTAAAAATCTGCACCTAAAATAAGAACATTACATTAAATTATATTTCTTTCCTTTAAATGGATATTGCAACTCCTCAAGACTCATAATACATTTTGATGAGGGGGCAAGGTATAACTGTTATGCTGTTATGGGCCAATTTGAATCTTTGTTATCTGTTATTCTGAAGAAAAAAATGCTGTTATCTGTTATTGACTATTTCTGTTGCTGTTATAGGACTTTACTTTTTTGTTATCTGTTATTGTGAGAATGTATTTTTGTTAACTTTTATTGGACCCCTCTTGCCCCCCTCTTTGATGTTATTAATTCTTTAATAAATATTTTATGCCCATATTTTGTCATACAACTATAAGTAGGTGTTTTACTGTTTACTTTCTCAGGTAACAGTTAACTTTGTGATCAATGCTTATGTGTAGTTGTCCTTCATGTATAGTTATACAATATTAAACTGTATTTGTCATATAAGTAACATTATACTTTTAACATAAACAAAAATAACAACAACAATAAAATAACTGAGTGGAACACACACATATCTAAATATACACAAGTAAAACTAACTAAGAGTTCCCTGTCCTCAGTTCTTAAAAGACTGTTGTTAAAAACATAATAAAGGAACCTGTTTTTTCTGACACTTGGTTTATATTTGACGGATTTAGTAGGACTACTAGTTTTCAGTATCAGATAGATTTGGAAACATAGCATTATCTATTGCCATGGCATTAAAAGGTTTTATATGTAAAGCATTATTGATTTGACAGTGGAGGAGAAAGTGATTTTCATCTAAGGTTTTACAAGTTGGACACGACGTAACGTTCTATTGTTTTGAGGTATGTTTAGATTATCTGCCCTTCAATGATCAAATTATGGTAACTAATTCTAACTTTTTGTAAATAAATGTCTAGTTTGTTTCAAAATTTGGATGAAGATAAAATTTTGGTCTTGTTTGACTTTAATATTTTTGTATAAAAGAAAGAGTTTGTTATTTTCCTTTAAACTGTTCATGTTATTTTCCAGTAATTCTGAATTAAAGTTGCATGTAATATTCTTAATCCAAGTCTGTAGTTTTTCACTTGTTCCATATTTTCACAGGACACTATTTTTTGTATATCAATATTCATTTCTTGTGTTGAATCTACCAGAATTTTTCTAATTCCATTTTTTTGGAAATATTGTACAATGAATGATAAAATACAATGTACAAACCTCAGGGCCCTCGACGAGAACATAAAGCTTCCTTGACCAATCAGAGCCTTCAGCCCTATTCCATCAAATTTGAATGTTGATGGTACATTTGGTTTGGATAATTTTTGTGTGAGCACGATAAAAATGATCTTGGTGGGATCTTTGTCAGTGCTGTCAAATATGTCAAGTAGTTTGTTTTAATAGTGTCCTCTGTATCCTCCGAACTTATGTTAATTAATCCTTCTTCTAGGATAATATCTGCACACAGAATGCCTGGCAATTTTATATTTCCAATAAAACAACTTTATATGACTTTTCAAATAACTTCTTCTTCTTTTCATTTGTTGTCTAATGTCTTTTCTGGAGGCAGCTCCCTGTATTGGTGAGAAATGTGTCCTTGGGTGTGAAGTGGCTTTTGACGACTTAAACACAGAAGTAATCTGCTGAGCCAATCCACTTGTACTTGGCCTGTTGCCAATGATATCTCTTGCTTGTCCTATATTAAGTAAATATTATCATAGTAAAATTAAAAAGATAAAATTAAAGCAGTTGGCGATTATCATGACAAAATTTTAAACTAAACAATTATTTGGAAAGATATTACTTCAGGTACATGTATCCCAACTTAAAGACACAGATGAAGACGGTATCATACCATAATTTTTCAACACATTTTTTGGCCGTCATGTACTCAACTAAAAGTACTGAAGTTTAAATTAGGTATCAAAATCCTTTCACCCTTTTATCATCTGTTTCAACCCTTATTTTCCAAAACAGTAGAAAGCTCAAAATCACTCACAGTCGTCGTATAGTACTCAGATATCTTATTTTCAAAGTTCCTAAAGAACAATCAACTAATACTTTTAAATCCTTCGATAGTATTGCAAAAAAAATTCATGAGAATTTGCTCAAAATATATAGGTTTAAAAAGAGCCTGTTCGAGACATAATTCATTGAACTTTTTTTTCATCAATCTGCAACAAAAGTGGGCAACTGATCTTTGCCAAGCTATTAGGTTTTTTGTTGAGTTTCATCAATACAAAGAGCTCAGCACCTGTACATCCTGTAGTTCTGTTGTACAAAAAAATAATTGATTTTTCTACCAACCATGAATGTACATACCAGCACATTCTGCTGTTGTTACAACAATATATCTTCTTGTTCCCCAACCTCCATCTGGAGAAGAAAACCCTCTTGTATCAGCTGCAACAGCTTTCAACACCCCTCCTACATGGTACCTCAAACCCACTGCTGAAGGAAACTGTGATTTGAGTGTCTCCCTCTCCAAAACATCTTCTTTAAGTGGCAATAAGACCTCAGCATCATAACAAAGTTCACTATGTGAAACCTTTATATGACCTGACATCATATAAACCTAAAAACAGAAATATGGAAACCAATTATTGATCAGAGCCTGAATCGTTCACCTAAAATATCATGACAATTGCCACCAAATATTTGAAATTTGGGAACACAACTGGACTATTTTAACTCACTTGTGCATATAATACTGGTTTCCATTGGCATTGATTTTGAATATTTTTTCTAATACATGTATATCCCTATCCTCTCCTCTCTATTTATATTTCACAGGCACTTGGGTTCCCAGCCAGATATACAGGGAAGTAAGAATAGTCCATTTTTATAAAAATTAGCAACCACGGGCCTGTGTTACAATGTATCTGAGTGCCCAAGAAACCCATAATGGCATTTATAACAAGAAGTAATTGTAACAAGATGCTGTTACGAACTTACGAAGTCTCCCAAACAAAGCTCCCTTAATTTGCAATTCCTATGGTCACATATTCATTTGATTTGTTTTATTGTCCCATACAAGAACATATATATGGTCTAGGTACAAAGATCTTGATCGTTTACAATTTATCAAACATGAGGGGGCGGGGGTGACCCTCACAGACTTTACCTATATTTCATTTGAATTGCATTGTTATCCCATGCAAGAATATGGTTAAGGGGTGGGGATCTTGACCATTTACAATTTAACAAACATAAGGGGATGGGGGTGCTCCCCATAGACATCCCCTACATGTAATATTTCGTTTTATTTGTTTTATTGTCACATACAAGAATAAATGGTTTAGGGGTGGGGATCTCAACCATTTAAAATATGTTCAAACATGATGGGGTAGGGGTGACCCCGATGGCAATCTCCAATTTTTAATGTATTATCAATTGAATATTCAATTAATAAATTAAGATGAAAGTTGTAGTGCAAGATGACTGAATTCAGTCATGACTTTGGTATACAGATAACTGGGACAAATAGATTTTCATCAAAAATTAGTCACAATTTAACAGTTTGAATAAAACGTAAATTCTCATTTATTTTGTTTTTGAACATGCTAAATAAAATATTGTTGTACTGTTTTCTCTGGCTTCTTGCATATATGTTACTGCATGGTCCTATTTAAAAAAAATAGTATATCCAGCTTCAGATTACACAAATGGAAGCAAGTACCCATTGTGCCTTATATATTAAAAAGGGACTGAAATCCTCAGACTAAAAAATAGTATATGTACATTTGCAATCGTGTACTTCTCACAAAATAGCTGAAAATACTTAAAGACAACGATTTGCATCAACAGGAGTCAAATTCTTCTAAGATATGGGAGAAACCTCAGTTATCTAAATTTTAAGGAGGTGTTATTAAGCAGATTCTTGCATACTCTCCTATTTGACAAAATCAGAATATTGACAAGTTGAAACAGAATGTGTTATAAACAATTCACCAATTGAAAGTTACAGACAATGGTATACAATAAAATGTCCAGTATTAGACAGGCGTTAAAAATGACACTTTTCTGTCAAACAAAGAGCCATAAATCCTGTTCTTGGGCTTATGCATTTTAAGCAAAAGTATCCATACCGAGGTGCCATAAAGAGAGAAAATCAATGGATGGAGAACAAAACACCAACAAGATGGTGACACATTCAACATACAATTTGGAATATTTACTTGTATATTAAAGGACTAATTCCCCCTTCCCCTTCCCCATTTTCCTAATGTAAATATAAATTTAATCCATTCAAAATATAAAACAAGTGAAACTACAAGCTACTGCTCACTGATGATACCCCCGCCGCAAGTGGATAATATTAATAGTGTAAAATATGCAAGTGTTCGGTAAACAGGAAGTTGTTGAGTGATGAATCTGAAAACACATCACACAGTATAGCTGACTTATATAAACCCTGAAACCAAATTTCAGAAATCATTGTATTGTAGTTCCTGAAAAAATGTGATGAAAATTTTCAACTTGGCTATCAAAGACATGTGTAAAATCATACAAGTATTCGGTAAACAGGAAGTTGTTGAGTGATGAATCTGAAAACACATCAAACGGTATAGCTGTATTACATAAACCCTGAAACAGAATTTCAGAAATCATTGTATTGTAGTTCCTGAGTAAAAATGCAAAAATATTCATGGGACGGACTGATGGATGGACAGACAGAGTTAAAACAGTATACCCCCTTTTTAAAGCGGGGTATAATCCTAATCAGTGCTAACAAGTTGGAAACGACAAATTTTCAATCATATAAAGGGCAATTTCTCCTTGAAATAAAAGTGAATCTGGCTGAAATTCAAAATTGTCCTATGAGAGGCTATGAATAATATATAGCTCGTGTATAAATATGAACAAAATATGCTGACAAATAAAAGTTCTAGAGAGCTAACAATTCCTGAAGAAAAATATGTTTTGAAATATGCAAAGACATATAGTAATTATTAACCACAGTGGGCGTTGAAAAAATCTACTTGGATTCAGAGATGGGAACTAGAACACATTCCAATTTTTCCATAAACGGCCATTGTGGTGCATATTTCGCACTTTTTACATTGGTTATTAGATGTACCCCAACTGTTTCCAACAAGTGTTTCCATCTGATGAACCTGCTGTCAACTTCCAGTTCTGGTTTGCGGATTTTTTATAAACAAAGCGAGCACTTTGTGGCAAATAAACCAAGATTTCTATAGAAAATCCACAAAATTTCAAACATAGATTACTCACTTGCTTTTCTAAAATGTGCTTGTGTTTATCAAGGATTTATATAGTAGGACTACTATATAAATCCTTGTGTTTATTAATTGTTTACAAAAAAATATAAGCAACCTATAAATTCCCAAACATCTGGAGTGGTGCTGAGCCAGTCAAGTGCACCCTAAAAGGTGTACTTAATTTGAGCTCATTTTTTATTTGTTTTAACCATTATTATAACTACAGTAATAAACTTGTTTTGAGGAAATTTCGAGCAATACTCCGATATCTATCAGTTATTAAATTGCCTTATTTGAGGGAACAAGATTAAAAAGAAAAGGCTGTGGATCCATGTTCTAGTCTAAATAATTATGACGTCTGGCAAGGCTATTTTGGTCGCAGGAAGGCGTCCAAGAAAAAAAATCAAAATAGCCTTGCCAGACGTCATAATTATTTGGACTATGGATTTTCTATAAACTTTCCATATGTTTAGTATTGAATCAACACAAGGGTACATAATCCTAACAGTAACACTAACAGTATCAGCCTGCAATGCCGGACTCGCATGAACGCAAGATTTAGTTAGTGGGGCGACGCGTTTTTTTAATTCTTGGTCATGCATTCGTGTTGAGAAAGAAAGGGGGAATGCAAACAGTTATACAAAACGTTACCTTCTCATATATAGATATCAACAGCTAATCAAACCAGGGGAGTTCATAGAGAACGTGCCAACTTCAACATGTGAGTCAAGCAGGGGCTGCCCGACTATATCGACCAATCACAAACGTTGTTGCAAATTTGACCTTGTGACGTCAAACAATTTCCCATAATGCAATTATTGCATATAAATAAAATTATTGCATATAAATAAAAAAACGACAATTATACCAATTGAATGAAAAATATTGCATTACAATGACAAGTTATACAAATTGAATAAAAAATATTGCATTTGAATGACAAATTATACCATTTGAATGAAAAATTATACCATTAAAATAAAAAATATTGCATATAAATGAAAAATTATACCATTTAAATGAAAAATATACCATACAAATGAAAAATATTGCATATAAATGAAAAAATATTGCATATAAATGAAAAATATTGCATATAAATGAAAAATATACCATACAAATGAAAAATATTGCATATAAATGAAAAATATTGCATATAAATGAAAAATATACCAATTAAATGAAAAATATTGCATTTGAATGAAAATATCAAATTTTGCAACCAATACCATGCCATATTAGAGCCTATAATACCTGTAGATAACGTACGTTTAGCGATTTAGAGCCTATAATGTTACGTAAAAATGTCTTAAATCTGCTAGTGCTTTGACCAATTACCGTAGTAATAAAACTCGTTATTAGCAATCTGAATAATTCTGAGTAATCTTGAACAATGCCATATTCAGAGCACGGATCTACTGACCAGTCCTATTTTTCAATTAACAAATATTCCTGCAAATTAACCATAACTGTATAACTTAAGAATACTTCGGAGAAGACGTTTAGAATTATACCTTCGATTGTTGTCATCCAAATTATGAAATGCATGCTCAAATTAGCATGCAAGAGCAAATTTATCTATAACATTAAGATGCTTTATGTGTTACAAAAAATTTTAAACCTGCACGTAGTTTGACATTCGAGTTATAACACTGCAAAAGAGGTCAAAATAGAGAAAGTTTTTTTTTTAAATAAATAAAATTTTTAACAATGGTCAGTAGGGTATCCAGATAATAATACGTCCAGAACAGTACCTTCGGGAGGAGTTGTCATGAAAAAATACACTCCTGTGTACGTTTTAATACAGCTGGTATAACTTTAAAATGTACATGAATTTTTACACTTTTCACCCAATTTCATCCCCCTCCCGCCCAGGGTTTTTGGCCTTTTTTCCAAATTTTAGTTTACTGTGTAGTATTTTGTTGACGGTTGAACCAGAGACATATAATACTGTATATAATATTGTATTATATGTCTCTGGTTGAACGTCTTTTCATCGGGTTTGTTTGAGTTTGTTTGCCATTTGGTACCTTCTCCCTTATTTTACAATTTTCAAGATTAAAAAAATAGGAATCATAGTGGATTCTATACAATGGCTTTAGATCCTGTCCATATATAGGTATCGGTAACATCCACATAATGCTTTCAGATCTCTTTAAATATATTTATTCTAGTGCCAAACTAGAATTATGATAATATCTATCCTTCAAATAAATATACCAACGTATATTCCAAAAAATACAGATCTGCATATCATAACACTCTGTTGAATGGGAGGCAACTATTTCTTTTCTAACCGTTGTTTTTTCCCTAGTTATTAGTGGATATTATAATGTGTGTCCTCCATTGATAAAGTTGAAATGATTAAGGAACTGCCCTCATGTAGATTTTAGATGGGTTTGGCTATTCTTTTTCCCCCGTTTGTTCATGTAGTTCCTCACGTTGTATTTGGCTATTCTTTTTCCCCCGTTTGTTCATGTAGTTCCTCACGTTGTGTTTGGCTATTCTTTTTCCCCCGTTTGTTCATGTAGTTCCTCACGTTGTATTTTGCTATTCTTTTCCCCCCGTTTGTTCATGTAGTTCCTCACGTTGTATTTTGCTATTCTTTTTCCCCCGTTTGTTCATGTAGTTCCTCGCGTTGTGTTTGGCTATTCTTTTTCCCCCGTTTGTTCATGTAGTTCCTCACGTTGGGTTTGGCTATTCTTTTTCCCCTTTTGTTCATGTAGCTCCTCACGTTGTGTTTGGCTATTCTTTTTCCCCCGTTTGTTCATGTAGTTCCTCACGTTGTGTTTGGCTATTCTTTTTCCCCTTTTGTTCATGTAGTTCCTCACGTTGTATTTTGCTATTCTTTTCCCCCCGTTTGTTCATGTAGTTCCTCACGTTGTATTTTGCTATTCTTTTTCCCCCGTTTGTTCATGTAGTTCCTCACGTTGGGTTTGGCTATTCTTTTTCCCCTTTTGTTCATGTAGCTCCTCACGTTGTGTTTGGCTATTCTTTTTCCCCCGTTTGTTCATGTAGCTCCTCACGTTGTGTTTGGCTATTCTTTTTCCCCCGTTTGTTCATGTAGTTCCTCACGTTGTATTTGGCTATTCTTTTTCCCCCGTTTGTTCATGTAGTTCCTCACGTTGTGTTTGGCTATTCTTTTTCCCCCGTTTGTTCATGTAGTTCCTCACGTTGTATTTTGCTATTCTTTTCCCCCCGTTTGTTCATGTAGTTCCTCACGTTGTATTTTGCTATTCTTTTTCCCCCGTTTGTTCATGTAGTTCCTCACGTTGTGTTTGGCTATTCTTTTTCCCCCGTTTGTTCATGTAGTTCCTCACGTTGGGTTTGGCTATTCTTTTTCCCCTTTTGTTCATGTAGCTCCTCACGTTGTGTTTGGCTATTCTTTTTCCCCCGTTTGTTCATGTAGTTCCTCACGTTGGGTTTGGCTATTCTTTTTCCCTTTTTGTTCATGTAGCTCCTCACGTTGTGTTTGGCTATTCTTTTTCCCCCGTTTGTTCATGTAGCTCCTCACGTTGTGTTTGGCTATTCTTTTTCCCCTTTTGTTCATGTAGTTCCTCACGTTGGGTTTGGCTATTCTTTTTCCCCCTTTTGTTCATGTAGCTCCTCACGTGTTCAAGTACTGATACATCCGGGGCTTTAAGGTTTTATTAGTACGAGTGTTACTGATGAAGGTAAATTAAGAAATGCGTTTAAGACGCACTAATGTTTTAAAGTATTTTCTTCTTTTAATATTGTATTGTTTATTTGTAAATGCATGAACGCTGGGACAAAAATCTAACGAGATAATTGGAACGATATGCGTTTGTATCGTTTTCCTTCATCTTTACCATTGTTATAAGGTCTTCAAAATAGAACTCAAGTGGATTTTTTTAAAGAATGTATATATACCGCTACATTTCTATATCTATATGATAACATTAATTTATTTCTGTATTTTAACATGCCCAGAACAAAACATTAAGTACTCTCAAGTAAAACTCCATTTAATGATTTTTTTCAGAAATCATGCAGGCGATATATGAATCAGTATGAATTTGTGCGCAGTATCAGAGGCACTTGAAGCATGACACCCCTTTTTTTTTCTTTTCCATTGTTTGTGTGTAATTTTTTTAGTTTATATTCTTTATTATTTTAACTTATCTAATATATTCTTGCTCTTATCCATGTTATATTACAGTAACAGTAGTTTACAAATGGCCTATAGATGCTGCCCCTTTATCCTAATAGAGGACAGCATATATAAACTAATGTTATTGTAATATCGTATGGATATGTTTTAAATAAATTAAAATTATAAAGAAATATACACTAACAATTTAAATACAAAATAAATGGAAAAGAAAAAAAGGGGTCAATGCTCAAAGCAGTAGTTGCATGGTGAGAAGAAACGTCCATGATAACAGATAATATGTGACTGCCTTTTCGCCGATAAGTTGGTGTCAATTGTGCAGAACGATAGAGTCGCAGAGAGAGACAAGATCCTTGTTACATATCACAGCAAGAACGGAAACACCTGAAGTGTTATAAACCGATCGAGATATTACAATTATACAAGCCTGGAATCCTTGCTAACTGCTCGACAGTAGAATTACTGACGCGAAGTGGACATTAATTACTTCTGTAAAAAAAATATTATCGGCACTGTTATTCGAACAATTCGTCCAAGACATTGCTGATACCAATATATAAGAATTGGTAATTTCAAAAAAACTTCGATAGTACAAATAGAACAAGGAGTCATGAGGTACCCCTATTAAGGAGAGCGAAGTGTTATAGCCGGAAAAAACAAAAATGTCGAAAACTTGCATATGTTTTTCAAAAGGTTAATTCACATGATGTTTAAGATAAGGGGTATTTTTCACTCTCAGATTTTTTAAAATCTTATCGGTGTTTTAATTTTTATTGATTTCAATCATGTGGGGTGGAATATGTGGGAACCTGACGGCTAATTGATACCTAAAGCTAACCCGTTTTGTTCGACTGAGTATGATGCGTTCCTCAAAAATTGAGTAATAAAAATTGCCACCACGTTAAGCTTTGTTGTTATACTTCGTGTGTGCGAGTTATTTTATTATGATACAAAACTTTACATAATAAAGCCTGTTTTGCTTACTAAATTCATATTATTTTTGAAAGTTTATTTTAAATCTATATTAATATAATTGTGCAAACGTTCATTGTTACAGATATGTCTGTTAATTTCCTTCTGAATGAAATAAAAACATCGGCATATATTTATTTTGATAGACATTTAACAATAATATATGAATGTAAATATCAATATGTTTTTAACAGAACAGAGTGTTCATAAATTAAGACATATATGTTTATACACATGATCTTTCCCGTACATACATAAAGAATTAACAGAATTTGAAACTCGTGTATTTTTATTCCGTTGTTATGGTAACCCTTAACAATGATCTACATGATCTATTCACTGAAATATTTAGTTTAGTTTAGTTTCAGAACTGTACTATATATTTACCGTGTAATCAGGTAGCGTTCTAAAGTTCGAGGTTGCTTTTCTTTATTAAAGAAAGCCGTGCAATTAAAAAAATGTTTATGATCTATCATAAGTATCCGTGTACTCTGATCAGTGTATAAATTAACATTTTTGACATTGTAATGTAAATTATCTAAATTAATGATTTTATTACTTATGTCCTGTCAATTACATGTGATAATAATTGTAAACAGAAACTATAAAGCACTCATGTTTATTTTTATCTTTCATCTTTTAGATGTGGGTATACTCTGACAATTAACACATATTATAAACACATGGCTACTGTATTATCTATCGGCTTGTCAGCGTCACATTGTTAGTTATTGCTGAACAAACAGTAGGGATTGTAAATAAATGAATTTCATCTTTCAATAATTACACGACCGACCGTGCAAGGGCTGTATAGCCAGTCAAGGTCGTTAAAAACTTCCATTTGTTGTAATTACACGTATGTCATATTCCAGTTTGATTTTTAACATGAAGATCGATTCTGCAACACAGAGTGATTTTGATCTAACGTTTCATTATGTTGACCTCATGTGCACTCCCGACAATAGATTGAAAGACCAGCTTTATTCATTATTCAGTGGTAAGAATTCATTTATTTGTCAAATTCATTGTATTAAATGATATCAGATATCAAGACTTCTTCTGATGATATTAATAGTCAGGTAATCATTACAAAATTCCTAAAGCTATCTCGTCTCTGATTGAAGTGTTAAATAGGAAAGATGAAACTGGATTTCCCTGCATTACTTCTTTGCATATTTTTATTGAATCCAACGAAAATAAGGTTGCCGTTATCGTGAACAAAATATCTATAGATTTTAAACGTTTTTGTTTAAAGTGTTTTCCGAAACAATAATAAAGGCAGCATTTATTTGAATACAGATTTAATTTTTTACCATTGACATTGGTAAAAATTTCAAAGTGGTCAGCAAAACGTTACAAAGAGGTACGTTCAATTGTCCACGAATTTATTTTTCACCCGAGCCAATTTCAAAAATGGTTTCAATCTATACTAAAATTCACAGTATCACAGTTCCATGTATACTTTGAGTATCTTATAATATGATGGCTTATTTCTAAACGTATTGTTTCCATCAACACCAAACTCTCTAAATAACGAAAAATATTTTAAGATATGACATGTGACAACAAATTTAAGTAACCCGAATAGTTCAGGCTTTATTTTCCGCTGATCTACGATTACTTCCTTATTCGCAAGTATGAGAGATCGATTACGGGGAGGGACTGAATTATTCGGGTTACAATTTAAGAGTCAAATTTCAGGCTTGGAGAATAAAACAAGGCCAATACCGGGTCTGGACATGCATCGCTGCATGTAATTGATGGAGATTGCACTTATACTGAAGCATAACTGATCATTTCTTTTCAATGAAGGGAAAACATTGGCGAAATTTTCCTTTTCCAATGAGTGTTTAAATATTTCAAACAATCGGCAAACAGGAAGTGGTTGCACTGCAGATGTAAAAATGTTCCTTGTACAATGAATGTTTTAAAATTTCAAACTGCTTACACGCTACAACGCATCAGTATCAAGCTACAGACCAAATATAAAATCATTCCCTTGAATAGAAGCCAAGAAGACGAAAGTTTTCTACCCACGGTCTTTCGGACGGACGGACAGAGTCGTGCTGCTTAATTTCGTCTTCGGCGACGCAGGTAAAATATATCATATAACATGTTTCTGGAATTAATTTCTCACAAGACAATTTTATATAGAATATATTTGCCTTTTTTTCAGATTTTGACAACAAGTACGGTACAATTTTTCAAAAGGGATGTGTACTGTACGTATGTGTGCTCTATACAAATAAATTCGGAATTAAATATTTTTGAAACACACATATTCATGGCATTTACGGCACGAAAACCATCATTTCTTTTACTGTTTAAATATTTTTAACCACAATACTATGATAGTCATCTTGCTATTTCATTTGTGACAACATGAAACATGAGAATTTATCACGTGGAATTTATGTGGCGTTATTTCTGTACTTGATTTATTTAACCTCCGCTATCCATTTGCATAATAAATTTATTATATATAAAGTATCTTTTTACCATTACAGAAAAGCCCTTACAGCCGAGTTCCAAGGATTTAGATTGTTATCTCAAGACACTTCAAGATGTTGCGTCAACATGTCAACCACCGATGTCTATAAATACTGAAACCCAGTACTCATCAACTGAATCATATAACTTTATCAAATTATCGGCTACAGAACTAGACTACCCCCAGCTTGATATCAACCGCCTTGGTGAACTCCTTCTGCAAGAGTTAGAGTTCATTTCAACAGAACTCTCGGTAATAAATGCAACAAAAAGGGGACAGAAGGTTAAAAAGAGACTTTTCGTCAGTAGCAATGACGGTGAACCAAACACAAAAAGGAGAAGAACAGAAAGTTTTACTGACACAGAAACAGGTGATGACATTGAGTTTATATGGACATCGTGTGACTCTGCTCGTCGCAGTCGAGAATAAAATGTGCGTTTTTGATATATAAAACCTTTGTTTGCCTTTTTTAGTAAGATCTTATTTAAATATCAACATTTAAAATTGATTCTTTATAAAAATAACTGTTGTATTTTTGATAATTTGTGTACAAATATATATAGATATAGTGCTAAATGATAAATTGTACAATAACCACATTTTCTTTCACTTTTTTATGTTTAGAAAAGTGGTTAAAATTTACGCAGTGGTTTCATAGTTGAGTTTTCTAAATTATTTGTTATAAGTCCTTCACTTATTTATTTTACACATGGTGGTTCCTCAATGAAATTTAAAAAAAAGAAATTAATCAACCATGATTATTGCATCGCTTTTGTCGCACTGCTAATACAACAAGGATGCACATAAACGTTAATTGCTTAAATCAGAGGCGGATTTAAGGGGAACAGGGGCCTGCCTCTAATGGAACTATATATATGGTTAATACAGACTTCTTACATGTACCACTCCTAACGTTTCCTAGTTTGGGGCCCCTTCGATTTTATAATTATAAAATTCAAAGACATTTTTCGGAAAATATTTCTTCTAATATGAAATCAACAGGATAATTATGCAGATCATATTTGTACAAAATAATTATAATGTTTTATATTGGTGTATTTATTGTCAATGAAATAGCAGAAGAGTGTCACAAAAACAGTTTTTTTTAGGTTGGCAGTTGTCAATAGAGCATATACTATGATGGAATTCTGTCAGGCCTTGACAGATTTCAGATTTGTTTTGTTACAAAATATAAGAAATGCTTCAAACAGTTGTTTTAAAACTTTCGTATATTTCACACTAAGCGCATAGTAGCTAAGACCGTTCTTTTAAAACTGTCATTTCATATTCCACCCTTAGCGCATAGTAGCTAAGACATGCAGTAGTTAAAAAACTATCTCATATTTATCTTTAGAGAATAGTAGCTAAAACAGATAGAGATCAACTTATATACTGAGGACTTTTTGTTAAGACACGATCGAGAGGGTTAAAACTACAGCATTTTTAGTATTTTCTGCAGCATTGAATTTGAAATCCAGCTCAATATCAATCATCTTCGCTAGCCAAGGGTTACAATCCGATCCGCTGTTATTCCTTCTAAAGAGGAAAGTATCGCATAGTAACTTTGGCTAGCGAAGATGAATATCATGTCGATACTTGAATGAAAAGGAAGTCAGAGTTGGACAGCAACTAGTTAAATGATACGTACTATTTTTTTAAAATTTGCAGATAATAAATAGATATCAGATACAGAAAACTAGATAACCCCCTACATAACAACTTTTAACGGAGCAGATCGACACACTTTTAGTCCCCAACCACAACACTGTTTGTACTTGTAAGATCTCAATAAAAAGACCATGCTAAATCTCATCAGCACCGGTATTCTATGCGAAATTAAACATCAGTCCAAACCTATAGTTTGATTGTTTTGCCTTCTATAACAAGATGTGTATAAATTATAGTCGTATAGAATAGGCAAATACCCATCAGAGGGCATAATATTCGAGGGCGGATATTGATAGTTGGAATACAAATTTTACCATGAATTGTTCACTTATTGTCCTTAATCATACTTACATTTAAACATGAAAACTCAAGAGGTATTTCAAACGGTGATTTATTAAAGGAATTGCGATATAAGGTACTGTTATGTGATATATATATATATATAGGCTTTATAGTATAACATCTATATTACATATCTATAACAGCAGCATAACATCTATATTACATATCTATAACAGCAGCATAACATCTCAATATTTCATAAAACAGATTACTTACAAAATCGTCTACATCAACAGTAGTACTATGATGATTTTACTCAAAATAATGTCGGATAATGCCAAGCTGTTATTCAAAATACCTAACGTACGTCACTACAAATATGATTTTCTGTCAAAAATTATAGAATACGTTTAAACATATTTCAGTCAGTTTTTGCATAATTATGCTTTTGAATATTATAGTATCAAATGACCCATGGTTTGAATCTAATTCATGACCAATGGTTAATGTATGACTCTAAAAGAATATCGGGTATACATTACAAATATTAAACATCTATCCAAATACCCTTCCACTAAACAACATCCTCACCATAGTTCTTGCAATCCTGTTTTGACAGACACGAAGGCTAATTCTATAAGTATTCGGCATAAGGGGCTTGTTGTGTATATAGTTAATCAATAATGATACTTAAATTTCCATCTCTACATCAAAGGAATTGTCAACTCGAATTCGATGTGAATTTTTTGAAATACTAAGGATTTTCTACCCCGGAAATGGATAACCTTTGCTTTATTTGTCAGAACCTTTCGGAACTTTGGGTCCTCAATGCTCTTCAACTTCGTACTGTATTTGGCCTTTCTAACTTTTTATTCGAACGTCGCTGATGAATCTTTGGTAGACGAAACGCGCGTCTGGCGTACACAGTTTTAATCCTGGTATATATGATGAGTTTATTTATATAAAGACAGAAAGGAACGTTTCTACGATTTTTGATTTGGCGAGCAGGGAGTTCATTTCGCCTTCGTCCATACATTTCTATCATTCTATCAAAATCTGTTGACAATTCTTGTAAGTACCGACTAAGGCAAAGTTAACGGAAAAAGTACCAAGTAAGACGACAACAAATCATCTTCAACCATCTAAGAACCAATAAATATAGGTTTTCTTGGCCATAGAAGATACCAGCATACCAAAAAAACTAACCCGGCCCTCAACTATATCAACATTCACAGATAAATCTAACTCGGCCCTACACAATCATACAATAATGTAGCTAACACTCCGCCCTTCATGATACCATCATTCACAAAGAAAGTGAACACACCGCCCTTCAGAATACTAACATACACAAGGCAAGCAAACACTCCGCCCTTCATGATACCATCATTCACAAAGAAAGTGAACACACCGCCCTTCAGAATACTAACATACAAGAATAACGCTTATTTAGCTCAACAAGAAACAAATATAAACAAGCAAAGCTAACTCCACGGTGGGTAAGGTTGTCCTGCGAGATAATGTTTTGTGCTGGTGGGTCCTGATTCTGTGCTGGTTTATTTGTTAACATTGTATCAGAAAGGCAATAAAACAACCATTATGTTGCTTAATTTTCACTGATACGCTATACATACCTCGCGAGGTATATTATAACGATTTCTTAATGCATAAGTAGTTAAAAATCGCAAAACGACATTGTCCTGATACTGTGGTGGAATAAGAAAATATGCCCGGGTTCTGTGCTCTTAACTTTTTTTAGTAAAAAGTGGCAAATACTCAGAATCAATGATGCATAAAATTTATGTAATTGATAGAAAAGACACCTTGCATACATTTTATGGATGAAATATTTCCGATGAGAGATTAAACAACGTCCTGATTCATGTAGAATACAATAAACAAAAACAAAAAACAAATATGATCGAAAGCAACCAACCTCAGTATAAGAAAAACGGCAAAATCAGTTGAAAAGGGCTATGCCGTGTTATCATTAATAATAGAAAAGCATCCTAAGTTTTTGGTTATTAGAGAATAGAAAACTTGCATCCATTTATTTTGGTCTCTACATGAGTATACCAAATCTTTTGTTTTAAGTTCACCTTGCCCAAAGGACCAAAGTGAACTTTTCTTATCACTTGGTGTTCGTCGTTAGTCGTCATCGTTAACTTTTTAAAAAATCTTCTCCTCTGAAACTATTTGGCCAGTTTCAACCAAACTTAGCCATAATTATCATTGGTGTATGTAGATTATTCTGGGGCCTTTTATATCTGACTATGCGGTATGGGTTTTGCTCATTGTTGAAGGCCGTACGGAAACCTATAGTTGTTAACTTCTAGGTCAGTTGGTCTCTGGTTGAGAGTTGTCTCATTGGCAATCATACCAAATATGCTTATTTTTATATTAGTTACCACTTGAAGTGACTTTTTGAAACCGGAAGTAGCTGATCATTTCCCTTATTTCAAAGACCAAATATTTATGGAATCTGTGCAAGATAAGTTATTTTCTGACATCGATTTTTTAACGAAGATTGTATTTTAGTCATTTAAAAGTTTTTGCATATTTGTGTAAAATTTCATTTAAATCAACATGTGAGTGGAAAGACCTTTAATTATTCTCTGAACAATTTTTTTTTTAATCCTATAAATATTGACTTTTAACTATTTTCCCTTAGAAAAATTCGTTTGGTAATATTTAGCCCTGTAGTTTCAGAGAAAGATTTAAGTTAAAGTTTAGGTCGACGGCGAGAAAAACAGACGCCAAGTGATATCAAACTGTTACGGTTTTTCATAAAAAAAAATCTTGTAGATTTGGGTATAGAATGCAGACTCCAAGAGCACTTTTGTTAATTTTTTTCCGTCCTAGATGTTTTTAAATTGAGAACTTTTGTGTTACGCATACTGAAACATCGTAGACGGCCATTTTTTAAATTGCTTGCACTTGAACCCATAAGAACAAAATTAAAACATTTACAATTATTTTTTTTTCCTATTTTATTCGAGAAAACGTCAAAAACCGTCTTTTTCGTATTTTTTAAAAATATTTTTTTACAATCACCAGCACCGGTCAGGACCAAATCATCAGCACAGAACATTCTCTCGCAGGACAATCTTACCCACCGTGAACTCGGTCCTACAAGATACCAGCATAAAAATATAAAGCTTACTCCAGTCTCGGACCTACAAGATACCAGCATTCAAACAAATTTACCTTTTCGTTACGCTAATATTGAAAAGTCTACATTCAGAAGTAATAATTCTTGTACCTAAAAACAACACATTATCAAGCTAATTTCAAATAATTTATTTGGAAAAAGTATCTTGAAATTTAACAGCTGCTACCAGAATCTGTACTTGGACAACCTCTACTGTAGACTAATGAAACATCTATTGAAATAAAATAGGTTATACATATTATATTCATACTTTGTTCAACAAGTGGGTCTTCAGTCGTCTTTTGAACACCAGATAATTGCAAACCCAAACTGTATCTGACCTTACAGATTATGTTGCTGTCTTTCAGCTGACGTGCACTTGCATAAAAGTAGTACTAAGTTATCGTGGTGACATAAATATTTCTTTTGAAGTAATTAGGTGCCATAAAAATTATGAATATATCTTCGATAAGAATATGTGTCGTTTGAACTTTGCATCATGGAAACTCATTGAACTAAAAAAATGAAATTTGCTTAAATGCCTTAAAGCTATTGTTCTCATATGAAAAAAAAATATTACGGTTTCTCGTGGTCCGGAGCTTGTTGCTTAAAATATAAGGACGAAAAAAAATGTCAATTTTGAAAGTATACATACACGTTATTTGCTTATCCTACAAAACCGGTTCCTGGATAGTATGATCCAGAACTGTATACAGGTGCAGAACCAGATATAATTGATGTTTGAGGTGCATAGGCTGCACTGGAAAGATATCCGCCACCAACACCACCAACACCTCCAAGACCACCAATACCACTGTAGCTAGGATAGCCACCACCAAGACCTCCAATACCACTGTAGCTAGGATAGCTGCCACCAGCTAAATATGATCCAGAATTTCCGTATAGATAGTTGCTAGATCCGCCATATGATGGGTATGTAGATGCACCGCCGATGTATGAGCCTGAGCTATACGGCATGATGCTACCAGAAGTTCCATAACCATAGCCGCCGCTATATCCACCACTGTATCCGCCTTGAATTTAATAATATAATGTGGATAAACTTGGATCGATATGTATCTAACATTTTTGTCGATTGTTATCTATATTTTTATTGAATGACATATTTTTTTTTTTCCAAAACGAAAACTTATTACTGATTTTTGGACGGACAATGTAAACATAGATGTAATAATGTGTTCTGGAATTTTGAAATACAGATTTACTCTTAATGATGTTGCCTCTATTATATTCGAATGTTATCTTCATCGGTTATTTCCCGTGATAATAACCCAGTTTCTGAAGGAACATCTATGTTCCCTGAAAAACATTCTTTACAGTATCAAATTGATTTTCTGGTCACAAAAATTATCTCCATTCAAAATACAACCTTCAGTGTTTGGCATGGAGATTTATAAGTTCCCTAGAAAAAGTTTTTGTAAAAAGTAATTACGTAAAAAAATGATAATAAATAAAAACAGTGTTATCATCTAATTTTTATAATTTTCTTTAAGAAACTAGGAAAACTGCATTTTAGGAGTTTTGAGTAAAATTTAATTCAAATAGTAATGTTGTTATGTGAACTAATAGTATGCTCAATTTATTTTTCTACTGTTTGGTTATATTGCAAAGACACACAAATATTCCGTTTATGTATACATAGATGTTTAGAGGTTCGGGAGAAACACTTAATATGACGGATATGCACTTGTGATTTACACTTTTGAAACGAAGCCGGGGACAATTCGAATGGACGAAAATCTGACATATAAATAGATGGAGAAATCCATATTTAAATATACGACAACGGTTGAGATGTTATTAAAATTATTAAAAACAGTTAAGTTTTAATGGTTAATTTATTTGTCTATGAATAGGTGCACGTACTATTTATATCATGTATTCAGTTTCAATATTCAGTACAAGAACTTATAATCATATATGCAGGTTCAGCAATTTTTGTCTAGAAAATTTACAATGTAACAATGAACTTATCCCATTTAGAAATCCTATAAAAGTTGCTACACGGATTTAAGGTGTAGCACGCGTAGTAGAAGGTAACTGTGTTTCTATTCCTTAGTCATCTTCCTCAGTGATGTGTTTTTGAATGAACGCAACAAAAAGTATGATGTACATCTATAGGTTTTTTATTTAAAAAACAATTGATATATATGGCTAAATTGTACTTTCACGAATCAGTATATATGCATTTCCAAAGGATTTCCCATACTGCTAAAATCAACGTAATTTTGGACTGTGGTGTATCTTTTTCTCATCAGCAATTAAACAATGTTGTCATTATATTATTTCTCAAAATCAATTATCCATCTTTTTAACAAAAATTAAGACAGTGCAAAGTCCAGTCAGGCTTAAACAAATAAAATGTGTTGAAAATATGTTCCTGAATAAGTATATTTAAGTTTAACAGTTTAACAATTTTCGAGAAAGCAAAATAAATATCAGATATATTATAACCAGGAAATTTCCTTATGCTCAAATGGCAATATTACCAATAAAATAGTCTTACATACCTCCGTATCCGCCTCCGTATCCACCACCGTATCCACCACCGTATCCTCCTCCGTATCCACCACCGTATCCTCCTCCATATCCTTTTCCGTATCCACCACCGTATCCTCCTCCATATCCTTTTCCGTATCCACCACCGTATCCTCCTCCATATCCTTTTCCGTATCCTCCTCCATATCCTTTTCCGTATCCACCTCCTCCGTATCCCATCCTATAACCCCCACCATATCCTCCATAACCCTTTCCGTGTCCTCCGCCATATCCTTTACCATGACCATATCCGCCAGCCTCAACAAAGGCAACGACAACAGCAAGGGCAAGTACTAACTTCATGGTCGCCATACCTATTTTTTTTAACTTCGAACAATGTAATAATGTTATTCTAAAAACATTGTAATGGTTATGAGAATTTGAACATTAACGAGTTTAAAAACATGACATTATAAATTTTATAATAGTTTTATACTTCAAATCAAAAAATCAAAAAGTTATTCGGCGCTATACATTGCTGTTGAAGACAGTTTTGATAAAAAATCGGAAATTTTATATGTTTTTGTTAAGCCTTACTTAAAAACCCATAAAGTTTGGTTATGGTAAAGAATGTCTTTCTTATTCATTTTTGCGATGATTACCCAAAATTAGCCCAAATTAACCAAAATTTCAGTTTTGGTTCACTTTTATGCATTTGAAATTGTAAACATGTTAAAAGATGTGCCATAATGTTGTTCTAAGTACAAACATAAAGCTGTCAAGTTGTCAATCTTATTAAAGATTGGAAGACTTTTTTGAAAATAGCCCAAGTGGGAAATAAATTCTTGGGGAATTGGCTCTACTTCTTTGAAAGGTGGTTTACTTAAAACTGATATAATCTTAACAGTGTTAAACATAGTTTCCCCAAGTTAGAATTATTTATAGGTCCGACTACATATACTCTTCATAAACGACGAACCTTTGACAATGGAAAACGATAAAATGAAGTAACAATTTTTGTCAATATATTAATTCCAATTTGTTTTGTTTAAAAGAGTTTGGGCTTATCTTGACTACTTAGCTGATTTTTTTAATAAGATGGGCGATGATTGGTTATTGTTATTAGTTTAAAGTCCAATGGCAAATATTTCATGCATACTAAGTTCAGGACAATCTTAACTATATCAAGACTAATTTATTTTGTTCCGGTGTCCCTCTGATTTTTTTTTTTCTTTCAAACAAGTAAAATTTGCAATATTTTATCGAAATCATCTTTAAATACAATGTTTTCTGAGTTTCGATTGCATTAATTTTGTTTAAAAATGGTGTAAAATCTATAAATTAGACTTTCGTCAACTTTTCAATATTGGATATAAATAATACAAGACAATACCTCAATTTGACCTGTGTGATCCTAAACAGCGCTGCTGTTTTAGAGTTAGTAGAATTAGTTTATATACGTCCGACGGAATCACGTGAGATTTCCGTAAATAGATGCTCTAACCGGGTTACTTGTCGGAATGTTTGGTAATATTCATCATATGTGTATTGCCTAAGTAGGGGTTAAAACAGGTCACGAATGTCATGTTAGTTGACAAATCACTTCAAGATTCTTCCTTCTTTAAGAACGTTTCATAATAACATGAAACATGTGTTTACGTTTTTAACTCCGGATTTACTTGTAAAAACTGTAAAAACGTTTTCTACGATTCCTGACATTGATAACTTAATTAAAACGTATTTACTACGTAGTAAATTGTAATAACGTACTTTTCTATATCTACTCATACAATTTTAATACCATATAACTGCATGGTTATAATTTGTGAATACTTGGTTTGGTTTACTTCCTCCAAACCTAATGACTGACACTTTCATCGTCCAAAGAACCACACCAGTTTTAATTCATAATATATTTAACAGTACAAAAGATAAACGGCTTGCATGACTCAAAGACAACAACCACATTGACAGGACTTTGATGTCAAACTGCATATCAAATAGTAATGTTTCGCGTATCCGGTTTCTGTTAAACTTTATCCCTAACCAATGTGTGTCCATTGTTAACCATGTTCCTATCTAATCCAATACTATTCCATTCTTTTAAGCAAGGAATATTACAGCTATGCAATTCCCGGTATTCAGACATTGCATAAACAATGGATCATGACTCACGAGAGAGATTCTAGTCTTTTTTTTTGTCTGTTCTGTTCTACTCAGACATTACATAATTCATAGAGAGAGGTTATATTCTATTCTACTCTATTATTTTATAGTCCCCATCAAACAACCTCCATATTGGCGTTTTTGTAAGGATTATCAAGGATATGTATTCTATACAACTATACAAATCCTTGGGATTATACTCCAATAACTCTAAATGACAAATCCTAAAATCTTTAAAATTCTGGTCTTGAAAGAGCCAAATATTCTTTTTGTTTTTTGGGAAAAACCAATTAACTAGCTAAATTCCCACGAAAAGTATGTTGATGGTCGGGCAAAAAAGGAAATGTTTAAATTTGTGAATTTTGGGACATTAAATGAAACTGGTCACATTTTACATAAATATTTTAGCATCTTCTTATCACCAATCGTGTTAATGATTTAAAACAATTTTGACTTGAAGATTCAGTCTAAGATTGCCTTTGGCAAATTTTAGGTTCAGATGAAAATGAATGGAGACTAATTTTTAAATTACCTTTTATAGTCACAACAAATACCAAACTGCAGTGGTTACAATATAGAATCAACCAGCATATTTTAGGTACATTTAAACTTTTGAATAAAATTACTGTTATTGACAATCACAACTGTAATTTTTGCCAAGGAGAAGCAGAAACAATTGAAAATGTGAGATTGTACAAACATTCATTGATAATATTGTCAAATGGTATAAGTGTTTTCTGTTTGGAGATATTACAAATCATTTAGGGGGTGCTGTTTATTTGATTTATCTGCAAATAAAATAATATATTTTTAACTGCAAATATTTTGAAAAGCTTAACATTGCAGGCAGTGCAAAATAAAATAAATTCTCAATACAGCATTGATATGTCATATCAGAAATTTATAAAAAAAAAACTAAAGGGAGGTTATTTTTATAGATATAAAACAGTCATCAAAGTTTCATGAACACTGCTGAAAGTTAGTGTCCGAAAACTTGAAAATCCCCCCTTTTTTATGAATAAAACCCCATAACTCGGAAACGTAAAATCTAAAATTTATAAAAATCGAAAGGGAGCTCTCGTCAATGAATATAAACAATTCACCAAAGTTTCATGCACATTGGTTAAAGCGTTTTTGAGTTATTGTCCGAAAGTTGACGACGGACGGACAACGGTATACCATAATACGTCCCGTAAACGTGCGTATAAAAACTAATTGCTGTTAAAAATAAACGAGAAGATATTTTAAATAAGAGTTGGAATGCTTCTGCCATACTTTTCAGCGATTGATCAATTATTTTTTAGAATGTGTATGTGTACATAATTTAGTAGAAATATAATTACCATGATATATTGGTTCTCTTGCGAGAAAAAACTATAAAATCCATCTCAAAATACATATCTTTAAAATATATCACTTAAATACACCAACTGTATTTCTGATAACCTGTGCATTTGTTGTATTAGATAATTATATGTGATGATCTTAATGGTAAGCTTCATATTTGATATAACTGACATAATATTTTTTTAAGTATGTAAAATTGTATGTATAGTACTAACAAATACTACCTGGTGTATATAAATATATGCTATTTACTAATGTTAACGAGGCCGGTACTTGATGTTTTTCAACTAACAAATGTACAGATTTCAACAAAATATGAAATGAAAAAAAAAAAAAGAAAAAAAAAAAGATTTCCTTTGGCAGTCACATATTTCGTTTCATCGGAACCACAGGAAAAACCTTTGTTGACAACCTTTCATACAACAATACTGCGAAGTGGTTGCAGAGATGAACAAATTATATAAACCCGAAGGCAAATATAATACAAGCCCAAACGAAAAATATAAACAAGTCTAAATTGAAAACAACGTTCAAACCTATGATTGCGTTGGATAAAACCACAATTTTATACGTGTGCACAATTTGTTATATATATATATATATATATATAAAAGTGGTGCGTTATTTGTGTAGTTGAGTATATATCGGACCCATCCGTAACCCTACTATAAAAAAATGATTTACATAATCAGAATAGACAAAAAAAGAAATTCTTAAAAAAATCAGTTTTATGAGGATTAGAGTAGAAGATTTATAGAATCGGGTATATATATACAATGGAATGATCTTAGTTAAAACACTAGGAATCCTGGTCACTTTGGAACCTAGTCAAATCGGCACCCGATGTAGTGATTTCGGCACCTATGGTTTACATGATGTTTTGCAAGTAATATATTCCTGTTTTTCATATTTTCACTCAAGGTCCACATACACAGAAAGGACGACAGAAATAAGGTACTTTAAAGTAAAATTTCCTCTTTTAAGTTCCAAAAATCAAGCTTTAAGTGATTGAAACGTGACGAAGACAAGAGCATATTTTTAAAACTATAACCACAGACTTGCATCACGAATATAGAATAAAAGGGTGAAAATATAAATAATGAAATAAACTGTTACCACAGAGATATATCTCGCTTATTGGTTATTTCGATAATGCAAACGTTGAAATTAAAAAAGCAACACTTTTACATGTAAGTTTTGCAAATATTCAAAGTCAATAAATCATGACTGAAGGTACATGGCCAAAAAATCTCCATGGAAATGAGATGTGGCAATGCTAATACAACTGCATACCAAATACCATTGACTTATCATAAGTAGTTCCCTTTAACCAAACCTAAACACAAACTAATACATGTAAACTAAGCAAAATTTCAAATTCAATAAACCATAACTGAGGGGGCGGGGTCAAATAATCTCCATTGTAATGAGATGTACCAATGCTAATACAACTGCATACCAAATATCATTGACCTTCCACTAGTGGTTCCCCATAAACCAACCTAATCACAAACTAACACATGAAAACTAAGCAAAAGTTTCAAAGTCAATAGACCATGACTGAGGGGGCGGGGCCAAATAATCGCCATGGAAATGAGATATGCCAATGCTTATACAACTGCATACCAATTATCATTAACTTAACACTAGTGGTTCACCATAAACTAGACCTAATCACAAATTAATACATTGTTGACGCCGCCGCCGGAAACAGCACACCTATGTCTCGCTTTTTGACTCCGTCAAGCGAGACAATAAAGAAAAATGGGACAAAACAAATGGGAAAATGTTAAAAGGAACTTACTCTAGATTAATCAAATATAAACAGCAATACGTGTTGTTTCCTAGATTTAGATAATTGAGTTTCAGACGGAAAATTCTACAAAAAAAATTATGACAAAGGGGACGATTTTTCGTTCCCTATTTTTGTACAGTGATGTTCCTTTCGAACCATCTTCCTGATTCTAAATATCCCAACTCGTTCGCTATGCCCGTGTCTGTTGTGACGTGTTGTATTTCAATGAATGTAATCTATGCATTACTGGTAAATTATTAAGTCAAGAATATCGTTACCAGAAATTACTTAAAACCGTTCCAAGTTTCTTTCATAGATACAGAGATTCGGTTTAAAAGTTTGGATGTGCCGGTAGTAAACTTACTGCAAACGGAATATCACATCCCAATTTTTACGGTGAATGTTGTTTATCGAGCCCGTAAACTTAAATGTTAACAAACAATTCAACACTATATTAAGATATTTGAATATATAATGTTTATCTGTATAACTATTGTTTTTGTGTACTTTCATATCTGTACTTCGTGTCCTTAATGTTTTTGTGCTTTTTATCGATCAAATGAGTTAATCCCTTTTCAAATGATAGGCTGTTCTTAGATTGTGCTGGTCCATCCCTGTCAAACAATGTTAAACCCCGCAACATTTTACTTGTGCCTGTTCCAAATTAAGAACCTGTAATTCAGTGAATGTCGTTCGTTGCTATATATCATGTGTTTTTCGTTAGTTATTTTTTACATAAATCAGGCTGTCAGTTTTCTTAGTTTGAATTGTTTTACGTTCGTCATGTCCGGGCTTTTTATAGCTTGCTATGCATTATTGGTTTGCTCATTGAAGGCCGTCGTGATCTGTAGTTGCTAACTTCTACGTCATTTTTCGTCTCTGCATGGCGGAAAGTTGTCTCATTAGCAATCATACCACATCTTATTTTTATAGTGCCTCTAAACAATCTATGTCGCTAGATTGAATGAACATTGTATATGTATTTTCAACAATAGCCACTCCCCACTACTTATGACTACAATACATGACCAAGATCTCTTTTTTGTTGATCTTGTATTGCTGATGGACACAGATGATGCCCCCGCTTGCATACAACATTATCAAGGGACATCACTCAAGAACGAAAGTGATGCTACCCAAACTTGTACTTGATCTGAGTTTTGTGGTAATAAGTATTGTGCATAGATTTCATGTTTGGTTGGGGCAAACTTAAGTTATAGAACGGCAACTAAATATTTTGCAATTTATGATTAATAAAGGGGCACAACTCGATAATGGTTAAAGTAACACTACCCAAATTCAAGTTGATCTGTGTTTTGTGGTTATGCATTGTGTATAAGTTTCATAACATTGGGTAAAGTCAAACTTAAGTGAGAGAACGGAAACTAAAAATTTTGCATTTTTTTCCATCTAAAAAATGCTTTTACAAGTCTTACCTAATTTTGAAACAAGCTATTGGCTTAGGGATATTGGTTTGCAGAAAAAACCTGATTAAACCTACGATTTATATTACTAAAAAGAAATTGAATTCCCTCCCTTTGTATATAGCATTTGAAGAAGTGTAGGAATCCATACACAGCTAGTACTGTATAAAATTCTATCAAATTACTTCTTCCTGCAGAAGATACTATATTCATAATAAATAATTTACAGTGGAAGGCAAAATTAAACATTGCATTGTATTAAGCATTGATTGTAGTTGATTCAACTATAATCATGGACAAAGGAAGATAACTCCAATTTAAAAATTACTTAATTGATACTTTTAGAAAAAAAAATGAAAAATTTAGCAATTTTTCCATTTGTAAAAGGCATAACTCTAGAACAGTAAAAGTGACAGCACCAAAATTCAAACTTGATCTGTATATTGTGGTAATAAGCATTGTGTATAAGTTTCATAACATTTGGTTGAGGCAAACTAAAGTTAGATGTTACACTATTGTTTCAGAAAAAGGGTGAAGGTTTGGTACCATTAAAACGTTTAAACCCGCTGCATTTGTTTGCACCTGTCCTAAGTCAGGAATCTGATGTTCAGTAGTTGTCGTTTGTTGATGTGGTTCATAAGTGTTTCTCGTTTCTCGTTTTTATATAGATTAGACCGTTGGTTTTCCCGTTTGAATGGTTTTACACTAGTAATTTTTGGGGCCCTTTATAGCTTACTGTTCGGTGTGAGCCTAGGCTCTGTGTTGAAGACCGTACTTTGACCTATAATGGTTTACATTTATAAATTTTGACTTGGATGGAGAGTTGTCTCATTGGCACTCATACCACATCTTCTTATATCTAATTAGAGAACAGAAACAAAAAATTTAGCAAGTAAAGGGGCATAACTCTAGAACGGTAAAAGTGACGCCATCAAAATTAAAACTCAATCTGTATTTAATGGTAATAAGCATTGTGTATAAGTTTCGTAACATTCGGTTGAGGCATACTTAAGTTAGAGAACGGAAACCAACTTTGGGACGTACAGACGGACGTACAGACGGACAAGGGTAAAACTTAATGCCCCCTCTGCTACGGCGGGGGCATAAAAAGTAAAAATCGTCATTTATGGTCAATAACCCCTATAACAAGTCAACAATTGGTAACAATGTCGACAATGTTGACTTATTTGAAGATCTTGTCTTGTTTAGCATTTTTCTGTCTACCTTTTGGCTTTATCTACTATTGTTTTTGCCAAATATTAAAAACAAATTGGGTAAAACCATCCTCAAAGAGCAATCACTCCTATAAGGAGTCAACAAACAATTTCTGGTACTTTTGCAAATTTGGAGATGATATCCTGACCTGTTAATAACTTTTGCTATTTAGTTTTTCTTTATCCTCTGTATTTTTGACCAAACAATGCAAAAATTGGGAGGGAAAAAATCATTTAGGGGCAATAACTCCTATAAGGAGTTGACAGTCTATTTTGACCATGTTGTTTAATTTGTAGATCCTGTCCAACTGATCATTTCTGCTGTTAAAAATTTCTTTTTAAAAAATAGACTCCATGATAAGCCAAAACGCCAAAAAAAAATGGTAGAAATTGTCATTTAGGGCAATAACTCATATAAGGAGTTGTCTGACAGATTTGGTGTAAATAGACAATAGGTAGATCTCAACATTCTGAACATTCATGCCTGTCAGATTTCTCTATCTATAGGGTAATAGAAAAAACTTTCATTTTACCCTTTTGTTCTATTTAGCCAATGTCTGCCATGATAGTAACAATGCATGATCATTGGACATATTTTTTTAAAGTTGATACCCTTATACAGATTGCGGCCAAGTTTGGTTCATTGGCTCAGTAGTTTCAAAGGAGAAAACTTTGGTAAAAGTTATGCCAATAGCTCACTTGACCCTTTGTGTCAGTTGTACTAAAAAGTAAGAAACTTCATATATCATATCTCTCTTTATTTACAATTTTAAATATCAGGGATTTCATCACAATGGTTATTACCTTAGAATTTTTATAGAAACCAAAACACGACCACCGTATGATGTGTATCCTGAGAAATCTCAATTAAGCTTAAATCATTGAATTTCTGTTGTGTACCATTATTTTAAAATACATCATAAATTTCAAAATGAGACATTTCCCAACAAAATTATTACAGATGTTCAAATACCAAGTGTTTTTTCTGAATATGTTTTTATCAGGAATCTAGTTTATATGCATATTGTACAATGTTGTACATGGAAGGGATTGACTGAATGGCATTTGTTAATATGCAAAGTGTTTTGCCTAGATTAAACTCTCCAAGAAATATATACAAAACATGATTTCATAACAAAATACTGTAAAATACGCTGCACTACTATATCTGATGCAAAATTAAACAAAAATTAAACAAATGTCAAGCATGTATATTCAATCTGGTAAATTAAACAATGCTTCCAAAATATGACCTCAAATGTTTCAGGAAAGTTGCATTAGATGTCATTTTCACAAAATGCCTGAATGATGTAACAAAGATATGCGAGATGTATTATTAAACTGTATAATATTAGATAGGGTGTTGTAAATGTAAATAGAAAGTACTAAACTTAGTGTGTAGAATGCAAATTGTCTTGTTTATCTCTTAAAACCCTGTCATAATTATTTAATACAATTTTAATCTCAATGGATTTCATTACACATTTTATTTCTATCACTTTCAACACTCAAGTTGCACATACATTATCCTTCTCATTTTTGTTATAATTTAAATACAAAACAGGTTCTCTAAAAACTTACAAATAACATGACCATTCAATATACAAAAAGTATTTTCAATAATTCTAAACCTATTTAAAATGACAGGAACTTCTACAATCTACATTCCTCATCTACTCAAACAGAGGGATCATTTGAAACTTTTATTCGAATTATAAATCAGACCAAGAAAATTCTCACCTTTTGATCTACCTGTAGGTTTGTACAGTATCAATACAAGAGTTAGATCCTGAACTTTTATGCTATCAACACATTTGCAACTGAAAAAAATGCACTATTCCAGATTTTGAGATGCCGCTTGAGTGTTTTCTCTATACTATCAATCAATCTCCTTTGGGCTAAAGCTAATTAGCATATTAACCTTTATTTCATAAAAATAGCAAAATATAAATCTATATCAGTATCTTACCCTGAATACACACAAAATTTCAATCTCTTCTTAAATGTCTCAAAATACACAAGCCAAATGTAGGATCCACAATTGAAGTACATAGTTAAGAAAAGGCAAGTCCGACACAAATCAAACCATTTAAAGCATGCAAAACTACATTTTACAAGAAGGGATAAAAGTTTGACTTCAACTCATTTGGTAGCTTTCAAATGTATAACTTTACACCATTGTATAACTTTCTGCTGATATTAACAATTAGCATCCAAATTCAGGACAGAAATCTACAAAACCTAGTTAGACTGGAATCTATATAATGGGATGAAAAGCAGATTCAGGCTCTCCCGTTGTGTCAAAACTATCTTCATGACCACTTGACTGTATATTGAAGTTCACCAAATCGACTCCAATATAAATATTACTCAAGGAACCTTTAAAGCAAAAATCAAGTACAGAGTTCACTAAATTTATCATTAGCAAGCAATGGGTTTTGCTGAAAATCATCTGACTGATCGGGGGGAGAGGTAAACTGGAAACATGTCATTTTATTGCGGAATTTTCTCATTTAGAATCCTACTAAAATTTCATCTCAGAAACTCTGATAACGCTAAGCAAGATTAAAGAGCTACACTGAGTACAGCATGGTGCTCAAACCCTAAATGTTGACACAAAAATTTTAAACAAGTTGAAGGGTATCTTAAAAGTGATTTTGGACAAACATTAGAGTAGAAACCTGAAATGACTGTTCCAGAAGCCATCCACAATGTATGATAAAGGCTCCTTATGTACATATCTTTGATTGTCAGATGTGGAAGTCTGCTAAAATGGTGAATCAATTCTGAAGTATTGTGTGCCACAGTAATCTACTAAAAAGTATTTAATCCTTTGTACCATTTAAAAAAATGTTTGCCCCTACAGCTAGAGATACACAAAATCAGTTTTCCTACTCCTAAATGCTCTCATCAAGAGAACATACAGAAACAAGTGCATCCAAATTGCATGAAACTGTTTTTTTTTCTCTTAAGCCCTAACAATGAAAAAACTGCATTTTAAATATAAGTGCAAATTCTTAGAACCTTTTGCTTATAGCTGTAAGAGCAATGCAAAAAAAATCAATGGCCGTCATAAATAGGTTCTTCTAAAGCTCTAAACTATAAATGTTCATGCTGTCTTCTCTTTCACAAGGTTTCATGCTATTGTTGTTTCAGCAAAAATGTATATTTTCTTTTAACAGTGTAGAAGTTGATATTATAGTTTTTCTTGGTAAGTTGATAAGATTTGGAGTTTGTGTTCCCTAGTTTATATCTTGGTATATTTAGCAGTATCGAGAAATGCCTAACAATTTTTGTATTTTATTAAAGCTTGAAACAAATTTCAATGTACACTGTATAAGAACATTATTTAATTGAGTATATGGTTTTAACATTAATGGGTACCCTCATTTCATATTAGACATGTTTTTACATTAATTTCAATTTACTGTTACATAGATAAATAGTTTAAAAGGATAAAATTAATAAACAGAATATCAATAACTTAAATACAGGAAGGATGTTTTTTTAGAACATATGATATGACATTTTAAAAATATGAATGCAAACATACTATGACAGTTTGTTGACTTTAACGCAAACCAAAGAATTCATCCTTTCCTTAGTATTATATATTATGTGAGTTGTTGAGATGTTTTATAATTATTCATGTGGAATATTGATTTCTGATTTTCTACTTTAATAGTAAAAATGTCAATGTGATTCTGTTTCTGAGAGATCAAATTTTATTGCCTGCATTTCAGCTATAATTCCTCAAAAATTAATATCTTGTAGAAAAGAGCCATTCTTTCCAATTCCTCATGCATTTAAATACATGTAGGCATAGATATTCCATTCAAAATACACAGTATTTTTTGCTTATTAATTGCCATCTTCGATGTCTAAAATCCTTTTCCACTCAGAACACAGTTACACTCTAAAACCAATATTTATATTTTTTAATCATCTGCAGATGATACTTTGTCCTTATCACATCTTTAAAATTATCTATATGTACAAACAAAATAATTTAATTCTTCATATACTCAACAACAACACTCTAAAAGGATAGTAAAATTCACCGTAACCATAACTTCAAACGTAATGCGTCAACCCCATTCAAATAATAACGGAATAGACGTTTGTCTCGTACAAAACCTAAATTTTCATATAAATTCAGGGCAGCTTTATTTGTAATCTCCGTCTCCAAAACAACCTGAAATGATAAAATAACATTAAAATAGGAAAGATTGATTGATTGTTGCTGGCTTTACGTCCAGTGGCTCATTTGAGAGAAGTAACATTAAATTAGGAAAGATTGATTGTTGCTGCTGGCTTTACATCCAGTGGCTCATTTGAGAGATATTGAGGAATCATTTTAATAATACAATGTTAAGTAACATGTAAACCAAGTATACATAAGATGTGTCACTACTGACCAAATGATTGAAGGATGGGGAATAGACTGAAATTTGAAAAAAAGATGGTCATCAATTTTAGAGAATGGGGGTTGTATAGACTTATATGGAGTTCAAGTTTGAAGGACAGAGGTCTCAAATGAAAAAATTGTAAGGGTTCCGCGGAACCCAGTGTCTCGCCTACTTTTGCTGTTAATCGCAGGCTCAACAAAATGAGGAAAAAATCAATAAAATATTCCTTTAGATACTATCTTTTGATTGTAAGAAGCTTCTGTCAAAATTTGGTATAAATCCAGGATAGTTTATGAATCTAATAAATGTTTTAAAACTTTAACTGCAGACTGTATTTAATGTTAACTGGAAGAAAACTAAGTCCATTTATAAGTAAAATACGGATAAACAGGTACAAAATTTTAACAAAATTTCCTTCTAGATACTAGCTTTTGATCATAAACAAGCTTCTGTCCAAGTTTGGTAGAAATCCAGGATAGTTTAAGAAAGTTATTAAAATTTAAAAAAATTTAACCACAGAGTGAATGTATTGTTTCCTGGCAGAAAAACTAAGTCCATTTATAAGTAAAATACAGAAAAATGAAATTTTTTTTAAACAAATTTACTTCTGGATACTTTCTTACGATCATAAACAAGCTTCTGTCCAAGTCTGATACAAATCCAGGATAGTTTTAGAAAGTTATTAAAATTTTAAAAACTTTTAACCACAGAGTGAATGTAATGTTTCCTGGCAGAAAAACTAAGTCCATTTACAAGTAAAATACGGAAAAACAGGAATTTTATTTTTACAAAATTTACTTCTGGATACTATCTTATGATCATAAACAAGCTTCTGTCCAAGTTTGGAACAAATCCAGGATAGTTTAAGAAAGTTATTAAAATTGCTATGTCTCGCTTTTTCGACTAAAGTCGAAGGCTCGACAAAAAGGGACACCACTCCTCTAGGGAATTCATTGGGACAATTTCTAAGAATGGCTGTCCTGAAATTTTGTTCTGCTGAACCCCCATGCTAAGTGGGATTTCATTCAGCTGTTTTTGATGTATTGTGAATGTTTAACGCATGTTTATGGTGTGCTCGACACTCACTGCATACATGTTAAAGAGCTTAAAGAACTACTTCTCAAAAGGATCAGATGATGACCTTTGGTAAAGAATAGGTTTGTTTATTTTATTTTTTCTCTCCTGTATTATAATGTTTTCAAAGTTATTTGTGATTTTTGTGTAAAAAAAAGGAACTTGATTTGGGTTTAGGATTTTGGGTTTCATGCTTTAGAGATTAAATTTTAGTAGGTTTTATATTTCTCTGTCCCGATTTGAAACAAAGATTTTGTTTGGTCTTTGTTGATAAAATGATAAAACACTAAAACTAAACTAGAGGCTCTAGAGAGCCTGTGTCACTCACCTAGGTCTATGTGCATATTCAATAAAGGACACTCTCCAACATTGTAGAATTGAATAGAATTCATGACAAAATCTCTTTTTGTTGATCTTGTATTGTTGATCGTTTTGTCTGTTTAGTTTCTCTCTATATTTTTAGGTTTTGCTCAAAACACAATAGAGGTTAAAAATCCTCATTTAAGAGCAATCATTCCTATAAAGAGCGACAGTCTACTAACTATATCAGCAAAATTTGACTTGTTTGTAGATCTTGCCTTGCTGATAATTTTTGCTATTTAAAGTTTCTATCTATCTATTTTAATTTTTTATCATACAAGGTAAAATCATTGAAAAAGCAAAAAATTGGTAAAAATAGTCATTAAAGGGCAATAACTCCAATAAGGAGTCATTGGACGATTTCTCCATATTGTCTTAATTGTAGATCTTGTCTTGCTGCTTATTTTTGCTTATTTATGTTACTATCTATCTATTATAATTTTTATGATATAGGGCAAAAACAGTCTTCGAAAAGCAATAACTCTAATAAGGAGTCAACTGATGATTTCGACCATGTAGACTTATTTGTAGATCTTGTCTTGCTGATCATTTTTGCACATTAAAGTTTCTCTGTATCTATTTTAGTTTTCCAGAAAATAGGCAAATTATAAAAAGTGGTAAAAAAATTGTCATTTAAGGGCAATAACTCCCCTGACAGTTTTGAAGTAAATGGACAATTGGTAGAGCTCAACATTCTGAACATTTCTGCCTCTATTTATAATATTTTAAAAATAATAGACAAAACTTGCATTTTACCCTTATGTTCTATTTTTAGCCATGTCGGCCATCTTGGTTAGCAGGCGGGTCATCAGACACATTTTTAAACGAGATACCCCAATGATGATTGTGGCCAAGTTTGGTTAAATTTTGTCCAGTAGTTTCAGAGAAGATTTTTGCAAAGTTAACAGAAGATGGCGACGGACACCAAGTGATGAGAAAAGCTCACATGGCCCAAAGGGTTCCAATGTCCCCTACCAATGCACATATTTTGTCTGACATGAAAAAGCTCACATGGCCCAAAGGGTTCCAATGTCCCCTGCCAATGCACATATTTTGTCAGACAAAGAGCAATAATTACAACAAAAATTTAGTTACGAGGCTCAACAAAATGAGGAAAAAATCAATAAAATATTCCTTTAGATACTATCTTTTGATTGTAAGAAGCTTCTGTCAAAATTTGGTATAAATCCAGGATAGTTTATGAATCTAATAAATGTTTTAAAACTTTAACTGCAGACTGTATTTAATGTTAACTGGAAGAAAAACTAAGTCCATTTATAAGTAAAATACGGATAAACAGGTACAAAATTTTAACAAAATTTCCTTCTAGATACTAGCTTTTGATCATAAACAAGCTTCTGTCCAAGTTTGGTAGAAATCCAGGATAGTTTAAGAAAGTTATTAAAATTTAAAAAAATTTAACCACAGAGTGAATGTATTGTTTCCTGGCAGAAAAACTAAGTCCATTTATAAGTAAAATACAGAAAAATGAAATTTTTTAAACAAATTTACTTCTGGATACTTTCTTATGATCATAAACAAGCTTCTGTCCAAGTCTGATACAAATCCAGGATAGTTTTAGAAAGTTATTAAAATTTTAAAACTTTAACCACAGAGTGAATGTAATGTTTCCTGGCAGAAAAACTAAGTCCATTTACAAGTAAAATACGGAAAAACAGGAATTTTATTTTACAAAATTTACTTCTGGATACTATCTTATGATCATAAACAAGCTTCTGTCCAAGTTTGGAACAAATCCAGGATAGTTTAAGAAAGTTATTAAAATTGCTATGTCTCGCTTTTTCGACTAAAGTCGAAGGCTCGACAAAAGGACACCACTCCTCTAGGGAATTCATTGGGACAATTTCTAAGAATGGCTGTCCTGAAATTTTGTTCTGCTGAACCCCATGCTAAGTGGGATTTCATTCAGCTGTTTTGATGTATTGTGAATGTTTAACGATGTTTATGGTGTGCTCGACACTCACTGCATACATGTTAAAGAGCTTAAAGAACTACTTCTCAAAAGGATCAGATGATGACCTTTGGTAAAGAATAGGTTTGTTTATTTTATTTTTTCTCTCCTGTATTATAATGTTTTCAAAGTTATTTGTGATTTTTGTGTAAAAAAAAGGAACTTGATTTGGGTTTAGGATTTTGGGTTTCATGCTTTAGAGATTAAATTTTAGTAGGTTTTATATTTCTCTGTCCCGATTTGAAACAAAGATTTTTGTTTGGTCTTTGTTGATAAAATGATAAAACACTAAAAACTAAACTAGAGGCTCTAGAGAGCCTGTGTCGCTCACCTAGGTCTATGTGCATATTCAATAAAGGACACTCTCCAACATTGTAGAATTGAATAGAATTCATGACAAAAATCTCTTTTTTTGTTGATCTTGTATTGTTGATCGTTTTGTCTGTTTAGTTTCTCTCTATATTTTTAGGTTTTGCTCAAAACACAATAGAGGTTAAAAAAATCCTCATTTAAGAGCAATCATTCCTATAAAGAGCGACAGTCTACTAACTATATCAGCAAAATTTGACTTGTTTGTAGATCTTGCCTTGCTGATAATTTTTGCTATTTAAAGTTTCTATCTATCTATTTTAATTTTTTATCATACAAGGTAAAATCATTGAAAAAGCAAAAAATTGGTAAAAATAGTCATTAAAGGGCAATAACTCCAATAAGGAGTCATTGGACGATTTCTCCATATTGTCTTAATTGTAGATCTTGTCTTGCTGCTTATTTTTGCTTATTTATGTTACTATCTATCTATTATAATTTTTATGATATAGGGCAAAAACAGTCTTGAAAAGCAATAACTCTAATAAGGAGTCAACTGATGATTTCGACCATGTAGACTTATTTGTAGATCTTGTCTTGCTGATCATTTTTGCACATTAAAGTTTCTCTGTATCTATTTTAGTTTTCCAGAAAATAGGCAAATTATAAAAAGTGGTAAAAAAATTGTCATTTAAGGGCAATAACTCCCCTGACAGTTTTGAAGTAAATGGACAATTGGTAGAGCTCAACATTCTGAACATTTCTGCCTCTATTTATAATATTTTAAAAATAATAGACAAAACTTGCATTTTACCCTTATGTTCTATTTTTAGCCATGTCGGCCATCTTGGTTAGCAGGCGGGGTCATCAGACACATTTTTTTAAACGAGATACCCCAATGATGATTGTGGCCAAGTTTGGTTAAATTTTGTCCAGTAGTTTCAGAGAAGATTTTTGCAAAAGTTAACAGAAGATGGCGACGGACACCAAGTGATGAGAAAAGCTCACATGGCCCAAAGGGTTCCAATGTCCCCTACCAATGCACATATTTTGTCTGACATGAAAAAGCTCACATGGCCCAAAGGGTTCCAATGTCCCCTGCCAATGCACATATTTTGTCAGACAAAGAGCAATAATTACAACAAAAATTTAGTTAAGCATTTTCTCCTCAAGTAATTAAAAGTTTAAGAAAACAGGAAGTTGATATATGACAGTCCACATAGGAACTTAAACCTTACAATTCATCACTGCCAACCTGTTGACCAAATATGGAGTCATTCTGTTCAGTAGTACTGGAGAAATGTGCAACCAAAATGTTCAAGTTCTTTCAACATATCAAAAATTTCAAAATATTTGCAAACAAGGAGGTGTCCAAAAGATACAAAGTGCTCACAATACAACTCATCATTGTCCAGCTTCTAACCAAATATGAAGTCATTCTGTAGGGTAGTACCTGAGACAAAAAATGAGACAGAAATATTTGTTGGACTAACAGATGGACTGTCAAGTTCATACACTATAGGAGTAGGAAATAATTATAATATTTTTTTTTGTTGGTTTGTTTGAATTTTTCACAAAAACGTACAAGAAATTAAGGCATGATATCGTTTAAAAGACAACTAACTATCCATAGAATTTCCAAAGGGATAATTCTGTAAAAAATAATTTATAAGGAAAGTTTTATCAGACTCCTCTATGGCCTTGTTGATATAAACCTTTATATATATTTTTTTTTTTCAAATTTGTCAAGAAATGTAGATGTGACTGTGCTTACATTTAGCCTTTTTTCATAGACTTTACATTTCAAAGGGACATAACTTATGTAAAAATAATTGATTGGCATTGATTACCTTAGAAGCTCAAGACATTGCTGATATAAAGCTTTGATTTAAATTTCATAAAAATCCAACAAAAAATGTAGACGAGAGAACTTACAACTGTCCATATGCATGTACTGATTTTAAAACTGATACAATTTTCATAAAAATCCCAAAATAAATGTAGGCTTGAGAGCACTTGCAATGCAATTTTCCACATATTTATTTCCATGGGCCATTACTTCTATAAAAATAATTGATCATCATTGATTTTTAAACTTGTCAGAGACATTGGTTATTTAAAACTTTGATATAAATTTCATAATTTCATTAAAATCTGCCAAAAATAGTATGTGTGGTATTTCTATGTCCCTCAAGGAACAATAAATCTTCTTAAATATGGAACAGTGTAAGCATAAACATGATAAGGGAGATTTGAGTTGAGTTAAATGATGGAGTAGTCCTCCTACTTACTTCATCACAGTCATCAGCTATCATGGCTTTGATTGCTTTACGAACTAAATGAGAACCTAAAAAGTATCAAATTATCAACAATTATATATGCAATACTTTATTTTGGTTCATGATTTAATATATTGATTTAAATTTAGTTAATTGAGTTTCTATTCTAAACTGATTGTTTACATCACATGATGAAACTACTGTAAATTCAGAAATTATTGTGAGGTTTTTTAAATGCGAATAACGCGACTACTTGAGTATCGCAATAATAAAAACTCGCATTCTGATATCAAATACATATATCTGTATGTTGCTTTTCCAAAATTCGCAATAGTTGAAATCACAGTTTTGTTAATTTTTCAAAAATCGCAATAATAAATGCACACAATAATTTCTGAATTTACAGTATAATTGTCACAATACAAGACTAACACCTTTCACTTCTCAAAAACCTGAACAGACTGACAAGGGCTGACATAGTAAATTAAACAATGTATTAGAATAGAACCATGTACAATGTATGTATATCAAGTTTCATGAACTTAACAAAGGGTAATCATCAAATTATCTGGTAAACTACTGCTTTCTTAAACTCTATAGTGATAACAACTGTATTTCTTTGAAAATTAGGAAGTCCAGATATAAAAAAACACTAACTGATTTATTCAAACTATTACAGGTATTCTAACATACAGTCGAACCTCGTTGTGTCGAACTCGGTTCTGTCGAAAACTCGGATGAGTCGAAGTAATTTCTCGGTCCTGGTAAAATTCCTGTTTGATCAATGCATAATTACCTCTGATGAGTCGAACTCGGTTGATTTCGAATACTCGGTTTTGTCAAGTAAATTTTATAGTCCCGTCGATATAAAATTAATGTAAATTGACCCTGATGTCACAAAGTTCGAAAGTAAGAATTTTCGAAGGATGCAGACCTAATGATAAAAACTCAGATCGGATGTATTTCTTATGTAACCTAATCATTTTCAAAAGAGATTAAAGCTGAGTAAACATACTTGTTTGTATATATAACAGTTAAATTGACATGTTTATGGTTGCCGGTAATTAACACCTTTGTTGATTGTTCAAGCGGAACTTTAGTGTGTTGAACATATTTCACATGAGATTAAAACGAAACGAATTTAAATGACACTAGTCGAGATTAAATCAATCGTAAGAATTAAAAGTCATTAATTACAATAAATAAAGGATTAAGAAAATTATGATAAATTCATGATAATTTAGTGTACAGCAGACACCCTCATCAGAGACCGTTCAGAACTTATTTCGTTCCGCGAATTATTTCATAATTTATAGTGACTGACCTTTATAAATATTTGTGTAGACTATTGATTTTATTTGTGCATGATTTGTATCTGTTCTTGTCTGCTTGATTATTATGAAGGATCAACAATGGCGATTGCATACACAATTATAAAGTGTGTCATATGGAAAAAAGGTACACTGTTCAAAGTATCTAGTTTACGCAAATCTCAAACCGTATTTCTTGCATTCCAAATTTTTGACGACACACTCGACCTCGGATGAGTCGAACCTCGGATGAGTCAAATACTTTGGTCAGGTCCCTTCGACTTTGACACAACGAGGTTTGACTGTAATAGAATACCTATTAAAATGAAGTCTTTCATTAGTTACTAGTATACTTTCTAAGCACACCTGATGACAGATTTTTTTTAGGACGACTTTACCAGTTTTATATGCAGTATAGAGCTGTACTACTTATGCATACATGTTTTTTGCTTATACAGTATTAGATAGAAATGTATACATGTATGTAGCATTCAATGAATATTAAAGACATTGAAGATGCTTGAGACTACCTTTATCTTTTTGTTTATACAATTGATTACCTATTTTTCTTCTTCTATAGTCTGAATCTACAGCTAACATGGCAATATATCCTCTTCGTACCATCTTTTTATGCATATCTAATTTACAAACTATAGCACCTACACATTTCCCTTCATCCACTGCCTGAAATATAATTACTACAGTGTAATAAAGATAGATACATTTATGGTTCATTTTGTCCGGGAATAATATACATGTATTATGTCCCTAATTTGTATTGAATTTTATTTACCATATCATTCTACATGTATTAAAGCAAGTCGTATGTTTAATATACAGATGCACCATTTTCTGTCAGGACATTTAAACAGTCTTCACGCTTAACCAAAGTCCTATGGCATTGGCTTGTAAAATTGCTTTCAGGCTTGTAAAATTCTTCTCTACAAGCCAACAGAATCCAACTAAAATTTTCTAAAAATTGAGATTCTGGCTTGTGGACTCAAAAGTTAAGCATGAAGGCTGGGACAATTCAGGATTAACTTTCCGTAAGGTCCAAAAAACTATAGGTCTGTTTCCTGCCTCCTAACCAATCCTAAAAGATTTAATTGTCTTTTCCAAAATATTCTGCAAGAAATAGTGTTTTGTGTCGTTTGAGTAGACTAAAAGGCCCCGACATCACAAAATGTAAAACCATTCCAACGAGCAACCAAAAGCCTAATGTATATAATTAACTGTTGACACAGAGATATGTCTCGCCTATTGACAAAAAATAAATAAAATAGATAATCTGATGGACAGCAAAATTGGGTATTAATTCAAAGTCCCATGGACCATGACCTAGAGGACAGGGCCTCAAAATAGTTGTCAAACTGATATGTACTGATAGTAATGCAACTTTATAGAAAATATCATTGATCTATCACAAAAAGGGATAAAATTATTGAAATGAATCTAAAAAAGAACCCACTACAGACCACATCAACCACAGTCTATTATAAAATTCATTAATTTGATGCGGTTTTTTAGTTCCTTGTTCAAGTAAGAGGTCATCCTGTTGGTAGCTGCACTATGCAGGTTTTTTATTGCATGTTCTAGTTTTATTTTGTTGTAGATAGGCAAAGGGAGATTTTTGTACAGACATAAAACTGATTTAACCCCACTGCATTTTTTTGCCTGTACCAAGTCAGTCTATCTAGATCATGTTTTGTTCATTGTTACATGTTTCAAAGTCCTGTTTGTAAATAGGAGTCAGTGGTTGATGTGGTCTGTAGTTGGTTCTTTTTTAGATTCATTTAAATAATTTTTTCCCTTTTAGTCTTTTTTGAATAGATTTCCACATAAAAATCACTACATTACTTTTGCCATCAATAATTATACTGGTAAGCACAGGTAAATTTTGGGACAATATCATGATTAAATAACTTGCAAGATCATACATGTAGATTATAAGTAATATATCAGTTAGTATATTATAAGATGTACCTTGCACACCAGTGAGAACGTTGAACCAGGAAAGGGGGTTTTAGTAGGATTAGTTCATTCAATTATACACAGCTAATTATAAATTGATCCCTAAATCGTAGAAGCATTAAAACAGTTAAAGCAGTCAACAACTTTTAGTTTTAGAAAATGAATACAATCTGACACTTTGGACTTTCTCCATCCTGATTTTCTTTTGAAATGACTTAGTTTATTTTTTGTGTGCACCAATTGTCTTTCTTAAAATGGTACTTCAACATTCATAATTAACTTACATACTGGCCTAAAGTCATAACATAACAACATCACAAGGGTGATTGTAAAACCCTTGCCTACATGTAAGTGAGTGTCCATTTGGCTGTGTGGAATGTATAAATTCACAACCACTTCTGGTCAGACTGGGGCATTAAATCTGATACAGTTTTGTACCTTGTGTAGTGATAGTGTCATGCTCTTTGCGTTTAGAACCCTGGCAACATTGTTGAACAAGAAATATTTGCCACTGGACATAAAACAACCAATCAATATGACATAAGAGGACTTCTTAAGATCACGTTATAATTGATGAAATAAACAGGTTTAAATGAACTTATGAGCTCACACAAGATAAGAAATATATTGAACAATATTTCTATTTGGTTTGTTTTTCAGATAATTTTTCTACCTGTGTTACCTGTTAAATGAATATGCATAATAGTAAAATCTTGTCCGCAATCATAATGTAATGCACTCAGTAGTTTTTAATTAATTGTTTATCTCCATTTATCACAACATTTACAGTTATACATGTACAAATGTACATAAATTGAACCTTAATTAGTCATATATTTTGTACATTATCAAAAGGAGTACAAGGTGTATGATATCCTTTTACCTGATCAGGCCAAAAAAAAAAATAATACATGTGTTTCTGCTAACCCTACCTACCCTAATTTTTAGTGCCAACCCTAACACTTTTTATGCCGTTTTTGAACAAGCATTGTTAAAGTCAAACAGATTCCCTAGTAGTAACCAGCTAAAAAATGTTTGTAAAATAAAATGATATTGCCTACCTACCTACCCTATTTTTTCCCCAACACGTTAGTGGAAACACATGTATTATTTTTTTTGGCCTCAGTAATTTGCTGAACTTTGGGGGAAAACATGAAGGTATAAAACGGAGCAGTTTAATGCAATGGGATTCAAACTGAAGAGGGGTAGGTTCCTCTATTTTAGGGAATTAGCATAATCTATATTTTTATCATCTTTGTTCATCAACTCACCAAAAAACAAAGCTTTGGCCAGTTGTGTATAAAATATCTATAGGTATAAATAGAATATGGTTCAGATAAGTCTTTAGTTATGAGTCTCATTATGTCTGGCATCTGAAGTTCTGATTCGTAAACAATATATTTTATTCCATCTACTACATCATTCTCTGGTTCCTCCAGTTCACATTTTTTAAGTTCCAACTGATTGAATGATTTGCACATGGAAGACTCATTGTCCTGAAAAGTATGGCTACTAACATCTACCTCGTCATGAATTCCAGAACATGGACATTGGTGTGGTGATTCTGCAACTGATTTTACATGTCTGATAAGACCATTTTCATGTTTATGTCTTATTTTACCATTGGGTATCTTTGGATCTTTACTCTCGTGATTTATGCAGTAAGGATCGTTTAAGGAGTCACTTTCAACAGTAATTTTATCAAGTTTCAGTAAATTATCTATCTGAGGTTTGATTGGAAAGCTGCTTCCTGAATCAGTTAACACTGAGCATATTTCTTCAGACATTTTAGAAAGATAGTGTGAACCAATGCATTTTGATAAGTCTATAAAATAGGGTTATTTCGTCTTGCTACATCTCAGTTTTTAGCTTAGAAGACACCTGTTTGCTATTTTGTCAGAACAGGTGCTTCCATGTTGCTGTGGACTATATACTTCCGGTGAAGTTGTTACGCTAACTTTCCCGAACCATTTCTCTCATTTTTGCTCAATTGAAACTTAAGTTCTTATAAAACCCTGTAACTGTAACAAATTTCAATAAATTAATAAATAATTAGTAGAATAATATTAACTTCTAACAGAAATGAAAACCAGAAAAAAGCACTATTTCTACGCGTTATCAGTTCATGTTGGATGTTGTTGGTCATTTCCGATTGTTTCATAAATCGAGAAAGGTTTTGACATTAGCCTAGGTACATTTATTATTATTTCATTATTTTAAGACAACCAAATGGACAGCTTTACACTGGAAGATAAAGTTATTTTAAGTTCAAAGCACAACTCTCATGAAACAATTGAAAACAAAATCAAAATTAATTTCAATAAACATGATAAAATTAAAAATACATGCAAGAATATTTCATATGTTAATTTTAAGTTTAATGTTGGGAAAAAGAAGAACTTTTTTGTTCATTTTTGCACCTGATTAATTTTATACCATGGCTGTTAAGTTTTAATCATTTTCAATCATCACTTAGTCAAATTGACCTTGATGGTCATTTCATCATCAGTCGAGTGTGTTCAATAGTCCTTATACACCTTATCGCTATTTGTCCGCCATTACTGGATATCACACAGGTTCCCGTAAAATTGTGACGTCATAAAACAAAATATCTGACGCCACAATGGAAAAGTGATTGTGTATGACGTCAAAAGTTCAAGCGGCTGGGTCAGCCGGGATTAGCGATAAGGTGTATTGAGGGTAGTAATGCCCTTTACTGTCAGGCGTCGAATGGTCATTTTCGGCACCGTTAGCGTCAAATTGGTTAAAATTTTACCGTGATTCGTCAAAATATCCTTATCGTGATTCGTCAGAGGTCTCAAATAAATATTGTTATCGTTATTTTCGGAAAATTTTTATGTGATTCGTGAAAATCATTCGATTTTATTATCGTATGAAAAGGTGTACATTTTATCGTCATGCACCAAAAATTACTGTTAACGTCATTTGGCAAGATTTTTTACCGTTATTCGTCATGAAGGTACCCCCTTTACGACCCTCCTTATCGCTATTTGGGAATCTGTACAATTGACCAAAGAATTTTTTATTCTTGAGTTTGAACCATTTAACGTCATACAACAATAATTTTTCTCTTTTACCGTGAACATTTAAAGGAACAGCTTTGATGCCGAGTAAATTATGGGGGACAGATTGAGAAAAGGAGTTATATGAGACAGGTGTTACCTGTGAAGGGGACTGAATCCGGGTCCGTTCGCCAAAAAACACGTTTGGGCCCATTCACGTTCGCCCCTTTTACTTTTGCACCCTACACATTTCGCAACCAAAGACCTTTCGCACCCTACACGTTCACACCCTTTTTATTTTACGACCGCAAAAAATTTTGCGGTCGTATATTGGTTATGACGTTGGCGTCGTCGTCGTTGTCGTCCGAAGACGCATTGCTTTTCGCATTCTAACTTTAGTTTAAGTGAATGGATCTCTATGAAATTTTACCATAAGGTTCAATATCACAAAAGGAAGGTTGGGATTGATTTTGGGGGTTACGGTAATAACAGTTAAGGAATTAGGGGCCAAAAGGGCCAAAATAAGCATTTTAACTTGTGTGTTAGTGTATGGATCTCTCTGACTTTGTACCACAAGGTTCCATATCACAAAGGGAATGCTGGGATTGATTTTGGGGTAATTGCCTCAAAATTTTAGGAATTAGGGGCCAAAAAGGGCAAAAACAAGCATTTTTCTAGTTTCATGACAATAACTTGTGTGTAAGTGTATGGATCTTTCTGAAATTGTACTACAAGGTTCCATATCACAAAGGAAAGCTGGAATTGAGTTTGGGGTAATTGCCTGAAACATTTAGGAATTAGGGGCCAAAAGGGCCAAAATAAGCATTTTCTAGTTTCCAGACAATAACTTGTGTTCAAGTGTATGGATCTCTCTGAAATTGTACTGCAAGGTACCATACCTCAAAGGAAGGCTGGGATTGAGTTTGGGGTGATGAATCATAAGGGGTTCAAAAATTTGAGGGGGATTTTTTTTTTTTTTTTTTTAAAATTTTCCATTTTAAGTTGGTTATTTCTGATTTATATTTAAAAGCAAATAATAACGATATGGCAGGAGATACACACCAAACAGGATTTGTAAATTATTATATAATAAGTATTGTGCAATAGCAAGAAATTTTCAATTGCACAGTATTGCGCAATAGCAAGAAATCTTCAATTGCACAGTATTGCGCAATAGCAAGAAATATCCAATAGCACAATATTGCGCAATAGCAAGAAATTGTCAATTGTACAGTATTGCGCAATAGCAAGAAATATTCAATTAGCAGTATTGCGCAATTGCAAGAAATATTCAATTGCACAGTATTGTGCAAAAGAAGATCCTTTGTATAAATTGCTTATTTTTGACCAATTTCAATGGGGTTTTATTCTTGAACTCTTGGGGTTCTTTAATATGCTGAATCTAACCGTGTATTAAGTTTTTGGATTTTGGGCCCCGTTTTAAATTGGTCCACATTGAGGTCCAAAGGGTCCAAAATTAAACTTTGTTTGATTTCATCAAAATTGAATTATTGGGGTTCTTTGATATGCCGAATCTAACAGTGTATTTAGATTCTTAATTTTGGTCCCGTTTTCAAATTGGTCTACATTAAGGTCCAAAGGGTCCAAAATTAAACTTAGTTTGATTTTAACAAAATTGAATTCTTAGGGTTCTTTGATATGCTGAATCTAAACATGTATTTAGATTTTTGATTATGGGCCCAGTTTTCAAGTTGGTCCAAATCAGGGTCCAAAATTAAACTTTGTTTGATTTCAACAAAATTGAATATATGGGGTTCTTTGATAAGCTGAATCTAACCATGTATTTAGATTTTTGATTTTGGGGCCCCGTTATCAACTTTGTCCACATTGAGGTCAAAAGGGTCTAAAATTAAACTTTGTTTGATTTCATCAAAAGTTGAATTATTGGGGTTCTTTGGTATGCCGAATCTAACCATGTAGTTGGATTCTTAATTTTTGGTCCCGATTTCAAATTGGTCTACATTAAGGTCCAAAGGGTCCAAAATTAAACTTAGTTTGATTTTAACAAAAATTGAATTCTTAGGGTTCTTTGATATGCTGAATCTAAACATGTATTTAGATTTTTGATTATGGGCCCAGTTTTCAAGTTGGTCCAAATCGGGGTCCAAAATTAAACTTTGTTTGATTTCAACAAAAATTGAATATATGGGGTTCTTCGATATGCTGAATCTAACCATGTAGTTAGATTTTTGATACCCGTTATCAACTTTGTCCACATTGAGGTCAAAAGGGTCCAAAATTAAACTTTGTTTGATTTCATCAAAAATGAACTCTTGGGGTTTCTTTGATATGCTGAATCTAACCATGTATTTAGATTTTGGATATTGGACCATAATAGGTGAATGTCCAATTTAAAAATTTTTAGACCACATTCATTCTGTGTCAGAAACCTATGCTGTGTCAAATATTTAATCACAATCCAAATTCAGAGCTGTATCAAGCTTGAATGTTGTGTCCATACTTGCCCCAACTATTCAGGGTTCGACCTCTGCGGTCGTATCAAGCTGCGCCCTGCGGAGCATTTTATTGGTTTTGTGTTTAATAATTTTGTAATCGAGTTTTGGTAAGTGTATTGCTGTAAATATTTTTTTTTCATTGTTTCAAAATAAGGTGAGATTCTGACAACATTTTTTTGTGTTGAATAAATCTTAATCATGTTTTGGTTAGTGTATTGCTATAAAAAAAAATTCTTTTTATCTTAATAAAGTGAGATTCTGACAATATTTGTTTTTTTGTGTTGAATAAATCTTAATCATGTTTTGGTTAGTGTATTGCTATTAAAAAAAAATTCTTTGTATCTAAATAAAGTGAGATTCTGACAACATTTGTTTTTTTGTGTTGAATAAACCTTAATCATCTTTTGGTTAGTGTATTGCTATAAATTTATGTTTCCATTGTTTCAAAATAAAGTGAGATTCTCACAGTTTTTTTTTGTGCTGAATAAATCTCAAATTATGTTTTGGTTAGTGTTGTGATATAAATTTTTTTTTTACATTGTTTCGAAATAAAGTGAGATCAAAGGGGCCAAGCTGTTAAAATCAATTATCTTTTGTGTTTTTCTTTTAAAATCTTCAATGTTTTACTCATACCAAGCTAAATACATGCAGATTTACATCAAAGCAAGTTAAAACAACAATCATACTTTTCAAACACACAACAATAATACCAAATTTAGCTGTGTATAAATACCAATTAGCAGTAATCATACATTTGTACATAATTAACATTTAATAATTAATCATCAAATTGATAAAAAAAAAAAAAAAAAATTCATATAATAATTCCCCAATTCTTATTCAGGAAAATATATTTTTTTTGTTGGTATATACATATAAAAAAATATCTAATAATTCAAGTTAAATTTGAAAAAAATTGGGTATGAACATGTAGGGTGCGAACAGACCTAGGGGCGAACATGTAGGGTGCGAACTTGTATTGGGCGCAAGCGGACGTGATACCAAGGGGACTAATCCATAAATATATTTCTTTTAATACTTAATGATTTTACATGTATTTTTAAAACTACAGACAAATGTCATAATAGGTTATTAAAATTTGTTTTCATTTTACAAATTGTGACATTATGAAGCCATTGAACCAAATTCAACTAAACTTGGGGTGAATGATCCTTAGAGTGATTCGAATGAAGTTAGTGTTATTTTCCCCCTCAAATAGTCACCAAACATGGCTGCCGTAGCTAACAATAGAACATTATTGTAAAATGCATTAATTGTCTTATATCATGAAAATCATGATAGAGAAAATCTGACAGGGCAAAATAATTAGATGGCTCCTTATGCAGTTATTGACTTTTAATGACAATTTTGGGCTATTTAAAATCTCAAAAACTAAAAATAAGATTGGTAAAAACTGCTGGAGAAAAAAATGCCAATATGACCATAATCATTGCCATAATGGATGACTCCTTAATGAATATTATTGCTATTATATTAACAGTTTTTGACTTATTTTAGTGTCAGTCTGTACTTTTCAAAGGCCAAGTTAACAATTTATTATGTAAGGAAAATGACTACTTAACAATTTTTGTTCATTACTATTTTTAGTGGTGAAACAATTTTACTATAGTTACAGACATCACTAATTAATAAGTAATTATTCAAACTATAACACAGATCTGTTTATTTTGCAATAATAAGCCTTTTTATCTGTATAAGTGTGGGTGATATGTTCTCTTAGGGTGTATATTTAGCAATATGATTGTATAGCAAATAAATTTTCCAATTCAATATACATGTACTAATACACTACTTTAAATGCATTTTTGTCAATCTTTGAATTGATTCAAACAAAGCTGAGAAATAAATAAGGTATAAAAAATGTTTGCCTATGTATAATTATTAAAGAAAAGGAAGATCTTGAACATGTTGAACTTGGTTATCCTCTGAAAATGACTCAATGTTTATCTGTATAAGATTTATGCATGTAGCAATAATACTATGAAACAACTGTATTTATTTACTATTTTATGTAAAAATAAGCTTTAAAGTCATATTGCCCAGTAAGTATTGCCTGGTATAACCCATTTCAGGGAGTTTTGCCCAATCCTGGTCTTTTTATGTATATCCCACATCTCCTTTTATTCATACTGTTCAGTAACGGAAGTTTCTTCCATATTTATTTTGCGAAGATATATATATATACAAATTGATATGATTTTTTTTTCATCTCAATAGCTAAATGTGAACAATGTCAGCATCTGTAGGTCCTATTTCTGGAAAAGCAGACAGAGAAAAATGCTGGGGAGCTAGAGATAACTATTGGAACTGTTTATCCAGACATGAAGAGAAACTAGGGAAAGAAAAAGCCACAGAAAAGTGTGCAGAACTCAGAAAGCCATATGAATCATTTTGTTCAAAAACATGGGTACACTGTTATTTAATTCATATTTTTTTTGAATTGATAGTTGGAAAATAGATTGCATACTTTTTTGTTTGAATGCTGTGAAACTTGAGATGCAAATAATCATGATTTAATTACACTTGGAAATATTTACTGGCCAAAGGAAATACTGTAAACCAACTTATTTTTGCAGACACTTTATTCCAAATTTAGGCCATTCCAGCCGATTCATATTCATGATTTTCAAGTTTTTATGATATATTCATAGAAGGGTAGATCATAGTTTCAAGTATTTGTAACGATTAATTTACGCATTATTTTTCTACTTGCGAAAGTCGCAAAAATAAATCACTTGTGAAAATAAGTTGGTTTACAGTATTAGATATTTTTTTTTAAATAGTTCTAAAATTAAATATTATAAGATTTTATTATTTTGTATATTCTAAATAATTTGATTTGGTCTGAAAGAGTCACATGTTTCACTATGTTTTCAAAGGTAGACTGAAAACTGCAGATTGAAAAGTGATGTCGCACAGTTGTTTTTAAAATGCAACATTGTATCTAAATATAGAAATCTAAAACCTCAATACTTTCTGATGCAATGTAACAACCAATCAAATGAATTTCTGCCCTTTTTCCAATGTATTGGAAATTATAATTTAACAATTAAAGCCTTGGTATGAGGTTGATGCGAGGATGTATCAATAAAAAGAAGTATATCGACCTTGGACTTTGTCCTCAGTAGATATACTTCTTTCAGGTCGATATATCCTTGTATCAACCTCAAACAAAGGCTATAATTGCATAATATTTGCAAAGTTTGTAAAATTAAAGAACCTAAGTGAGCGTGCTCACATACCCCACGTCCCCACATTGTCATTGGAGAAATAAATTAAGTGTAAGAAAAAAAAATTGAATCATAATTTCATGTCAATATGCACATCTACATAGTATGTCCTTATTATCTACAAAGTTTCATGAAATTCTGTGGTGTGGTTTCAGAGGAGTTGCGATGACAAACTGTTGCAGTAGTACATTGAAGCAAATAAGTTCAAAGGGGCGTCACTCCTAGAAAAAAAATTGAATCATAATTTCCTGTTGATATGCACATCTACATAGTATGTCCTTATTATCTAAAAAGGTTTCATGAAATTCTGTTGTGTGGTTTCAGAGGAGTTGCGATGACAAACTGTTGCAGTAGTACATTAAAGTAAATAAGTTCAAAGGGATGTAACTCCTAGAAAAAAAATTGAATCGCAATTTCCTGTCGATATGCACAACTACATAGTATGTCCTTATTATCTAAAAAGGTTTTGTGAAATTCTGTTGTGTGGTTTGAGAGGAGTTGCGATGACAAGAAATAGACCGACTGACGGACGGATGGACGGACGGACAAACGGACGAGTCAAAAACATTGTACCCTCCGCAACCCGTTGCGTGGGGTATAATAACAATATGTCAGTCATGTAACTCTAAAATTGGAAACCATTTTTGGGAGAGGGACTTGTAAAAAATATCTCATATTGATTCTTGTCGCTAGGAAAGGTCAGTTTGCAACCTTCTGTGAAAAAATAGCCCCATCTGAAATAGAGTAAAACATTGAAATACATTTGATTTTGGTTTGATTTTTTGTGTTTTAACACCACTTTTAAGCACAGCATTGGGGCTATTTCATGGTGGCCAGTTTTTATTGGTGGAGGAAGCCGGAGTGCCCGGAGAAAACTGACAATCCTAGTCAATTAAGATTGGAGTCGATTATACCCGCACGAGTGGGGTGCGAACTCACAAACAGTGTTGACTGGCTAGTGATTACAGTAGTAACTACTTAGACCACTTGGCCACCGAGGCCCCCATTGAAATACTTATCACTCAAGTTGATAAAATGAACAACTACCCAATCACTGGTAGAAAGTTACCATTTCCTTTTTTGACATGGTTACACATGTGGTTTTAAAAGTGGGAATTTCTTATCTTATAAAAGAAATGGGAGTGACAATTTGAAAATTAACCATTTCGACAAATTTTTATTGTTTGACATGTTTGAAAAGAAGGTTTGAAAATTTAAATTGCACACATGCAAGTGAATAAATAAACATAAAAATGAAAGAAACAATATTGAGATCAATTTAATTTTTGAAACAAAATCTTGAGAATCAAACAAGTACTTATGAATTTGTTTTCTCAACAAATTTTCTAAAATTCTTATTTTGAAATGCAGAACTATTCAGTTTCTTTTTATGATTTCAGGAAATTCAAATAAATAATAGTTTTCCCAAATTTTCAAAACTTTAAAACTTGGAGTTTGATACTAACATTTCAAATTACAACAATTATAGATATGACAGTTTATACAGAATATGGTACCAATATTTTATTAAAAAAAAGGAAGAAAAAAAACTTTTGATTCTTCTTTTGAAAATAAAAAGTTAAGTCGTGGACCGTCTTTACACATTCAGGTTGTTAAATCATATTTAGTTCCGAATCAAAATGTATTTTAGAGGGGTCCCATTGATTTCAAAATTATAAATACATTTACCAATATAGTCATGTTCATTTATCATTGCAAAATTTGAGCAACTTGTTTGGTACTGTCATTGTTAAGATTCAATATAATAAAGTTGGTCTAACACGGGGCACTATTTTGTGTTCAACACAACATTGTCAGTATAATAATCCGACCAAACTTAATATTAAAATGCACTTGTTCAACAACCCTCATCAACAGTATGTTTTCAAATCATATTGGATGCATCGCAGCCTTTCATTAAAACATATTTCAAGAGTGTTTTGAAATATTTTTTTTATATTTTCAGGTAAAACATTTTGATAGACGAAGAGAATATTTAAAATTTCGAGCAAAAGTTGAATCTGGAGAAAACCCTTTACCAGAAGAAAAAGAGTTCAAAATTTCAGGATATAAACCAGAATCATCATGATGTTGACTTATGTAATTTTATGTGATATTGTAAATATTTCATGTATTATAGATAGCTAAACTATCAAATAAATTGTTCACACACTGGCATGGCTATAAATGGCATATATAGCATTTCCCAAAGTAGGTGTAGGTAGATCTGGACAAGGGGCATTCACTCCAAGCCAAGGACAAAACCCTGGTATGAAGTCTAAAGGGAAACAGAGCCTTGATAGACAAATTGTTAAGCATATTTTGCTAGTAATGAATAACTTAAGATAGTTATTACATACTTGTTGATATTTAAATTTAGGTTAGTTTGATGTTAAGTACATTACCTTCGTCTATAAATACATCTAAATGTGGACTTCACAATATTTTTAGCTTCATGCAATAAGTAGGATATCTCCTTTATGTTCTAGTCCAATCAGCAGAGACTGAAGGTCAACTTTCTCTGATAGATCTTTAATTTATACACTTAACTATGTATAACTGTAAAGTCAGAAATGAATGTGTGCATTTATTATTACAAATCACTGATTACTGGTAAAAATGTGAGATCTAATTAATGCGATAGCAAACATTTTCTCTACTGAAATTTTTAGCTCACCTGGCCCAAAGGGCCAAGTGAGCTTTTCTCATTACTTGGCGTCCGTCGTCCGTTAACTTTTACAAAAATCTTCTCCTCTGAAACTACTTGGCCAAACTTTACCAAACTTGGCCACAATCATCATTGGGGTATCTAGTTTAAAAATTGTGTCCAGTGACCCGGCCAACCAACCAAGATGGCCGCCATGGCTAAAAATAGAACATAGGGGTAAAATGTAGATTTTGGCTTATATCTCTGAAACCAAAGCATTTAGAGCAAATCTGACTGGGGTGAAATTGTTGATCAAGTCAAGATCTATCTGCCCTGAAATTTTCAGATGAATCGGACAATGGGTTGTTGGGTTGCTGCCCCTGAATTAGTAATTTTAAGGATTTTTTTCCGTTTTCGGTTATTATCTTGAAAATTATTATAGATAGAGATAAACTGTAAACAGCAATAATGTTCAGCAAAGTAAGATCTTCAAATAAGTCAACATGATCAAAATGGTCAGTTGACCCCTTAAGGAGTTATTGCCCTTTAAAGTAATTTTTTACCAATTTTTTGTAAATTTTTGTAATCTTTACAAAATCTTCTCCTCTGAAACTACCGGACCAAATTCAACCAAACTTAGCCACAATCATTATTAGGGTATTTAGTTTTAAAATGTGTGCGGTGACCCAACCAACCAACCAAGATGGCTGCCATGGCTAAAAATAGAACATAGGGGTAAAATGTAGATTTTGGCTTGTAACTCTGAAACCAAAGCATTTAAAGCAAATCTTACAGGGATTAACTTGTTTATCAAGTAAATATCTATCTGCCCTCAAATTTTCAGATGAATTGGACAACTGGTTGTTGGGTTGCTGCCCCTGAATTGGTAATTTTTAAGGAAATTTTGCCGTTTTTGGTTATTATCTTGAAAATTATTACAGATAGAGGTAAACTGTAAACAGCAATAATGTTCAGCAAAGTAAGATCTTCAAATAAGTCAAATGATCAAAATGGTCAGTTGACCCCTTAAGGAGTTATTGCCCTTTATAGTCAATTTTTAACAATTTTCATTAATTTGGTAAATTTTGGTAAGTTTTTACAAAATGTTTTCCTTTTGTAATCTTCTTTTCTGAAACTGCAGTAGAAAATCAATATAGAAAACAATCTACTAATGTACTGGCAATAAAATAATTGATAATTCTATAACATGAAAAAAAACACATTAATACCTGATGATGGTGTTTCTTTCTTTACATTGAAAATGATGTCACAACTATAATCCAGAACAATAGGTCGAATGTCAGATATGTTTCAGTACTTTGGCTTCATTTTCTACAGATTCAAGTGCAAATGATGCTTGAATTCCTACACTAATTTAAACAGACTTCATCCCTTTCACAGGTAATGCCTGCCTCATATTATATTTAAAACTTTAATAGAATATCAGAAATTTTGAGAGAAATTAATCAACCATGCAAGATCTAAAACTTAATTAATATTGTTCAAATTATCAATTAACTATTAAAAAAAAATTCTCATTAAAAAATATAGTTCTTCATTTTATATTTTATCAGAAATTTAGGGAAAAATTGAATTTAATTGTGTCCCTTGTTCTCATTTCCTGGGATAAATCCAATACAAATTAAAGTATTGGTATTGAATTAATATTTAAGAAATATTTCAAACCTTACCATTTTCTTCACAAGAATGAAGACCATATTTTCAGTGTCATGAGTATCAGTCATCATATTTGTTGTACTTTGTTGTTTAAAGTTGAATACAAAAAGATCAACAAAGCAATTCAAAACCACTTGTGAATTTTGCAACAACAAATGAGAGTTTTAACGACCTCAGCTGGCTATACAACCCTTGCACAATCAACTGAATTTTGCAGAAATCATTAATAGGAAAGATTGCCCTTAAATGATAATTTTGTATTACCTTTTGTTTTTTTTTGAGGGGGTTGCGCAACAACAAAACTTCACAACAAACTTTCTCATCACTGCATTTCTCGTTAGATAAATTTTACAAAATTCTCCCTGAAACTACTGTCAAATTAAACCAAACTTGGTTTAAATCACCACTAGGATATCCAGGGACCACTGTGTATGATGACCCTGCCTGCCAACATGGCACACATGGCTGAAATAAAACGCACTTTTTAGTCTTATATCTCTGAAACTAAACGACAGTACAACAGTTGAATTTATCATGCATCAATTGTAAATAAAAAGATCAGGTGAGCGACACAGGGTCCTTGGAGCCTCTAGTTATTATTGTGATCCTTATTCTGCTGCTATTTTTGCATTAAGAAAAACACTGGAATTATTTCTGAATTTACAGTATTAATAGATGACATTTCATGATAAAAAGAACAGCAGAGTAGCTTGAACATGAACTTTAACTAAGATTTGAAGCAGGATAAATGAACCAAAAAGAATATCTATACTTCTCCCTGATTTTGCAGGTTTGTACTCCATGGTTTTCTGAATGTTGATATTGTTTCTGTATTTTACAATGATTTTCAGCCAAATTATATTAAAATAAGATGTGGTATGATTGCCAATGAGATGAATATCCACCAGAGACCAAAGGATGAGGATGGTAAACAATTATAAGCACTGTATGGCATTCAATAATGAACTAACCCATTTATAAAGATTCTGTTACAGTCTTTTATCTGTTGAAATAACCATGCACCTGTTTTCTTCAATACAAAGATGTATATTTATCCACATCTAGCAAAGACTGTCACTCGAAACTTGAAATGCATTGGTTGAACATCTCATGCTATTGCGCTTAAACAACATAAAGTGTCATTTTCTTATCTATCAAGAACCATAATTCCTGAACAATTAAAGCTATTAAATCGAAGCTATACCAAGAGTTCCAAATGGTGAAGTTGAAATCATCCCTTCGTAAATTTTACGGACGCCATCACAAGTTGGTTGACCGTTATGGAATAACTGATTCACAGATGATATTGGATATGTTCCTTATGTCGTAACTACAATACCCTTCCCTTTTCATGAATGTGACCTACCGAATTAGACTATTTACCAGATTTGTAATAACATAAGCAACACGACGGGTGCCACATGTGGAGCAGGATCTGCTTACCCTTCCGGAGCACCTGAGATCACCCTCAGTTTTTGGTGGGGTCTGTGTTGCGTAGTCTTTAGTTTTCTGTTGTTTTCTTCTGTACTATTATTTGTCTGTTTGTATTTTTATTTTTAGCCATGGCGTTGTCAGTTTATTTTCAATCTATGAGTTTGACTGTCCCTCTGGTATCTTTCGTCCCTCTTTTAAAGTGCAAATTGTCAATATCAAACTTGACCTCCATTTTGTCATTAGGAACAACAAAATAAAATTCAAGTATTGGTTAAACAGTTCATAAGTTGTTGCACAGAAACTGTTGGCAGCCCTGTACTTCACCATTTTAATAACCTTTTTTCCTTAGGAAACCTATGTAACAAGAGTGTTCACACTGAAATGTCTCGCCTGCTTAACTTGTGATTAAATTTATTTTGAACTTCTGTTATAGGAAGGTTTTACTACAAGCATCACATAAACATAACATTATCAATGATCCATGAAAATGAAATCAAGGTCAGATGAATCATGCCAGACAGACATGTGCACTTCACAATCATTCCATACACCAAATATAGTCGTTCTTCTGCTTATAATACTTGGAAACACACCAAACCACAAAAACGTAACATTGGCCAATGAACCATGAAAATGGGGTCAAAGTCATATGAACCCAGCCAGTTGGACTTGTACAACTTATAATCATTCCATACACCAAATATAATTGAACTTTTGCTTATAATATCAGATAAACTGACAGAACCAGGAAAAATTAACATTGACCAATGAACCATGAAAATGATGTCAAAGTCATATGAACCCTGCCAAACAGGCATGTACACCATATAATTCCATACACCAAATATATTTGACCTATTGCTCACAACATCTGATCAATTGACAAAACCATGAAAAAATATCATTGACCAATAAACCATGAAAATATGGTCAAGGTCATATGAAACCTGCCAGACATAAACCTCACAAACATTCCATATCCAAAATATAGTGGCCCTATTGCTTATAGTATCTGAGAAATAGGTTAAATCACAAAAACTAAACATTGTCCAATGAACCAGAAAAATAAGGTCAAGGTCAGATGATATCTACCAGTAAGACATGTATGACTTACAATCATTCCATACACCAATTTTAGAGGTCTTATTACTTGTAGTATCTGAGATACTGACTTGACCACAGAAACTAAAACTTGATCACTGATCAATAAAATGAGGTCGAGGTCAGGTGAACCCTGTCGGACAGACATGTAGACCTTGCAAGGAAACCATCTACCAGTGAAGCTGACATTTATCTTAAATTTTCTGAGAAACAGACATAATCATGAAAACTAACACTGACCAATGAACCATTAAAATTAGGTAAAGTTCAGATGGACGCTGCCTTACAGACATGTACATGTACACCTTACTATCCCACCAAATAAAGCTGACCTATTTCTCATATAATGTTGACCAATGATCCATGAAATTAAAGTTAAGGTCAGATAACCCTATCAGACACAGACCTTACAATCTTTCTTCAGAACAAATATAGTTGACCTATTACTTATAGTATCTGAGAATAGGACCGATAATCACAAAACACAAGTGTGATAACTCCACCATGAAATGAGGCAAAGATTAGGTGAACCATGTCTCAAGGATATTTATCCTTTGCAATTATTCTTTAAACTCATAATAAATGAAATAAGATTGCTACACTGTGGTGAAATGTCTCCTGCCCTGCATAAATGAAGGTATTTAATTGTGTGTCATTGTGGTGCGATAGTCAAAATATGGTATTACTCCCATAACTAGAGGCTCTAAAGTGCATGTGTCGCTCATCTGGATCTATGTACATCTTCAACATTGTAGACTAGAATATAATTGATGACTTATCCTTTTTGTTGATATTTTTTTTCTGTTTAGAATAGAGAATGGAAATGGGGAATGTGTCAAAGAGACAACCCATCCAAAGCCACTAATTGGTCTTCAATGCAGCGAGAAAATCCAGCACCCGGAGGCTGGCTTCAGGTAGCCTCTCAACAATTATGTATACTAGTTCAGCAAAATGGATGCCGCACTTATCTCCAAAACATACTAATATTTAGTTTCCATCTTCTATGGTTTTTGCCCAAAATGCAAAATGTAAAAAAAAAAAAAAATGTCATTTAAGGGTAAAAACTCATTTAAGTAGTCAACTGGCAATTTCTGCCAAGTAGATCTATTTGACGATCTTGACATTTTTGCATTTTAAAGTTTTTATCTATTATAGTTTTCAAGATAATATGCAAAAAAAAAAATAATTGGTAAAAATTTTTGCTTATGGGCAATTACTTTTGTAAGAAGTAGTCTGACGATTTTGGCCATGTTTGATTTATTGGTAGAACTTGTCTTCCTGATAATTTTTCTATTTAAAGTTTCTTTTCTATTACCGTTTTCAAGACAAAAGGCAAAAATGAGTAAAAAATTGGTAAAATTTGTCCTTTAAGGGCAATTACTCCTATCAGAAGTTGTTCGACAGTTTTGATGTAAAAACGGACAAATCAAAATGATGTAAAATGGTCAACTCCACATGATGGCACACATTGCTACCAAATATGAGAGCTTTCTTTCAACTGGGCTCCGAGGAGTTGCATTCACAAAGTTACTTTTTCTCTTCAATACTAAAAAAAAAGTCGGTCCCACAACTCCTATAAATATGGTATACATATCTTTATTCTCAAACAGCCAATGCATAACATTGGTACAGAGATACAATAACATTTGAAAAAAAATAGAAAAACTCAAAATTTACAATTGTCAAATCAAAAATGTGCTATGATATGGTCAGCTACACATGATGGAAAACAAAAGTGTTATGTATGAGAGCTTTCTGTCAAAAAGTCTGATGAGTTGTGTTCACAAGGTGTTATTGACATAATACTCCAGAAAATGGTCTAAGTCCTATAACTGCAGTAAAAATGGTAGAATTAAATGGTGGTATAATATGGTCAACTACACATGATGACAAATAATCCTTTCAATTATGAGAGTTCTCTGTGATATGGGGTAAGCGGAGTTGCATTCACAAGGTGTCATTGTTAAAATATTCCTAAATAAAATTGGCGAAAGTCCCATAAATCCTGTAAAATTATCAAATCAACCGAACTATATAGTGAAAATGAAAACAAATAATTCTACCATGTATGAAAGCTTTCTGTCAAAGGGTCTTTGAGTATTAATGTATTTAGGATATAATAAAATGCTCCATGGCGCAGCTTGATACGACCGCAGAGGTCGAACCCTGAATAGTTGGGGCAAGTATGGACACAACATTCAAGCTTGATACAGCTCTGAATTTGGATTGTGATTAAATATTTGACACAGCATAGGTTTCTGACACAGAATGAATGTGGTCTAAGAACTTGAAAATTTTAAATTGGACATTCGCCTATTATGGTCCAATATCCAAAATCTAAATACATGGTTAGATTCAGCATATCAAAGAACCCCAATAATTCAATTTTGATGAAATCAAACAAAGTTTAATTTTGGACCCTTTTGACCTCAATGTTGACAAAGTTGATAACAGGGCCCAAAATCTAAATACATGGTTAGATTCAGCATATCAAAGAACCCCATATATTCAATTTTGTTGAAATCAAACAAAGTTTAATTTTGGACCCGATTTGGACCAACTTGAAAACTGGGCTCATAATCAAAATCTAAATACATGTTTAGATTCAGCATATCAAAGAACCCTAAGAATTCAATTTTGTTAAAATCAAACTAAGTTTAATTTTGGACCCTTTGGACCTTAATGTAGACCAATTTGAAAACAGGACCAAAAATTAAGAATCTAAATACACGGTTAGATTCGGCATATCAAAGAATCCCAATAAATCAATTTTGATGAAATCAAACAAAGTTTAATTTTGGACCCTTTTGACCTCAATGTGGAAAAAATTGATAACGGGCCCAAAATCAAAAATCTAAAAATACATGGTTAGATTCAGCATATCAAAGAACCCCATATATTCAATTTTGTTGAAATCAAACAAAGTTTAATTTTGGACCCGATTTGGACCAACTTGAAAACTGGGCCCATAATCAAAAATCTAAATACATGTTTAGATTCTGCATATCAAAGAACCCTAAGAATTCAATTTTGTTAGAATCAAACTAAGTTTAATTTTGGACCCTTTGGACCTTAATGTAGACCAATTTAAAATGGGACCAAAATTAAGAATCTAAATACACGGTTAGATTCGGCATATCAAAGAACCCCAATAATTCAATTTTGATGAAATCAAACAAAGTTTAATTTTGGACCCTTTTGACCTCAATGTGGACAAAGTTGATAATGGGCCCAAAAATCAAAAATCTAAATACATGGTTAGATTCAGCATATCAAAGAACCCCATATATTCAATTTTGTTGAAATCAAACAAACTTTAATTTTGGACCCGATTTGGACCAACTTGAAAACTGGGCCCATAATCAAAAATCTAAATACATGTTTAGATTCAGCATATCTAAGAATCCTAAGAATTCAATTTTGTTAAAATCAAACTAAGTTTAATTTTGGACCCTTTGGACCTTAATGTAGACCAATTTAAAAATGGGACCAAAATTAAGAATCTAAATACACGTTAGATTCGGCATATCAAAGAACCCCAATAATTCAATTTTGATGAAATCAAACAAAGTTTAATTTTGGACCTTTGGACCTCAATGTGGACCAATTTAAAACAGGGCCCAAAATCCAAAAACTTAATACACGATTAGATTCAGCATATTAAAGAACCCCAAGAGTTCAAGAATAAAACCCCATTGAAATTGGTCAAGAAATAAGCAATTTATACAAAGTATCTTCTTTTGCACAATACTGTGCAATTGAATATTCTTGCAATTGTGCAATACTGTGCAATTGAATATTTCTTGCTATTGTGCAATACTGTACAATTGACAATTTCTTGCTATTGCGCAATATTGTGCTATTGGATATTTCTTGCTATTGCGCAATACTGTGCAATTGAAGATTTCTTGCTATTAGCAATACTGTGCAATTGAAAATTTCTTGCTATTGCACAATGCTTATTATATAATAATTTACACATCCTGTTTGGTGTGTATCTCCTGCCATATCATTATTATTTGCTTTTAAATATAAATCAGAAATAACCAACTTAAAATGGAAAATTTTAAAGAAAAAAATGAAAAAAGAAAAAAAAATCCCCAAATTTTTGAACCCCTTATGATTCATCACCCCAAACTCAATCCCAGCCTTCCCTTTGAGGTATGGTACCTTGCAGTGCAATTTCAGAGATCCATACCCTTGAACACAAGTTATTGTCTGGAAACTAGAAAAATGCTTATTTTGGCCCTTTTGGCCCCTAATTCCTAAACGTTTCAGGCAATTACCCCAAACTCAATTCCAGCTTTCCCTTTGTGATATGGAACCTTGTAGTACAATTTCAGAAAGATCCATACACTTACACACAAGTTATTGTCATGAAACTAGAAAAGTGCTTGTTTTTGCCCTTTTTGCCCCTAATTCCTAAAATTTTGAGGCAATTACCCGAAAAATCAATCCCTGCATTCCCTTTGTGATATGGAACCTTGTGGTACAATGTCAGAGAGATCCATACACTAACACACAAGTTATGTCTGGAAGTTACAAAATGCTTATTTTGGCCCTTTTGGCCCCTAATTCCTTAACTGTTGGCACCATAACCCCAAAATCAATCCCAACCTTCCTTTTGTGATATTGAACCTTATGGTAAAATTTCATAGAGATCCATTCCTTAAACTAAAGTTAGAGTCGAAAACCAATGCGTCTTGGACGACGACGACGAAAAAAATTTTTGCGGTCGTATAAAGAGACCATTACCATATCCCCAGTTGTGAAAAGCACAGAAGACAATAAAAAGTTTTGGTTAAGAATGGTAAGTATTAAACACATTTTTTTCTAATTGTTGATAAACTGGGCTACTGAATCACGAACTTGACATAAATGTCCTTGTCCTTCTTTTATTCAGTTTGTGAGTTAACTGGCCACAATTAGTACACCAATTACCTTTAGAAATATGGTATTTAATCCTATAATGATTTCATCAAACTTGACATACTTGTACATCTTATCAGGCTGATCATTAATTCATTTAAAATTTCCTCCATCTTTTATCATTTTCAAGATTATATCTCATAACACAATAAACAGCTGCGCTATGAGCGCATGATACACCTGTTGCTTTTTCAATAGATATAAACAATTCACCAAAGTTTCATGAAAACTGTTCAAAGCATTTTTGAGTTATTGTCCCAAAACTGGAAAATCCCCCTTTTTTAATGAATAAGACACCATAACTCGGAAATGTAAAATCCAAAATTTATAAAAATTGAAAGGGAGCTCACTTCAATAGATATAAACAATTCACCAAAGTTTCATGCAAATTGGTTAAAGTTTTTTTGAGTTATTGTCCGGCATGTTGGACGAACGCACGGACGGACAATGGTATACCATAATACTTCCCGTAATCGGGCGTATAAAAACAAGTCTTTCTAAGGGAATTATCTATAAAGATTCAACAGACCATTTCACATTGATTTATTTGTGTGGATCTCTTCTTGCTGATCCTTTTTTATTTCCAAATTAAATGCTTCGCTAAGTGCAGCCTGATACGACTGCAGAGATCAAACCCTGAACAGTTGGGGAAAGTTTGAACACAATATTCAAGCTTGATACTGTCTGAATTGGGATTGTGGTAAAAAATTTGACATAATATAGGTTTCTGACACAAAATAAATGTGGTTGAAGATCATGAAAATTTGAAGTATTGTCTGATATAATCAATGTAAAAATAAAAAAATTTTAGAAAAAAAAAAAAATAAGGCAAAATAAAATGCTCCACCGGACGCAGCTTGATACGACCGCAGAGGTCGAACCCTAAACAGTTGGGGCAAGTATGGACACAACATTCAAGCTTGATACAGCACTGAATTTGGATTGTGATTAAATATTTGACACAGCATAGGTTTCTGACACAGAATGAATGTGGTCTAAGAACTTAAAAATTTTTAATTTACCTATTCAAACCATATCATTATTATTTGCTTTTATATATAAATCAGAAATAACCAATTTAAAATGGAAAATTTTAAAGAAAAAAATGAAAAAATCCCCCTTAAATTTTTGAACCCCAGATGATTCATCACCCCCAAACTCAATTCCAGCCTTTCCTTTGTGGTATGGTACCTTTCAGTACAATTTCAGAGAGATCCACACACTTGAACACAAGTTATTGTCTAGAAACTAGAAAAATGCTTGTTTTTTGGCCCCAAATTCCTAAACGTTTAGGGCAATTACCCCCAAACTCAAACCCAGCTTTCCCTTTGTGATATGCAACCTTGTAGTACAATTTCATAAAGATCCATACACTTACACACAAGTTATTGTCATGAAACTAGAAAAATGCTTGTTTTTGGCCCTTTTTTTAGCCCCTAATTCCTAAAATTTGGAGGCAATTACCCCAAAAATCAATCCCAGCATTCCCTTTGTGATATGGAACCTTGTGGTACAATGTCAGAGAGATCCATACACTAACACACAAGTTATGTCTGGAAGTTACAAAAATGCTTATTTTTGGCCCCTAATTCATTAACTGTTGGTACCATAACCCCCAAAATCAATCCGCACCTTCCTTTAGTGGTATTGAACCTTATGGTAAAATTTCATAGATATCCATTCACTTTAACTAAAGTTAGAGTGCAAAAACCAATGTGTCTTCGCCAACGTCATACCAATATACGACCGCAAAATTTTTTTGCGGTCATATAAAAATTACCCCACCAAAATTTTTTTTTTAAATTTAAAATTTTGTAAAAAAACTCAAAAGAAAAAAATCTGAACCCTCAAAAAAATTCCAAAACCCCCTTCCAACTTTATGACCCCCCCTCCTTGGAGTAATGACCCCCAAACTCAATCCCAGCCTTCCCTTTGTGGTATGGAACCTTGTATTGTACAAATTCAGATAGATCCATACATTTAAACACAAGTTATTGTCTGGAAATTAGGAATTTCTGGTTTTTGGCCCCTTTTTTGCCCCTAATTCCAGAATGTTTGGAGCAATTACCCCAAACTCAATCCAAGCCTTCCTTTTGAAATATGAAACCTTGTCATACAATTTCAGAGAGATCCATACACTTACACCCAAGTGATTGTCAGGAAACTACAAAAATACTTATTTTGGCCCCTTTCTCCTAAACTGTTGATACCAAAACCCCAAAAATCAATCCCAGTCTTCCTTTGGTGGTATTGAACCTTCTGGTAAAATTTCATAGAGATCCATTTACTTACACTAAAATTATTGTCCGAAAATTAAATGTGTCTTCGGATGATGACGACGACATGATACCATTATACGAACCCAAAAATTTTTTGCGGTAGTATAAAAATTGGTTAAAAACTCATTTCAGGGCAGTTGTATGACAGTTTTGGTAAAAAGACAGTAGGTCCTATTTTCTCTATAACATTTTGTTGATAACTGACAATACTTGAATTTACCCCTATGTTCTAATTAAGCCATGGCAACTATGCTGGTTGGAAGGCTAAGTTCATCAGACACAATTTTTAAACATGATACTCTAGTCTAAGATCGATTGTGGCCAATTTTGGTTGCAATTGGCCTAGCTGTTTCAAAACAGTAAGATTTTATGTAAAGATTAACAGATGACAGACACCAAGTGATGATGGCAATAATAGTGAAAAGGTACTTGGTAGTTCAGGCAGAAAAACGTTCTACTGAAAAAGAGATCCAGTTTTGTAAAGTCCATCAAGTATCTGCTAATAATCGTAAAAGACTTTTTCAATATTTTATTTGACAATGATCACAATATAATTCTTTGCTTTACAATCAAACTTAACTGCATGGACAAAAGTAAAATATGTGAGACCTAGAAACAACATACAACCAAGACACATGATTTCAGATTGGTTTATAGAAAGATCTATGTTGAATAACTTGTTAACCAAAAATGGTTATGTACCAGCACACAAAATAGTACCAAGCCTAACTCTTCTGATCACTGAGAGGGAAATTAATCAATGCAATGATTAATAATAAGCATATTTATTTTAAAAGTTTTTAGACATTCAAAAAGTATAACAAAATTATTTAAATAAACTGTTAACACAGAGATATGTCTCGCCTTTTTGTAATTTTGATAATGCAAATGTTGAAATTAAAATATCAATACTTCAACATGGAAGTTGTGCAAATATTCGAAGTCAATGAACCATGACTGAAGGTACATGGCTAAACAATCTCCATGGAAATGAGATGTGCCAATGCTAATACAACTGCATACCAAATACTATTGACTTACATAAGTCGTTCCCTTTAAACAAACCATAAACACAAACATTAACTTGTAAACTATGTAAAAGAGGGACGAAAGATACCAGAGGGACAGTCAAACTCATAGATCGAAAACAAACTGACAACGCCATGGCTAAAAATAAAAATACAAACAGACAAATAATAGTACAGAAGACACAACATAGAAAACTAAAGACTAAGCAACACAGACCCCAACAAAAACTGGGGGTGATCTCAGGTGCCCCCAAAGGGTAAGCAGATCCTGCTCCACATGTGGCACCCATCGTGTTGCTTATGTTATTACAAATCCGGTAAATGGTCTAATTCGGTAGGTCACATTCGTGAAAAGGAAAGGGTATTGTAGTAAAGACATAAGGAACATATCCGATATCATCTGTGAAACGGTTATTCCATAACGGTCAATCAACTCATGATGCCGTCTGTAAAATTTACGAAGGGATGATTTCAACTTCACCAGTTGGAACTCTTGGTTTAATAGCTTCCTTGTGAGCAGCAATCCTCTATCAAGGAAATAATGATGGGAAAACCAAGCCTGGGAAAATCGTATCAATTGGGAGATATATACTCCCTATGCAGGCGCTGCTGGAATGTTGCTACATAGAAATGGAAAGTTCACAATTGGGAAGCTGAAATCATCTCTAAAAGTTTCAAAGTCAATGAACTTTTGATAATGCAAATGTTGAAATTAAAATATCAATACTTTAACATGGAAGTTGTGCAAATATTCAAAGTCAATGAACCATGACTGAAGGTACATGGCTAAACAATCTCCATGGAAATGAGATGTGTCAATACTTATACAACTGCATACGAAATACTATTGACTTATCATAAGTCGTTCCCTTTAAACAAACCATAAACACAAACATTAACTTGTAAACTATGTAAAAGTTTCAAAGTCAATGAACTATGACGAGGGGGTGGGGCTATATACCATGGAAATGAGACTTGCAAATGCCAATAAATTTGCATACCAAATATCATTGATTTAACATAAGGTAGCAATACACAGTTAGAAGTTTAGTTTCGCATTTTGGCCATGGTGATTTTTTTAAATATGAAAGTTTTTGTACAATAAAATTGATTTTTAGATAGTTGAAGAATAATATAGCCTTCTAAGTGGGTTTATGTGAATATTTAGATTGTTTTTAGCATGTTTTATAGGCCATTTTTCTGTTTGACAGTCCTAATTTTCTCATCCGTACTGCCCATAGGTCCAGAAATTATTGTAGTGTTTTTTCAACAGAGATTTGACGCTCAATCTTATCAATTCAATTTTATGGAAAAACGAGCAGAAATGCATATGATTTTTTTTGGACCTCTTGATGGATAATTGTCTATGGTTTCTGGAAAGGTATTACTCTAATGGATTGAAATTCTCCTTTGACCAAATTTTGGAGACTTTTTATGACATTTTCACCCGCTTTTTGCAATATTTTGTATCAAATAAATGCATATTGTTGCCATGGTTACACCAAAAAGAGATTTTACTTCACCATTATAACTATTGGAAATCAAATCTATGGAAGATGCTCTTTCCATAAATGTACACATGCATAACACAAATATAAAGCCTTATTTGCTAGAAAAAATGGGAAAGAAGGTTGTTAAAAATTATGAGTGTCAATTTTAAGTTTTCCTAACTGTGTATTGCTACCTAAGCGGTTCATCTTAAACTGATCTTATCACAAACCAATACATGTAAACTAAGCAAAAGTTTCAAAGTCAATAGACCATGACTGAGGGGGTGGGGCCAAATATTCTCCATAGAAATGAGATATGCTAATGCTTATACAACTGCATACCAATTAACATTGGCCTACCACTAATGGTTCCCCTTGAATTGACCTAATCACAAACAAATACATGTAAACTAGGCAAAAGTTTCAAAGTCAATAGACCATGACAGAGGGGGCAGAGCTAAATAATCTCCATGGAAATGAGATATGCCAATGCTTATACAACTGCATATCAAATATCATTGACCTACCACTAGTGGTTCCCCATAAACTGACCTAACCAAAACTTAATACGTGTAAACTAAGCAAAAGTTTCAATTTCAATAGACCATGACTGAGGGGGCAGGGCCAAATAATCCCCATGGAAATGAGATGTGCCAATGCTAATAAAACTTCATACTAAATATCATTGACCTACCACTAGTGGTTCACCATAAACTAGACCTAATTACAAACTAATACATTGTTGACGCCGCCGCCTGAAACAGCATACCTATGTCTTGCTTTTTGACTCCATCAAAGCGAGACAAAAAGTTATAAAATGTTTAAAATTTCAGTATTTAATCATAATTAAAGTAAACTTAAAAAGAGAAGAATATGCATCCATAAGACATGCCATGCTCACGATTTCACATTTTCATGTCTGAAACCATAAAATCTGTGACAAAATCTTAATTTGGAATAAATTCTAACAGGAATATCTCACTTTTCCCTCAGAGATCAAAGATATTAATTTCTACTATAACTCATTAAAAATCTAACAGATATATTACAACACAAAGCTGCTTTCATAGAAATTAACATCGTTTGAAAATGTCCTTTTGGTAATATTCTTTAATACCCAACCAGAAAAAATATGTGTATGAATATAATTGGGGGTGTAACTCCGATGATTCAATTTTACAATTTGTACTGTAATGTTATGAGGCTAGAAAACTAGAATATTAACCCTCCTTTTCTCTCTTTATCTCCCATATCTATTCAATAAAATCTATCTATAAATCCTAGAGGATATGTCTTTCTTCCAGAATGTGTTTTTTCATAAATAATCCTTACAATTTATTGGAGTTTGCATCACATACACATTATGTAGCTTGAATACAAGCTTGGTGACATAAACTCTTTCATAATAATTGATTAAAACTATAATTTGGCACAGTTTATAAAAACCTATCATTTTTAGTTTAGATTTCCAGTTACAATTACTACTAACCCTTGTTGTAATAAAAAAAAACTCATTCTTTGCTAAACTCAGGGTTTCTGAAGGTATTTTTAGAAAAATGACTTATGAAATGGAATGTAAAACACTCATTCATACTTTGGTACACCATCTATCATTCAAACATAAAAAATGCCATTTTGCTGGTCAAAGAAAAACAATGTACTATCATTTCATTCATCATTTCAGTACAGCTTTGATATGTAACATTCTGTCTGTTAAATGTTGTACATCACAGCACTGGTGCCCAACAGATTCACCAATAAACCAGGTACCAGATAAATGCCTTGTACTGTCAATTCTGGTTCCATAAGTTCTGGGTTGAACTATCACAGACTGCTTGGAATTCCTTCTTTACCTCTGCAATATTCAAATATTTTATCTTAAGATGCATGAGCTACAATTAAAACAAAAAATTAAAATTTGACTTTTTGTTTGTTTGAAACATTTATAAAAGCAGGATATTGAAATAATGTTTTATTATTAGCAGTCAGTTAAATTTGGTTAAATTTTGTCAAAGTATTATAGCTAAAAAACAAAGCTGATATTGGCTTGCAAGTTAATAATTCAACCTTTATTAATACTCTTAGCTAGAGATGGGATGAACATCAAAATGTTCAGTTATTAAAAAGAAAGAATATCAACATTAAAAAGTGAAACAAGGGATTTCAAAATGTCTCAATAGTTATATGTATACCCTACAAGCTCTTCCTTACACATGTATGTATTTTACTGGTTTAAGATCTAGGACATACTTACAATGAATTCAGAATTCACACTCTAATTTCCTCTTCTGACTATGTTTCAATGCCTGAAATTTGACAATGATTATGAAATGGATTAATTCTAAACAGGAATATTGTAAAACAAATAAAGTGTGTGTATAGAGAACAAACTAATTAAATAACTTACTGAATATATCTATCTAATGAGAACATAAAATGAGTATTGTTGCTTATCTAATTTTCAAAAAGCCTTTCAAGATTAAAATGACAGCTATACTGTTAAATAAGAAGACATACATTGTTGGGCTATGCCTAGCCCATTTGAAATTTAAAGTATGCGAAAACAGTAAGGTGTCTGACAGATCTAAAAACAAAGAGCTGCGCCATGAGAGCATGATACGCCTGTCGCTTTTTCAAAGAATAAAGTTCCATAACTCCTCAATGTCATATCAGTGTTGTTGAATAAAATAAAACCTAAATGTTATGCATCTTCAATCCTGGGATGTTAATTTGATAGGAAATAAGGATATTGTGTGCATTAACTAATATATTTTGTTACTTGTAGTGTTTCTTAAGTGACCATATTGTCTACCAACTATATGATTGGAAACCTGCATACTTGATAGCCTTAAAGGGTTCTGAATACCTTATCAACTGATTCCAATTCCTCTTTTTACACACTAAGTAAAAGACCAACAGTATTTATTAATAACACTGATATGATACAATAATAATAAACAGAAGTGTTAAACCTGCCTGATAACCAAATTCAATAAAATTGAAAATGCTTACCTTTTAATTTCTGTCCAATCTTCAATAATATCTACATCTCTTAACAGATACACAATGTATGGTCCTAAAAATAAAACTTTTTCTGTAACATTCTTTAAAATCCTATGAAAGGCAATATTAATTATGTATTGCACAATTGCTAAAATTTATGAAACCAGAGAATTTTATCCATTTTGCTGCAAAATCTATCCTTAATATCCTTTGTCAAGTTTTTTGCAATATCCTAATAGTGCCATTTGTTGACCTGCTTCAAGTTAGTGTATGGTTTGCATGGTATTGTATTTTTTAAATTTGATGAGATACAATCATAAAATGAAACATAGACTACCCTCTTTATTGATTTGTAAATTAGAAGCTAAAACTGGGAATATGTTATTTTGGTGAAAATATGGTTAAAGTGTTTTAAGCTTTTAGACATGATCGATGAATTTTACAGGGAAATACAGTATTGTATTTATGTATTTGTAGATCTTATTTTGCTGAACATTTTAAAGATTCCCTACCTTCAAAGTTTCTGCAAAATGGGCGAGACATCATCATATAAAGGCAATAACTCCTTTAAAGGGTCAAATGTCTATTTCTACAATGTTGTTTTATTTTAGATCTTTTTGATCTGATCATTTTAACTTATTTAATTTCTCTCTCTAATAGTTTTCAAGATAGGGAAAAAATTCAAAATTTTCAACCACAGAGTGAATGTAACGTTTCCTGGCAGAAAAACTAACAAGTAAAATACGGAAAACAGGAATTTTATTTTACAAAATTTACTTCTGGATACTATCTTATAATCATAAACAAGCTTCTGTCCAAGTTTGGTACAAATCCAGGATAGTTTAAGAAAGTTATTAAAATTTCAAAACTTTAACCACAGAGTGAATATTTGTGGGCGCCACGACAGAATGTAGGATCGCTATGTCTCGCTTTTTCTACTAAAGTAGAAGGCTCGACAAAAACTAAAGGGAACTTATTTTAATAGATATAAACCAATCACCAAAGTTTCATGATAACTGCTCAAAGTATTTTTGAAAAATCACCCTTTTATGAATAAAATCCGATAACTTGGAAAACTAAATTTTATAAAAATCGAAAGGAGCTTTCACATTGTTGGGCTATGCCGTCCCCACTTGAAATTAAAGTATGTTAAAACAGGAAGGTATCTGACAGATCTAAAAAGTAAAGAGCTGGGTCATGAGGGCATGATCGCCCATCACTTTTTCAACGAATGAATAAAATAAAACCTAAATGTTATGCATCTTCAATCCTGGGATGTTAATTTGATAGGAAATAAGGATATTGTGTGCATTAACTAATATATTTTGTTACTTGTAGTGTTTCTTAAGTGACCATATTGTCTACCAACTATATGATTGGAAACCTGCATACTTGATAGCCTTAAAGGGTTCTGAATACCTTATCAACTGATTCCAATTCCTCTTTTTACACACTAAGTAAAAGACCAACAGTATTTATTAATAACACTGATATGATACAATAATAATAAACAGAAGTGTTAAACCTGCCTGATAACCAAATTCAATAAAATTGAAAATGCTTACCTTTTTAATTTCTGTCCAATCTTCAATAATATCTACATCTCTTAACAGATACACAATGTATGGTCCTAAAAAATAAAACTTTTTTCTGTAACATTCTTTAAAATCCTATGAAAGGCAATATTAATTATGTATTGCACAATTGCTAAAATTTATGAAACCAGAGAATTTTATCCATTTTGCTGCAAAATCTATCCTTAATATCCTTTGTCAAGTTTTTTTGCAATATCCTAATAGTGCCATTTTGTTGACCTGCTTCAAGTTAGTGTATGGTTTTGCATGGTATTGTATTTTTTTAAATTTGATGAGATACAATCATAAAATGAAACATAGACTACCCTCTTTATTGATTTGTAAATTAGAAGCTAAAAACTGGGAATATGTTATTTTGGTGAAAATATGGTTAAAGTGTTTTTAAGCTTTTAGACATGATCGATGAATTTTACAGGGAAATACAGTATTGTATTTTATGTATTTGTAGATCTTATTTTGCTGAACATTTTTAAAGATTCCCCTACCTTCAAAGTTTCTGCAAAAAATGGGCGAGACATCATCATATAAAGGCAATAACTCCTTTAAAGGGTCAAATGTCTATTTCTACAATGTTGTTTTATTTTTAGATCTTTTTGATCTGATCATTTTAACTTATTTAATTTCTCTCTCCTAATAGTTTTCAAGATAGGGAAAAAAATTCAAAATTTTCAAAAATTGACACTTCAGAGGGGAATAACTTCAAAATGAGCTGTCTGACTTTCTGAATATTCAATCTGAGATTGACCTTGACCTTTTGATAATTATAACCCTGTCAGTTTTTCCTGTACTGCATTAGTTTTAGAAATATAAGCCAAAAACTGCAACTTACCCCTATATTTTATTTTTAGTAATAGAAGCCATGTTTTGTGATGGATCAAATCTCTAGATACACTTTTTAAACTACATTCCCTATGGAACATTTTAAATAGGTGGTTTGATAATATTTGGCCAAGTCATTTCAGAGGGAAGATTTTCTCTCTAAAAAGTTCACAATGACAAAGGATGATGACACCAGATGCCAAGTGCGAGCTAAAAAGAATGCATAAATTTTATCAACTTAGGAAATATAAATCCAAAATATCCCACAGATTAAGCAGGTTGTATTTGTATTATAAATCAAAATGTAATATTTACACTTAAACTAGAATAAAGAATGTTTAATGTATAATTTGCAAACCTGTAATTGTAACTGGCTTTTTCCTTCGATCTGTAGAGAAGGAATCATTTTTCTTTTTGTTTTTCTTTGAAATATGAGATTCATGCCATAAATCTGTAAAAAACAATATAAGTGATTATTTAAACAGTACTAAAGTAGCATAAATAATATTTCATAAGTGCATTAACAAAAACAAAACTGACACAAAATAATCAGAATTTGTTGTCTAGTATAAATCAATTTTTGTTTTACATGCATCTTATTCTAATTTTTAAAGAAGTTGACTTAAAACACAATTGTGACTTTGGTTAAACAGATTTGTTGTACAGTAATTAAATGTAAATTTATTAAAGTATAAAGGAATTACTAAAATGTGTTTCTGTATTTTATTTTAGTTTCAGAACAACCATCCTAAAATGACTGAATTTTTTCACCTATCAGTTAAATTATTTTTATAAACGTCAAGTAAATACATGTACTAAGTTATATACATAGCTTGCCTTTTACAAATGAACGTATTTAATTCAAGAAAAGCATAGCTTTGAGTGGATTAAATATGTTAATGAGTAAGGTGTGGCTATATATGATTTGTAACATTAATGGGTGATGACACATGTCAAAGGTTAAACTTAACTGTACTTTTCTTGAATTAAATTTGTCAATCAAATAGTGGCACTTCTATGACAAAATGTCTATCATTTACAGAAAATGAACTCATGGATCAGATTTTTTAGTAGGATTTGATTTAATGATAGATGTACAGGTAAATGAATTATTGCTGTGATACTTTCATCAAGGTTTGAAGACCAAACAGCGATGTATATGTTGTGTTATTGAAGTGCCATCACACACCCCCTCCCCAACCCCCGGGAGGACATGTAGTTTTAGAAGAGGTAAAAGAAGGAACCGTTTTTTAAACTTATAACTTATTGTGAAGGTATTCTGCCTTTCCCCAACACCATGAAAACGATTGATTAATAGATGGGCTGTTGATTGCGTAAGGTCAAGAGATAAATATTTTAAGCATGCCCAATTCACGGAGATATACCTTTAAAAAGTGGAGGAAATGAAACGACTAAAAATCTAGTGAAAATGTTTTTGGAATATTTATTTTGACATGTTAAAACAAGTATCCACCAATTTATCAATATAGCCTCTTCGTTTATAGACCATGTTATTCCTTTTTGTAGCTCTCCTTGGGCATTCATTGGTTTCAAGAATAGGAAACATTTTTTATTTAGGGTTAGGTTTACAAGTTTGGTTAGTGTTAGGGTAAGCCCCCTCCCTTTTCTCGAATTTTTTTTGATATACTATTGTGTATGCATTTTGTTTAAATTTATTAGGACATTTTATGGTCATTAATTTCAATGTTTACTAGGCCAAGGAGGTGGAGCTAGACAGTGAAATAACAACTTCCAAGATGGAAGTTAGAGCACTGGTATAAGTTCCTCTCATTCTTTGCTTTTCCTATGACAAGTGACACACGGCAGGACTGGAGAGTGTAATAACTAAAAAATCATTCAGTTAACGCACTCAAGTTAACTCACTCGAAGATCAAACAAACTTTACCATTCATGTTACAAGTCCTTTTGTAAATATCTCATACTAATGGTTTTTATGCAAACTTGTGTTACCATGTAATACTCATTTTTCTCATTAAAGCATAAACAAAAGATATTTGATAAATAGCTATGGTTTCTTTAAAGACATCTATATAAAATTCTGCTGATATTAAAAGCAGTTACAGCTTATGTATGCAACACAACATTTTTTCAACTCAAGACTTTTTGTCTTTGTATCATAAAACAGTATAAAATATGAGGGCACTTTTCTAAGATCTAACATATTGATTTTTTTATGAAGATTGTCTTAAGAATCAATAACCTGGTGTCTACCATTAGTGACTTTATTTCACAAAAACATGTATTCCAATGGGAGATTACAACAAACCTGAAGATATGTCTATATTGTGTCGATCTTCCTCCAGTCTTCTGATTTTATCTTCTAAATCAGCTTTAATAGAGTCATACAACAGTGCTTTTTCACTCTAAAAATATAACAAATCCAGATTATAACATTTTTTTGGGGATAAACAAATAGGAACAATGTGTAACAAGAGAAATTACAGAATTCTATAGCATGTTCAGAAGTATTTCTAAGTGTCAAGTTTACTTCATGAAATTATTCCCATACTTATGAACTGAACAGTTCTTTTTTTAAAAGTTTAAAACAGTATACATCACTGTGATGATATACATCTAAAAGAATAATAAGATAATGATGGATGGCTGTTTAATGTCCAATGAAATGCATAATAAGGATAAGAACATGTTAATGCAATATGAATGTGAACCCTACACTGTACTAGAGCCAGATTTTCAACATGCTAGTTCACAAGGTAACAGTCCACAGAAAGACTTGTCACCCTACCCTTACACATTAATATGACTTGAGCTGACAAATCTTTGTTATTACTTCTTAATGCAGCCTGCTCAGCGGAGAAGTAGCAAATATCAACTTCAACGTCTTTGGGTTAACTGGTTGGGGATCACACCAATGATCTCCCTCACCAAATAATAAGCTATTCTTTTAAACTGAAGAAATAAAATCATTTAAGTAAAATTGTAAGTAGTCTGAAGTTTTACCAAAAATAAATAAATAAACTGTTGACAAAGAGATATATCTGTATAAATAAGAAGATGTGGTATGAGTGCCAATGAGACAACTCTCCATCCAAGTCACAATGTATAAAAAGTTAACAATAATAGGTCAAAGTATGGCCTTCAACATGGAGCCTTGGCTCACACCGAACAGCAAGCTATAAAGGGCCCCAAAATGACTAGTGTAAAACAATTCAAACAGGAAAACCAATGGTCTAATATATATAAAATGAGAAACGAGAAACACCTATGAACCACACCTGACATGTATGTAATTTTGATTGTATAATGAAAATGTAGAAATCAAAATGGCAATACTTTAAACTATTCAAAACACTTAAGTAAATGAACCATGACTGTCAGTGCAAGGACAAATAATTTCTGTGGAAATGAGGTCCTGTAAATTCTAGTACAACAGAATACAAAATACCATTGACTTATCATAAGTGGTTCTCTTTGAAAGGACCTTAACCACAAACACAACCTTTTACATGTAAACTATGCAAAAATTTCAAAGTCAATGAACCCATGCTAATACAACCCCATACCAAATATCATTGACCTACCACTGGCAGTTCCTCTTAAACTGATTTAATCACAAACTACACATTGTTGACTCTGCTACTTCCAATGGAAGCAGCACACCTTAGTCTCGCCTCTGTAACTTTGTCAAGGCAAGACAAAAACTGTGTGTTTCATCAAACCACTGAAAATTACATGTGTTTCATGGAAAAAACTGAAGACGTACAAGATTACATAACTTAGAAAGGAGTTAATTGTTGCAGTCTTTGGACTTTAATAAGATGGTTTAGATGTTGGTTTCATCTTTACATCATATGTATTATATTACACACAGTAAAAATATTTATTCTAAATAATATTGAATAAAATATGATTAAAAAAATACCTCCATATTTTGTTTTGAACCAATTTCTTCACTTTCAACTTTTCTTTGAATATTTTGTATCATGTACTCTCTCAAAATTCCTGAAATAAATCAATACATCAGCACTATAACAGAATCAAGATTATAACTACATAGACCAATAAAGAGCTGTGCCATGAGTGTATGATACGCCCGTTGCTTTTTCAATGTTTTCCATAACTCCTCAATGTCATATCAGAAATTTAGAAAAACACTAAAAAGAAGTTATTTTAATAGATAAAAACCAGTCACCAAAGTTTCATGAAAACTGCTCAAAGCATTTTCGAGTTATTGTCCGTAAACTTGAAAATCACCCCTTTTTTATGAATAAAATCCCATAACTTGGAAATGTAAAATGTAAAATTTATAAAAATCAAAAGGGAGCTTAAGTCAATAAATATAAACAATTCATCAAAGTTTCATGAAAACTGCTCAAAGCATTTTTAAGTTATTGTCCGAAAACTGGAAAATCCTCTTTTTTAATGAATAAAACCCCATAACTCGAAAACGTCAAATCTAAAATTTATAATAATCGAAAGGGAGCTTACATCATTAGATATAAACAATTCACCAAAGTTTTATGCAAATTGGTTACAGCATTTTTGAGTTCAGTTATTGTCTGACATGTTGACGATGGACGGACAGAGGTACACCATAATACGTCCCATAAACGGGCGTATAAAAACTATTCCAATTTGGTTTAAAAAATCCAGAAAATCAAATTCACATTTTACAAAGTATTGAAAATATTTTCAATATCTGCACATTAAAAATCTGCCTTTTTCATTAAGCGAAAAAAATAGACGATGTTTTTCAACTGCATTTTAAGTCAATTTTTGCTGAATGACCATATATATTTTTTTGGTTGTTATGCAACACTACCATTTCTAGTAACAGGAACTGCTACCCATTTTTTCCTAGTTTGTGTAGTCTTCGAGAAAAAAAATATGGAACACCACTGGTATTCTATGGAAAATGCATTACAATAATTGCGCTCTTGTAACCTATAATTTGTAACACCATAAACAAGGGAGATAACTGACAAGACTAACCTGCTACTTCTATGTTTATCCTCATATTTTCCTGTAATTCTGCCAAAGGATTTAAATACTCTATTGCTTTTCCTGCCTTCATCTCAATCAGTTTCTGTTCTATCTGACTCATTCTTTCCTTGTAAAGTCTGATGGCACAAAAATGTATTTGTCAATTATTTTAATATTACATTTTTAATTGGCAGTGGTCTTTGCTTATTTCATAATACTTCAATTTGTCCAAAAAATAATGTTTTCCTTCTAGAACTCTAGTAATTAAATATTGATTGTTTAATACTAGATTCAATCAGAATTTTATTTACATGTAGAAATCAGTTGTTAATTAAACACCTCTGTATGCACCAATATGTACATTGGGATCCAAGATAATCTAATAGTAAATATACACAAGGTGATTCAGTAGAAACCCCACTGAGTCTTTCATAAATTCATGACATACAGTAGGGGTTAGCAATAATACCAGCCAAAAAAATTCTTACTGAATTTAATGCAGTTACCAAAGTTTGCCATATACAATATGATTGCAATTATACAATTTCTACTGTAACAGGGGGCCTCTAAGAGAGTCGTCTTAGTAGTTCAACAACTGTATCACTACTAGCCTGTCAACCCTGAGGTTAGGAGTTCGAACTCGCAGGTGCATTAGACTCCAATCTTAATTGACACAGATTGTCAGTTTTCCTACAGAAGGTCAGTGGTCATGGTGGTTCTCTCCGGCATTCCGGATACCTTCACCTATATGACCTATACAAACTGACAGCCACAAAATAGACAACAGTGCTGAAAGTGGTGTTAAACACCAATCAATCTAATTTAACAGTAACAAATTCTAACATACTGCTCTTTTATATCAGAAAACTGTCTTTCCAGATCTGCCATTTCATCTAAACAATGAGTTCTTCTTTGATCACATTCTTCTTCATCTAGTTCTGCAAAACACAAAAAAGAAAATTCTCAATATCCAAATTCATTTATTTTTACAAGAGCTTTCAGCAGGACTCTACATGTGTCCACACCATTCCCTATTTTTATCTAAAATGCCATTCCCTACTAGTCAAAAATTTATACTTCCTGATCTTTGCCGAACGTGGCACTCAATTGTTTTCATGGATGGTTTTCTGATAAACAGATCGTCCTTTTAGAAGTTTACCTGAGTTACACGTAGCTCCTTGGTCTTTTATCTATAAATTTATCTGGAGTCATTTTGAAAAAAAATCTATGATTACAAAATCAGTGAACTTATACTTAAATTGCTATAGAATAAAAGTTTTAAAAAACATTTAATATACACCAAATTGCATGCAAGTTGCTGGTATATGTGATATCACATTGCATACACATGCCAGTGACGTGGGTGGTCTGTCATCTCTAGAAGTGATCTACATGTGCACATGGCATGGCATGGTTGAAGGTAGCTCATATGTTACGTACAGGCATACATAATAAGCAGTCCATATGGTCAAGGTACGAAACGCGTACAATAAGAAATGACTATATTCTACATAACTTCAGTGACAATATATATGGCATACAAGCCCTGCATAATGTATAAGCCCTTAAAAATGAAAAAAAAAAAAAAAAAATCGATTTATCGTCAGTGGGAGAAAAGGGACGTGACATTGCTTCAAATAAACCTGAAATTAAGTAAGTAATGTAATAGTTAAAAGTAGCAATCAAAATTTAAGAAATAATTACCCCACTACGTGGAAAATTGAAAATTATTATTTACCAGATATTTCGTCGTCGTCAACAGAGCCAGATTCTGATTCTTCGTCTGAGCTTTTATCGCTTTCAGCTGGTTCATGATCCATCTCCTCTTCTTCTGTTTCATTCTTCTCACTTTCAATGGTCGGCATTTTTTTTAAATATTAGATATAACAGAATAAGAGAGACTTTACTTTAAAATAATATAAAATGCGGTAAACGGAAGTTGTAGTTCGAGAGGAGAAAACATTTCATATACGCATGCGTATTGGAAAATACCTACGTTCGGATGTTCTTTGATTTTAACGATACCCGCCTCATTAATTAGCTAGCCTGGCATCCTGACCCAATTTAATACTTCGTCTACTGTGGAGCAGTGAGCCAGGATCCCAGGCTAACTAATTAGCGTCAAGAAGAATTTTAGCGACAAGAAGCGACAAGAAGGAAAAAATTAGCGACAAGAAATTAGAAGACAAAAGCGACAAGAAGTTTATATACTTTTAAAACAATAAATTTATAGAAAAGTCAATTAATTTCAGTTGACTGTTTGCTGTTTTATTAAGTTTCAAATTTTGTTATATTTAGTAGCACTACATCATTAGTACAGTATAAGTATAGTCTTGTAATGATCTTTTTTTAAATTATTTTATTACATTATGTTAGATTCATTTGTTTAAACACTAAACTGTAAACTGTAAATATATATATTTAAACATTACCTTGATAACAAACAAACAACCACTCTTTCTAGAACAAATGAACAAATGTTTATTTCCTTCTCTCAGTCATGATCATCAAATAACGAAAATTTGCGTATATCTAAAACAAAACAACACACACTTTAATGCATGTTCATAACGCGCCTAAATAAAAAAAAAAACAACAAAAAAAAACAATAACAAAACAAACGACCGTGTTCTTGTTATTGATTGATTGTTGCTTGTTTAGCATCCAGTCAGTTGTAATTTGTTCTTACGACTGTTGCAGTGTTAACAGGAGAATAAAAAAGAAAACAAACGACCGTTTTCTTGTTATTGATTGATTGTTGCTTGTTTAGCATCCAGTCAGTTGTAATTTGTTCTTATGACTGTTGCAGTGTAAACAGGAGAATAAAAAAGAAAACAAAATTGTTGTTCAAGCTGCAATAGATCTCTTCACAAAAAGCCTTCCCATGACAAAATGTATATATAATTATGTCTCTGATGTAAACTATAGGCCACCTTGGGGAGGGGGTTACACTTACTATGTAATGAGTGATAGCGGCTAGGATTTGTATGAGAGTTACTATACAAATCCTTAGTGATAGGGATGAGCAGCCAGGTGGACAAAGTCACTATCATGTAAGCTTCCTAGTATATGTTCGAGAATTTAAGATGAAATATGATTTGAAAAAGGTTGCTGATTGAATCATAAGTTTCAGAAACTAATCAGATGTCTACACATTTTTCACAGATGCGGTTAAAACGTCAGTTCTAAACGATGCATTCTAAATACATTAGACATTTGTTAAATTTTATAATCTCTCCATGCCAAAAATATGGTAGGGTGCATATGGTATATATCTTTGTTATTCTATAAATAATCATTATATATAAAAAGGACGGGGTATTGGATGTGTCTGCTGCTCACTCCTACTACAAAAAGTTGGAAGTCGTGGCTTCAATGTTCTCTCTCTCAAAGAACGGCCATTTACAGGCAACAACCTATTCAAAGAGTCATTTGATGGTAACCATATTGGCATTTTTGGAGATCTTTTGTTGTTGGTTATTTTTGTTATCAATAATTTCTGCCGATACAGTTCTTAAAATAATAGACAAAACGCTAACATGGGTTAATTTCAGTTGCTGCAAGAGTTCGACTAAAATATTTCATGCATTTCCATGACGAGAATAGTTTCACAATAAATCCAATAGGTAAGTATAGTAGGGCCAGTGTCCAAAAAGTCCTCTAGTTAACGAGTTTAAGTTAACGGATAACATACGGCTATTTTTTTTTTTTGCAAATTATAGGAAAATCATTACATTTTACAATCAAGATTGTCGTCGTAAGTTCCCGTGGTCATGATTTTCTAAATTTCGTGTTTTTACAGGGTACCCCCAGATGCCGTTTTGTCCGGGGAATCTTTAACATGAAAAATAATATTAATGCGCTCTTTGTTGGTGGTTAAAATAGTACTTATAATATAGCTTACATATTAAATATATCATATCACGAAAGCGGAAAGTATTTAAGTGATTTTAGTACAAGTATTTTAGCATTTTAGTAAGACTAAGATTTTACTAGGAATTTACCATATTTTCATCGAAAGCAAAATTATTACGTGTATCATCACGATATTTTTTACTCTGATTAAAGCAATAAGACACAGTGCCAAATTTCATGTGTGAAATAAAAGTCGTTTTGAAGAAATTAGCAATTAAAAACACAAATTTAGTCAACATTTTGGCATTGATTAAACACGGATTATCTCATGCCATTACATTCATTTTGTTGCTTACTATATTAGGTCATTAACAAGGACAGTGGTCACTCAATACATTTCTCGTTTTTGCTTGTTGTGTGGTTGATTTATTTGTTTTGAATAGCCAGCTAACTTTGTAGATTGTTATTTTCTTCGGAGGAATATGTTGTGTGTCTTTTTTTCAAAACTTTTAACTTTTTAATGAATAGATGTTTTTTTTATAATTGTAGTATAAGAATCAAATCGGTCGGTTTCATTTCTTACCCGGAATATGGCACATCAAGTCTATGTTATGGTCTTGCATAATGTTTTCGGCCTAAACCTCCCTCGGTGTGAACGACAACAAAAAGGTACCACCGTTCGTGCTATAAATTATACACCAGCCGACACAACTGCAGTAATTTCAAAGCTGAATTGGCAATAGGTTTGTCCGACCAAACCACTGAAGCCAATGACCTATATATGCCAAGCATGCATGTTCAATATATTTACCATGTTTCAAAATGGAATGTTTGTTTTTTTTCTGTGAAAATAATACAATTAAAACATGATTGGTAGTTTTAAAATTATATGATCAGCCATGATAGGCCCCGACAAGACAAGATGTGAAACAATCCAAACGAAAAAACTAACGTCGGGCTCAAAACAGATACAAAAGACAGAGACCAACGACAACCACTGAATTGCAGGCTCCTGATTTGAAAAGACACATACACAAGTTGGCGGGGTAAAACATGTTTGTGATCTTTCGAATCTCCCTTTACCTGGACAATGGTATATCAACACAACATTGAACAATCTGCAAAAAAACAGTTGGAAATGACTTGACTCATCAAATCGGCATGAAGCAAAAAAAAAAAAAACAACTAACATGAGGACAAAAGACACAAAGTACCGATCTAATAGTACTCGCCTTTAGGATACGACCATTTTATATTCGGGGGAAATGAGGAAGGGGGAGGCGACAGGATTTTTTTTTCCGGATTGACCATTTTTCGTTCATCTGTTGATACTCGTGAAAAACATAAAAACGAAGATACTACTGGATTACACATTATTTCTATGTCTGTCCCAAGTCAGGATCGAGCCGGTATATGCTAACATTCCATACACCAAATATATTTGACCCACTACTGATTGTATCTGAGATATGGACTTGACCACTGAAACTTAACCTTGTTCACTAATCCATGAAATGAGGTCGAGGTCAGGTGAACCATGTCTGACGGACATGTAGACCTCCTTGCAAGGATACCGTGTATAAGAAACCAAATATAGTTATCCTAGACCTCATGATAAGTGAGACATTCACATGACGAAAATAAGTTATACAGTTTGTTACCAGTCACTTAACCATGAAAATGAGGTCAAGGACAATGATTATAAGACAGACGCGAACTTCGTAACACAATGGAGCTATATACAAAGTATAAATCATCCAATTCCTCTACCCTCTGAAAGATAAAGCTATACATATATTTACGGTGTTGCGCCGCCATCATTAGATTGTATTATGTATGCCTTGCATTCTGCGACTTGCGTCGAATGCGATTTAAAAAAAGAAACAACTGGAATTAGCTCTCTAACCTAAACCTGGTCGGTGCGCTTTCAACTTAACAGTAGACAATTAAACGTAATAGCTACTACTAACTTCGGCAATTTTTCTATGCTATTTCAATTTGAATAACATTCTGATCTATATTAACTCGCGTGCTCGTTTATATAAGGTCATGAGGATAACGAAACCAGAGATCTATACTTTAATTTGATTGATGTTATTTACAAGTGTTTGTAAGCTACATCGATGCTGTACATAACCCTCTTTTAGTAGATAATCTTTATCGTCATTTCAATTGTAGGCCAATGTATGCTCAATAAGTCATACATGTGTGTAAGATGGAGTGATTGACCTGTTTCTAATTGTCATTTTGTTTTTATAACTTTAACAGAAACCCTTCCCTTTTTCACCGTTTGCAGTTTTCTTATTTCTATAAAACAAAGATATACTCAAACCTGCTAATTCAATCCATTCTGCGTTAATATTACAACAGTTTTGGAACGAAGTACAGTCTGATGTGCTTCCACACTTACCAATTGAAAATGGATATTTACCCAGAAAATCACTACGAATACATATCAAAAAACGGAAAAATAACATTTTGGGAAGGCAACTTATAAATGTTTATATCTAAAAAAACTTTGCTAGAGATCACTTGTATCGAATCTTATTTAAAAATTTCGAATTTGGAAATTTTAATAGGTCAAGGTCACTCTTATTTAACACTTGAATGAAAATTGTAAATGTGCACCCTATAAGTACAAATGTCAATCTCGAACCATATTTGGCAACAGAAATATCAAATTAGTCCTAAATATAGAAACTACAGTTATAACCCTTTGAAATATTCGAATTTATTTTTGTTATAAACACATATTTGGGGGGCGGCCAGCTGTCTAAACGTGACTCTGCGTTTTTCTTGAAATTTTAGCTTTGACCTTTGATCCCAATTTAAGAAAATCATGACCACTGTAGACAACGACGACATCAATATTTCGATGAGGCATGTTCTCCTCTTTCTAATGATATAAAATACAGCCGTGTGTTATTCCGTTAACCCAAATCGATCAAATTCGTTGACTGGGCACCCTACTAGTAATACAAAGTGGGTTGACTAGAATGAAGCACGGGACTTTTACACAGCCACTGGGAAATAGGATTTGCTGGATAGGGGAAGACATTTTAAATGCAACCGGCCACCTACAGACCCCTCCAAGAGTTGGTGAAATTATTTTAACGTGCTGATAACGCGGCACCTCCATATACGACACTTCGGATTTAACGTCACCAATTTGGCTGGACGTAGTGCGTATTTATACACCTCGCATAGCCAATCGAACAAATGGTTCTTTAGCATTGGTCTTACTGTCGCATGGGAGAAGTCAAGTGACCATCATTATATACCTCAGTCATCATTTGGTTTAAATATTGAGATAATAATGCAACATGATATGATCATTCTTCATTAGTACACATTACATAATACATCTAAAGAATCTCCGTCTTTTAAAGCGTGACAGAGTTAATGTAAGAGGCCTAATATATTGCTTATAAATAAAAAACATGAATGATATTATAAAAACATTCCTAATACCTAATATCAATAGTCAAGAGCTTTTTCATCAGCAAATCTTTAAGTTTTGATTTCAAAAAAATCAAGTCATTGATAAAGAATTGAAATAGCACATGGAGACTCATTTCGATAGAACCTGAAACGTGTGGATGTGTAATAAATACCTCTTCATAAACACCATCTAGTTTGAAATAAATTAAAAAAAATCAACAACAAAAAAAAAAAAAAACAGTCATTGGCATATCACTTTTGGGTGAGGACTTTTGTCCTGCATGACATTCAACTGTAAAGTAAATATCATAGGTGTATAATAGGTATATTTATTTAGAAAAAACGTGTGCATGGACTTAAAATCTTCACATTTTATGTTAACGAGGCCACCAACACCATCAACGAAGGAAAAGTATAACTTTTAGGATTGGCACACTTCTATATCTAACAGGGGCGGATCCAGGATTTTAGGTTGGAGGGGCGCGCGCAAACTTAAATTTTCGCCGAGCGAAGCGAGGCGAAAATTTGTTGAGGTAAAATTATCGAAATATTCTTTATTAAGCTGAGGACAACCCATGCTTCGCAAATTTAAGGGGGGGGGCGCACGCCCGCCACGCCCCCGTCTGAATCCGCCCCTGTCTAAGGGAAACCGGTATGCTGAAAAGTTCATCAATGTTTTATCGTTACCGATCGCTATTTTATCTTTTTTTAACGGTAAAATTCCTTAGGTCTCTGCCATCTTATGGTTTGTAATCTTTAAACTATTTTGGCGTGTCTGTGCCTTCCTTGACGTTTTGGGAATTAGATACGTACATAATCGATCTCACGGATTTTTATGAGTTTTGGCAGCAATAAGGAAATGTGGAACATCATATGAATATCGAAAAAACTTAGTATAAGTAAAAAGATATATCAAATTAAATCCTGCATGCAAATAGAAGTACAAATATATAGTATAAATATCACTAAAAATATTGGGTAGTGGACATTATTTGGCCTGTTCTCGAAAAACTGTCCTACGAATTTTGTTTAAAAAGGATATGCATTTCCGTTTTATTGATATAAAATTCACAGCGAGTCACCGAATTCTTTTTATTTTGCTGTATAAATAAAAAATGTGTATGTGTAATATCTAAAAACATCCAAACAAGATGTCGATGCACATTGCAACCACGACTCCGCGCTTGTTTTTGTCTTTTCGGTGCTTTGTGGACGCTTTGCAGAAGATTCAATTATTCATACTAAAAAAAATAGATCCAATGTTGCTCACCTAGCAGCTTTGCATAATAATGGTATAATTCAACAAGAACATTTGTGCTGAATTGAAACTATTCGGGTCAAAATCTGGTCTTATACGTATTCATTTCGCTGAACAGAGTTTCTGTCTATCCATAATAGTGGGGATTTTTTTTAAATTGGTTAAAGTTGTGATTTAGGGGCATCAACTCATGTAACGAGTCAAACATGTTGACTTATTTGTAGATCTTGTGTTGCTGATCATTTTTGTCGTTCAAAGGTTCAGTCGATCTATTATAGATTTCAAGATGTCAGGAGAAAGCACTGAAATTTGTCATACTCCTCCTTTCAGTGCAACATTTATTATAACGCATCTTCGCTAGCCAAGGGTTACGATCAAGTCCCCTCCTCTTCAGATTGCAACTCTTGGCTAGCGAAGATGATTATAACGTAACAGCTTACGATTTCGGTCATGTTAACTTATTTGTAGATCTTGTCTTAATGATAATGTTTGCTGTAAATGGTTTCTTACTATTTACAGTAATGCTTTTCAGGAAAAAAATGCCGCATACATATGTGGAAATCGACACTGAAAGCCGATAACTCCAATAAAGAGTCACTGAATGACCATTTGCGCGGATGGCATATCCATTTTCACTTATTGCTAGTACGGCATATACAGATAACTATTCTCTGTATTGTACTGCATTTTGTTGGACAGATTATTCATAGCGTACTGTCTGGGGCAAAGTTATTCATTTTCAGTTATTACACGGCCATATTTATTTCTATTCCAATAACCCCTTTTTCACCAAGAATATCAAACAGGCATCCCCTTAAGTTGGATTTTGTTAGAAGTTATAAACGAGTAAAGGAATTGGACACTTAGAAACATAGATATTCCGTAACGGCAAAGCATGGGCGGATGGCATCTGTAAAATTTTGAAGAGAAACTGGAAAATTGTCAGAATATATTTAAAAGGACTTAAAAGTCTATATAATTATATCATTTTTTTTCTGGTGTATATATTTTAATTAAGACACCAACCAAATTTAATCAGATACGTACGTTTCATATTGATTAACTGCGCACCTACGATTCATACAAATAATCAAAGATATTTCGCCAGCTGTTGCATGCATTCAACTCTATTGATTGATCGGAATTTAACAAACACCATTTACTTACAACACGAGTAAACAAATGATATGACAATTTAAACGTATACAAAACGCTGAAGCCACGTTGCAATCAAATTTTTCTTTTCGACCAAGTTACTTTTATTTCATCGCATAAGATAGCAATATGGATACGAATTTTGTTTTTCTTGTATTCACACTTTACAGTCTTATTCAGGGGTAAGTAGTCTGCATTTATTGTTTACGTTTTATTGATATCTCATTATCATTGACCCCATATCGTTCTTTTTGTCAAATATGTTCAATTCTTCAAATAAAATCAGATATGTTTATATTTGTCTTTAACTCGCTTTTATGTGTTAAAAATATTGACTTGAAAACTTTGGCTTTATCACAATATCGGACGGACACATACCACACCATGTTAATCTTTTTTAAATTGCATTTGATACTTCCGACACTGTCTGTTGGATTGAAAACAATTGTGTTCGATAGTTCCAAATTATCCTTTTGGAGTGTGAAATATTCGCTCTGACCTTCCATACGAAGATACAATAAAGCAGATTTACTTTTTAAAAATATTTACTGGTATTGCCATTTTTGATTATTCAAGGTGTTTTTGTTTTTGTTTATTTGTTCCGTTTAGAGCGTTGTAATACACGTGGATTCAAGTGCATTTATAAAAAAAAAATTGTATTTTTTCGCTGTTTAAGAATTATAATATATAATAAAGGGATACTTAACCATGTAAATAAGAAATGACTGACATTGTACAGGTACACGAATATGTTTGAAAGGGCCATCGACAGGACAACGTTAAGAGTGGGACTTTTAAAAAATCTATGCGTAGCTCCATAAAGTGTCCGCCTCTGATAAAAACACTGAGGAATGAATATTGGAACTACAGATGATAAAATACATAAAGCTCAAAAGAGAGGCAAAAGATACCAAAGGGACATTCAAACTCATAGGTCGAAAACAAACTGACAACGCCATCATGGCAAAAAAACGACCAAAAGACAAACAACATTATACAAAACACAACATAGAACACTAAAGACTGAGCAACATGAACCCCGCCAAACACCGTAGTGGTCTCAGGTACTCCGGAAGGGTAAACAGATCCTATTTCATGTGTGGCACTCGTCGTGTTGCTTATTTAGTACAAACCCGGTGATAATTCTAGTTCGGTAGGTCATATTCGAGGAAAAGAGGACGGGACTGTTGTTACGACAATGTACATGATCTTGTGTTATAGACGTTAAGCCTCCTTAGACTAATACTACCACTGTAAATCTTTTGCAGTGTCCAAATGTTGTGTTTCAGTTCACACCCTTTACTGTTGGCTGGCTATCCTTTCATAACTAACATATACATTAAAGTTTTTAAAGGTTATTAAATATGTGAACATGGAATAGGGTTTCCCTTTTTCAAACTGCACCAGTACTCGTTCCCTTTTCTTTTATGCTTTCGTTAAAGAACCTATTTCAAGCTGATAAAAGTCTAAGCAAGGTATACGCCTTTATTTTCAGAGGTGATTTGGACATTGCATTATGTGATGCTCGCCAGTGGTATTTAAAATCTGCAGCAGAAGGACTGTTTGACGGACCATTATCTGGGTCTCAAGAATCAGTGCAATACGAAATTGAAGATATATTATTAAAAAGTAGAAATGATCAGAAAAAAAGACAAATAGACTGTATCTTATTGGAACAGTTTGAAGATATTTTGAAAAAGAAGTCAAAAAGAAACGAAGGTGATAATGGTGAAGCTGTAAACGAAATGGAAATAGACGAAACCGACATTCTCGAGGAAGATATAGAGCATGATGAAACTGATCAAATAGAACACAACAAAGCTGAGCAAAATCAAGAAATGGATAAAACTAATAGTTTACCAGATGAAGCCACACATAGTTCCCATCTCCAGTCAAATTCTCATGGTGAAATAAGCAATGCGAGCGAAGATAGAGATTCGAAAAATGCTGAAGAAATTAGTAACGTGGAACAATCAAAAGAACAAAAAGTATTTCAAGAAATAGAAGAAAATGAACAAAACACAATAGATCAAAACAGTGACCAACTAAAGACAACAAAACTAAACGAAGAAAATCGGGCTGCAGAATATAACGGGGCACAGTTACAGACAACAGAACATAACGAAGAACAACAACATACAATGGGACAAAATGAAGAACAACCACAGACATCAGAGCAAAACGGGACAAACACACAGAAAGAACAAAATGAAGAACAACAAAAGACAACAGAACAAATCGAACATAACGAAGAAGAACAACGGAAAACAGTACATATCGTAGAAAATCAACAGACAACAGAACAAATCGAAGAACAGACTGCAAACCAAAGCAAAGATCAAAAACAGACAACAGAACAAGGGAGAGTACAACAACAGATACCAGAACATGGGGAAGAAGAACAACAACAGTTAACAGAACAAATCGAAGAACAGACTACAAACCAAAGCAAAGATCAAAAACAGACAACAGAACAAGGGAGAGTACAACAACAGATACCAGAACATGGGGAAGAAGAACAACAACAGTTAACAGAACAAATCGAAGAACAGACTACAAACCAAAGCAAAGATCAAAAACAGACAACAGAACAAGGGAGAGTACAACAACAGATACCAGAACATGGGGAAGAACAACAACAACAGATAACAGAACAAGGAGAAAAACAACAACATATAACAGAACAAAACGAGGGTCAAACACAGACAACGGACCAAAACGTAATACAAAAAAAGACAACAGAACAGAGTGAAGATCAACCACAAATGATGGAACAAAACAGCAAAACCCAGACTACGGAAAGAAACGACGAATCTCAAACAACGGAACAAAACAGAGCACGACCACAGGCAATGGAACAAAACGAATTTCAATCTGATTATATTGACTTAATTATTGCCGATCTTTTTCCAGCAGAAGATGCAAGCGAAAAAGATAATGCAGCAAAAACAGGTAGCTTAAGTATTGAGCAAACTATGTCTATCCAAACGCAACAAAACGGTGAAAATGGAGATAGCCAAACACATGCTTTACAGGATAAAGCAGTGTTTAGTGATTTAACACAGGAAAAAGAAAAATATCAAGAGATGCAGGCTGATAAAACAGTCCAAACTGCTGAGCATTTGAAAACAGAAATGCATGAAACAGCAAAAGGAACTGAAAAACACATGGAAAAAGAAAACGATAAAATGATGAGCACAGCAGATGATCAAACAACAACTACTGAACAACACAAAGACGCATCATCGGAAACAAAGCCAACAGATAATATAGCGAACACAGAACATCTTAAAAACGTTAATGACTTTGATTCAGAATCTGATTACTCCGACGCAGAAAAAGAAAAAAATCTACAAATCTTTGGAGTATGTAACACAGACACTTCAAGCGTCACTGATATATTTCTTTCGCGATATTTGCCGTCAATCCAAACAAATAATGAAAGTACAACTGAAAAATGTAGGGATTGTCATGGCTTTGTATCTGATTACACGAACTCAGACCGTGCCTCAAATGTTAATACTGACATGCCTGATGAATTTAGCGATAAGGATTTTTCAAAACACGAATCACCAGCACCTAATAAGGAGCTTGGCCAGAAAGACAACACTCATGACAAAATAGACACTGTTAATCCACAAAATGACAATAATAAACAAAGTGAAAATATCAGGACTACTGATACACATCCACGCGTGTCACAAGAGCACACATATTCTATGCATAAGGACAGTATACCATCACATCTGGTTCCAAGCAACGAAAATACAAATGACGAAGAATATGTTGTAAACAGGGAAAACGAACCTGCTTCAGACAATAATCTGCAGCAGACAAGTGTCAAGCCTGACGACAAAACCAATGACAAAGAAGAAATAGTAAATAAAATGCAAGACGCAAACTTTGAACATATGAAAGAATTTTTTAAAACTAAAACACTTGAATATTCATCTCAGATCCAAAATTTAGAAATCCTAGTAATAAAACTTCAAAACCAACTATTGATGGAAAAATTAGATAAGCAAAACCATTCCACATCTATAACTCGGTTAGAAAATAGCATACTAAAACTAGAGAATGAATTACTAAGACTTAACAATAGTCATTATGATTTGAAAATAGAAAATGAAAAAATGAATAGACAGAAGCAAAAATATCTACAGTTGGATCACGTGCCAAAAAACGATTCTAAACAGGCAAAAGAAATAACAGACCAAACATCGAAAAGTTATGAAATAATAACACAACAACAAAGCAAAATAACACAACTGGCAGAATTACTCAAGAATCAGTCAAAAGCAATTCAACACATGAAAACGAGATACGATTATTTGGAAGATCAGAACCGGATGCTGTTCCAGATGGTCATGAATCAGACGTCACTGATGACCCAAATAATGTCGCGAGTACAAGAGTTATCCGATCAAAATATGCAACATAGGATAGAGGCACAAAGTCTGAAGGAGAAACTGGCAATGTCAAAATTATCTGATAAAAAAGAAAATAATCATTTTTCGGAGGTGTCAAATAAGTTGTTAGAAAAAATTGATGCAATTGTATCAGACAAAAAGATAGATATGACAGATGATAGAAAGAGCAAGACAAATAACCAGGAAACAGGAAAGTTTGGCAATGAAGACGAGGCAGACGAAAAACTGAAAGACTACATAAATAAAACCAAAAAGCTGGCCGACATTACATATAACTGGTGTGGAAAACACCGAATGGTCTGTATATACAAATCAATTAGACTTTCAACTTGTGTACCATTTGTTCCACTGTACTGGTCTGTGTGCGAGGAAAGGCAAACGAAAGACACAACAAGACCACAAATGGAGTATGGATATGATAGAAGAAAAACAGTAAAACAAAACTTGGAGGAATTGAAGGAACAGATATTCAATAAAGTAAAAGCACAGCCTTCAGCCGAAGACCCAAAAGATAGAAACGAGGAAAAGGCAGATAAGAACATAAAAATGACGACACTAAGTCACATGCCTTTGTACAAGGAAGCGAAAACGAAATAGTAGAGATCTCTAAACAAAGTACTGACAGCAAACCTCAGACATCTGACGTGGATAAAAAAGCTATTGAAGAAAACGTAGAAACAAAACCCCTCAAACCAACTGCAGACGAAACTACGAAAATCAAAACTACAGATACAAAAACCCAAATGGGCAATGGAAAATCAACAGAAATCAAAACATCACAACAGGGTGTTCAATCAGAAAGTATAATTTCTCCTAAGCTACAAGAAAGCAACATAGGGGACGAGACCTCAGTAGTCAGGGATCCTAATATGCAATCAGATATGAAACCTCATGAAAATACTTTAAAGCCAGACATCGGCCAAGCACAAGAATCTTTACCGACAAATAGTAAACCTACTACAAACGAAGATAATAAAGTTCAAAAATCTGTACCGAAAGATACCCTTGCCGTTTACCAACAGCAGGATAGTAAAAATCAAAAGGCCAGTACTTCAGAAGGACTACCTCTAAATGATCAGAAGGAAAACAATTCCAAATCAATAAAAGAAGTACAAATAACTACAGAACACAACAAAGAGTTTTCAGAACAGAAAAGCAAGAAAGAGGCTTTCAAAGAACCAATACCAAATGAAAAACCAGGGAAATCATCACAGCAAGAAAACGTTGTACTAAAACAAGATAAAATACAAGATAACAAAACGACACAGAAGGAAGAAGTAAAAGATAAACCCCAAGTTAAAACTTCAAAGTCAAATGTACCTCTTAAAAAAAAATCATCCGACAAGCAACAAAGTACCAAACACAAAAAAGATGACAACATAAAGTCACAAAAATTATCATCTACAAGCGACTCAAAAAGTACAAATCAAGAGAAGAAACATGATGATAAAGTTCTAGATGCAGCAAAACAACAGAAGAAAGAAGTGAAAGAGACAACAAAGCAACAAAAGAATCACAAAGAAGATACCTTGAAAGAAATGAAACTACGATACCTGAAAAATGATCAAACAGAACCTAAAGGTATGTTTGTTAGTAAATGCTCTTTTTTTAATTTCTGGTTTTAAACATGACGCTGAAGAGAAGTGGTAGATGATTCTACATCTGACACAAGTAGATGTAGATCAATAAAGGATTGACTGATTATTGTTTGCTTAATATCCAATACCAAACATGTCCTGAATATTCAATACGAGAACAACTTTACAATAAATCAAATAGATCTGTTCTGCAAAGTGTGTGGTCTGGGATTAAACGTGGGAAATCTTGACTGCCACTGTAAAAAAAGGTGTGTTGAAAGGGACATGAATTTTGCCTTGCAACAGGCCACAAAGTGGTTCTTTAACGGACAGGGAACGTGTCATTCAGATTGGATTTGTTGTCCCTTATACATATTGCATAGCCAAAAGGTCCCCCTTCCATGAGCATGGGTTTAATGTCCTTATGAGAAATGTCTAAGTGACCATAATTCTATAACTTATACCCCAGTCTGGTGCAGAAAAGTTGGTACCGTCAATGTTATCGAATGTTAGGAATACTTATACTTATAAACATGTAAATAACTTATTTGGAAGATCGATTTATCGAATGGTCTATTCATTCGCAAATATCTTCTGTCAACTCAAAAGTATTGTACATCTTTCAAATTTAAAAATATTTTGTGTTTGAATTAGAAACTAAGGTAGACATTATAAGTCCAGATTTTTAAGATCCCACCCTGCAAAAATTGTCACTGTTGATGTTGTTCATATGCTTACCATGAATGCACTTTCTCCTACATCAAACCTATCAAGGTTGCTGATTCTTGTTATTGTTTTTATTACAGATTGTTATGACTATTATGTACAAGGATACAAACGAAATTCAATTTACAAAATAAAACCATATGGTCTTGGTAAACAAATGCAGGTATACTGTGACATGAAAGACGGTGGCTGGACATTGATACAGAAACGATCTGATGGTACTACTAAATTCTTCAGGGAGTGGGCAGAATACAAAAATGGCTTTGGAGGTAAGAATTATTCCAAAAATTGTCATTAATGAGTGGTTAATAGTTGCATTGTGTATAAAGTGTTATTCAATCATACTCGTTTGTTATGTCAGACATGTTGCTCATCAATGGTCCTTGACTGGAAAAATAAATATTCTTCATAATCATTCTATTGTGAACCTTCATTTACTTTACTGGTCTTAGTAATTTAGGGATAGGGTTCATTTATGGTTATTGTTAGGTTAGGGTTTGTTTAAGGTTAATGTTAGATTTACGAGTTAGGAACATGGTAAGGGTTAGAGGTAGTATGGTATAGCCCTTTATTGGTTGGGACCAACAGAGTGAAAAAAGGTCTTATTAATAAGGGATAATCAACAATTAAGTCTAATAATAATTTTTCTAAATATGCCCTTACCCAGCTTATTCTTTTTAGGGAAAGTCAGGATAAACTAATAAAAAAAGGCAGGACCAAATAGAGTGAAAAATAAAAAGGCAGGACGGAGATAACAACTAAAAAAAAAATGTAGGACAGAGATAACAACTAAAAAAAAATGCAGGACAAAATTTTTCATCCTTTATTTTTATAAGTCAAATGAGTAGCATGTACATTACAAACTCTTAACTAAATACAAAATTATACAGATGTTTTGTGTCACACAAAATTGTCTCAGCTAGACTTTGTGTATCACATGGTATCTACAGAAAGTAGGGTGTCATCCAAAAACTTTTGTAGGCCTAAAATGTTTCTGAATATATGTCACAGAATACAAACTGTTTGAATTTTGGTGTTACAGTGTTATGTCTTATATCAGTTGTTTTCTTCTATGGGATACATTATATAAACATGATAAATTGTTTAAAGGGGAGACTTTTACAATTGACATTATTCAGATCAAATACCAAGTCTATTCTTTTTTGAAAAAAGTTGACATACAGACACAATCAGGTTTTGATAAAGCATTAAAATCAAATTTGGTAACTAAGTGATGGAAAGCAGAGACATTTTTTTGAGAATAACTTGTATATTCGAACACAAAATGAATAAAAATACCTGTCCTTTCAAAAAGGAACATAACAATAAAGATTACACACACACCTTATATGAAATGAATAAGAAATTATCACCTAAGAAAATGACCTTCTTGTTCTTTAAAATCTGGGCTATTCAAATACTAGTATCTGTAATTCCTGCAGAGTACAGTAATTTCTTAGGATTGTATTTTAATATCGTTTGAAATTTTGAAGGATTGTATGGAGAGCACTGGTTAGGCAATGACTACATTCACTACCTCACAAACCAAGACAATTACAAACTAAGGATAGAACTAACAAATTGGGAGAAAACAAAAAAGTTTGCTGAGTATGATGTATTCAGGATTGATGACGAACAAGAAGGATATAAACTGACAATAAGTGGGTATACTGGAGATGCTGGGGATGGAATGGCAAAACATAATGGTCATAAATTCTCTACCAAGAATGTGGACAATGACAAAGTAGTGAAAGAATTTGGGGGTAGTTGTGCCAACCGATTTAGTGGAGCCTGGTGGTATTACAAATGTTATATGTCAAATTTGAATGGTCTCTATTATAGAAATGGACAAATCCCACCAAAAATGTTTGATGGTATAACATGGAAGCCGTGGACAGGATCCAATTATTCATTACGTTCAGTGGAAATGAAAATTAGACCATATTTAGCAAAAGATAAATAAATGAAGTGCATCTTATCAAATAATCTAAAAATGCATTAAAAGCAAGCTTCCCAAGGGCTAAAATCAAAAAGGCACATGTTTTGCAATGGCATTCATCACAAGAAAATTATATAGGGCTTTTCCAGAACCCGTTTCCTCTTCCCGCCAAACAAAACAAAAAAAACTGAAGAGAAAAGCAATAGCTACTGTTAATAATGCTTAAATTATGAACAATTTTCTAGGATTAAAAATATTCAATGAAAAATGGGTTACTAACAAATGATATGTTCCAGATTTAGGGTACATCTGGAAAAGGGCTGGCTCCAACCTAATTTTCTTCAATTTGTATCATGTGATTAAAAAAAATCTCATGAAAAGTATGTGGGCTCCTGCCATCAGAACAACCCCATACCCTTTTTTTTTGGATCCAACAATACATCACATCATGTATAAATGTTTGAATTATCTATAGCATAAAATTTTTAATATTATCATAAATTTACATATGTTCTTAATCTTATTATATAGGAAAGGCTATTTAGAAATTTATTTATAAATAAAGCAAATTTAAATCTTGCCAAAATATAGTTTCCACATGAACTTCCGTCACATTATTTAAAATGTTTACAGATTTTAAAAAATGACTAGAAAGTCATTCACTTTATCACAAACAGATGGAGTTTATTAGTAAGAGTAGTAATTTGGTGCCATGTATTTCCAATTTATTTAAGGTCTTATTTATAATGTACTTAATATAGATTCAATGTCTTTCATGTCATGCATATTGATGGAGATGGTGCAATGTTAGAAATTTATTTTTCACATAATCATTCACATTTTTGTGTATTTCATATAGCCAGTATTTTTTTTACCATTCCGCTGGTGATTTCAATCATTTTAAATGTTGCCTTTAAAAAAAAGCAAAATTTACAGACAATATATACAATATATATATATATATATATATAAATGTCTAAGAATATAACTTAAACACGCTAATTAATACATTAAAAGTTCTATTAGATTTTAAATAGAAATACGCAATATTTCGCTAAACAAATTAGCTTCATCAGGCGTGTGCATCTCTCAAGGTGAAATCGGATGCATGACAAAAAATATTTTGTAGCTCAAACTACACAGAATTTTAGTAAAAGTTTAACATATTAATTGATGTTCTATAAAAAAATATGTTTGTAGCTACAACTACATAAAGTTGGAGTAAAAGTTTAACATATTTATTGATGTTCGATAAATTGTATGAATTTCTATAAATTAATTTGTATGATTTCAAGATTGTTATTTAGATCCGTTTTAAATCTTTTTCGTCTCTCTCATTGAGTCCATCAGGTTCAAGAGTTCGTAACTGGTGCATCCAAAATCCTCTCTTTTTGTCTTCCTTGTGTATCCCAATTTTGGTTTTCTCAATGATTTGAAATGTGACGTTTTCAAAATCATGCCCTGCTCTTAAAAGATGTCTTGTGATTGGGCAGTTTCTTTCTTTTGTATAAAATGACCGATGGTTATTTAGTCGGATGTTAAATGATGTTTCTGTTTCACCAACATATTGCAACTTGCAAGTTCCACACGTTAGAACATAAATACAATTTTGCGTTTTGCAATTTGATGTTATAAATATGTTGTATTTTTCTTTGTGACTGTGCTGACGAATTGGGTTTCGATGTTAGCGACTTTGCAGCACTTACAATTGCCCTTCCGCATGGTTTATAACCTCCTATTGTCGATATCTCTTGTTTAGATAATTTGGATGTTACTAAAATATCTTTGAGGTTTTTGGGTCTACGGTAAGCCATGACGGGAGGTGATGGAAAAATCTCTTTTAAGGAAGGATCATTTTCAATAAGACGCCAGTGTTTGTGGACAATAGATGAAAGATTTGTCAGGTCAGGATGAAAGCTGACAACAAATGGAATTTTATTTGTCTGGGCCGTCTTCTCTTTGTATTCAAGTAGGTTTGTTCGGTCTTTTTCTTTTGCTTTATCGAAAGCTTCTGAAATATTTTTGTTCTTATAACCTCTTGATTTAAGTTGCTGTCTGAGTTGTCCCAAACGGTGGTTTAGTTTTGATTCCGATGAACAAATCCGTTTTAACCTGATGGCTTGGCTGTACGGGATGCTCCGGGAACAGTGTTTTGGGTGACAACTCTTCGGAGAGAGAAATTGGTGTTTATCAGTTTTTTTGGTGTGAAGGTCGGTTGTCATGACTCCGTTTTCTAAAGTTATGGTGGTGTCGAGAAACGCAATTTTCTCATTTGAAACTTCAGATGTGAACTTTATAGATTGATGACAGTTATTACAGAAATCAAGAAATTCTTGCAGACGTTCTGCAGTTTCGTTCCATTTGATGTCGATGTCATCAATATAACGGAGCCAAGACAAGGGTTTGTATGGTACACTCGAAAGGATGCGTTCTTCGAGATTCCCCATGAAAATGTTGGCAAAAGAAGGTGCCATTTTGTTCCCATGCTGGTACCGTCAATCTGCAAGTAGTGCTGGTCGTTGAATACAAAATTGTTGTTTTCGAGCACTAGTTTTAGCAACTGAACCAGACAGTCTGTTGGGGATGTTTATCCTTACGATTGTTCCATACTTGTTCACAAGCGGCTACTCCTTCATTTTTCGGAATATTGGTGTATAAAGAAGACACATCCATCGATACCAAAATTGTGTTGTTTGGTAGGGATTTAATGAATCCATTTTCTTCAAGTAATCTGTTGTATCTTGAATGTAGGATGGCATTGTTCTAACATGTGGTCTAAGATGGTAATCCACGAATTCAGATATTTTTCGGTTGGATGGCCATTGGCAGATACTATCGGTCTTCCGGAATCCTTCTTTATGCAGTTTTGGGAGCAAGTAAAACGACCGGCTGTGCAGGTTTCATCAGGGCGTAGGTAGTCGTACGTGTCGTCATCTATGTGTTTATTGTCGTTCATATCTGAAAGGACCTCATTAATGTGTTTGCTTATTTCTTTTGTAGGATCACATTCTAATTGTTTGTAAAATTTTGTGTTTGAAAGCTGACGATTCCTTCTTCAATCTTACAATCGTAAGGATAAACATCCCCAACAGACTGTCTGGTTCAGTTGCTAAAACTAGTGCTCGAAAACAACAATTTTGTATTCAACGACCAGCACTACTTGCAGATTGACGGTACCAGCATGGGAACAAAATGGCACCTTCTTTTGCCAACATTTTCATGGGGAATCTCGAAGAACGCATCCTTTCGAGTGTACCATACAAACCCTTGTCTTGGCTCCGTTATATTGATGACATCGACATCAAATGGAACGAAACTGCAGAACGTCTGCAAGAATTTCTTGATTTCTGTAATAACTGTCATCAATCTATAAAGTTCACATCTGAAGTTTCAAATGAGAAAATTGCGTTTCTCGACACCACCATAACTTTAGAAAACGGAGTCATGAAAACCGACCTTCACACCAAAAACTGATAAACACCAATTTCTCTCTCCGAAGAGTTGTCACCCAAAACACTGTTCCCGGAGCATCCTGTACAGCCAAGCCATCAGGTTAAAACGGATTTGTTCATCGGAATCAAAACTAATCCACCGTTTGGGACAACTCAGACAGCAACTTAAATCAAGAGGTTATAAGAACAAAAATATTTCAGAAGCTTTCGATAAAGCAAAAGAAAAGACCGAACAAACCTACTTGAATACAAAGAGAAGACGGCCCAGACAAATAAAATTCCATTTGTTGTCAGCTTTCATCCTGACCTGACAAATCTTTCATCTATTGTCCACAAACACTGGCGTCTTATTGAAAATGATCCTTCCTTAAAGAGATTTTTCCATCACCTCCGTCATGGCTTACCGTAGACCCAAAACCTCAAAGATATTTTAGTAACATCCAAATTATCTAAACAAGAGATATCGACAATAGGAGGTTATAAACCATGCGGAAGGGGCAATTGTAAGTGCTGCAAAGTCGCTAACATCGAAACCCAATTCGTCAGCACAGTCACAAAGAAAAATACAACATATTTATAACATCAAATTGCAAAACGCAAAATTGTATTTATGTTCTAACGTGTGGAACTTGCAAGTTGCAATATGTTGGTGAAACAGAAACATCATTTAACATCCGACTAAATAACCATCGGTCATTTTATACAAAAGAAAGAAACTGCCCAATCACAAGACATCTTTTAAGAGCAGGGCATGATTTTGAAAACGTCACATTTCAAATCATTGAGAAAACCAAAATTGGGATACACAAGGAAGACAAAAAGAGAGGGATTTTGGATGCACCAGTTACGAACTCTTGAACCTGATGGACTCAATGAGAGAGACGAAAAAGATTTAAAACGGATCTAAATAACAATCTTGAAATCATACAAATTAATTTATAGAAATTCATACAATTTATCGAACATCAATAAATATGTTAAACTTTACTCCAACTTTATGTAGTTGTAGCTACAAACATATTTTTTATAGAACATCAATTAATATGTTAAACTTTTACTAAAATTCTGTGTAGTTTGAGCTACAAAATATTTTTTGTCATGCATCCGATTTCACCTTGAGAGATGCACACGCCTGATGAAGCTAATTTGTTTAGCGAAATATTGCGTATTTCTATTTAAAATCTAATAGAACTTTTAATGTATTAATTAGCGTGTTTAAGTTATATTCTTAGACATTTATATAATTTTAATTCAGTAACTGTATCAGTTTATTTTCACAAACTGATCCACGCCTAAATAGATTGAATGTTGATTGTTGCTATTTTTAGACATTATATATATATATATATATATATATATAACAAAAGGTTTCATATTTAGATTGCTACATCCAAATTCATTTAAATGTGCAAATTTTTCTTGAGATAGGTCATGTTAATCTTAATTTACCTGGGTATTCAAATCCATATTGTACTATAGAAACAGTTTTCTTCATGATACTTTAAATCTAGATTTACCAAAGTTCAGCCTGAACCTATTCTTGAATATCTGATGTTTTTTTGTAAAGGCTCTTCTTAAAATTAAATTGGGTTGACCAATTGCAAGAAAATTGTCCAACATTAATGTAATTTTAGAGGCAAAATTTCAATAAAATATATATTCCAATTTTAATTGCAATCATTTTGTTTAATTAAATCAGTGTTTTAATACAGTAACTGTAGTTACTGTACAAATGATACTTAAAGCAATTGATAAAAAGTATTGCTTTTATTTTATACAATGTATGAAATTCTTCATTTGTATTATTTAGTAGATAGTTCTTACATATGTTGTACTGTAACATCAGTCATTTCACATGTTGAAGTAATCAGTAGAAATAAAATTTGTGATACATATTTTATTCACTGTTCTCTATGTTTTTACTGTTTTTAATTCTGTTTCTTATCCTAAGAAGTACGAGTAAAACTGTAACTGTATGCTGAAAAATTTGTCTTTCAATACATTATTATTTTATCTTATTTTTTTATCAGTATTGTTGCACAAATCTTTAAATTTGCTTATTTTTTTCCTGTCCTTGTAGAAATTGTCATTTAAAGACAAGTAAGCTGATAATTATATTTATACATAAACAGGATAACAGGAATCATGACAAATATGAGACAGTACTACAGAACACACCAAGCCATAACAACTGACTCCTCCGCAAATACAAAGACAAAAAAACAACACATGGTCCAGACTTGGTTCAGACACACAATGTTGTGGGGTTAATAGTTATCAAAGGAACCAGGCTTATAATTTGATACGCCAGATGCGCATTTTGTCTACATAAGACTCTTCAGTGACGCTCGATCAAAATAGTTAAAAAGACAAAACAAGTACAAAGTTGAAGAGCATTGAGGACCCAAAATTCCAAAAAGTTGTGCCAAATAGGGCTTAGGTAATCTATGCCTTGGATAAGAAAATCCTTAGTATTTCGAATAGTTCATACTTTTGCAAACAGTAAATTTATAAAAATGACCATATAATTGATATTCATGTCAACACTGAAGTTAAACCAGTTTTACATGCACACAAACCTCACCCTTTTCCTATTTATAACAATAAGGAGATGTGGTATGATTGCCAATGAGACAACTCCCCACCAGAGATCAAATGACATAGAAGTTTACAACTATAGGTCACTGTACGGCCTTCAACAATGAGCAAAACCCTTACCGCATAGTCAGCTATAAAAAGCCCTGAAATGAAAAATGCAAAACAATTCAAACCAGAAAACTAACAGCTTGATTTATGTACAAAACAAATATGATACATACAGCAACAAATGACAGTCACTGAATAAAAGACTTGGGCCAGGCACGTACAGAATGTGGCGGGGTTAAACTAGTTTGTTGTGCCAAACCCATACTAGACCATATGTTGACAAAAATACAAACAAGAGGCTCCTAACACTCTGTATCGCTCACCCATCTAAAACATATCTTGTTTTGTTGATCATTTTTACTGTTTACAGTTCTTACCTAACTATTATTGTTTTCGAGATAATAGACAAAAATTAAAGAAACTAGTCAAAAATCATCATTAAAGGGGCATTAGCTGTCAAATTCATATTCACCAATTTGACTCAAATTCTCATATTTGATTTATAACATACTAAAACGTATCCAAATAATAAAAAGTCTAAAATAAACAATTTACGATGCATGGACTCGATAATATGTATCAGCATTTTGGGTGTATTTTAGTCTAGGTGCCACCTAATTAACCATCGAGGTGACCTCTGAAGACTGTCGACGGTCATACAACCCGATATAAACATAAACATAGATATAAATAGATAGCAAACTTGCGCAATTGGATTTTTCTAGGTCTGTTTGATTTCATATTATAGGTTTAAAAACTATGTTAATAATCGTTTTTACCTGTATAAGAATGAGTTTTTGTAGATCGAATCAGACAACCAAATGGTTTACCCTTGTTTCACTTCCAATGTTGACATTCTTTTCTTTTTAATAGCTGAACACAACTAGTTCATGCGTAACCCATCTCTAGCTAAGGGGTTCAATTGAAACTCACATGAATATGGATTTAATGAGGTCGAATTATTCACTTGCAAGTGAATAATTCATTAGTGATGTTTCTTTGCTTATTCTGACAAAACTGTACCAAACTGGCTGCTAAAAGTGAATTATTATATCACTTTTTCACTTTCATTAATGATTGAAGAAAAAAAAAATCATATTTTATTTTTTTCTATATCTCATAGCTACCGGTAATGCCCCTTTAAAGGGACATAAACTTTTATAAATGTGTCATCCAATGGTTTCGGTCATACTAGCATTTTTGTAGATCTTATATTGCTGATCATTTTTCCTGTCTACAGTTTCTACCTATCTATAATTGGATAATAGGCAATAAATGGAATATTAGTGAAAAAAAATCATCATTTAATGGCAATAACTCCTATTTAGATTGATCCAATGATTTCAATAAAAATTGGTGTTTTGTAGCTCTTGTATTGATGATAAATTTTTTCTGTTTATAAATTCTATCGATCTATTTTAGTTTTCAAGATAATAGGCAAAAACTGAAAAATCATAAAAGATATAATAGTGTTATGTAAGGGCAATAACTCCTTTAAGGAGTCATTCCAATGTTTTTGGTCATATAGCCATTTATGTAGGTCTTGTATCTATAATTATATCTAACTTATGTCTATTTTTGTGTTTGTTTAATTGTACTGTACTTGAATCAAACTTGTTGTAACTCAGAGCCTAATCCTTCTGCGCTTTAAAGAGAAATTATGTTGTTTTTTTTAAAATGCAATTTGTTTATGAGTGTTAGTAATTTTTTAAGTTTATGTTGGATCTGATCATAAAATACTCATCTGCTTAACGCTGATCTCTTACTATTGTAGGAAAGTTAACTATACCATTTTTTAATCATGTTTTGTCATGGAACTTTACCATTTGGCAATAGTTATGAAACTTTGTTCATTTAAAGAACAGATTTTATGGTGAACAACAGACCGGTATTTCTGAAAATCATATAGGTACATTAATTTGCTTCAGTGTGTTTTATGTAAGTGACAATATGAAAACTGTATATACTTATGAATGTATGTACACATTCTTACTATCTGCTTTTCAGTCAACGAATTATTTTTTACAATAAAACCTGCCAATTATTTTACTTATCATACTTAGCAGTTTATTGCATAATATAAAATGGTTGTAAATGTACATGTTATTTATTATTAAACAAACTTTTATACAAACATGTGTTTGATTTAAAAATAAATGTGGATTGTGGACGCATGTGGACACAGATGATGCCCCCGCTTGCATATCATATAGTAATAAAGGGACATAACTGAAGAACGGTAAAAGTGACGCTACCCAAATTTGAACTTGATCTGAGTTTTGTGGTAATAAGCATTGTATATAAGTCTCATAACATTTGGTTGAGGCTAACTTAAGTAGAGAACAGAAACTAAAAATTCAGCAATTTTTCTATTTGTAAAGACTCTAGAATGGTTGTGTATATGTTTTATAACATTTGGTTGAGACAAACTAAAGTAAGAGAACGGAAACAAAAAAGTTCACCAAGTTTTATGTTTATAAAGGGACATAACTCAAGAATGGTAGAAGTGACGCCACCAAATTTCGTACTTAATCTGTATTATGTAGTAATAAGCATTGTGTATAAGTTTCATAACATGTGGTTGAGGCAAACTAAAGTTAGAGAATGGAAACGAAAAATTCAGCAATTTTTTTCATTTGTAAAGGGGCATAACCCTAGAATGGTAATCAAACAGCTTGTAAGCACTGAATGGTAAAGATTGCTTTAATTTATCAGTAGGAAGTAAAATTGAATATTGCATTGTATAAAGCATTAGTTGTTGTTGATTCAACTACCAATATGTACAAAGAAAGATAACTCCAATTTTCAAAGAAGACTGAAATATTTTTAGGAATGAAGGGTAAAAATTGCTTTAATTTATCAGTGGAAGGCAAAATTAAACATTGCATTGTATAAAGCATTGATTGTAGTTGATTCAACTAATCATGTACAAAGGAAGATAACTCCAATTTTAAAAATTACTTGATATTGAGAAAAAAAAATGAAAAACTTAGCAATTTTTCCATTTGTAAAGGGGCATAACTCTAGAACGGTAAAAGTGACACCACCAAAATTCAAACTTGATCTGTATTTAGTGGTAATAAGCATTGTGTATAAGTTTCATAACATTTGGTTGAGGCAAACTAAAGTAAGAGAACGGAAACCAACTTAGGGGCGTACGTACAGACGGACAAGGGTAAAACTTAATGCCCCCTCCGTTACGGCGGGGGCATAAAAAAAAAACTGGGCTTCCTTTAGGACAGAGATCCATATTGATTAATTTTATCTGTGAGTGGTATAAGCACAACACAAAACAGATCTTTTCATTCAGTATTACAGATTATTTCTAACAGAAGCAAGTTTTAGAGCTATTTTCCTAATGCTTGTAGTTTTAAGGTTTGGTTGACTTGCTTGCTTTGGTTGTATAAATGTTTGCTCAAGCATTGTAATTAAGATTGACATCTGCAATCAATAGATAGGCTGGGCTTCAGCAGCGTGTATTCATTATACTTAGTGTTTTAGTTTTAACAAAGGACTCTAAAATTATCATAAAATCAATCTAAGTGTAAGGGGATTATGCATGTAACAGGCATGCACAATTACATTCATGGAGCAATAACATATTTTAAACATGGAATATTAAATTCACTGAAATAAATTCTTTTAGTTTTAACTATCTTAAAATGGATTGGATATTGCCACCTGCATAACAAACAATGAATAACAATTTTACAATAACAAATTTTTTTGTATATCATCTTTTTCCAAATATAAGCTTATTTTTTATTGTTTTGGGTACATGTCGTATTGTAAGAGAGATTCTGGTTTTCCGAGAAAGAGTTTCTCCAATACTTATTCCTTCACATTGACTCAAATTAACCACTTTGTCTGTCACATGATCAGTAGTCCTGTCTTCTATTCCGTGTAAAAATGTTTTATACATATCATCACATACTAATATTAAACTTCTTGGCTGTAGTAAGACTGATGTTAAGTACCTGTCTTGAAATGATGTTGAATCCTGAAATAAAAAATAATATAACTGACTTGCCAATGTGATTTATCAATCTGCTAAACATCCCTTAAAGGCTTTTTGCATTGAAAAAATTTTGTTGATAGGATCTTATTATACATTATATACTCATTGTTAGTCTGTGGAGAAAAGACTGTCTATGCTTTGTTGTGAAAGAACTGTCATTCTTGAATGTACTTTTAGTTATGTTGTCAGAAATTCAGGGTTCCCTTAGCCTTTGTTTTGTGCAAAGAAACGTTGCTTTAAATTCCATAAGGATTTGTTAACCATAGCAAAGGTTATTGTGAAACAAAACATTGTTGAGATTGAGAATGCCACTGATAAACACAACAATATTTCCATAACACAATAACACTGCATAAATTTGTACAGTATAAAAGGAACAAAAAACAGACAAACAAAGCTAAACTAATGTCTATACTACTTTCCTTAATCATGTGAATATCATCCCCATACACTATGCAAAATTAGCTAGGTAAATGGCCCAAATCAATTAAATAAGATTTCTCAAGAAAGGATGTACTCAGGACAATGTGCCCTGATATATAAGTATATTGTTTTGAATTTCTAACAAAAGACTAATGTATCTGTAAAAAAAAATTAAAGCATTAAACAAGCTTGTAAGTAGAATGGATCACACTGCACCAATATATATGAAAGGTCATCTACATACAAGAATCCTTATACTTAATTAGGTGCTTTTATTTGCTGTTCTTTATTTGACAGTTGTACAAATAAACATAATCATACTTGAGTATCCTCAGATATTGGTCTGTAGAAATCCAAAAAAGTGTGAGATCCTAAACTGATTGTGGAAACTACAGGATAAAATAATGGTCCATCTTCATGTGGCTAAAAAAAAAATGATGTGGCAAGTCAACATGGATATAAGCTCATATTTACATGAAAGAATCTAAATGTAATTGATCTGGTTATCCCATTGTTTGGTAATTTGCATAATTTAAGAAATTAAAAACTGTTAAACCATAGGTAATCTGTAATGACAAAAGAAATTCGTAAGGGTTCCGTGGAACCCAGTGTCTCGCCTACTTTTTCTGTAAATCGCAGGCTCAACAAAAATGAGGAAGTAAATCAATAAAAATATTCCTCCTGATACTATCTTTTGATTGTAAGAAGCTTCTGTCCAAGTTTGGTAAAAATCCAGGATAGTTTATGACTCTAATAAATGTTTAAAAACTTTAACTGCAGACTGAATGTAATGTTAACTGGAAGAAAACAAAATTTCCTTCTAGATACTAGCATTTGATCATAAACAAGCTTCTGTCCAAGTTTGGTACAAATCCAAAATAGTATAAGAAAGTTATTAAAATTTTAAAAAGTTTAACCACAGAGTGAATGTGTTGTTTCCTGGCAGAAAATCTAAGTCCATTTAAAAGTAAAATACGGAAAAAACGGATTTATTTTTTTACAAAATTTCCTTCTAGATACTAAGCTTTTAAATTGATCATATACAAGCTTAATTCTGTCCAAGTTTGGTACAAATCCAAAATAGTACCGGTATAAGAAAGTTGTTAAAATTTTAAAAACTTTAACCACAGAGTGAATGTGTTGTTTCCTGGCAGAAAATCTAAGTCCATTTAAAACTAAATTAAGGAAAAAATGGATTTATTTTTTTACAAAATTTATTTCTGGAACTATCTTATGATCATAAACAAGCTTTGCCCAAGTTTGGTACAAACCCAGGATAGTTTAAGAAAGTTATTAAAATTTTAAAACTTTAACCACAGAGTGAATGTAATATTTCCCAGCAAAAACCTATAAGTCCATTTATAAGTAAAATATGGAAAAATTGAATTTTATTTTTACAAAATTTACTTCTGGATACTATCTTATGAACATAAACAAGCTTCTGTCCAAGCTTGGTACAACCCAGGATAGTTTCAGTAAGTTATTAAAATTTTAAAAACTTTAACCACAGAGTGAATGTAATATTTCCCAGCAGAAAAACTAAGTCCATTTATAAGTAAAATACGGAAAAAATTGAATTTTATTTTTACAAAATTTACTTCTGGATACTATCTTATGATCATAAACAAGCTTCTGTCCAAGCTTGGTAGAAATCCAGGATAGTTTAAGAAAGTTATTAAAATTTCAAAAACTTTAACCACAGAGTGAATATTTGTAGACGCCGCCGACGAAGATGATGCCGACGGAATGTAGGATCGCTATGTCTCGCTTTTTCGACTTAAGTCGAAGGCTCAACAAAAATTCTATAAACCCAATGTAATCATCAAAATTGTGATTTGAGGTCATTATGACTTCATCTGGTAGAAATAAGCTCATAATGATGAGCAAATGGATACAAATACTAAGAAGATTTCATTCAAACAGTATACATGTATGAATGATAATTAATATTAAGAACTAAACCGAAGTAAGTGAACCTAGAAATTTATGACAGATAATCTTCTTTTGTTGGAAGCAATCTGGCTATTTTGTGTATTTACACTTTTATTAGACTGAAGGTCATTTAGTTTCCAAATAGTCGTATTAGAATTATTCTAAGTCAATTATGCATGAAATGTAGGTAAGAATGATCCATTTTTGAATGGAGGCTATGTATAATCCCCCTAATGCAATTTTACAACAAGCTGTATGATTGTGAGATGCTTAGGTATAGAGAACATAACTTGGATGTAAAACTTACCCTTAGTTTGGGTATTAGACTGTTACACTTACTTTTGTATTCTTACACCATTAAACATGCATGTTAGTCGATGTGTGTGTGTGCTGGTAAAGATGTTTGACCTTGCCACATTTTTGTGTCTCTCTGAAGTCAGGAACTTGTGATTAAGTGGTTGTCGTTGGTTGATATCTGCCATATTTGTTTTTCGTCTATTGTTTTTATCATAAATAAGTCTGTTGGTTTTCTCTTTTAAATTGTTTTACATATCATGCCAGGTTTTTTTTATAGCTTACTGTAGGGTATGGGTTTTACTCATTGTTGAAGGCCATAGTCAGTGTCTAGTAGTTGTTAACACCCTTTTCCATTTGGTCCCTGGTGGATAGTAATGTCTTGTTGACAATCATACCCAATTTTATTATGATTATAGGAAACATAAGTTGACAGTTTTTGAGACAAAACAGTTTACTACATGTATCAAAGAAACTTAATGTTGATAAAATAAACCATGAAAACATGATCTAAGTCAGGTGGTCACTGTCAGATGAATATATATATACTATACACTTTGATTCTTTACACCAAATTTAGTTTTCCTTATATTCAATGTCACTGAGAATCTATATATATATTTAAACCTTAGCACAAAATTAAAACATTGGTCACTTCTGTTCATGCTTCTGCCAGATAATTGCCACAATCAACAAACTGATTATACTGCAATGGATATGGTGCACATACTGAAACACCCTCTCCCCTAAAATATTTGAATTTAATTCAGCTTTGTAATCAAGGCTTTAAAGACCTCCACTGACGGTGCTGATAAAACCCCAGGAGGAAGAGCGTTCCAATTTGGTTGGTTCTTGGGAAGAACCACATGATGCCGATGGTAACTGGAAGCATTTGTCATGCATATTTCTCGACAGTCGTTTTGGTGGTATTAGAAAACCTTCCTTAGATATGACCATTTTGTTGATCTCTATTTTGTAGAGCATGGTGAGTCTCGTTTCTTTTCTTATTTGTTCTAGTGATGTCAATTTAAGGTGTTGGAGCACAATTGAGTGGTTATGATGTTTGTTGGATACATAACAAGCTCCTCTTCTTTGGAACCATGTAAATGAGATTAAGATAATATGACCCCTATCAGACTTACAAGTAGTCACCTTACAACTACTCTAGACTTAATGTAATTGACCTATTTCATATTTGGAAGTAATTTAGAAACTCACATAAGCATGAAAAATTCAGTTTACAATCATTTTACAGACTTACTTTTATTGGCATATAACTAAAAGTAACTTAAAAAAATTTGTTGCATAAAGAAACAATAAATAATTCAAAAAATAAATCCATTCAATATTTCTTATTTCCTAAGGGATAATAAATAAAACAGATTAAGGAGGCAATTCGTTTACATCTATATGTTGTGGATATTTTCATTTTTGAAGAAAATGTCCAGAAATAAAAAATTAACATTAAAAAAATTTTTGAATTTCATTCTTTGTATCTTTTACAACAGGTTTTTTCTCCTCCAAATATTTAGAATCTTAAAAATAAAGTTTAGTTATTATAAAAATATTGAAAATAATACACAACAACAGAATTTGTTTTTCTCATTGTTTTAAGATCTATTCAATAAAATCTCTTTGAAACATATAAATGTGACTTGCTGAATGATGTTATGAATAACTTAAAATTGACTGAACTTCCCTGAAATTTGTGTTTCAATCATGAAGACAAGAATGCATAAGTAAATTAAATGCTCTACAGGGTGCAGCTTGATGTGACCGCAAAGGTTGAACCCTGAACAGTTGGGGCAAGTATGGACAAAACATTCAAGCTTGATACAGTTCTGAATTTGGATTGTGATTAAATATTTGACACACCAAAGGCTTCTGACACAGAATAAATGAGGTCTAAGAACTTAAAAATTTGAAATTGAATTTTACCTATTATGGTCCAAAATCTAAATACATAGTTAGATTCAACATACCAGTATAAAAGAACCCCAGGAATTCAATTTTTGATGAAATCAAACAAAGATTAATTTTGAACCCTTTTGACATCAATGTGGACCAATTTTAAAACGGGGCCCAAAATATAAATACATGGTTAGATTCAGTATATCAAAGAACCCCATATATTCAATTTTTGTTGAAAACTAACAAAGTTTAATTTTAGACCCCATTTTGGACCAACTTGAAAACTGGGCCCAAAATCAAAAATCTAAATACATGTTTAGATTCAGCATATCAAAGATCCCCAAGAATTACATTTTTGTTAAAATCAAACTAAAGTTTAATTTTGGACCTGTTAGACCTTAATGTTGACCAATTTAAAAACTAGGCCCAAAAATCCAAAATATAAATACACTGTTAGATTAAGCATATCAAAGAACCCCAAGAATTCATTTTTTTTTTAAATCAAACAAAGTTTAATTTTGGACCCTATGGACCAATTTAAAAACAGGGCTCAAAATCCAAAATCTAAATACATGGTTGAATTCAGCATACTAAAAAACCCCAAGATTTCAAGACTTTGAATTAAACCCCATTAAAGTTGTTCAAGAAATAAACAGTTTATACAAAGTATTAGAAAAGTGTTGTTTTTGGCCAATAATTCCTAAACAGTTGAGACAATAACCCACAAAATCAATCCCAACCTTCCTTTTGTAGTATGGAACCTTGTGGTACATTTGCATAGAGATTGATAGACTTATACTCAAGTTAATGCCTGGAAACCAAATTTCTTCGGACATCGACAATAGTGACATTGATTATACGGCTGCAAATTTTGGCAGTCTAACAAAAAGTAACTTTTGCATTAAGCTTTATGAAATAGCAAAGATTAATTTTGTCCTACTCATGTAAAAAATGTTTTCACAACTTCAAAGTTTGATGATTGTAGATTTATAAATACAAAGCATAACATTTCACATAAATATTGAATAATACTGAGATTACTGACCATGATTCCTTGTCCTGCTTCATATTCATTCACAAGTACATGGTTTGGTAAACAGTCTCCAAATATTCCAAGTGTACCAATCTTGTCTATATAAGTTTTTAACCACTTAAAAAAATATCGAATATTTTTATAAATTAGGCATTAAAACTCATGCTTAACTTGAGTTACCTCTTTTGACCAAAAGGATTTTGTGGAAAATGAGAATCAAATCAAATATAATGGGATAAACATGTCATCTAAGAAAATTTTGAATCTTTGCAAATCAAACATGAACTGTGCCTAGAATAAAGAAAAATTAAACATTTTGATCACATGTGATTGTATCTTTATAATAATGGTTTTGTTGTCTATATTATTGCTACAGTAGGATCAATAGATCTTCTAGGGATGGTTAGTCCTTCAGCTACAACTAGTTCAGTATTCAGTACTTACTAAGCTCTGCTTTAATATTGTATATACAACTGTGTAAAATTAATCAAAAATGTATCTTCAGATAGCTGAGGAATTGAAAACTTTGATACAGTATGTGTAGACAAAAAAAATTGAACCACCATGAAAGATTGTCTGGTGCTGTAATTAATTAAAGAATTATAGTAATGGCACAAACTAATTATGGCTTACCTGTGGTATATCCTCAGCTACCATACCTTTGGGATGTGGTAACCCTCCTGAAACAGAGTATACATTCTTTTAGCACAGAATTTCCTGTACCATCCAAAGACCCCCAAATCAGTAAGTTTTTCCCTTGCGTTGCGCTGTGCAGTTACCAAAGTTAAGGTGACTGTATACAGAAAATCTGTTGGCAAATTAGGGTATTGGGAGGCAATAAACTAAGAGTAGTACATTTTTAAAGAATTGGATAAAAAAGGATTTTCTTTCAAATAAAAGTCTATGTATACATGTCTTATAGCAAAAATATCATTTTAAGTCTGTTTTTTTGTGATATCCATTTTACGTGACTCTGTGCGTATGTATTCTGTCATTCTTTGAACGACAAAATTATTTTATTCATTAATATCACTTTTACTGTTAAGTCTGTTTTTTGTGATATACATTTGACGTGACTCTGACTTATATATCCCGTCATAATTTGAACCACACTATTATTTTATTTATTAATATTACTTTTACTGCTAAGTCTGTTTTTTGTGATATCCATTTTACGTGACTCTGTATTTATGTATCTCTTTATACCTTGAACGACAAAATTATTTTATGTCTACCTGTGCGAATTTCAAACGCGCGATTTTACGCCAGTACTTAAAACCTTCCATCCTTTATAGGTGGATTTTACATAGATAAATAAAATCGTATGATATAAGCATAATGAGGATGTTAAATTTGATGTATGCCCCTTTTTGTGCTTCTTCGTAACATTTGTTTGTTTTTATAGTGATTAAGATGATAACACAATGTTGACTGCTGTAACCCTATTTTTGACATTTTTACCAATTGTGTCTGTTTGTTTTGTTCACGCATCGTTGTCAATATAATGGAATTTGATACGACTGTCATACAAGTGAGAGGTTTGGCTAGCCATAAAACCAGGTTCAATCCACCATTTTCTACATAAGAAAATGCCTGTACCAAGTCAGGAATATGACAGTTGTTATCCATTCGTTTGATGTGTTTGAACTTTTGATTTTGCCATTTGATTGAGGACTTTCCTTTTTGAATTTTCCTCGGAGTTCAGTATTTTTGTGATTTTACTTTTTAAGTATATAAAACATTTTCAACTTTTTGGTTAAATTTGAAGTATCATATGACTTTAATGTCTTGGAAATGATGCAGAGTGACGTCAATAGCTAACATTTAGACCAGGTGAGGTAAACAGTATCAAACTTGAGTGGTATTATATTTAGCCAAGCCTTGCTTTTGAACTTTTTCCATGTATATGATCTATGCTTCTTAAGTCAACAAAAGTTTTCCTGAAATTACCCCAGTTTTGTAATCTTCGATTAGATAATTGTGTCCATTTTGGTTTTGGAGCTGCATACACACTGTTCATTAACCTTTGTTCTTCTTCAGGAGTAATAAATTCTGGAATGTAATATATTGTAGGTGGTGCCTGTGGAATATAGAATAGAATTAAAAACAATATGTTAAGTCTTTATTTTTTGTGTACAAAAACTACATGAATTATTGATAAGGGTAACACATGAAAAATTTAACAAAAAACTAAGAAATAAATGAAATTGTGTAAATTCAATTGTATTTTCAAATTTTTATCAGAAACTCTAAATGTCAGTTTACAAATTGCTTCGATCACAATTGATTAATTAAGCATGTTAAGCTAATGAATCATATACAACTGTCAATTTCAAATTAATTACTCTGATCTCTTTGAAATCAAATCAATTAATTGTTTATAACAGCCACATCTACATTGTGCACATGAAAAAAAAAAAGATTTAACTTGCATATCTAGAATAATTGTCACAAATGTTTCAAATAATTACTATTGAAGTGACTAACTATATTGTGTATGTTTTGGGGATTTTTGGGGATAAATTTATAGGCCTGAAATAAACACATGAATTTATATACTCAAATGACATTTACTATTAAAAATGAAGGGTGGAAGGACTCTGTGAAGCTCATGTTGATTGTTGATTGTAGATATGTGGTGACTCTAAATAAAATTTACTTTCTTACGTAGGTGGGCAAATGGATCGACCAAGGGCAAACATGTTATTAGGTAGTCCAAATAATTATAATTTCTCAAAAGGATATTTTAATTTTTTTGGGATGCCTTCCTTTGACATAAGAATGCTTCACATTAAAAAATTTGGTTCAAAGACGTCAAAATCATTTGGATAGTAAAGAGGGCACACACTGACACAGACACTAACAATAGCCATTGATCTTTTGAGAGGGGCAGGGTTGGTTTTCTTGTGAAAAAATTTGTTATTACTTTAATCAAAATCATATAGGAATAAGATTTATTTTACTGAAACTCAGTGTTGAATTAATTTTTTTTTTTTCAATAGTTTCAATGGAAATTTTTTTTTTCATTTCCCTTTTCAGGCTTTTGAAGCATTTTTTTTGTAATTTAGGTTCAACCTCCTTAAACAAAAGGAATGACCCAAACAAAAGATGAATGGTTGGTTCTTAAAAAGCACAGCCATCATAATTTAGAAAAGTAGCAGGCCTGTGGTTAAATAATTACTAAAAATAAATAATTACTTCAGGCACAAGATTATTTGTATCCATCTCGTCAACGGGTTTTGGATGTTAGAATTTTCATAAATATGATAAGTCAAGGATTTTCATTGGCTTATTTCAGTAACCTGTCCAATTAAAACCTCTCTTTTATTTTATTAGAACTTCCGGCGAATGAAGAAACAAATGTAAAAACATTCAAATAGTCAGAATCTGCAATTACTAATTGCGATGGTTATAGTCAGCTGATAGTTGGCACATTCTCATCCATTTATAAAGGTCTTTATCAGAAAATATGTATTTTCAATGCTTATACAATATTTAAACAATGCATGCAGTACTGTTTTAAAATTTAATGACCATGTCAAATAATTATGGTGCACAAACACTTGTTATGTTGTTTCTGAATTATTTTTATACGACCGCAAAAAATTTTTTGTGGTCGTATATTGGTATGACGTTGGCGTCGTCGTCGTCGTCGTCGTCGTCGTCCGGCGTCGTCGTCGTCGTCCGAAGACGCATTGGTTTTCGCACTCTAACTTTAGTTTAAGTGAATGGATCTCTATGAAATTTTACCATAAGGTTCAATATCATAAAAGGAAGGTTGGGATTGATTTTGGGGGTTATGGTACCAACAGTTAAGGAATTAGGGGCCAAAATAAGCATTTTGTAACTTCCAGACATAACTTGTGTGTTAGTGTATGGATCTCTCTGACATTGTACCACAAGGTTCCATATCACAAAGGGAATGCTGGGATTGATTTTGGGGTAATTGCCTCAAAATTTTAGGAATTAGGGGCCAAAAAGGGCAAAACAAGCATTTTCTAGTTTCATGACAATAACTTGTGTGTAAGTGTATGGATCTTTCTGAAATTGTACTACAAGGTTCCATATCACAAAGGAAAGCTGGAATTGAGTTTGGGGTAATTGCTCTAAACGTTTAGGAATTAGGGGCCAAAAGGGCCAAAATAAGCATTTTCTAGTTTCAGACAATAACTTGTGTTCAAGTGTATGGATCTCTCTGAAATTGTACTGCAAGGTACCATACCTCAAAGGGAAGGCTGGGATTGAGTTTGGGGTGATGAATCATAAGGGGTTCAAAAATTTGGGGGGGGGGTTTTTTTTTTCCTTTTTTTTCTTTAAAATTTTCCATTTTAAGTTGGTTATTTCTGATTTATATTTAAAAGCAAATAAATGATATGGCAGGAGATACACACCTAACAGGATGTGTAAATTATTATATAATAAGTATTGTGCAATAGCAAGAAATTTTCAATTGCACAGTATTGCGCAATAGCAAGAAATCTTCAATTGCACAGTATTGCGCAATATCAAGAAATATCCTATAGCACAATATTGCGCAATAGCAAGAAATTGTCAATTGTACAGTATTGCGCAATAGCAAGAAATATTCAATTGCACAGTATTGCGCAATTGCAAGAAATATTCAATTGCACAGTATTGTGCAAAAGAAGATACTTTGTATAAATTGCTTATTTCTTGACCAATTTCAATGGGGTTTTATTCTTGACGTCTTGGGGTTCTTTAATATGCTGAATCTAATCGTGTATTAAGTTTTCGGATTTTGGGCCCGTTTTTAAATTGGTCCACATTGAGGTCCAAAGGGTCCAAAATTAAACTTTGTTTGATTTCATCAAAATTGAATTATTGGGGTTCTTTGATATGCGAATCTAACGTGTATTTAGATTCTTAATTTTTGGTCCCGTTTTCAAATTGGTCTACATTAAGGTCCAAAGGGTCCAAAATTAAACTTAGTTTGATTTTAACAAAATTGAATTCTTAGGGTTCTTTGATATGCTGAATCTAAACATGTATTTAGATTTTGATTATGGGCCCAGTTTTCAAGTTGGTCCAAATCCGGGTCCAAAATTAAACTTTGTTTGATTTCAACAAAATTGAATATATGGGGTTCTTTGATATGCTGAATCTAACCATGTGTTTAGATTTTTGATTTTCGGGCCCGTTATCAATTTTTTCCACATTGAGGTCAAAAGGGTCCAACATTAAACTTTGTTTGATTTCATCAAAATTGAATTATTGGGGTTCTTTGATATGCGAATCTAACCGTGTTTAGATTCTTAATTTTTGGTCCTGTTTTCAAATTGGTCTACATTAAGGTCCAAAGGGTCCAAAATTAAACTTAGTTTGATTTTAACAAAATTGAATTCTTAGGTTTCTTTGATATGCTGAATCTAAACATGTATTTAGATTTTTGATTATGGGCCCAGTTTTCAAGTTGGTCCAAATCGGGTCCAAAATTAAACTTTGTTTGATTTCAACAAAATTGAATATATGGGGTTCTTTGATATGCTGAATCTAACCATGTATTTAGATTTTTGATTTTGGGCCCCGTTATCAACTTTGTCCACATTGAGGTCAAAAGGGTCCAAAATTAAACTTTGTTTGATTTCATCAAAATTGAACTCTTGTGGTTCTTTGATATGCTGAATCTAACCATGTATTTAGATTTTGGATATTGGACCATAATAGGTGAATGTCCAATTTAAAAAAATTTTAAGTTCTTAGACCACATTCATTCTGTGTCAGAAACCTATGCTGTGTCAAATATTTAATCACAATCCAAATTCAGAGCTGTATCAAGCTTGAATGTTGTGTCCATACTTGCCCCAACTATTCAGGGTTCGACCTCTGCGGTCGTATCAAGCTGCGCCCTGCGGAGCATTTTATTATAATTTGTTATATGCTGGAAAGGTATCGGGTCCGTTCGCCCTGGAATCGTTCGTCTGTAGAGTCTGTGCATCCTATTAAAAAAATTAATCATGTGCCTGAAGTAATTATTTATGTTAAATATCAAAGAAAATACATATTAGCCCCAAAAAAATATATGTCTGTTCAGGAACATATATATTGATGGGGAGATATACTGTTCCCAGGTCTGTTTAAGGTTTCATCAGAAAAAAAATAGGGTAGTGGTAGGTCGGTATTTGCATTTTATTTTTTGCGACATGATTTTGAGTTGTGCAGTCTGTATTGCCGTGGGCCGAGTTTCATATGTGTTACCGCCTATCTTCCAAATACTTGTTAATTAATACTAGTATTCAATTGTTATCAAACATTTTCTAAAATAGATATAAATTTCACATGTTTAAACTTTTACAACTTTATAATTCCGATTCTAATTGTCCAGTTTCAATAATGTAATCAATGACATTTATTACAAATATATAAATTGAAAATACTTGAAAGTAAATATCCTTTTATAAATCTCAATAAACTTGGAACATTTCAACAGTAAAATATTTTATGTCTACATATGTCCACATTATTTTTTAAAACATCTAGTGAGACCTGATCGCTTCATCGTTATTACCTGTTTTACTGGGATCTGCTTTCATGCGGAAAATACTTTTAGATTAGTTTAAAACAAACAGTAAAAACCAAAAATATGCAAAGATAAATACAACTTATCTTCATTGATCATATTAAGCTGTTGTAGTTTAAACAATTCTCGTCCGTTTTTCAAGTTTTTTACACCATTCGATTTCTTTCTAATGGTAAAAGTTTTATATGATACAGCGCCACCTTGTTATTAATAAACTAGGGATTTCCCACAGGTGCGCTATAATTGCCAGACTCGATAAAATCATATGACTGATAAGAAATCCCAGATGCCATTTTATTACCGCGGTATCACAGATAGTAACCATTTTGGCCTTGCCGCTAAGACAATAATTGGATAAATCCTATGACTTTAGTACAGAGATCTGCAGGTCATTAATACACGCTAATTAATCATTGCTATTCCTTTTCATTTTACTTCCATGGTCAAACCTTCATAGAGTGTTATGAAACTTTGGCAGAAGCTTTGAAAATATATTTTTTCATTTTTAGTATTTTTCTGTTAGATGGACTTCGTTTTTACAGGTAACATTTACAAACAGTCTGGGATTAAATTTTTTTGACATGATGAATTTGTAAACCTTCATAGATTGTTATAAAACTTGGACAGAAGCTCATCTTCAAGACCAAAAATTGGCATCTAAAGAAAAAGTTTGAAATTTTTTTTAAATTCTGTATTTTACTGATAAATGGACTCACTTTTTAATTCAACATTACACTTTAACACTGACAGCAGCAATCGCAGGCGAGACACAGGGTTCCACCTAATCCCTTATGATTTTTTTTAATAAACTAGTCAGATTAGGATGAGTAAAAACAAAGAATGTACGAATTGTAAAGGAATTTATTTGGCTCCTTTGAGCTCAAGTGTGTGTGATTTCAGTGACAAATTTGTTATATAGGGAAGTGGATAGATAACTTGATAAAACATGTAAAAAGAAAAGAAAGACATGAAAGAAGAGAAAATAAAATAAAAAACAAACAAACAAACAAAAAAACAAGATAGCTTGGTATTTGGTAGTTTTATATCAAATACCTTGTATTCATGTGCACTTCAGTGCAAATCAAAGGAAAATAATTATGTGATAGCAGCAACACAACATAAATATTTTCGACGAAATTTTCAACACACACTTTAACAAACATTTAAATAATATATTAAAATAAGAATCAGGTGGACCGAACCCAGGACAAACAGGTATTAGGGCCAACATGTTTTAAGGCGAACTGACCCGGATTCTGCTGAAAAGGAGAGACAACTCTGATTTTTCAGATTCATTTGATTTTGAAAGAGTAAACATGGTAAACACAACAACTGTCTGTCTCTCTGTCAGTCCAACATATGACTGCACATTTTTATTCCTTTGTAAACGTTTTTATGCTGATATTAATTAATTTTTTTTTTTAATGCAAAGTCATACCAGAATGTTTAGAATTCTTTTGCACTTTCTGACCTGATTTCATGTCAGAACAAAATGGCTTCAGTCATATCTCTATGTCTAAATTTCTTGAACCTAACAAGATATTAATTTAACTAAATACTTAAATAATTTAATTGATACTTATACTAAATAAATGATACATTGACAACATGACAACATATTTTAGATTTTCATCAGGATGTTTTATTAATTTAAATTGACTTAAATATACAAACGAACATCTGTAAAGATGACCGGTTTCAAAAGTTTTTAAACACGATTCCTAGCTAACAGATATATCTAATAATTTATCTAACATTAGTAATTTTTCACTCCTGAACATTTTGTTAGGTTTAGTTGGTATTGATATGAAACAATTGAATGCATATATAGCAGCATATTTTATAGGAGCTAATTAGTTATGGGTGTAAAACAACTTTTTATATTCATATACATGTATATCTTTTGTAGATGGTTAGGATAGGACCAGACACTTCAAAAAGACTGCCCAGACATCTTAGAAATGAAGATATACCAACACATACCTTTACACCACCTACCTATCAAGTATGTATTAGAAAAAAATCATAATTTACAAGTTACCTACATGTAGCATGGAACATGCATGTAAACCTGTGATTGTTTGGTGTTTACTTCAAATCAATTCAAAATACTTGTTAAAATATCAAACCTACATTTAAACAAAGGGATTGGACAAAATACAAATCCTTTCCCATACAAGATGGATTGTTTTGTGATTACTCCCCCAATTATCTCAAGTTGTGGAAGAATTAAAGAGGAAGTTTTATATCATTATCTCCAACATTTAATCCCACAAAACCCTATAATTGTCTCAAAAAATCTTCTCCTGAACCTACTTGACCAAAACAACAGTGTTAATATTTTTTTCATTTCACTTAGTCATTTTACCACCAATTTAATAAGATGGATATTGAACCATAAGAGGTATGATGTGTCAAATATTTAAACACAATCCAAATTCAGAGCTGTATCAAGCTTGAATATTGTGTCCATATTTGCCCCAACTGTTCAGGGTTCGACCTCCGCAGTATCAAGCTGTGCCCTTATTTTATTGTGTTTTGATCTGCTTTTCTAATTCTATAAGCAAAAGGTTAACTATATTTAGTGTATGGAATGATTGTAAGGTGTACATGTCTCGCTGGCTGGGTTCATTTTACCTTAGTTTATGGTTCATTGGTCAATGTTAAGTTTTCCCGGTTAAGTCTGTTTTTCAGATACATGTACTACAAATGTATAAGCAATAAGGTCAACTATTTTTGATGTATGGAATGATTTTAAGATGTACATGTCTGCCTGGCAGAGTTCATCTGACCATGACTTCATTTTCATGGTTCATTGGTCAATATTAAGTTTCCATGGTTTGGTCTGTTTCTTGTACACTATTAGCAATAGGTCAACTATATTTGGTGTATGTAACGATTGTAAGGTGTACATATCTGTCTAACTTGGTTTGTCTGACATTGACCTCATTTTAATGTATCATTGATAATATTAAGTTCATATGATACTTGTAGTAAAACTTTATCTTAAGGACTATCAACACTAAATAAATCATGAATAGTAAAGCAGGCTAGACATTGGTAGGCAGTGGAATAACATGCCTACACATCTAGTATTTTTTTCCCTCTCCCAGTTCCTCATTTAAATTATTCTTTAAATAACACATGACCCATACAATATTTTCAGGTGGAACTTCTTGATGCAGCATTACACAGGAATACCATTGTGTGCCTGGGAGCAAGTTCTGGTAAAATGTTCCTGGCTGTCATGGTACTTCGTGAATTGTCCTACCAGCTCAGAAAACCCTTGAAAGAAGGAGGCAAGAGAAGTGTGTACCTAACTGATAATGGTAAATATTTATTGTACATTAACATTCCAGATGGAATTTCATTACTACTTCTGAACATACATGTACCGGTACCTAATTTACATATTTACATATTCATGTATGACATACTTCAGACACTATCAAAATAATTCTTAGGGATGAATTCTGCTAAAAACGGGGTTCCAACTGTATATCCATTCATTTTGCAATAAACCAGGATATCATTCACAAGCTTCTAATCTAAAAAAAAAAAATTAGACTGCATATGCAGGGTAGAAAAAGTAAAAGTTTTATCAAATTATAGTAGAAACCTATTAAATTTATCTAGAAGATAAACTCTCTTAAAGGAAAAACTAACTGGGATACCTCTGTCTTCCTATATTTTTTTGTTAACACTTGTGAACCTCTATATATTTGGTATCAGACATGTGGATGAGCTGCCCTCCCTATGTCTATGATGCATTTTTCAGAATTATTTAAAACTTTTTTCCAGTTCAATACACCTATTTCCATAGTGGTTAAAAATGTTGAAAAAAAGAGCTTCAGGACCAAATAGGACCATTCATTATTATCTCTGGAGGTCAAATGAACCTGTCAAGATTTTTTAGATTTTGGCCTAAGTTTGATTCTCCTTTAAATGCTCTAGTCAAATGTTTGTAGTAAGGGTTGAAAATAAGGGACCTTTACAGATACAACAAACTTACCTCTCATCTACTTTTTCGTACCGCTGAGAAATGAAACATTTATGTTGTATGTGACCTCATTCTTTATAGATTTTTAAATTCATTGTAGAAACATTTGTTGATCAGCAGGTTCAAATAATACAGCACCATACAGACCTTCAGGTCAGTCAGCATTTGAATAAAGATAGCATAGAAACCATGACAACAGAAAAATGGCAAGATCTCATAATATCAAATCATATCCTATTTCTGTCATCACATGTTTTGAATTATGTTTTGCAAGAAAACATTTTACATCCATCAGAAGTTAATGTATTAATTTTTGAAGACTGTCATGTTGTTAATAAAGATCCTGTTTATGCTCAAATTTTACAAAAGATGAATGACACCTCATTGGAATTTAAACCAAGAATTCTAGGACTAACATCATCAGTGACAGCTACACGCTGTCAAAATCCAGCTGATCTAGAATCAACAATATCAACACTGGAAACAAAACTAGATGCTGTTGCGGAAACCTCAACTCTGATTATGTCCCAGAGATATGGAATATGGCCAAAAGAACAAATTATCACATGTGAAAAGTATGAAGATACAACTGGTTTAGTAGATCAGCTTGAAAATATACTACTTGATGCTCTGGAATTTCTGGAAGATTTCAAAATTAAAGAAGATGAAGAAAATGAAAATAAAGTAAGCAATGATCCATGTCAAATCTCAAAAACTGTTGTCTGTGAATGTCTTAATATTTTGTATAAACTTGGTCCTTGGTGTGCTGCTAGTATAGCACAGATGTTTCTTACTCAACTTGAAAAAATGGAAAAACAAGAAACGGAAATATTAGCTAAAAAGTTTTTAAGATTTAGTTCAACACAGTTAAGAATGCTTAACACTGTATTTGAAAATAACTTTACTCCAGATTATAATGTTGATGCGTTGCTTTTATATGCATCTCCAAAAGTACGAGAGCTTGTGAACCATTTGAAGAATTATAAGCCAGACTACGACTTTATGATAATAAGCAGCGAGGATATGGATGGAATGATGGGAGATAATGAATCTGACATGTCTGATGATTCTGAATTTGATGATTCTGAGAATGAAGATGATAATAAAAGATCCAATGTAATTCATGTAGCAATTAAAAAGGAAGGATCAGAGGATAGTAACAAAAAGGCATCAGATCCATTTTCTGTTGATGCAGAGAAATATCTGTGTGGTATTGTCTTTGTGGATCATAGATTTGTAGCAATAGCACTGAACAAGATGATGGAGGAAGTTTGTTCATGGGATGACAGTTTATGTTTTGTCAAATGCCATCAAATTACAGGCCAGAAAAAGAAAACTCTTAAAAAGGATATCAATAAAAAACAAGAGGATATTTTAAGGAAATTCAGACTTCAGGAGCTTAATTTGTTAATAGCAACAAGTTTCTTGGAAGACGGAATTGATGTTCCAAGATGTAATATGATTATGAAATTTGATCCACCTAAAGATTACAGGTCATACAGTAGATCTAAGGTAAAGTGTTAATACAGCTTCATTGTTTCACTACAGTAGATCTGAGGTAAAGTGTTAATACAGCTTCACTTTTACATTACAGTAGATCTAAGGTAAAGTGTTAATACAGCTTCACTGTTTCATTACAGTACAGTAGATCTAATGTAAAGTGTTAATACAGCTTCACTGTTTCATTACAGTAGATCTAAGGTAAAGTGTTAATACAGCTTCACTTTTACATTACAGTAGATTTAAGGTAAAGTGTTAATACAGCTTCACTGTTTCATTGTAATTCTAAATAGGAAAGAAAAGTACATTAGCATGGTTTATAATGCTCTACCTGCATGACATGATTTTATGTAAAAAAAACAATGTTATGATAGTAAAAATATTTACTTTACTCTGACTCATGAATGTCAATGCACTATACATACAATGTATATGCAAGAGTGGTTCTTGTCTTTTACAGGGTTTAGCGAGAGCTAAAGATGCAGAGTATCTTATACTTATTGATGATAATAAGACAGAAACATTCAAAGAAGATCTACAGATGTTTAAAGGTGTTGAAAAAGTAAGTAAGGGTAAAACGAGGGCTTCCAAAAATAGATTTAGCCAGCCTCACCTATTTTTTTAATCACTTTTTAAATCTCTTCAGACTTTTGAACTATGGGTGATCAAGGGAATCATTTGAAAATCAAGAACAACTACTGACATGAAAATTATTTCTTAGTAATTTTAATATGGATTCCATGACTTGACATTAGTTCGTACGTTGATATTTCTTTAAACTTACAGTGCATTGTTTGAAGTGTGGAACATCACTGGATTTACATTTGCGCTTTACTCTTTATTATTGCAATAACATACTTAAAAGAAACTATACTTTTGTTTTAAAGCACATGTTTTCTAAAACCAGATGTTGACTTGACAAAGGTAAAGATAAATACAGAGACAAAAAAACTATGAGGGGGTATTTGATTAGGACTTGTTTTTATAGTAAGTTCTCCTCCGGTCACTTTTATGACTGGAAAAGTGTGTCTGTGATAAGAAAAATAGCAAGTAAAAATGATTGCTTAAACCTCAATTTTTTTCTGAATTTGATGTCTACTTCAGCCGTACACTAGCCGGTCAAAAATACCGTAATTTTACAAGTTATGACCTGAAAATACGACAGTTTTGGAAGTCATAGGGTAGAACATAAGTAGATGTCATAAGACATCAGTGTCTACATGACAAACACAAGCACTTTAAAAGCTTTCTATAGTTTATAAACTGAAATATACCTAGCTTTAGTGCAGCAACATATTGAAAGAAACAATGCAGGAAGTCACATCTTGAAAAAAATTCCTTGAAATGTTAGGAAATAAAAATGAAAATAACGCTTTATAAATTGTTTGCGTATGAAGGGATTATCTGGATTTACCTTCATCATGAATGCTCAAGCCCAAAAACTTGATATGCAAGGATGCATAACTACTTTGAAATGTGAGTAGCTATATGACCAAAACAGATAAAAAATTTTGGAATGCATTGTTTATGTCTTAGATCTTCAGCAATGGTCTTTTGGAATGCATTGTTTATGTCTTAGATCTTCAGCAATGGTCTTTTGGAATGCATTGTTTATGTCTTAGATCTTCAGCAATGATCTTTAAAGCTCACACTTAATAGAAGTAAGATTCTTGGTTACAGGTGTACTTAGAATGTTTGGAAAATGCTTGTAAAGTGAAAGATAATCAGTGACCATAGTAAAATCTTACAGTGTAAAATGGACTTTGAAGTTTATTTTTTTGTTGTGTTTTGTAGGAGAAGTAATTTATGTTTTTGTGTATTTCAAAAGGTTTTGATTGGATGGAGACAGAATAAAGAAAGTGAAAATGACCTTGAAATAATAGAAGATGACTTAGATTGTATAGAGTTACTTCCCCCTTATTATCCCAACTCTGACATGCCATCCATCCAAGTCAACTTATGTAATGCTATAGCATTAGTCAATAGGTAATGTTATTGAGATGATTTAAAATTAGATATTTACTGAATATCACATAAATTTAAAGTAATTGAAAATGTAATAGAAATTTGTATATCAAGTACAACAACTGCTGAAAACAGCAATGTTTACTCCTTAAAATCCTCAAACACATTTATTGGTAAATAAAAATAAACTAAATGTGTTATGTTTCCATGTAGGGAGGATCAATAAAGAATTCATTTTCCAAACATGTTTTCTGTTAAGCACAAATCACACTACCTAAGTTGGACTTCTCAACCTCAAAAACAAACCGATCTTGTTTAATATCAAAAAGAAATGGATTGATATATGAATATCATGCTTCACCTAGTAATTGTATCTAAATAATATTACACATGCTTTTGGATTTGACTGATTATTACATGTACTTACAGATATTGTGCCAAACTGCCTAGTGATGCCTTTACACACCTGACACCCAAGTGTCATCTAACCAGTGTCAAAATCAATGGAGCCTTAATGTACCAAGCTAAACTTAGATTACCAATCAATTCACCTATTAAACTACAAATAACGGTGAGTGGTAATTAAAAGCTTTGACCATAACTGAAGCAGATGTACTTGTCATACAAAGCTAAAACAAAAATTTAAACCGCAACATAGACATACATGCATACTATGTGGGCATTGTCAAGGAATACTAAGCTTTTGGTGGTTGAAACTAAGAAATGTCCAAGAATATGATCAGGTCAAAATTTGATAAATGAATGATATTCTTCTGATTGCTTGATTTGAAAATGTAGTAATGTTCACCAGTAAATAAATGACTTTAATGCTAAGATATTATGGATTTTTTTGTGGGGGGGGAATTAAGAAATATGTATTTTTTTTTATAATTGTCATTTATATTAGTAAGACTAATATACAGGATATAGATCTGTCTTTCATTTGCTGTGAAGATAATTGATCATTGGGACACAATATTCTTAGAAATTTTGTTTTAATTTTGTTTTCCTTATCCCCCATACAACAGAGCTGTCTAAACTGATCTTTGTTGGGAGTAAAGATTTTATTAATTTAATATAAGCTTTCAAATTGATTTTCAGAGTTCTCGATAAGTGGTGGTCCTAGGGATTTGACCACCACATTTTGGGGAGGTACCAACACAATTTTGGTAATTTGCAATAGAAATGATAGTGAGGACCTGCATATTTTCTTCAAGGACCACCAGGCAAAAAAAGATTTCGAGAACTCTGGATTTTCAGATTTTATAAGTAATGTTTAAGATGTTTGAGATTCATTTAAACCATATGTAAACGATTTTTCAATGAAATTCAGTTTTATATTATTTCAGAGCGATTTTATGCCAACTAAAAGTTTGGCCAAGAGAGCAGTGGCATTGAAGATGTGTGAAAACCTCCATGAAGAAGGTAACTAACCTATGGTTCTTTTTACAAAAAAATCATACGATTGAACATATTCATAAGTCATGAACATTTCAGTACAATCAATTATGATTCTTAGAAAATATCATTTTGCCCTCATGGACCATATACATTTATGTCATCACTTGGCATCTGTTACTGTTAACTTATTAAAAAATCTGAAAGTATTTTAGAGAAAATCAATTGATATTAATGTATTTCAATGTTAGGAACACAGAAATATTTTGACTAATGTAAAAATTTGAGTCAACCGAGTTCAAGACAACAATAGACGACTGTAGCTATTTGATAGGGGACATATCACTGAGGGGCTTGAATAGTTATGTCTATTGTACAAAATATGATTTCAGGTGAATTAGATGACCAGCTTGCTCCTGTTGGGAAAGAATTATTTTCTTTAGAGGAAGATGATAATAATGAATGGGATGATGAAGATTTGATGGGAGAAGCTAGACCAGGAACTACAAAGAGGAAACAGTATTACCTGAAAAAGGTTAACTTATTTCATCAAAAACTTTTCTGCTATCTAGGTATTTAAATAAGGAAATGTCTTATGATTGCCAATGATGCAACTATCCACCCTAGTCCAAATGATGTGGATGTAAACAGTTATAGGTAAACAACTCCCTTCAACAATAAGCAAAATTCATACCTTATAGTCAGCTAAAAAGACCCTGGCATAACAAAGTGTGAAGCAATTCAAATGAAATAAACAGCTGTGCTATGAGCGCATGAGACGCCTGTCGTCTTGTGTGTGAATTTTTATGCAATAATCATAAATAGTTTCTGACATACAGTACGGGTAGAGACTTAATACTATAAATAACGGACTGGGACATGTCGGAAATGAATAATCCAACTTTTTTATGGTAGGTAGTATGGTCATTAATCAACAGATCCAGGTGTGAACGGTAATATAATTGTCCTTTCATCTCAATCTGTGCTACTAGATTATTACGCTTCACTGATTTCAGAATCAGGTTACCTGTGATTTAAACCTCTCAGTCACTTTATTGATTAGTTCTACATCCTGTTTGACATAAAATATTTTTACAGGTGAAGTACTTGAGACAACTTTGTTTAAATAAAAATAGCCTATTTTTTTATTTATGGCTTTTTATATTTCAAATGCTGTTTTTATTCCTCAAAATATTATTTTTTATGTTCCTGGTTTTTTTTTGTTATGTATCTTTTTCGTATTTGTTGGCATACAGTTTTTAAAATATTTTCTTTTTTATTTCTGGAAGGTTATTTTTGTTTTACTGATTTATTTTCCACGTAAACACATTGATTAGCAGAATGATGTGCAAAGTGCTGCTGCATACGTTTTAGTTTGACAACACTACATTTGTATTTAATTTTCAGTCTGCGTTGGGTCAGTTCTGAAATAAAAATAATTACAGTGAGCAATACTTGTATACTAGTAGTTTGGTGATTCTTTATAATTGTGAATTTACTTTTTACTGTAAACAAATATTGTCCGAAAGTTGGTGATATATAACTAAAGTAGTACGCAAATAATAACACTAGAAGAAAATAACGTTTCTTCTCGGGAATTAGGTTTATTTTGATATTTCTGTGTTTATTAAATATGCATGAAATAATTGCCACTGACATGAATGGACATTAAAACTAGAAGCATTCAATTGTTTGATGACCAGTTATTAAATATTTACTATGATTTGTAGTCTAAAAAAATGCAATTACTCCCATTTAAATAATTTTATGGTGCTGCATTGACTCTTAATTGCATAATATTAATTTACGCACAATGCATGTTAACTTGTATGTTGTATTTTTGACACCAATCTAAAAAAAATATTTGCCGTGAAAAGACAATTCCATGATACACATATCAGTGATCAACAGCATGTGGTTGAACTTTGAACTTGACTTCACTCACAACACAATGTTGAATGCTAAAAATAGCTGGGATTAATTTTGTCAAATGCATGTGATTTTCATATGGCGGGAAATATCGTAACAGTTAACACAGGTGACCTTACTGACCGACCGTGGGAAAATCCATTCATGATTTAATTTGATACGTAATGATTGGCAGTATTGTGCGTTAGTTTTGAGGCTCTTGGTCGAGATCCATTAATAATTGATTTACCAGAATAGAAAATTTAATCCTTGTACATATAAACAAAACAAGCTTTAGTCTTCTTTAACTATTTTATTTATTATATTTATCAGTCAACACCCAGATTCCTATTTAAATAATTTACTCGGACACCTCCTTTAAAGTTCGGGAATTATACAATTTAAACTGCCGACATCGATTTACAAAATCTTACTGACTGCACGAGCTTTAGAATGGCTAGAAATACGACGCAAAAGTGAAGACGGCTGATCATGAATAGTGTAAAACTTTGATCTTCGTGTATTGATTGACACAATTCGTAAAATATGTTTATAAAAAACACGATTTTCATTAAAATTTCAAACATGGAAATAGAAAGGCAATATCTTTGTTATAATACAACGAGTGTCAACAAATCTGTTATTTCCATTATATGTACATTTATTAACAAACAAAATTTAAAATAATGCTGGGTCATAGAATATTGACGTGCATATGAAAAGGTTTTTTTATATAAAAACTAGGAATCGAAAGATGTTCACGGCGTTATAAATATTGTAAAAAAAACAATGGTTTCAAAGAGATTAACGGGAAATATATGTCAAAATAGAAAGCACAAATGATCTGGCTGACCAAATTGTTTTACTTGCAAGAAATGATTGACAGGTATGAATAGACGTAGAGGCTCACGGGGAACGTGGTATCGAAAGGAAAAAAGCAGTTTATTCACAATGCCTATATTCAATTTGTTTATATACTTTATAAATACGATATGTTGGCCTTATACTTAAAATTGTGTTTCTATTAATAACATAAAGGAACAGGACGTTAAAAGGGGGAAATATTGTAACCATCAACGAAAACTCGTATAATTTACGGGATTGATGTCTCAACATTTTGATTAAAACTTCGATTGAAAACAGTCCTGGTTGTTATAATTTTGAATAAAATGAAATATTTACGGTTTACAAATACAAATAGTTTATTGGCACAAACACAATATAATTGGCAACACATTTTACAGTACATTGTTAAAATCGTCTTTCTTTCATTTTCAAGTTAAAAAAGTTGATCCCATATTCATGATATTAAATTTTATTTTTATTGTAACTTTTTCTTTGAATACAAAACAATATTTTACATTTATTATCTATCCTCCATAAATACTAAAATATCTGTACAGGTAAAATTTAATTCTAATAAAGCTGGTACAGATTGATTTACGACCTTCCACTCGGACATTTTACAGGTTAATATCACAGCAGGTGTTAATTACACTGAGACAACTGTCCGACCAGTCTGACATCTAGACGGATTAAGACATCCATAATAATAAGTCTCTACCCGTACTGTACAGCACGACATGGGAAAACCCCCCCCTTTTTTTTTACAAAAAACTCAATATCTCTAAAATAAAATTTTGAATCAAAACCAAAAAGTATACAGATCTTTAGATTAATATAACTAAGAAGTGTGTAAAATTTTGAGCAATAATCATAAATCGTTTTTGAGAAACTGCGCGACATGTGAAAACCCCGCTTTTTGAAAGAAAAAAAAATTAATATCTCTAAAATAAAATTTTGAATGCAAAAAGTATACAGATCTTTAGATTAATATAACTAAGAAGTGTGTAAAATTTTAAGCAATAATCATAAATCGTTTTTGAGATACAGCGCGACATGTGAAAAACCCTCCCCTTTTTTACAAAATACTCAATATTCAAAAATAAAATTTTGAATCATCACCAAAAGTATACAGATCTTAAGATTAATATAACTAAGAAGTGTGTAAAGTTTTAAGCAATAATCATAAATTGTTTTTGAGATACGGCGCGACATGTGAAAAAAAAACCACACACCTGTTTTAGTTACTAAGTCTTGTAACTCAAAAAGTTTTAATCTTATTTTCACCAAAAAGTATACAGATCGTTTGACCATCATAAGAAAAAACTATGTTAAGTTTCATGAAATTTGGATAAGTCGTTCTCAAGTTACAGTGCGACATGTTTACGCCGGACAGACAGACAGATGGACAGACGACATTTGTATACCATAATACGTCCAGTCAAAATTTTGACGGGCGTATAAAAGCTAATGGCCTGATGTATAACAAACATTTAATGAAAAACAAATATGACAGACATGAACCAATGTCAACCACTGAATTGCAGGCATCAGACTTGTGACAGACACATAGAGAATAACGTGGGGTTAGGCATGTTTGTTAGCACTCCACAAAAGACACAAAGTAATGATCTAAGCATACTCACAGTAACTAAAAACTACTTCAAAGTCTATTACAACTAATAAATAAATTGTGTTCTCTCAAGACTTAAGTATCATAAGTATTCAGAAATGTATCATAATATTTATTAGGGTATTGTTAGGGTTAGGGAAGGGACAGAATGTTTTTCAAAATACTAATATAGGGACAAAAAATCTAAAGTATGTTTATTACACTTATTCAAGCCCAAAAATGTAGACACTATATGATATTTCTACTATTTATGTTATAATTTTATTTTACAGACGGCCAATATACTGTTAAGAGGATATCCTGAGAAACAAAAGAATAATTTGTACTTACTGAAAATGAAGCTGACAAAACCAATCTCTGATGATCAGAATACCAGAGGAAGAAAACTCAATGATCCAGAGGAGACCTCAAGGTCATTTGGTCTGTTAACCTCTGTTACAATTCCACAGGTTTGTAGAACTGGGAATAATAATGCTTCTTAATCCAAGGTATATCAAAGAGGTTAAAATATGATACTTCATAACAAATGCATTCTTAGAGTTACTTGATCAAAACGAAACCATTATGAACAATAAAATGTTCTACTGTTGTGAAAGTTAAGTTTCATTTCAGCCAGGTTTGTAGGGACTAAACTTAACGGTCACCCAAGGCGATCAGATTTTCTGCTGGTGAATATAATTTATCATCCTGATCCCACAACTGGCGACTGTAAAATATTTTGCGGTCAATCCCATATCTATCCTTTCCCCAGCAATATAAACAAAAAATGGTCTCAAACGGAAACCTGAATGTATAATCAAAGCGGGAAAATTAAAGAGAGAATTTCCGGAACCAGTGAGTTCATTTTTATAACCAAAACCGGGTTGTTCAACTAAGTTTTCGATGCCCGATGTTCTTATCTCTCTTTTAAAGCTTCTACTGGTTTCATTATTGTTAGTGTTTTTCGTCTAAACTGTTGAATCTGCATTGCTTCAGAGATGCATTCCAGTTGTCCAGGGAGTCATTACAAGCCTGTATTTGACAATAACTCATCCACAAACCGCTATTTACAAAATCGTCAATGAAAAAACAAAACACAAAATCTCGTAAATTAATATCAAAATATCTAGTTTGCTATCCAATCTTCAATAAAAAGTAATTAAATAATATTTATGATCAACACTAGAAGAGGATGGCTTGGATTTGAAATAGCATTTAATGATTCATAGAAACAGCCATATTGTCAAAATGTCTACAGGAAGTTCAAATTGAAGGGAGACAATTCTAATGGGAAATCAGTATTGTCAATCTTATGATATGTTTCTGGTGGCAATAATTCAAATATTATAAAGTTATCACAAATAGTCTTTACCAGACTCAAAAGCTACGAATAGGATTACCTAAAAAGGTTTAATTAGTAAATGAAAAGTACATTCAAGTTTTTAACCGGATTTTCGAAGTAAAAATCGGTTATTGATTTGGGGATGTACGGTGGGAGGGCAGACGGGCGGCTGCCAAACGGTGTCTCTTCAATAACATGAAAACCCTTTGACAAAATTTTTTCAAATTTTAATAGATATGTTGTTTCCTGCGTCTAAATGAAGGTTAAGTTCAATTTTCACAATTTAAGCTTTTCTCGTTTGTGAGTTATTGCCCTTTTTAATATACATAAGTGATATTTTTTTGTGATTGAGTTATTTTCCTTTGAACAAAAATTGTTAATTATATACATAAAGTTTGATTACACTAAGCCTTTATAGATAATTTTCACCTGTTTATATGTCCTGTTATCAATTTACTAAACATATGGTTAATGTCTTATCTTGAGTGACAGATTTATTTGAAAATTTTCTGTTTTCTAAGTGTTGATGATTAAAAACTATATAGGAGTAAATATAGTTAGAAATTTACTGTTCATTATTAGACATTTTGAAGATATTACAGATAAGTTTTATCGATTTTTAAAAGACATTGTATTAATGATAAATAAAATTTTTGATTTTTTAACCGGATTTACGAAGGAAATATCGGTTATTAATTTGGGGATGTATGGCGGGCAGGCGGCTACCAAACAGTGCCTCCACAATAACATGAATACGCTTTGACAAATTTTTTTCAAATTTAAATATGTTGTTTCCTGGGACTTAATGAAGGTTGAGTTCAATTTTCAAGATTTTAGTAGTTCTCCTTTTTGAGTTATCACCATTTTTAATATCCAAAATTGGTATTTTTAAATATTTTTCTCTCTTGTTATCATATTATGACTAAGGTAAAGCATATGGTAAAAGTCTTATCTCACAATTATAATTGGAATGACAGATTTATTTGAAAATTTTCTGTTTCCTGATAAGATCTGTAGGACTGTATATATAAAGTTTGAAATTTACTAGTAGGACTGTATTAATTACAGATAAGTTTTATAGGTTTTATAGGTTTTAAGAGATAGACATTTTGAAGTTAATTACATTACTAATAATTATATGCATAATGTTAGAGTACTTTGTTAAAAGGTTAAACCATAGTTCTGTTCAAGGGGAAATAACCCTTCAATTTGCAAGCATGATTTTCATTATTAATTTTTTTTTCTTTGGTAAATTGTTTGAAGAATTTTATGGTGTGTTTGTTATTCTGTAAAACTAATTTTCTGAGTGATATATGTATACAATTGTTTTGTTGTGTCTGTTAATTTTAATTTTACTTGATCCTGTTTGAGGTTCCAGATTTGAAAATTCACTAGATAATATAATAATCTATTATTTATAAGTTAAAAGTTAAAATTAAGATAAGATAAGTTGCAGATCTATATTAGTATGTTACAAATGAAAGAAAAATTATTGGGACTATCAACTATATATATAAAGTTTGATTTTGATTTATACACTAAGTGATAAGATAACACACATCTGGTAATTTTCAATGCAATCACCCAATTATAATTGGAATGACAGATTTATTAGAAAACTATTATTTACATTTGATTATAATTTAAAAATAAATATAACATCATATCTCTTTACATCATATCTAATTTAAGAGTCTATGGTTAAATCATATTTAATTTTAGATTAACATGATTAGTTCATGGAAATAAAGTTTAAGTTATTTCCATTTGAACAGAAATGGTTTAACCAAGAAGTATTTCATCAAAAATTGAATTCTTGGGTTTCTTTGATATGCTGATTCTAGCAATGTACTTAGCATTTGGATATTGGACCATAATAGGTAAATGTTCAGTTTCAAATTTTTCAGTTCTTTGACCACATTTATTTTGTTTCACAAACCCATGCTGTATCAAATATTCAATCACTATCCAAATTCAGAGCTGTTTTAAGCTTAAATGTTGTGTCCCTACGTGCTCAACTGTTCGGGGTTTGACCTCTGCAGGAAAATCCGGTTTGCTGTTACTCTGACAGCCTCTTGTTTTGTATTAATATAAAAATTGGTTGGGCCCCTCAAATTTCAACTGGGCCCCTGAAAAATATTTTGGGAGCCCAGCTGGCCCCTAGAGAAACAAGTTAAGTCCCTGGGCTTGTGTAAAAAAGAAGCAAGATTTTCAATGCTTATATTGACCACAGTATTCTAGAGTCATTATGAAGTAATTGCATCAGTAAGAAAGCATGCATTCAATCATAAGAGGATAGGGACCTCGGTGGCCAAGTGGTCTAAGTAGTCGAACTACTGTATCACTAGCCAGTCAACACTGAGGTTGTGAGTTCGAATCCCACATGGGGCAGGTGCACTCAACTCCAATCTTAATTGAATAGGATTGTCAGTTTTCCTACTGAAGGTCAGTGGTTCTCTCCGGGCACTCTGGCTTCCTCCACCAATAAAAACTGACCACCACAAAATAGCACAGTAGTGTTGAAAGTGGCGTTAAACACCAATCAATCAATCAATCATAAAAGGAAACATTTTGAAATTTAATAGAATGTCATATTTTAATAGATTGAAGTTGATATAGATTTGTTTCAAAATAATAAATTAATGTATTGTGCCTTCACTTGTCCATCATCACATAACAGTTGTACAGATAAAAGATTTGATGGTTGTTTTCTGATCTTTGGTTGTCTGTCTCTAATTCATTTACAAGCTATCAAGACTTGTTTGATTGATTATTTTTTACTTGATGTCCAATGACAAGTATTTCATGCATACTCTGGATGAGGTCAGGATTTGGGACCTTTTTAGAACTTTTTTTATGTTCCAAACATCTGTTTACATCTTTGTAGTCACTTTTGCCATTGGTTTTGGTGTTAACATCTTATTTATCAGATACTATGATTAGTAGGTCAATTATATGTTGAGCAATTTGCAGTCTCCTTTGTAATGTTTGTGGACTATTGTTTATTGTTTTCCTTTTTTGTCTCACCTGCGATGAAAGTCGCGGAAAGCGAGACTTAGGGATTGCTTTTCTGGCGTCGGCTGCAATGACGGCAGCAACAATTGCTAAGTTTTCTGCTTAAGTTAGTTTGATAGGAAGTACTTGTGATAGATCATTGATATTTTGTATGAAGATGCATTACTATCAGTACATATCAGTTTGACGACTCTTTTAAGGCCCTGTCCCCTAGGTCATGGTTCATTGACTTTTAATCAATTAACAATTTTCAATGTTAAGTTTCATGATTAAGTTAGTTTGATAGGAACTACTTACAATAGACAATATTTTCTATAAAGTTACGTTGCTGTTTGTACATCTCAGTTTATCAACCATTTCGAGGCCCTACCCACTAGTTGGTACAGCGACTTTGAATTAATTAGCAATGTGCTGTCCATCAGATTGCCTTTTTCTGAATTTTATGCCGACAGGCGAGACATATCTCTGTGTCAACAGTTTATTTCTTTTTTGCTACGATTTTTTTCTATGGTTTTATCAAGTTTGGTTGTCTCCTTGATATTTTATCTTATTTCATTTTACATTTCATAGGTCCCAGAATTTCCAGTATATACCAGGTCAGGGGAAGTAACTGTTAGTATAGAACTACTTACATCTGATGTCTATTATAGTCAAGAGGAGCTAGAAAGATTATCAAACTTCCATCGATTTGTGTTCAGCAATGTCTTACGACTAGAGAAAGATCCTATGATTTTCTCTCCCAACCAAGCTGAGCTTGGTTACTTAATTATTCCATTAGCAAAAGGTAAGTATGTTTTGTGGTAAATTTAATTTTGTCAATAGTAACACACTGTTAAACTATTGCTATAGTAACAAACTGCTAACTTATTACTATTTTGTCTGCCTTCAAAAAGAAGACATATTATCTTACCCTGAATTCATTTTCTTCTTGATGTTGACCTCCTCATACAGTTTGCACCAGAACTATGTAATCTGTTGTTGTAGACTTATGATATTTGGCATATTAGTGTATCACTGTAAAATAAAGTAACATGTTCCATACTAACATTTCACCTCAGTTTTTACCTTGAGGTGAATTTTATTTATCTCACATTCACATACAGACATGTCTAGAGACAGAATTTAGTTATTTTTCATGTAGACTAATTTAATAATAATTGGCATAATAATGTATCATGATGGACAATGTTTCACATACAGTGTTGATCATAATAATGTATCATGATGGACAATGTTTCACATACAGTGTTCATCATAATAATGTATCATGATGGACAATGTTTCACATACAGTGTTGATCATAATAATGTATCATGATGGACAATGTTTCACATACAGTGTTCATCATAATAATGTATCATGATGGACAGTGTTTCACATACAGTGTTGATCAACTTATGACATAGATCTTTGACTTCAAGGTCAATATATATTTTTTTCAAATGTATGCTTGTCTAGAACCAATGTTTTGCAAAAAAAGTTTTGTTTGCATTATACATGCAGTAAAATTAATATATTAATATGTGAAAAGAAGGTAAATATTAGGCGGAAATTCATAATAATAATTTGGATATATGGTGGTATAGGAGAACAATGTTTTAAATGTTCCAAGAAGTTCAAATTTACATCGACAAAACCACAAAATCAAATATCCATTTATATACAATTTTGTATCCATTCACAAAAATTGGTACCCTCAAAAATTATTAATGTAATAGGAACTTGCATGGTGTTTATGGGAATATGTGGGAAACATGAAAACAATTTTGGTGGGCAGTGCAACAGCTGATGCCAAATAGGACTTTTTCTTGGACTCCATATATAACTGTTTTTCCCCTGTATATCAGTATATAACACATTTGTCCTTTTGATGACATTTTTTGGTGTCCATGACAAGTTGTTAACATTTGTGAAATTTGATCTTCTGTAAATTATGAACTTGCAATTTTTCTTAGATTAGAATAATTTGCAGTATGCTGCTAAAATAAACAAAGTGTATTGAGCACAACATTTTATACATCGTATCCATGAAGATTTCAAGAAATTTATCAATGGAATATATACTCAGATATTCACATTTACAAAATGATGTATATGAGTACATTGTATAATATACTTGTCAGGAAAATTACATAAATTTATATTGTAATATTTAAAATTAGTGTTATCTTATTTTGTCCATAATTGTAGTTGAAACAACTATGTACATAAGTGGAGTTTTCTGTCAACATATATACTGAAATTCTTTTATAACAACAAGCAAACTTTTGTTTTGCAGGTTAAATTTAAACAACTACAATTATGAACTCCAATTCATAGTATTGCCTTCTTATGCTTGAACAATGCAATGTTTAATATTCTGTTTTCCACTTCAAAACAAATACAATGTTAACCCTTCAGTGCTCACAGTGCTAAATGAGATTTCTGCCAGGAACAGGAAATAATATATTACAAGATAATGAGATTTCTGTCAGAGGCAGGAATGATGTATTACAATATATAATATTTTATAAGAACTAATATTTTTTTTTATAAAATGAATTTTGTCATAAAAATTGAACTATCATTAAATTTAACCTGCAAAACAAAAGTTTGCTTGTTGTTATAAAAGAATTTCAGTATGTATGTTGACAGAAAACTCCACTTATGTACAATAATATCATTAACCAGTCAGTGTTATTTGTTTTATAGTAATTTATATACATACATAGGCTATTTATTAACCTCTAAGTAGTCATTTCAGAAATTAATAAGTTACTAGAAGACACCCCCCACAAGTATGTGAATTGTATTTTTATGATAATTTACAAAATTTGCATTGCCAACTGATAAATACTGATGTTAAAATATTATTTATGTTTTGAACATCAAGTTTTTAAAATCTTTTTCAGCTACACAAGAAAATGCTGTTGATTGGGAGTTTATTGAAAAAGTAGAAAAGTATAAGCTCCACGAGAGAAGAAACATATATGATACAGAAAGGGAACTTTTTGAATTTACCAAAGAGGATTATGAAGATGCTGTTGTAATGCCAGGATATAGGAATATTGATCAGCCTCAACATTTCTATGTAGCTGAAATCAGAATGGATCTCAACCCAGCATCTCCGTTTCCATCACCAGAACTATATAAAACTTTTGCTGAATATTATATAACCAAGTATGGTTTATCAATCACAAATTATGAGCAACCACTATTGGATGTTGATCATACTTCTGCTCGGCTCAATTTATTGACTCCACGATATTTGAATCAAAAAGGTGTAGCTTTGCCAACAAGTAGTGCAGAGACAAAGAAAGCAAGACGTGAAAATTTACAACAGAAGCAAATTCTTATTCCAGAATTGTGTGAAATCCATGTATTTCCAGCCTCATTTTGGAGAAAGGCTGTTTGTTTACCAACAATTCTTTACAGAATGAACTGCTTATTAGTGTCTGAGGAGCTTAGAATTATAATTACAGAAGGTGCTAATATAGGACAAGCCTCAATTCCTCAGGGATTTATCTATGATGCTTTGAGCTTCTCTTTTCTCAAAGATGAAGAAACTGATGATATTCCTCTGGACATGAATCCCTCCACTGAACAGTCCGATGATGACGAAGTGGATCAAACAGGGAAAAGTTTTGAAAAGTCTTTCAGTAGTAATGGTTGTGATATTAATAGTCAGGTGAAAGATGATTTTAATCATACTAATGTTATATATATAGTTGATGAAAAAACCTCAAAGTGCACAGAAACATTCCAAGATGTTGATAAATCTTTAGAAACCAATGAAAATACTGATAATTCTGTTGTATCTGCAAATGGCTGGCCAAATGATACAGACATTCCAGACATTCCAGATAGTCAGTCATCAAATACTGTATCTCCCTTATCTTCAAACCCTGTACGAACTGCTGAAGTTTGTTGTGAATTTGACAAATTGGTGTTGTCTAAGTCTGAGAATGAGAACAATATGAACAAAGAAATAGAAATACAAATGAATCAATCACACAATGATTCTGCTGAACAAAATGGTTCTACAGAACAAGTTATAGAACAGGATGTGTTCAATCAGAATGGGAACAGTTCTACAGAACAAGTTATAGAACAGGATGTGTTCAATCAGAATGGGAACAGTTCTACAGAACAAGTTATAGAACAGGATGTGTTCAATCAGAATGGGAACAGTTCTACAGAACAAGTTATAGAACAGGATGTGTTCAATCAGGTGGGACACTTTGGAGAAAAGCCAGTGAAGAAAAAGGAAGAAGACATAGAAGTGACAGAAGAAGAGCTAAATAAGCTGATGTCATTTGACACTGATGTGGTGACTGGAGATTTTATAGGTCCTTCACCATGTATGATTTTACAGGCCCTGACCATGTCTAATGCTAATGACTTTTTTAGCCTTGAAAGATTGGAGACAATTGGTGATTCATTCCTTAAGTATGCTATCACTGTTTATCTTTTCTGTACGTATCCTGGAGTTCATGAAGGAAAGCTAAGTTATTTACGCAGCAAACAAGTTAGTAATTGCAATTTGTACAGACTTGGTAAAAAGAAAGGTTTAGCTGAATGTATGATCTCAACAAAATTTGAACCCTATGAGAATTGGTTGCCACCAGGGTATCTAATTAATGAAGAAAGAAGGAAAGGACCTGTGCCAAAAGTCTTATTGGCAACAAAAGTAGAAAAAATACCTGGAAGCAGTTCCACAGTGAACTTTTGTGACATTAAAATTGACAGTCATCCACATCATTTATCAAATGGATGGGACAAATATGTTCCTTGTTCAAAAGAGGAAAATGAATTTAATAAAGAACTAAAGGAAATTCAAGCCAATGTTGAAGAGGAAGATAGATCTGATTCATCAGATTGTTTGATTCCCTACTGCTTACAGACTCTTCATAGCTTGCCGGACAAGAGTATAGCTGACTGTGTTGAGTCATTGATAGGTTGTTACCTCACAAGTTGTGGAAAGAAAGTGGCATTGAGGTTCATGTCATGGTTGGGTCTCCGAGTTCTACCTCAGAAAAAAACTTTAGAGCAGGTATTTATTTTGTAGTATACTGTTACAACTTACAGTAATAATCAATGTCAGATGGATATACTTGGAAATCACCTTATTCTTTAAGGTGTTTACTTCGCTTGAACCACAAAGTAATTTACAGTCAGAGAAATCAGGGGTGTGGAAATGCCATGCCCAACTTGCCCGACTTGCCCGACTCGTACATTTGACCGACCGGACAAGCAATTTTTGTGTCTTTGTTGCCCGTGGATAAGTACAAAAATGTTGCTTGACATTGTTAATTTATATCATCATATAGAAAATCCTCAAAATTCATTCATAAAAGTAAAAAATATCAAATAACAAGATGAAAGCAACATGCTTTTAGTAAAATCAAGAAATAGATCGATTACCAAACAACAAAAATAAGTATGTGGACCCAGGTTTCATTGATATTCTGTGATATTTTCCCATTGATCTGGGATCGTTGATCAGTTTATAGCAACAGTATACCGAAAATGGTCATTATTAATTTCGAGCACTGATTTCTCCTGTATGAAAACTAAATGACTGGTCAAGTTGGATAAGCATTGGATAGGTTATCACTCGGAAGTTGACCAATGGAAAATAGGCACCACATTTAAAATAAATTTGTTGAGCTAAGAACTTGGTTTTTACATGTAACTGAAATCAGAGGAGGCAAAGCGCAAATGTCAGTATAAAAATAAATGGAATAGAGGATTTTAAAGTTCTTTATAAATATTTTGATTTCGCTTATAATTAGTTATATAAAAAAATCTCAAATTTATAATTGGTCCACCAAAAGTTTATTGGGGGGAAAGGAGGGGGTGCAAACAACTGTTTAATAATTCATCATTTATTTGGTTTCATCTCTTCATTAACTTTAAAACTTCACACTGGCTCACAGTGAATAAAATACAAGTCATGATATACTCTCCCAGGTTCATGTAAGCAAGCATTGAACAACATTGCAATATTGGCCTGAAGATTCTTTAATTAAGAGTTGTTTGGGGGTTGGTTTCTACAATGTAGCTCATTGGTGTATGCTATACTTATCTTTGTATCATTCTAATATACAAACAAAGACCATGCATACTATTTTCATTGTGTTTCAAAACTGTTTTAGAAACATACACGTTTACAGAAAAATACATCTTCTTAATTCCAAAATTCATTAAGAAATCAGGACAAGTAACTTTACTTTCGGACAAGTAAAATTAACAATTTTACTTGCCTGGGGACAAGTGGTCACAACAAATATTTCCACACCCCTGGAAATACTCAATAACATAATGTCAGAATCTTGTGTTTAATTCATTGATGTAATTTAAAACAAGTGTAAAACCTTTAGAAAATTAAGAAAGTGACAGAACACAAGCAGTGCATGTATGTAAGCAATTTTTACATTTCAGACTGGTTGCATAGACACACATGTATTATCATGTCCTAGTTCTCCACTTTTTGATGGGGAACCAGATTCGGTCAGTCAGCTTCAACATCTATTGATTGGTTTTGACAAACTTGAGGATAAAATCCACTACCATTTCAAAGACAAATCATATCTACTACAGGCCTTTACTCATGCTTCATATCATTATAATATAGTAACAGACTGCTACCAAAGGTTGGTTTATATCAGATATTAAATGGAATCTATTTTTGATGTCATTATAACAGCTGTACTTTCATTTGCCACCCATATAAATACTCCTCCTACAAATTTTGATATATCCCAACAAAGTTTTGTATTGTCATTAAATTGCTTCATGTTTTTTCAAAGCTTATTCTTATATGTTTTACATAGTTAATGGGGCGAATACATTTTTTACTGAGGTTTTGTAATATGATCATGAGAAACTTGCATTCTAGTACTATGTGATTAGCTTATGTATGTCAAATATTTCATCTAACCCCGAGCTACTTTTTATACAATTACAAATTTTTGCAGATGAGTGTTTCAGTAGTAGGGATATAATTGTCTGTCTAAGGCACAGTCAGTGTTTTTTTTAATGGTTTGACTTTAACTTTGACTGTTCTAAATGAATTTTTTGCTTTTGCACTATGTATGCTGGCACAAAGTAAGGTAAAGTTTTGTACCCCAATTGTTACTAAGGTTCTTTAATTTTTCATTTATTTGCAGTTCCAAATTAAAAATACATTTACCCTGTTAACAGTAATTATGCTTTGAACTATTTTTCCTGCAAGTAGAAACATAATTTGAATATGTAAAACTTGGGTCTTCCCTGATATAAATACATCAAGAAAATGAGAAAATCATGAAAATAAATGGCACTGAAGTCGGCTGGAAAGGGCTAAATGCAAAATAAAGTATCTGCCAAAATTTGGTTTACAGAATTTTTTATTCTTTGCTCTTTGAATATGTTTTTCCTATATATGTTGCTTTCTTCTCTCTCTCAGTGACTTTGCTTTCATATTAATGCTGACTAAAAATTGTAACCATATCCTAAGATGTTCCTCTTTTTCAGGTTAGAATTTTTAGGTGATGCAATATTAGATTATGTGATAACACGACATCTGTATGAAGACTCTTGTAAATATTCACCCGGTGTACTTACTGACTTACGGTCAGCTCTAGTCAACAATAATATATTTGCTGCACTTGCTGTTAAATGGGACTTCCATAAGTTCTTCAAGGCAATATCTCCTCCGCTGTTCAACGTTATAGAAAAGTTTGTTACTAGGCAGAAGGAGAGAGAAGACGAGATTGATCTAGAAGATGAGGAGGTGAGATTTGATTTGTGATTTCTGAATTTTAAAGTCAGATTTGAGAAGGGCAGGTAATAATTACAAAAAGGCACTTTAGAACTTAAATGAATTGAGAAAATGTCACTTCAGCACATGAACTGAATTGAATCCTGCTTCTTAATAAGGTCGAATCTGGTGTATTGTATTTACACTTTTTTTGATTTAATATTTGCATCTTCAAAACAGACTTGTTACACTAGAAATAGACTTTTGGCAATTTAGAGCTTAACGTATTGTCAAGAAACCTGTCTATTGCTGAAGATCATGTGTTGATCTTTAGATGTTTTTATTTAATAGAAAAACAAAGGATATGGGGTATCCATCCATGACACAAAATCAGTACATGCACAGCAAAAAAACACACAAAAAACAAAGGAACAGCGTTTTTATTGCTGTTCTTCATCTTAAAGTCACAGTGAGGCCTTCATTTGTATATTTGAATTGCTGTTTTATTGACTGATATCCCTTATCTATTTAAAAAGCAGGAAGAAGGAGACGATGAAGTGAAAGTAGAACTAGAAGTTCCCAAAGCCTTAGGTGACATATTTGAATCATTGGCTGGGGCTATATACCTGGATAGTGGGATGTCTTTAGACACAGTTTGGAGGGTTTACTATAGAATTATGAAACCACAAATAGGTAAGTATTCAAATGGTAATGATAGCATTATGTTTAAAAAGTCAGAAGATACCAAGGGGATGATTAAAAAAAAAAAACATAAGAAATGATCACCATATATTAAAATGATAAGAAGTGACTTTGCCCTGGCAACCAAACAGGTAGAAGTATGACATTGGAGGTAGACTTCAGGGACACCTCAGAAATGACGATTTAACATTCAGTCGTTAACGGCTCTGGGTTAAAAAACAATTCTACAGAGGGAAAAAAACGGCCTGATTTATGCTAAAACAAAAGATGAAAAACAATAATGGCTGTCAGCAATAAACAACAACCACTGTGATACATGCTCCTGGCTCAAGGGACATAAAGAATGTGGCAGAGTTAACAAATGTTCTTTACATAAAACTGAAATTATAAAAAATATAACACTGATATTTTTTCAAATTTATTGTCTATAACCAATGATAAACAGGTAGTAATCTTTACAAGTATATTTCACTACAAATAACAACTATTTTCTATACATCTGAATATATTAAAAAAAAAAATGCATTTATTTCACATTGATTGGACTCATTATTCTTTTGTGAGTTGAGACTTATTTGCATCTGTAGATATCACTGTAATAATAGAGATTCTGGTCATAATCAATCAGCCTCTCATATTTATTTAGTCCTTGCAAATGGCAGATCACAGGTAAACAATCTTTGACGTCCAACTAGGAAGGGAAGGAGATGTTTATATTGCAAGTTATGTGTCAAACATAAATAATGGATAATTTTAACCATGTTTCAAGGAATTTAAATATCTATTTAGCTAAAAATGAGATTTGTTTAATGTAGGCTCATGTTACAAAGACAAAATACCTGTCAGAATGACATCCACAATATGAACATCATATAATATATTTATGCCATTACCCTGGCAACTGTATGATATCTTTCATAATGAGATAACTCTCAGAATAACAACCAATGACCCTGACCACCACATGTTACCTTTCAGAAATACATGCTCCTTGAAACCTTATTACAGAAACATGTTTGGTTCAGAAGTATAGTTTATTATGAGACATACAAGACAAACTGTAATAATCCAAAAGTTTCACCAGATCTTCTCTGAATATAATTTGAAATACTGTAAATTCAGAAATTATTGCATGCATTTATTATTGCGATTTTTGAAGAATGGACATCAATGCGAGATTAATCATTGCGATTCCAGGAAAAGCTGCATACAGATACATGCATCAAATATCAGAATGCGAGTTATTATTGCGATACTCACCCAGTCTCATTATTCGCATTAATAAAAACCTCGCAATAATTTCTGAATTTACAGTACCAGTAGAAGTATACAATTCACTTTAGTTTTTAATTTTTTAATCAACAGAAAAATATCTGAAGAGTATTCCTAAGTCACCTGTCAGAGAACTTCTAGAGATGGAGCCAGAGACAGCTAAATTTGAGTAAGTTTTTATTTATTTTTGATGGCTAACCATAGAACAAAATTGATTACAATGACTTATACAAATGTATTTCAATTTATAGATATGCAATCTAAAATATGAGAAAGGAGATAAGACAATAGAATGACATGCATAAAAAAATGTATCCTTTTGGACTTTACAACTGATTTAAGATTTATTTTTTTGTTGTGCTAATGGGTTGCTGTCTGATTGACATATACACTACATCTATTTTTATTCATATTGGTTAAGATTATATGTGACAGAAACATCAATGAGACAGCAATTTGACAATAAAGGGTCAACATGAGAAAACACCCAACCTTCCGTGTCAAACTAACAAACTCTATTACATATCAATAGATAGATTGTACCTTTCAATTTTTTATGAATGGATGAAGCAAGATTTAAACTCTGTATCACAATGATAAAGGCTAATGTGATTTGTAAAGAGGATGTCTTACCTAGACCACTAAGGGCCTTTTACAAATTTAAAGTCCATAATTAAAATATAAGTAAATGTACTGTTACAGTTAGCAAATAATGTTTGTGAAAAAAAATAAATTAAAATAGCAGCATAGTTGGACTGTTACCCAAGAAGCTCAGTTAATTTGTTGTTTTGTTCTAAACATGCTAACTTAGAAGAAAAATAAATGACATGTATTCAGCAACAATGTTTCCCAGTTACTTGTTTTCACTACATTTATTGTCTATCTTTACTGTTTACTAGAAGATAGATCACACTGCTGTATAGTTGGCTTATACTGTGAAAGTACTTTAATTCGTGGGTATCAATTTTCGTGGTTTGAGCAAAAGTTACATGTTCGTGAGTTTTTGAATTGTGGATTTTAGTTTTCTGAAGAAAAGAAAAAACAGAAACGAAGATTTTTGAAAATAATCATATGCTGTTTTTATAATGATTGGTGGGATATTGCAAAAAAATGTGTTCATTTTCACCTACTTGTTCGTCCTTCATTACTGACAACATTCATCAAATTTTTAATCAAATAATTGCTTTTGGAAAAAAGTTGTCATCTATGCTTACAAATTGAAGGAAATTGCAAAGTAAACATTTTGATTGAGGCACACGTGTGATGACACCAATTGATCCGAGATCGAATGATCAACAGATTAACAAATATCAAGGGTGTTAATTGGGCTATAAACTTGTCACTTAAAGAAAATGGTAACATAAAAAATGCTACAAATGTACTTTTTAGAATTATTTCTTATGAAATAAAAAATTGAGCCCGATATAATTTTAATTTTTTAGCTCACCTGGCCAAGTGAGCTTTTCTCATCACTTGGCGTCCGTCGTCGTCCGTCGTAGTTAACTTTTACAAAAATCTTCTCCTCTGAAACTACTGGGCCAAATTTAACCAAACTTGGCCACAATCATCATTGGGGTATCTAGTTTATAAATTGTGTCCGGTGACCAAGCCAACCAACCAAGATGGCCGCCATGGCTAAAAATAGAACATAGGGGTAAAATGTAGATTTTGGCTTATATCTCTAAAACAAAAGCATTAAGAGCAAATTTGACATCTGTAAAAATGTTCATCAGGTTAAGATCTATCTGTCCTGAAATTTTCAGACAAATCAGACAACCCGTTGATATAAACTGTAAACAGCAATAATGTTCAGCAGAGTAAGATCTACAAAAAAGTTGACATGACCAAAATGGTCAATTGACCCCTTAAGGAGTTATAGCCCTTTAAAGTCAATTTTTAACATTTTTTTGTAAATTTTTGTTATCTTTTACAAAAATCTTCTCGTCTGAAACTAGTAAGACAAATTTAACCAAACTTGATCACAATCATCATTAGGGTATCTAGTTTAAAAAATGTGTCCGATGACCCCTCCTGCCAACCAACATTGCTAAAAATAGAACATAGGGGTAAAATGCAGTTTTTGGCTTATATCTCTGAAACTAAAGCATTAAGAGCAAATTTGACATCTGTAAAAATGTTCATCAGGTTAAGATCTATCTGTCCTGAAATTTTCAGACGAATCAGACAACCCGTTGTTGGGTTGCTGCCCCTGAATTGGCAATTTTAAGGAAATTTTGCAGTTTTTGGTTATTATCTTGAATATTATTATAGATAGACATAAACTGTAAACAGCAATAATGTTCAGCAAAGTAAGATCTACAAATAAGTCAAAAATGACCAAAATGGTCAGTTGACCCTTAAGGAGTTATTGCCCTTTAAAGTCAATTTTAACAATTTTGGTAAATTTTTGTAATCTTTACAAAATCTTCTCCTCTGAAACAACTGAGACACCTAACCATTTAACCAAACTTGTTCACAATTGTCATTAGGGTATTAAGTTTAAAAATGTGTCCGATGACCCTGCCTGCCAACCAACATGGCAGACATGGCTAAAAATAGAACATAGGGTAAATGCAGTTTTGGCTTATATCTCTGAAACTAAAGCAAAAGTATAACGGTTGCATTGATTTATGCATCAATTGTAAATAAAAATATCAGGTGAGCGACACAGGTTCCTTGGAGCCTCTAGTTTCATATGAGAACTATGAGGAGACGAAATGAACACTTCATCATTCATCTCATAGTGCATTTTGTAATATTCAATGTATTCTCTAGATTATTTGCCCTTATCCATGTAGTCAAACCTTTTAGTTAGATCTTTCCATGTCTTGATTTGGACAACAGTTGTTATATTTCGTTGGACACTTAAATTCGTGGATAAAGCCATCCACGAAAACCACATATTAGTACCCCATGAATAAAATACTTTCACATTATCATATGATTTTCGTTTGGGTCTAATTTTTAGGTACTTTTGTGAATGCAATAAATGTTTTAAATTTCACCAGTGTTCTCTCCAGGATTTTTTGATAGCGCTGTGGTAAGCACGTGATTTTCAACTATTCTGAGTAACTTTGGCGCGTCGCGCGGTTCCTTTGTAATGGGTTTATTATGATGTTTCAATACAATATGCTGCTGATGTTTGCTCTTGTAATGTTGTCTTGATGGAAGTTACCCATTTTTTTGTAAATGTTTGAAAATAGATGAAGAATATTTTTTTATCTCCATTGTAAATTTAGATAATCAAGCAAAAATAAGTACAGAAATAAATTCCATTAAGGGTCAACACCACACTGGTGATGTGAAAATTTCTTAACAGGTGATGCTATAGAACATGTAGGACCCACATTGACAATCACGTCATTGTCATTTTCTGTGTTGGGTTTTGTAACCCACTGGAGCAGTGAACTATTAACCTAACGACGTTTGACAGGAGTTGACATTTTGGAACATTATGAATATGATTTCTCATTTTTCTGATCACCATTTTATTACATTCGTATGGCTTCTCCCAAGCTGGACATCACAGGCACTTTTTTCTACCTATGGGAAGGTTGACTATCCATATATAATTGCATATGGATAGTCGACCTTCCCATGAATAGAAACAAGTGCCTGTGCTGGACATCAAGAAAAGTGAATTGCTCAAGTCTACATCATGTACATGTAATATCGACTTGAGGTTTGTTTTTCTTATAATATCCTCCTAATTAGTCCCCTACCGACGAAGTCGAAGGGGACTTTAGGTTTGCACTCTGTCCGTCTGTCTGTCTGTCTATCCATCTGCCAGTCCAGACTTTTTTTCTTCATGCTTGAAGATATTGATTTGATATTTGGTTTATTGATTTATCATGACAAGTTACAGGTCAAGTTCAATTTTCACGATTTGAGCTTTTCTCTTTGTTCAGTTAAAGCCCTTTCCCTAGAATTAAATTTTGATGAAATACTTATTAACTAGTAGATTTCTGATCAAAGGAAATAACTCATTTTTAAAAGACTTTTAAAAGACAAAATGACATTTTGGATTTTTTTCCTTTTCTTTGGTAAATTGTTTAAAGAATTTAGTGGTGGGTTTGTTTGTCATTCTTGAAGATATTGATTTGATAATTAGTATATAGTTTTATCTTGACAAGTTACAGATCAAGTTGGAATTTTGTTCCAGTCTGATAATTTTGTGCAGAGTTATGGTCTTTGGACATAGAAAATTCACTTAAATAATCAGTTTTCAACAGTATTTTTCGTCATGCTTGAAGATTTTGATATTTTTATGTTGTTTACACCATGACAAGTTATAGATCAAGTTAGAATTTCGTTCCATCACAATGAACTTGTAACTGGTAGGGGACTATGTATTGCCATGCAATACTCACAGAATGCTTGTTGTTTTCAAATGGTAAAATTCATTACTGTAGTATTGCTGATTAAACAATTATTAGTTCGATTAGGTGATAATTGATAGCTTGCACATTGAAGCCAATTTGATCATTGTTTAAATTAATTGTTTAATCAAAGTTCGTAAAACAAGTTTGTGAGTATTGTCGGTAAATGCGGTCAATTTATTTCATCTTATTCCATTCATATTTGCTTCTTTATATTCTTTTTAATTAAAAAAATTGATGATAATGTTGATTTCTTCGTTTATTTTGATCTTGCAAAGGCGCCATTTTATAAAATTTATTAAACTGGTCCGGCAATGTAACTTTATACAACGCAAATAACACATTCAGAAATAGTTAACCAGACGATCACGTGATCGAAGTAAAAGATAAGCGGGAAATTTAAAAAAAAATATAGCAACTGGATTGATTTGGATAGCGACTGCGCTCAGTTCAATAGAACAGCGGAAAATTGTGATAGCGCTGAATACCGCAGCTCTAAAAAGTCCTGTGGAGAACACTGTTCACATCATGGAAATAATTCCTTATGTAGATATACTCATGGAGATACTTTTAAATACATGTAGTGAAAATTAAACCCTGCAAAAAAGTATAAAAACAAATAAAGTAAATTGTCTTTCATGAACAAATCACAAACAAAAAAAAGCCTATGCCAATGTTTCCCTGATATACTGTTTTTGATATCATGGGGATTTACTTTTGCTGTTTTACAATGCAACAGTAAGTTTTGTATTATTGGTACTCAGACACTGTACCACACTACTATTTTTGCACGCTATGTAGATACATATACTGGGAAAATATAAAAAACTAATACTATTACAGTAATTGAAAATTTGCTTCATTTTTTAGGAAACCAGAGAGAACATTAGAGGGAAAAATCCGAGTATCAGTGAATGTTGTTAGCAAAGGGGTATTTACTGGTGTTGGAAGAAATTACAGGATTGCTAAAAGTGCTGCTGCCAAAAAAGCCTTGCGAGGAATAAAAACTATGCAAGCTCAGGGACTGTTGCAATAAATATTATTGAAAAACCTAAAAAATGTGCCATAATTTACTGTAGATGCATTTTTAAATGTTATAACATTTTTTCTAAGACATTGGAGAGAAATTTAAGTCCTGAATTAAAATATCAAAGGGAAAGCTAATACTTAGTTCACGTGAGTGAAGACAAAACAGAGTTATTACTTAATCATGTGTATAGGTTGTGTTTATACTTAAACGTTATAAGACCTAAACAGTCAGTATATTTCTTGATATATGTCTTTGAAGTCTTCTTTTTGTTCATATGTCAGTCACTTGTTGAAATTTACTTCACTTTTTCGTGTTATTCAGTTTTTTGTAAAAGTGTACCAAGTCCCTTCATATGAGGATATGATACAGTTAATATCCATCATTGATTTTTTTCCTGAAATTTTGAGATAAAGTCAATTTTTATATGTATTTTTTTATATCTTCATGATTTACTTTTCAAGATATTTCAGTTTCGTTATGGCCTATTTATGGAGAAATATCAGTAATTTCAGATGTGTGCAATATTCGAGAAAAACATAATGAAAAGAGATCATTTCTTTTGGATTTCTATAAATATATTCCTTAGTTTATAGACATTCAAGTTTTCTTAAAAATAAGTAAAGTACAATTTGACACCAAAATAAACACACAAAAAAAATATGCCACTTAAATTTCTTTTTAATTGATATAAAATTCACAGAGGTTACTGAATTAAATTTTGCTGTAAAAATCATTCAAGTGTAATGTGTTTAATATCTGAAAATGTTAAAAAGTAAGTAACTACAAATCACACCTTCCTGAAATTTGGTAGCAATCTTCCTGGATGATGTATTTTCACATTCAAAGCTCATCAACTTCCCATTTTAATACCAAATATTTATATATTCTTCTTACTCATAATTTGCATTCATGAAAGTTTCGTCACAGTTTTCTCAGCATCTATGAATTGGAGCTAGTATCAAGCTTCCTGTGAGCATGTTAGAATTGTTGAAAAACTTTCACATCCATCACTTATCTAAGTCATGTTTACTGAATACTTATAGCAAAGGTATCATTAGCAATAGCTTACAGTTCAAATTTTTGTTTATTTTTATAATGTCATCTTGTTCCATTTTTCTCATTGATAAATACACAGTAAGTTATAATAAACATTTATGAAAGGCTTGTCTGGAACATAACTCTTGTTACTCATTGTAATTAAAATTATTTAAATTCATGGACTATCTTATTTGCTGGCAAACTTATTGAATTTGGTCATTTGCAGAGTTGTTAGAGGAAATTTTTCTCATTTTTCATGACTTAGGAACTTGAGACATTCATAAGCAAAACTTACAAAAGACAGTACCTATTTTTTATGTATCACCTTCTCTTACATTTTTCAAACCAAATCGTTTAAACTGCACAGAACGGTTGCAAAAATATTAAAGTTGTGCACTTGTACTATAGAATTTTTTGAGGAATTTTTCCATTTTCCGAGAGATGGGAACAAAATTTTACAAGCTGGTACCAATTTTCATTTTCAATCGAACTTCACAGAAAGTTTGCAAACGTATTGAGGTTGTTACCTCTCATTATGGAGTTGTTTAATGTTTTAACCATTGTTTACCTGTTACATTTCCATATATTCAAATTCAGTATAGAAGATTCTTCATTGTTTAAAAGCATTCTGTGCAACCCTGCCATTAGAGTCTTTGTTGTGTTTTGTTTCTCTCTATTAAATGGTTCCTCCCAGATTATAACCTGGTATAGAACTTTAAGTAACACTTTAATGTATTCTACCTCATTAATTGTCATGTGAACAACTTGTGAAATGACTTATTTTGATTTTGACCTTCTTTAATTTTAGTTAAAGATTTGTAAGTGAAATAATTTTATGTAGTATAATTTGCCAAATGTATACTTTAACACAGGAATTGTTTCTACCATCTATGGTTTCATTGATTAATTGATTATTTAATGTCCAGTGGTCTATGGTTTCATTGATTGATTGTTGATTGCTTGAAGTCCAGTGGTCTGTTGTTTCATTTAAAATGCTCAAATCACTTTACCACAAATTAATTTGTTACCATTATTATGTTAACCTCTCATAACCATTATATTGCGTTACTTTTTTTCCATTTGGATACCATATAAAATAAAAGTTATGTTACTCTGAACTACCGAGTTACATTCCAGTGACTTCAGTTAAACATTACCTTCTAGTTCAGTGTTTGGATACTAAGTGACCTAAAATTATAAAACTTGGTGCAAAAATGCATCTAGATGGATGTAACAGTCTCCAAACTAAAGTGGGTTATATTAATGCGTCAGTTCAGTTCTCATTTACCACAAGCAACATGCAGTCAGTATCCTAGTTCTGAATAAAAATGTCAATGAAATATTTGCCACTGGACATTGAACAAACATAAGGCAAGCAATCAATTAATAACAGCTTCCCTTCAAAATGAAGTCATTCTAACCAAAAATTTAGGCTTCTCTGATGAATGTATATAGTTTATATCCCAGTCATCTATCCAGCAGCTTTCTTTGATGCATGTTATACGACCCAAGATAATAAACTTGTCGAAACGTTTTACAGTTTTACAATAAATTGGGGTAGAGGTTTCATTATGTCTACTATTTTCTTTTTAAATAACCATTGAATATGCCAGAAAAGGTTTTTGAATAAATATTTTTTAGAATTTTGTACTGTTTTGAAAACCATATATTTTTAGAGTATGATTAATCATAAAATGATGTAACCACATAAGCTATTGTTTCATGTCATTATGGACAGCATGTATGTATTACAGACGAATCTATTTGGTAGTTTTCAGTTGAAAGATTTGTACTGAAAATTTTAATGGAAATATGTTTTGATGAATTTGTTAGTTTTTTGTGAAATATTTTTGAGGATTTTCGAGTACACAGTTTTGAGAAATTATTTAAATTCCATCAGATTTGATGATTTCTTAAGTAAAATATGATTAGATGAAGTTGAAAGCAATGCACAATGAACATGAAATAAAATTGTAGATAAAAACTTAAATGGAAGAGATTTTATTCTTATAGTATCTGAGAGTGTATACTTACTAGTACAAAATGTATCATTAAATATTTCTAATTGTTTATTTTATTGGTGCTACTTAAAATGTAATGAAAAGAATGATGAAAATAGAATATGAATGTTTTTGTTTTCACTATTACTTAATTATTAGATTTCATACTTCTTTTTCTCCTGCATTTTATAAGAGTTAAAAGTGCTGACTCTTTGTTTTAAGGTATCATGACCATAAAAGACCACATAATTATTTTAGATGACTCATATGTTTCATGCAAAGCATGCGTCGTTGAGGAAACATTCAAAAACTTCCGAAACAATATTCATCTTGTAAATTTCTTGAATAGAGTTGGACATTCAGACAGTCTTTTTACTATTTGGCTTACTCAGGAACATTTAATCTGGCAAAATACAGATTTTATAAATTATGATTTGAATAATGGTTTTCAAAAACTGTAAAAATTTTACCACTATTTTGGTTATGGTCCTGTGATCAGTTTCACAAACATTCTTACGACTAAAGTAAGTGTACTGAATTGTTTAAGACTTACAATCAACTTTAGTTTTAAGATTTTTTGTGAAACTGATCACTGATTCTATAAAATTTCTCATAAAATGAAATTAAAGAACTTTTATGATAACCTCACAATTATTAACCAATCACAATTTAAAGGAAACTTTGCAAAAAATCAAAAATTGATATTATGTCCATTCTGTGTAAAAGAGCTCAAATTCATAAATATTAAAGTTTTATTCTGCTAGATAAGAGATCACCATCGATTTTAAATTTAGAGTATTAATTCTCTGCGTGCGCCATTTTGATATCTACTCCGTTTAGAAACCACGACAGGTCTATAAACCACAAAGGACCAAAACTACAGTAACCTAATGTAGTCGTAATTGCGTGTCGATATCTTTTCAATCGACGGTTGTTTTATCCGACTTACTAACTTGATACGGAAAATGTTATTATTTTTAAATAACCATGGTCTGTCGTTTTAAACTGTTTATATGGAAATTAGTTAAAAGTCAAAGTTCAAATTCATTAATGATCATGAATAAGTGTTCCGTGAAAATTATTTTCGAAAATCTGATTTGTTCATAATTCTATTATGCAATAAACTTATTTAAATAAATTTGGACCTTCCATTATCTGATCACCAGCATGGCTAAAGGTATTTCTCCCAAAGGTATTGTGAGGTGACACGTCCAGGTATTCAAGCGGTTTCCTGTTGGGCTTGCAAGTTCATGCATCATTTCACTTCTGAGGGTATTAATCAGTGTACACGGCCGATAACTTGTAACTTTCTATTTTGAACTATCAGGTGTATAATATACATCTCTGTCTTATGTGTCCAATAGTGATATACTAGTCATTACTTAACTCATACGCTTGCTTATAAATAACATTTCTGGTGTAAAGAATATTATTTACAAAAAATCTTAATAATTCCAAAAAAAAAAATAAAAATGATAAAATAAAAATCTATTTACATATTTTTCCATGGGTAAATTTGGGAAAATGTAAGTATATACTTGTTGTCAATAGTGAAGGACAGTTTGAAACATACAAGAAGTATTGATTTAACAAAATGTACACACTTGTCGATCATTCGTTTATACACCTGGATAGAAAGTTACTGAACTATAGATAGTCGCAATTTAAAATATACATGTATACATTGAACATAAGAAAGAAACATACATTTTGTTTAAATTAGGGTAAAAGTTTTGTAAATAGACTAGTCCACGATGCCAACAGTATGTAATCATCGGATGTCGATGGACTAATGTATACCAAAAGAAGAAGAAGAGAACCAATTTGATTTAAATACAGGTCGATATCTAACTTGCTTTGGTTCATCGAGTTATGGACATAGTAAAATCACAGATTTATATTTCAATTAGATTGTTCTCGGAAAAAGGAAGAAATTCGTCATCATCACAATTGTTGGGTATAATGGATAATAATGTGAACATGGTTCTGAAAGTGTTTTATGCTAAATTTCCTGTTCCTACATGTATGTTATATATATGTCACTGGATCGAAACTGATTATCCCCAAGGGATGTGATTTTTTCCAGGAAAACTATTGAGTATCAAAGTTTCAAATTAATTTCGGATTTATTTTCTTTCTTGGTATTCAATAACAGAAATTTAAAGAATAAACTGCTTGTCCGCTTTGGGGTATTCTTGCCAGTTAAAACAGATTTATAATTATATACAAAAATAGGAAAGATGACATCAAATTGGTTCTGTCTTTTTTTAAACATCGTTGGTCGAATAGCTAAAGTATTATACGTTGTGAGACGAAGACTATTTTAATAGGGACATTCCGATTATGTATAAATTTTGTTGATGTTTTTCACACCTGTAAAGAATATTTGTTCGTAATTTTTGATTCCATTCCAAGAAGATCCTTAAATTTTTGTCAATTTTTTTTCAAATAGCTGAAGTATTTATGCGTTGTGAGATTTAAAATATTTAGATGAGAACATTAATTCCTGAATATGTAAATAAAGATCGTTTTGGATGGACTAAATTCTATAATTGCAATTGGTAATGATCTGTTTCAAATATTCAAGGTTACCGATTCTAATTTAAAATAGCACAATTTTAGTTCATACACTCGTGTTCAGAAGGCTATTATTATTTATAAATTTATTCAATTAAATTTATTCAGTATTTCATTGTTACAAAAGTATCGGCGGTCATAATTCATTTAAAAGTGAGCTTAAAAATATAAAAATATACAACGACTATCCAGTTATTGTGCGATTTAATTACTCCACTAAATTAATTTTAATTCTTTTTTTATATTTTCTGTGTCTAAAACCAGCACTCCGTTTATCATTCATACGAAATGTTGTTCACACCTGGAACGGTAAACAGTGAAGGCTACAATTCACTGAATGAAGATCAAAAGATTACAATTACAGAATGCTAATCTTTAAATTACCTTGAGTTTAACCATGAATTCAACATTCACTAAGTGTCACATAACAATACACATTCTATTTCCACAGTACAAGTAATATTTGCTGGACTGAAGCAAAAGGTCAATACAAACAAGTATTTTAATACACTATCGATCATGTCAGTTTCCTGTGTTTGTTTAAAGTATTTGTCGGAAAAATCATAAAATGTTTTATTGTATGATTTACTTTTATTACTAAAATTCGTATAAAAATCATTAAAACATAAATCCTACAATCTAATTTTAAAAGTTGCATGGCTATCACCTATTTTAGTTGGTTAATAGCTACACCGAAAGTCGCCGATGCGCTTTAAATCGCGTTATTAGATGGTTAATGAACAAGACTTAAATGAGATTAATTTCACTCCCGGCATGCAAAAAGACTTAAACTACGTCACATAAGTCAGGAAGTTTGGATAAATAAAATTGATAATTCCCAATTTTCTTCTTTATTACTTTTCATATCAAAATAAAACTTGGTGAATATGTTTTTATGGTATTATGAACATAATAAGATGATAAGTGAAAAGTCGCGAATTTTCCCTTTAAAATTTGTTCATAAATTAATAAATAAAAAAATGATAGAATAATAAACAAATGAATGAAGAAAAAAAGTTTTGGAGGCACTGTTTTCTAGCTAATGAATGGATATTGGACAAACAAATTAGAAGAAATCTACGGTGGCTACAAATCCAATTATTTTTCAATTAATCCTAAGAACAAAAATATCTAATGAATTTTAGTTTTGAATATTGTATGTTATTGTGTGTAAATGAAGTGAGAAAAATTAAATATTTTTTAAAGGCTAATATGCATATACATGTATAAGAACAACTTGTATCAGGTTATTTTTGCAGTTTGGGACTTAGATTAGGCAGTTAAGTCTTTACTGTGTTTATTATTCACGTGTCATGGCCTTGCCAATGCATTTAATTGAATGTTGACAGTAAAAATGTCCCTATATATGTTAGACCTGATCATACAGATGTTATAAGGACAAATACATGTATATATTTATTAATCAAAATATTCATTTTGTTCTCTTTTATCTTTGAAGAAATGACAAAAAAATAAATTATGGCATCCAAACCAAGAGTGTAGACACTAATATTTTCCAGTAATTTTGCCAAAAAGGAAAATTTGTCAGTTATCATTTAAGTGCCAGTCTTTGTATGAATCAGGCAATTTAGAAGAATTTCAAAACATGACAGAAAAAAACCTGACGACCTAACCATCCTTTTTTGAAGCTACCCTCGTCCTGAGTTAGAAATGGTAGGTCTTTCGTGTCTGGTAATTCGAGAAATCTCCAAATAACTTTTGGTTAAAATAATAGAAAATTACAGAGTAAGCTCCCCTTATTTGGTCATTTCTAGAGCATATCAACCAAATTATATCTTGAAATACAAGAACAGGAAAAGGAAACAAATGTTATATTCATGAACCATTAAACATTTTGAACTAAATTGATGTAAACTTGAGTGGATTTATTTTTTGTCATATTTTCACTACTGCCTTATTCTTAGGCAAATTGGCACTTAATTATAACATTATCAGTGTCAATTACATTACTATTTAAATAAAATGATGGTTAATTTTCATTCCAGTTTATTGAATGTGATATTTAGTCTAAATAAACTGTATTTGCTGGTCAGTTTTATTTGTTTGTGTTTACCAAACCAACATCGAATTTGTTCCATCAAGAAATCTGCGACTCTTTTCACAAAAAATCTTACGATTAAAATTGATCGTAAGTAAACTGAAATGTGTATGACTTACGAGTATTTTTACTCTTAAGATTTTTTGTGAAAAGAGCCGCAGAACATTCAGCTTTTAGCTCACATGGCCATGTGACCAATTGCCATCTTTTGACATCTGTACTGAATTTATAAAAATGGTTTTTTTTTGGTGTATTGAAGAGCTCTTTTTGTTTGAAATGTTATTCTCTGTGTCATATTTTGTGGCTTTTAAAAGCAATCACTGCATTCAAAACTAAAGGTCTTTTTTATCACACTAATTCTATAGTTAATATGTGTAATAGGTAACTATATTTGGTATATAGAATAATTATGATTTATGCATGTCCATCAGGTAGGTTTTACCTGACCTTAGCCTCATTTCATTGTTTAGTGTTCAACATTCAGTTTCTTGATTTGGTCAGTCTCTCAAATAACTTTTTAAAATTATTAAAAAAAACTATTTGGTACCAATTTTTATCCCTCCCGTACTTTGTCGCAGAATGCATGACATAGGGATTACTATCGGCGGCAGTTGCGTCGGTGATAACTATTTGTATAAAGCTTTATAAGTTCTTTTTCTCAGATACTATAAGCAGTACGTCAACTATATGTGGTGTATGAAATGGTCATAAGGTGTACATGGTCAATGTTAAGTTTCCATAGTTTTATCTTCTTATAAGATACTATAAGCAATAGGTCAACTGTATTTAGTGAATGGAATGATTCTAAGGTATACATAACTGTCTGGCAAGGTTCATCATCTGACCTTGACCACATTTTCATGGTTCATTGGTTGATGTGAAGTTTTCTTGTTAATGTCTGTTTCTTGCATACTATAAGCATTAGGTTAACTATAGTTGGTGTATGGAATGATTTTAAGGTGTACATGTCTGTCTGGCAGGGTTCATCATCTGACCTTGACGACATTTTCATGGTTTATTGGATGATGTGAAGTTTTCCTGTTAATGTCTGTTTATTAGATACTAATAAATTGCTTCGCTGAGCGCAGCTGGATGCGACCACAGAGGTCGAACCCTGCACAGTTGGGGCAAAAATGGACACTATATTCGCGCCTGAAACAGGTCTGAATTTGGATTGTAATTAAATATTTGACACAGAATAACTGTTAGTCAAAGAACTTAGAATTGGTTATATGATTTGAATTTATATTCAATTTTTCGCTTTTGTGCAATACACTTTGCTGTTGCGAATTGACCCCCCCCACCAAAAAAAATAAATAAATTAAATTTGCAATACAGAATGCTAGTCGTTTTGTAACCTGGTCGTTTCGTAACTAGGTTGATTTGTAACTGAGACGTTTCGTACCTCGTGTAATTATAAATGGTTATAAAGTGTCTCTATTAGTTTTGTCTCTGGAAGTTGTTATCTCTCAAACTTGTCTATATATTGAAGCCAAAATAGATTTCTCGAGTTTTGTTCTTGTTATTTATATTTAAAAATGATCAAACTGTGCATCTAATAATAATATTGTTATAGTTTTTAAAATTTTAAATTCTTGGCTAATTGGTGATTACGCTTTATGGTTATATGACAGCTATTGACAGGTGATAAAAAGTAATTAGGTGTAAAGTGATTAAGAAGAGGATTTAAAAAATGGCTTATCATACTATTACATGCAATTATTGAATAACATTCCTCCTTTTCACTCGGGCTGGGGACCGGCAGTTTTTTTTGTTTTTTTTTGTTAATCGTCTTCCTTTAGAACATTAACTTCACTATGTTGTCTTTTGTTTCAACTTTGCATATTTGTGCTGGCATAAAGCCTGATTTTTGATCTGAAAAAAAAACTGGTATAAACAGGTAACAAAGTTTTAGTTGGCCGGAGCAGCAGAAGCAGCAGTTGCATGGTCCGTAAACTAAAGCACATCTCCTTAACAACATACTACATGACATCTGGTTTTGAGTATATTTATCCCAGAATGAGAATATGCGTCCTTGTATGAAACGGGACCTAACACGCTGATACCTTTTTAGTTTACCTTTAGATATATACATCAATAAGTCTATTTATTATTTTTAATCAAAATATTTACTTAACATTATTTCCATAACCTACAACTCATACTTTTAAATATTGTTATAAGGTTACTAAACGTTTCAGTTACAAAATAAACTAGTTAGTTATGAATTGACTAGTTACGAAACGACAAGGTAACGAAACAACCTGCACCCACAATACACTGTGCTGTTGCATATTGACCAGCAGTGTAATTGTCCATTAACCAGGAAATACTTGTTTTTCCCCCTTTTTTGCCCCTAATTCCTAAACAGTTTAAGCCAAAAAAAAAAAACAAAGCCAATCCTAACCATCCCTTTGTGGTATGGAAACTTGTGGTATAATTTCAGAGAGATCCGTACACTGTTCCACAAGTTATTGTCTGGAAACTAGAAAAATGCTTATTTGGGCCCCTTTTTGGCCCCTAATTCCTAAATTGTTAGGAACATAACCCCCAAAATCAATCCCAACCTTCCTTTTGTGGTTATAAACCTTGTGTTTAAATTTCATAGATTTCTATTTGCTTATACTAAAGTTATTGCACAGACAACTATCCAGTAAATTAGACGCTTAATTTTCAAGATCCTATCTAAAATGTAGTAAGACGAGTTAAAGGACAATGATTTTTTTATTTTGAAATACCCCATGACAACACTCCAGGGTTTTCATGAAATTTCTTATTCCATTGCACATGTTAGCCTATATAATGTGACTTCTGATTAAAATTTCAACTTTCTTTCCTTCATAGTTTGAGAGATTTCAATGGCTTACTGTTGTCACAAAATTAGTTTTTGCCTAGAATTCTAACCTTATGGCAAATATCCTTATTCCAAAACCTATGGTACAATCGGCATAAGCGCCAAGTTTCAAGATTCTGCTATATGTTGTTGGTAAAATTATCCTTAACATTACATACAAACAAGTTTGGGAGAATGTTTTATTTGTTACCGGTAGTTAAGAAGGGTATCACATGTCGAGCAGGATCTGCTTACCTGACTAGAGCAACTGAGATTGCCCGAAGTTTTTGATGGGGTTCGCTTTATGCAGTCTTTAGTTTTTAGTGTAGTGTTTTGTAGATTGTTGGTCTTTTTATGCCCCCACCGCAGCAGAGGGGGCATTAAGTTTTACCCTTGTCCCTCTGTATGTCCGTACATATGTCTGTTCTCTAACTTTAGTTTGCCTCAACCAAATGTTATGAAACTTATACACAATGCTTATTATCACAAAACACAGATCAAGTTTGAAAATAAGTGGTGTCTCCTATACAGTTCTTGAGTTATGCTCCTTTATAAACATAAAAATAGCTGAATTTTTTGTTTCTGTTCTCTAACTTTAGTTTGCCTCAACTATATGTTATGAAACTTATACACAATGCTTATTACCACATAATACAGATCAAGTTTGAAATTGGGTGGCATCACTTTTACTGTTCTTGAGTTATGCCCCTTTATAAGCATAAAAATTGCTGAATTTTTTCGTTTCTGTTCTCTAACTTTAGTTTGCCTCAACCAAATGTTATGAAACTTATTCACTATGCTTATTACCACATAATACAGATCAAGTTTGAAATTGGGTGGTGTCACTTTTACTGTTTTTGAGTTATGCCCCTTTATAAACATAAAAATTGCTGAATTTTTCGTTTCCGTTCTCTAACTTAAGTGTGCCTCAACCAAATGTTATGAAACTTATACACAATATTTATTACCACAAAACTCAGATCAAGTACAAATAAGGGTAGAGTCACTTTTACCGTTCTTCAGTTATATCCCTTTATAACTATATTAGATATGCAAGCGAGGGCATCATCTGTGTCCCATGGACACATTCCCCATTTATTGTCATTTTTTTGCCATAATTTTGTTGGCCTCTTTTTGACTTGCATGGTTTCAATTCTCCTTTTGGTATCTGCTAATTATTTTTAGCTCACCTGACCCAAGGGCCAAGTGAGCTTTTCTCATCATTTGGCGTCTGTTAACTTTTACAAAAATCTTCTCCTCTGAACTACAAGGCCAAATTTAACCATACTTGACCACATTCATTATTGGGGTATATAGTTTAAATATTGTGTCTGATGACCCTGCCTGCCAACCCACATTGGGGACATGGCAAAAAATATAACATAGGGGTAAAATGCCAGATTTGTCTATCTTGAAAACTGCTATAAATAGAGAAAATCTGACGGGACAGAAATGTTCAGAATGTTGAGATCCACCTATTTTCTGTTTACATTAAAACTTTCAGATGACTTCTTATAAGAGTTATTGCCCTTAAATGATTTAACCTTTTTTTTTTTTTGCCTATTATCTTGAAAACTTTTTTAGATAGAGAGAAACTAAAACAAGCAAAAATGATCAGCAAGACAAGATCTAGAAATAAGTCAACATGGCTGAAATCGTTCGACGACTCCTTATTGGAGTTATTGGGTTTTAATGACAATTTTTACCAATTTTTGCCCAAAATATAAATATAGATAAGATAGAAACTTAAATAAGCAAAATAGATAGATAGAAACTTGTATAAGCAAAAATGATCAGCAAACCAGATTTGCAAACAGGTCTAATGGCTAAAATCATCAGCAGAATTCTTTAAACTTCAATTGTTTGAGTAAATGTAATGTGTATGCATTGCTAAATGTATTATTTTTGAAAGAATGATATGAAAAATTGCATATCTGCTTCATATTTTATAAATATATTAGCCTGAAATGGGAAAAGCTTCCATTTTACTGCATTTTTAGCTCACCGGGGCCCGAAGGGCCACATGTGAGCTTATGCCATCACTTGGCGTCTGTCGTCGTCTGTTGTCGTAAACTATTTCAAAAATCTTCTCTGAAACTACTGGGTCAATTACCTTCAAACTTTAATTAAGTGTTTCTTAGGGTATCTAGTTTATAAATTGTATCCGAAGTTTGTATCCATCGACAAACATGGCCGCCATGGCTAAAAATAGAACATAAGGGTCAAATGCAGTTTTTGGCTTATATCTCAAAAACTAAATTTTTTAGAGCAAATGTGACAGGGGTAAAATTGTTTAATTGGTCAAGATCTATCAGCCCTGAAATTTTCAGATGAATCAAACAACCCATTGTTGGGTTGCTGCCACCAATTGGTAGTTTTAACAAAATTTTGCAGTTTTTGTTATTATTTTGAATATTATTATAGATAGATATAATTTTGGTTGAAAAGTAAAGAATATGGTATATAAATGATATTTCAGCAAAAATATTTGTGGCACCACTGTTAATTTACAAAAACATTGTAATGAAATTCACCTACATTTATGATGTTACAAATAGAGTTCTTGAAATCTTTTTTTTCCCTGGTGGTCCTTGGAAGAAAATCTGCTGGTCCTCACTATTGTTTCTATAGCAAAATATCAAAACTGAGTCCGTCCTTTGCAAAATTTTGGTGGTCAAAACCTTCGGACGACCACTTTTCAAGAACTCTGAACAAATACATCATTAAAGACACAATTAGTTATAATCTTTTTTAACTATATAAATTGAACATTTTACCATTTGTTTTCATCAAATTAAAAAACATGTACCAAAATAGAACAATAGCTATTGTATTTATTCAATTGGACAGTAGTTTACAAAAATTTAAATGGACAGGCAAACTTCAATTGATTCTAGGGAAAAGTTTGATTGGCTTAGCAATAAATAAGGCAACTTTTTTATAAACTGTTATCACAGAGATATGTCTCGCTTTTGTAATTTTGATAATGCAAATGTTGAAATTAAAATAGCAATACTTTAACATGTAAGTTATGCAAATATTCAAAGTCGATGAACAATGACTGAAGGTACATGGCTAAAAATTTCCATGGAAATGAGATGTGCCAATGCTAATACAACTGCATACCAAATACCATTGACTTATTATAAGTCGTTCCTTTAAACAAACCTAAACACAAACATTAACTTGTAAACTATGTAAAAGTTTCAAAGTCAATGAACCATGATCAGGGTGGGGCTATATAATCTCCATGGAAACGATACTTGCAAATGCCAATAAATTTGCATACCAAATATCATTGACTTAACATTAGCAGTTCATCTTAAACTGATCTAATCACAAACTAATACATGTAAACTAAGCAAAAGTTTCAAAGTAAATAGACCATGACTGAGGGGCGGCGAAATATTCTCCATGGAAATGAGATGTGCTAATGCTTATACAACTGAACACCAATTAACATTGGCCTACCACTAATGGTTCCCTTGAACTGACCTAATCACAAACTAATACATGTTAACTTAGCAAAATTTTCAAAGTCTATAGACCATGACTAAGGGGAGCCAAATAATCTCCATGGAAATGAGATATGCCAATGCTTATACAACTGCATACCAAATATCATTGACCTACCACTAGTGGTTCCCATAAATTGACCTAATCACAAACTAATACATGTAAACTATGAAAAGTTTCAAAGTCAATAGACCTTGACTGAGGGGCGGGCCAAATAATCTCCATGGTAATGAGATGTGCTAATGCTAATACAACTGCATACCAAATATCAATGACCTACCACTAGTGGTTCACTATGAACTAGACCTAATCACAAACTAATACATTGTTGACGCCACCGACGCGGAAACAGCATACCTATGTCATGCTTTTGACTCCGTCAAGGCGAGACAATAAACTGTAATCAGCAATAATGTTCAGCAAAGTAAGATCTACAAAAAGTTAACATGACCATAATTGTCAATTGACCCTTAAGGAGTTATTGCCCTTTAAAGACAATTTTACACAATTTGTTCATCAAGTTTGCTAACATTTAAAATCTTTTCCTCTGAAACTACTGAGCCAATTACCTTCAAACTTTATCTAAATGTTCCTTAGGGTATCTTGTTTATAAATTGTATCCAAGTTTGTATCCATCGACAAACATGGCTGCCATGGCTAAAAATAGAACATAAGGGTCAAATGCAGTTTTTGGCTTATATCTCAAAAACTAAATCTTTTAGAGCAAATGTGACATGGGGTAAAATTGTTTAATTGGTCAAGATCTATCGCCCTTAAATTATCAGACGAATCGAACAACCCATTGTTTGGTTGCTGCCACCGAATTGGTAGTTTTAACAAAATTTGCAGTTTTTGTTATTATTTTGAATATTATTATAGATATATATAAACTGTAAGCAGCAATAATGTTCAGCAAAGTAAGATCTACAAGAAAGTTAATATGACCAAAATTGTCAATTGACCCCTTAAGGAGTTATTGCCCTTTGAAGACAATTTTACACAATTTGTTCATCAAGTTTGCTAACGTTTAAAAATCTTCTCCTCTGAAATTCAGGTGAGCGATTCAGGCTCTTGAGAGCCTCTTGTTCAAGAAAATTGTCACCCTTTTCGACCTTATTTCATAATTTCATATGTGGTGCTACCCCTTGCTATTGAAATTTTGGTTGAAAAGTAAAGAATATGGTATATAAATGATATTTCAGCAAAAATATTTGTGGCACCACTGTTAATTTACAAAAACATTGTAATGAAATTCACCTACATTTATGATGTTACAAATAGAGTTCTTGAAATCTTTTTTTTCCCTGGTGGTCCTTGGAAGAAAATCTGCTGGTCCTCACTATTGTTTCTATAGCAAAATATCAAAACTGTGTCCGTCCTTTGCAAAATTTTGGTGGTCAAAACCTTGGACGACCACTTTTCAAGAACTCTGAACAAATACATCATTAAAGACACAATTGGTTATAATCTTTTTAACTATATAAATTGAACATTTTACCATTTGTTTTCATCAAATTAAAAAACATGTACCAAAATAGAACAATAGCTATTGTATTTATTCAATTGGACAGTAGTTTACAAAAATTTAAATGGACAGGCAAACTTCAATTGATTCTAGGGAAAAGTTTGATTGGCTTAGCAATAAATAAGGCAACTTTTCAGGAAGATCCCTTTCATTTTTTTTTAATTTTCAGTTTTTCTGTTCCAGAATTAAAGTAATTTTTTCACATGTAGTACCATGAGTTTGCTTGGATTGATTTACTGACAACTTGACATAGTTGTTGGAATTTTTTCACATGTAGTACCATGACTTGAGTTTGCTTGGATTGATTTACTGACAACTTGACATAGTTGTTGGAATTTTTTCACATGTAGTACCATGACTTGAGTTTGCTTGGATTGATTTACTGACAACTTGACATAGTTGTTGAAATTGGTGAACATAACACACCATTCTATTGACAAAATGTTACCTATATGTCGTTCCAGATTTAAGGACTTTGACCATCACGCACTTACTAATTTAGTTTGCTTGGATCAAATAACTACAAACTTAACACTGTTGTTGGGATTGATGAATGTACTTTCGTTTTGAGAATTTTCTGGTTGATCATTCCAAAATTATGGGACTATTAACAGTCATAATTAACACAATACTTATATGGCAAAGAGTATCCTCATGCATGTTTTTTTTTCAGAACCATTTATTTGCCTCTGATTAAATACCTTCTAGATATCCCATTTTGTTTTGGAACAATTTTAAGACACACAATAAGGGTGTGTCATGTGGTCTTGATGCAGCTGTTTATTCTAGTTTGCTCTTATGCTGTTACACTACTATCCAAGGTTAGGAGAGGTTTCAGTGCTCACAAACATGCTAACCCCACCAAATTCTTTAAGAGTCTGTCTCAGGTCAGGAGCCTGTAATTCAGCGGTTGTTTGTTTCTGTTTGGGTTTTTTTTCGTTTATTGTTTTGTCATAAATACTAGATGGTGTCCAGTTAAGATTTCACTCAAAATGTTCATACTTTATAATGATTTAAACCGTTGTGAATGTTATTTTATGGAAGTTTTGATAATTGAATAATTCAGTGGGCATAAATTTGGCAACTAATGCCTCTAAGTATAAAACTTTTTGAAATGCAAACTGTAGTTTGTTATCTGTCTTTTTATTATTTCTTTTGGGTTAGTTGGGGAATAAATAAGAAACAAAATGATTTCTGGATGTCCATCATTACCATTTGTTTCAGATTTTATTCCTACATCTAATGTTATTGGTGTTGTCTCCCTTTACATCTACCCAGTTTTATAAGTATTATAGACAGGTAAGAAAATTCAATTTCCATAATATTATCTATCAAAGGTCTTTGAGAAAAAATACCAACAATGGTTCTTGAATCATTAGAATATTTCATAAACTGGCATTTTCATTTAAAATGAAATTAAGAACAAATAAAGAATAACTCTGCTGTATTCACAAATATCTATTTAAAATGTTGATGCAAATTACTTGAAATGATAAATAAATAAGAAATTGTTTGAGTTTGTAAAGGGAGATAATTTAAATCACTGGCAATAATATAAAGCACAAAACAGATGCAGTGAGAGACCTGGAACTTGGACAAGTAGTATAGGTCATAAGATGACTTGAAAGCCATCTTTTCCTAAAAACTAAATTAAAACAAATTAAATCATGAAATATGATGAACCTGATTTCCATCTTATGGGACTTTCTCCAAAAAAGCATCTTCATACAAATATGTATGTTTATTTGTGAAGTAAACAAGATATAACAACACACCTTTAGCAACAAATAGATAAGGCAAAAATGAACAAAGTCTAAATGCTTTTGAACATATTTATTTTTTTCTGATGATCTGATCATATAGTGGTGTTTTTATTATGATATATCACACTCTTAAACACAGTCATACTCTAATAAATACTCTAATTATGTATATGAACTCTATCAAATCCAAAAATAAACAAAACATACAAAATAAGTCCCATTTATCAAGAAAAAACAACATGAATGTAAACACAGAATCAAAGAAGTCTACATAGTTAATGCCTTGTGGAGTTGTTTGGCTAGAGTTATATGAAACTGGATACAGTTGTTAAAGAACATTTGTGTTTTAAATATTGGCTTTCTACATTATTCACTAGTAAACTCTTGACCAAGTTATTTACCGGACTTTTCCTGATTGTATTCAAGTAACTTTTAAATGATTATTTTTGGACGGAATCATTTAACTTGACACTTACAACAGAATCAATGGTAGCTATTGCTTGATACATTAACATTACACTCAATGTTTAATTGGACATTTTTTTTTATCTTCATAGTTCCACAATGTCATCAGCTACTACAGAGATAATATTTACATATTCAGGTGTTAAACTCCAATTAAACATTCATGCTAGAAAAAATAAGTTATCACCTCTCATGCAAAGTTTATCAGAACCTTGAATAGTGTTGTTTATTTGGGTTTTAACTATTCTCAATAATTTTGGACCTATTTTAAATCTAGGATTTATAATGCATAAATCAAATTTATCTTATATGAAATAATGAGTTCTGTACAAAACGGCCAATAATTTACAACAAAATAAAACTTTCCTATGATATTTCATCTATGAAATCAAATGCTGTATCTGAAACAATTCTATAAAATGAAAAAAAATGAGAAATTCCTGAGTTGAATTTTTGTATTTTCAGAATGACATCACCAGGATTTAACACAAAAATCACAGGAAAGTTAAGAATAGAATCTAAACAAAATACATAACAAAACAGTAAAGACATTTTCTGCTTCAATATTAGTTGCTTTATGGTAATATCAATAGTTAAAAAGAATGTTCACATGGTTGGTTGATAACCATGCATGATAATATAGAATTTGTGCATGAATATTATTTATTTTGGTTCTCAAGAAAAAAATTCTACTGGTTTGTAGGAACAGTCCTGATACATTTATTCCATTTTGTAAATACAATGTATCTAAAATTCCTGAAAAGTTTACCATAAAGCTACAATAAAGAAACAGAAAACAATGAACGATTATACACAACGTGTAATATACACTTAAATTATAGGACAAGTAACACACTCAACAAGATAAAACAACCAACAATCTCTCTGTAACCATAGTAACATAATGTTTTCAACTGACACAACACTAGTGCTGTGAAAATAAAATTTGAACTGTAAATGTCAATGTTATGATAAAATGGCAGTGATAAGGAAAATGTCTATATAGGGCAATTCTTACATAAAAAGTCATATTATTTGACAATATTGGTCTTTATCTGTCATTATTCATGCAACAGTTCAATTCATAGTTAAAAATAGTGAGAGGAAAACAAAATAAAAGTTATAATCATATATGGATAACAATATTTTATACTCTTATGTGTCTAGCTGTTTGTACTGAATAAAATGAATACAGACATTTAGCCTAGAATTCTGATCAGTATTTCAATTGAAACACATATAAAAAAAAATGTACAAAGGTGTTAATTTTCACACAAGTTTTTCCTGTCAGAAAAACTAATAATCGAAAAAGGCTTTTTTGGAACAGATTTACGTCTGCAAACGTTAACATCAGAAACTTGAAAACTGAGAAAAATAATATACAATGAATGGCCTAACAATACATATGATGAGTTAGATATTCAGTGTTAATTATTCAAAGATTTCCATTAGAGATAAGGGTCCATCAAATTAACTGAATACATTATAATAAAATATAGCCAATATTAGAGAAACCTGTTCTCAACCTTCTTTTATCAATTTTTTTTTTTTTAATAAAAAAATGGAAGTAAACTTAGAAACAAAATGTTGATCATGAATAATAAACCAGTTTTGAGTTCCTTTTTAGGAATGAGTTACAACGGTTAAAATGATGTCAATAGACGTACATGACGTCACTGAACAATTGACTCTTACTGTGACTTAATAACATAAGCAATGTGATATTGGAAATGTACGGGAGAATGCCTTCACGTGGAAATCATCTATTATCTCAGTAAATCTGTGAAAAATAACATAGAAAGAAAAATTGATGGCAATAATGAACATATACACAACAAACAATTAAACTCCATTACAGTATACCCAACAATGAACACAGTATTAGTACAGATCTATGATAACAGCAGTGCATATAAAAACTTTGGTGCTTAACCATACTGACCTAAATACAACATCATCACCCATACATTTATACCTTTCCATTCACATCTTACATATACATTTATAAACTTATAAGTAAATTTAACATTTCTTTTCAATGCTGTTGTCAATGTGTTTCAGACAAAGAAAAATATACTTCTATAAATAAGCATTTCTTTTTCTAAATGATTAAAATGCTAGTTTCTAGTCCCGTGGATAATTCAGTATGCTTTACAAGCTAACTTTAAAACAACACCTTTTTTATGGAATATTCTTTACTATTAGACATAATTTTAAACTTGGTTAAAAGGCTGGTATACCCAAAAATTAACCACAAATTAAAATCATGAGTGACCCTATCATATATAATGCAAATATTGGTTTAAAATGTTAATCAACTTTCGCCCTTCATAAGAAATTGTTACAGAAAATTAATCTACAATGTATATCAGCTACTATTGTGAACCACAAAAAGAATATACTTTTTATATCAAAATCTACAAAGTGTGGAATAATTTTACAAAAATCACAAAAATAGAATCATCACAAAAAGCACTTTTTTGGTAATTCAGCAGTGTTTTAATTATGGAAATAGCCATTACCCACAACCCTGTAATACAGACTCCTTTACTTTTCAGATTAAGAGAGGCACACCAGTGCTAATGCATTACACATGCATATACATTCAAATGAAAGAATGTGTTCACCACCTGTTAATTGAAGTTTATTTCATCACAGTCCACTTTATATTTGGACAAAAGCCCACTTTCCCACAAATTTCCATAGAAAATAAAAGTACTTTGCATTTCTGTGTAAAAGATAAAATGTTAAAATATCTTTTTGCAATATATAAAGCATGCACAATTTATTTCCATTTCGATGAAAACTATATATTGCATTTCCAAATTTGGCACCAGATATATTATGTTTAGCATCTTGTGGATATCCTGCCTGAGCAACATTTATCCTTGCTCATGTCACTTTGAATAAAAAAAATTTGTTTAACAGATAAAATCTTTTCAAGTGATTATGTTTTATTCCCATATTTGTTGCTAAAATAAAACAAAACTGAGGCGAGTTATTACAGGAAATGAACATTCATCAATTTACTCGTAATGTGTGGGTTTCCATCGGTGCAGCAGAGTCATATAATGTGTCTGTATCTTGCGTTGGTTCACCTTGTAACTGACATTGATTGTTCAGAGTCCCTGCTCCACAATCACAAAAAAATCGATCATGTCGAATGAACTCTACATCATGACTGGCATGACAAGTTTTAATACAGTTCACACATATTGCATTCCTCTCTGTTGTATTGCAAGTCCGACATCTGAAAATAGTGTAACAAGATTTGTAACCACAATGTATGTTTATGAAGTCAACAACTCTTTTGCACAATAATCAATGATTTTATTTAAAATTACAGTTATTCAGTATTTCTTAAAAAAAAAAAACCCATTAGTAAGTACAAACTAAACTTTTATCTTAACAGTAATGATTTTTTAGATTTGAAACATCTTTTTAAGTTTTATTTGCATCTTTTATTTGTTAAATAGCCCCTCAAAGAGAATATATGTAATGTACACTCAGTGTGCTTGTATAAACCAACTGACTTATTTACTGTTCAACTAATCCTTATTCAGTATGTTGTGTTTGTCACTAAATGTTAAGAAATTGTTGCTAATTAGGGTTTAACCAGTATGTCTTCTTTCAAAAATTTTCCATTTATTTTTTTTTGTACATAAATAATTTGACCTTATCTTCCTCTATTATTTTTCATACAGGCATATACAGTATTGTACTGATCAAATGTACCTAAAGTTGTCATGCATTGGAAAATTGTGTAGCATACTAAATGTACTGCTGATATTTACCTATAGAAGTCATGCATTGGAAAATTGTGTGGCATATTAAATGTACTGCTGATATTTACCTATAGAAGTCATGCATTGGAAAACTTGTGTAACTGGATATTTTATATAAGCACTGTCCAGTTGATACAGCCCTGTGTACCATGTTGTGATTGCCTGTGATAATGTTATCTACAAACAGATATCTCTCAATAATCCATTCAATCCAATGTAGTAACACAAAAACATAACAATAGATTTGTTTTCATTCAGTTTATTTTTAAAGATGTCCAAGTTTTATATTTTTCCTTTTCTACCAGATTTGATGACCATTTTAAATGAACACCACACTTCTATTGGGTGTATTTCAAAAAAAAAAATTTATGAAATGGGATTAAAACTGCTCAAAGTGCTTCATATTTCTACCTGTTTCTAGAAACAAATAGATTCTTTAATACAAAGAAACAATATGGTTATTCCATCCCATATCTACAGGCACATCTCATTGTATTATTATCATATGTTAAAAGTGTGCATTATATGGTATTGGTTTTGGTCATTGTTGAAGGCTGTATGTTGATCTTATAGTTGTTTACTTCTACATCATTTTATCTACGGTGGATAGTTGTCTCGTTGTAATCATACAAATCTTCTCATTCTGATACTGTAATTACTGTCTACAGAAAAAATCCAATATTATATTTTCTAGACTATCTTACCTTTCTGCTTTGGATGAACACCACTAGCTAGACATAGTCCTCCGAATTTATTATTAAATATCTTATTTCCTTCTAATGTTGCCGTAGCATTGTTTGTTATTTCTATACCAGCAGCATTTCCATCAAATATACGATTTCTTCGTAAGGATGGATGACTGTTTGTACTAATTAATACTCCTGCTTGTGCATTACGAAAAATATCATTTTCTTCTAAAATGCCTATAAATACAAAAAAATTTACATACCAATGACTACAATTTTTAAACTTATATCTATTATGTATAAATTATTAAATTATATGTAAATATAGAATTTCTATAACAAAACTTCTGATATGATAAACATATAATGCCTTTGGTTTGGGTGCTGGCCAATCACTGAATGCCATATGATGACCTATAGCGGTCAATATAGTATCATGTCTGGTGTGAACACAGGTAACAGTGATTAATGATCCTTGACTTGATATCCTCCAGGGGTTTGGAGGGCCCTGTGAGTTGCCATACAACAATGAGTGGCAGTTTGCTTACTGGAAAAGCATGGCAATCAAAATTTAATTCCTGATAACCAAATTTTTAATATCAACCAAGGTCATTGAAAAAGCCCTACATTGATTAATTTTTAAATCTGAAATTTATTTCAGTCATTTGAATTTAGTCAAGAGACAAATATGACTGTTTCCTGACCCTTGACATTGTTATCATGATTAGCCAACATCTTTTTTTCCTTGTTATAATGATGATGTATTGCCCACATATCTTGCTCCTGGGTTTGATAACACATTTAAAATATCTAACATACTGCTCTTTTTAGACTCTTCTTGTTCTTCTTAGAAAACTTAATGAAATATTCAACCGTCATATTTTTGTTTCCTTGAAAGATATTTAAATAGAACAAGCATTCTGAGAGTATTGCATGGCAATACATAGTTCCCTACAGGCAGGGTTTCCACTGGCGGTCTCCAATTTCGCTTAATGCGAAAAATGAAAAATTGATAAACAAGAAGGAAAACAAGTTGTCAACAAAAATATGATTATGTTAGTTGGCAAAAAAATATTGTTTTTGCAAAAGAGGTGGCGAAAAATAATTTTGACCCAGGGGATGAAGAATTCATTGTACTGGAACAAAATGCTAACTTGATCTGTAACTTGTCAAGATAAAACTATATACCAATTATCAAATCAATATCTTCAAGCATGACGAAAAGAAGTGCGGAAAACTGATTATTTGAGTTAATTTTTTAAGTCCATGGAACATAATTCTGGACAAAATCATCAGACCGGAGCAAATTTCAAAATTGATCTGTAACTTGTCATGATAAAACTTATATCATATATCAAATCAATATCTTCAAGCATGAAGAAAATAAATGTGGATTGTGTCTACATGTGGAGACAGATGATGCCCCCGCTTGCATATCATATAGTTATAAAGGGACATAACTGAAGAACAGTAAAAGTGATGCTACCCAAATTTGAACTTGATCTGAGTTTTGTGGTAATAAGCATTGTGTGTAAGTCTCATAACATTTGGTTGAGGCAAACTTAAGTTAGAGAACGGAAACTAAAAATTTTGCAATTTTTCCATTTATAAAGGGGCATTTCTCTAGAACGGGTTGAGTGACGCCACCAAAATTCAAACTTGATCTGTGTTTTATGGTAATAAGCATTGTGTATAAGTTTCATAACATTTGGTTGAGGCAAACTCAAGTTAGAGAACGGAAACTAAATGTTTTGCAATTTTTCCATTTATAAAGAAGCATTACTCTAGAATGGTTTGAGTGACTCCACCAAAATTCACCCTTGATATGTATTTTGTGGTAATTAGCATTGTGTATAAGTTTCATAACATTTGGTTGAGGCAAACTTAAGATAGAGAATGGAAACTAAATTTTGCAATTTTTCCATTTATAAGAGGGCATAACTCTAGAATGGTTAGAGTGACGCCACCAAAATTCAAACTTGATCTGTATTTAGTGGAAATAAGCATTGTGCGTAAGTTTCATAACATTTGGTTGAGGCAAACTTAAGTTAGAGAATGGAAACTAAAAATTTTGCAATTTTTCCATTTATAAAGGGGCATACCTCTAGAACGGTTAAAGTGACGCCACCAAAATTCAAACTTGATCTGTGTTTTGTGGTAATACGCATTGTGTATAAGTTTCATAACATTTGGTTGATGCAAACTCAAGTTAAAGAACGGAAACCAATTTTGGGACATACGGACGGACAAGGGTAAAACTTAATGCCCCTCTGCTACGGCGGGGAGTAAAAGTATGGAAAACTGATTTGCCAAACTAACGGATGGACAGATAGACAGACAGACAGACAGAATGCAAACCTAAAGTCCCTTTGACTTTGTCAGTAGGGGACTAATCAGCTTAGTAGATCAGCACATTTAACATTGAAAGTAATACTATTAATCCCAACTGACAGATTAGCTTACTTCAAAGGGTTGATATGCTGAATATTGTTGTCTGTACCACAATACTTCCATGCATCCTTTTTATGCTAATAGATTTCTTTTTCAATACAAAATTTTCATAGCTTTAAAGTTTAATACAAGCTTTTAAGGTGTTACTGCATTATTCTATATTCATTTCTCAAAAAACCCTGAACAAACCTTTTCCTCCATTAAAATACAAATTCCTCCATCTCTACCATCATATATTTTATTTTACGTAAAATTGGATTACTGTCTGTTTTGATCCAGACGCCAGCCATTGCATTGTCAAAGATTTCATTATTTTCTATCAGACCCAGTCCACTGTTATAGACTAGAATACCACCATTCTGTCCACCCCAGATCTTGTTTTTCCTAATGATAGGGTTACTTCCTGTTCTAAATAGAAATAAATCATTATCTTACTCAACTAAAATTCTCTCAGTAATAACAAAACAAAAGTCAATCACATCACAAGTTTTTCTGTGTGTTGTCTTTGGTGTGTAAGTATAATTAAAAATTTCAGAGTGCTTCTTAAGGAAAACATGTACCTACCTTTTTTTCTAGTGTAAATAATTTATTAACACAAAGGGTGGGGCATGTGGAGCAGGATCTGCTTACCCTTCTGGAGCACCTGAGATCAAACCCTGTTTTTTATGGGATTCGTGTTTTTCAGTTTTAGTTACCTATGTTGTGAAGGAAAACAAGTTGTCAACAAAATATGATTATGTTAGTTGGCAAAAAATATTGTTTTTGCAAAAGAGGTGGCGAAAAATAATTTTGACCCAGGGGATGAAGAATTCATTGTACTGGAACAAAATGCTAACTTGATCTGTAACTTGTCAAGATAAAACTATATACCAATTATCAAATCAATATCTTCAAGCATGACGAAAAGAAGTGCGGAAAACTGATTATTTGAGTTAATTTTTTAAGTCCATGGAACATAATTCTGGACAAAATCATCAGACCGGAGCAAATTTCAAAATTGATCTGTAACTTGTCATGATAAAACTTATATCATATATCAAATCAATATCTTCAAGCATGAAGAAAATAAATGTGGATTGTGTCTACATGTGGAGACAGATGATGCCCCCGCTTGCATATCATATAGTTATAAAGGGACATAACTGAAGAACAGTAAAAGTGATGCTACCCAAATTTGAACTTGATCTGAGTTTTGTGGTAATAAGCATTGTGTGTAAGTCTCATAACATTTGGTTGAGGCAAACTTAAGTTAGAGAACGGAAACTAAAAATTTTGCAATTTTTCCATTTATAAAGGGGCATTTCTCTAGAACGGGTTGAGTGACGCCACCAAAATTCAAACTTGATCTGTGTTTTATGGTAATAAGCATTGTGTATAAGTTTCATAACATTTGGTTGAGGCAAACTCAAGTTAGAGAACGGAAACTAAATGTTTTGCAATTTTTCCATTTATAAAGAAGCATTACTCTAGAATGGTTTGAGTGACTCCACCAAAATTCACCCTTGATATGTATTTTGTGGTAATTAGCATTGTGTATAAGTTTCATAACATTTGGTTGAGGCAAACTTAAGATAGAGAATGGAAACTAAATTTTGCAATTTTTCCATTTATAAGAGGGCATAACTCTAGAATGGTTAGAGTGACGCCACCAAAATTCAAACTTGATCTGTATTTAGTGGAAATAAGCATTGTGCGTAAGTTTCATAACATTTGGTTGAGGCAAACTTAAGTTAGAGAATGGAAACTAAAAATTTTGCAATTTTTCCATTTATAAAGGGGCATACCTCTAGAACGGTTAAAGTGACGCCACCAAAATTCAAACTTGATCTGTGTTTTGTGGTAATACGCATTGTGTATAAGTTTCATAACATTTGGTTGATGCAAACTCAAGTTAAAGAACGGAAACCAATTTTGGGACATACGGACGGACAAGGGTAAAACTTAATGCCCCCTCTGCTACGGCGGGGGAGTAAAAAGTATGGAAAACTGATTTGCCAAACTAACGGATGGACAGATAGACAGACAGACAGACGGAATGCAAACCTAAAGTCCCCTTTGACTTCGTCAGTAGGGGACTAATCAGCATAGTAGATCAGCACATTTAACATTGAAAGTAAAACTATTAATCCCAACTGACAGATTAGCTTACTTCAAAGGGTTGATATGCTGAATATTGTTGTCTGTACCACAATACTTCCATGCATCCTTTTTATGCTAATAGATTTCTTTTTTTCAATACAAAAATTTTCATAGCTTTAAAGTTTAATACAAGCTTTTTAAGGTGTTACTGCATTATTCTATATTCATTTCTCAAAAAACCCTGAACAAACCTTTTCCTCCATTAAAAATACAAATTCCTCCATCTCTACCATCATATATTTTATTTTGGCGTAAAATTGGATTACTGTCTGTTTTGATCCAGACGCCAGCCATTGCATTGTCAAAGATTTCATTATTTTCTATCAGACCCAGTCCACTGTTATAGACTAGAATACCACCATTCTGTCCACCCCAGATCTTGTTTTTCCTAATGATAGGGTTACTTCCTGTTCTAAATAGAAATAAATCATTATCTTACTCAACTAAAATTCTCTCAGTAATAACAAAACAAAAGTCAATCACATCACAAGTTTTTCTGTGTGTTGTCTTTGGTGTGTAAGTATAATTAAAAATTTCAGAGTGCTTCTTAAGGAAAACATGTACCTACCTTTTTTTCTAGTGTAAATAATTTATTAACACAAAGGGTGGGGCATGTGGAGCAGGATCTGCTTACCCTTCTGGAGCACCTGAGATCAAACCCCTGTTTTTTGATGGGATTCGTGTTTTTTTCAGTTTTTAGTTACCTATGTTGTGTTTTGTGTACTGCTGTTGTCTTTTTGTCGTTTTTTTTTTTTTTTGCCAATGCATTGACAGTTTTTGTTATCAACTTATGACTTTGAATATTCTTAAGGTATCTTTCGCCTTGTCTCTCTTTTTTAAGTTATATGTATTTCAGTAGAAAGTTTATAATGAACAAAAATAAGATGTGGAGTATTCATCAACTTGTAAGCAACCCAACGTTAGAGAAATCAAGACATCTAGAGGTCAGCCTAAAGGTTTCAATAATGGACAAGATTCTATACAATACATCAAGCTCTTAATCGCCCTTAGTTTAGAAAATTCCTAAATAAAATTAAACAGAAACCTAATCACCCTCTAATTCCCTCAAGGACAAAACATTATCATATACAATAATAAAACCACTGATGAGATTCCTGACTTGTGACATATAAGCATTTGACAGGATTGAACTAGTTTTTTTGTAATCAACCGCCCTCCAGTAAATTTCAATTAAGCCAAATAAAAAAAGGTGCATTGAATTAAAAATTGCTTCTTTATACAATGTTATAATCAGCCTCAGAGAAGCTGGCATACAGAAATGTTATACGTAGTGAAGGAATACACAATCTAGTGCAATGTCCAAAGAAAATTACATACCATATCTACTACTGCGGGTTTGTTTAACAACCCTGACTACCCACAAGGGACTAGCATGGTCTGCTTACCTTATTTGAACACCTGAATATAAATGATTGAAGATATCATTGTTCTCAAGCACTCCATGTCCATTGTCATAAAAATACACCCCAACCTGAAAAAGTTGTAATATAATGAGGGTTTTTCAATTAAAAGTTGGATACCAAAGAAAAATAGCTTTAAAATAAATCAGTATCCTTTCTGAAAACCAAGAAATGAACAAGTTATATGGCTAACCACAGAATTTTAAAAGTAATCAGAAGACTTACTATGTGTATTTAATTTATGAATTTTATATAATTAGTTGAATAAGTAAAAGTTTGAAGGAGTCTCTGACTTTTGATTGTATATAATGGGTTTTATAGTTAAAATGTAGGAATTATTAAAAGTTAAACACAGGTCCAATTCACTTGTTCAGAAAGACTAGCAAGTGGAAAATGATTACCGAACAACAAAAGAAATATTGTTTTAATGAATTAGCGGTCAGTCCATGTTTTGCAGGTAACAAGGATTAGCTGTAATATTTATACAATGTTGTTGTGATTAATATCTTTAAAATGATTATTTATAGGATCCATAATAACCTGTTTGCCACTATGTATCCTATTTCTGCGTAGTACTGGAGTACTGCCTGTTGTAATCCATACTCCTGCTAAAGTATTGGCATATACTTCATTCTCTTCAATTAGACCTTGTCCCTTTTCATGCTGTAAAATTATAATTTTTCATTAAAACCAGTTTGCACCTTAGAAAATTATCATTAAACTGATCTAAATTTAACCTATAACTTATTTTTAATACTTTGTCCTCTGCTTAAAGCAGTGTAAATATTAAACTAGAATTAAAATGTTTTTGTCACTTTAAAAGACTTCTGTATAATCAAAACATAATTTCTTTCTAATCTCATTTAAATCTTCAACATGCAACATGGACCTTGGTTACCCATTCATCTTAGTATGAAATATGAGATCTAGACTAGTGATCTGATAAATGGAATTATTCATCATTAGAGAACATGTTTATAACTAGTAGAGGTATGGAAGGATATAACAGTTGCTTGGTGTATTGAGAAAATTTTCTCTACTAATAAACCTGAGAAAAATTTGTAAATTAAGGCTTTTTTTTTCTTCAATTCTATTTTCAATATTTTTAACCTCTACATTATATCAATTTTTATATTACTAAATTTACTAGTACAGTAGACTCCGGCAAATCGAATACCCAAAATGTCAGCAAAAAAAATCCGATTATCCGATATATTCAAATAGACGATGAATGTATGTTTATGAATATTCTACAATAATGAGTAGACCTAATTAGATATTACTTAGCCCTGACCACTGCTATATATATGAAAGGACTGGAGTGATTTTATTCAGTTATCACCAGGATGTTTGTGTAAAAAAATATCAGCTTGTTATGTCACATGATGCTTATATTTGTTTTCAGTTTTTAAATTCTATATTTAATAAATATAAATCTAATGCCCTGAAATATTTATGTGAATAAATATATACCATACATAGTTTGTGTCTTTATTTGATTTGTAAAACGAATTTTATCCATTATTTACTTTTATCACAAGTAAGCTAATTGAGCTTTAAATAGATCAAAGCATTTTCTGTTGTTGTGTGTACAATCTCTAAACTAAAATCTTATTTGTTATATATTTTATTTCTTTAAATAAACAAATTTGAATTTATGAAAATAATCATGATTAATAAAATATTATTGCATCAAGTTTAAAAAGTCTGGAAATTGTTTGTATTTAGGTCATGGTTCTCGAGGCTTCTTCACATTTTGTAAACAAACATCTTATTTGTTATATATTTTATTTCTTTAAATAAACAAATTTGGCCATGACGTGTGTGGTCATGCACGTTTCAAAATTATTTCTGACAAAAGTCAGATTTCTCTTGCCAATGGGATTTATATGTATATTGCAATAAATTATTCAGAAGGAGGTACATTCTCTTTAAATTAAATTTCTGATTCTATGAGTATTTCGAGTTGTATAAAATTCTCCAAACGTATATCTATATGCTCTTCTAAGTTGTAAATAATTCAAACCATTTGACATTAAAAGGCATCCAATTCACATTACAAAGGAAGACAATGAATAAAAACAACAATTTAATAAGAAATTATTACTTTGTATTTAATAAAAAATAAATTTTCTAGTCTCCATGATCATAATTTCATAACTTCCGGTTCCATTTCCTGTCAGAAAAATATTGAAAATATCCGATTGTGCATGGTTTTGAATAAAAATTTCCTGAATATTCTTATCCGATTTGCCGATATATTCTTATAGCCGATATTCGATTACACGATAAGATTAACATTAAACATATAGGGAAGGGTTTGGTGTTTTGAAATAATATTACAATAGCCGATATATTGGTTAAGCCGATATCCGATTAGGTGGAGTCTACTGTATATTACATTCATGTATTATTATTTTGTATTTGATCAGGATTTCGGCTGGTGTTATCGAACTACCATCAACCATCCCATCAAATGTAAGCATATTGATTCTTTCTGTGTAAAAAAGGGTTTACTCAATATTTCAATATGTCTGACTATAATTAATTAAATACTTACAACATATATACCGCCATGTTGACCATGATGTATTTTATTATGTCTGACGATAGGATGACTGTTTGTTCTGATCTGGATACCTGCTAATGCATTACCTGAAAACAATACAAATAGGTGATTTGTTGAAATAAAAAGTAGTGCTAAAGGCAAGAAACTAATGAAGCTGGTCACACAATGGTATATATTGACACCTTTGTAGCAAAATTAAAACTGCAATTAGATGAACTGACATAAATAATAGCACTCAACCCTCCTTCTAACCTAATGTTCACTCTATTCTATATCTGTCAAGATTATCTTTTTGAGAAACTCATCTCTACCACTCATTATATATTGTTAGTTTTCTCCAATTCCTTACCATAAATGTTATTGTGTTCTATCAGCCCTCTTCCTTCTCCAAATATATATACCCCTCCTTGATGGCCATTATAAATATCATTTTTCCTACAAAACAATTAAAAAAATTCATTTCAAAAAATTCATTTCAAATAATAACACTTATTCTTTGAAATTTACATTCTGAGCTTAGTAATCTTATTCATGGTTACATTCTTATACAGCTAGGACAACTGTTCCTGCAATTTTGGTATCCGCAAAAGCACACTTAAAACACAAAGCTAACATCAATTTGTCAAATTGAAATTTTATGGGATTTTGATGTTCTATATTACAAAAAAAAAATCAGCTAATTGAAAATCATATATATCACAACTGTTTATGGTAGCGCATTATTTATCTTTCCAAAAACTAACTTTTCACATAGAGTGAAAATTTAAATATAAATACATGTATATCTGGAGTCAAAGTGGTATGAATTGTTTTTTTCAATTCTTATTTCTTTATCTAAATTAAATAGTAAGTAAACTTAAAAAATATCTGAGATATGTTTAACTATAATGGTCATTGTTCAAACTGCATAAAGAAAAAAATGAAACAAAATGAAAGTATATAAAAGTCATCTGAATACTTAATTAGCTACTCCACCTACCTGATAGTAGGATCACTGTTTGATGTTATCCACACACCAGCAAAGTTATTAGAGTGGATTTTGTTTTCTATGAACTGCCCACGTCCATTTTCATGGACATATACACCCCCTGTCTGACCATGGTGTATCTCACACCTAACAACAGTGGGATTAGCACCAGCTTTAACTTCAAATCCTGCTATTCTGTTATTATGTATATCGTTAGATTCGAAATATCCCTGCAAATTATACAGAAAATAAACATACTTTGATATTCAATACAGTGATTGTCATTTGTTTTTTGTTCATTATTTTGTACATAAATTAGGCCGTTAGTTTTCTCGTTTCAATTGTTTTACAATTGTCATTTCGGGGCCTTTTGTAGCTGACTATGCGTTTTGGGTTTTGCTCATTGTTGAAGGCTGTACGGTGACCTATAGTTGTGAATTCTGTGTCATTTGGTCTCTTGTGGAGAGTTGTCTCGTTAACAATTATACCACATCTTCTTATTTTTATATATATAATATAAACAATCTAATGTTAAAAAGAGTTATCAAAGGGTAGTTTACATGCAAAACAGAGAATTATATTGAAAGTAGGAATAAGTTTACAAAACAGGAGAAACAAGTAAAACTGCGAGCTACTGCTCACTGATGATACCCCCGCCCAAATACTTGACGGTCAACAGGAAGCTGTTGAGTGATGAATCTGAAAACGCATCACACTATATAGCTGACTTGTATAAACCCTGAAACCAAATTTCAGAAATCCTTATGTAGTTCCTGAGAAAATGCAACGAAAAATATTCATGGGACGGACGGACAGACAGAGGTAACAGTAAACCCCCACTTTTTTAAAGCAAAGTATAATTATGATTACAAACCGCAAATTTAAATCAATTCTTTAAACAAATGGATTCTATTTATAAAATAACCCACATAAGAAAGATTCAGTCCTGTTTTACATTTGCGTCCTGTTTTACATTTGCAAATGATCAAATCAGGCAGATGAATCCTTTGATTGTAGAGTTTTAACTTCTTATCTACCACAGGTACCTTTACAGTTCACTACTACACACTGCTGATTAGTTAGCTACTGCAGCTGAATTGTAGGTTAACTACCAGAGAAAATTTGCAGTGAGACAATTTTTCATAAAATTGTTAAGGCTGTGTTATGAGTACTCTAATTAAATGTTTAATTAATCAGTATTTATTGTATATTAATTGTTAAATGAGTACTCTAATTAAATGTTTAATTAATCAGTATTTATTGTATATTAATTGAAAATGAAAAAATACCAAATCAATTTCTTTCTTTTCATTATCAAGCTTGAAAGCTGCTGTAAATGGACGTAAAAAGTTTTCAAATTATTTGTCCATGTTTAGCTTCTTCATCCTTGGAAGATTCACAATCTTGTTCCAACAAGCTAAATTATCCCTTCCTATACTTCCAATTTTGCTTTCTAATTGCATAAATCCTTCAAATTCTTCACTTTCGCTATACAATTTGAACAAAGAAGCCCATCCATCCGCCATTGCTTTAATCGCATTCCGAACACGTGTAAAATTCATCATAAATGTAAACACACACTTTTATAGGAAAGGAATGTACGAGTTGAAAGATTATTCATTTGTAAAACTGAATTTCATTGGTTCATTTCGGGATTCCCCAACAGTTTTGTCCAATCTAAAGGGTTTTAACAATGGTATATTTAACGGAAATATCCGTCTGCATAAGTGTATGTTTACAGCGGATCTATCAGTCACTGCGAATACACGCTTGATTATGCAAGTGGATTTATCAGTCACTGCGGACAGAATGATGATAAAAACCGTGTATATATCCGTCAGTGCTAGATAAAGAGTTAATCATTAAAGACATTATAAACATTTACATTAAATTTGTGGGCTATATTCTAGGATCAGGATGTCTTCCCCATATATCATTTGACATGATCTCCTTTGACCTTTACTCAGACTAACCTGTAATTTCTAAAGAAACTTATCTTAAAATATGGACAAAGTCGAGGTTCTATTATTGTTGTCTTAAAATATTAAATCAAATGAAACCAGAAATAAAATTAATTTAAATCATGTTTTGTTTAAATAAGTGTGACCTGATTACTCACCAAGCCATTATCAAAGGTAAATATTCCTACATCTCTACCATGATGAATGTGATTGCGTCTCATGATAGGGTTAGCATGGTTCTTCACCCATATACCTGCCAAGGCATTACCACTGATCTCATTGTCCTCATATGTACCCTATAAAATAAAAAAAAACATCTTTAGACAGAAAATAACATGTATGAAATTAAATTCAATATTTTCCATATCAAATAAAAACAAAAACAAACTTTAACTCTATCTTGAAACAACTGAAGAATGAAATTGCAGTTAAAAAAAAACTTAACCATTTCATTCAGATTGCCATGTAATCAAGGTTATAAAGTTTCTGCAAGAATATAAAAATACCCTTAAAAAATGGTGTCAATGCGACTCCATTGAGGCAAAAACTGCCCAAAAAAAACATCACTCTCACGGCATGAATTCAAATATTAGTAAAGTCAGAAACTGGGAATAACATTTTGGGAAGGTTATTTGTCACATATCAAGAAAAAGAAATGTGTTGTGTATGCCAATGAGACAGCAACAATATGACACAAATTACAACATTCAAAACTGATGTGGATCAACAACAAAAAAGGCACAAGCAAGCTAAGTGAAAAAAAAATCAACATTAACAATTAAATTGGACTTACTATAATAAATTTGACTGTATAACAAAGACATTCACCCTTTTTTTGTGTCACTTGCTTCCCATCTGATGATTATTTTGTAGCACGTCTCATTGACATATCCCACATCTATCATTCTTGCTTCCCATCTGATGCTTCCCTCTGATTATTATTTTGTAGCACGTCTCATTGACATTCCCATCTTTGTAGCATGTCTCATTGACATATCCCACATCTATCATTCTTGCTTCCCATCTGATGATTATTTTGTAGCACGTCTCATTGACATATCCCACATTTAGCATTCTTGCTTCCCATCTGATTATTATTTTGTAGCACGTCTCATTGACATATCCCACATTTATCATTCTTGCTTCCCATCTGATGATTATTTTGTAGCATGTCTCATTGACATATCCCACATCTATCATTCTTGCTTCCCATCTGATGATTATTTTGTAGCACGTCTCATTGACATATCCCACATTTATCATTCTTGCTTCCCATCTGATGATTATTTTGTCACATAATAAGTCATTCATATTTATGACATTCTAAAATAACTAACCTGTGCGTAATCTGTCACATAAAGTCCAACATTTTCACAATCTTTTATCTTGCAATGTTTTATAAAGGGGTCAGCACCTGTACCAGATACACATACAGCAGCACCCACTAAAATGATGAAAGCATCATACATAATAATCAATCTCCATAAACATTTCAAATCTTTAATCTATTCCTGAAACAATTGCAAAATTAAGAAGAAGTAACTGCACAAAATTATTTATAGAATTATCTTCTTACTGCTCTTTTCCTAGACTTCAGATTAACTAACTGATGGATATTACATGCATATTAAGAACGTTAACATGTTATTATGATATGAATATGAAACAGTCCTTATACAAGATTGACATGCTGAGCAAATTTTATATGTCAGCTCGTAAGGTAGGTCTGCAGGAAAACATGTCATCCTACTCACACACATTATTCTGACATTGTGGCAATCACCTCTTAATCCTACATGTCATGTGCCATCAAGCAAAAAGGCAGCAAATAAGATTTTAAAGCCTGTGCTTCGATCTGACTAAGGGATTTAACCCATAACCTCTAGGCAAGCACCAAACAATGAGGAAGTCCCTTGCAAATAGAATATAAGCTATTGATAACAATATTAACGACTGTGTTTCAGTTTTTCACATAATCAGTGAATATGGCTACAAATAAACATAATTATTTTCTTGATCTATTAAAGTAGTTAATAACAACCTACCAACAGAAGTACTTTTAATCCTACAGCTGTCTATGACTGGAGAACAATGGTCTGTTACTTCTAAAGCATAATGTTTGTGATGTGGTACAGATGATGTAATATCGGGTGAAAACTGAAACAAATAATACAAAATATTAGATTTTTGTTTAAGTTGTCTTCTTTTCCGGCTGCTTTGAATACAAATAAAATAAAAATTTTGCATCTGGACAAGTAATATTTCAATGTATATTCCACTCTTGGCTGTCAGTCCAAAAGAAGTACAGACATTTTAAGACTTTTTTATGAGAAATTTCTTTTGCAATCTTAATTCCTGCCTAAAATGTTAGGCGAAAAATGCCGAAAACATTATTCATACTGGTGTATATTAAGAAATCAGTTACATTTAGAAATCCTGCAATATATGACCTGATTACTACTGAAACAAAGTGACGGACGAAAGATAATAATGGTATAAACCAGCTATGATTATGTATCTAACAATCTTTACCACATACCATTAATGTACCTTTACAGGGGCTGCTCTGGCTCCCAAAAAGTTGGAGCCAGAAAAATCGCCAGCTCCTATATTTTGTCGCCAGTTTTGAAAACTTAGAGCAAACTTTAGAGCCAGCTAGAGTCTTTATTTCTTCTACCAAAATTTAAACTATGTTCAATTTAAATTTCCTATGCACTCAGCCTGCAGTTTACATCATTTAACATGTTAAACTAAGTAAGTTATTGCATAGGATTTATATACATACAACAAAACAACATGTGTACTTTATTTTCTTTGTCAGTATTTCATAGGTAGAAGAAAATAAATTAGCTTATAGTCTGTATATGCTACAGAATAGAGATGATGTCTTTCAATTAAAAAATAAATAGAAAAAATGGGTAATTGAATGAAGAAAACAGAATAAGAGGTGTGTAAATTTACAGAATAGTGAAAATTTGTATTATAAATAAAAAATACAGAAAAAGATGACCAAGGCACCCTACCCACCCTACTACTAAGACCCTCTTTAACTCTTCCCATAACTCAAAAGACCTAAACATATAAATTCTAAAGCCAGAAGTATGTAGACATATCTTAGACATGTCTTAAGTAGGTATCTCAATAATAGGAAAAAGTGAAATTGAGTTCTTACTTTATTCGGGTGTGCTCCTTCTTTGGAGGATTATACACAGTACGTAGAAGAAGTAAATATGATCAACAATGGCAGCCGGTTTTGTTATTTTCGTATCATAACTGATGGCAGTCAAAGACAAATTTCGTCTGAATTTGCTATTTTTTTATGGAAAACAAGTAAAACGATGTTTTTTAACAAGTTGATTTTGGTTTTCGACTTCCTGTCAATTACGCTTTCGTTATTCAACTACGGTAAACATTGCAAATTGTGTTGTCGTATGAACATTTCTTCAAATGAAATAGACAAATGCAGACTGACCAATTCTATTTGAATTATTTAATGTTGATGATCATTAATGACCCATCCGATAAATGGATTACCTGTAACAACAGATTATGACACCGTTGATTAGCTTGGGGTCGTAAACAAAGTCATAAACTTGTCGCCAGGTAAAATTTTGTACCATTTATTTTTTTAACTTTTACTAATGAAGATCGATATTGTCAAGAAATGAAAATTTTTACATAGGAAAATGTTGGCACCAGAAATATCGCCAGCAGCCGTATTTTGTCGCCAGATGAAATAAAAAATCGCAAATTGCGACATTGGCGACGCACAGCGGTCCCTGCTTTATATTCTATAAAATGTCTGAAGCAATAGTTTAGTTTTCTCAATCGGTCGATTCTGAAATTTTTGTGAAGTTTTTATCATTCCAAAAATAATTAATCTCTCTTTTTTGCTCATTCTTAAAAAATTGTAATAATAATCACTTACTCTTAATGTAACATAGCCTAAGTAAGCATCTTTAGCACCTTCTACAAACATTACTGTAGATTCACTCTCTCTTTCAATGATCACATGATCAATCACATTACCAGAAGCTAAAAATAAAATAGAACATCATTACATACTACTAATCAATATATGTAATCACTAAGTTTATCACAACAATCTGGTTATTTGGGTAAGTTGACATTTGATAATATTGAATGAATTTGATTTTCAAAATAAAATGCTCCGCTGGGCGCAGCTTGATACGACCGCAGAGGTCGAACCCTGAACAGTTGGGGCAAGTATGGACACAACATTCAAGCTTGATACAGCACTGAATTTGGATTGTGATTAAATATTTGACACAGCATAGGTTTCTGACACAGAATGAATGAATGGTACCTTGCAGTACAATTTCAGAGAGATCTGTACAATTGAACACAAGTTATTGTCTGGAAACTAGAAAAATGCTTGTTTTTTGGTCCCTTTTTGGCCCCAAATTCCTAAACGTTTCAGGCAATTACCCCCAAACTCAATTCCAGCTTCCCATTTGTGATATGGAACCTTGTAGTACAATTTTATATTTCATAAAGATCCATACACTTACACACAAGTTATTGTCATGAAACTAGAAAAATGCTTGTTTTTTGCCCCCTAATTCCTAAAATTTGGAGGCAATTACTACTAAAATCAATCCCAGCATTCCCTTTGTGATATGGAACCTTGTGGTACAATGTCAGAGAGATCCATACACTAACACACAAGTTATGTCTGGAAGTTACAAAAATGCTTATTTTTGGCCCCTTTTTGGCCCTTAATTCCTTAACTGTTGGTATCATAACCCCCAATATCAATCCCAACCTTCCTTTTGTGGTATTGAACCTTATGGTAAAATTTCATAGAGATCCATTCACTTAAAGTTAGAGTGCGAAAACCAATGTGTCTTCGGACGACAACAACGACGCTGCCGCCGGACAACGACGCCAACGTCATAACAATATACAACCGCAAAAAAATCCATTAGAATCAATACTTAACCAAAACTATTAGAAATTAAAAAAAATAACTCAAGAACGGTAAAAGTGACGCCACCCAATTTCGAACTTGATCTGTATTATGTGGTAATAAGCATTGTGTATAAGTTTCATAACATTTGGTTGATACAAACTTAAGTTAGAGAACGGAAACGAAAAATTCAGCAATTTTTATGTTTATAAAGGGGCATAACTCAAGAACCTTTACCTTGACGGCACCCAATTTCAAACTTGATCTGTGTTTTGTGGTAATAAGCATTGTGTATAAGTTTCATAACATTTGGTTGAGGCAAACTAAAGTTAGAGAACGGAAACCAACTTTGGGGCGTACAGACGTATGAACGTACGTACAGGCGGACAAGGGTAAAACTTAATGCCCCCTCCGCTACGGCGGGGGCATAAAAACATGAACAATGTACATAATAAATAAACTGTTAACACATTTTTCCATTGACAAACCATTATGGTTCCCCTTGACTTAATCACAAACTTTTAACAAATCGGTCATGCAGCCACTGGAAACAAAACACCTAAGTTTTGCCTTTGCAGGACAAAAATGACAAAGGTGAAGTATACTTACCAGCACCTATTATTGCCACATTGGTGTCAATAAAGAGATATTCTCTATGATATATTCCTGAATGGACAAAGATTATCTGGTTTTCCAACTCTTCTGTAACAACCCAGTCATAGGCAAATTCAATTGTTTCAAAGCACTAAAAATGCAAAAAAAATGTTTTATAAAATCCATATATAGAATGACTTTACCTTGGAGTTCTGTATTTGTGTTATACTTTTTTTACACATTATATATGTGTAATGACTGTGAGTTGAAAATGATCAACTGTCAGTGTTAAATGTCACAGCAGAATGTAAAGCTATGTGGAGGATAAGTTGAAAAAGAATTTCAAATGACACAAGATGATTTATATTGTGATATTTTATTTATTTTGATATTTCTGTGAATCCAAAATAATGATTTTTTGAAGTCTAATATTAGTTTTCATTATTCCTTTATAGATTTAACACAAGACATGTATTGGCCTATAAAATATGAACTAGTTTTTGACATTTACCTTCATATCTCTGCCTTTTAACTTTCTGTACTTTCTGTGATACAGATCTCTAAATCCTGGTCTCACGTGTATACCTTTACACTGAAGAAAAAAAAAGATGAGTTTATATTGAAATCTAATTTATCATTTACATCAACCACAAATCTCTCCATTTAAATAATTAAAAAAAATCAATTAAGATACTTTTTTATTTATGATATGTTTGTGACAAACAGAACATTGAAGGAACTGAAAGCATGTCACAGGGTAAGACATAACTAGATGAAGCTTGGTGCCATATATCAAGAATCTTTGACTTGTAGTTGTTGAGAAAAATGTGACAGAAATCTTTTATAGAGACATATAGATGGAAACAGGAGTAAACCTGTATACGTATATTTGGAGCAAGGGTTACAAATAGTATACTTCCTATATTCACTAAATACCCAGTACAAGGCATCTTGATTTGCTTGGTCTTTTACCTCTGTTTGAAGGATAAAATCTTTGAGTAAAAATGGTATGAATCAAGCTTTAAAATTTATCTACTTAGTCTTTGAACAGCACAAGTCAGGAAAAGTGGGATACATGTATTTCCTGTCTTCAGGGAACACCCCAGTTTTCTGGTGTGAACAATTTACAGGGACCTCCTTTTTCAATTTCGATTCATGGCATGAAATTTACAAAAGGGCATGTTTTAACTGCATCAGTAGAATTTGCAAATACTTAAAGTATTCTATAGGAACAACAAAACATGAATAAGTGAATCCTTGTTTTTTCTAGAACTCCAAAAACATGTAAATCTTTTGTTTAGGAATCAATTGACCAAGCTGCATGCTCCAGGTGTAACTGACCATAACTGAATTATGTTCACTTCTATTGAAAATTTTATTCATTGAATTTTAATGCCCAAGTGATTGACTTATCTTTTTGTCATCTCATAATTGATGATCAAGGTATGAATTGGTGACCTTAGGAATTGTTTTGTTGTGAGTTATGCATCAAATTAGACTTGAAATAAGCTTGATTTTTGAACTAATAAAAACACTTGCTATCATAAAACATGTAAAAGATGTGCTTTTGTAGATTTCATACCATAAAATGAAAAAGAAAAAAGTAAGTCCCTGTATACTGGATTTTTTTAACACCAAAAAACTGGGGTGATCACTAATTACAGGGGAAACCTCACTTTTCCTGACTTGAGCCCAACCTGTTGAATTTTGTACAAATTCAATATAGAAAACCATATCAAGGAATAAAATAAAATAATTTACCTATCTACCTACCCATACCCTGAAAACCTCAGTCGGGAAGGGGAAACAAAGATATTTTTAATCTTGGCCCAAGCTCATTATTATATCTAAGACTTACCAACTGTCTGAAGCTTTCTTTCCATGGGTTGTCATAGTCACAGTATACTTGTGGATGTAGAAACTTAAATACCCTTGGTTCTGGGTGAAGCAATGGGAAGTCATACTCAAATACTTCTTGATACAATTTTTTCCTGTAATAAGATGGGATGCCATGTAGATACCTCAATACGAATAAAATAAGAACAGATGTGGGGTAAAGAGCATTCAAACAACAAATTATTGATTTATCATATCCATAACTTAAAATGTAAAATGTACAAGAAAATGTATCATGGATGAAACTTAATCAATACATCATCATACAAAACATACAATTTAATAAATAAACTGTTGACACAGAGATATGTATCACCTTTCGACAGAAAAATGACAATCTGATGGACAGCAACATTGCTAAGGCCAAAAAATATATATGACTGTTTACAGTTACCCAACCGACCCTAAGTCATTTTATTCCAGTCATAAAGTAAAAAAATTAACTGAAGTTGTGTCAAAAGCTAAGTTAAAGGTTGTCAATAAAATAATTCAATTGCCTGATACATCTAAAAGTTCACAATCGTGAATATGACAGCTGTTTTAAGAAGCACACAACTCGTGTGATGAAATAAACACTTTGACGCCATTTTTTTCCAACCAATAACCAAGGGAAATAATCCAATCATTAAAAAAACGGGTCAACTCGGCCCATGGACAACTCAGACAATGGCAAGAGGGACCACACGACTCAAAATCATGTTGCAAAATATAAAATGAAAAAATAAAATAAAATGGAAATACCGACCTACCTACCCTATTTTTTTAATGATGTAACCTTAAACAGACATATATTTTTTATGGCCTAATTAATAAAAAGTTGCAGGTCCATAACAAACTGAGATATACTGAAAGAAATGCTACTTTATAGAAAATATCATTGATCTATCACAAGTAGTTCCTATTAAACTGACTTAAGCAGAAAACTTAACATTGAAAATTACTAATTAATTCATAGTCATTTGACCATGACCTAGGGAGGCAGGTCCTATAAATAGTCATCAAACTGATATGTACTGATAGTAATGCAACTTTATAGAAAATATTATTGATCTATCACAAGTAGTTCCTGTCAAACTGACTTGAGCAGATAACTTAACAATTGGTGACGCTGCTGCCAGAAAAGCAATACCTACGTCTCGCCTTCTGAGACAACAAAAATAAAACAAAATTAATAAGAATGCACGTTGTGTGTTGTCATGATTTATTAATAACTATCAATTCAACAGGAAGTATATGTCTGACATATCCGATAAGCAAACACACATTACAACTCATTGTTGAGTTGCCGACCAAATATGTAGACATTTTGCTCAATAGTTTCTGAGAAAAGTATGAAAAAATCTTAAGTTTATTCAACATATTGAAAAATTCAAAGTATAGACAAACGTGTAGGTATAGGACTGATCCCAAAAATCCCTGAACCTCCATTAATCTCCATACACCCATCAATATTGATTTACCTGTGTGACAAGTACTCAACAATCACAAGTTGTCTCTCATATTATCTCTAATCATGTTTGGACAGCAACATCACTACTACATTAGACATGAGATTTAGCAAGTTTTAGAGGAAATCAGCAACTGAAATCCCTATTTCACTGACAAGTTAGACTTTCTCCCTATTTCACTGACAAGTTTGACTTTCTCCCTATTTCACTGACAAGTTTGACTTTATCCCTATTTCACTGACAAGTTTGACTTTATCCCTATTTCACTGACAAGTTTGACTTTATCCCTATTTCACTGACAAGTTTGACTTTGGACTGTTATAAGGTTAATGTTTTAATGAATGTCATCATCATTTCTAGTACAACATAAAGGATGGTTTATTCTTACCATAATTCTGTATCATTAGCAATGGTCCTAAATCGCTTACAAACACAAGCTACTCGACAAAGGTCAAACTCTAACAGATAACTCAAAATCTTCAAAAGAACTTCATCAGGTAATTCCTCTTGAATGTATCTAGCTCCAACTGCATTACCTGAACATGGAAAATACAAATATTAGTAAATAAGAGGCTACTATTTTAATAAATCTACTCTACCTGCCTAACATCAACAAAATGTAAAAAGTATTCACGAGATTGGTAATTTGTATAAAATAGATGTAACTTTACTTTGCCCAACATAATACAGGGTATACATTTATTTTGCAATCTTTGGATTCTTTATTGCAAATAAAAATCATATAATGCATAAAACAAAGACACATATCATGGTGACAAACATAGTTGTTCAGCTGAATGTTCAGTATAAAAGCTCTCATTCATCTTCACCACGTCATCTTCCCTGATATGAAATTAACATGGAATAAATGTTTTCTGTGTTGTTGCTGATCACAACGACACCTTCAGAATATTTGTAACTGAAAATCCAATTTGGAAATCTTAAATTTAATAATCTGGAAAAGTTCATTAAATGTTGGTCATGAGTACAGTTGTGATATATATATGGAAATTGTGACACCTACAAAATTCTATGCTTTAACAAAAGAATCTTCTGTTAGTGCATTTTCAAACTTATATTTGTAATTCACAATATGAATGTATATCAATTCTTCTGTATATGCTACCTTTCAAATATGGAGCTACTGAACGAGAAGATGATTTTCTTCTTTTAAGCATCTGTGCATCTTTTTGGTCTCCAGCTTCACCATTTTCTGATGAGTCCAAACTTCTTTTTCTCAGGTTATATCTGATTCTTCCAGGTTTAATGTCATTTTCCTCGCCGCTGCTATTACTATTCGATCTGTCTCTGCCTCCTTCTGTAAAAATGAAACAATAAATACCTGTTATATTTAAAAGTACATTTTTCAAAAGAAATGAAATATGGTGTACATGTAAGTAATCTTATGTATATGTCATTTTCTACTAATATTGTATCATATTCAATGCTATAAAAAAGGCAATAAAAGCACTGTTCCTTAGCTTTTTGTGTGTGTGGTTATTTTTTGCTGTGCATGTACTGATTTTGTGTTTTGGATGAATACTCCATATCCTTTGTTTTTCTATTAATACATTAGATCACTTCAAGGTTGGTAGTAAATTTTTACTGCCCTGGTCAATACTCCTCCATTGGTCAATACTGGCAAATACTGGTTGATTGAAATTATCATAGCTATTTTGACAGATATGACTAAATTCTAGTGAAAAATTGGATGATGGGGGGAATTATTTTAACTTATAGAATTACAGCGGAGTAGATTATCAGGGCATTACCTATGGATAACAGGTGTCAAAAGTTTAATTACTTTAACAACTGCCCCCTAATAAATGTTGACATAACAGGAAATAAATGTGGAATGTGTCCATGGGACACAGATGTTGCCCCCGCTTGCATATCATATAAAGATAAAAAGGGACATAACTGAAGAACGGTAAAAGTGACCCTACCCAAATTTGTAGTAATAAGCATTGTGTATAAGTCTCATAATGTTTGGTTGAGGCAAACTAAAGTTAGAGAATGGAAACGAAAAATTCAGCAATTTTTATGTTTATAAAGGGGCATAACTCAAGAACGGTAAAAGTGACGCCAACCAATTTCAAACTTGATCTGTATTAAGTGGTAATAAGCATTGTGTATAAATTTCATAACATTTGGTCGAGGCAAACTAAAGTTAGAGAACGGAAACAAAAAATTCAGCAATTTTTATGTTTATAAAAGGGCATAAACGTTTAAACCCGCTGCATTTGTTTGCACCTGTCCTAAGTCAGGAATCTGATGTTCAGTAGTTGTCGTTTGTTGATGTGATTCATAAGTGTTTCTCGTTTCTCGTTTTTTATATAGATTAGACCGTTGGTTTTCCCGTTTGAATGGTTTTACACTAGTAATTTTTGGGGCCCTTTATAGCTTACTGTTCGATGTGAGCCAAGGCTCCGTGTTGAAGACCGTACTTTGACCTATAATGGTTTACTTTTATAAATTTTGACTTGGATGGAGAGTTGTCTCATTGGCACTCATACCACATCTTCTTATATTTATAACTCAAGAACGGTAAAAGTGACACCACCCAATTTCGAACTTAATCTGTATTATGTGGTAATAAGCATTGTGTATAAGTTTCATAACATTTGGTTGAGGCAAACTTAAGTTAGAGAACAGAAACTAAAATCTCAGCAATTTTTATGTTTATAAAAAGGCACAACTCAAGAACCGTTATTGTGAAGGCAACCAATTTCAAACTTGATCTGTGTTTTGTGGTAATTAGCATTGAGTATAAGTTTCATAACATTTGGTTGAGGCAAACTAAAATTAGAGAACGGAAACCAACTTTGGGACGTACGGATGGACAGACGTACAGATGGACAAGGGTAAAACTTAATGCCCCCGCCCCGCTAAGGCTGGGGCATAACAAAGTTAATTTTGAAGACTGTTTAAGCTTTAAAAATCTATAATCTTGTAATGGCTGCTATTTTTATTTATTTCTTTAATATTTCATTGTTATAATCACTATCCACCATGTGTTTATGTAGAATTTCAATTAATATGAGAAATGAGAACATTAGAAAAAAGTCTAATACTGACATAGAACACTTTCATATTTCCATGACAGGTGACTAACAGTAATATTAATTGAATGTATGGCTAAATGTCACAGGACAGAAAGATAAAATTCATTTTTGAGAGAAATCTCACCTTTAATTAGAAAAACAGATTTTTTTAAGACTATTTTTGTTTGATTTCTGAAACTATTGCAGGTATACAAAACAACTTTCTTTGAAATTTTTATTATTTGAAGAAATTACCAACCAGAGAGAGACAACAATCTGTCATAGTCTCTTTATAGTGACTGGCTTCATGGTGCTACGAATATTTCCTTTGTAGAATGATTGATTTTAATATTTATAATCATCATTTATCCATGTGTAAGAACAATATCATATACTGTACAATATCTTATAATAAGCCATTATATAAGGATTTTTTGCCTACATGGACATCGTAACATGTATATATTCAACCACTTGTTAACCCGTTAATTGTGACTTTTTGTCCTGTGACTATATATCTGTTCATTTACCCAATAACTGATCAGGTATGGACTGGTTTTAAATTGTAATATCCTATAATGTCCCATCAAAATTTCAATTGACCATGGACAGATTGCAGAATTAGCCAGTATTTCACACTGGCTTGGTCAATACTTTCCAACCCTGGATTACTTACTTATTTCATGGCTTTTTGCAATAAAATGAAAATTTACTCTGCTTAGCTCATAGAATATTCTTAGAATGAGCACCTCATTTTATTAAACAACTCCTGCTAACTTTAATACAGGGTCTGGCTGGCCAGGATGCTCAGATGTATGTGTAATTATTTGATGTGTAAGTGTCAGGACTTGCAAGGCCAAGAGCATAGGCATTGCTTTTAGGCTGCACTGGAAATGTTGACACCAGGACATTCTGATGGCATTCATCATATTACAAATTGTATAAACTGAGTTTGACTTTGCCACAACTCGACCAAAAAGCCAGCAGGGTTTTTACCGGAACCCAATTATTTTTGGGTTCAATATTGGTATGGATAGGGTGATCTCTTTTGAAATTAAATGCTAGATGTACCTAGATGTTGCTTATTACCAGCACTGTTTACATTACTGAATCAAGATGAAGAGTTACTTAAGAGTAACCATAGTTTATCAAAAAGTTATTGTCTGTTTCATTTCTATGAGCCTTCATTTCAAAACTGATTCATTGATTATTCCAATTTTAAATGTGTTGATTATATGTCCCATATTTTTTTATCTCTGAAAATTTATGTCCTAATTTTTTTAAAAATCATTGAAGCACCTGACTCTACATGTACATGTACAAGTATTGTAAATATAATCTTTTACATGTAGGAAATTTTTTTCATTGAAATTCAAATACATGTTATATAATTATAGACACTTTAATAAATTCGATGATATCTAAATTATATCTCAGAGAAATATGAACAGAACATGCAGTTTTATAATATATATGCTAAGTACTGCCTAGACAGTCTCAGTCCCCAACTAGGTCAAAACAAAAAGATAAAAGCTGTTCATACATTCCTACTTTTTCAATGACCACATAAAATTAATGCATATATGGGTACAAATTACACAAATGTGCATGTAGATTTAAGGGAAGAATAGTTGGTCTAATGTTTGAATAATGACATTCATGAGGCTGTAACAGTTAGTCTGTCAATATTATAATCCAGCTTAGCTAGTCAGTCTAGGACAGAAGGATTTATATATTAGCATCATAGATACATGTAGTAAAAAGAATTAAAACATTATGTACTGACTGCTAATTAATTAATACCACTTAGAGTAAAACAAAATATTCACAAATTTACAATTCATTAGAGAAAGAAAACTGTTTTGATGTTCTCCTGGTACTGGAAGAGTTTTTCAACTCAAGATTGAGATGCTCTCACTTTATTTGATTTTTGGTCTTGTCAAATAAGACTGAAAATTCCTGAAAAATTACGGAAACTGGTTCTGTTTTAACTCTGTAGATAGAAGTAATAAAAAGTTTGTAATGTTTTTAAAGAATCTAGCTATTTTTACATAATAAATCCTGAATTTTAAAAGGCAAGGTTAGAGGATGTAATATAAAAGTTTTAATCATAATGATTGTGATGAGAAAAACAATCAGTTAACATGGTTTTATTTGAGTTTGGCTGCAAAGTATGGGACAAACATTTTTCTTTACTGGACACTTCGTCTGGTTAACTGGTGGGTATTCAATATTTGCTCTCCCTGCAACATGTTACTTGGACTTGTCAAATAGTCCAGCACATTTTGGGAAGCCTACTACATGTAAGTTGGTAAGACATTTCTTACTGTGCCATGTGTCCCAGGTTATAACCCTTGCTGGTAGGGTTGTAACTTTTGTAAGTAAAATCATGCACGTTATTTACAAAGTGAAATGGTGTATTGACCCCTGTCAATTTATTTGAATTCCATATGCTATATACTATATCTTGACATCTTCTAATTTACTTGTGTTTTTGGCTTGCTGTCAAACTGATGTATACCTCCACATTAAAACCATATCACCCATTAATCATATGTAAACAATAAGGTTTCAGCTGCAAATGTCTATCAAACTTTAAATAAGTTTCACATTTTGACCAGACCAACCCAAACATCGTCGGACCGCAGGTCATGACCTGTAAAAAACTTCAAGGTCCGCCAACATCCTGTGAACTACAGGACCTCCTGTCCTGTACATTTTTTGCAGCATGCAGTAGTAAAATTGGGGAAAATGTGTTGCTATATCAAACACAAAATATTGTTTTCCTCCCGAGATCAATGAAAAACAATTGTCCTTATATTAATTAGGATCGCGGAAATACCCTAGTCATATTTATAGATATATATTGGCAACACAAATAGTAACCCAATCAGAATGCAATAATATAAAAAGCAGCCAATGAAATCACGCTTCCATTGACATGCAGCGAGATTTTCTTGTCAACTATTTTATGCATTCCCTGAAAATCGGCATTTCTAATGTGACTTCTTTTTTTAAAAACATATTATAAGACCATTTTAAGGCTCACTGGCTTATCCCCTACTGCCTAAACCCTTTCAATTTGAATATTTTGTATCTCGATTGCCATGTCCGTTGCGTCAGTTTCCGGCATTTCTTTTTTCCCCGGTTCATTACGCATGCGCCAGAAACACATGTTGTAAACAATAACATGAGTTTCCTCTGTTTTTATGATGGGGCCGTGTCTGGTCAAAAATGGAAGGTCAAAGTACAGCACGCCAAAAAAAAGTTGAGACATGGAAAGCATACGAGGAAAAGCGTGGTGTCAGGAAATTTTGTGACAAATGGAGAGAAGGTGGAGACTGGTTGACCTTCAACAACAAAAGTGAAACTGGCATGACTTGCTCATATTGCATTTAAATAAAGTCTTAAAAAATGAAGTTTTATTCAATGTTATTAAACATGCAAAAGTGTAGTACGAGATAGTAGTTTTGGTTACTTCATTTATCATAGTCAAAGCACTCAGAATGCAGGATTTTGCATCTAATTTTTCAAAATTTTTCAGGGGGAGGCATGCCCCCAGACCCCCTAGCAAGTTCGCAGCGCCCCGCTGCTCACTAGTGTTAATAAGGGACGAAGTCCCCATAACAGTAGAAAATCAATAAAAAAAAAAAAAAAAGCAGGAAAATTTCCAAATTTTCATTGTACTAATGAACTCAAAATCGTTAACTTTTTTAACTTTTTTTCAGACTTTTTATTTTCCGCATCTGCAGAGAAATCTTTTCCGTATCGCTTTGGCTCGGGATTTGAGTAAATGTTATGGGATGTACCTTACATCAGTAAGCAAATCAATAAAACTACTAAAAATTAAAATAAAAATCAATATACTAATAAAGTCATAATCGTAAACGTTTTGAACTTTTCAAACAGTTGCATTTTCTGGCGGACGCTGCAATATATGTCCTACGATTTCCAAAATTAATATGTATGATTACCGGAAAGAGTATGGACGACAACACAATAACAATAACATTTGTATTCTTATAATGTCCTTTTATAATTCATGGTTGACTTTGCTTTAATGTTGTTGTTTTTTCGTTATACTTTTAACAAAAAGAGATGCAGATTCAACGTTGTTTGAAGTCATATGATGGTGATCGCTATGATTAAGGATCATTGTGACACGTTGGTTTTGGAACAGATCTGTTCCTTAACAACTCGATGCTTCATAGCAACACGCCTTTTCGTTAACATTAAAATAGCAGAGCTTTCAGTCTTTTAACCATTTAAATATACATTCTTTAATTCAGATTTTGATAAAAAAAATGTTTACCTGACAATAGCGTTTGTTTACATTGCAAATGACGCCACAACATAATGTCTTAACAATAGAACCAACATCGGAAACGCTATGGTATTTCCGCTTGTTTTTTTTTCAACAGATTCTGAAGTTAGATTATTCCTATAGTTAGTTCTTTTGGGAAACTTACCGATATCAATCAGACAGACTTGTATCTGTACAAAGATCCATAATAAATCGAATTTGAATGTTTTTGTTATCCCGACATACAGGCTTCTTTAAAACTAGTAATCTCACTTCCATGTGTATAATCTTCAGGAAATTTAAGTTAAAATCGTTTTATTTTTCATTAAATGTGTTTTAAAACTTAGATACAAAGTCCACTCAAGATGAGGGTCTGCTTGGGGTTTTAAAGAATCGACAAAATGTGCAGAAAAATAGCAAACAAATTATGAATAAAGAAAATATGGCAAAAAGTAAAAATAGAAAATAATGGGCACTCAAATTTAAAGAAAATGAGTCACTCAAATATGAAGAATATAGACCCTTTAATTACCTTTTATAAAAAAATACAAAACAACTTTCAAGGAATAAGAAATAAGCATTGTATGACATAAAGAAATTAAACACAGACAATTAACAAAAAATACATCTTTAGTTTTAAATCATACCTTTTAATAAATAATTTCAAAATGAACTCATAGAACAACTCTTCTTTATCATATATTTCAATAATTTTATTAGTGACAAACTTACTGCCAAAAGAAAAGAAGTGACATCAAACGAAGCTGAATTTTAATAATGACAATTGACATATATTTTTCTTATTCAAAATTATAAAATCATTCTACATTGAATGTGTCATTTACAACCGCATATCTTCATAATGTACCTACATGTTACACTGAGGTATTGAGCAAAATTGACACAACTTTTGTTTTATATATACAATAACATGCATGATGGCTTACCATCACAAAAGAGTAAAAAATGATACAATGAGAAGAAAAAAGAGAAATCAACTTCACATCACCAGATCTATTAGCAAGAAGTGAGAAATTTGTATTGTAACGCGATGCAGTAAACATGGTGAAGAAACAATGAAAAATGATTATTTCTAGCAACGTTTACATTGTCACACAAATTTAAACCAATGTTTTTATGTTATCACCTTCTACATTCACAGTAGCCACTTGCAAACCCATTGCTCAAAGGTCATGCATCCCAATGAGATATGATGTATATTGAAATTTACAACCTTCAATCAGAGTTTAAAGTCTGAAGCAAGATAATAAGACACTTTAATGACCACTGTTAGAGTGTTTCTACTCTATGTATATAGAAGCTGAAACTGTAACACTTATATGACTTAAGCCCATTTCTATACAGTTTTATGGTGTGATGTTTTCAGATGTTTATAAAATTAGAAGATGTGTAATTGCAATTGAGACAACTTTATGTATATGCCTGTCCCTAGTCAGGAGCCTGTAATTAAGTGGCTGTCGCTTGTTGCTGTGTTACATGATATGTGTTTTTCGCTCATTTTTGTATATTAATTAGGCCGTTAGTTTTCTCCTTTAAATTGTTTTACATTTGTAATTTTGGGGCCTTTATAGCTGACTGTGCAGTATGGACTTTGCTCATTGTTGAAGGCCGACGATGACATATATCTGTTAATTTCTGTGTCATTTGATTTCTTATGGAGAGTTGTTGAATTGGCAATCATACGACACCTTCTTTTAAATTTTATCAACCAAAGATCAAATGAAGTGGATATAAACAATTATAAAGGCAACCGATAGCCTTCTAAAAGAGAAAACCCATACAGTATAGTTGGCTATAAAAGGCCTTGAAATTGCAAATGTAAAACAATTCAAACGAGAAAACTAAAGGCCTCGACATGTTTGTTTGTTTGTGTTTTTTGTTTTTTTTTAGCAGTCGTCAGTTAATTTCACTTTTTTCTGTACGCTTAAGAAGACAACTGTTATAAGCTATTTGAGACATTGAATAGTTGCCATTCGAAAGCATAGAACTGTTCAAGTTTTTACTAGTTTCAATAGTGTTATTGTCTATTGTATTGGTGTGTCTGACATGTCTCCAAGGCATCCATATTTAATAGTATTGTATATCACCTTCCACATTTTCCATATAAATTGAGATTACTAGTGGCACTTCCTGTATACAAGGTGATATGATGTGCCATTGAATTGGTCAGCTTTTCAAGCTTGAAAATATGTGTAATGGTCGGAAAATATCAGAAAAATATGATAAGGTCAATAAAGTTCCATAACTTCTTCGCCTGTCACCGCTCTTGGTGTTCCCTGCTGTGTTTTAATCAACCAAGTTTTCATTTTGACATTTTGTATTCCACTCCTACATTACATACCACATGAAACCCAAACAATATAGGAAAAGGTTACATTTTCACATACGCAATATATGAAAAGGTATCCATTTTTAAATCTAAATCATATGAATTGAAGGTGAGGTAACTCTGAAATTTTCTGAAGGAATTTAAATTAAATTTTGTTATTTTATATTTTAGCCCAAAAATTGTACAGTGACCCTATCTTTTCTTATAATATTCTCAAAGCATTTTCCAAAAGTTGTCTTCGTATTTATTTTACAATTCTATCATTCAGTTTACATGTAGCTTCTAATCGCATAATTAATGATGTTTTTCCTGTATAATCCATACAAAATGTGTCATTTTGTCACAACCTGTAGCTTCAGAAAATGCTCGGTAACCTATCATTTTTATTATATTTTGAACATATCACAATATATACTACATTTAAGCAAACATGCAGTGGCGGATCCAGAACTTTTCATAAGGGGATGGGGAGCACTGGCTGACCTATTAAGGGGCCCGCCCAGTCATGCTTCAGTGATTCCCTTTATGATCAACCAAATTTTTCCCATCCCCCACCCCCACCCAAGATCCGCTTATGGTATGAAAAAATTTATAAATTTTAATTCATTTGACAAGTGCTATCTGGCAATCTTGAGCATGAGCATAAATAAGTTATTAAACTACAATGAACAAAAGTTTTATGAAAAAAGATAATCAACATAAATTCATAATCACAACTCATGGTAAAAAAAAAACACAATATTGTTACAGTGGTACAAAGCTTTATTTGTGCCGATATTCTGATGCAAGCACTTCATATAATTTCACATTTTATTCCAACTATAATATTAAAAGAAATAAAGTTAATTTATTATGCAGACTTACTGACTGCAAATAACAACTAAAAATACATTTTTATAAATCAGACAATGACCCCTCGCAAACTCACCTTCGTTATGTCTTCTTGTTGATGACTGTTTCACGTTGGAACGATTTTTTGTATTCCTAGTACTATATCTAGTCGTTCGTGTGTTTTGACTAGACATATTCACAGAAATAACACGTCTTTCCCTGATTTTTTCATCAATAAACACTCCGGTTTACATTAGGTAGCCATCTTGAAAGTTATTCCCATTTGAGTGGCTGTTAATTTTGTCGCATCACGTGACATTTCCTCGCCAATAATTGTTCTACTTCCGGGTAAACAACCCTAGGTGCACTTTGTTTGGCACGACTGAACATGACAGCTCTTTTACAATATTTACAAAAATATGTCCTGTAGTCTTGATTTTAATCTGAAGGATTATGGGTATCATAATTTCTCAAGATCGCTGACGAAGCAAGATAAACAACTTTTGTCTTCAGTAATGTGTAGTTATAAATGACCAAGATTTGTTTCTTCAATACCAACAAAATTTTGCCAAAATAGACACCACTGTTATGAAAAATTAATTGAAGCGATGCTGTAAGGCGTCAAAGCAAACGCTGTAAGGTGTCAAAGCAAAAAAATATAATAGCTTTTCAAGACGTCATAATTATTTAGACTACACTGTTCTGAACAATACATAGCGTCTGCATTTTTTTAGTTGAAATATAAGTAAAACACAGAGCAAAATATAAAGACCCAAAACTATACATTGTTTACAAGCATGTTGGTTTATTTTTTTCATGTCAGGGCCTGTTAAAGCTGGCTATATGCAACGGGGTTTGCTTATATTTTTTAAGACCTTTTGGTTCCTAGTAGTTGGTTATTGAATACCTCTGTTGCTGATTATTTTATATGGCTGCTTTTAGGGTGCCAGAAAATATTGCAGCTGGCTATTGACCTCCATGACCTCAAATGCCCCACTATCACGTCATTCGGTATGCCATCACAGCATAATGACATTACATTGGAGACCTATGGAAGGAATATAGATTCCACCACTGGAACAAGTGTGTTACGATATTTCTCCATGCAAGACAGTTAAATTTAAATATTTAAAGTGCGACTCGAGGCTTGCAAAGCTTTTAAATAATTAAGATTTAACTGTTGAGAGTGGAGAAATATCGTAATACACGAGTTATAGTGGTGGAATCTGTTTCTCTAATGATTTTTATCCTTCCTTTTAAAGATTTGCAGAAAGTTGTGTTCTTTATATGTGATGTCATCAGGCATGGTCTCCTTCTTTCATGACGTCATATTAGGAAATTCAGAAGAACCCAAGAAATTTGACGTCATAATTAAATTTCGACCAGTCAGTTGCCGAGAACAGTTATTTCACTAGTGAGGAGAATAATTTTTTCACAATCGGTTGGGAAATGTGAAAAAAGTGAAAAAATATTGCACTGTATAGACAGGTTTTCCAATTATCTGCCTTAGTTTGTGACGACTCCTAGGCGTCATCGTAGTAGCGATCCGCCATTACAACCGTGAAAAAATGTAAATAAGATATACATCTATTTCCCAGACCGCATATAATTAACGTAAACACAAGAATGTGAAGCGACTTGACCTCGGAAAATTTAAGGAATAAATAATAAAGTAATTAGATAAGGAATGGATATTAAGATTATAAGTGTATTGCCGCCAGGTGTCATGTCCTTAAAATATAACTCACGGTTCTTGTATTTGATACGTTACACCGGGACATAATATTTACGAATACTAATCCCAGGTTACATATCGATTATAATCATTTGGTAATCATAATATTGATTATTATAACACATACATAAATAAAAATAAATTGTCTTGCCGGTTCGAATGTGATATATCAGAAAAACCAGGTTCAATTTTATCATCTCATACAAATTTCTGTGGTCAGACCTATAATGAGACAGTCCTTAAATTCAACAATCCTTTAATCCGACGGTCCTTTAATTCGACAGCCAGTTTTCTCCAGCGCACGTTACTTGCATCTTCTGAAAAAAATATACCTATAGACATGTACTAGTTGTATGGTGATAAACTTTTTTTTTTGCTTGTGGTTCGACTCACGATACTGCTCAAAATGGAGTGACGTTTCGATCACTTTGGTCTCCATGAATTGCACTATATGCTATCAGTCGGCCGGCCATATGTAGACTAACTGCGATTTAATTGGTACGAAGAAGTTTTGAACTTTCACGGCCCCTGTTATATAGTTATTAGGTGTTCGATTCCTGTTTCTTTTGCAGAAAATTACTTGACATAAAACTACTAGTATGCATAGTATAACTTCATGCTCCGGCCCGTTCTTAAAATAAATGAATGTCATTAAACCACAAAAGACGCAAACGTGTAAATTAAAAGCAATGATTTAGTTATGTTTTAAAAGCGTCGTTTAGTGTTTTGCCAACTCCCCCCCACCACCCCAAAACAGAGGTCTCGTATATTTTCATACTGAATCTGTATTAGACTCTTGTATAAGTCTCCGATGTATATAATACAGTGAAATACAGTATTACAGTATTACATTAGAGATGTATATATTGGACCATCGGACTACTGAACTGTCGGAATTTCGGGTTGTCTGATTATGGCTACACTTCCGTGAGGTTCTAGTAAACTATTTGATTACCAAGACCTTTGAAAATCCTTTCTAATGTATAAAATTAATGATTCATCATGCACAGAATAATCGACCGAGGAAAGTTCAAATCAAGTTTCAACAGAAAATACTGTATACGTCGATAAAGACAGCAAAGTGAATATATACTTTAAGCACACATGCCTTCATATATGGACCATGAAGACGAGGTTTATAGAGAAGTGCCCTCAATAGTAAGTTTTGCTTGATTTGTCTATGGATGCAGCTGTTGGTAAAACCTTTAAGTTTTTCAGCAAGAACTGGCATCCAGTAATAAAATAGTTTACAAGCCTTACTTTTCGAAATATGAAAGCGCCATCCCAAATAACCAAACATCAAACTAAGTGTTAACCTCATCAGTACGATCGAGCAACAGCTGATCTGCAATATTGTAGTTGAAAATTGAATTTGTGTAGTAATTCAACTAAAGTAAAGAAAACTTAGTTACATAAGTACATAAGTATACAATAAGGCGTAACTGTCATTCATAATATGTCTATACGCTGACGCCGTTTCCCCTTTTATTCAATTTTGAACTCCTTACTCCTCTTTAACAATATGTTTGTCTGGGTTAATGTTGTCGAACGTCTGTCCATTTTGCAGCATAAAGATAATCGTCGTTATAAAAAAAGTTCGTCTCTTCACACTTGGTTGATTTGCATTCAATTATAAATACATGCATGTAGCCTCGGGTAGGTTTCATTGTTATTATATAAAGAAATGTGCAGGAATGGATTTAGGGGTGCCCAGACCCCTTATAAAGCTTCTTTCATGGTTAATCCATACTTTTTACCGCTTCCACTACAAATTGTGTCTTGTTTGGGGACCCGCGTCCACCCCTTTTCAAAATCTGGATCTGCATCTGATGTAGATCTTCTATACAAACAGAGGCAGATGCACTGTAGTCGTCGGATTAATTTTCATAGATAATTTAAGTTTTTTACAGCCGTTTGACGATGTGTCAACATTCGTCTGCCAGTGTAATTTTACTTTCATAACAAGTTTTATTTAAAAAACGGATTGTGAGCAGTCAGCACAACTTGTATACTGATTCACATATTTAATTTATTGATTTTTCCTGCCACATCTGAAATTTTCTACGATTATTTGTACAACTATTTACTGCACAAGAAATACATCCACCTTTTTATAACTTTCGGCAGTATCCATAGTGAAATAAATAAGAAAATGAAGGAAATACAAATGTAAACAGAAAATCGATAATGTTTTGATCAATACACGTCGTTATTTTTCACGGTTGTAATGGCGGACCGGTCACGTGAGAGGTTAATGGATGCGCCATGTTTTCTAGGTCAATTAAAGATAAACCCGTCTATAAACTCGGATAAATTTTTAAAGAGATACAGTTATGAACAGGTGCTTGCATAAATTGAAAATATGGACATATGTGTCCCTCAAAATACAAATACAAAATAGACAAAATAAACAAACACAAATATACAGAGACATGTTTTCTCAATGATAAGAGACACATATTTTATATCTACATTGCGTGGAGGTGTTATTCATACTAGATTATTAATTCAAGCTATTACAATAAGCTTTAATACCACAACAGTTCTAACAACATTGTGTTTGCTTTAAATGAATGTTCGAATCATACATATCGCTTATTCCAGCTACACATACAGTACAAATGTCAGTGTCATTACTTTTCAAAATGAAACTAAATTTATCTTGATCAGACATATTAGCAAAAGATGGAACTATATCACTTAAATTACAAAAGAGTATACTTCTATTAAATTCTAACGCTTTACATTTAATGAGGAAATGGAATTCATCTTCAATTCCATCATTGCAAAGTGGACAAATTCTCTGTTCTAAAGGTGTTCTAGTATATCTACCAACTTCTATTAGTAATTTGCTATTACTAATTCTAATTTTACCATTTTAGAAATAACACTTTTGTTAAGGTCCAGTAGGAGATATTTTTCTAATTCAAATTATTTTTAACTTTGCGATATGTTCTTAGTTTATTACCATGACTATCTTTATTAGAGTCACAAAAGAGCTTGATTCCAGGATTTTATGAATTCCCCTCTAATTTCTTTTGAAATGAAAAAGTAATTTTGTCTTTGACATAGTATTTTGATTTTCCCAAACATGCTGAAAACCAAGTTTACCTAATAACACTTTTATTTTACTACAAAACCATTAGACATGTTAAAGTTTTCATTGTATGCTTTCTTTACCATACTCTCACTATTCATATTAATGATATGAAGCCAGAAATTGATTGTATTTTAAGGGCTGACAATGAAAGTGGAATAAACCTAATTCAAAGTACGGCATTTTATTTATGTATGTCACATTATTACATAATGGAATTTATTTCCTCCTTATAAGATAGGGGGCACAACTTGAATACTGTCTGGGACCCATTTACAACTGAAAGCATCATATATGCATAAGATAAGACAAGAAAATTTCATTTTGATTCAGCATTTATAAAACTACACAACACAAGCTTGAGAGAGCTTTTGACCAAATATAAAAACATATACACAACATAAAAACCATAATAACAACATGTGTTACATACTAAAAAGTTGGCATTCATATGTGAAAGACTTAGTTTTTCATGTCTAAGCAAATTTGAAGTATGATAAAAGTATTTACTAAAAAAATTTGGAACAAGAACATTTATAATATAGATGAACAAATCTTGGTGAAAAATTTGATATTTTTAAACAAAGAAATTCATTTAAGTTAGCACTAAAAAATAAGAGTTTGAGCCACTTTCAACATAATGAAAAATCTAAAATTGAAGAACTGTGTGATAATCAAATACTAAAAAAAATGAAGCTTAAGCATTAAGCTGTGAACAAAGTGTTTAACAATTGCTATTCTATTTTATATCCTGATCAAAAGCAAAGCTAGCACTTAGTCTACTCATATACAGAAAATATCTGCTGCTTCAAAGACATCTGCAAAAAAAAATAAAGATATCTCAACACATATATGTATATTTATCACTCCTTGCTATCGTATACAAACTATATTAAATTGAATTTCTTTTTTATCATGCACAACTTTAAAAAAAATCTGAGATACAAAATGTATTTTTTAACAAACTAAACACTGTGCAACCAGGCGTGTGTTTGTGCAGGAAAGTAATCATTAAAAGAGTTATATAGTGGTTGTTTCAAAATTGGAAGTTGAAAAATATATATCACATAACATTTTTTAGTTGTCTGCCAAGTCTTTCTCGCAAGCGAATTACCTTCTTAACTAAATTAAAACAACACCCCTATTCTGTATTGTTAAACAGAAAAGAGGAAAGACCATGACCCCCTCCCTCCTTTTAATATGAATTTTGAATAGCACAATTTTATGATTAAAGACTACCCACACCCTTTTAGAATGGCTGATATTTTTTCCGAATAAAAATTCTGATATAAAATAGGAAAAACTAGGCAAACAACTAAAACTGTCATGTGATATATATTATTCAAATTCCACAATATATGATAAAGCCTAAAAGAAGTTCATTATCATTGTATCTCATTGTTTCTTTTAGTTCTTTCTGCTTCCTTTGGAGGAAAGTGACTTTTCTGTACATTTTTCAATGTAATGAGCATCGTTAAAAATTTGATAATGTTCATGGTTATTTTTGTAGGTTTTTCATGAAGCTGATGATGGAAACAAGGGATTTCTTACTAGAGAGGATGTCAAAATGGCAGTTGCTGAAATATTTGGATATAAACCATCAAAGGTTAAATATCAACCTACTCATACATATAATCTATTTTTCCCTTCCTTATTCTTTTATATTGCTTTATTCTCCTTGTGGTCAAAGATTCAGATCTTAACTTTGGATTTGAATGAAAGGACAAAGTGCTTGAAGCCTACAGTGTATTTTGGTCCCTTACAGCACTATGACTTGAGTGTGTAGGTAAAGGTAATTTCTTTGGTAAGCTTGCTTGCTAGCTGAACCATGAAATCATTATTAGATAAGGTACCATCTTCCTTGGGCGGAGTCAATTATTATAGTTAAGTAAAGAACCAATCAAAAGTAAGGACAGTGCATAAACATTGTGAAACCAGTTTAGAAATATGTTTTCAATCTAAATTTAAAATATAGTGTCAATTACAAGCATGTTGTAGGTGTGTTTGATTTGTCAATTTCATTTTTATCAAAACAATACAATACCATTTTTACAATAGCATGGTGATGGGAACATCTTAAAGATCTGGGTATATGCAATTCCTTTTTATAATGTTAATTATCAAACTATAAAGTTTATCACTTTATAAACAACAGGTGGCATTTCTACATGGCCATGTTGTTAATTACCTGAGTGGAGGGATAATAGCTAGTGTTTGATCTTTATAACCTTACAGGATGTTTACTTATCAGTAGTGTCAAAGTACGGACAGTTTTAATTACCAGATCGAGAGGATTAACATTTTTCTTGTTTGGTTATCTATTTGTCATTGCTTAAATTTCAAATGAAAGAAAAGGTCAATATTTTAAAGCAGTATCAGAGACATATATACACATATGTGTATATATGTCTCTAACAATATGGTATATTTTTTTATCAAAAAAAAAACATTTAGGATTTAGGACACAAGTAATTTGGGAATGCACACCTTTTTCTAAAAATTTTATATCAGTGGTTTTGTTGTAGTTTTAAATGCTCTTAGATATCTTAACCTATTTAATAATTCTATTGCTCTTATATTTCTACGAAATAGGTTTTATATCTTATTTTCTAATAACAAAAAAAAAATTAATATATATTTACATATAAAATAGGCCTGTGATTTAGGACACAGACATAGATTATAATTGTATAATTTGTCTCTATGGCAAACGTACTGAAAGTTACAGGACAGAAAGTAACAAATGTGTTAGTACAAAAGTCACACATACTATTTGTTTAGTTTTGTTTGAAAACATAGGAAAAATTTCGACAATTTTTAGGTTACTTGCATATATTCCTTTTTCAATTTATGAAATAGTTCATTTAAACCTTGAGTAATGAATAGATGTCAAATTTTATGCAATAAAAGGATAAATTTATTAACACTATGTCACAATGAAACCATTTAAGTACCAAGCCACTTTAACAAATTGTTATCTTTACAATTATTTTTCATTATTGTTTTTTTTGTTTTTCTGTTTGTTTTTTTCAGAATAAATTTTGTTTACACAGTTGCCATATATATAAAAGTTCTAGAAAAATACAAAAATATTTTGACAAATATCTTCTAATATTAAAAAAAGTATAAACTAATAACTGAATTGTGAATTTTGTACTGCGACTTTCTATCCTACATTCGTCCGTAGGTAGGACTATGCTCGTGATGCTGAGGTCTGATATAACATTAGTATATATATGACAAATATAACATTGTTTTTACATAAGGTCCAAGGACTATGACCATCATATATACTTATACTGATTTCAGTCGATTTAAAAATTTGTTTGATGTGTAAATCTCGTATAGGTTAATTACAGGTCTATTCGGTATTTTATTTTAATGAAAATAGCTTAATCAATACATATTCAGGTTTTTGCTAAACCAGTCAAGCAGATTACTGTGACTGACAGTACTCAATTCTCCACATTATCTGGATTATAAACTTATATAATTTTGAAATGCTGCTGTCACTAGAGTCCTTCGTAACTAAGTACATGTAAGTTTGAGAATTTTATTGTTTTGTAGCTCAGAAAACCCACATAGTTTAATTTAACAAATCAACAAGTTACGCCCTCCGTCATCTTTTGGAAGCACGTGTCGGAGTGTCCTATTTTGAATGCCGTTTTCACCATGGAAAACAATATGCACGGTTCTACTTCTGCTTCTACCGTCACTTTAGGATGCACATGTTAATATTTTATAGAAAAAAAGGTTGATTTGTCTTCTTCCAAATACCGTCCATATTCAACATGATGAATATTCTGGCAAGTTGTGCTTTTGGTTTTTCAATACTTTTCTAATGATAAACATTTGTTTAAAATATTTATGCAATTATCAAGCCTCGATTAATGTATAACAATATTCTCAATGTAATAATTGTCACCGATATATATCAAAACTGTTATTTTACTTAAGCAAGCCGTGATCTGTTTACATACGATATAACACACGTATTTGATCAGGGTGACCCACTGTGCGTCACTTCCGTTGGGTATAAGTAGTGAGTTGTAGTGGCGTGTTTTACTAAATCGTTCAGGTGTTCAAATTTGACCTGACTAAATTTATTTTTACACCTTCTGTTGCACTCCCTCAAATAATACACATCAAAATCAAAGATAATGATATCCTTATTATACATATATATATAAATATAATAAGGATATGAAAAGTTTTTTATTAAATTGATTAAATCATAATGTTCTATAGAATTACACATGTAATCAATCTAGTTATATAAATGAACAGAGGTAATTGATGAAATGAAATTGACAAATCAAACACACCTACAACCTGAAACCATACTTTTGAACTAACTTGTAAAACTGGTTTCACAATATTTGTATACTGTTCCTACTTAGTTTCCTGCTTAACTATTGACTCTGCCCAAAAGAAGGTTGTACCTTAGCTAATAATGATTTCATGTTTGAGCTAGCAAGCAAGCTAACCAAAGATACTACCTTTACCTACACACTCAAGTCAATGTGCTGTAAATGTGAGTCTCATTGGGGTCTAAGCGTGACACAGGATTGACAGATTTGGTGTAAGTGTGACACGTGAAAGTCAAATTTTTGTGCGGATACGGGAATCTGAGAAAACAATAAGCGGGATCATTTTTTTTCATCAAACTTGTGAATGGCTTTATCAGGAGTGTAGAATATTTTCCAGGTCATTTTAACTTACATTTTCAGTTCAAATGACTTTTGTTAGTTTATTAACTGTATATCTCAGTTACCATAACATACATGTGAAATGATCATGTAAACCAGTATGTTCTTTCAGGTATTGATCTGTTAGGAAACATACTAATATTGGCATTGATGACAAATTAACCCTATAAGAAATAACATTTTCATCATCTCTTTTGAAATGAAAATTTATAAAAATGATCAATTTCAGATTGATCAGGCAAAAAAACTGGGCTATCATGGGCAATTCTTGATTCCCATTGGTCAACTTTTAAATTCTATGAAATAACAAGGCCCAACCTTTTCAAGCTTTATCAGAATAATGATCAGAAGACTCTTCACAAAAGATTCCACACTGTGAGTTGATTAAGAGGCATATATGATGACAATGATGCCACATACATAGGGAAATAACTTATATTTGAAACTCTTGTGAAAATCATATGTTCATATAAATTTTTATGCCCCCACCGCAGCGGAGGGGCATTAAGTTTTACCCTTGTCTGTCTGTACGTTCGTCCGTATGTACGTCCCAAAGCTGGTTTCCATTCTCTAACTTTAGTTTGCCTCAACCAAATGTTATGAAACTTATACACAATGTTTATTACCTCATAATTCAGGTCAAGTTTGAAATTGGGTGGCATCACTTATACCGTTCTTGAGTTATGCCCCTTTATAAACATAAAAATTGCCGAATTTTTCGTTTCCCTTCTCTAACTTTAGTTTGCCTCAACCAAATGTTATGAAACTTATAAACAATACTTATTACCACAAAACTCAGATCAAGTACAAATGAGGGTAGGGTCACTTTTACCGTTCTTCAGTTATATCCCTTTATAACTTTATTAGATATGCAAGTGGGGGCATCATCTGTGTCCCATGGACACATTCCCCATTTATTTTCATATGAAATTCATATAAAAAGAAGATGTGGTATGATTGCCAATGAGACAACTCTCCACAAGAGACCAAATGACACAGACGTATAAAAAAATAGAACATTAATATAATGTGAATTTTCAAAATAAAGTTAATTAAATAATATCTAAATTTTCAAATTTTTAATTAAAATTGTTTTTTGTTGTTGTAAGGTTCACTTGAGTTTCACGTATACCTCAGCTTGTTTGAGGTGAATTTCACGTAAAATTTTCCTGTGTACAGATTACCATTTTATACCCCACTCCTGGGTATATTACATTCATCTTGTCTGTCTGTTAATCCAACAAATATTTTCATCACCTTTTCCTGTGGTAACTCTGAATAGAATGACTTCATATTTAGTCTGCAGCTTGACAGGTAATGAGTTATAACAGATCTGTCAGACATCGACTTCTTGACTTCTGATTCTTTGATTTTTTCTAAATGATGAATGAACCTCAAAATTTTCATAAAACATTTCTCCAGTACTACAGAATAGAATCACTTTATATTTTGTCAGCAATTTGACAGTTATGAGCTGTAAAATTTGAGTGCTTTTCACTTCTATAAGACACATATTTCATGTTTTCTGATACTTAGAATTACTAGTGGGGCTATGCTTAGCATGACAACATGTACATTCTTGTGATCATGATGATAGCAAGAAGGTTATATGAGAAGGAGAGAGGACGAAAGACGCTAATTACACATAAAATGTTACCGCCTTTTCTGTAAGTGGGTGTTAATTAGTTGAGATCGATTCGGTCGCAGAGGGAGACTTTGTTCTAATAACACATTCGAGTAAGAAAGGAAACATCCGGAGTGCTATAAACCGATCGAGAATTACAAAATAAGCCTGAGTTCATGGCTCAATTTTCGACAGTATTTATATAGCCTTACTTACGAGAAGTGAAGGTTTGGCCAGGATTTCAAGGCTCAGAGCTCCAGATAAGAATTATCAAATTGGGGTTTTTACCCACCATTTTTTGGTGGAAGAAGACTTCAAGTCTTCTGAAGGCCTATGGTGCCGACTTTAAAATCATTGAACCACCTCCGTATGCCGCATCCGTTTCTGTGTATTACAATTTCATAACAACTTCCGATTCTTGACACCGATTTTTACACATGATTAAGCATCTGAATCATTTAATTTGTAAATTAGGATTGAAAAACAATCACTATCGTTAATATTTACCCTTTTATTTATGTAATTTATTAGATTTCATCTCATCTACATGAACGTTATTTGTTTACTTGTAACCGGATGTTTTAATGTAGATATTTGTAGTACCCATGCGTGAATTTGGTATTGGGACAACTCGCCCTGTTTACATGTTCGCCTTGGTCTGTTCGTCCTGAGTTCTTTCGCCCGATAGTACGTTCACCCTGTGTTCATTCTCTTCACTCTTATCTTACACAACGTTTTATAATACGTCCTTGCATTTATTAAAAATATTGATATTAAGGGTATCGTTAAAAGCTCTAAAACACGATTTAGTGAAAATCATCTGTTCCTTATTTTGTTCCCAAGGTAAGACAATAGTGTTCAGCCAATCAAATTCTGTGTTTCTCATGATCAAATTAATAAGCCAATCAAAAACGTTTTCTCTGAAGATTATTCTAACATGCTAGATTTTGAACTTGTGTTGTTTTCATCTAGTACTTTAAAAAAAATACTTTTAAATAATACAAGTGAAAACAACTCCGTTTCTACTTGGTGTTCCTAATTGGAAGGAAATACGAAGAAGAAGAAGAAGAAGTTGTAAAATCGTGAACATGGCATGTGAATTTTCATCTGCAAGGAGGTTCTTGCACAGCTCTGGGACTATTATATCTATATATATGTCCCAGCACAGCTTAAGGATAAAAGCATGACTGATTGACCAAATTCAATGATGCAGTACTACCATAAAGATAATAAATAGTATTTTTTTCACTAATTTATTGACATTATACTTTTTGTAACATATGTTATTTTTGTATCCAATTAAATCATTTAAAGCACAATGTACTATTCTTTTTTCACAAAGACAAACAAACAGGTTGGGACCCCCCACCCCCCACCCCCACCCATTATGAGTGGTGTCCCTTAAATGAGGGACTGTTCCTAAAAAAGGGTCATTTACTGTTGAAAAAAAAGAAAGAAAATTTTAAGATTTTTAACTCAAAAGTGGGAAAATTCATTATATTTTGAACAACTTTTCTAAATGAGGGGTCAAATTAATAAAGAAGATATAAGTTTAGAAACATCACAAAATTCTTTTGACATGTTTTGACACTTTAATACTTGATAGATGCATAGTTCTTGGGGAAAAGTTTCATCAAATAATATGAATATAGAGGTGCTCATTTTTTACAGTGGGTTGTAATGTTCTTCTAATGAGGGTGACACATCTTTGCATAATTCAAAATTGGAAATTTCAACAAGCATCTAATATTCTTACACAAGAAAATAAACCCTGGTCTGCTAGCTACATGTTCATCTTTTCTACTGATTTAAAACTTAAATCATGCAAACAGACTTAAGAAAAAGGCATGTAAGCTCATCATACAAATATGACACTTTTTCAAGACAATCCAGATCGTGCAAAATACTTCGCTAAAAATTGTAACCTTTAAAATTGTTGTCGCACACTAAAAACCCCCATGGGAAATTTCAAAAGTTGGCAGGTATGTAACAAGTCTTACTATTTTTATGCCCCATTTATGGGCATTATGTTTACTGGTCTGTCCGTCCGTCCTGCTTCAGGTTAAAGTTTATGGTCGTGGTAGTTTTTAATGAAGTTGAAATCCAATCAATTTGAAACTTAGTACACATGTGTTCCTTATGATATGATCTTTCTAATTTTACTGCCAAATTAAAGATTTTACCTAATTTTCACGGTCCACTGAACATAGAAAATGATTGTATAGATTGAAATCCATGTACTTATGACACATTCTTGTTTGAAGAAAAAAATACATCATAGCGATAATGGAACAAAGCAGGCTGGGTTAGTGGGGCTGCTTTTATGGTAATTCAAGTTACCTTTTAATTTATTCACCTTCTTCCACCTCAGAGCTATCAGCTCTTTGATTATTTTAATTGCATTATCAATTCCAATTCACCCATCAAGCAAATATCAAATTGGGTTTTTTCACCACCAAGCTCCTTAATGTATTGGGTTTTTTCATCAACACAATATTGAATTTAGGCATGTTTTAATCACATTATATCAAAGCGAGATGTTCATCCATCTTAAATATGTTTCTTTCTTTATATGTGATAGCTTTTTTATTTTGTTTATACACTGATGAGCAAATTGTACGTTTAATTTGTGTTCGGTTTCAACCATTCTGCCAGTTTTGTATTTTCTCACAACTTACAATGACTTATATAAACTGCAATAGTTGGACAGTACCTAGTTACCTTTCTAGAGCACATATGACCACCCTACAGTTTATTTGGGGTAGGTGTGGCTAAGTGTTTAGATTTTTATATAATATATGTGAACATTGGGTGCTGTAAGATAGTTTTTCAAGTCCTTATCACCTATTTGCCAGACCTACTTTAAAAAACCTAGACCGGCAGGTTTATAGGGTGGTTTAATGACTGAGACCACATTTAATTTAAATTTACAAATAATCCTGCAACATCAAATGAATAAACGAAAATGTTAAACTGCACTTGCCAATAAGACAACTATCTTAAGCATACAGAACAATTAGACCGAAAAAAAAAGAAAGTGTCAAGCTGCATTGACGTCAAAATGGATATGTGTGTTCACTCACCAACTAAAGTAAAAAAAAATATGTATAAACTAAAATAATACTTGAATGTTTTTGTTACATTTTATTTACATAAATCTGGGTTGAGTTGGCCCTTATTAAAACTTTTGGTTTCCGATGCTTTCCAACAACATAATTGATTTGGCATTTTACTGTTCCAACTAATTTAGTTGTTGACGAAACCCCGTGTTTGTTTTTCTAACAATGTTCTCGTTAAGACACGAAAACACACTCGTGCGTTCCATGGACGCTTCCTAAAAACACTAGCCGAGTCTTACAATCATCATAATTATCCCTCAGCTACCAAAAAGAAGCTGAAAACATGCTTCTATTCAATATTTTTGGCGGACATTTACTTTCGTTTTGATTCAATGCTATGTGAAATGATAAATCTGGAGTAATTCGAAAAAAAATATGACACCATGACAAACGAGTACCTTTTGAGCAATGGGAAATTCCAACAGGGACCCATTTCAACTTCTTGATGCAATGCTCTATTTTTTGAACGAAAGTATATTTCCAATTATAATTATAAAAATAGATTTACGCGTCGACTATGTAATAGATGAGGGTAAATAACGCACCAGATAGCGAATAAAAGTGTTAAGAACTCATGGTTTTGGCATATAATTGGGTTTTCCTTTGCTTGGATTGGGTTTTTGAACGCAGCAATGGGCAATTGAATTGGGTTTTGAATTATTTTTATTGCGTGATCACGCAAATACGCAGCTTATCTGGAGCTCTGCAGGCTATTAAAAAGTACACACCCGATGATTTCTGTTGAAGTATTTCAGTCATCATTTGATCATGGTCGACGATTTATTTATAAACGATTCCTAAGTATTGAACCTCGAAAGAGAATTTGAGCTAGAAATATTCTGCATCTGCAAGACGAACGACTCAAACCGACCTGAATTGCTTCTTTAAATAAAAGAATAGTCACGGTTTCCTGTCATGGTATCTTTATTAACAAATTTACGTATTTTCCTTTTTTATATAAATATTACAACTGGGCATTGCCTGAAAAGAGTATTGATTTAGAAGAAATTTACACATACCATGTGTATTGTTGGGGGATCACATACAGAGAGGTACCAATCTACATGCCTGGCAATCCTAGTACATTTATAACATGTACAAAATGCATGTATTCATTTTCTGTCTTTTAACCGTTATATTAAGCCAATGAAGAACTGGTTTTAACACAATCTTAATTAAACTTAGTGTATAACAAGGTATTGATTTGGTGTGGTCGCATTGAGAATTTTCAAAAATAAAAATTGTAATCATATTTCTTTATTTTTCTTATTTTTTGTTCCTTGGCTTTCAGTGAGAGCCCGTCAAATTGAAGGGAAACAAAATTAAAATATTGGAAAATAAGATGAACCGATGCAAAACATTTAATTCTGCACAGAAACGATTTAATTAGAAAAAAACTGCTATGTCCTAATGTCTACAGCATTCCACCCGGAGAAAGACTGAAACTTTTTGGTAGTTCTCGGATAAATTCCTCTGTTTCAATAAAACTAAATCGCTCAGGTTGCAACCGGTTACTTTAACAAAGGTACCTGACATATTCCTTTCGAGGATATAACCTATTATTTTCCATTTCCAGGAGCCAACATGGGAAGTGGAAATCTAAGCGCCTATGCCTATATCTACAGCCTAACGTAGTGAGAAACACACTTTTCGCTGGCTCTCGATAAATTTCTCTTCGTTTCAATTACAAATATTCGCTCCGGTCGCAACAGGTCACCGTAACGAAAGTACCTCACATATTCCTCTATTTTCTATTATATTACCTACCAATTATCATGGGCAGCACCATACAGGTGAAGCGAAAATCTTTGTTTAAATCAAGGTGGGGTTCAATAGAAATTGCATTTTTAAATTTCTTTAAACCCTCATAACTTTGTCATTTCTTAGTCGATTTTCACCGTAGTTAGATGATATACTTTCGAATTTCGCGTCAAATGATAATGCACAATAATAACACATTTAAACTGATAAGTTCACCTGTATTTTGATGGCCCACTCACCGATTACAATCACGTGACATTAGCGGTTCTCCTAATCACACGGACTGTTCGCGGTAACAGCCTGGTACATCAGAAGGCCATATCAAGTGGGTGATAAACATGTCGGTTTCTTTATATTTTTATCATTTTCCTCTGATCGAATTACTATCCTGGGGATGCTAATTTTTTATCAAGCAGAGTGTTCACTCTCCTTCTTATATAACCTCCTTGATGATAGTAATAATACATATATGTTTTCATTGAACCTAGTGGTAAATCTTGATATTTAATTAATAACTTTCTATTTGATTTTCGTGTAAAATCTTTATTCAGCTCAAACTAAGCCTGTCATGAATACATTGATTGATTGATTGATTGATTGTTGGTTGCTTAACGTCCTACATTGATTGAAGGTCATGGTGATCTGTTCAGGCTGCTTGGTTTATGTTACATATATTTATGAAGATTTTTTAACATTAAATCTTCAGTTATCGTTCTTACCATAGAAAGCTTACTGGGTACTTAAAAATTGATTTGGAATGTGTCTTAAATACTTGTTTGTTTATTTTAATGATATATGTATATATAAACCAAATTTCATTGAATTTCAGTTAGAAACAGATCAGCTTATTCTTAAGTTTGGAGAAGACATTTATGGTTCAAGATGTAAGTGTTTCATTAGATAGTATATTGCAAATGTTGAAATTGAAATGGCAATACATTTATATGTAAACTATGCAAAATAGTCAATGAACCATGACTGAAGGTGCAGGACCAAATAATCTCCATGGCATGGAAACGAGAAATGCCAGTGCTAATACAACTGCATACAAAATACCATTGACTTATCATCAGTGGTCCAATTAAACTGACCTAAACATAAGCTTTAACATGTAAACTATATAAATATTTCAAAGTAAATTAACCATGACTGAGGGGACAGGACATACAATCTTCATGGAAATGAGACCTGCAAATGCTAATACAACAACATACCATATATCATTGATTGACCAGTAGAAGCTCATCTCAAACTGACCTAATCATGAAGACTTTGCAAAAGTTTCGAAGTTTCAAAGTGAATAAACCATTGGTGACATCAATGCCTAAGAAACAACACATCTTAGAATCACTCCCACAACATTGTCAAGGCAAGACAATAAGGAGATGTGTTTTGATTGCAAGGAGACAACTATCCACTAGAGACCACAGGAAATGGAAGTAAGCAACTACAAACATTCATACTTAGTGGTATTGTTTGTCATATAATTATAGGCTGTGAGACACATTTCACTCTGATGTAGCAATGGTGTATTATTTATCATGTGTATGTCACTGTGACACAGTCATTTCATGGCTAAACATCTTGGATCATCTTGTAAAACAATAAAATCATATCTTGTTATTTATTGTAACTCTTATGTTTTCTAAACTAAAGGGGACCGGAGGCCCTTAAAATTCTGGTTTTCATATTTTTCTCACCTGTTTGTAGCATGTATAAAATGTCAATCCATTCTAATTGAACATAAGTAAAGTAATTCCACTGGTTGCTATTGTTTCCTTTTAGGCATGAAATTGGCTAAATTCCTGGATGCAATGTCAGAAAAGTTGATGAAATCAGATGAAGACCAAGACATTAGACATACTTTTATGGCATTTGACTCACAGTGTAAGAAAATAAGCAGGAATAAATTGTATTTTATAATAAACTTATCTTTTACTGGATACAAATTACATTTTCAAAAAAATAGAATTCTGAGAAATGCAGACAATGAAAATAGACTTTTAATTAGGTTGCTATATGTTACGATTTTTTAAGCAATTAGCCATATATTAATATTTAGTGTAAAAAACCTTTGGCTAAAATAGATTACTTTCTTATTAATGCATGCTTTAAGGGATACAGAAAAGATATCTTGATGAATTTTCCATGTAATTCCACCTTATGTAATAATGCTGTATTTTGATTAAAGAAAAAATTTTCTTTTCTCTGCCGGTGTATTTGTCATCAGGGAATTCCATGTGCCGGGTATTTGCCAGCAAATACCATGGCAGATGGGAAATACCATGTCTAAAAATAACCCAATGAATTGTTTCTATTCTAATAGGACAAATTTATGTTTATTCTTTATATACTCCAACTCCTACAACTGTTCTTAATGAAATATTTAGGATAAAAACCATCATTTTTATACGTCCGCAAAAATTTTTACGGTAGTATATTGGTATCACGTTGTTGTCGTCGTTGTCCAAAGACATTTGGTTTTCGCACGATAACTTTATTATGAGTATATAGAAATCTATGAAATTTAAAGACAAGGTTTATGACCACAAAAGGAAGGTTGGGATTGATTTTGGGTGATTTATGGTCCCAACAGTTTAGGAATTAGGGGCCAAAAAGGGGCCCAAATAACCATTTTCTACTTTCCGGACAATAACTTGTGGAATTGTGTATGGATCTCTCTGAAATTATACCACAAGTTTCCATACCACAAAGGGATGGTAAAAATTGGCTTTGGGGGGTTATGGCTCAAACCGTTTAGGAATTAGGGGCAAAAAAGGGGGAAAAACAAGGGTGTCCTGGTTAATGGACAATTACTTAAGTACAAAACATAATTTAAAAGCAGTGTAAGGGAAGTAATTCAAACACAACACTTTGAATTACCTCCCTTATACTGCTTTTAAATTATGTATAAAGAAATGTTGTATTGTCTTGAGATTAGCTGTCAATTTATTTTTAGAAGTTACTATTTTAAAAATGCTGATGAAGGTAATTTAATTTTAGCCATGATTATGTATGTCATTTTCTATTTTAAGACTTTTATGATGTATTTAAATGGGTTATTATGGTTGCAAACTCCATTGGAAATTTGAATTGAGATTATGACCATATCTTGAGGAAAAGAAATTTTTTTTGGAAAAAGAGGGGGGGGGGGCAAGATTTCAGAAATTAAAAAGAAAATTTCTTCAAAAATTTTTTTTTTGAGGGGAGGGGTCAATTGCAACAGCATAGTGTATTGCACAAAAGCAAAAAATGAATATAAATTCAAATCACATAACCAATTCAAATTCTTTGACTACGGTTATTCTGTGTTAGAAACCTATTATGTGTCAAATATTTAATAACAATCCAAATTCAGACCTGTATCAAGTGCGAATATTGTGTCCATTTTTGCCCCAAATGTTCAGGTTTGGACCTCTGCGGTCGTATCCAGCTGTGCTCGGCGAAGCAATTTATTGAATTTGGAGTGAAGGACGTAAAAATTTCGGGAACCAGTACTTTTAATGATGTCATAAATAAAACTCCACGGAAACACATTGTCAACGTCATAAATAAGTCGATATATGGTCAGTTACTGTACATCAGAAATAATTATACGGTCATTGCAATTTACAGCGCAAATAGCACAGCTACAGTATATACAAAAAATTTGTAAGGGTTCCACGGAACCCAGTGTCTCGCCTACTTTTGTTGTTAATCGCAGGCTCAACAAAAATGAGGAAGAAAATTAATAAAAATATTCCTCTCTATACTATCTTTTGATTGTAAGTAGCTTCTGTCCAAGTTTGGTAAAAATCCAGGATAGTTTATGAATCTAATAAATGTTTTAAAAACTTAAACTGCAGACTGTATGTAATGTTAACTGGAAGAAAAACTAAGTCCATTTGTAAGTAAAATACGGAAAAAATGAAACAAAATTTTAACAAAATTTCCTTCTAGATACTAGCTTTTAATCATAAACAAGCTTCTGTCCAAGTTTGGTACAAATCAAAGATTAAGAAAGTTGTTAAAATTTTAAAAACTTTAACCACAGCGTGAATGTAATGTTAACTGGCAGAAAAACTAAGTCAATTTATAAGTAAAATACGGAAAAAAAGATTTTTTTTTTTTACAAAATTTACTTCTTGATACTATCTTATGATCATAAACAAGCTTCTTTCCAAGTTTGGGAGAAATCCAGGATAGTTTAAGAAAGTTGTTAAAATTTCTAAAACTTTAACCACAGAGTGAATGTAATGTTTCCTGGCAGAAAAACTAAGTCCATTTATAAGTAAAATACGGAAAAAATGGAATTTCTTTTTTACAAAATTTACTTTTGGATATTATCTAATGATCATAAACAAGCTTCTGTCCAAGTTTGGTAGAAATCCAGGATAGTTTAAGAAAGTTATTAAAATTTCAAAAACTTTAACCACAGAGTGAATGTAATGTTTCCTGGCAGAAAAACTAAGTCCATTTATAAGTAAAATATGGAAAAAATGGAATTTTTTTTTTTACAAAATTTACTTTTGGATATTATCTTATGATCATAAACATGCTTCTGTCCAAGTTTGGTAGAAATCCAGGATAGTTTAAGAAAGTTATTAAAATTTTAAAAACTTTAACCACAGAGTGAATATTTGTGGGCGCCGCCGACGGCACGATGCCGATGCGCCGAATGTAGGATCGCTATGTCTCGCTTTTTCGACAAAAGTCGAAGGCTCGACAAAAATATACAGTCAAGCAGAAACTCCATATGGTACCTGATTATAATGAAAATTCTGAGGTCAAGATGGATACAAAGAACATTCGATGGAATTAAACAATTGTATCATGCTTACAAAGGGTAATTGCCAAAAATACCGGTTTTGAGGTTAACAAATTCCCCTTGCCTAACGGATCTGGAAATTTGTTTAACTCTCAACCAGTATTTTTGGCAAATACCCCTTGTAAGTATGATATATTTGTATAAAATTTTGATAAAAAGACATATTTTACTCCTATCAGTAGGCATCTCAGTTTCTACTGGAATGTAGAAAGGAAAAAATCTTTTCTCTGTATAAGTGAATCATAAAGGAAACTGATGGCTTAGATTAACAAATTGCAGAGCATTCTTTCGTGGGAGGTAACCCCGTTAAAACTATCTTGTATTTATAGGCAGTAAATAATAATTTTGCCTATAGTAAGGCATTGGAGAAGGAGCAAATTATTGAATATATATATTTATGTTTAGGTAGAGGATTTTTGACAGTAGAAGACTTCAAGAAAGCAGTAGGGCATGTAGCTCCTCATCTACCCATGCATGCTGTTGAATTGTCATTCAGGTAAAGTCTCTTTGAACTCTATAAATCTTTGAAAAATTGTTAAAAATCCAAATTTCCTACATTTGCACTGAATTGTTATACCATGTTTTTCTTTATGTTAAATGAACTCTAACATTTTTGCTAGGTGTTTTTTGTCAGTTATTGATAAAGATCTTTATGGTATCTGTCTATAAGAATTTCACCATCCAACCTATACAGAGTTAGGTAAACTTTATGATCACAACAGCCACTGGAAGGTCACTTTAAGCCATTATTTTCTTGTCTTTGGTACCATAAGAGTTTGACATCACTGGAAGCTTCAAGCATCAACAATGGCATACCATACTAAAAACCAGAAGTCAAAAAGCACCTTTTCTTAGTTACAGACAGGTAGATAGAGAATTATTTTATGCAGGCTGTTATACAATCATATCCATGGATACAAAAAATAGCATTGGAATTTGTGTAGAATACCCAACCAGTTGTTGTCACATTTAAATCAATCACTTAAATACATTTTATTTACATTTTCAATAAATTTTTAACACAAGACCTGATGGTCAAATTTAAAAAAATTTTTTTTTAAGAGTTTGTATACTACATAGATGATGATAGATGGCTGCTTAACGTCCAGTGGCAAATTAATATGCATTTTCAGGACGAGACTATTGACAATTTTGGTCATACGAACTTATTTGTAGATCTTACTTTGCTGAACATTTTTGCTGTTTACAGTTTATCTTTATCATTAATAATATTCAAGATAATAACCAAAATCTGTAAAATTTCCTTAAAATTACCAATTAAGTGGCAGCAATCCAACAATGGGTTGTTAGATTCATCTGAAAATTTCAGGGCTGACAGAGCTTGGCCTAATAAACATTTTTACCTCCATCAGATTTGCTCTAAATGCTTTGGTTTTTGAGATATAAGCCAAAAACTGCATTTTACCCCTATGTTCTATTTTTAGCCATGGCGGCCATGGTATTTGACGAAACAGTAAATAAAACACAAACTTTATTCTAGATTCCCTAAGCATCATTCAGCTTAAGTTTGGTTGGAATTGGTTCAGTAGTTTCAGAGGAGAAGATGTTTGAAATAGTTTACACCAGACGGACGACGACAGACGCCAAGTGATGGCAAAAGCTCACAATTCCTTCGGAATGGTGAGCTAAAAAGGGGGATGTTCCAGTTTTCAGACAATTACTCAAAAATGCCTTGAGCAGTTTCATGAAACTTTGGTGACTGGTTTATATCTATTGAAAAAGTGACGGGTGTATCATGCGCTCATGGCGCAGCTGTTTATTTTTCTTGGTGTAGAAGAGTTTATATAAATGCAGGAGTGTAGGAGCCAGGAAAGGGGACAATACCCGCATTACACACTTGCAAAGGTGAGGGGCAAAACTATGAGTTTGGCAAAATTATTTTGTTATTTAAATATAAGGTGGCTATAAAAGAGGACATTAACTTATTTCTAGACTATTAGAAACTTATGATAGAAAATAATATAGATTAAAGGTTTTTTGGTTTTTTTTTGCTTGTCACTTAAAGAAGTCCCCCCCCTCCCCTTTACTCAACTTTTCAATGTACTCCTACTTCACTGATATCTATCAAAGGAATAAGCAATAATTTTACTCACACACTGATGATAGAATTGAGAAGCGTTAGTGTTAACGCAAAATCTCTTATTTATAAAAGACTAAATGACTAAATATCTCCAAAACATCGTGGTACATAAACCGGTATGCACATTTTTTGTGTTCAATCTTTTTAATTATTCAATCGTCTTAAATGCAAAATGTATTGCTTTCTTATTAAAAACAGCGTACAAGTCAGATACAAAAAACCAAAAGTAACAAAATAAACGGGATGGTAACAACCAGGCATATAGTTTTTCTGCACTTGTAGTCAGGTCAAGGTCCTCGGGTATCGCCTCGGACTTGACCTGAAAAACTATATGGCAACGGTTGTTACCAGCCTGTTTTTTTTGTTACCTTTGTTCTGTATCTAATACTTGCCATATAGTCCATATTAATTTCTAGCAATAGAATTGTAACTACATTGTACTATGTAACTATAATGCTAAAATGTATGCAAAAAAATTGAGGATTATAATATCTAATACCCCCACCACTGGTATATCATCATGAGCACAAGTATCATGTATGGTAAAAGTATAGATAGGTAATAGATAAATGATGAATAATAATATAAAAACAAGAAGATGTGGAATGATTGCCAATGAGACAACTATCCACAAGAGACCAATTGACGTAGACGTAGATGTAAGCAATTATAGGTGACTTCAGGCCTTCAGTAATGAGCAAAACCCATACCGCATAGCAAATTATAAAAGGCCTCGACATGCCAAAATGTAAAACAATTCAAACTAGAAAACCAACTTATGTACAAAACAATAAGTGAAAGCAAATATGATATACAGCAACAAAGGACAACCTCTAAAATACAAGCTCATGACTTGGGACGGGCACATTCAAAATGTGAGAGATTTAAACATGTTTGTGAGCTCTAAACCAGCCCCTTACCTGGGACAGTGATGTAACATCACAACATAAGCAGTGGCGGATCCAGAACTTTTCATAAGGGGGGGCCCGCTGACTGACCTAAGGGGGGGCCCGCTCCAGTCATGCTTCAGTGATTCCCTATCTAATCAACCAAATTTTTCCAACAAAAGGGGGGGCCTGGGCCCCCCAGGGCCCCCTGGATCCGCCTATGATAAGAACAAACTGTAAAAATCAGTTGAAAAAGGCTTGAATCATCAGATGATACCAAGCACAAAAAAACAGTAACAAAAAGTATTAATCTGAGACTCCTCACAGATACTGAAAGCCAGTTCAAAGCCAATAACAACTAAGTTCATTGTTGATGAGTCTGGATTTAATCCTGTGTTCATAAATTGGCAGAATTATATCAGAATAAAAATAGACCTGAATAGGATAGTCTGCTGAAAAAAAAAAAGAACTTAAATAATATGAAAAAACCTGAATTTGAGTTATCATAATCAAATTTTTGCATAGCTGAGAATTTAGAGTAATACTGCAGTGTAATATTCATGTTTTATTATTAACAGAGAGCTAGATAGAGATGGTGATGGCCGTGTTAGTTATAAAGACTTTGAGTTCATGATGAAGTACAACCTAGCAGAACATATTTAACTTGAGGAAATTTTTATATGCCAAAAAAAATCATTTTAACAGCATCAGTGAACATGCTTTTGATGTTTAGATTAAGTCACAGCAAAATGTGAATTTCCAAAGATTCCTTGTGAGGCTTGTGGAAGGAGTAAATGTGGACTCCAATGTGGAATGGATTCTAAACACATTCTTAACACTTGTGTCATATCTTTATTAAATGCAGTACTGCCGATATATATATTGCTAAATAATATACTTGACTTATTGACTATTATCCCATATTGTCTGTGATATTTTTTGTAAGAATAAATTTTTTCTGGTATTAGAAGTTATCTTAAAACAAAATTTTATTCACGGAAAATATTGATGGTATGACGTTTGACGTTCCAACTCATCTTCAATCTGGGGTTTTGTTGTCACTGGTCCATCATAGCTGTCATATTGTGTTCCCAGCATTCTTAGAACCAGGATATTCCCTATTTTTAGATATTTCTTGTTATAAAAAAATTTGAAAATCCACCAATTTGCCTTAAAAAAAACCCAAATGCCATGGAGACTTCCTCAGCTTAAAAACAAATTGATCCATTGGCAACTGGTAATTGCAGATGACATATGAGATTAGTTTTTATTAACCTATTTTTATGTGAATAAGCACAGGTACTTGTCTGTTGAAAAAAATACCTGTATACCTTAAGATGACAACTTGACAAGTTGTGTATTAAAGTTTATAGGCAATTTTTTCCTTAGAGATAAGTGTCTGTGCGAAGAAGTCCAAAAAGCAAGTGAACACCAAATATACTACCTGTGAACATTTACAGCCAACTACAAACATTCCAGAATTATTATTAAAAAATTACAGCAAACTTGTTCTATGGCTTCAAATTCATTTTTCTGAGATGAGAAATGACAACTCTTTTCTTGAAAACAAAGGAAAAATGACATGAAAATAACTCATAACCTTTCAAAAGGGTCGGTGACAACATTTTAATAGTCTTATTTGAAAGAGTACACAAAGTCCTTTTCCTCTATGAAGAAATCCTAGTAGGTACATTGTTTAATTTAATACTGGAAAAGTATTTCACTTTGGCACATTATATTTGTCGGGAAATATATAAATCTTAATTTTAAAAAACTCAGAACATTGTAAAACATAGACTATAGAGTCTTTTATCAATAGATACACATCTTCTGTTTTATGGAGAGAAAAATTAGATCTGTGCGCATATTTGGACAAGTACCCCATGTACATGCATTTTACTTGCTGCTGTGAAAGTTAGTATTGAGGCAATGACTTTTTGATATTTTTGGTTTTCAACCATTCAATTTAACTGTAAGATTGACACAATGTTACTGATAGGTCAATCTGAAATAATTAAACTGACCCAGGAACAACGTCTGAGGTTTGTATATTAAAAATTAAGAAATTAAAGGTCAAGGTCAAGGTCCATATGATGTTTCTGCATACAAAATTATACACCAAACACAAATCAGAACATGCTTTACTATCACAGGGGTCAAAGGTGAAATTCACGGTCTAAATGACCGGACTTTAATATGTGATACCACTCCCTTACCATGATTTATCAGCATACAAAGTTTGAACTACCTATTAAGTTGTATGGTACAAAAGTTATGTGCAGAACACATATCAGACCAGGTTTATTATCATAGGGGTCAAAGGTCAGAGTGACCTGCCTTTAGTATATGACACATCCCAAGCCAATGATGCAACTACATACTAAGTTTGTTTAACCTAAGTTTTACAGTACAAAAGATAAAAGAGCTGGACACAAATTGGACAAGGTTTTATTATCATAGGGGTCAAAGTCAAGGTCAGAGTGACCTGACTTTAGCATGCTACACATCCCCAGCCCATGATGCAGTTGCATACCAAGGTTGTTATCCTAAGTTTGACTGTACAAAAGATAAGAGACGGACACAAATTTGACAAGATTTTACTATCATAGGGGTCGAAGGTCAGTCAAGGTCTGAGTGACCAGACTTGAGTATGGGACACCCAAATTTTTTTTTTTTACCTATTATGTCAGCTGTTTGTTTTGATCACACATTGTTGTCAATATATTGGAACTCTATGCGACTGTCATACAAGTGAGAGGTTTAGCTAGCTATAAAACCAGGTTTAATCCACCATTTTCTACATAAGGAAATGCCTGTACCAAATCAGGAATATGACAGTTGTTTTCCATTCGTTTGATGTGTTTGAGCTTTTGATTTTGCCATTTGATAAGGGACTTCTTGATTTGAATTTTCCTTGGAGTTCGGTATTTTTGTTATTTTACTTTTTACACATCACCAGCCCATGATGAAAGTGCATACTAAGCTCGGTCATCCTAAGTTGTACAGTAGAAAAGTTATGAGGCGGACACGAATTGGAAAAGGTTTTACTATCATAGAGGTCAAGGTCAGAGTTATATATGACCCCCCCCCTCATAGTCCATGATACAGCTGCATACCAAGTTTGGTTAACCTAAGTTGTATGGTACAAAAGTAATGCACCAGACATGAAGCGGGACGGACAGACGGACATGGTGTTTCCAATATACCTCACCCCAAACTTGTTTTTGGGGGTATAAAAACGAATTTTGGTCCTGGGTTAGCTATTAAGAGACTAATACGGCTGTTCCCTAACATCGTGATCTTGATCTTGATAGAAATACGGTGATACATCCAAGGATATTAATACACCGCGCGTGCGTCAAGTAATTTACTTAAGTGGGCCCCCCTTACAATTTTACTAAAGGTTTTAGCTGGTTCTTCTGCTGTCTGAATTTTTATAAAGATATCCGGTGGTAGTTGGTTCCAGTCTTTAATGGTACTTGGAATGAAACTGTATTTTAATGTGTCTGTTTTTGTTTGAAGTCTGAGGAAATGTTGGCTGTGCATGTTCTTGGTTGTCCTTGATGGTTATTTCAGTTGGTCAGAAGGTAAGTTTGCTTGACCGTGTATACTTTTGCAGAAAAGGATCAGTCTTTTTTTGTGTACGGCGGTCTTTTAGTGATGGTAATTGCAGTTGGTCTAAAATTGCTATCATACTTCCTGGCTCGTAGTTGTAGTTTGATGTTATAAACCTAGTCGCTCTTTTCTGTACATTTTCCAGTTGGTCTTGGAGATATAGTTGATGTGGGTCCCAGGCAGTGCTTGCATATTCTAGGACAGGTCGTATCAGTCCTTTATATGCCTGGAGTTTAACTTCAAGTGGACATGCTGATAGGTTTCTTTTTAGTAAACCTAATGTCCTATAAGATTTTTTTGCATATCTCCTCTATGTGCTTTCCCCAGTGTAGATCATTTGTGATGTTTACTCCTAGATATTTAATAGATGTTAAAAATTGGAGTTCCGTATTTTTGAGAGTGTATTTAAATGATGTAATTTTCTTCTTGCGACTCAATGTCATCATGTTACATTTAATTGGTTGAAATCTCATACCCCAATTAGTCGCCCAGTTACCAAGGGTATCTATATCTTTCTGTAGTTCTGCACAGTCATCTTCATTTTTAATTTCTCTGTAGCATACACAGTCGTCTGCGAACAGCCTTATTTCTGATGTTACATTTTCTGCTATGTCATTGATATGGACCAGAAATAGGATGGGACCAAGAACCGTTCCTTGAGGTACTCCTGATAGGACTGTCGATGTTTTGGACTTAATCCCATTCACTACCACACACTGAGATCTTGTAGATATATAGAAAGGCGTTAATCCAATTCAAGATGTTTTTCGGCACGCCAGTTTTGTGAAGTTTACTTTTTAATAGCTCGTGCGGTACGGTGTCAAATGCTTTTTCAAAATCCAAAATAAATATATCCGTTTAACATAATACAACATTAAGTTAAATACTTGGACAGGCGTTTGGGTAGTAGATTTGGATTTTTTTTTTTCATTATTTGCACTGAATATTCAATTTTCTATTTTTATACCACAACTGAACACCATTAAGCTTGCCTTGCCTGGGTTTGGATGAATTTTTCTCAAATTTTCATGCTATTTTCACATTTCTCGATCGGTGTGAGAAAAATATTTCTCCTCTACAAAGAAAACTTTGTTCTCAGCAAATGATTGGTCTAAATTCAATTATAACGTCAAATTTTCTTGATTTCTACTGAATTACTTATTGTGACGTCATGTGACTCTCAACAGTAAAATTTTAAATTTTCAAAAAGCTCGACAAGCCTCGCATTTTGAATTTTAAAATTTAACTGTCTCAGGTGAAGAAATACCGCAACACATTTGATGCAGTGCTATCTATATATCCACCCTGAACATATCCCTTATTTTGCAAACAATAAAAAAAAAATCCTGTACCCAAGGATTTGTATAGTAAGAAGGATTGGAATCTCGTGGTTTATCGTTTTCTCTTACGCGGCGAGACTTCGCTACTCGCCACTGCTACTTGTCACTTACGATATCGTAACAGTTATTCGGTAATTTTTTGTACACATGTATCGAGTTATTTTCTTATTTTTGTTACGTATAGACATTGTTGTAATGGTAAAAGACTTTAATCTTTCTTAAATGTAATTAATATGAGGCAGGTGTTACCTGTGAAAGGGACGAAGTCAGAAAACCTTTAGAATCCCGTTAAGGTGGTATGGGAGTATGAATTAAAAATTTATAGAATTTTTTCATACCATAGGCGGATCTTGGGTGGGGGGGGGGGATGGGAAAAATTTGGTTGATCATAAAGGGAATCACTGAAGCATGACTGGATCGGGCCCCTTAATAGGTCAGCCAGTGCTCCCATCCCCTTATGAAAAGTTCTGGATCCGCCACTGCATGTTTGCTTAAATGTAGTATATATTGTGATATGTTCAAAAATATAATAAAAAATGATAGGTTACCGAGCATTTTCTGAAGCTACAGGTTGTGACAAAATGACACATTTTGTATGGATTATACAGGGAAAAAACATCATTAATTATGCGATTAGAAGCTACATGTAAACTGAATGATAGAATTGTAAAATAAATACGAGAAGACAACTTTTGGAAAATGCTTTGAGAATATTATAAGAAAAGATAGGGTCACTGTACAATTTTTCGGGCTAAAATATAAAATAGCAAAATTTAATTTAAATTCCTTCAGAAAATTTCAGAGTTACCTCACCTTCAATTCATATGATTTAGATTTAAAAAATGGATACCTTTTCATATATTGCGTATGTGAAAATGTAACCTTTTCCTATATTGTTTGGGTTTCATGTGGTGTGTAATGTAGGAGTGGAATACCAAAATGTCAAAAATGAAAACTTGGTTGATTAAAACACAGCAGGGAACACCAAGAACGGTGACAGACGAAGAAGTTATGGGAACTTTATTGACCTTATCATATTTTTCTGATATTTTCCCGACCATTACACATATTTTCAAGCTTGAAAAGCTGACCAATTCCAGCGGCACATCATATCACCTTGTATACAGGAAGTGCCACTAGTAATCTCAATTTATATGGAAAATGTGGAAGGTGATATACGATACTATTAAATATGGATGCCTTGGAGACATGTCAGACACACCAATACAATAGACAATAACACTATTGAAGCTAGTAAAAACTTGAACAGTTCTATGCTTTCGAATGGCAACTATTCAATGTCTCAAATAGCTTATAACAGTTGTCTTCTTAAAACGTACAGAAAAAAAGTGAAATTAACTGACGACTGCTAAAAAAAAAAAAAAACACAAACAAACAAACATGTCGAGGCCTTTAGTTTTCTCGTTTGAATTGTTTTACATTTGCAATTTCAAGGCCTTTTATAGCCAACTATACTGTATGGGTTTTTCTCTTTTTAGAAGGCTATACGGTTGCCTTTATAATTGTTTATATCCACTTCATTTGATCTTTGGTTGATAAAAATTTAAAAGAAGGTGTCGTATGATTGCCAATTCAACAACTCTCCATAAGAAATCAAATGACACAGAAATTAACAGATATATGTCATCGTACGGCCTTCAACAATGAGCAAAGTCCATACTGCACAGTCAGCTATAAAAGGCCCCAAAATTACAAATGTAAAACAATTTAAAGGAGAAAACTAACGGCCTAATTAATGTACAAAAAATGAACGAAAAACACATATCATGTAACACAGCAACAAACGACAGCCACTTAATTACAGGCTCCTGACTAGGGACAGGCATATACATAAAGTTGTCTCAATTGCAATTACACCACATCTTCTAATTTTTATAAACATCTGAAAAACATCACACCATAAAACTGTATAGAAATGGGCTTAAGTCATATAAGTGTTACAGTTTCAGCTTCTATATACATAGAGTAGAAACACTCTAACAGTGGTCATTAAAGTGTCTTATTATCTTGCTTCAGACTTTAAACTCTGATTGAAGGTTGTAAATTTCAATATACATCATATCTCATTGGGATGCATGACCTTTGAGCAATGGGTTTGCAAGTGGCTACTGTGAATGTAGAAGGTGATAACATAAAAACATTGGTTTAAATTTGTGTGACAATGTAAACGTTGCTAGAAATAATCATTTTTCATTGTTTCTTCACCATGTTTACTGCATCGCGTTACAATACAAATTTCTCACTTCTTGCTAATAGATCTGGTGATGTGAAGTTGATTTCTCTTTTTTCTTCTCATTGTATCATTTTTTTTACTCTTTTGTGATGGTAAGCCATCATGCATGTTATTGTATATATAAAACAAAAGTTGTGTCAATTTTGCTCAATACCTCAGTGTAACATGTAGGTACATTATGAAGATATGCGGTTGTAAATGACACATTCAATGTAGAATGATTTTATAATTTTGAATAAGAAAAATATATGTCAATTGTCATTATTAAAAATTCAGCTTCGTTTCGGTGTCACTTCTTTTTCTTTTGGCAGTAAGTTTGTCACTAATAAAATTATTGAAATATATGATAAAGAAGAGTTGTTCTGCGAGTTCATTTTTGAAATTATTTATTAAAAGGTATGATTTAAAACTAAAAGATGTATTTTTTTGTTAATTGTCTGTGTTTAATTTCTTTATGTCATACAATGCTTATTTCTTATTCCTTGAAAGTTGTTTTGTATTTTTTTTATAAAAAGGTAATTAAAAGGGTCTATATTCTTCATATTTGAGTGACTCATTTTCTTTAAATTTGAGTGCCCCATTATTTTCTATTTTTTACTTTTTTGCCATATTTTTCTTTATTCATAATTTGTTTGCTATTTTTTCTGCACATTTTGTCGATTCTTTAAAACCCCAAGCAGACCCTCATCTTCGAGTGGACTTTGTATCTAAGTTTTAAAAACACATTTAATGAAAAAATAAGAACGATTTTAACTTAAATTTCCTGAAGATTATACACATGAAAGTGAGATTACTAGTTTTTAAAGAAGCCCGTATGTCGGGGATAACAAAAACATTCAAATTCGATTTATTATGGATCTTTGTACAGATACAAGTCTGTCTGATTGATATGCGGTAAGTTTCCCAAAAGAACTAACTATAGGAATAATCTAACTTCAGAATCTGTTGAAAAAAAAACAAACGGAAATACCGCAACGTTTCCGATGTTGGTTCTATTGTTAAGACATTATGTTGTGACGTCATTTGCAATGTAAACAAAGAAACGCTATTGTCAGGTAAACATTTTTTTATCAAAATCTGAATTAAAAGAATGTATATTTAAATGGTTAAAAAGACTGAAAGCTCTGCTATTTTAATGTAAACGAAAAGACGTGTTGCTATGAAGCATCGAGTTGTTAAGGAACAGATCTGTTCCAAAACCAACGTGTCACAATGATCCTTAATCATAGCGATCACCATCATATGACTTCAAACAACTTTGAATCTGCATGTCTTTTTGTTAAAAGTATAACGAAAAAACAACAACATTAAAGCAAAGTCAACCATGAATTATAAAAAGGACATTATAAGAATACAAATGTTATTGTTATTGTGTTGTCGTCCATACTCTTTCCGGTAATCATACATATTTATTTTCGGGAAATCGTATGACATATATTGCAGCGTCCGCCAGAAAATGCAACTGTTTGAAAAAGTTCGAAAAACGTTTACGATTATGATTTTATTAGTATATTGATTTTTTATTTTGATTTTTAGTAGTTTTATTGATTTGCTTACTGATGTAAGGTACGTCCCCATAACATTTTACTCAAATCCCGAGCCAAAACGATACCGGAAAAGATTTCTGCGCAGATGCGGGAAAATAAAAAAAGTCTGAAAAAAAAAGTTAAAAAAAAGTTAACGATTTTGAGTTCATTAGTACAATGAAAATTTCGGGAAATTTTCCCGATTTTTTTTTTTTTTTTTTTTTTTGATTTTTCTACTGTAATAGGGGACTTCGTCCCCTTATTAGTGATTATCACTCAAGTTTCTTTTGATGACAAAGCGTAATTAAAGTGTTTTCTTTTGATGAAAAAGCGTAATTCAATGTGTAAGAACAATGAGTTTATGTTTTTTAATTTCAGTCTTGTAAATGATGACATTATTGCTATATGCGAATTAGCTGCTTCCGAAACTATTAATTTCGGGAAATAGGTGCAAAACCATTTTTGTAGCAAGCTCAACTAATCTTCCCACAACAAGTAATTGTGAGCTGCTAAACTATACAAATCCTTGCTGTACCCAAGCACCTGTGAAATGATTTGTCACCAAGTTGTCCAATTGTGTGCTTATGAATACAGGGTTTGTTATATATATTGACAATGAAGCTGTAGCGCCATTGGGATCACTTTGTTAACCCGAAATTTTATAGTTCTGGTTCACCGTAGAATCGAAAGATTTTGGTTGAATATTGACGCTTGACAGTTTGTTATAACTATTTGGTGTAACTAATAGTTAGTAATAAATACATAATTTCTGTTATTTCATATTTGTTTCTTGTTAAAATACACCAACTATTCCAAATAGTGTCCTGTCAGGAAAACGCATGTTTACAGTTTAAAACACGCGAAAACAAACTTAAAAGATCTAGATCTGAAAATGTACAAAATGATGATACTGAAAGAAGCAAACGAATGAAAATTTTCATGAACTTAAATCGTTGATGTACGATCTAGCCACCGAGGTAAAAAGCTTAAATGACAGAGTTTTTGAACGCATAGACGATTTAGAGAAAGACTTTGCAAAGAATATTGTTGAAACTATTACTAAAATGATTGACATTAAAATTAGCAAAGAAGTCAACAAAGTGAAGGACGAATTTAAAACAGAAGTGAATACTGTAAATAAAAGAACTTACAGCATTGTAGATAAACTGAGAGTTGACTTTCAAAATTTGAAAAGTGACGTAACTGAGCAAGTGAACCGCAAGGATTATGCAGGAGCTGTAAGTAACAATCAAACGCGAAACGACACAAACATTGTTATCAAGATGCTTAGTGAAAGCTAGGCAGAGAAAACAGACCCTGCAATTACCAAACATCGATTATGCGCTATAATAAGAGATCGTCTGCGTATCCATGATGTGAAAGTTCTTTCAGTTGAGAGGAAAGAAAGTAGAGGAAGAATCCTGGTGTAGTGGTAGCGTCAGTAGAAACTTGCGAACAGAAAGAGAAAATTATGAAAAACAAGAAAAAGCTAAGACAGACACGGGAATATAACAAAGTGTACATAGAGGATGAACTCACGAGGGAAGCACTAGTAAATCAATCAAATATGATGGCGATTCTCAAGGGTATGGGACGAGACAAAGACTTTGTGTTTGTGAATGGGAAAATAAAGAACTAAGGAAACACACATCGACGTAATGAAACGGAACGTACACACAAACAATCAGAAAGAAATGATAGGAACGAATGGAGAACGGTACGTGGAAGGAACTCTCGTGGTAGAGGTGGACGAGGCACGCGTCGATATTTGGATTTGGTGTCAGGAATGTTTGTGGATGGTCAACACACCAGAATGACAATGATAGTTTGAGAAAAGTGATATTATATAACTTTGATTTTGATATTTTATGTCTATGTGAAATTTTTTTGAGGAGTAAAGAAAACCTTGAAATTGAAGGGTATAAATGTTTTTGTAGAAATAGAGACTCAAAAATGTAAATTCCCGGAGAGTTTCGGGTGGGGTAGCAGTATTAATTAAAACTGATGTTTTAAAAGATTTTAAGGTAGAGATTTTAAATGATGATATACATGATATCATGTGGTTGAAATTTAGTAATAACGAAGATGTTTTTTGTATATGTATTTGTTACTTACACCCTGGAAATTCTGTGTATAATGACTCATTTTTATTTTTTACCAAATTACTAGAGCAGGTGTATATGTATCAAAATATTGGTAAACTATATATATGTGGTGACTTTAATGCTCGATGTGGTGATATGCAAGATTTTATTGAAGGTGTTGATGATGTGCAAATAAGAGCTGTCATTGATGATGTTTTAAATAGAAATGGGGAAATGCTTATTGAATTTCTAGTAGATTGTAATTTATGTATGTTAAATGGTCGTATTGGTAAACAAAATTATACAAATATTTCCTCGAAAGGAAAATCAGTGGTAGATTATATTCTTACTCCACATGACCAAATAAATGATATCATAGATTTCCAAGTTCATACAATGTTAAATATTATATCTCGATTTGATTTAGCTGGTTACGAATCTATTCCGGATCATTCATTGGTAAAATGCACGATATCAACACATGCTGAAAACACTGATACAGTTGAACAATTAAGTGAAAATGAGCGGTTAAAAGCGCCGAGAAGGCTTAGATATGATGGTTTACGTATCGAACTATTTTCAGATGAGCCTATATGCCAAAACTTTTACAAGACACTGTTTAAAATTAGAAAATGCTTTAGATCGGCGACGTGACGTTGATTCAGCCTTTAAAGAACTTAAAAATTTATTGGTTACAGAAATTGAACTTACCTGTAAAGAACAAAAGCAAAATATACCAAATAAACGTCTTCATAAAAAATAACCGAAAGCCATATTGGAATGATGAGCTTCAAGATTTATGGGATAAAGTATGCAAGGCGGAAAAGGACTGGACGGGTTGCAAAACGAACGCTAAATCGACGCTACGAAGTATATACGTGCAAAGACGGAAAAACTTTGATACATTTAACCGGAAATCAAAACGTAGGTATCAACTAGAACAGCAAAACCAGTTACATTATCTCAAGGGTCATAATTCGAAAGATTTCTGGAAATCGATAGGGAAGCTAGGACTAGCAAATGAACGTAAAACGCAGCGTACATATCTGCAGCGCTTTTCACAAAAAATCTTAAGAGTAAAAATACTCGTAAGTCAAACACAATTCAGTATAACTTACGATCAATTTTAATCGTAAGATTTTTTTGTGAAAAGAGTCGCAGGTTTGAACGGAAAACGGCGAAGTTACAAATGACACTGATACCGTGCTCGAAAGGTGGAAAACAGAATATGAATCGGCATTCAATAGCGTCGAATCATGTAATACCTATGATGATACGTTTCTAGCAGATATTAAAAACGGAGTGCAGAATGAAAACAACTACAGAAACGATATAGATGTTAGCGACTTAAACCGTGAAATTAGTAGAGAAGAAGTTAAGGATGCAGTGTATAATGCGAAGCTATAGGTAAAGCCATTGGCATAGACGAAATACCCAGTGAAATATTACGGAATGACAATTGCATTGACTTGTTACATAAACTTGTTAAGTTCTGTTTTACCGAGGGATAAGTGCCGGAAGAATGGCTCACAAGTATAATTACTCCAATTCCGAAACCCAAAATGAATCCGTTGAATCCGTTAGAATACCGTCCCATTTCAATTATATCCGTACCATGGAAAATATATGCAGATATATTAAATAAAAGACTTAATTTTGGCTCGAACAAAATGACATTTTAGCGGAAGAACAGAACGGTTTCCGAAAAAATAGAAGTTGTTTAGATCATCTCTATGTGTTACAATCTATTATAAAGAACAGAAAACTTAAAAAGAAAGATACATTTGTTTGTTTTATAGATGCAAAAAGGGCATTTTGACAATGTAAACCGTGATATGCTGTGGCATAAATTAATGAGTATAGGCATAAATGGGTTATTTCTAAAGGCTATACAATCCTTATATGATGCTACTAAAAGCGCAGTGAAGCTTGGACATTATTTGACTGATATTTTTCCTTTTAATTTTGGTGTAAAACAAGGCTGTCAAATGTCGCCTTCATTATTTTCTATTTATGTGAATGATCTAGCTGAAGATATACGTGCTCTCAATGCTGGTGTTGACATTGATGATATGAATGTTTCAATTTTGCTATATGATTATGATATTGCACTTAATATAGTCTTCAAAGTATGTTAAACTGTATTCATTCTTGGTGAATGAAATGGAGAATGACTTTACATGAGACCAAAACTAAAATTATACATTTTCGTTACAAAAAGGCTCCGAGATCAGATTTTAATTTTAAATGTGGTGATATGTCTATTAGCTTTGACAATGCGTACAGATATTTAGGATTACATATAAACGAATTAATGGAGCACAAATATACGATCCGAGTGATAACAAAATCCGCAAGCCGGGCGCTTTCTGCAGTATACACTAAATTCTTATCATGTGGAGGGATGTCATTTGATGTTTATACAAAACTTTATAAAACTCTAATTAAACCCGTGCTATTACATGGAGCCGGATTATGGGGACACAACAACTGGAGAGAAGTTCAAACGATTCAGAATAAGGCATGTAGACTCTTTATTGGATGTTCATCAAATGCTTCGAATATAGCGGTTTCAGGTGATATGGGTTTTAAAACAACGAACTCAGCCGAACTTTTAGAAACGTACCGTCTATTTTTGAGAGTGCGATATACGTATGACTATAGAATTACACACAAGGTCCATATGTGGGGTATGAATATTTCTCGATTGTGGGACAAGAAATGTTATGAAATAGCATATAAACTTGGTATAAAAGATATTATTGATAGTCAATATTCCAACAGACATAAAATTTATGATATTAAAACAAAATTATATGAAATTGAAAAACAAGAATGGGTTGAAAAATTGTATCAAGATAGAAATGAACCAAATGGTAACAAGTTACGTACTTATAGACTGTATAAAAATGAATTAGAAACAAGTTCATACCTAAAAAATGTAAATGATAGACAACATAGACGTATTCTGTCTAATTTTAGAAGTGGGTGTCTACCTTTAGCAATAGAGACAGGTCGTTACGCGAAGCCAAAAACTCTTCTTAATGACCGAAAATGTAAATATTGTACAGTTGATTGTGTAGAAGATGAAAAACATTTTTTAATGCATTGTGAATTTTATTCAGATCTGCGATATAGTTTATTTTTGAAAGCAAGTGCAATTAACCAAAATTTAAACGATTTTAATCATGATGACAAATTTATTTTTCTGATGTCATATGACTCTATGTAACCCTTTTTAGCAAAATCTTTGTATTTTATGTTTAATCGCAGAAAATATTGTGTATAATATGTTCTTTTATTGTAAAAGCTTTATTTATTCATTTTTTATGAATGTTAGAATAAGTTTTTAAGTGAAAGTGTCTCATAAGTCAGTTGTGGCTGGATACCAATATTTTAACTTCGATTTAAATCTTTATTTGTATTTTTATACTTATATTATGATGTATGATACTGTTTTATATTGGTATGTGACACTATAATAAAATATTCTGTCTGTCTGTCTGTCTGTCTGTTTAATAAAACGACAAAATTCGCACAGCTGGGGGCACACTCCCAAACCTCCTTTACCTCATTTACTTTACGAGTACGCTACGGCCGTATACCCTTGAGCTTTAGGAAAGTAACTATATTAGAAAAAAATATTTGAAGTCGGATTTGGCGAATAGTTGTTTCATCGGCAACCATTCCACACCATTCTTTATCATTTCGAAAAATCTTGGTGTATAACTATATCTGTTGCAGTCATTGCAATTCATTTGTTCGGCAATAAGCACGAGAAAAGTACGAGATTGCTCTGACGTCCCATGATTCCAGCAAATCCTTTTTAAAAATGCCGTCAGACGTCAGAGCAGTCTCGGACTATACCTTTTGACATGCAAAAGAAAGATTAAAACCTGATAAGATATACCACCAAACCAATAATCTCTCATAGATTAGAAATCCAATGTGAACTAAAGGAATTATGTAATTTTTTCATTCACTGCATCTGGGACTATTCTGAGACTATTAAAGTCTCAAGACTATATGTCCCAGAATGTATCAAAGATTATCTAAAAAAAAAATACTATATAAATCCTTGACTGTATGAATCAAAGTTTAGGCAAAACTTCAAGAAGACCTTTTTTTTTTCTTTTTCATTTTTGTTTTGTTTAACTTTGTTGATAGATATTATACAATTAATGCCTTTTGTTACGGTTAATATGTGGTTTTATTGCAATCTAATGAAAATATAGTTCTCTGATTTCATTCGTATGAAATCAGAGAACCAAATTTTGATTAGATTGGTTTTTTTTTTTACTTTTGAAAAAAATTGTAAGGGTTCTGCGGAACCCAGTGTCTCGCCTACTTTTGCTGTTAATCGCAGGCTCACAACAATGAGGAAAAAGTTTAAAAAAAATATTCCACTCGATACTATCTTTAGATTGTGAGTAGCTTCTGTCCAAGTTTGGTAAAATTCCAGGATAGTTTATGAATTTAATAAATGTTTTAAAAACTTTAACTGCAGACTGTATGTAATATTAACCGGAAGAAAAACTAAGTCCATTTATAAGTAAAAATGGATAAATAGGTTCAGAATTTTAACAAAATTTCCTTTTATAGATACTAGCTTTTGATCATAAACAAGTTTCTGTCCAAGTTTGGTACAAATCCAGGCTAGTTTAAGAAAGTTATTAAAATTTTCAAAACTTTAACCAAAGAGTGAATGTAATGTTTCCTGGCAGAAAAAACTAAGTCCATTTATAAGTAAAATACGAAAAAACAAGCTATGGATTTTTTTTCAAACGGTAAAACCAACGGTCTAGTATATATAAAAACGAAAATTTACTAAACAAACGACAACTACTGGATACTATCTTATGATCATAAACAAGCTTCTGTCCAAGTTTGGTAGAAATCCAGGATAGTTTAAGAAAGTTATTAAAATTTTAAAAACTTTAACCACAGAGTGAATGTAGTGTTTCCTGGCAGAAAAACTAAGTCCAGTTATAAGTAAAATACGGCAAAACAGGATTTTTTTTTACAAAAATTTACCTCTGGATACTATCTTATGATCATAAACAAGCAAAATGAAGAAATATTTAGAAATGTTTTTGATTATATAAAAAAGACCAAAAGGTTCCTTGTTAAATCATGTGCATAAGCTGAATGTGATCCACACACACACACACAAATGCATATATTTTGTTTTTCCTTCTTCCTATCTTTCCCTTTTCTATACTGTTTTTAATATGTCATTTAAATTACAGATGTTTGATTATATATTGTGTAATAATAAATTTGATATTTGCATGCTATGAAATTCTGTTGTCTAATATTGTATCTTAGGAGAAGACGATCTAAGTTGGACTAACTTGTGTCTAATCCTTTTGTGAGTTTTTTTGCAAATAAAATGTTTACTGTCCTAAGTCAGGAATCTGATGTACAGTAGTTGTCGTTTGTTTATGTAATTTATACGTGTTTCTCGTTTCTCGTTTTTATATATACTAGACCGTTGGTTTTACCGTTTGAATGGTTTTACACTAGTACTTTTGGGGCCCTTTATAGCTTGTTGTTCGGTGTGAGGCTCTCAAGAGCCTGTGTCGCTCACCTGTATTTACTGATGCTTTGGTAAATGATGTAAAATAAGGTTAAAATCATAATTAATAGTATTAGATATTAGATATTATAATGATATCTAAGATAATAACAAAAAACTGCAAAATTTCTGTAAAATTACTAACTATGGGGCAGCAACCCAACAACATGTTGTCGGATTCGTCTGAAAATTTCAGGGCAGATAAATCTAAATCTGATGAACATTTTTGCCACTTGTCAGATTTGCTCTAAATGCTTCAGTTTTAGAGATATAAACCAAAAGCTGCATTTTACCCCCATGTTCTATTTTTAACCAAGTCGGCCATGATGGTTGGAAGGCGGGGTCATCGGACAAATTTTTTAAACTAGATACCCTTATAATGATTATGGCCAAGTATGGCTAAATTTGTCTCAGTAGTTTCAGAGAAGAAGATTTTTGTAGAAGATTACAAAAATTTACGAAAAATTGTTAAAAACTGACTATAAAGGGCAATAACTTCTAAAGGGGTCGACTGACAATTTTGGTCATGTCGACTTATTTGTAGATCTTACTTTGCTGAACATTATTGCTGTTTACAGTTTATCTCTATCTATAATAGTATTCAAGATAATAACCAAAAACGGCAAAATTTCCTTAAAATTACCAATTCAGGGGCAGCAACCCAACAACGGGTTGTCAGATTTGTCTGAAAATTTTCAGAGCAGATAGATCTTGACCTGATAATCAGTTTTACCCTATGTAAGATTTACTCTAAATGCTTTGGTTTCAGAGATATAAGCCAAAATCTACATTTTACCCCTATGTTCTATTTTTAGCCATGGCGGCCATCTTGGTTGGTTGGCAGGGTCATCGGACACATTTTTTAAACTAGATACCCGAATGATGATTGTGGCCAAGTTTGGTTAAATTTGGCCCAGTGGTTTCAGAGGAGATTTTTGTAAAAAGCTAACGACGACGGACGACGACGACGACGACGGACGACGGACGCCAAGTGATGAGAAAAGCTAACTTGGCCCTTCGGGCCAGGTGAGCTAAAAAAATCATAAACAAGCTTCTTTCCAAGTTTGGTAGAAATCCAGGCTAGTTTAAGAAAGTTATTAAAATTTCAAAAATTTTAAACACAGAGTGAATATTTGTGGACGCCGCCGACGACGGAATGTAGGATCGCTATATCTCGCTTTTTCGACAAAAGTCGAAGGCTCGACAAAAACTATTCTGCCGCTGTATATATGAGTTTTGCAAGCGGCAATTAAACCACATGTTTACCGAAACAATATACAGTAATGTGCCTCCAACAGGGTCAAATTCAAGCTGCAATCTTTGGGGGGTTTGAAGCACAGGCACTTGTCTCTGAAAATATTACCTATTTACTTTAAGTTGACCAGAGGCAATTTTTAAACGTGACCTTGTGACTTAAGATACCCTACTGGAGAACCAGTAATAGTATGATATTAACCAACAATAAAGAACTGCGCCATGAGGGCATGATACACCCGTCGGCAACTTGACAGTTTTCGACAATTTTTCAACTAATAAAGTTCCATAACTCCGCAATGTTACATCAAAAATTTATAAACAGCAAAAGGGCTTATTTCAATAGATATAAACAATTTACCAAAGTTTCATGATAACTGCTAAAAGTGTTTTTGAGTTGTTGTCTGAACTACTGGAAAATTCCCCCTTTTTTATGAATAAAGTCCCAATACTCCAAAACGTAAAATCAAAAATTGTTTAAAATCGAAAGGGAACTTATGTCAATATATATATAAACAATTCACCAAAGTTTCCCGAAATTTGTTCAAAGCATTTTTTAGTTATAGTCAGAAAACTGGAAAATCCACCATTTTTCTATGAATAAAATCCCATAACTCGGAACGTAAAATCTTAAATTTATAAAAATCGAAAGGGAACTTACATAAATTATATAGATATAAACAATGAACCAAAGTTTCATGAAATTTGGTGAAAGGATTTTTGAGTTATTGTCCGACATGTTGACAACGGACGGACAACGGTATACCATAATACGTCCCGTAAACGGGCGTATAAAAATTAAACAAAAAAGTTTTTCAAAAGTTAATTAAACCTGTGACTATTATCCTAACTCAATATATTATGTCCCAGATTAAACCACATATTTACCGAAACAAAAAACAGTAATTGCTTATTTCATATTTTGAGAGAAGAAAGTATTTAATGACAGCTAACATGTCTAAACCAATTTTACATCAAACAGTTTACTGAAATATATATATAAAAGCGCGTGAAGTTAACGCGGTGAGTTTTTATCTAAACATACAGTACACTTCATATACATAGAAAATATAAAAAGAAGATGTGGTATGAATGCCAATGAGACAACTCTCCACAAGAGATCAAATGACACAGACAGTAACAACTATAGGTCACCGTACGGAACAGAGCCCCTTTATCCTGGCTCCAGCCATGGGAACCCCTTTATGTCTCCAAAATGGCTGGATCCGCCCCTGCAGCAACAAACAACAAACACCATTCAATTATAGGCTCCTGACTTGGAACAGGCACATATAGAATGTGGCGGGGTTATTTAAAACTAGTTCGAAGGCGCCAAACATCCCCCTAAAACATGCTACAATAATACAAATATGAAATAATGTTTAATTTTTTAACTTATATTTGCTCATGTGAAAAATAAGAGCCTGAGGGGCAGTATATGTTGTATTATCGTATGGATGAGGGTAGTAATGGGGGTACCTTCATGACGAATAACGGTAAAAATTCTTGCCAAATGGTAATTTTTGGTGCATGACGATAAAATGTGCACTTTCTTTTACGCGATAAAAAAAATTCGACTGATTTTGACGCATCACGTTAATTTTTTTCCAAAAATGACGCTTACGATAATTATTTGAGACCTCTGACGAATCATTATCACGATAAGGATATTTTGACGAATCACGGTAAAATTTTAACCAATTTGACGCTAACGGTAGCCGAAAATGACCGTTTGACGCCTGACGGTAAAGGGCATTACTACCCTCATGGATAAGAGTAAAAAAAAAAACTAGAAAAAAAATATTTAGAGAAAGTAAATAAATGGACAATGGCTTTAAACTGTAAAAAATGTAATGGGATGGTGATGGATTTTTGTTTAATATCCAGTCGCAAATATTACATGCTTACAGGACGATATTCGACAACAGACACCCGGCTGGGCTGAGCTGGATTTTTTCGTATAGAGTTGTCTCCCATGAATGATCTTATTTCCAGTGTAAACAACGAAGAATGTGGTTGTAACACCCGGAAAAAATAAAATCACACAAAAAAAAGGTCCTGTTTGTAAGTAGCGTTAAATACACAATTTTAAAACGATATTTACACGTAGAAATGTATGTGTGAACAGAGTCATATAACCTCCGTCCATAACAGATCATATAGTACGTTGAAAAGGTAATGGCACCTATTTAAAGGGAATATTCGGCGAGTATCATATATGAATCAAATATCCCAACATAAATGTACATTTTATTTTCAACTTCGCGTTATTTGATTGCTGTAACCATTAAATATACAGGATAACATAATATTAATTGGATATTAAATGCAAAAGGATTCATTTCAATGATTAAGGAGGGATAGAGTCTGCAATTTGATCTTTAGTGTAGCATGATAAATGTGATGAGTTCCTAGAATAAATGATAACCATCAATGCCAATTCAATGCTATTATTTTCTTGTATGTTTGTAATTGTCAACCCCTAATGATAATATATTTTTTCTGTTGGGTAGATGACCTGTGACCCAATTTTTATTTTTTTTTTCTGAAAGCACATTATAAAACTATCTTCTCATATTTTATTTGAAAATACTTTGGTTTAGTTTTCTCTCTATTCACACAGAAAATGGTTTTCATATATAATCTTTGCACAAACTGATACTAGCTTGAAAAAGCTTTGTGGCCCATAATTTTATACATATTTAAAAAAAAAGCATGATATAAACTGCATTTGTAAAGTATAAAAAAATCTATAGTTTTTTTTCAATTAAGACCCACTCCTTTTCTTGCTACAAAACAAATAAGGTGAATTTACAGATTTACTGCAAGTATGAAAGATAGATACCCTTTAAATGGCTAAGTTGGAAAAAAAAAAGAAAAAAATATAAAGAAGACGTAATTATAAGATAAAACACATAATTGTCTTCAATTGCCTTCCTCTTTCAAAATTTGCAAGTTCATCACAGATCTAGACATTGCTTTCTGCTATTTTACAATCCAAGAAGGAGTTTTACATCTGATCTACGTTAATAGCATTTAAAAATACAAAGTAGATTGAAGTGGTAAATTTTTTTATTGTTTTCTATGAACATGATGAAATTGGCTTGAATACAGTCTGACTAAAAGCCAGTCCCTACTATCCACTTAATATTTGAACAAAGGCAAGTGGATAGTGGGGGCTGGCTTAAGTCAGACTGGCCTGAATACATAACTCCACATTGCTGCATGCAAACTGATATTTCCCCACAAAGTAAAAGATGCAAGTAAATAATAAGTTATTGTTGTTTATTTTCAGGATCTGCCCATTTATCTAGTATAGACAGTTATGGCAGATTGTGGTTGGTTATGGAGTATATTGTGGGCTGTAATTTTATTAGTATTTGGATGGCCAATTGGATTTATTTGTGCTATATTCTACTGTTTACTAAGTCCATTTGCTGCATGCTGCCATGGATGTAATGAATTAATCAATTTATTAGAAAGAGGAGTAAAGTTACCTCTGACTTGTTCTCAGAATATGGTAAAAGGAAAATCGATGTGTTGATAATATAGCAATTAACATTGTGGGTTAGATAGACAGGTGCTTAATCAGGATTCTTGTGCAAGTTTTTTAAAAATGTGTATGAAAGATGGATTCAACTTTTATAATTATTGCACTGCATATTTATATTTGTCAAAGTATTAAAAGTTATGTACTGGTATGCATGGTATGTTGTGTTCTTATGTTTGGATGAATAACTTGAGCTCATATTCACTGGTCTTTCTAATGCTTGCCTTCAATAATTTTAATCTCAACATAAGATCTCTTGTAATTGTTGTTATATATATTTATAATTATACTATAAATAATGTAGTTTTTTATACCACAAATATTTTATGTTAAAATGTAATTATTTCATGTATGTTTCATGGTTGAATTATTACCTTTATATTTTGTCTATATTCTTAATCAATATTTAAATAAACAATGTCGCTAGAATTATTTCAAGCTTTCATATTAGTGTACAAACTAAAGAAAAGGATCAGCATTTCAAATAATGTACATTATATTAAAGGTCAAGGAACAGTACATTGTATATGGGTGATGACACAGATTTTGTAAGATTTTGCAAACAACTTTTACATGTTGAACATTAACTGAAAATTATAAAATGTAATTCATTTTATTATTATATTTGCTATTTAAGATTGAATATAAATCTATAAATACATCGAAATAGGTGTATATTTTAATAGAAATCATGTAAAATCTGTGGAAAACTGTGTAATATTTATCTTTTCAAAACTTAGACCGTAATATTTTCTTAAATATTGATGTGATGGTGCTACATAAATTTCCATTTCAAGGATGCAAAATAATCATAGTGTTCATTTTTTTAGCATATATCACTCAATGTTTTGTCCTTGGTGAAAATTACCACAAAATGAATAATTAAGGGGAGACGACACCTGTTTCAGGGGAGATAACTTAATGTGGTTATGACCATTTGATTTTCTTTTGTTACTAATTTTGTCTTTGATGATGTCAAAATAACAGAAACTAATCACATGGCTAAAATATGAAAAAGGGTAACATTTCAATTTTTGTCTTGCCTGCGACAAAAGTCGAGGTATGCGAGACATAGGTATTACTATCCGGCGGCGTAAATTATTTGTATAAAGCTTTATATTTCAGAAGGTAGAAGGCCTGAGTGATTCATATCTTGTATGCAGATACCTTATGTTACGAAGATTCCGTTGATCATATGTCCATTGTCCTTGACCTCATTTTCATTGTTCAGCGACTGCTTGAAAAAAAATTTGAGTTTTTTTGTCATGTGAATTTCTCACTTGTTATGAGTAATAGGGTAACTATATTTGATATATGGGTTCTTTGCAACGTCTACATGTTTGTCAGACAGATTTCACCTGACCTCCACCTCATATAATGGATCAGTGATCAAGGTTAAAGTTACATGATTAGGTCCGTTTCTCAAATACTATAAGCAGTAGGTCAAATATATTTGGTGTATGGAATGATTGCAATGGGTACATGTCTGGCAGGTTTTATCTGACCTTGACCTTATTTTCATGGTTCATTGGTCAATGTAAGTGTTTGTGTTTTGGTCTGTTTTTCAAGTACTATAAGCAATAGGTCAACTATAATTGGTGAATGGAATGATTGTAAGGTGTACAAGTCTGTCTTGCAGGTATCATCTGACCTTGACCTCATTTTCATGGTTCATTGGTCAATGTTAAGTTTTTGTCAGTTTTTCAAGTACTATAAGCAATAGGTCAACTATATTTGGTGTATGGAAAAATTGTAAGGTGTACATGTCTGTCTGGAAGGTATCATCTGACCTTGACCTCATTTTTATGGTTCATTGGTCAATGTTAAGTTTTTGTGTTTTGGTCTGTTTTTCAATTAGCATACACAATAGGTCAACTATATTTGGTGTATAAAAATATTGTAAGGTGTATATGTCTGTCTGACACAATTAATCTGACCTTGAGCTCATTGTCATAGATTTTTAAAAATGTTAAGTTTCTGTAGTGCTTTTAGTTAAACCTTTATCTTTAAGACTTTCAACATAAAATCAATTTCAGTAAAACAGGCAAGACATTTCAGGGTGTGCACTCTTGTTAAGAACAATCTATGGATTTTTTATTTTTATGTTTTTTAAGACAGTTATAAAAAGTTTTTTTACTCATTTTATTTGCATTCCATACATATGTATATGTATTTCATGATATAATCAGAAAATTAACCAAATTCAAAATTTTTTAGAAGTATTTTGAGTTCAAAATTAACATGAAGTTATATACAAAATCTTGCAAAAAGCTGTGACATCACCTGTTTATTGTTACTTGTTACTAAATCTTAAACAAGAGTATTTATATCAGTGTTTATTTAAATACATAACAACCGTAAATTGGCAAGGTCACAAGGTTTGCAGCAAGATATGTCGTTCTCAGACACATTATTCTAAATCCGAGCTGACCAATCTTTGCTCTAACTCCTAAATGATCCATGCCTAGTAAAGAAGCATCAAATACCAATTTTCAAGCCTAGTTTGATCGCAGCACTTCACACAAGTAAGCTACTATGAGACCACTGAGGCTTTTGAAACTTCAGTTTGAAAAGGGCTGAAATAATTGTCACTTGGAAGTAAAACCTAATGTGAATCAATGAATGGAAGATATAAGTTTAGCATAACTTAATAATCACACAAGTCTGTTTTACACCCTTAAATGTATACTGCACTTGCTTGTAGGTCACTTTCTTTTGCAAGATGTTACTATAATTTCTTAGATGAATCCTGACAACCAAGTTCTATGATTTAAGTCAATTGAAGCCCTAACAAAATTATTCAACTGTTTTGGAAGTAAAATATTACATTAATTTACTACCAGTAGTTTGAAAAGTATGTCATGATGACTGCATTTGATATGGTTAAATCCACCTTTTGTAACTAATACATGGTTCCTAGTTTAAAAGTATTAGATAATAAACTCAGATTGATTGATGGTTAGTGTTTAATGCCACTTTCAGCAGTCTTGGCTATATCTTAGCAGCCACATTTTATTGGAGGAAGCCAGAGTACAGTACCCAGAAGAACCACCTTCGGCAGGAAAACTTTCAAGTAAGATAATTGATCGCACTTGATACGAAAGGTGTTCAAACTCACAATCAGTATTATCCAGCTAGTGATCGCCATAAACAAACTACACTACAGCTCGGGTGGATTTTGCTTGGTCAAACTGTACTTGTACTATCTAAATGTAACTCTTCACAGTCATAGTATTAGGGGACTGCTGAGAACCTTGTACCATCTAAATGTAACTCTTCACAGTCATAGTGTTAGGGGACTGCTTAGGACCTTGTACTATCTAAATGTAACTCTTCACAGTCATAGTGTTAGGGGACTGCTGAGAACCTTGTACTATCTAAATGTAACTCTTCACAGTCATAGTGTTAGGGGACTGCTGAGAACCTTGTACTATCCTGTACATTTAAACAAAATTCTGCCTCACAACATGCACTCAGCTGTTATTTGCTCAGATTCATTCATTTGCAGAAAACAAAACCTAGGTGAAGGAATGGATGTAATTTTCAACTTGTATATTTCAATTATTGACATTTTGACAACACTTATCACAATGATCAAGGGAACAAATTACAAATGTAATATTTAATCTAGTCAGATAAGCACTATCTGGCTTTAAAAGCTGTCTGACACAATTCATGTACCAGCATTTGATGAAGGTATGTTTTTGGTAAATTTGTGTGCCGACATTAGCAACATCTCAAAGAGTAAGTCTTGAATTTGGAACTGTTATCTGCCCCTCCTGTTACATACACCCTTAAATGGCAAATAAAATAACAAAACAAACTGCATTATTGATTTCTGTTTATTTCCCTATTCTTTTATGGAAATTAAGTATTCCTAAGACATAAAATAACTATTTAACATTTAACAAAATGAGCTCATTAAGTAGCCTATAATATAAGATTGATAAAAATAAAAAGTATGACCTTTTGATTTTCAGATTTTGAGACAGAAAACTTATACTTAAAATGGTTTAAAATATCAAAAATACAAAATGTATATGAGTTATGTGTGAAAAAGGATTATATCTAATGATATAATTAAATAAAAGGTTAATAAGTCTAATATGTTCTTAATGACAATGTGTTTAACTACATCAAGTTTAAACAAATCATCACAGAATGTTTCATTTACAGCATTTGTAAACACATAAAATAATACATTTGCAAATATGCACAGTTCTGTGTTAAATAGAGTAAAAAAACTTTTCAACATAATATACAAAATATTCCTGCTATATCAGTGATAAGGATGTTATGAAATAAAATCAGTCTTACACTTTTGCTTCAAACCTAATTTGCAATAAAAATACCTACAATGCACAATGCAACATTAGAGCAAAACTTTCCGATAATTTTTACTTTATGCATATAAATAGGCACATTTTTAAACTTGTGTATAATCTTTTTCTGGACACATTTTCACAAATTTTGACTTTTAATCCCCCACCCCAAGGAAGGAATGGTTTGTAAAATAAAAGAAGAATATGTCCATGGGACACAGATGCCCAACTTGTAAATATGTAAGAGTCAATGTACTTATTTCTTTGAAACTTAATGCGGAAACAATAAATTCTGCAATTTTTCCATTTATAAAGGGACATAACTCAGGAATGATGAAATTGATGCCACCCAAATTCAAATTTGATCTGTTTTTGGTGGTATTAAATAAGTATTGTGTATAAGTTTCTTAACATTTGTTTAAGGCAAACTAAAGTTAGAGAATTGAAACCAATTTGGGGGCATACATACAGACCAGGGTTAACCTTAAATCATGAAAAACATAACTTTGTTCTGAAATGTATGCTTAAATGCAAGTAATTCTGCATAATTGTTTCTCCGTTTTGGGCTTTTAAAATATGGATCATGAATATTCTTTTCTGCAGATCATACTGATGAATGAAAAAACTATATAAATGAAATGAGACCTAAAATAATGAATGGTGTTCAAATGAGACATCAATGTATCTGTACAACGAATTATAATATAAGATAAGACTATTTACAATAGGAACTAATTTGTACAATGAATAACATATTTATTTTTTTATGAAAGGTAACAGCAGATAAGAAGAAGGTAAAACAAGAAGAAATAGAAATATAGAATGATGAAAATAAAAACTATCTGATACAAACAGGTGACATATCTCTGACTTCTGTGTAAAGATAGAATGATGAAAATACAAACTATCTGTTACAAACAGGTGACATATCTCTGACTTCTGCGTATAAATACAAACTTTTTGACACAAAAAGATGAGTTATTTCTACTTTCTACTTAGAGATAGAATGATGTAAATACAAACTTTCTGACACAAAAAGATGGGTTATCTCTGGTTTTTACCAATTTTTCTGAGATGGTATGTGTTTTTTTTTAATGCAAAAAGGATTCAAATAAATGGTAAATTGAAAATTTGTAATGGCATCTGTAACAAGTAAATCTTGGATGTCAAAACAGTTATTAATTAAACATTACATCAACACTGTTTCACAATAGTAACTTTCTTAACGTTCTTGTGGAAAATACTTTAGAATAGTTAATTCTAAATAGAGGTTTATCATCTATTCCATGCTTCCATTGTAAATATAAACATTAAGAATTATTTACAGTGTAAAAATTTCTTGAGAATAAGACAAAAATCAACATAAAATCAGCAAAAATTGTATTGTCAGGTTATTTCTGCTTTTAATTTTTAAAATCATTACTCCATACTAAAAACACTGAGATTTGAGAAGATATTTTTCTGTTTAGTGAACAACACTTCTATTTGATATATGTGCATTAAATTTCTGGTCTGTTCTTTTATTCATAGCAGAGGTCCGCCGTTCTTCTCTGAAATTAAAACAGCAATAGTTATGATTTAAAAAATATGTATGACATTTTATTTGACTTATTCAGGGTTCAAAAACATATCAAAATATAGACCCTTTTGGGAACTCTGTCAATAAAAAAATAGTTTTGATTTCCTCCACCTACCCCACCTGATCATACCTTTCCTGGCTAGGGTATAATTTTCCAAAAATACAATCCTAAAAATATAGAAGTGATTTACTATATATCTTTAAAAATTTGTAAAGGGTTCAACCTAATCCTGTGTCTTGACTGCTATTTATGCTGTCATAGTATAAATGTAATGCTGACTGGCTTAAAACTAAGTCTATTTATACGTATTATACCGGGAAAAAAAAAAAAAAAAACTTTTTTCTTCATATGTTATTTCATGATCTTCGAGAAGCTTCCATCCAAGTTAAATAACATCCCAGAAGGTTTGACAAGTAATTGATGTCTACAAAATTTAGACTGTATGTAAATGTGAACTGCAAAAAAGTAAGTCCACCTATCGGTTAAATACCAAAAAATTCGTAAGGGTTCCATGGAACCCAGTGTCTCGCCTACTTTTGCTGTTAATCGCAGGCTCAACGAAAATGAGGAAAAAAAATAAAAACAATATTCCTTTTGATACAATCTTTTGATTGTAAGAAGCTTCTGTCCAAGTTTGGTAAAAATCCAGGATAGTTTATGAATCTAATAAATGTTTTAAATCTTTAACTGCAGACTGTATGTAATGTTAACTGGAAGAAAAACTAAGTCCATTTATAAGTAAAATACAGATAAACAGGTACAACATTTTAACAAAATTTCCTTTTACATACTAGCTTTTGATCATAAACAAGCTTCTGTCCAAGTTTGGTACAAATCCAGGATAGTTTAAGAAAGTTATTAAAATTTCAAAAACTTTCCACAGAGTGAATATTTGTGGATGCCGCCGCCGATGACGGAATGTAGGATCGCTATGTCTTGCTTTTTCGACAAAAGTCGAAGGCTTGACAAAATTAAAAAAAATTTGTTTAATTAAAGTTTGCATCAGAGATTGCAAGATATCTCTTAACCATTAAAACAAAGTTAGGTTCACAAAATTTTATTAAGTTTTGACTGGGAACAGTATATCTAACAATATATATGTTCCTGGTTTTGACAAAGTTATTGATTTCTAAAATACTGTAACCCCACACTGTATTTTTGCTTGACTTTTTGACTTGTTTAACTATTTACCTAGCCTTGTGATATTTAGCCTGTAGGTACAAAACATTAAGGTTACATTTTGTGTGCCATTTAACTTCAACTGACCTTATCTTTTGCCCATCAGATTAACAATTTTGTTTGTTTGTGATAAAATCTTTTCTAGTCATTACTGTAAATTCAGAAATTATTGCGTGCATTTATTATTGCGATTTTGCCATTTTAGACTAAATGTGATTTTTAATTTTTGCGATATTCAGAAAAATCCTGTTTGATTCATATAAAAAATTTCAAAATGCAAGTTTTAATTATTGCGATTATAACCCTGTTGCATTTTTCGCAATAATAAAAACATCGCAATAATTTCTGAATTTACAGTATTTTTACTGATCATGATTGAATATCCGGGTGGGGGGAATTACTATGAAATGTGTGATAGGGATTAGCCACTGAAAAAGGTAATTTTTTCCAGCAACGTGATATGTTATAAGGTCAAGAATTTAAGGTGAATTATAAATATGACAAGGTTGATGATTGAATCATAAGTATCTGAAACTACAGTCATGAATGCATCAGATATTTGTTAAAGCTGTTTATTTTCCCATTCAATAGCATAAGCATGTTAGCTTTAGTATAAAAATAAGGAGATATGGTACGATTGCCAATGAGACAACTATCCACCAATGTTCAAATGAAGTGGATGTAAGCAATTATAGGCAATCATATAGCCCTCAACAATGAGTAAAACCCATACTGTATAGTTGGCTATAAAAAGCCCTGACATGAAAAATATGAAACAATCCAATTGAGAAAACTAACAGCCTGATTTATAAAACAACAATTTACGAAAAAACAAATATGACAGACATGAACCAAGGACAACCACTGAACTACAGGCTCCTGACTTGGGACAGGCACATATAAAATGTTGCACGTTAAAACTTGTTTGCTGGCACCAAGCCCTCACCTAACCTGGGATTGTGGTGTTACAGTACACTAGGCATACTTTTTGTAATTCAAATATATTTTAAAAGATACTCAATGTCTCATCTGCTCATCCCTACCACAAAAAGGTCGAAGTGTCCCCACTCCAGGGATTGAATTAACATAAACTTAACATTATGATTATCAAAGATCCATGAAAAAAAGGTCAATGTCATATGAACCCTGTCAGACTGAAATGTACACTTTACAATCATTCTATGCACCAAATATGGTTGACCTTTTTCTTTAGTATCCATGGTATCTGAGAAACACTTCTAAGCATAAAAACTTAATGTTGACCAATGAGCTATCAAATGAGTTCAAATTCTGGTGAACCCTGTCTGAAGAATAGTTAACCTTGCAATTATTTTATGTATCAACCAGATATAGTTGTGCTTTTACTCATAATAACTAAAAAACTGTTGATACAGAGATATGTCTCCTCTGTATGTAATTTTTAAGGTAATATGCAAATGCATACCTGTCAACCTCTGAAAATGAAAATCCAGGTGATGACCTGCATTGAGGAAGATAAAGTCAAGTCATAAAGCATATAAGCTTTTTCAGTTGTATTTTAGTATTTAGGGGATTTTTTTTTAAATATTCTATAACATAAACAAGTTTCCTACAAATATTCACAATTGTCAAATATTTGCTCAAAATTATTTAAAATTTCAATTAATGAATCCTTTTAACTTCATAGTACTTTTTAAATATATATTATTCATCAAATATCAATATAAAGCAATGCCCTGTAATTGTTTCTTTCACACTATTTTTATGAATGACTTTTATAAACTCCATGAGAAATCGGCTGTAGATAATGTACTTTATATATAGGAAGAAGATAAAGAGAAAGAATAATGTTCTATTGTTTACATAATGTGCTGTCCCAGGTAAAGCTCCATCAATGGATTTTAAGTGATAACAAAATAAATGGTTGAAAGTAGTGTAGGGACTTGTATCTCTCCAACAGATTTGTATAAAGAGGTTCCTCAAATCTTTTTAGAATGATATATATTAATATGATAATTGATATTTGCAAACGGCATATTTTATTATTGTATGTCAAGCTTGACTGGCTTCAACCTTTCTGGGGGTACATTATTGAGGTAATCAAGCAAACTGTTATTATTTGTCAATCAAAAGATTATCAAAATTATGTATTGATAGCTATAAATGATTTAATTGAGAGAAAATTATCGAACTTCCTGTCCAGGAAGAATTTCAAATTTGCTGTTTTTCTGCGGAAAACTTAGCATTTTAGACACTGGAAGTCTCAAAACACTAGAATAGGTTAAAACAGGTAATTTGATGAAATTTTAGGTTATTTAATGACCTGTACGGGTATTGAAAAATTCCAGATGAGCTGGTAAATTCACGGGTCAGTTGACAGGTATGCAAATGTGGAAATCAAAATAGCAATATTTTTACATGTAAAATATGCAAGATATTCAAATTCAATGAACCATGCTTAAACTTACAGGAAAAAATAATTCATGTTGAAATAAGAAATGCCCATGCTAATACAACTGCATACCAAATATCATTGACTTATCGTAAGTGGTTCAATTTTAACTTAGTACTTATAACATATAAAATATGCAAAATTTTACCAGTCAATGAACCATGATAGGGCAGGATATATAATCTCATAAAAACATACAGGTACCATCAGCTCTGCTACTGATAAATTAAAAACTTAAATCATCAAAATGAACATTCAAAACTCAAGTAAAGGTTACATTTCATATGATAAAAGAAAATTTTTAAACATGCAAACACAATAGTAAACAATCACACAGAACAGATATGCTCACCATTATTAATCAATGTTTTGATACCACTATCAAAATAATAAAATTATAAAATATTTATTACTCATTTTTGTTTGATGATTAAAATTTGAAATTACTCCAATCTTCACTGATTGGAGTGATCCTGGCCATTGCGAAGACGAGTAAAATGTCTATATCTTTTGATAAATTTGAAAGTTTTTGTTTTAGTATAGGGATTCATAAAAAGCTTTATAAAACATTTTACTGAAAAGACCTAGTGTATTAGGATTTAGAGTTTTTCTTGCAAAAATGAATCCTTGTTTGCTGTGATTGTGAAGCATGTTTCATATCTCTGGTTGAAGACATGCCAAAGTTATCACTCTTTATTTGAAATCATGAAAGAAACATAGTACTTCTGTTTGTTGAAAACAGGAGAAAATAGTCATAAAATTATGTATTGTTTGGGAATCTGAACATAATAATTTGTATAATTAATGTAAGAATATTTAACAGGGATTCAAGACAGTGCCAGATCCAGAGGGTAGGGGGGTTATCATCCTTACTTTCAATTTCCTATTTGTGTTATTTTAAACTTTTTGCATCTTTGAGATATTTCATGTTTCAAAAGTTTCATAACTGAACTTGTGCTAACATAGATTATTACAAACAAACAAGAGTTCAGTTATAAAACTAAAGATATGAAAAATCTTTAAAATGTATGGCTTAAACAAAAAATTAAATCGTAGAAAAAAGTAAGGTGGTCCCTAACTACCTTAATCCCTGTTTAATCTACTTATTCCTTTCTCAGATTTCTTTTTGCATCAAGTTCTCATAAAATTCACAAAAATATGGTTTATGGGAAACTGATACAAGTTCTCAAGGTGAGAATAATGAGTTACTATCATTACAGATTTCTGTTATACTATCATCATATCTGATTTTCAATATTGTTTTTTGATTTCCTACAATAATACTTTTCCCCAATTTTATAACAAATGGATTTTATATCAAATTAGAAATTATGCTTGCCTATATGATTATGGGCAGAGTAGAATATTACAAAACAAAAATATTTTTAATGCTTTTTGGCATAGTCCACCTTGGAATAATAGTAATGTATGTGTCTATCATTGGATTAATACCAGTGATTCAAAGGATGATTTCCATCAATCTTGTCTAAATTTGCCATTTCAATTGCATAAAATTATGAGGCACAGATTTAGTCAAAATTTTTGTATTTAAGGAGCTCTTGAAATATTTCAAGACCTCCATAATTCGATTCAGGATATTCATAATCACTGAAGACGTCCTAAAATATTTCAGGACCTCTATATATCAATTTCCAGATCTCCACAAATAATCGGTAAAAACTGCTTTATTTCAGAGGTTCTTGAATATCCTTAATGTTTATGGAGCTCCATTTATATATAATTGAAGACCTTCACAATTCAATTTCAGGATATCATTAAATATTAATTGAGGCCAACAATTATTTCAGGACCTCCACAATTCGATTTCAGCATATCCTTAAATCATAATTAAGGTACTGTGGTCATAACTATAATTGTAATAATAATTTTTGTTTTAACTCTATTGCCAGGGAAGCCATTATTTGTGACTTCTATAAAGGTTGCTGTTGGTGAAGGGTTAATCTTAATAATGTACATACCTGCCATTATTAATATTTATGCTTGAGATAGGTATTTGTAAAACCTTAAAAGTCAACTTACCTTGCCTGCACCTTGACTGATTTAGCACTGTTGCTCGAATAGGTTTCAGCCACAGATTTCAGTTTTCCTTTATGACTTTTCCATGTCATTGGTCTAGAAAGACTAGCTTTAAGGTCAAAGGATGGCCTCTTAACTGATCTGTTACCATCTACTGTGCAGTTTAATGTGGCATTAAACTTGAATGGTGTTGCTATAAAGATCAAATGATTATTTAAATAGCCATTGCTAAAACGTCTTTTGTAAAAAGTCACAAAATTTTAAGAGAGATAAAGATCTATCAAATAAACACAACTGATTATCCTAATGCTAAACTCTTGACTTATTTCAAAATCCAATTCAAATTGTGTTTGCTATCGCAAGATTCCAGTTTTTCCCTTATATGTGTGTAAGCTAAATGATCCATGTAAGCTGAAAGCTATTAGTTATACCCATTCATAAAACACATTTGCCTCTTGAATTTTATTACACTTCCTTCTTAGTGTTAAGTATGCTCTTGATATCTTCATTGCTTACACTTGTTATCTTAATTACCCTACAAAACATCTTCCATCTCAAGCTAATGAGATCTGTGACACTCACAGATGTATCTTTTATACAACACATACCAAAGGATTTTCTTTGAAGCATGGATCCAGTTGATTTCCTAGGGTCAGTCTTTGGTGTCTTGGTATCCCCATTTCTTGGGGTTGTCATGCTGTTAAAGTTCAAATTCATCTTGTCTGTTGATATTACTGTTGGCTTGAACCCAGTAACACTTGTCCTTGGAGATTTTCTTGTTTTTGAAAACTCTAGATTCATTTGCTTTGTAGATAATACTGTAGGTTTAAAAACTTTTGTAGAGTTGAAACCTGGAGACTTGAGTAGTAATGCCGTCTTAGAAGTCTTTGATTTTGTCTGAAGTAAAGAAAATGTATGAATGAATAATGTCCAGGAAATATATTTACTGCATATTCAAGGTAACATATTGTTATATTGATATACCATGCATTGAACTTCCAACACAAATTCAAATGGATTCTTAACACTCTAAATCACAAGGTAATAGTCTGCAATAAGATACAACTATCTACCCATTTTTTTCCCATAAACATTAATTTCTATTACCCACTTACAAGGGGTATACTAAAATTTTATTTTGGTCACCTAATGCCTTCTTTGTTGATGACTTTCTTCCAAACGTTGTTTTAATTTAGTTCTAAAAGCATGCAGAAAAATTTGCAATTCTCTTTATTTTTTTGTTTTTGATAACAATTGAAGAAAGTAGTACAACATCCCCATTTGTCCATATTACACATTAACCTTTTTTGTCCTAGATCTTGTAGTATGCCTATATAATCTGAACACCATTAATTTTTAGACAGTTGTGAGCCACTCACAATTCAAAAATCTACCAAACAACCAGTTTGCACACAAAAGTAAATTCTATAAATTTGTACTGAGCATGAATACAGAGTGATAACAAAAGAAGTCCAGTGAATATTGTCTGTAAAAAAAAATAAAATGCCCTAAAAACACCACTGAAGCGCTTGTAACCAAAAGTAATGGATTCCTTACTATGAAAATCCTATATGAATTATAAGAAGTTCTAATTTTAGCATGAATTATTCAGTATGAACCTTGTTTTCTTTTGCAGGAGTTTTATGGTTCTTCAGTCTTTTAATAGCTTCTTTTGTTTGTTCTACCAACATTCTGGCTTTCTTTACAGACATATTGGTCTCTTCTCGATGCTTTCTTTTTTTGTTAAGATAAACATCTATGGAGTCAAACTTTTCAAATTCTTTTTGATGAATCTTTGTCCAGTCTTTGTTCCCTGTAATTTTAAAAGATTCAGTATTAAGGAAAGGAACTCCTAAATCTGTGTATGCATAATTTTATTTCAATGAAAACTACAATATTTGCATGTTGAATAGGTGTTTATTTCACTCTTTTCATGGGTTGTGGGCATTTGTTCAGCCTGAAGGGTTACAAAAAAAACCAACAATTTCCAAAACAGTTATGTTTTTTCTAAAAAATATTATAATCCAGCATTTGCTTTGGCAAACATTATTCTTAAACTTAATGATTATAAAAATTATGATCCATATTGCCTGACAACTATGGGTTCTTTATGCTTAAAAATTTGGCAGAAGAAATCTTTGCTTATTTAAAGGTTCTAAACTACTAAAAAATCAGTAGATTTGTAGAAGGATTTAAACCAATGTTTGTGGTGCTTATGGACATTTTTAATTTTATTGAGTTATAAAATTTTTTAACGTTCTATCCATTAAAATAACAATCATTGCCTCATGTTTTTCCTATATACAAACTCTTACGAATTAACTATAGCTCTCTCAAGTATAAGGTTATCATTCAGAACAAAGCATGGAACAAGATGAGGCCATTAAATATTCAGCAGATGAAAAGTACTAAAGCAAAAAAATAAACATGAACAAAGTTCAAGCAGGTAGAAAGTTTTATAAATAAACACAATTTCGTTCAGTTGATTCTACTTGTTTTTCTTTCAAGAAGGTTTTCAACCCAAATACTTAAATACTTAAATTAAAGTGATATATTTCTTTTTATGTCAGCTTTTGATCTGGACTAATAAATTGATTAAATAGATTTAATGATTTGGCTGGTTACACATTCTTAGGAAAAACTCTGAAAACTGGACGAATACAACCAGTAATATTAGGTACAAGCTGAACTGGTTTCTGGCCATGTTAATTCTGCTTTAACATTTATCAATAAACAGGTGGACAGGAAAAAACAATATTTGGAATACATTAACACATGGTGGGATGGTTATCTAAGCCAGGTAACTAAACTATTTTACCTGGAGTAATTGGTTTACATTGTTCTTGTTTCTTCTTCTCTAAAAAGGCTGCAAACCTTGGAATTTGTGTACTGTTTGTGATTTTTCCTTTTGAACCCACTGTTTCTGCTGTTAAAATAAATCAGCTGCATATACTTTTAACACATAAATAACTTATTTTCCAATCACTTTTTCAACGAAATAAATAGGTGAATACATTTGTTTGAGGTTACATAAATATCAGATCAAGTATTTAGTTACTATTTATCTGAAAACTGAAACACATTGTTATTTCATGTCCATTTATTTAAAAATAATAATTATAACACCTCTTAAAACCAGATCCTAGTCAGGCCTAACAATGTTGCAATATCTTATCTTTTTCCACTTTAAAAAGCTGAAGTGAAGTCATAAAGTGACCAAAAGAGAAAATACAAAATGGGCAGTAAAGAAAATTAGAAACTGGAAGAAAAGCATGACTTACCAAGCTTTCCTCCTGTTCTTAAGCAAGTGCAAATAAATTTTATATTTTCCATCAATGTACATTATCCTGCTACTTAACCTTGACAGTTGTCAGATTTTTTTTATAGAATTCGACATGGCTTAAACAGGGACCATGAAGAGGACCATAAAACGACTTTTGAAAAATTTTAACATTACCGTTCCCTGAACATACAAGCAGGATAACAGGAGACTTTATTTGTTCAAGTACTAATAAACCTGAAATTTATGTGCAACTGCATGTCTGTTATTTGTACAAAAGTTTGTTGACTGCAGGTTAAAAACATAAGGCACACAAACCAAATCAATACCAAATAACATAAATTACATTATACACCTTTATGTCTATTTTTTATTTTTTTGTTCTTTTAAGGAATTTTTGGTGTGGATAGCAAATCTTTAATAGTATGTTCAAATTTATTCATAACTTTTCTAGAATTGAAATGATTTAGAGATTGACATATTGTAACAACACCTGTCTATTGCTGAAGACTGTATATCATCCTCTAGCTGTCTTTTAAATTTTGTGTCGTTGAGTTTGCTGTTTAATTGATGTATATCTTTACCTCGTCTTCGTAGACAGGAATAATAAAAATAGATTCTTACATTGTTACCAGTGGATTATCGGATTTATCCAATCGAGATAGTTAAATTATCAATTTTAAAGTCCGAGCCTGGGCGAGGACTTTAAAATTTATAATTTAACTATCAAGATTGGATAAATCCGATAATCCACGAGTAACTATGTAAGAATCTGTTTCTCTAATGATTAAAAAATAAATTTTCATTTTTTGTTAAACGAAAATCCCCTTCGAGTGCCCTCCACATTCCACAAAGTTAACAATTTCATTAACACCTGTTAGCATATTTTGTTTCATCCAGTGAGCTGATAAAGGTTATGACCCTTAAACTCATCCAATCATCTTCTGAGATCACTGGCAACCACACGTTGATTAAATTTTTTATACAATGGGTTCGGAAAGGGTTAAATTGCCATAGAATGAGAGAAACAAAAATATATCATACTATAGTCAAAATGAAAGAAACTTTCATAATGCCATTAAGTCACAAACAATGTTGTAGACATACTGACAATTTCATGATGAAGTATTGGTAGTTAGCTTATATTGTTAACTGGGATACATCAGCAGTTTTTACAATGAAGCAGGGGTATAATTCTGACACTTACTGAAACAACCATAGAAGAATAGTTGGTATATTGACAGAGAAACATAAATCAATTCCAGATGATATTTAATGTAATAATATGACATTACAGATCAATTTCAAGTTCACATGTGATAACTTTACAATATAAGTATTGTTACATTTTGCATTGATATGGAAATCAAGTAAAAGGGATATCACATTTAATTGTTTTAGTCAGTTGATCTTGTGACCATAGGAAATGATAAAATTGTAATTGTTCTCTTGCTAAAATGAAATATTTAAGACATCATTTTATTATTCTATTAGTTTGAATTACTGATAAAGTTTGAATGATAACTGTTTATGCATGTTTTTCTACAAACAAACTATATATTTGAAGAAAACCTTCATAGTGACAGTTTCGACATTTAGTAAAGTAAATTATAAACTAATAACTATACATTTAAACTAAGCTACCAGCAACTAATCAGTTGATTTTTTTTTACATTTATTTGTTTTGCGTGCTTAATTATGGCACTTTCATAAACGGTGCCAATCAAAACAATATATCAAAATTTATGGTTATAGAAATACTCACTTTTCCCCTTTATTTTCTTGTCCAAAGCTTGCATCAAATTTTTCTTCATCTCCTCATCATTTTTTTCTGTATCCATTGAACTGACCAAATCCCGGATGCTTGGACTTTCAGATCCACTATTTATTTCTTTTTTTGTCTTTTCAACACTGAAGGTTGACCTTCTAGATGATGGTCTTGGTGAGGGCTCATTAGAAATTGTGGATTTCTCAAAAGATGTCCTTGTTCTTTTAGCTGGTCTTTCTTCCACCTGTTGTGTCTGAAAAAATATCAAAATTAAATATTTCATTACAAATTTCTCATTTCTTTTTGTAGCATTGCATAACCTAACTGGAATCCACTTGTATTTAATGCTTTGAACAAAGTGAAGTAGTCAGCAGGGAACCAGTTTGTGCATAACAATGTATAAAGAACAAAGTGTAATAGGTTATTCGTTCATATTTGTTGTTTCAAACTGTTGCATGTGTTTTGTTTTTGCTAAAGGTCCTTTCAATATTTCTTTTTCTAGTGTATGACAACTACAGCTTTTCCAATTGGATTCTTTTTTTGTGATTTTGGCTTGTTTCAACACTCTATTAGTGTTCTAGAATCATTTACAAGCATTTTCAACTTCTATTTTATGAAAAACAGGTAATTTACATGAAAATACCCTATTAAAGAGGACGTGCAGACAATGCACCTGGTAGTATGGATTATAAATGGATGATTACGGTAGTTTTTGTCTGTCAGAAACCACAATACTCTGAGACCTTTTGACAGAAATATTTTATACTTGAATCTGACATTTGAAGATAATCTTTTACACTTGAATTATTTGACAGAAAGCGTTCCTTATGGATTATTTGATAGAAATTTTTCATGCTTGAATTATTGACAGAAAACTTCATACTTGGTTTATATGACAGAAAGCTTTTTATATTTGTGACAATTTGACAGGAAACTTTCATACTTGGATTATTTGACATGATATTCTCTTACCCATACTATACCATCATTTTGATTTAACAATTTTTAGAGGAGTTATGCAATAATTACCATTTTGATACTATTGTAACACAATGACACCTTATAAATGCAACTCCATGGAACTGTTTGGCAGAACAATGTATTTCAAACTTGGTAAGATTGTTTGTCATCATTAGTAGTTGATGTGTTGCCATACTATACTGTGGTCTTGATTTAACATTTTTTACTACTCTTAAATTGCTGGACAGAAAGCTTTTATACTTGATAGGATTATTTGCCATCAGACCATACTATATTGTCATTTTATTTAACAATTTTTTATGGATTTTTTACCCTTTTTGGACTTTTAAAAACACTATATGCAACTCCTCTGAGACCATTTGCTAGAAAGCTTTTATACTTTGTATGATTGTTTTTCATAATTTAGAAATGCAACAGCCAATTTTCCATCAGAAGAAATGACAAAAATCATATGACTTGTACGAAGCTCAAAGCTTAAGACTTGGATTTCTGACATGAAAACGTCAATCAGATTTTCCTCAAGTATCAACTGTACTTTAAACACCATTCACTTAAACATATTAAATCATAAAAATAAAAAGCCCTTGGTACCTTTGATATCTTTCTCTTTTGTGCAGATTTTGCAGAAGCACTCTGTGGTGTACCAATAAAACTTTTAGCTCTCACAGCATGTGGGGTAATTTTTCTATTATTTATTGATGTTTGTAGGCGTGGTGTTCCAAATTTCGGTTGAACTTTTGCAGGAGTGGTCTTGGCACTTATAACTTTGGAAGTAAATGGACTTGATGTTCCTATTTTTCCTGATTTGGTAGTTGCTGGTGTTCTGATTTCTGGTTTAACTGAACTCTTGGACTTTGAAGTTGATGTTTCATTTTTAACAATCTTTTTGTCTTTCTGTGAAAAAACAAAACAAAACTATTTCTAGTGCTAAAATATTTCCCAAAACCATATAAATCTATTATCTATCTGACATAAAACTGCAGCCTCCTGCTCAGCTATTTAGACAATCTAAATAACAGGTTTGTGATATTTCCTATGTTACTATGTTAAGTAGGGTTTCATTAGGATATTTTAAGGGAGAGTCTTGGGATGGTGAGTCCCACTTGATTCTGATGAGTCATTAAATTCAAAATACAATGTAGTTCCGATTCAAAGCATCTTATTTCAATATTTGGCTAAGTCGACTTCCTCCAATAAAATGATCTTTTATAACACTGGATTATAATTAGTCAAATAAATATATAAAAATAAGATGATGTGGTATGATTGCCAATGAGACAACTCTTCACAAGAGACCAAATGACATAGAAAATTTAACAACTATAGGTCACTGTATGGCCTTCAACAATTAGCAAAACCCATACCGTATAGTCAGCTAGCATATATTCATGAATACAAAACAACTCAGTACTCTTCTTTTTCCAAACACAAACAGTATGTTATTTTCTATCATTGTTGAAGGCCGTATCCCATAGTTGCGTTCATCCTTGCCCTTATGTTTACATGGCAAACAACTCATATCATTTCTCATTACAGGTACCTGTATATATAATAGTGTCCTTCAGTATCAAATCCCAAAGTTTTATCATGATCAAGATGAAAAATACTCATAATTCAAACAATTGAAAAGAACAAGTAATGGAGTTTTTTAATAAATTAAATATATTGCAATTTGTTTAAAATTACCCTCATATTTCATTTCGGGTTCAACATTTTCAGACAACCATGCGTCACATCAATTACATAATTATTTCATTTAATATTATATAACAATTAATATCTTTTTCAATTGCTTTCCCATTACATGGGAAACCATTATTGCATATTTTAATGTTGTAGTTTTTTTAAGTTTTATGTGGGCTATTATTGGGGAAAAGGTTAATATTTTAATTTCATCAAACCTTGCTTTCCTGTTCTTTTTTCTTTAATGTTCTTTTTGACTTTGCTTTCCTCTTTCCTTTAATGGCTGGCTTTTCTTCTAATAGTTCTATTTTCTCTTCGTTCTTTGGAGAAGTCTGCACCAGAAAATAGAATCCATCATTACTTCTTTTTAACAGTATGAGATAAAAATTTGTTATGATTTCTAGCACCAGAAAAAAATCTTTTATATTCAATATAAATTTCCAAAAGCAAAAGAGTCAAAATATTTTTAATTATTCTGAAAGACAATCAACAAATCTTGCTTCAGAATAAAATCTTAAATATATCATGTTAATGCATAGATGGTTTAGTATTCTTTTAATTTCAATATCCAGTACAAATTGTTCCAAACCTACATTGCATTATTTAAGCATGATAAGGTGGGTCATCGGTATATATTTTCTCAGATAGAATTTTTTATACTTTGATTTTAAAATCAAGATTTTACTATATGCTTTTTTTCAAAAATATAATAAAAAGAAGGGGTCACCATGCTATTTTTCAAGCTACAAGTCGTGCAAAATTGCCCAAATTTGCATAGATTGTTCATGAAAAAACACATTTTTGTGAATAAAAAGAAATCAATGGGATAGAATTTTGAAATAAAATATGAGAAAATAGGTTTTATAATATGCTTTGTCACTGAACATGTTTTCTTGCTACAAGTAAAAATTTCACTATCATTGCAGTATAAAATTTTTACTATAAGAGTTATCTCCCCTTAAATGGCTAAGTTGAAAAATTGATTTTAAAAATTGTTCTTTTTCGATAATACTGCTATTGTACAATCCAAGATGGTGGTATAAAATTGTTCATTTTTTGTCAATAAAAGATGACAAATTTACAATTTGGCATGTACACAATGATATACATAAATTCAATCAAGTTTTGAAATGAAACGATACTGTCAACATGTTATTTTATTTTTCTTTAAGGCCAACTAAAATGAATTTATAGTAGATTGTAGAAAAAATTGGGGTGGGTTAGAGGATTTAATTTTTTAATTTTTATTTCCTTTGAAACCATTTTGTACTTTTTATATCAAGAACTCTGCATACTTTTTTCAACTCTTTCCAAATTATTTCAGATTGGCTACCACCATTCTAATTGCTTTTGAAACCAATTTTTTAGTCAGTAGCAAAAATGTGGACGAATGCTCTCTTCTAGACTGCTTGCATCAATTTTCATCCCTTTCTGAGCTATGTTTGTCATCTACATAAATGAAGCTGTGTTTCAGAAACACCATTGGCCCTGCCAGCTAATTTGCAGTGATAACCATACACCACAGATTGATAAACCCCATACATGTCACTATGATATCCAAAGAATAAGAATCACAACATACATTGGTGTGAAAAACAAGTATATTGAGTACAGAGGAAACTTGATGAAAAACCAAATGTGTTGGAAATATATTGGGTTGATGCTTTGAAGATTCTTATTCAAGATGCATAAACCATGTCAACTGCCTACAAACTGAACCAAAAGAAATTGTTTTATGACTTTATTGAGTGGCTTGGATTAGAGGGTCTTGGGTTTTTGTTAACCTATAAAGATAATTTGGAAGTTAATATAGTTATAAGTTGGCTGACCTTTTGAACTCAAATTTCTTACGATCCAAAAACAGTGTCATGCATGGCACAAGTTTGTAATTAGATCAACTTCCAGTGTCATCACAAGTTTGTAATTAGATCAACTTCCAGTGTCATGCATGGCACAAGTTTGTAATTAGATCAACTTCCAGTGTCATCACAAGTTTGTAATTAGATCAACTTCCAGTGTCATGCATGGCACAAGTTTGTATTTAGATCAACTTCCAGTGTCATGCATGGCACAAGTTTGTATTTAGATCAACTTCCAATTGATAATTTTCTTTACTCCAGCCATGTTTTTTATACCAATTTGTGCCATGATTCTTGTGCTTTGGTATATCATTCATGGGGGTTTATGGTAAAAATTTTCCAGACATAACTTCATTATTTGGTATAAATATTTTCTGATCACTGAAATTTGTGTTATTTGTCACTGCTAATTACTCATAACCCGATTATTTCAGGCCCTTCCCGTAATCAATCTCTCCTACTTGCAATGTAACTTAACCATCTTAGATCAACTAATTCATTCTGGTTAAACTAATCAGAGAAATAAGAAAACTGTATCAGCCCAGTTGACTGTAACGGAAATGAACAAAATCATGAAATTTAAAAAAAAAATCCATGCAGGACCATTTCAGACATGGCAGAGGGGCAAGATGGATGAAAATCTACCAATTAATTTTAATTGGCTTTATAAACATGTATCAGAGATTTATAATTCATAAAGCCAATTTGGTTCCCATTAACACTTTTACAGTAAATTCTAGTCAAAAAATAATAAAAGTATAAAAAAATGTACATGTACCAAATTTTAAGCCTAATTCTTTCTAAATAAAAAAACATGTGTTGGTTATTTTTGTTTTTGAGTTGCTGTCTCATTGATGTATTCCCCTCATCTCATAAATGTAAATAATATGGTCACCCCTGGTTTATTTGTAATTTTAAATGTAAATAATATGGTCACCCCTGTTTTATTTGTAATTTTAAATGTAAATAATATGGTCACCCCTGGTTTATTTGTAATTTTAACGGTAAATAATATGGTCACCCCTGTTTTATTTGTAATTTTAAATGTAAATAATATGGTCACCCCTGGTTTATTTGTAATTTTAAATGTAAATAATATGGTCACCCCTGGTTTATTTGTAATTTTAACGGTAAATAATATGGTCACCCCTGTTTTATTTGTAATTTTAACGGTAAATAATATGGTCACCCCTGTTTTATTTGTAATTTTAACGGTAAATAATATGGTCACCCCTGGTTTATTTGTAATTTTAACGGTAAATAATATGGTCACCCCTGTTTTATTTGTAATTTTAAATGTAAATAATATGGTCACCCCTGTTTTATTTGTAATTTTAAATGTAAATAATATGGTCACCCCTGGTTTATTTGTAATTTTAACGGTAAATAATATGGTCACCCCTGTTTTATTTGTAATTTTAACGGTAAATAATATGGTCACCCCTGGTTTATTTGTAATTTTAAATGTAAATAATATGGTCACCCCTGGTTTATTTGTAATTTTAAATGTAAATAATATGGTCACCCCTGTTTTATTTGTAATTTTAAATGTAAATAATATGGTCACCCCTGGTTTATTTGTAATTTTAACGGTAAATAATATGGTCACCCCTGGTTTATTTGTAATTTTAAATGTAAATAATATGGTCACCCCTGGTTTATTTGTGATTTTAAATGTAAATAATATGGTCACCCCTGTTTTATTTGTAATTTTAAATGTAAATAATATGGTCACCCCTGTTTTATTTGTAATTTTTCATGTTCAACATATATACATGTATCTCAAATTCTCAAAAAATGGCAAAACAGTTGTAAAACTGTATCAACTCCCCTAAAGGTAACAGGTATGTAAATGGGCAATCTTATGAAATTTTGAAAGCAACTAGAGAATTTGGAATAACACCTTTTACACTTTCAAAGATTGAGCAATTAATCATTTTTTTTCTGTATCATCATTCAAGTGTATCTGTAATATCTAAAAACATTGAAAAATTAGATTTGGATGTACAATGCAGTCACAATTTCATGCTTGCTCTTGCCTTTTTTTACAGTTTTTTTTAAAGCTGTATTCAAACTCATATTAATCATTCAAATTTAACAACAAGAGTCCACGCCCTGATATGTCTCGCCTACTATACTGACCATTGATTTTATGTTGATAGTCCTAAATATAAAGTTTTACTACAAGTATCATTAACATTTATGATCCAAGAAAATGAGGTCAAAGTCAGATACATGTAAACCAAGTCAGAAATACATGTACACCTTTAATACATTAATTCCATACACCGAATATAGATAACCTATTGCTTATAAAATAAAAGAAACAGACCAAACCATGGAAATTTTATATTGACCAATGAACCATGAAAATGAGGTCATGGTCAGATGAACCCTGCCAGACAGACATGTATACCTTAAAATCATTCCATGCATCAAATGTAGTTGACCTGTTGCTTATAGTATCTAAGAGACAAAGTTAACCAGGAAAACTGAACATTGACCAATGAACCATGAAAATGAGGTGAAGGTCAGGACTCAGATGATACCTGCCAGACAGACATATACACCTTACAATCATTTCAAACACCAAATATAGTTGACCTATTGCTTAAAGTTTAAGAAAAACAGACCAAAACACAAAAACTTAACATTGAGCAATGAACCATGAAAATGAAGTCAAGGTCAAATAAAACCTGCCCGACTGACATGTACATCGTAAATATTTCCATACACCAAATATAGTTGACCTATTGCATACAGTATTAGAAAAACAGACCAGAACATAAAAACTTAACATTGAGCAATGAACTGTGAAAATGAGGTCAAGGGCAAATAAAACCTGCCAGACTGACATGTACATCGTAAAATATTTTCATACACCAGATATAGTTGACCTATTGCATACAATATTAAAAAAATAGACCAAAACACAAAAACTTAACTTTAACCACTGAACCATGAAAATGAGGTCAAGGTCAGATGACACCTGCCAGTTGGACATGTACACCTTAAAATCATTACATACACCAAATATAGTAGACCTATTGCTTATAGTATCTGAGATATGGACTTGACCACGAAAAATTAACCTTGGTCACTGATCCATGAAATGAGGTCAAGGTCAAGTGAAAACTGTCTGACAGACATGAGGACCTTGCAAGGTACGCACATACCAAATATAGTTATCCTATTACTCATTATAAGAGAGAAATTAACATTACAAAAAATATGAAATTTTTTTGCAAGTAGTCACTGAACCATGAAAATGAGGTCAAGGACAATGGAAATATAACAGACGGAAAGTTCATATCATAAGGCATTTATATATACAAAGTATGAAGCATCCAGGTCTTCTATCTTCTGAAATATTATGCTTTTAAGAAGTTTGTTAACGCCGCCACTGGATCATTATCCCTATGTCAAGCTTTCTCTGACAGAAGTCGCAGGCTCAACAAAAATGATGAATATGTTTTATTCAACTGAAAGGCTATTTTTTTTTTTATTATAGATAACCTGTACATATATATCATAATTCAATATAATATATATATTTTTTTTTTTACCTAACTTTTTTTTAATTTTATCCAACACTTTAGGAAATGTACTGCTATTGAATTCTACTTCATTTACTCTATTTTGCAGACAGCTTTTCCCAATGATCTTAACATCAGGGCTCACGCTACCAGGCGACTAGGGCGAAGAAGTCGCTTTCCGTCCGTCACTTCGCTTTGCCCGACCTCAAAAGCGAAAACAAGTCGCCCTGTTGTTTACGATACTCGCTTTCAGTCGCTTTCGTCATCGGACATTTTCAATGTTTACTAAGTTGATAAAACATCAATTTTTTATTGATTATTAAAGAAATTCAGACATAAACGATTCATTTTCTTAAGAAAAGAGGTTTAAGCATTGACTTTACAGTGTGTAGCAGGTTATTTAATAAAAAGACAACTTTTTATCACTGCATGCACTTCCGGTACTTTTTACTCAGAGAGCGTACATCAATCTAACTTTCGGCGGCAAAATAAGTTTGTTACTTCATTTGAAAGTGATAAAAGTTGCCTCCAGTGAATGTTTAATCCATTTATTGCATTAAAAACGTCATATTCCTTTCCAAATAGCTTGTCAAACATCGTTTATTTTGTAATTTTCTTCGTCCGCCATTAATAGTTTTCTAACTACGGATCGGTACCGGACCAACTATGACCGAAATCCGTATTTTACAACAATAACTACGGACGCTTGAATGCTGGGAACAGTATATCTAACGGGAAATGAATCTCATAGGCTTTTCAGTATAAAATAGATAAAATCTCGGACTCCACGAGACTTCGCGAAATTTATGGATTTTGGTGGCGTCTGACTAAAAGACTATCTGAACTGCTCAATAAATTAACCATACAATTCTAATCGTAAATAAATACAAGTTTAATCATAAAGTAGATACATTTTGTCATATAACATGACCATAATAAGTGTAATTTATTTGATGTGAAGTGTTTAATAATGTTTTTGAATTTGGGAAGGTAATCGGCGCCATTTTTTTATTACCATGTTTTCTGTACCATTCTGTGATAAAATGAATGCGATTCTAACAAATTTGAAGTGACAGAATACAAGTTTGATACACTGGCATCACTGTTAAACTAGTTTAAATGTCATTTTATTGATATTATCAGAAATTATTAGGATAATAGCGAGTACGTTTTTAACACATGTCCGTTTCCGTATCGTATCTTTATTACCTATGACCCGACGATAAAATCGGCTACAATTAGGTAGTGTCAAGTCCCGTCAATATATATGTTCCTGCTTGAATGGAAAAGCTGACAGAAGAATATATAATTCCACATAATTTATATGGATTGTTTCAAAATATTGATTAAAGTTGCTTAACTACTAATATCAATATATTATGGCCCAGCTTAACTTTGTATGTCTTTTGATGAGAAACACTGAATTTCATAACATGATAAACAAGACAGTTTTAATTGAATTGTTATTCATATATTATAATTTCTTTACCTTTTGACATTAAAAAATTCTTTTAGTGCTAGATATTTAGTTGGTAGTTTCTCACAAGAACCTAAACTTAAACAACTTTGAATTTGAACTGTTAATTTAATTGTATACTGAGATATGAATTGAACAATATAAAAGAACATTTTTACATATGACCCTTTATACTATAGTAAAATCAAAACATTGTAGCGCAGCAAAGAGCACTTCTCTTTCAAATCTCACCACTTCTCCCTATCAGTTTCAAAAGAGAAGTCACTTCTCCTATGATTCTGAAGTAGTGTGAGCCCTGTAACATGACATGCTACATTAGAAATTCGGCAATCACACTGCGCAAGGAAAAAACCATAATGGTAGAAAAAGTAAACAAACATGCAAGGTAGATAGTATTATCTATTCTGTAAGAAAATTTTAAATATCTGGTACACCAACATGACCAAATCATTTAACAACTGTTATGACAAAAGTTAATTAACAAATAGGAACCCATGGAAAATTTTAAATAAAACATCACCCTATTATCTCACTTGTTACACACGTGCACAACATCTTTGATTTTGTATTTACTGTTCATTAAGGTCATGATCAGTATTCTTTTGCAACAACACCCAAAAGTTAATTAACAGCCAAAGTTTTCAATCAACAACCATCAAATGCAATATTTTTTGTTAATTATATGTCATGGATTGCGTAATAAATGTAAAAACTGTGGACAGAAGACTTAGTTTAGTATAGATGCAGGCATTTTTACAATAATTACCTACATATCTAAATTACCAAGAACTCATTTCATATGACTTTCAACTATATATATATCCAAAAAATGAATTTGGTGATCCCCTTAAAATTTTATATCAATGAAAGGAAAATTTCAGTCGCAAAACCACATATTTTTAGAAGAAAATTCATATGACAGGACTTAGAGAAATAATCATTTAAAATCAAAATTGCTGATCTTTTTAACTATATGTCTGTATACTCTATAAATTTGTGCTTTTATTTTTGTATATATTTAATTTTGCCATATATAAAGGTTTAAAGTTAAAATGTACATATATATATCATTTTTTTGCAGTTCATGTGCAGTTCCTCATGCTCTAGTTTCAAGCAAAATTTCATACAATTCTGTGAGATGGCCCACTTTAGGGTCTTAATATAAGTAAAATTTGTATGGGGTTCTGTGGTACCCTGTGTATTGCCTGCGATTGCTGCTGTCAGTGTAAAAGTGTAATGTTGACTTAAAAAGTGAGTTCATTTATTAGTAAAATACAGAATTTAAAAAAATATTCAAACTCTTTCTTTATATGCTATTTCATGGTCTTGGAGATTAGCTTCTGTCCAAGTTTCATAACAATCCATGAAGGTTTACAAATTTATCATGTCAAAAAATTTTAATCCCAGATTGCCTGTAACTGTTAACTGTAAAAAAAACTAAGTCCATCTACAATTTATTAGAAAAGTAATTGATGTGTAACAAACTTTAACCCCAGGCTGTATCTACTAATTAAATGTAAAAAAACTAAGTCCATTTACCAGTAAAATACGGGAAAATGAAAACAAATATTTTCAAAATTTTGCTCTGGTTACTATATTTTGGTCATAACTAAGCTTCTGTCCAAATTTCCTAAAATTTCATGTTGAAAGCTCGACAATAATACATCATACCTGGAACAAGTTTGTGTCGCATTGTACATTGGAATTAAAGAATCCTTTACTTAATTTTAATTTGATACATTTATAAATGTTCATTTTGTAATTTTATGTTTAAGGATGTTCGCTTGTCATGTTTTGGGATTTTTGTCAGATTTTCAGAATCCTCTGGTTTTATCCATTTGAATGCCTTAACAATTTTTGCCCATTGACCCCCATTTTTCTTTTTATAAATCTTTTACATGTATAATTATAAGCCATCTGTAAAAGTCTTATAAAATCTTTGTTATTTTTTAATAGTTTTTGAGAACTTAAAACTTGTCAATGATAAAGCTATGAAAAATCAAGAGAGAACATTTTCCCACCAAAATTTCAATGGCTAATATCTCGAAAACAAGCACATTGACCTATATATTTTTTTGCTTTTTTGGTTCCTTTATTAATCCCCTATCAATATATACTAGTGTTATGAAAAGCTTGTTATTTTGAAACTGAGTAGCGAACCTCCTTAAGTCCTATTGTTTCTTTTTCTATAATATACTTTCAAATCTGTGTATATATATATATATATATATCTATATAATATAATCATCTTTCCTTACAGTGATTGCTATTTCCTCTTCTGTTTTTTCCATCATCTGTTCTCCTTTAGAAATTGGTGTTGCCGAGCTGTTTTCTTTGTTTTCTTGTTGGTAATACTCTATCAGAGCAGTTTTTAATCTTGCAAACTAAAATGAATCAAATAAGGATGATGAAAAAGTTTTTTAAACACTAGGAAAATATCCCTCAATTGAGGATACATGTAGTTACTCATTTGGGGCACTATTACCAATTTAGCATGGTTAATATAATGATCATCAATTAACTGCAAAGTTAAAAATTGCACTTTCAAGTAACTGGAGAGAAACAGAAATTTTGTTAAGGAAGATAAATTTTTAAAGCCCAGTTTAACTTATAACATATTATAAAGCCAGATCAGGCTATGTTCTCTCAAAATAGATAACCATAACCCATCTATGGTCAGTATAAGTCAGGCACTTGGGGCATAGATTCACCTTTTTTTCTTTTCCATATTTTTTTTATGTTAAATCTTTGTAGCAAATTTTCATTACATTTAAACTTATTTTCAATTATCTAATGTGTTTTTGCTCTTTTTCATACAATATTACAATAAAAACGGTAGTTTATATGTGCTGCCCTTATTTTCCACACCTGGCACAAGGCAGGAATGAGTGAAAATTTAAATATCATTTATCTGCTGAGCCTGTGCAGACCCTAGGCACATATCAAATTATGTACATGTACCCATATTTCCAATACATTCTAATTCATACAAGTTACGACACGCATCTACTCAAAAAAGGCTTACCGTTTCTTTTTGTAGGTGGTTTGTATCACGCCTTTGTAGCCAAATTTTGACAAGACAATTAATGATGAATGAATCAGTTGGCAAATGCACATGCTGAAGACTCTATATGCAATGCATGTAATCTTCAAGTACCATAAGTTTTGAAAAGGTTTTCCATATCTATTTTCAATTTTGGCACCTTTCAACATTGGGAAACCTTTCTTGAACTTCATCCATTGCATTTGGAGCCTACAGTGCATGCATTTGACATCTTCTGTTATCAGTAATTGGTTAGAGGAAATTTAAGCTTCTGAGTAAAGAAAATAAAATAATTCTCAAAAGAGAACAGCCACCAACAGAAATGACAAAAGTAAATATATTTATATCGGGACAAAGTCACCAATTACAGGAAGAAAATCAATAAAACGAAAAAACTATATAAAAATTAATATACCTATGGACTTTTTTTCTTAAAAGTTGTGCTTACATACATGTATTACCCTGTTCCTGTTCTGTTGGGGCGTTGTCATGCTGTAACTTGTAAATCATATGATTTTTCGGAAAATTTGTATTTCTGATTACCCAAAAGAATAATGGCAATGATAGAGCAATTTTTTTCTGTTTAGTCTGTGTAAATAATATGACCTGAGTGCTTATTCAAAATACGATTTTCAAGATAGCAAACAAAATTTTGTATCCTTATCTGATGCATAAAGAATTATGATAAGCCTATGTAGTATTTTCGTTGTTTAAGGAATAAATTATTACACTTTAAATCAAATAATACTTTATGAAAAAGAATCTTTAACTGAAGAAGATAGTGTTTCTTTGTTTACATTGAAAATGACTTCATAGATAAAATTCCTAACAGGACCAACATTAGACACATTTATGTAATTCAGTTACTTTTTCAACAGAAATTATGTTGGGAATAATTTATTTTGAAATTTGCTAAAGAGGTATTTATTGTCAAGCCCTCAGTCATGAAGCCAATGATGAACGGTATCTCAAAAGTTATGGTTAGTTTTTAAATTTAAGTGATTTTCAGAATCCTTTATAGCTATAAAACCAGGTTTAATCCACCATTTTCTACATGTATAAAGGAAATGCCTGTACCAAGTCAGGAATATGACAGTTGTTTTCAATTCGTTTCATGTGTTTTAGCTTTTGATTTAGCCATTTGATAAGGGACTTTTCATTTTGAATTTTCCTTGGAGTTATTATTTTAGTAATTTTTTCTGTACTATATTTTTAATCTAACTTTATTATTTCAGAAGATATAGTTATTACTACTATGTACAGTAAGGGGACTTACTTAAATGAGTGATTTTCTAAATCACTGATTCAAGTAACATTATGTCCATAAAGGTTGGAAGTAAGAGTTGTCTTTCTTTAATAATCACCTATTTAAGTAGTACAAATAAATCACTAGACTAAGTGATTTAATTTTATTGTAGCTTTAAATATAGAATACTAATGATCCAGGGACTAATTATGTTGCTAAAATTATCAGAACCAACATCTGTGTTGATAGGATGACCGGGTCATGTCAGGTGATGACCTTGTACTAAATCTAGGATAATGACATAAAAATCACTTGTTTAAGTATCATACCTCAATTTCCTTCCAAAAAAATCACTTCTTTAAGTATCATTATTTTAATAATCCCCACTAATTTCAACACCCCCCCGAACAGTGAAATTTTGATCGTGAACAGTAGAATTTTATTACATAATCTATAAGATGAAACCTTGAACTTTACAGGAAAAATACTCCCACTGCTGGGAAAAATCTGTTAAGAAAGTATCAGTTCATTATGTAAAGCCATTTTTATAGCATTTTTTCAACTAAAATAGAATTTGCAGCTAAATGACTGCATCAAAGGCATAAACCTTGCTGCTTAAAAGAAGCAAAATTTTCATTTTTTTCAATTTTACTAATGAAACGATATTATCTAAACCTATGTGTTTAAAATTTTGGTAAAACTACAAAATCACAATTTGAGACAAAACTTTAAATTTGCTACTTAAATACGTGATTTAAAAATCACTTATTTCAATAAGTCCCCTGACTGATGTTTTGTTGCATGGTTAAACTATACTGAGTGTAAATTTCAGGTTAGCTCAGGTGTGACTTTATCAGGTGTTTCAATTAGGTTTTATTGGTATTGATTAGTTCTCAATTCTTTGGTGGGAAGTTTATATTCTAGATGGTCACTTTGTGATGATGGACACCATTTTCTAGTCTTAGTAAATTGTATAATTATATTCTGTTTTGGAGTTTGGTTTTCATGTTTGTAAGGTCAGTTATTCTGCTTATACTAATATATTAATTATCTATACCTATAACTAGATTTATGCATAATTTATGAATGTTATGAATGAATACATGTTTGAATGATGTGTAGATGTGATATGTAAGTGTAATAATAGAAAACATAAAGAACTTAAAATCTCTTTAATAATTGTGCTTTTATGGTTAAATACAATAAATTATATAAAACAGCTAAATTTCAGTAAATTGATTAAACTATTGAATCTTATAGAATGAATGTTTTATAATAATTTCAGATACTCAATAAGGTCATAAATTGATAAAGACATCAAGTATCTTATTTTGATATGAATGTGTAGTAGCGCTATATATTTTGAATAGGTTAGTTATGATTTTAATATTTGTACTGCAGGTATTCACCATATTGATGATGCAGCATGCATGTTGGCATCAACCTGATGTGATTTGTTATTACTGTATCGTATTTCAAGCCTTCACAAATACCTGTGAGGTAGGTTTTGTTACATGTTGAATCTATGTGCGTTTTGCTTATTGTAATGTCTGCTTTAGAAAGTGCTTAATGTTTTGTTTGCATGTATATGCTTGCTTTGCATGTATATGTTATTTTTAAATATATATGCTTTTTTAAATTTTGTTTTTAACAGTTTATTACACGACTGTTATAATGTATTACTAATGCACAGGCATATGTTTCTGATGGAAAATTGTTCAATTATTTGAAATTTAAACAAAATTTTGGCAATGAAAATTATCTCTCTTTGGTTAGAATGATAAGCTATTTGTAAATTACGGTATATCTGCTCATAAGCTTCAAATTGAATTTGGCCGTTTTTCAAATATTCCATGAAATGAAAGAATTTGCAAAAAATGCTCCTCTGGCTGTGTTGAAGATGAATTCCATTTGTGAAAAATTTAACTCTGATAGAGATGCTCTCTGACTTTGTTTGCCATAAAATTCCAAACTTTTCTTTACTGGACACTCAGCAAAAATTCATATATTTATTAACCTGTGAAGACAATCAGATCCTTAATGCTGTTGGCAATTATTCAAGTCAAAATGAGTTAGATGTATTTATTTCTCATATAAATATATTATATAGGCTTTTTTACAGTCTAATTGTATTGTAATCGTGTATTTAAATTATATATATCTATGCCCCTTGTGGGCCCTTAAATAAGAAATAATTCTTTTATGCCATGCTTTATGCTCACTTCAACATGGGTAGGCATTATATTTGTCAATATCTTTATACCGAGTGTTAGCGAGGTGTAAAATATTGACAAATATAATGCCTACCCATGTTAAAATTAGCATAAAGCATGGCATGATAGAATTATTTCGATTCTGATAGGAATATTTAGAGCTTTTGTACTTCAAAGCGGACCTATAGTACACATTCAAAAGGCAGTCATTTTGATTTGATGAACCAAAAATATTATAGAAAATCAACAGTTGAAAGATAAAAACATTAACATATATACGTAAACTTACTTTTAGAATGATTTTATTTAATTTCCTAGCGAGCAACACCAACAAAACTGTCCATTTCGACCTCTGGCGTTGTTCAAAATACGACTGACGTTGCAATATCAATTGTGACATCAATCAGGTGCAGCCCATGTTTTATTGTAATTAGAACATGGCTTTGTTTCCAAAGCGAAAGAAGGACATCATATTAGAATTGGTAACAAAATATATCTTATCTTATCTATGCAATATGATTAGATCTTGGTTTTTAGTTATATTCATAAAACAATAGAATTGGAGATCACTATTTCTGAACTTAATGAAAATATATATTATTCTTTTATTATTGAAATGTTTGGAAAAGTCAACAGTTTCCTTGTTCATAATTGTTAACATAATGTTTTATAGCTATATAGTTATTTACATGTAATTATGAATTTTTTGTTTTTCACTTCCATGCATGTATACTTTCACTTTCTATTTTAATAAACTCACAATGGTTACATTGTGATGTAATTTATGCATACCAGATTTTGTACTTCAGATGCAATTTTCTGTATTATTTTTATCCTGATGACGGTGCCCTAGGCACCGAAACATGTCGATCAATAAATTTTCTGCAGCAGTCCCTAAAGTGTTGTTGTTATAAGACTTTCTACATTTTATGTGCTTTATCATAACATGCATAACGACCCTGCATACCTGAGGTATCCACTTCAGGGTTCTACCGTACTACAGATTCACCAGGCGTTGGTTCACTTTCAAATTTGTTAAGTTATTTGATTAGATAACATTCATTAATATAATGTATTGTTATTAGAGGGTAATATTTTGGATTAAGATATAAATACTACGAATAAGAATCGGTAACCCTGAGATTGTTTTGTGTGTATTTATTGCCTCGAAACAAGATTACAGTACATGTACGATATTTAACTTTTTGCTCTTTCTGATCTTGTGGAAAATAAAAGTGGCAGCACACTAAAACTTCTGGCATACTGCTATTGTAATCTATGTACAATCAATTGTGCACTGCTAATGTATCTTATATTTGTTATGCTATTCATTCCGCCGTGTATTTATTCAGGGTAACTGTTTTTAACTAGAGAATATTGGATGTAAATAGTGTGAAAGCGTCGATCTTGATATTGTTGTTTTGTTTATATTAGACCGGTTTATTGTTTACATAAATAAATGGGTTCAAATTAAAATGATTTTCAAGGAACCAGTTTAATTAATCTGAGTCAATCTAGTAATTATAAATAATATTGATGATGATGAGGAGGATGTTTTTATAACTCAAAATAATTTATCAATGATCAGGACATTGAACTTGATATAAACCAAATAATTTTAAAGAGCAGATTTGTTATTACATAAAGTTTCAATTATAGAAGTCGACCGAAAAGCAAATACACAGAAAAACTTTGACAATCCAATAAATATAAATATTACAATTAGTGACAATTTAAAAGCATATGATTTTAAAGATTTGCATAGAAAAATTATTTAAGTCTTATTCGTTAATAATCATTATTGTGTTATCGTGTGTTGAAAATGAGTACTAATCACTTCATCAATGTATGGAGCTAAAGCACTAGTGTGATTAATCCCAGTATAAAATAACTAGTGCAATCATTCCGGTACAAAAACACTAGTGTGAACATTCCTTGGATGAAAACTCTCCACTTTTTTACATAAATCAACTATGTAAGTTTCAAATACACTAAAAACTATTAAGCCACACTTTATATATATTTCCCCTTCAAAAAACTTTTTTAGAACCTTATAATGACTGATGGATGTTTTACACTGGACCCAGATAGAAAAACCTAATGAATTTTTGTTGGTGGATAAAAATCACTGGGGATTTTCTTCCTCCGGATAAAGTACACTGGCGGAATCAAACCACTGTTACACTATCATGGCTATAAAGTATCCTTGTCTCGTGGGTTTTTGTGCTATTAAGAATGCATTGTGACCTCACAATTTCCATTGAAAAAGTATGCATAGTACGAATTCATATTACGTACGAAAACATATGATCTGACCATATATAATCATTGTGAAATTGTTATATTGAGTACATGTATCACCGAAAAACGGTACTCGAATGACCGAATAACACCGTTATTATCCGAATAACACTTGTAATGACCGAATAACACTTGAAATTTTAATATTAGCACATATTGGTGACTTTTAAACATTGATTATCAAATAGTATTATGTTATCGATGTATTTTATTGCTTAAAAATGATTTATAGGAAGCAGGTAAGTTCATAAAAATTTTAAAATTTAGTGTATACATCCAATATGGTGACCACGGAAATCACAATGAAATTACTCCAATCACCTATTAGTTTTCTTAACGCCATGAATTAATTCAGAATTTTCACATATAATTTACAATAAATTTAAAATGATTTTCAGAAATTAAGGAAAAAATATGAACTTATCTATGTTCATCCATTTTAATACATTAAGTAAGTTTAATAATGAAATATTTGGTGCCAATTAGATAATTTAATTGTGATAATGCCAAGTTCCCAATAATCAAATTATTTACTACCTTACAATCGATTACATAATTAATCATTAAATGATAATGAAATTATATTTCGGTATGGACACTCTGCATTAAACAGGATTGTGACTATCTTGGTATAACAAGGCTGCATTACCAAAACCAATAATAATAATAATAAAAAAAAAACACAAATAAATATTTATAACTATATACAATATATGTACATCCTAACTATATCTTCCGTAAAAGGGTAATAAGCTTCATTGTTTCACAAAGAATATTATTTAAAATATTTTTTTCTTCAGAAAATAAAAATAAAAAAAAAGTATTTAAACTTATTTGATATGAGTTTTTTCCTGTTTAATGAAATCGTTTTTTGGCACATTTTATTGTAAAAGAAAAAAATGTATGAACTTCTGCCTAATTTATGTACCTTGTTTCTGATTATGATAGAAATAATAAAGGAATTAATAAACCATATTGAGTTTTTCAGAATTAAAATCCATGTAACCATGTCTTTTCAGACTGGTTAAGTTATATTTTATATTTGTAATATTATTATAAAAAAATACTCTCCCTTTTAAATTTCACACATCCCTAAATGTAGTGTATTAAAGTATTATCAGTTTCACCCAAAAAGTATTCATTTTAATAACATAATCTTAGCAGTTAATCAAAATGAAAATCATATGATCTGACCATATATAATCATTGTGAAATTGTTATATTGAGTACATGTATATGGTCCATGATTGGTCAATAACAATCTTGAATCTTAAAATATCGTATGGATAAGAAAGTAAAATGTTATGGCGAATATTTTACATTTAAACTCCGATTTGTAAAAGACATATATACACAGAGATTGGCAACTCCGTGAAATCCCGTTAAAAACGCGCCGGAATAAGATAAACACCGAAAAAATCATTTTAAGTTATAAAAACACTTATAATATAATATTATTTAATAATCAATGTTTAAAAGTTAGAATAGGTTATTCGGTCATTACAAGTGTTCTATGACTTTACGCGCCTCTGATAAGCACAGGACCAAAGAGTTACGGTTCCGCATCTAGATTTCCACATTTTTTACCTTCATGTTAGCCTTAATGCCAACTTGTTTAGCAAGTTTTTGCATTTCATTGTACTTCATATTTGGCACGTCCATTGCTTTTCTTGAGCCTGAAGAAATCGGGCAAACCAAAACAAAAATTCGAAATGCGTGTCCTAAATTTTGATTGGATAATATTGGGTCAACCAATCACCATTTACCATATAAAGAAAATGTGAAGAACAACAAAGAACCCTCTACATTGTAATTTTTATCCTTCACATAGTAATGTTTGTCCTAAAAATGAGAATAATTGATTTTCTTGATTATTTTTCTTATTTACAATAAATAAATATTTCGTCAAATTTTCTTTAAATCAAACTTTAATATGGTAGGTTTGGTGTTTTGTTTAGATTTGGTGATTTGGATTTTTTTTTCAAGGGAAGTAATTTTAGTAAACAAACAGCACTCAGAAAGTTTTTCTCATTTCATGTTACTCTTTTATGCATTCAGAGTCAAAGTTCATCTAAACACCAGGCTTATAAATTGGTACGCCAGATGTGCGTTTCGTCTGCAAAGCTCAAAAATCTTTATTTTCAATTAACAGATTAAAGGCCCCCGAAAGGACATTTTCTCTATCATCCAAATCAATTTCTGAATTTTAGTCACTTCGGCACGGCACCTAGCCTGGGATCCTGGCTCACTGCTCCACAGTAGACGAAGAATAAGATTGGGTCAGGATGCCAGGCTACACGGCACACGGTAATGTCCGTTCGGCACCTAGTAAAATCGGGACCATGTTAGTTCGGCACCTGATGTAGTAATATGAAAGTAAACTATTTGAAGAGACTTTGTTAAATACATGTATTTTCACTCGAGGTGTCAACGTATATTTCATTATTTGTTCCGCATAACCGAAGTTCCAATGGAAACTTTGTTATAAACAATGCCATAAAATCTGTTCCTATTGAATCCTATATTATACAAATACAATTACAAATATTTTTATTGGCACAAACTCATTAACAATAAATTGTTAAGACCTACTGCATATATAATTATATTAATTGACATGGTAGAATGAAAAGTTACATGATAACATATCATGATAGAATGAAAAGTTACATATTGATGTATCATATTAGTTCACTATTCCTTATATTTATATGCACTGGCTACGATTACCCCCAAAAAGTAACAATAAGAAAAGATTATTGTTACTTCTGAGATTAATTGCAGAAACGTATTCAAACAGCAAGCCAACTGTCAAACTAATTATTTTTATTGTGTTTTCTAACTGCTAAATTACATGTGCTGATTTTTTTAACGCTGTACAAAATGTATCCCTTTAATGATCTCTGAAAGAATTTAAGTTTTGCAAAAATATATATAAAAAAAATTATTCTCCCCATACCTCAAACAAAAAGGTAAAAATAGTTTAAGGTGCTGAATTGGATAACTAAATGCCGAAATTACTTTAAATCGGTGTTGATTTGACTAGGTGCCTAATTGACAAGGTGCTGATTTGACTTGTACCCGAATTTTTCAGGATTTTGAAAATGATTAAAATTAGGACTTTGTAAACAAATACATGAAAAAGCATCGATGAGATAACAACTTTCAACTTTAAACTTTGAACAAGTCATTAAAAAAATGGTTCTCATCTTCTTTCTCACCAGTTGAGCAATGAATACTCTGAACTGCAATGGTACTCCGAACCACGATGGTCATGTTGAAGTGCAATGATTTGAAGTGCGTTTTTGATCACGCTGAAGTGTGATGGTGAGATTGTGACGCTATCTTGTTGATAGCTATGCTGAAGTGCAATGGATTACATAAATCAATGTTCACATGTCAATGTAGAAGTCAATTTGTTTGTTGGAAGTAGCTTTCAGTTGTTTTTTTTTAATTTAAAACATCGAGTATAACACACAATATCACACACCTATACCCCTCCAAAAAAAAAAAATTATCTTCAATTTTGACCCCATTTTAAAGAAAAAAACCTTTACATCCAAAATAAAATTTTACCAACATTTTTGTGTGATTTTTAACTTCAAAATTAAGAAGAAAAAACACACTTTGCATTTATACCCCCATAAAAAAGAAAACATTTTTTGTAAAGAGCACACCAAAACCTTAATCCTGGGTTTTATAAAACTCATTTTTTCCCTAAGGGAGTAGTATAGTACTTGTACTTTTTAAAAAAAAAAAAAACGTTATTAAAAACACCCAAAAAAAAACAACAAAAAAAAATTTCAAAAAACAAAAATAAAAAAAGGTCGGGAGAACACACCACAAAAAATTCTGTTGGATTTTGGAGAAAAAAAAAAAATCAATTTTTACTTTTTAAAATGAAACAACCTACAGCTCCCGATTTATCAATGGATATACCATTATATCCAGAATTACCTATAGAAGATGGACAAAATTATAGACTACAAAAAATAACAGAAATAGAAAAAACATTAATAAATGAGAGAGATAAACGAAAATCACTATACAAAAAATATAAACGCGGAGTTAATGTTACTGATGGTGTTGATACAAGTTTAATTTCAACATCTGTTGTTTTAGCTGGTATAGGAATTGCTTTTCCTATCTTTCTTCCCATACAAATTGCAGCTGTTGTATGTGGAAGTTTAGGAGGTCTAGTTAAATTAATTAGAAGAAAGTTGACAACAAAATCAAAAAACATTATGAAATTAAAACAATGGCAGAATGCAAGTTAAACAGCATAAAAGATTTAATATCAAAATCTTTAACTGACGGACAGATAAGTGCAGATGAATTTAAACTTATTTTAGATGAATTAGAAAAATTTAATGAGATGAAAAAAATAAAAAAAAGTAATTTTAAAAAGTTTACCAGATGATGAAAGAAAAAAACTAATTGAGGAAACAGAAAATAGAGTAAAAACGAATTAAAAAAAAATGGAAAATCTTTGATTTTCTTTAATAAAATCGTTATACGAATTTTAGTTGATAACGGAAATCCACCAAACTATGAATCAATTTTAATTAAATAAATGGATGAAGAAACAAAAGAAAAATTAGTAAAAATGTAAAAATAATGTTAAATAAAAATTTAATTATTTTTATCTTAAGTTGTTTTTAACAGGTTCTTTTTATTGTTTATTATCTAATATTTTAGATGAATAAAATGGCTGAAGAGTTTGATAATCCTGAGTTTAAAAATAATGATTATGATGAAGAAGAAGAAAAAGTCTTTTCAAGATGATGAAGAGTTTCAAAATAATATAAATAAGGAAACTGAGGTATTAAGAGATTTATCAGAAAATGACACTAAAATTCGCAAAAAGAAATTACCAAAAAATGATAAAAGATTTTATAACAAAAATAATGAATTATATTCAAAAAAGATTACAAATATTTTTTACCAAAGAAGATTTTAATGGAAGAACAATGTTGTATGTAAAGATGAATATGGTAGGAAATTGCATTAACATATTATAAAAAGGAGTATTAAAATTTTATAAATTTATCACTCTTCAAAGAGAATACGGTGTTAATTTTGTTAGAGATGTTTTAGGTGTAGATGAATATAAACTTCCTGAAAGAACAATAGAAGGTAGAGCAGAGTTTCAGAGAATGTTAAATGAAGGTTCAATTTGTGAACTCAATAATATAGAAATTCCATTACAAGAAATATCTACACAACAAGAAGTACAAGAATTATTAGAAACAGCAAGTAATTCAGAAACATATGTAAAAGAAATAGAAACTTCTTTTATAGAAGAAGGACAACTTACAAAGAAATGGAAACTCAAACAGGTATGACAAAAGAGAAATGGATAGTGTAATCAATGCAATGACAACAGTAAAGAAGAGATTGCAAATGAATTAGCAAAACTGAATAAAACAAAAAAAGACTTAGCAAAAGAAAATACCAAATTAAAACAAGCTAAAGAAAATAATGATGAATCTCAAACAAATAGAATAAGTAGTCGAATAAGAGAGTTGGAATCTGAGAGAAGTGTGAGACTAGAAGTAATTAATATTAATAAAGAAAAATTACGTAGTCAATTAAACAGAATTAAAGAGACAATACGTAAAGTATTAAAAGAAGACACAACATTAGGTGAAAGAATAAGAACATTATTCAGAGAACAAGGAATTACAATAGTTAGTGTTTTGACTGCTTTTGGAATGATTATTGGTGTTATAGTAGAAACATTTACTGGTGGAACTACTTTTTCTCCTTCTCCTCCTCCTCCTCCTCCTTCATCAAAAGGTGGTGCACAAGATTGGATAAAAAAACAATTAAAAAATCTTGGAAAACTATTATCTTTTCTTGCAGGAAAATTAGCAGCTGCATTACCAGGTATTATAGGTTCTATTGTATCTTGGTTATTGTCTGTAACAAAAGACGTAGTAAATTGGTTTGCAAACAACTTATTGGCTTTTCTTGTTTTGGTTGTTGGTTTATTGTATGCTGCTGCTAGGAATATTTAAAAAATAAATTAATAAATTTTATAAATAATAAGTGCTGTAATACCTAATACAATACTTCCAAATATTATTGCTTTTTATTATCTTCGTGTTCGTCATATTCATTTTTTTGTGTTGGTTCTATTTGAACTGGTTCTGATTTTTTTGGTTCTGATTGAGATTGTTGAATCGGTTTTGGTTTATTTGGTTGGAAATCGACAGGATCGAGACCGGTAAAATCAAAATTTTTATTATTTAAATCATCATTTAAACCGAGTGTTTGATTTTCTGTTGCAATTACAATTTTGTTGTTATAACCAACAATACTTCCAATTTGTAATACCATATCACTGGGAGACATATATAAACCAAGTCCATAAGCATAATCAACTTTACTTCTTGCGTATTTTAAAACATTTTGATAATTCGATATCTGGGTGGGTAAATCGATAGGACTATTTATTACATCTTGTACATTTGCTAAGAATTGTTTTTGTGCATCAAATCCTGTTCCTACTTTTAATATTTCTACCCTTGTTTGAGATTGTGCCCCTAATAATGCCCATACAAACATTCTAATACTTTCATTGATACGTTCAATACCTGCTTTTGTAAAACCCTCTGATTTATCTAATATAAATGTTGCCCAAGCCATACTTATATCTTTTGTATGACGAATTGTATCATGAATATTAAAGAAGGACCATCCCTGAATGATGATATCTGTATTCACCACTTGGTTTATAATATTCAGAAAAGTTCCTAATCCTTTAGATGATGTTTCTACTTTTGTCTCCAATCTGTATTTGGAGAAACATCAAATTCATTGCATAATTTTGATATGCAGCTTTGTCATATGGGTTTTGTAATAACAGAAAGAAGAATCTGTTGGTAAAGGTGATTTAAGTTCTTTTAAAATTCTGGCAATGCAATAATATAAATGAAACATATAAAGTGATTTAGTAAGATTTGAAGTATTTTGTATATGATCATTATAAGAAACACCACATCCTGTACTTGCACACCAGACTGCAAAGTTTAACTGACATTGCCACCAATCAAACGAAGAATGAATCCATGTATTCCATGGTTCGTTGGTGTGTAATGATGGGTTTTGATATTTTGAAATAAATCGGGAAAGCTGTTTTAAAGTTTTCTTTTTGATTTACAAATATTATTTGATCGACAAGATTTATATCTTTTTCAGAATATTTAATACCTGGATTATATGAAACATTAGGATTATATTTAAATTCTTTTGTTATCATTTTTTATATTAAAATGTACCACACTATTTCAAATATTGATAAGACAATTAACTTACAACAATACATTGATAACAGAGATGGAAATAAACGTATTGGTTTAAAATCTATAAGATATAGTGTAGGTTGGTATAATGTTTATGATGGAGTTATAAGACAAACAGGAGAAAGAGTTCATAGGATTAAAGATGGTTATTATAGTTTCCAACAAATAGCGGATGAATTTAAAAAAAAAGATATTGTATTATCCGTAAATGAAACAAATGGTATTGCGTCATTAAACACTCCTATTGAGTTAAGGATAAATGAAGATTTGAAAAATATGTTAGGATTTAATAATGAACGTAAATTTGAACCTAATGAATTACATTATGGAAAAAATTTGTAGATTTTGCTATCCATAAATCATTGTATATCCATTTGGAACAAGTTAGCACTTCTCATAATTATCTTGATGGTAAGCCAAGTACATTATTGGCTGTTATTCCAGTCGAGAATAAAGAGTTTGGTGAAGTTATAACAGCAAGATTTGAGCATCCAGAATATAAGTGTTTAGTAAATGATGTTATAACAGAATTGAAATTAGAAATTAGAGACAAAAATAATAACAAGATAATTAATCATTTACCAATTAATTGTGTTTTAGAAGTTATATAATTTATTTAATAAAATGAGCATACTTGGTGTCAAAAAAAAACGTAGATACATCGGAAATAAAAAGGAAATATTAAATATGAAGAGTGAGCTTCAAACAATGGATACTAAGGATAAAATTTACATCGGAGTGTTGCTGCCCTAAACATCAGAGTTTTAAATGTTGAAAATATAGTTGATAATATTAAAAATAAACCAGACAGAAAAATAATAAGTATATATGCTGGAATTGATGGTCCAATACATGGAAATAAAAGTTTAATTTTGGTTATGGTGGTGGTTATTATTTAATGAACTTTCCAGGACAAATATTGGGTATTAGTTTAGTAAGTTTAAGAACAAGCTCAGATATTATAGCCATTAAGATGATGGTTAATGATAAGTCAACTAGTTACAAAATGAGTTTGGATAAGGGTGTTACACACGGTTTTAATAACTTTTATACACCTTTTGAAGTTAAGGCTGGAGATAGAATAAGTTTTATTAGTATGACTAATAATCCTTTATGTATCAATACTCTAGTATCAGTGGTAATTGAATTATTTTTTTAACAAATTTAATCCTTAAAAATGTCAGCATACGGAAACAAATTAAATCCTTACAGAAAAATAAGAGAACCCCGTGGTGTGAAAGGTATTCGTCAAAGTGTATCAATAACAAATAATCCTTCAACTATTGATCAAAATCAACAGCTATTAGTGAGATTCCCCAATCTAAGCAATAATGATGTTATTGTTCCTGGAACAACCAGATTGGCATTTGAAATAGAACTCACATCTACAGACGACAATGCAACTATATATCAAAACATAGGAAGAACAATAGTTAAAAAAACAACAATTCGTATAAGTGGAAATGAAATTATGTCAATTGATGATAGTGATATTTATCATTGTTATGTTGATTTATGGAAATCTACATCTGAACGTTTAAATATGGCATACCAAGGAATTGGTGAAACAAACATGTTAAAACACAGAGTTGGTGCGGATGATAAATCATCAAACATAGGGGATGAAGCAATTGCAACTGCATATGGTGCAAGATTTTGTATCCCACTTGATTTTGAACTATTAGAAACTCATATGCCTTTTATCAAGCAGGTCTTGGTGATAGACTTGAATATGAACTTACATTTAATAATTATAGCAATGTTATTAAATCAACAGATACATCTGCAAGTTATACAATCAAAACATTTGTTTAGAATTTGATATGGTTACTGATGCAGAATTAGCAAGACAGATAAGACAACAAGTTAATGGTAAGATGGTTATTTTGTACGATAGAATACTAAGACATAGAAAAATAACCAAAAACAAATCTGACACATTGTGGAATATAAATTTAAATGTTCCAGCTAGAAGTATGAAAGGAATTCTAATGTTGTTCGAAGATCCTGAAAGAACAAGTACCGAAACTTATTATAATCCTAACATAACAAAAGTAGAAATGACAATAGAAGGTGTTCCAAATCAACTATACAGTCAAGGAATGAAAGCATATCAACAATGGGATGAAATAAATAAATTCTTTGCTTTAAATTCAAAAGAAATAAAACAACAGAAGAAGTTTTAAAGGATTTAAATTTATCCTATACAACATTAGAAAAATATCTTACAACTAATTATGCATTATGGTTAGATTTACGTTCAACAGATGACAACTCATTACACGGTTCAGGTAGAAGAATTGAAAATGCTTCTGAAGGTATAACAATCCAAATAACTAAAACAGCAGGAGCAAATAAATCAATAAATGTTTATCTGTTTGTTATACAAGATGCACAAATTAATTTTGAAGATGGAAGATTTAAAGAAGTTAATTACTAGCGGTTCCCCTTAAAAAATGGAAACAAACGAGCGGAGCGAGATACACTCCGATTCCCTTTATGAATTACCAAAATATCCCCATTGTGCTATTATATGTGGACAAACAGGATGTGGAAAAACAGAGTTTGTTCTTGATTTATTAGAAGGAGAATATAGTGGAGTTTTCAAATATATAGTCATACTTTGTCCAACCATCCAATGGAACAAAGCATACAAAAATCGTGAATGGATTGGTGATGTTAGAAAACCAAAACAAAAATCTAATAATTGTTAATCCTATTGTTGAAGTGAGAGAAGCGAACGGTTCCCTTTATGAAGAAGAGAAGCTACAAGAACTACTAAGAATGTTCTTTAAAAAATATGCTGGTCATCCAACATTATATATCATTGATGACTGCAGTGCAACAAAAGAACTAACAAAGAAAAAAGATATGCTGTCCGAGCTTGCATTTTCAGGAAGACATGCGGAACAATCAGTGTGGGTCATTTCACAGAGATACAACTCTGTTTTAAAAGACTTAAGAGAACAAACAAAATGGTTATGCATGTTCTACACAAAAGATAGAGATAGTTTTGATAATTGCCTAAGAGAAAATGATGTTATTCCTACTTTGGAAGAAAGACAAAGAATAAAGGAAGAACTTAAAAAAAAGAAACATCGTAAATTAATATTAAAGACAGATCAACCTACTGATTATTGGTTACTTAATTGATTTTTTAGCAATTCTCAAGTAATGCTTAAGTAATGCTTAAGTAATGCTTAAGTAATGCTTAAGTAATTTAACCAAAATAAGTAATTCTTAAGTAATTTAACCAAAATAAGCAAAATAATGCTTAAGTAATGCTTAAGTAATTCTTAAGTAATTTAACCAAAATAAGCAATAAAAAAAGCAATGCTGTTGGAAATACTAACAATTGCAACAAACACTGCAGTCTTATCATTGGTTGGATATGTTGTATTTAATTTTTTAAAGTTAAAATAAATTATATCCGTTTTTGAAACGTATAAAATGAATGCTGAAGAATTATTAAGCGAGCAAATTGTGGAAAACATAAATATTGATGATGAAGCGAGCGAAGTGAACGGTTCCTTCAAGAAAAAAAAACGCGAGAGATTATCATCTGTTGTTGCTGGTGGGAGTAGTAAACAATATCTGGGTAAAGAATTACAACTGTCAGATATTGATAAAATGACAACAGAGCAAATAAACAAACTATACTGTAAATATGAAGCAAGATTGGGAGCTAGTATGACCAAGACATTAGGAAACTCTTTTATAAATTTATATGTCATGGGTGTATCAAAGTTTTCAAAGTTGTTAATCCACCAATTTTAATACAAGACTTAGAGGAAGATCCTTTTATCAATAATGCTTTAACTAATACATGTTGTGAACTGTACTATAGATATGGAATGTATCTTGCTCCTTTTACTGCAATATTAACAACAGCAAGACATATCGAACCACTCGCTTCGCTCGATTTCCGAAAAAAGATGAAAATAATGACATAAAAATGATGAATGAAAATCCTGAACAAAAAGAAAACAAAGAAGAAAAAAAAGAAGTATTTAAAAAACCCAAACCAAAAGACCCAAAAAGAGTAGCTGCTGGTAAGAAAGGTGCAGAAGTAAGAATAAGAAATGCAGAAATGAGAAAAAAAGAAGTGGAAAAATTAAAAAAAGAAAATTCAAAAATCAAACAAATAACAAAAGATTCTGATACAGAAACAGATTATGAATCAAACGAACATATCCCTTCTGTCAAGAAACACTCCGGTTCCAAAGTTGATTACAAATTTGCACTTTTTTCTATAGGTATTGTTGGATTGGGATTGTTTTTTTACAACCAAAGTAAGAAACCAGAAAGAATGATTAAAGAAATAACAAAACCAGAAAAACAAAAGAAAGAAATTGATCCTTTTGAATTTAATTAAGAGCAAAGTGAGAATTTAAAAATTTAATATATAAAAATGTCAACACCAAAAGACGGAAAACAAATAGCAAATATGTTATATCATGCTGGAGTGGAAACATTGTTAACAGTTGGATATGCAGAAATAGGTAAAAAAGTATTTAGAAGGTCAGCACCAAAAGTAGATTTTAACATGAATGATATTTTTATGTTATCCATTGATATATTACTTGCAATGGCAACAAAAGATATGTTGATTAAGCAAGGTATTATACCTGCTGATATCATGAAGTAATAAAAGGGAACCGCTTCTTTTTTAATTTTATTTTGTTTTTATAAAATGGCAAGTGCTTTAGCAATGATGCTTGGTGGGGCAATAACAAATGCTTTTGCATTTTCGGGGAGTAATTATTTATTTTCACATATGGGTAGTAATGCAAATGAAGAGAAAATAAGACATGATAAAGCTATAGAAAAATTAGAAAAAGCACAAGCAGATTGGAATAAAAGAAGAATACAAAGATTAGATTTTATCAATGAACAATTACAAAAGGAACATCATGCCGAACATACTTTTGAAGATGTTGACCAAGCAATGAAACAATACTATTACATTACAAGTAAACAATTAACTCCATTATCACCCAAACCTAAACTAAGTGATTTTTATACACCATCAGAAGATCAAAAAAATAGAGAAATTGCATTTGTTGTTGGTGGAATGGTTTTAACAGGTTTTGTTGTTTGGAAGTTAAAATAAGCGAGCGAAGCGATGATTACCTTGAAGAAAATGATACATTTAAATCTAAAATATTATTCCTTTGATTAAAGTTTTTAAAGAGGGTTATAAAGAAATAACAAAATAAATTAAATTTCAGGACATGGTTTTCAAAACATATTCATAAATTTTGTCAGGTCTAATGAAAGCATCCCAACCAGGAGGAAACTTAGATAACTTTTACCTTTAAACTTTTCCATTACTTCCATTTGTTTTGATGTCAAAGGACATTCTCCATCATCTCTCAAACAACATATCTGATAATTTGATAATTTTATTTTTCCTAATATAACTCTAGCATAAGGATCATCTTTCTCGGTATAAGCTTCAATCATTTTAAAATAAAATTTAAATTATATATTTTTAATATCCATAAGGAAAACTTCTAATTAGATTTTCATTTTCATAACATACCATTCTTTTATCAAACATATAATCATAAGCTTTAACTTGTTTAACTGTTTTAAGTTGATGATCTTTTCCTATTTTATGTTGTCATATTTTACAGTTTCATATTTTCATTTTCATCAGTAACTATTTTTATTTTTTATCTAATGTAATCTTTTCTTCAACTTCAGCATTTAATCTAAAACCTTTACAACAGCTAACTAGTTTTCTGTATCTAGTTTCATTGAATAATCTTTTGGACCAGCAGATATAAATTGTTTTATGTGATTAGCATTGTGTTTTGAAACAATTTCGTCTGTTAAATCACCTAATTTACTTCCCATCATATTTTCTACTTTTTACATGCTTCAGAACCATCATCATTGTAAATACAAGAATCTGTATCCATGTATAAAACTCTTTCTTGTAGAATATCTAATAATTCGTATAGTTTTAATCTAGCATGTGCTGTTGTAAATAAAGCTATATAAACATTTACACTTGGATTAGGTTTAGAATATTCTTCTTTTCTTTATATTCAGTTAATACAATATTTTCATCTAATATCATGGTACTTATATCTTTATATTTTCATTAAATACTATTTTAGTTATATGTTCTAAAGTAAAACAATATTCTTTTGTGTAAAATTATCTCTCATACCAAAATGTCCCCATAAATTATTTAAACATATTTTAGCTATAAATCTTAATCCCGAATTGTGTTTAACTTTGTCAATATCTAGATTATAAGCAGCATTATCTATGATATATTGTATTTTGGTTTTACATTCTTTATCGTTCTCACAATCAGGTTTACAATATTTAGGATCACATTTACATCCTGAAGCTTCTTGTTTATATTTCATAAACGTATCTACATAAAGTTTAAATATATCTGTAGATGTTTTTCAAAATGTTCTAGTTCATATATTTTTGTAATTTATAACCTTTTTCTATTGCTTTATCTATTTCTATTGTAGACCAAGTTCCTACTATAACTCTTTCCTCATTAGAATGTATACATTTTCATTTTAATATTTTACATTCTTTACATCTTTTATTTCATGTATTTTATCATGTTTATTTAAAGTAGGATCATCTATGTGTTTACATTTAAAAGATATTTTATTCATACATGTTCTACATAATCCAAAAAGTAATTTATGTATTATCACTAGTTAATTGTTTATAAGGTAAAACAGGGTGATACAATCCTTTAGGTGGTAATATTTTACATTTCATTATTCCGAAATAATTATTTTTATATAATCATCTACAGAAATATCTGTAGATGTAATAGGATGTCCTATAGGATATTTACAATATTTATTTACTGATGGATACAGAGAACAAAATCTACATATCTACCTTTTAAATCAGAAAGATTATTGTATAATTGAATAGTTTCTGTTCTTCCTCCATAAAATGCATCTCTTTTATCAATAGGTTTTAAATGTGGATCAACTTCAGGATATTTTTGTTGATCAAACTCACATTCCCATATTGTATGAATTTTTACATTTGGTTTTAGATAATCTTCAATAGTTTTAAGTCTTTCTTTAGTTTGGTCATATAACTCTTTCATAGTTTTTTATTTCTATCTTTTTACATATTTCTTCAGGACTATAACATTTTGTACATCCATGCCAATAACATCCATAAAATTCATAAACATTACGCATTTTATTTTCTCTATCATAATAATAACCATCGACTTTATAACATTTATTATTAATGAATAATTTCTTTTCACCTCCTTTTTAGCATGTTGAATCATTATATTATATTCTAAAGAAATATACTCTAACCATTGTATTGATTTTTGTGAATGTACTTCTTTAATTGTCATCTTTTGTGAATTCCAATTGTTTCATTTGTTAACATTAATGTTTTAAATATTTTGTACAACATTGAGCAATTGTAATATATTGAAATGGATCAATACAATTATTGGTTATATTTAAAATAATTTTTATACAATGTACAACCTTTTGACAAAATTAAAACATCCAAAAACAATAATAAAATATTTCTTTATAGAATTTAAATTTTTATCTTTTTGTTTCATACCATTTGTCAAATTCTTTTTATTTTTGGTAGTCATAGTATCAAAACCATAATATTTTTATCAGGATATTTACCTTTGTATTTTTGGTTTCTGTTGTATTAAAATAATGTGGAAAGTATCCTTTGTTACCTTCAAAACCAAATGTTTTGGGAAAGCAGCTAATCCACACAATGTAAAATTTATTGAATCTATAAATCTTAAATTTATTCCTTTAATAAACATAGCTGTTAATTTTAGTCCAGAAGAAATTATGTTATGTTCAATTTTATTTTAACAATGTATCCTAAAATCGGTTGCATATCATAACCTTTTCCATAATGTGAAATAAAAGTGTAGTCTTTAAATTTATCTCTTATGAAATATTTACAAAAGTTGTCTATTACAGAATTTCCTATATGGGTTTCATATTTAATTTTTCTACATCACTAAAACAATCATCTATGTCTAATTTTAACAAGTTTAAATTATCAATATTGAAATCACATTTAAATACTTTTACATAGTTATTTTTAAAACAATAAATATTTTCAAAATCGTAAGCTATACAAAAATTCATTATATGTATTCCTGTTTCTTGATTTGCTTCAAAATCAAAATATATATATTTATTATTTTTACTTGTTTTGGTACTGATGGTTTCATATAACATAAGTGTTCTTCATTACTTTCCGTGTATTTTCGTAACATATTAAACATATTTTTCACCACATTTATGGTTTTTACCCGTATATGTTTTATTACATTTTCACAAACAAGTTGTTTTCTAATAGTTGTTACTGTATTATCTTTACATGTATGTTGTTCAGTATAACCAATTAAACATAATTTACAAAATTTACGTTTTGCTAAAATCCTGTTATGTTTGTTATTGTATCAAAATGTTCATCATGATAATATAAATATATTTGTTCGTTGTATTCTTCATTACCATTATATAAAATATGTTCTGTACTATTTGATGTAAAAATAATTATTCTCATATTAAGATAATTTTCAAAAATTTTAAATCTTCCAAATCATTTCCTTCTTTTTTATTTCTACTCCTGATTGTTCATGCAAATCTTCAGCTAATCTTTTTGTAATGGTCTACTTTCATTGATATGTTTTAATTGAGAATCTGTAAAATCTTTTAATAACTTATTTGAAGCTAAAGAAGTTACAATTGCCCTTGATAAACATATTGTATCATCATTTTTATTTTGATAATACTTCTTTTATTTATGACATCTAATATTTTTAAAGCTTTACCTTTTCCTCTTTATTGGGTATAATAGTAACTTCAAAATAACTTCTTCTAAATTTAATTCTTCAGCACTATTTAATAATCTTTCCATTTGATCCATGAATAACTTTTTAACTGTATTATATGTTCTTATAGGCCAGCTTTTATGTTTAGCAATTATGATTTCATGAATAGGTACTATTTTAATTCTTCCATTAGGGTAATCTTTTATAGAATAATCTATCATGTGATCAAAAGCATTTGTAAATGTTTCTGGTTTTTCATCCTTTAGACTAATTTTATAATTAAATACATAAATACTTGCTTTATGTTTATATTCTTTTGTCAAAACAAGTTTATATGAATCTCCTCGCTTGGATAAAATTTTATCCTTTTTTGCCTCCATTTTTTAAGAAACAATTTTAGTTATATTTAAAATGTCTAAAACAAATCTAACAAATAAATTAGCAGAGGAATTACATCATAGAGTTGTAAAATCTTTTCCTAAAAGACGTGTTTATGTTCATTCAATAGATCAAACATGGGCAGTTGATTTAATAGATATGCAACCATATTCAAAACAAAATAAACACTATAAATATTTATTAGCAGTTATAGATGTTTTAGTAAATATGGTTGGTTAAGCCCTTTGAAAAATAAAACAGGAGTAGCAGTGAGTGAAGCATTTAAAACATTATTTAAAGAAAGAAAACCAATATATATTTGGTCAGATAAAGGATCCGAATTTTATAATCGACAAGTAAAAGAATTGTTAAAAGATAATAACATAAAGTTATATTCAACTGAGAATGAAGAAAAATCCAGTGTAGTGGAACGATGGATAGGAACAATAAAACAACATATGTATAAATACTTTACTGCTAATGAAACTTTAAAATATTATGATATATTAGATAAATTAGTTAAAATTATAATAATACAGTACATTCTTCAATTAAAATGACACCTGTTCAAGCAAGTAAATTAAAAATGAATTAACAGTGTATAAAAATTTATATCCAGAAAAGGAAGAGAAAATTAAAAACCTAAATTCGAAGTCGGAGATAGAGTAAGAATAACAAAAAAAGGGTAAATTTGAAAAGGGTTATACTACTCGTTGGACTAAAGAAATATTTGTAATTGAAAAGTTTTAAATACAATTCCTTTTACTTATAAAATAATTGATTTAAAAGGCGAAGAAATAACAGGTTCTTTCTATGAACAAGAATTACAAATGACTAAGTTTTAAAAACGACGCTACGCATGATAGTTGTCTCATAAATATTTACTTCAGCCAAATATGCTGCTCGTGTACATTTACCTCGTATTAGACGACAAACAAAAACTGATGACAAAGACGATGCAAAGTGACTTTTTACAAAAAGTAAGACCTAGAAAACAATAATAATTATATTAGAAACTACCCCGGTTATGCATAACCGTTTCTAAATATAGCATTGAAAAAGTCAGCTCAGAATTGGATGAAATTTTACAAAATGCTACCTAGGATTATGGGAACTCAAAATAGCTTTTTACTATCTTTACCATTTCTCGGGGTTCTAAAAAAATTTTTTTCTCTTGAATCCAACAGAATTTTTTCACGGTGTGTTCTCCCGACCTTTTTTATTTTTTGTTTTTTGAAATTTTTTTGTTGTTTTTTTTTTTTTGGGAGAAAAGTTTTTGCTGTTTTTGGGTGTTTTTGCTTTTTTTTTTTTATGAAAATTTAGGGCTCTTTACTTGAAATGAGGGTAATTTTTGGGGTCAAATTTTTTTTTCTCCAAAATCCAACAGAATTTTTTGTGGTGTGTTCTCCGACCTTTTTTTTATTTTTGTTTTTTGAAATTTTTTTGTTGTTTTTTTTGGGTGTTTTAATAACGTTTTTTTTTTATAAAAAGTACAAGTACTATACTACTCCCTTAGGGAAAAAATGAGTTTTATAAAACCCAGGATTAAGGTTTTGGTGTGCTCTTTACAAAAAATGTTTTTCTTTTTTTTATGGGGGTATAAATGCAAAGTGTGTTTTTTTTCTTCTTAATTTTGAAGTTAAAATCACACAAAATGTTGGTAAAATTTTATTTTGGATGTAAAAGGTTTTTTTCTTTAAAATGGGGGTCAAAATTGAAGATAATTTTTTTTTTTTTTGGGGGTATAGGTGTGTGATATTGTGTTATAACCTGTTTAATTTAAAACAGTCATGATATATAGTCATTGTATTTCCAGTCCTAACTGTAACATTGTAGTGTACTTTGTAAATAGCTTCAGACAAAAAAGCAATTATTTATTATAGTTCATACAATCATTTATATTGACCACTATAAATAACATAAAAGGTTATATATTCCTTTAAAACTAGTATTTATTGTAGTGACTGAAAAATGTAGTAGTTATTTGAAATGCAAATACTACTTGATTAGTCAGATCGGAACAAAATATGCGGAAAATCTATGCGGCTGCTGTGAATAAAACAAGGAACAAGATAAATTTTACTGCAACAGGAGAAAATATTGCATGTTCGTTATTTACTAGTATATAGTATATACTAACTGATAAAAGAACAAAATCTCAAAATAATTGGAACAATTAAACATTTGTAGATTTTAGCTATAGTCATCATGCGTCTTCGAGACCACCGCACATCAGCGAAAGTACCATTGCACTTCGGCGTAGACCATCCTACTTCAGCCTGACCATCTCACTTCAGCCTCCCCATAGCAGCTCCGAGTCCTACATATATAGCTATATATTTTGCTAGATAGTACCTTGATATCTTCCTAACTAAGTTAGTCTATGAGCTGATATAGTCAGTTAAAGGGCTCATCAGAGCTCGTGTTTCTTTGTTACTGTGTACATATATGCCGACTTTAAATAAAATTTACTTACTGAATGAATGAATCCTATTGCAAAAGCATGGACATGCTATGGCAAAATTAATTAACAACATATATTACATAATTTACAACATGGATAGACAGAAAAGAACAATAGTATAATACTATGACAAATGTAAAGTTATGAAACTAAATGAGATCTAATATTCCATGCAATTTTTACATAATTACATAATTTGATAGTAAGAGAATTACTAGACGCTTGTAGTATTTACAAAAGTTTGTGATTATTAGGCCAAGAACAATAATACTTTGGTAAAAATTGTGTTCGTACAGATCTATAAGCTGGACAAACAAGAGCAAAATGGTATTCATCTTCAATAACACATTTTACAGCATTCACATAAACGATTTTCTCATGGAATATTCTTGTAACGACCAACTTCAATATTTAACTTTAATGTTCCACTACGTAACAGACAAACATTATTGTTATATATAAGATATTTTTCCATACAAAAAGTTAATTTCAATCTACTATAAAAAAAGAAAGTTTATTACAATCTTGAACAGTTATTGACCAATTCTGCAGGTATTATTGATCTTTAATGCAAGTTTTAATATAATCTATACAGATTTTGCTAGCATCTTGATATAACCATGCATAATTTAACCCAAGATCATATAAGATATCGCATATATTTGAAGCCCAGTTAACATTACCATTGTTAGCATCGTCATACAATAGTTTATACACATTGTATACAACTTTTGGTTTAGTTGTTATAAGTGTTATTTAAAAGATCTAACACTGCATCAGATAGCTCAGATGGGTTCATACCAAGAACATTTTCAAAATGATTAACACTTTGTTGTTGTCAACTACACACTTTGTTTTATTTTTTGGCTTTAAGGTTGACCAAAATTTCTTTGGATTTGTTTTTGCAATACTATAAAGGCTTTTCACTTCACTTTTTTGTAAGAATTTCTAGCAGTCATGTATTCACCTCTGTTTGCATCCATTTGGAGACGTATTAAAAAGTTTCTTGTGACATGAAATCTTTTTCAGGCTTTTTTACTATTTACTTTAAATAAAATTTTATTATATACAGTCTCACTAATTAGCGACAAGGAAAAAAAATTAGCAACAAGATGACAACTCTAGCTACTGTAAATTCAGAAATTATTGTGATTTTTTTAAAATGGACAAAATGTGAGATTAATTAATGCGATTTCTGGAAAATCTCCATACATTTATATGTATCGCATATCAGAATGCGAATTCTAATTATTGCGATACCAACCCAGTCGCATTATTCGCATAATTAAAACCCTCGCAATTGTTTCTGAATTTACAGTAAATGAAAGTTATAGACGTCTATCAAAACAATAAATTAATAGAAAAATTCAATTAATTAAAGCTGATTATTTGTTGTTTAATAACTTTCAAATTTTGTTGTATCTAGTAGCACTACAGTCTATAAATGAATTTTTAATGATTTTTTTTTTTTATTATTACATCATTTTATAGTTTGTATCAATCTGAACATTTCACAACAATCCCAGAATCATTCTCATGTCACAACAGGGAGTAAATTGGTAATTAAATTATGTAAATAAAAACACATGGCAATTACTCTAAATATAAGAGCATAAATGAGGAGCTAATCCTTCAATCGTCTGATTATATGAAGTGTCCATAAAGAATTGAGAAAATTAAAGACATAGATATTGTGTCACTGACGAAGGAAATTTGTGACCAGCAAATTCAGAAAATTTATACAATTAGATGGCTTTACTTGACAGCTTGAGTGTAAAACAATCTGTTAATTAACTTCTGTTACCTCTGACTAAGTCTGAGGTCAAAATAATCTGTGTAATTCAAACACGTTTTGCATTATAAATTTGTTTTACTCCCCTGGTTTTACCTTGTTTTTCAAATTCTACTCCTGAAATATTAGGCCACTGTTTTACCTTGTTTTTCAAATTCTACTCCTAAAATATTGGGCCACTGTTTTACCTTGTTTTCCAAATTCTACTCCTGAAATATTAGGCCACTGTTTTATCTTGTTTTTCAAATTCTACTCCTGAAATATTAGGCCACTGTTTTACCTTGTTTTTCAAATTCTACTCCTGAAATTTTAGGCCACTGTTTTATCTTGTTTTCCAAATTCTACTCCTGAAATATTAGGCCACTGTTTTACCTTGTTTTTCAAATTCTACTCCTGAAATATTGGGCCACTGTTTTACCTTGTTTTTCAAATTCTACTCCTGAAATATTAGGCCACTGTTTTACCTTGTTTTTCAAATTCTACTCCTGAAATATTAGGCCACTGTTTTACCTTGTTTTCCAAATTCTACTGCGGAAATATTAGGCCACTGTTTTACCTTGTTTTTCAAATTCTACTCCTGAAATATTGGGCCACTGTTTTACCTTGTTTTTCAAATTCTACTCCTGAAATATTGGGCCACTGTTTTACCTTGTTTTCCAAATTCTACTCCTGAAATATTAGGCCACTGTTTTACCTCGTTTTTCAAATTCTACTCCTGAAATATTAGGCCACTGTTTTACCTTGTTTTTCAAATTCTACTCCTGAAATATTGGGCCACTGTTTTACCTTGTTTTTCAAATTCTACTCCTGAAATATTAGGCCACTGTTTTACCTTGTTTTTCAAATTCTACTCCTGAAATATTGGGCCACTGTTTTACCTTGTTTTCCAAATTCTACTTCTGAAATATTGGGCCACTCTTAACAAATTCTTTGTTTGATGTTCCCTACCCATGCCTTGAAGAGTTGGGTAGGTAGGTAGGTAGGTAGTTAAGTAGGTAGGGATTTTATCTTTATTGGCCAACAACATAAGTTACATGTTTAAGACAAGAAATCGATGTTAGAACAAAAAAAAAATTTTAAATTTGGAACGATTTGTGTCATAAAATTTTTCGTTTAGGCTGCTTTTTAGATGGTTAGGTAGGTAACATCAAACAATTGTACTTTTGGCCTTGGTAAAAATTAAAACTAAAAGCTAATTAAATGTTAAGTTATGTATGAATGTTCCTTAAGTTGAGGTAATATTTTCAGTCACTTAATAATTGGGCTGTTACATTTGGTCAATAGAATGATTGTAAGGTGTACATGATAGTTTGGCAGTGACCTTATTTTCATGGTTTCAATATAATTGAACAAGGATAAGTTTTCAGGAATAGGTCAGTTTTTCAGTTACTGTAAGTAAAAGTTCAATTGTATACAGTATATAGAATGATTGTAAGGAGTACATATCTGTCCGACATATTTTACTTGACCGTTACCTTGATCTCATTTCTCATGATCAGCTGTGAGTTTTCATGATATTTAATTCTCAATTACTATAACTTATTAAGTTTTAGGTCAACTATATTTGTGGTATAATGATTTTGTCAAGATTCATCTATCTTGACTCTATATTCTTAGATCATTGATAAATGTATATATTTTTGGAATTACCTAAATTTTTAAAGACTTTAAACATGAAATTTAGTCATTATCAGTAAAGCAGTTGAGACATTTCAATGTGTTCATACTTGTATGTTTTATAAAGACAAACATTTTTGATTATTATCATCTGAAAAATCTGTTATTACATTATAGGGGAAAGTTTTAACTGGTGATGCACCATGATTGGTTCTAACAGAATTACAGGTATACAGACTCAATCAACCCCACCATCTGTTGGCTCCTTCAGAGGGATATTGACTGGTTCTAACAGAATGACGGGTATACAGACTCAATCAACCCCACCTTCTGTTGGCTCCTTCAGAGGGATATTGATTGGATGCACAGTTTTTATTTGTGGGGAAATCTTTGGATTTGTTATCGAAAAGGGAAGAGGTAAGCTCGAAGTTTATTTATGAAAGCAATTATGAACTGATACATGGATCTTAGAAATAACCTAAAGCAGCCCAATGGGATTTTCAGAGATTTTGCAATGGGAAGACGTTATTTTTACCTAAAGAAAGGGATAAAACTTCTAGTAAAATAGAGTAGAATCCGGATAAAAAGATAATTGAATGATAAAATATATTTAGTATCTAAGGGAGAATTAAAAAAATACGTTGGATGATGTTATTTACAATTGATATATTCATATCATTATTTTCTGTTGTTCATGGCTTATTTAAGAAATGATTCTTTCATGCCATTCTCTAGTGCTTGGTGTAAAATATCAACAAACCCATGTGAAAATTAGCATAGTCAATTTTGTTGCATTTAAATGTTTATATAAGAAGGTTTGCTCTCTCTGACAGTTTTAGTGATATAAAATTTGAAACGGAAATTCATATTTCAATGTTTGTATTTTAATTACATATATACTTTACCACTAATAGAAATTGTAAATAAATAGATATAAATCCTAGCAAAAGTATAAATGTGAGTTTTAATAATTGTGAAGATAATCTTACGACAATGTATATAGATTAAGATAAATAGGAATATAATATATATGTACAATACTATATGTCATTACAGTATTTGAACCATCAGTTGTATGTGATCAAATGTTGATGAAGAGATTTGTTATGCTGAAGATGTTTTTATCAGCTGTAATTTCAGGTTTGTTACTTAGAAGATAACAGTATTGTATTTTAAGATATGCAAACACCAATTGACAATTTGAGGGTCACAAATTGAGTTTAATTTTGACATGTTAGCAGTGCCAGGAAACAAGATATTTGAAACCTTCAAATAAAACATTGATGCCTGCATATCATTATCATAGTTCTGATGCTACCATTAAATCATACATTTTAAAATTATTTACATGATACTATCAGTACTTGTGGAATTGATGGTCTGATATTTGTCTCATTGTCCTATCCATATGAACATTGTAAACAGTGATACATTAGAATGAGTAGTAAGTGTGCTATATGTGTACATTGTAAACAGTGATACATTAGAATGAGTAGTAAGTGTGCTATATGTGTACATTGTAAACAGTGATACATTAGAATGAGTAGTAAGTGTGCTATATGTGTACTGTAAACAGTGATACATTAGAATGAGTAGTAAGTGTGCTATATGTGTACATTGTAAACAGTGATACATTAGAATGAGTAGTAAGTGTGCTATATGTGTAAACAGTGATACATTAGAATAGTAACATTAGAATGAGTAGTAAGTGTGATGAGTAGTAAGTGTGCTATATGTGTACATTGTAAACAGTGATACATTAGAATGAGTAGTAAGTATATGTGTACTGTAAACAGTGATACATTAGAATGAGTAGTAAGTGTGCTATATGTGTACATTGTAAACAGTGATACATTAGAATGAGTAGTAAGTGTGCTATATGTGTACTGTAAGAGAAATTTATTGTTTCATTTTGTTGACTTGGCAATACTAAATCTCCACCACCCCTACCCTAATGAAAATTCTAATAAAATCAGGATATGCTATTTACATGTTTATCTATTCACATTTGCATGTATATTATCCATATCAAATATGCATTGTACCATGTTTTATGTAAACACCAAAAAAATCAAAGGATTTGTGTTAACAAAGGTAAGTACATGTACTGAAATGGCCAAAAATATTATACGGTAACTTTTAAGGAGTTTAAATAAATAAATAAATAAAATTAATAGGTCATCCAGCCAAATGCTGGAGACAGTACAATTGATACTCAGTAGTTTGAAGATATCCAAACAATTGACAGAATAGCCTTGTTTTCTTTGTTTTAGGTATGTTCTGTATGTCCGTGATGTCTATGCTTCCATTTACCAGACAGAAATTCCTGAATGCTAGACAGACTTTGGTGAATGACTTACAAGGAAAAGGCTATTTAACTGTGATGTTAGGTGGTTTTATCCTTGGAATTGGAATGGCATTAGGTGGAACAGTAAGTTATTACTGTGATATTAGATGGTTTTATCCTTGGAATTGGAATGGCATTAGGTGGAACAGTAAGTTATAACTGTGATATTAGATGGTTTTATCCTTGGAACTGGAATGGCATTAGGTGGAACAGTAAGTTATCACTATGATGTTAGGTGGTATTATCCTAAGAACGGGAATGGCATCATTTGGAACAGTAAGTTATCCCTGTGATGTTAGGTGATTTTATTCTAGGAACAGGAATGGCATTAGGTGGAATAGTAAGTTTTCACTGTGATGTTAGGTGGTTTTATCCTTGGAATGGGATTGGCATTAGGTTGAACAGTAAGTTATCACTGTGATGTTAGGTGGTTTATCCTTGGAATTTGAATAGCTATAGTTGGTATATGGGTTCCTTGCAAGGTCTACATGTCCTTCCGACAGTTTTCACCTGACCGTGACCTCATTTCATGGATCAGTGATCAAGGTTAAAGTTACGTGATTAGGTCCGGTTTCTCAGATACTGTACGCAGTATGTCAACTATATTTGGTGTATGGCATGATTGTAAGGTGTTCATATCAGTCTGGCAGGTTTCATCAGACCTTGACCTCATTTTCATGGTTCATTGGTCAGTGTAAAGTTTTTTGTGTTTTGGTCTGTTTTTCTAATACTATATGCAATAGGTCAACTATATATTGTGTATGAAAAGATTTTATGGTGTACAAGTCTGTCTGGCAGTTTTCATCTGACCTTGACCTCATTTTCATGGTTCATTGGTCAATATAAAGTTTTCATGGTTTGGTCTGTTTCTTGTTACAAAGTATACTGTAAGCAATAGGTCAACCATATTTGGTGTATACATTGATTGTAAGGTGTACATATATTTCTGGCTTGGTTTATCCAACCTTGACCTCATTTTTTTGAATCATGTAAAGTTGATGTGCTACTTGTAGTTAAACTTTATATTTAGGACTATGAACATAAAATCAATGGTAAAAAAAGCAGGCAAGACATTTCTGCTTGTGCACTCTTGTTAAATTTTCAAATGAATGGATATGAAAACTAAGACGACTGCTCCAAAATTTGTATTCAGTCAAGAGTAAACATGGCCATTTTTTGTGTCTATAAATTAAGAAATATTATAACAAATCTACAATATTTATGCTCAAATTTAGATATAACTATAAAAGAACCCATGTTGGTTATGAAACGACATCAGATGAAATACTTTGGAAAACATTCTGATTCCTTCATTTGACTTTTATGTTGATTTATAAGGTAAAGACTGGAGCTATATTTATATTTTTACAGTGTCCAGGTGTTGTATTTGCTCAGCTTGGCACAGGTTCACAGAATGCTGGTAAGTACAGTAATATATTCTTTTTACTTTGTCATCAAGTTCAAGAGAAAAAAGCAAATAAGATTTAGATAAAAAATCTGTGTTAAGGTAATGTTTAATTGCATTCCCAAAAATCTGTGTTAAGGTAATGTTTAATTGCATTCCCTATTTTAAGTTATTATGTATAAAAAGAGTAAAGGAAAAAATCCTGCAAATTTAATAGGTTTGTTGATATAGGTTTGTTGATGTGGTTCATAAGTGTTTCTCTTTTTCGTTTTTTATATAGATTAGAATAAGATGAAATAATGCATATGAAATAATCAAAGGCCTGGACCTGAGTTTTGATATATTAATCAATTTGTTACCTAGTTGGTAGTAAAAATTGTCAAATATCAACGTTTTACCACTACAACGTGTCGACATTACGCTTATTTCAACATTTTGTGGTATTTTTTCACCTGGAACACAACTTTGACTGATGAATACTGAAAAAACTAAGTATCCATCAGTTTATTATATCATTAAAATGGAAATTTATGTATCAACAACATATCAATTTTAAGGAAAATCATTCATTAGTGATTGGAGATTTGATGATATTAAGACAAATTTAAGAATGTTTTTCACTGTTTTTTGGCTTTCTATACAATTGTTAATCTATTTTGTAAGAAATCATTTGATTATATTTCCGAAAATAAAAGAGATAAAAGCATTTTTTTTTTAAATTGATAGTTATAGTTCAACAAGCCAAAGTTGTATAAAAAATTTTACCAAAATATGTGACATAGCCCATTTACCATACCTTGACATAATAGAGTATTGCAATATGCAATGAAAAGTAGCCACTCTGAACTATGGTTAAGGTTTTATTGATTCACACCAAATGTGTTTACTCAAGTTTGGTTTTTATGGTCCTTCAAGATTTTTGATATTTTTTTTACAGTGTATACATTGCTTGGAACTTTAGCTGGGGCATTGTTATATGGAGTTTTGGAACCAACATTGATGTCATTAACTAAACCAAACAAACCAGTAAAATATCAGTTGTATGTACATTGTATATTTTTCACTGAGCTAATAACTTAGCAGTCTAAAAGAAGTATGAAAGATATTATTTCTGGATGGGATTTTTTTTTATTGATATCAACAAATGTTGATGTATAGATTAAATGTTGGTGTCTTTTATATTAATGTATAGTTATAACCCCACTATATAAGTTTGGGTATATTGCAATAGTCTTGTCTGTTCGTCCAACAATTATTTCTGTTACACTTTTCTCAGATATTGCTGCACAGGATAACTTCCTATTTGGTCAACAGTTTGATAGCAAGCACTTTTTCTGGTATGTCAGACCCATTCTTTCTGTTTGCAGAGACATTGAATTTTTCAAGTTGTTGAATGAACTTTAAATATTTCTTCACTTATCTAAAAAAAAAGTACTCAACAGAATGACTTAACGTTAAGTCAGCAGTATTACAGTCATGAGTTGTAATGTGTAAGCACTTTTCAGAGCTGTCAAATACCTCCTTATTGTTTTCCAATACTTTGAATTATGAATAGGGGTATGCTTAGCATAGCAATATGTGCCTTCTTATTGTTAACAGCATTGTTTCATTATATTTCAGTTTATTCCATGTGTTAGGCTCTCCATATCATACTACAGCAATTCCTGTGGCAGCCATATTAAGTGTTATTGTGTTTACACTTGAAATAGCGTATCCTTGGGATACTGAAGTGAAGGTTAGTTTGAAACTTTTTTTTGGTATACAAATACTGTAAATTCAGAAACTATTATTGCGAAAAATGCGACAGGGTTATAATCACAATAATTTAAACTCGCATTTTGAAATTTTGTATATGAATTAAACAGGATTTTTCTCAATATCGCAAAAATTAAAATCGCATTTTAGTCTAAAATGACAAAATCGCAATAATAAATGCACGCAATAATTTCTGAATTTACAGTAAAGGTCAATTACTCTGACATGATTCTAAGTGTTTCAGTTCATTCAAAATTCTTACTAAATTGCAATTTGTTTCTTCAAATCAAACTGCCAGAAATTTTAACTAACACCTGACAAGTCATCAAAGTGAGCCAGTTTATATTAGATATCCTTATTGATAAACTAAAACTGATTGATTGTGTTTTGTGTATTCCTTTTGAGTCAAAATCACAATGATTTAAAAACTCTTCACTTATATATCATTTGATAAACTATACAGTACTGTCCAGTTTAAATCCATAATGTGACTACCGTCCTTTGCTATAGGAAGATACTTAATTCATTTATTGTATGTATAGATCAAAGGCTTATACATGTAAACACCTAAATAAAGAGTGTAAATGTACTACGGGTAATTGATGTGTAAATATTATTTGAACAAGTATTGGTAAATCTTTCTTTTCTGTATTGCACATATTAAGGATTCAGAGAGTACCAGCATGTGGAAAGCATCAAGTTGGCCACCATTTTTCACTGGATTTATAGTTGGAAGTCTCGAGGTTCCATTGATCCTGATAGTAGGTGGACTTCTTGGCAAGTTTTAATTGAGAAAATGTTATAATAATAATAATATTGATGAATGCATATTGTCGACAATATTTGAGAAAAAAAATGTTCAGGTCAAAGATGAATCCTTAGTTATGGACTTGAATATATCAGAAATATCTTTTATTTTAATATTATTTTGAGTCAAAAGCTGTTTCTTAATTATTTACTGGATGAAATATAAAAATGTTATTCTAATATGACACGCTTCTTTTGCTTTGTAAACAAAGCCATGTTCTTTTTTTTCAAATGAAACATGGGCTGCATGTGTGTGACATCATCTCTAGAAAGATGAAGTTTACCTGGAAAGAGACACTATTTTTTTCAGAATTTTTATTGGGAATATGTCTTTTCAAACTATCTGGACATAGGGAATTTTTTATAGATTGGGTTCCAAATTGAATTTTTACTGTAAGTGATACAGTCTCCTATGTGTATCTTGTTAAATTAAAGGAACACATTAATATAAATGTAAAAATTGTAAGAAGGAAAGTTAAATGTCTGGCTGAGGCATATTTTTCTGTACACAATTTTACATTAAAATAGAAAATTCATTACAAAATTTATAATGAGAATGAGGAAAAAAACTATATATTACTTTGAAATATGCTTAAAATATATATCTTGCATTACTTTCTTAGTTACAACATAGACCTTGTAATTTATTGAACTGTAACAACAATGACATGATTATTTATTGTATCTTTCAGGTGCTAGCAGTAGTTATTGTACAGTGACGGCACAAGTTTTGGTAACAGACAAAATGAAACAGAAAGTACCATATCTTGTCAAATTTAAATCAGGATTGTCGAATTGGTGGCAAGTGAGTGTTTTAAATGAAAGGTTTAAACCAAATAACGCATGAAATAATAATATCCTTTTGAATTTTCTTTGGATAAAAAGTCTTTATTTAATAAATGATTTATGATATTAATGTCTATTAAGCAATGAAAAAGCTTATTTTATTTTACATAACAAGTTTGTTTGTCAAACTTGAATATATGGAGATATGGAGCATGTCTTTACGATATAAGTGAAAAGACAAAAAGATGTTTAAAGGTCAGTCCATTTGATGCTTATTTGCCGCTTGTAAATTATTTACAAAATGACAGCAAACCAGGTTTTTCTTACACTTATTAGTGTCAATTTTAAAGCAATCAAGTGCCATAACTCCTGAACAATAAAAAGTGAAAATCTTCCAAATCCATTTTTGACCTCAATATTGTCATGTGAAAAAACATTTCATAATTTGAAAAAGAGTAGATCAAACATTCTCCTGTTATCCATAAAATCTTCTAATCAATCATGAACCATAACTCTTAAATGGCAAAAGTTTAAATCATCAATTCCTAATTGACCCCAATTTTACTATCAGTAACAGCATATTAAAATTTGAAAACCATTGGTTAAAAGGTTCTCACAACATAATGTGTTATTTCCCATTGTATTATGAAAAATAACTCCAAAACAGCAAAAGTGAAAACCATTAATATAGATCTTGACCTCCATTTTGTCAATATAACCAACAAATTAAAAGTAGAAAAGCATTGTTTGAACGGTTCTGAAGTCATTGCACCAAAACAGCTACCCCCCTCCGATCCAAAACTGAAACAGGAATTTGTTTAAATAAGATTTTCACTCGTTGTTTAAAAAAAATTCTCTTACAATCTCATTCTTTATCAATATGAACAGTGATTATTTTCTATACCCCTGCTCATCCTTAGTTTTTTGGGAAGGTATGTAGGAAAAATAGAGAATCGCTTTTTGAAATTTATTTAACTAAAATTTTAATGGAATGTTTTGGACCACTAAAGACAGGTTAAGTTTGATTTTTGTCGTTTTCACTTTTTCCATTTCCAGAGTTATGGTACTTGATTGCTGGAAAAATTGGATTTTTTTTTGGTTTCCAGATGATAAATAGGGAACCACTTTTTGAAATTATTTTATTTTTTAATGGAATGTTTTGGACTACTGAAGACGGATGACTTTGATTTTCCTCATTTTAGCTTTTACCTTATGGTACTTGATAGTTTGAAAAATTCAAACTTTTTTTTATCAGATGATAAATTGAGAAATTTTTTTGAAATAAATTGAATGTTTTGGACTGCTGAAGACAGATTATTTTCTATTTTTGTTGTCTTCACTTTTACTGTTCCAGAGTGATGGTACTGGATTGTTGGAAAAATTCTAAATTTTTGGGTTTCCAGATGAGAAAGGGAGAATCTCTTTTTGAAATTAATTAAAATTTTAATGGAATGTTTTGGACCACTAAACAAAACTATGATCTTTCAGTTACTGCAGGCGGGGTATCTGTGATGACTAGATTCTCACCTTTCTGGTTTAAATTTGTTATGGTAGCAATACACAGTTAGAAGTTTAGTTTCGCATTTATGGCCATGGTGAATTTTTAAATATGAAAGTTTTGTACAATAAAATTGATTTTTAGATAATTGAAGAATAATACAGCCTTCTTAGTGGGTTTATATGAACATTTAGATTGTTTTAGCATGTTTTATAGGCCATTTTCGATTTGACAGGCCGTATTTTCCTATCCGTACCGCCCATAGGTCCATAAATTATTGTAGTGTTTATCAACAAAGATTTTACGCTCAATCTTTTCAATTCAATTTTATAGAAAACGAGCAGAAATGCATATGATTTTTTGGACCTCTTGATGGATATATGTCTATGGTTTCAGGAAGGTATCACTTTAATTGATTGAAATTTTCCTTTGGACCAAATTTTGGAGACTTTTGTGACATGTTCACCCCTTTTTGCAATATTTTGTATCAAAGAAATGCAGATTGTTGCCATGGTTACACCCAAAGAGATTATATTTCACCATTATAATCATTAGAAATCAAATCTATGGAAGATTCTCTTTCTATAAATATGCACATGCATAACACAAATATTAAGCCTTATTTGTTAGAAAGGAAGGAAAGAGGGTGTTTAAAAATTATGAGTGTCAATTTTAAGTTTTTTCCTAACTGTGTATTGCTACCTATGCCTTGCCTATAAGGTTGACTGACTTTTGTTGAAATGGCTCTTTGACTTAGGAAATTTCATGAAAATTGTTCCTGTCAGATTTTTCTTTGTAATGCCCACAGATCTGCAGATTATGTTTGGTACATTAATATAAAATAATGACTCATAGATGAAGTTTGCAGTTAGCAGTTTGCACTTAAAATTTGCAGTTGAATTTTTATGGAATATATATTTAAATTTTATTGCTGGTGATCAATATTAGTATAGGTCCAGTTGACTGACTTTTTCCTTTCAACAAATATGTAATGAGTTTCTCACTTTCACCATAATAGTCACATTTTTAACCAATAAACCACAGTAATGCCAGTGTATGTCCAAGGTATAACTCAACTTACATATGATTTCTCAGAAATGTAGATTAACAATAGGCTACAGGATTGGGATTTGAGTCATCAATGCATCTAATTAAATACACAGTTTAAAATTTAGAAATAATTGGCAGCATATATATATAAGTAAAAAATAAAATGTAAAAAAATGATGAAACGTAAGTTTTAATTGATTATTTTTTAGTTGTTCATTAGATTGGCTTTATGTAGACTTTACAATCAAGCAAGCTAAAGTGATATTCTACTGACTGAGTTTAAAAACAAACACTTAAATCTCATGGTTTATCAAGATGCTACTGACTGAGTCTACAAATTCATGTGAAACTATTGTTACCATTGATGTTGGTACTTTGATGGTTGACATTCAGTGATTATACTTAAATAGGGATTGCTTAACAATAGTTTTCAGATAAAAAAAATATAACCCTAAGAATAAATTGTGATAAAAAACCACAGTATATATTCTATTTTAGGTGGTGTTTGTTGTGGCAGCCATCCATGGAGCCAGTTCTTCATCTCAATTGTCGGGGACATATGGAACTATAGAAGGCCAATCAGTGCTAATGTCATTCTGTGGTGGTGTATTAATTATTGTTGGGGCAAGACTTGCTGAAGGATGTACAAGGTACTTTTATTATTGTCTCCATTCTTTTTTATTATGATTTGCCAAAAAAAATCTACAATTACTTGTGAATTGGATTATAACTTGCAGGTTTTGCAGCATTAATTTTTCATTTCTGAAGAGAACATATGATACAAGTTCTAGTGGACATGACACATGTTTATGGAATAACCTTAATTAGGTATGCTCAAGATAAAAGTTTGAAAATCAGAAAATTTAAAAGTTTGAAAGCATGATAACCAGAAGGATGTAAGCAGAACAGCCAAAAAACTCTTAATTCAATTGTGCATGAGGAAGTAAAATTACTTAATTTTTTGGATAGTCCAGTCAGTATCAACCTGGAAATGGTGTACATGGCATATTTCTGAAATATTAGTTGTCAGGTTTTCAAACTGCCGGTGGCAAACGACAAATGAATACAAATGAACAAAACCACTACAGATTAGACTCTTTTTCATAAAGTGAGATTATAAAAGTAAGAAAAAGGTAGATCTGTAGAATTGGCTTAAGTATACTTGAATGGAAACTTGAAAGAAGTTGTATTGTATTGTTTATACTCATCAAACTTTTGTTTTCAGTGGACATGGGATATCTGGTATGGGACTATTAAATAGCTTATCTATAGCAACTATGATGAGTATGTTTATTGGAGGAATGTTATCTGCCAGATGTATCCAAATGCTGACTTAAATAATATTACAAATATGTTTTTATTGGCATTTTTGGGGTTTGGGGTTTGTATTGTTTTTTGCAAAGCTAATTTTTGTACAGGACATTTGTTAGGCCTTTTTGTAAAGTAATTTTTCATGCTTTATTTTTTATAAAGTTTATATCATAAATGAAATATGTGGGATGTTTTTGTAAATCATACATTTTTTGTATTTTTACTTTACAGTATATAAACAGCAGTCTAACTACACAATATCTTATCACACTTTGTCTTAATGTTTTAATTGATATATACTAAGTATTAAATGCAAGTAAATTTTATGTGTAATTCAATCAACGACAATCATTCTGTATCAGCCATCTGTGATGATATCTATATCAGTCACAGTTGCAAAGGCTTTATCAGACCCTTATTCTGTATTACCTCATGTCACATAAAATATATCCACAGCCTAACGTAAATCACATTTTTTTTCTTAATAATGCCTAAATATGTGATATGTTTATATAAAATACCTTTTCAAAGGAACATAAAAATTAATTATCATAGCCAAAGTAAATAATAATTTCTAGGACCACAGAATGGCTGCAAATTCAACTTGGGTTTTTATATGGCTTTGAGTGTTCCTGATGAAGGTATATCCAGAGAAGGTTTATGGACACATTAAATTTATATGGCTTTGAGTGTTCCTGATGAAGGTAAATCCAGAGAAGGTTTATGGACACATTAAATTTATATGGCTTTGAGTGTTCCTGATGAAGGTCAATCCAGAAAAGGTTTATGGACGCATTAAATTTATATGGCTTTGAGTGTTCCTGATGAAGGTAAATCCAGAAAAGGTTAATGGACGCATTAAATTTATATGGCTTTGAGTGTTCCTGATGAAGGTCAATCCAGAAAAGGTTTATGGACGCATTAAATTTATATGGCTTTGAGTGTTCCTGATGAAGGTAAATCCAGAAAAGGTTTATGGACACATTAAATTTATATGGCTTTGAGTGTTCCTGATGAAGGTAAATCCAGAGAAGGTTTATGGACACATTAAATTTATATGGCTTTGAGTGTTCCTGATGAAGGTCAATCCAGAAAAGGTTTATGGACGCATTAAATTTATATGGCTTTGAGTGTTCCTGATGAAGGTAAATCCAGAAAAGGTTTATGGACACATTAATTTATATAGTGTTGTTTTCATTTTTAAACCTCCCCAAATAAACGGATACAGAAAAATAAAATGGGCAATTAAGTTTTAATTAGAGAGATGAAAAGGAGGGGGAAAAAATATTACACAATTCCGTTCCTCTTCATATTTCTCTAAAACATGGCTTTAACTTCAATTGTTAATTCTAACTTCCAGAATGGAGACTAATTATAAAATGATATAATGAATAAGAAATGATAATTTGAAAAGAACTAAATTATCAAGATTTGACTTGTATCCCCATCAATTAAAAGAATAGTAAGACTGACTGAATAAATTCAACATGGTACACTGTACTTTGTCAAAAATGAATATTGATATATACAACAAAATCAACTGAAAATAAAGGTATACCTGTATATGGATGGTGTAATAAGTCACAACATTGACTTCTGCATGATATATTTGTTATTCAAACTTATTCTCAGGGATTTAGTATTTTTGTGATAATGATTTTTTAGTAGAGCAGTTTCCGAAGTAAGTGATATTTTTTAAATGAACTTTTGTGACTGCTGCTTTTGTTTGAAGAGATACTAGTAGATATTAAGTTTAAAGTTGGGACCTCGGTGGACGAGTGGTCTCAGTTGTTTTAACTATTGTATCACTAGCCTTTCAACACTGAGGTTGTGAGTTCGAATCCCGCACGTGACAGGTGAGCTCAACTCCAATCTAAATTAACTAGGATTGTTAGTTTTCCTACCGACGGTCAGTGTTTCTCTCTGGGCACTCTGGCTTCCTCCACCAATAAAAACTGACAGCCACAAATTAAAATAGCACAACAGTGCTGAAAGTGGTGTTAATTACCAATCAATCAATCAATTAATTTTACAGAAAAAAAATTTATAAGAATATTCATGTGTTTTTCATCACTCAAACCTTATGTTCAGACATTGCAGATTGGTTTCTTCCTCCCTTCACTTCATTACTGTAAATATTTACTTGCAAAGATTTTTGTGAAACTCATTTTTTATTTAAAAAATATATACATTATTCATCACATTTAGAACCATAAAGTATTTAGAAAAATTTATTCACAAGTAAGGATTGCTACCTTCATATAAATGGCAGCTATATAACCTACTTGAATTTTTTTTTATCTTTTATTCCTTGCTTTCTGAAACTACAGTATATTGTGACAATGTATCCATTTTATGTTTCATTCATTTGCTATTTTGTTTGTTTGTCTTCAGCACTTTGTATCAGGATATCTCAATTAATAAGAGACTGCATTTCAATGAAATTTGTATCTAACATTGTTGTGAACCCGCCTATTTTATTTTTGGGTACAAATTTCTTATAGCATAACATGTCATATCTACAAATGATTTTGACATCATGTATCCATAATTCCTCCATATAAACGATGATCTATTTCAATGAAATTTTCATACAAAATGCCATTGTACATTTTCTATTTTATGTTTTGTCTCACCTTGACAAAGTTGAAAAAGCAAGACTAAAACTTGCTGTTAATGTCAGCATTAACAATGTATAAGTTTGTCATAGTTTGGTTTTAAGAGAACCACTAGTGTTAAGTCAATGATATTTGGTATGCACATGTATTAGCATTGGCACATCACATTTCCATGGAGATTAGTTGCCCCCTTTTCAGTCTTAGTTAATTTACTTTGCAACTTTTGCTTAGTTTTCATGTATTAGTTTGCAATAAGGTTAGTTTAAGAGGAACCACTAGTAGTAGGTCATTGGCATATCTCATTTCCATGGAGATTATTTGGCCCCTTATAGTCATGGTCTATTGACTTTTAAACTGCTGCTTAGTTTGAATGTATTAGTTTGTTTAAGGGAACCATTAGTGGTAGGTGAATGATATTTTGTATGCAGTTGCATTAGCATTGGCATGTCTCATTTTCATGGAGATATTTTGGCCCCACCCTCATCATGATTCATTGACTTTTAAACTTTTGCATAGTTTACATGTAAAGTTTGTGTTTAGGTTATTTTTAATGGAACCACTTATGATAAGTCAATGGTATTTGTCATGTAGTTTTATTAGCATTGGCATTTTTCATTTCTATGGAGGTTATTTGGCTCTGCACCTTCAGTTATGATTCATTTTTTATGTTTTGCATAGTTTACATTTAAATGTTTTTCCATTTTAATTTCAGCATTTGTATTATACTTTTAAATTTTATAGAAGAGAGACATATCTATGTGTCAATAGTTAATTTGAGTTTAACGCAGCAAAACTTGTCTTTTCAATATCTACTCAAATAAGGGAATGGGGTATAAGTTATAGCTTTTGCAGTTTTTTCTATTTTGAGTTTACCATTGGTTTGTTAACAAGGTTACACTTTGCGATCACACTTAAACTTTAAAAAAATTAACACTTAATATGATGTTTTTCATCCAAAAATATATTTAGGTTCCACAACTGTTTCTAGAATGTCATTACTGTACATGTTTATAATGTTAAGTGAGTTCTGAAAAGATATACCCTGCCACATGTATACCTGCAAGTCCCTATCCAGAGCATTAATCTTTAAATAGATTAAAAGTTTATCTATACTCAGTGGGGGGCTGATGTTAGAACTTGATATATGGTTTAACACTTGTCTGTTGTTGAAGACTTCTTTCTTTGGTTACCTAAACTCCTGAAGATTTTCCGAAGGCTATACTGATAGCATTAATTCTTTTATGCATTTGTTTCTCACTATTTAGAACATGTGGTTATATATATATATATTTGGTGTTTACACATCCTTTCAGGAAGGTCTATCAAATAAAACGTGACTATACTTTCTTTTAGTTTTAACTAGTAACAACCGGCAGCTAAAATCTGATAATCTTTACTACAGTCCCATAAAACATTTTGTATTCATTTGTTAAACAGATGTTGTTTTGTTGTAATTTTCTGTCCTATAAGCTAATAAGTTCTTTTTTATCTATTTAATTCAGTTACACATTTGCTTTTTGGTTTTGTTTATTATTTATGTACTATATTTACTAATTGTTGCAATTGTTTACATGATATATTAACAATAATAAAATTTTGAGAAAAAGCGTTGTTTTTTTTATGTACTAAAATATGACATATTCTATAGGTTGTTGATTTTGGAAGTACTAAGACATGACATATCCAATATGATGTTGTTTTTGGAAATATTAAGGCATGACATATCCAGTAGGATGTTTTATGAAGTACTAAGACATGACATATCCAGTAGGATGTTTTATGAAGTACTAAGACATGACATATCCAAAAGGATGTTTTGGAAGTACTAAGACATGACATGTCCTATAGTTTGTTGTGTTGGAAAGTTCTAAGACCTGACATATCCAGTAGGATGTTGTTTTGGAAGTATTAAGACATGACATATCAAATAGGATTTTGTTTTTGGAAGTACTAAGACATGACATATCCAAAAAGATGTTGTTTTTGGAAGTACTAAGACATGACATATCCAAAAGGATGTTGTTATTAGACATGATTGTCTTTTATTGATGTAAGTGTCTCATGTCTTTTATTGATGTAAGCGTCTCACTTGTCTTTTAATGATGTTTGTCTCTCATGTTTTCCACTTGTCTTAATATTTGCAACCCCTCTGACGTTTTCCTAGCTTTGGCTGAGCAACCACTTTCAAGTTAGATGAAGGGTGAGAATGATGATTTTAATTTGCTATAGTTTATTATATTATTCCTTTGTTTGTCTTCTTGTTAAGCTCTAAAAAATATAACCCAAAATACATTTACATTTAACTCAAAATATATAAGTATACTATCAGATCAATTCTCATTTGACAGACTGGAGCAATCTCCCATTTCAGTAGTGCAACAGTTTTCGAATTCTTTGATTTTCCAGTAAAATAAACTGTTAACACAGAGATATGTCTCGCCTTTTGTTATTTTGATAGTAAAATGCAAAATAATTTTAATGTTGAAATTAAAACAGCAATATTTTAACATGTAAGTTATGCAAAATATTCAACAGTGTTCAAAGTCAATGAACCATGACTGAGATACAGGGCCAAACACTCTCCATGGAAATGAGATGTGCCAATGCTACTACATATGCATACCAAATCTCTTTGACCTACCACAAGTGTTCCACAATAACTAACCTACATATGTAATCACAAACTAATATATGTAAACTAAGCAAAAGTTTCAAAGTCAATAGACCACGACTGAGGGGGCCGAGCCAAATAATCTCCATGGAAATGAGATGTGCCAATACTAATACAACTGCATACCAAATATCATTGACCTACCACTAGTGGTTCACCATAAACTGACCTAATCACAAACTAATACATGTAAACTAAGCAAAAGTTTCAAAGTCAATAGACCATGACTGAGGGGCAGGGCCAAATAATCTCCATGGAAATGAGATGTGCCAATACTAATACAACTGCATACCAAATATCATTGACCTACCACTAGTGGTTCACCATAAACTAGACCTAATCACAAACTAATACATTGTTGACGCCGCCCCTGACAGCGGAAACAGCATACCTATGTCTTGCTTTTTGACTCTTGTCAATGTTGAGACAATCAAAACCGTTATATTCACATATGGAATAAATCCTGTTATTTCAATCCTACGACGCCAGTGATGTTGCATCAATTTCAGTTATAAATAACTATTAATCTTGGAGTTGGCGTCCCTAATTGGAAGTCACAGTATATTCATACAACTTGCACAGACAATCGATCAATCAATCATTAAGATTTGTTGTAAGGGCTTATGTATGCCCATTAAGCATACCATACTACCAATCATTGTATTTAGTTCGTGTACTTAATCAGATTTGACAGAAACCACACATCCAATACAACCTTAAAGATAATTTGTAAGGGATCTGTGCAGACAGCCTACCATACTCCAAACATGTATTTAACAATATCCAGACCAGTAACATGACCGAATGTATACATTGTGCATCACCAAAATGACCTTCTTAGCTGGAAAAGGAACAGAATATACAAAATGTAATCAGTAACTAGCAAGATTAAACAATACACAAATAGATTGAGACTTGATTTGCACCTCACAAAACACAAAACTGCACAAAGAAAGTCAAAACAAGTTGAACTAAACTATTCCTCACTTATGATACTTAAAGATTCTGTAAACAGAAAGACAAAAAGTTATGGATGGGAAAACACTCATTATTGGTCATTATGTGTAATAATATATATGTATACAGTAAACAGAAATTTGATGAGGAATGAATGTGAAAATGCATCACACAGTATTTTAGCATGTTCACATGAAACTTGATAAAAAAAATTCAGGAAACTCATACTTGTTCTTTCCTAGAATAAACTGTTAACACAGAGATATGTCTCGCCTTTTTGTTATTTTGATAGGTTGGATGGATGGACTGACAGGGTAAAAACTGTTTACTACACTCATTTGGAGCTGGGGTATAAGTAACAAATTACCCTCCAAAAAAACAATTTGCCAATAGTACCACTCAGCTGTTGTAGCAAGTAACAATTTACAGTGAAAGTATTATAATTGAGGGATACAAATTTTCTTGAATTTCTTGGGTTTTCTCACACCACAAAATTTAGTACTCAACAAAATTATTAATTTCCATCTATTCTGAAAGTGTTTATCTAAAAACCACCATAATTAAACCCCATGATTCAATGATGTTTTCACAAATAACAAACATTGATAACCAAGAAGGGAAGTTCTGCAACACTGAACAATCTTTATCCAAAAAACCAATTCTGTATACTAAAATTATATGTCTGTACATTGTACAAAGAAATAAACACAGTTTTTGGATTATTTAATATTGACTAATTTAAAAATAAATTTACTAATGAAGATGACATGACTGACTATCACAAAATGTATCAAAATAAAATGTTCTGTAATGTGTAGGAATAAAATGTCAGTAAGGTATTTCTCATAAAACATAACAAACAACAGTAACTAATCGGTATCTAGTATACAAACATAGCGTTAAAAGTTATAAAACATTTGATTTTCACATGTACTTTAATAATTCTTATTTCTAAGAGAAATATTTTAAATTTTCAATATTTTATAAACTGCTGTTTATTTTAAGGTTAATTTGGATCTTTTATATTGTTAATTTGTGCCTTGAGATAAATAGCAATGAGAGAAAAACAGATTACATCTGAAAATTGTTTAGCCAGGAAAATATAATTAAATTTATAATTTAATATCAACAAAAGGGATTGTATCTTTGCAATTTTGAATAACTTGAATGTCTTTTTTCCAGAATATTTGGTGATTTTGACCTTTGACCTATAACAACACAATACAGTCTATTACATATATATCTCAACACATGTGTATACATATCACTCATTTTTTTATCTCATTATTTCTTAATACATGTGAACATATATAATCACTCATGTTTTTATCTCATTATTTCTTAACACATGTGTATACATATTATCACTCCGTTTTAGCTCATTATTTCTTAAAACATGGGAATACATATAATCACTCATGTTTTCATTTCATTATATCTTTAAGTAATCTATAATGGTTTGGTTTTTTTTCTCATAATTAAAGTCTTTGCATCAATTTTGTTTCCTTAAAAGAAGTCTTGTATGCTAACAAAGTAATTTAAAGAAAATGGCACTGAAAATCCATAAGCACTCTAAATTGGAATTACAACACATTTATACAGAAAAATAAATATACCAAATTGATATATCTAAATATTTCAACATTGTATAAGCTTATGTACTGTGACACAAAAAAAAAGTTTTGTAATCAATTTCAACTTTTTCTGAATAGTTTTTTTTTTTCATTTCAGAAACATTGACAGCTTTCCATGACTAACTGGATGTTTGTGATAATGTTTCCTTTTATCATCTCTCAATAGCAAATTGTTCGCAATATTTTTAAAATAATATATATTGCACATGGTTTCCATTATCTTTAAAAAAAAAAATATCCAGTTTTAGATAAAACTGATTTAAATATATTGAACTTCAAAAATAACCTAATCAATAAGGGACACAACATAACAGAAAGGGTATTTTTAGAATGACCTTTTTATGTCTTAAACAATATAAAAATAAGAAGACGTTGTATGACTAATAATGAGACAATTATCTTACAACAGAACTCCAAATTTCTTTAAATTGTTTCAAAATAATGACATACTGGTAATTGTTTAAAAAATAATATATTTACTAAATTGTCATGCCTGTTCAAGTTATCAGGATTGTTTACTTTGTTAAAAGTCTTTCATATAATTGTCTTGCCTGTTTAACTGATCAGAATTCTTTTTTATGGTGTTGAAATTCTTTGAGATAACAGTTTTACTACATTTATCACATAAACTTAACATTATCAATGATCCATGAAAATGAGGTAAAAAACCAGAAGCAATCCCTGACAGACAGACATGTACACCTGATTATCATTCCAAACACCAAATATAATTGACCTGTTAATTAAAGTATGAGAGAAATGGACTTAACATGAAAAACAGACCAATGAACCATGAAAATGAGGTCAAGGTCAGATGAACTCTACCAGACAGACATTTACACCTACAATCATTCTATACATGAAATATAGTTCACCTTTTGCTCATAGTATCTGAGATATGGATTTGACAATGAAATCTTAACTTTGATCACTATTCTATCAAATGAGGTCAAGGTCAATCCATAACATTACATATAAATATCCTATTGCTCATAATAAGTGAGTTTTTTTTAAGCAGTTGATGAAACATTAAAATGAGGTCAAAGAGAATAGACAGAAACTTCAGAACTCATAAGGCATCTGTATACAAGATATGAAGTATCAATCTCTTCTGCATTCTAAACTATAAAGCTTTGTACAAATGGTGTGTGCCGTTTGATTAGCATTCCTAAGCCTAGCATTCTGTGACATTTGTGGCAGACAAGACAATAAAATTCCATTCAATTATAACAAAAAAATATTATATTTAATATTCATATAAAATTGAATACAACAATTAAATCTTCACATTTGTACTACATGTATCTTCTTCTGGTAAAGGGTAAAAATTAATGTTTAAGGTCAAGTTACAGTATATGGGTCATATCAAAGATTTTTATAAGATTTTGCACACAGCCAGAGTATGGTAAACTTGAACTAAATATCTAAAGTAATGCATTAATCTCTTCTTTTTTCTGAAATATTATTGAAGTTATCCTTTTAAAGCAGATGTACATTCATATAGAAAACTCATAAAATCTTTTTAATTGTCTTAATATCATCAAACTCCAATGAATAGATATAAAAATTTATATGTTGTTGATTTTATAAATTTCTGTTTTATTCATATAAAATAATCATTGGGCAAATGTATTAAAAATAATGATAATTTTGACAGATTTTATGTACATTTTACATAAATGTTGAACTATTTCAAGGATTTTTCTTTAAAAAAAAAAATCATATTTTAGCAGACTAACAGTTAAATAAATTATTTTTTTCGATTTTCAACGTGTAAAGTCAACAAAAGTTGTATGCAATTTTTCAACAAAATCTGTGACAGCCCATTTACTGTTCTGTAACATAGCCCATTTACTGTTCCATTACATATGACATCTCACCTTGCAAAATCTATTACAAAATGGAAACTTTCACAAATTTATTGCACTATTAAAATTTTCCATCTTAAACAAAAACTTTACACAAATTGTAACTCCAATCAAATATGTTACATTTTCTTTGCTTTGATGTCTTGTCAAATTTTGTCTACTTGTGCAATTTTGTACAAAAATAAGATGAGGCACAATTTTAATTGAGACATAAACCAAAATTACATAGATCTGATCATTAAAGATCAGAGAAAAACATTAATTTCTTTTTTATTTTAAATAGTCTTGCTGACATCATTTAAATCCAAGCTAATCAGGTGTTAAAATGTAGATAGATAGGACAAGATAATTCTATAAATGAATAATCATTTCCATTGATTTTAGTTACCCTTGCAGACTTATGTTGCTGTCTACGACCCAAAAGGTCCTTTTTAAAATACAAAACACTACCTAATATCATCATTCATTTAATCATTTACATCCTTAAGATTATTGTTGCAGTAAGCACTTTACATAAAGATTGATAAAATGCTATAACGCATTAATATGTTTATTTCCAAGACCTCAGAACATTTAAACAGTAACTGGTGGTAATTTGTTTGGGTAAACCAGTAGTTTCTTGTGCCCAAGTTTTCCTTTCCTTCGTAAAACCATTACAGTTTCACATGTAAGAGTTATTCTTGCCTTGGTTAAACTAGTACAATTTCAAATAGCTTTGAAAAGCATGGCTTTATAATAGTAACTTCTGAAGACAAAAGAGAAATGCAAAAAATTTTAAGATCTCTTCCTTAATAAAAAAAAAAAAGCATTGATTTTGGTGTGAAGTATTTAACAGAACAAGAATACTGATACTTACTTGGGACTATAAAAAGTATTCTAAATTGATACTATGTTTTGTGTTTATACTAGAATTATAGGAAAGACTTCCTTTTGAACCCCCCACTATTGACAGAATAAGCAGAGACATACAAATTGGGGTTCAAAAGGGAGTATTGCCAAATTACATACATTGTTAAAATATTTGTCTTTAAGCTTCATCCAGTCAAGACTCTAGCAGCTTGTGACAGGTTGATATTAATAGTAAGTTAGGTGATAGTGCTTAATTAAGAAAGAAAGGTCCTTTGACGTGTCACAGACACTTTTCAAATATGAAAACTGATCTTGCCTAAGCCCAAGATGTTAAAAATATCCTTTTTGTACCACACTTCATCATTATGATTTTTTTTATAATCAGTTGGAATGTGTTATGTTCTAGTTTAAAATTTTAAGAATTAATATCCATGGAATTAAAATTTGGGGTAAACGTTTGAGTTCAGTGATAAGAGAAATAGTGCAATATAAAAATAAGTCGATGTGGTATGACTGCCAATGAGACAACCAAAGACCAAAGGTCAAGTATGTAAACAACTACAGATCACTGCCTTCAATGTATTCAATAGGAAAAATATCCAATGCATCTTTTTGAAGTACAATGTAGACATTACTTTTAAAACAAAGTGAAATCTATATTAAAAAAAAATATGCATTCAATTCTTAAAAATACATTATATAATTAAAATCCTTATCATTGTTAATGTAGACTGGTATATGAAGACATAATAAATCAGTGTACTAAAACATCCTAAGTATTCAGTCATTTTATTTCTAAAGTTGTCATGGAAATATTTGTTCTGATTGAACTTTTTAAGCAAAAGTTAATGAAACTGCATCTACTCATCATTATTAAGAGTTCAAATTTGAAAAAAGATTGGCATTATGTATACATCAATTTGTTTATATATTTCCATAGTTTTCAGAATTTTTTTTTATTATTTAAAACAGTAATCATATCGGATCTTGTCTTTTTGTTCATTCATTCCAATTAAATAGAACTCCGTACTGTTCTAAATTCAAAGTTTAAAAGAATTGGCAATAACCCAGGAAATATCTTTTAGAAAGTGTGACATTTTTCCCTCTATAATTTTTTTGTTTATTGCTACTGATTATGGGCACTTGTTTATTAGTTAACTTAAATGTCAGTTAGAAAAATTGTCAGGATAGTTTCTTCCTCCCCATAATTTTAAAACAGTCACTAAAGTAAAAAAAATGTCAACTAGTTTTAAATTTTCTGAACAACAAGAACAATTATGACCACTTAATTCATATGATAATGATATAGAATAATTAAATCTGGTATTATGATTTTTTCTGTTTTGTTTTAGAATGACCCAATCCTGTTCTTCTCAGTCTTCTGTATGCTAGAACTGGTGTTTGTATGCCTTCTCCTTCTGCTCCAAGACCTGATCCAGGTTTCCATCCCATACTTTGTAACATTTTATTGCCTATGTTAGATTCTGGTATAGGACATGCTTCCTCTCCTACAAAACCTGGAAGTGTCACGATAATTATAATATTAGCATCTATATATTCATCATATCAATATAAAGTAGTTAGTACATGACACTCGAAAGAGAACAAATTGCTCATCAAGCTTCTAATCAAAACAAATGTTTCATATCAATAATTAAGAGTGTACCATCCAATATAATTTTGAATTGAAATATTTTGTGCCATCTTTTGTTTAATTATATATTTTCAATAAAAGTGCTTGCCAAATATAATAGCTGTTTGGGTTATCAAATTCTCATATGGAAAATACATACATCATTTCTCAAAAGTCTATTGCAACTTATACTTAACAGAGTTTTTTGGAATTTTATGTAATTTCTTAGTTGTAAAAATTTTTATATTTAGTAATTACTGTGCTACATTTGAAGTTGGTTAGGTTCAATTTCATTTTATGTAAAGGGGCCGCGGTCTAAAATATATCATTTGGTCAGTTATTAGCTATTCGGCTTTACACATTTTTTTTTATTATTCTTATTGAATACTTCATCAATCCCCCTCTACCCAAAAATGGCACCTCATCACAGGTTTTTCTGATGCTCAAAATCATCCAAGGTTTTGAGGGTCTGAAACACAGTTTCAAAAGAAAATGTAAATAAGTTGTACAAAATCTTCTGAATGGTACACATGTGAAAAGGAAATTTAAAAATAAGAAAACTCTTTTTATTTATATAGGAAATCATTTTATTTATTTTGTTGCCATCATGTTATTTTAAACTGGTCATTTACTCATTATCATTCCTTTCTTACATAAACATTAAGTGACCTTAAAACATATATTTATAAATATTAAATTATGACATCACATTTACCGGGTAAAAGATTTTTGTTAAATAAGTCATAATCTTTACTTCCATAACATATGTATTGTAATAAACGAATAAAACTCTATACTTTGCGTTGTGTTACTTTTATGATCAAAATCTATATCGAAGGCGCCCATACAAAGGTACAAAGATAACGTCATAAACATAAGACGTAAATACGGGAAACATAACGTTAACATTTGCATTATGTTCTCCATGGCGTCACGGCACCAAAATGTATTGTAATAAACGAATAAAACTCTATACTTTGCGTTGTGTTACTTTTATGATCAAAATCTATATCGAAGGCGCCCATACAAAGGTACAAAGATAATGTCATAAACATAAGACGTAAATACGGGAAACATAACGTTAACATTTGCATTATATTCTCAACATATACATCCATTTTTATGGTACATGGCATACTAGTATTTACCTTCAGGATTGGTTAATGCAGGTGATTTTCTGAGTTTTTTAGAATCTTTATTCTCCTTACTGGGAAATGGTGGAGAATAAACTCCTTGCATGGAATTCCACATTTGTTTGTCCTCTATATAGTTTGATACTGTATAACCAGGAGTCTGATAATAAAAAGACAAAGTTTAAAATATAAGGCCAGGGTTTCTTAATTTGTTGGTTTACGGATCAGCCGACCCAATTTTCTGATTTTCAGAAAAAAAATAAAGTTGACATTTCATACTTTTTTATTTCCGCTAATCTAAAAAAAAACCTAATCCCTGAAATATAAATAAAATATCTGTGTACCATATTTTTCCAGAAATCAAATGCTTTACTTTAGCATGTTAAAACATTATCAGAAATGATTACACATTGTGTTCTAAAACAAATAATAATCCGTAGTGTTTGCGTTTTTAAAAATAGACAATCAAAACTGACCTTGAAATTTTGTTTGCGCTAATAATTTTGCAGAACGAAACCTATGTTAGCAAGAGTGCACATGCTGAAATGTCTCGCCTACTATAGTGTCCTTTGATTTTATGTTGATAGTCCTAAATATAAAGTTTTACTACAAGTATCACATTAACATTTATGATCCAAGAAAATGAGGTAAAGGTCAGAAAAACCAAGCCTGAAATGCATGTACACCTTTAATACAATCATTCCATACACCAAATGTACATGATCTATTGCTTATAGTATAAAAGAAACACAACAAACCATGGAAATTCTATATTGACCAATGAACCATGAAAATGAGGTCAAGGTCAGATGAACCCTGCCAGACAGACATGTACAATTTAAAATCATTCAATGCATCAAATATATTTGACCTATTGCTTATAGTATCTAAGAAACAAAGTTAACCAGGAAAACTGAACATTGGCCAATGAACCATGAAAATTAGGTGAAGGTCAGATGATACCTGCCAGACAGACATATATGCCTTACAATCCTTCCATACACCAAATATAGTTGACATATTGCTTAAAGTTTAAGAAAAGCAGACCAAAACACAAAAACTTAACACTGAGCAATGAAGCATGAAAATGAGGCCTAGGTCAAATAAAACCTGCCAGACTGACATGTTCATGGTGAAATATTTCCATTCACCAAATATACTTGACATATTGCATACAGTATTAGAAAAACAGACCAAAACCACTATAACATGAAAATGAGGTCAAGTTCAGATGACACCTGCCAGTCGGACATGTACACCTTACAATCATTACATATACCAAATATAGTAGACCTATTGCTTATAGTATCTGAGATATGGACTTGACCACGAAAACTTAACCTTGTTCACTGATCAATGAAATGAGGTCGAGGTCAAGTGAAAACTGACTGACAGACATGAGGACCTTGCAAGGTACGCACATACCAAATATAGTTATCCTATTACTCATAATAAGAGAGAAATTTACATTACAAAAAATCTGAACTTTTGTTTCAAGTAGTCACTGAACCATGAAAATGAGGTCAAGGACAATGGACATAAGACAGACGGACTCTTGTATCATAAGGCATCTATATACAAAGTATGAAGCATCCAGGTCTTCTATCTTCTGAAATATTAAGCTTTTAAGAAGTTAGTTAACGCCGCCGCTGCCGCCGGATCACTATCCCTAAGTCGAGCTTTCTGTGACCAAAAGTTGCAGGCTCGACAAAAACCTGTTACAATAAGTTCGTTTTCCTTTTTGTCATAATTCCGTAAGATTTTTCATCTCATGGATGAAATGGACTCGTCCAAACGTGAAAGGCATCAAGTTAAAAGAAAGAGTTATCCACATACAATTGGGAATTTTCTTATATCATAAATTGAAATAAAATGTTCGTCTGTTTGAATATCAAAAACGGGATTGCCTGAAAAAGGATAAAACCGATATCCTCGTGTTTCCGGTTGACGGGTCTACTTCCTTTATGTCACGGACAGTAAAGTAATATTTCCGTGCAATGTGTTTGCACATTTTATTTCACGTGTTGTCGGTTTGAAACTTATTATTCATCATGTCTCCTGAAAGTAGACAAAAAGTAAGGTGTTGCTGGTTTATTATTTTCTTTCTTAAAATGACCATTTTATTTTCCTGTTTTTCCGTGGACATACCCCCTTTTTACAATCTTATATATATGCGTTGGCATACATTTGTATATTTAAAACAGCTGAGCAATAATATTTGGAACTAAGAAATGATGACAAAAAAAGCTTACCAAAAACATTGTTGGTAAGCTGAAAGCTTATTATTTTTTAATTTTTTAAATTTTTTTTCCCGACCGACTGACCCGACTTTTTCATAGAAAATCTGTAAACCAACAAATTAAAAAACCCTGGCCTAATGGATATAAATAACAGAATTCAGGTGTATATAAACAACTTCCATGTTCTCTCCAGAGAAAGTAACTATAATTTGTTTTCGTTTGTTTTGTACATAAATCAGGCTGTTAGTTTTCATGTTTGAATCATTTTACATTTGTCATTTCAAGGCCTTTTAGAACTTACTGGTACTAAAAGGTATGAGTTTTGTTCATTGTTGAATGCTGTAAGGTGACCTATAGTTGTTAACCTCTATGTCATTTGGTCTCTGGTGGAGAGTTGTCTCATTGGCAATCATACCACATCTTCTTATTTTTATATTTGCAGATTTTTTAAATTGTTAACATTGGATTATAGACATGTAATAATGGGCTTTCTTTTCACACATCTTTTGTGTCCATCAGATTCCTGATACTTATTAGTTTTATTTTTCACATCCATGTGCTATTTATAGATGAATTAGAGTTGAAATGAAAGGTAAACAAATTTCAGTACATACTGCATTATTCAAGTAAATAATTGATACATATTGACTGCCAGTGTTCTCCCCAGGCCGTTTTAGTGCTGTAGTATTCAGCGCTATCACAATTCAGTGTTGTGGTATTAGGACAGACTGCAGTTGTATCCAATCACAACACAGCGCTTGTTTAAGCTTTACAATTTTCAAATTCCCATGTATACCAGTACCATTTCCATCAAGTGATTGCCTGGTTGTTTTGCCTAAGATTGTTTATTTTACGTTATGGTTTCAAATATCGGAGGTGCCAGTTCAATTAAATAACAAAAATGGCGTCATTGCCAAAACTTTGACTGTCTTAAAGACCTATTTCCTTCTTAAGTTTTAAACTTAAAAGAATAAAAAGAAACAAAAATTTCAAGAAAGATATGGAAATATACTCAAGAAATCATTTCCAAAGTTTTCATGAAAAGTTTATCCTTTCTCTGACCACGTTTTCTTGTCCCTCATTTGAAGCATCTATGATTGGTTCATTATTGTTTAGTGTTTAGAACTAAATTAATGAATCTCCATTGCTTTATGAGATGCATTCCAGTTTCCCAGAGCTTCATTACAAGCTCGTATTTGACGATAATTTGTCCTTTCATCACTATTTACTAAATCTAATAGAGGTTAAATGAAACACGATTCTGCATTAATAAATATAAAAAGATTTTTAATTGGTAGTAATTTAAAAATTATTGTAATTCAATATTAACAGAGGATTGCTTGGATTTAAAATTGCATTTAATGATTAATAGAAAGATTCAGCCATTTTCAAAACAGGAAGTTGAAGGGAGACAATTTTGGAGGGAAAATGTACTAAAACCAGTATTGTTCAATCTTGTCATATATTTTTAGTGGCAATCATTTAAATAATAAATCTTAAAAGGTGGTATTTATTAATATTTCAATTGACTAATAGCATTCTTTATTGATAAACCCACCTTAGAAATAAATAAATGGGGAATGTGTCCATGGGACACAGATGATGCCCCCACTTGCATATCATATAAAGTTATAAAGGGACATAACTGAAGAACGGTAAAAGTGACGCTACCAAAATGTGTACTTGATCTGAGTTTTGTGGTAATAAGTATTGTGTATAAGTTTCATAACATTTGGTTGAGGCAAACTTAAGTTAGAAAACGGAAATGAAAAATTAAGCAATTTTTCCATTTGTAAACAGGCATAACGCTAGAACAGTTAAAGTGACACCACCAAAATTCAAACTTGATCTGTGTTTTGTGGTAATAAGCATTGTGTATAAGTTTCATAACATTTGGTTGAGGCAAACTTAAGAAATAGAACGGAAACGAAAAATTCAGCAATTTTCCATTTGTAAAGGGGCATAACTCAAGAAAGGTTAAATTGACGCCACCAAAATTCAAACTTAATCTGTGTTTTGTGGTAATAAGCATTGTGTATAAGTTTCATAACATTTGGTTGAGGCAAACCAAAGTTAGAGAACGGAAACCAATTTTGGGATGTACGGACATACAGACGAACAAGGGTAAAACTTAGTGCCCCCTCCGCTACGGTAGGGGCGTAAAAAAAAAAGGAGAACTTTATTTCCTTTAAAACAGGGTTCTATCAGATAAATCTTGGAATATGTTAGCCTTTTTTTAACATGTTTTGGAAAGTGTACTTATTTTTTTCTTTGATATGAAATAATTTACCCATTGTACATGCTGATTGAAATTTGAAAGATGTATGATATCCATTTAAAATAAAAGTTAAAGAAAAAACATCAACATTTAATTTTTATTAAAATCTTTCTTTATATATGTGTCAGTAAATTATGAAGTTGTAAATGAAATATATAAATATATGTAAAACTGCTAAAAGTGAATAAATGATAAACCTACTGTGAAAAATACTTCACACTTTTAAAATACTAAAAACTATTTGGCATTTTAATTTTCAGTGCTAAATAAAATGTAAGTGTTACTTATTTCCATTTCTGTAAATGCATATATGTATAAAAAAAACCAGGTTTTAATGTCTATTTAATACTATATAACCAACATGACAGTACAAATGTTAAATCTAATATCACACGCTAACCACAGCACTATCAAAAAATCCTGGGGAGAACACTGGACTGCAGTATATATTTCTGTGCCATTTTAATGTTTACATCATTTGTGTAAGAGGCCCTTAACTTTCAACATGAGCATATGGAAATTGTGGTGAGAATGAATTGGATATTAAGACGGAATCTAATCAAAAGTTTATAAAATGACTCTGTAGAAAAACTTGCATGAGGATATCCTGAAGCATATAAAATATTGTGTCAAATCTGACCTTAAAAAGTCTGACAACTCTGAAATGACAAACCAAATATTTTTAAAATACAAAGCAAGTCTACATTCACCAATCCCAACAACAGTGTAAAGTGTGTAATCATTTGATCCAACATACTAGAGCTAGTGCATGACATGTAAACATTTGCTTTTATTAATCTAACAGTTAAGGTGGCTCACCCCAATAAGGACCCCAGTAGAATTTTTTATTTTCACATATTTTGTAGATTTTTATGCTGAATCCAAAATGCAAAGAAAAAGGGGTCACCAGACTCGTTTTCCCTCAAATGGAAGCGAAATGTGCGATTTTGACCCTATTTCAAACTTTTCCACCCTTACAACAATAACGTCTACATCAAATCCAAAGACTTTTAGAACCATGTCAGTATGATTATTATGCGAAAAAACAATTATATTTGAAATGTAATCGTTCCCCTTGGTTGTTTTAGACTTCAAAAACCCTTTTATTTTCAGATTTATGTCTAAATTTGGCATTTTCTTATTTCAGTTTAAGGCTAAAATTATTGGTTAAATCGATTTTTCGTAAAATTTCCCCGGTAGATTTTTTTTAAAAACGGATATGTCAATGCTATGAACTTTTCGAGCATTTAAAGGTAAAATAAAATGGGGGTCACCAGGCTTTTAAAAAAGTTACGAGCTTTTGTTTAACCCCTCTACCCCATGAGGTCTGATTTCAATGCACTCCATTAAATACTTTCTTGTGAATTTTTATTGATGTCTTTAAATAAAATAATGTTTGTAATTATATCAATGAACGATAGCTGAATATAAATGTGATTAACATTTTACTGTTTGTTATAAAAAAGCGAAATTTTGATTATTTTGGTGAAATACGGTAATTTTGTCTGGCGCGAGTTGCTTCCCTGTAATTTGGCGCCATAATCGGACAACAGAAATTTCAGGGTCGCCATTGCTGAGCAGCATACTGCACTGATAAATACGACCATGTGCATGAATAACAGACATAGTGGCGAATAGACAACGATGAAGGTAGAGTCATTATATAAGAAAACATAGATTTTAATATATTAGACAGCCAAATGTTATCAGTATCACGAAAAATACGAAGTGGGGGGTTATCTCAAAATACTCGCTACTGTTGAAAATCACTGCGGCTGAAACCTTGCATGGGCTAAATTTCTGTTCTATGTATAGTCGTTATGGCTGGTATCTTATTTATGTGTTTACTTGACCCTTAACCTGTTAACTGGCAAGTTTTGAACATTTATAGCCTGTTTTGAAAAATATTAGTGTCAAACAGTCAAAGTGGAGGGGATGGTCATTTTCAGCATCTGCGCTACCGTTAGCGTCAAATGAGTCTTGATTTGATATCGTCATTTGTAAAATCTTATTTCGTAGCCACGTTAGGGTCAAATGGAGTTAAATATTGATCGTTAACGTCTATAATGACTAGTAAAATGGTGTACCCCATAACTTCCCTCGGACAGGGGTTCATGTAGTCCAACATGATTCCCACTCCCTATCCCCAACCTCTATTTCTCTTCCCTTTTACTCTAAAATTTTCTCCCCTAACTTCTACTTCCATCCCCCTTACTCCCAGAAAAAAAATGGCAAAATATATTTCCGGATTATTCATCCCCCTTTTCGAATTCTTGTCTTTTCACCCAAAATCATGTTGGCTCAAATTCATGTTCATCCCTTTACCATTTGCACCCTGAGTCTGTTTGTGTAAGTGATAAATTTGTCCTGGTAAAATATGTTCAGGCGGACACATGTTTATACTAGTATATAAAGTCCATGGTTACAGAATTTACTAGTATTTTTAGTCCGATGTTAGTAATTTATGTCCCCAGACTAATTTTCCTAGGAATTCAAGTCCATGCCATTAATATTCCTAGGTAAAAAAGTCCATGTTCTTTTTTTAATAGGAAAAATATTAATGAATCAAATCATTTACATTTATACAATATTTGAAATTTAAATATTAAGTTTTAATATTGTTTAAGAGTTGTGTATTTATATTTTAATAAAATTCATGTCCCCAGACTAATTTTCCTAGGAAGTCATGTCCATGTCATTAATATTCCTAGGTAAAAACGTCCATGCCCTTTATTTTAAAAGGTAAATATAAATGTTGTTTTAATATTGTTTAAAAGTTTTGTATCAATTGTTTTAATATAATGTTTGTCCCCAGACTAATTTTCCTAGGAAATCATGTTAATGTCATTAATATTCCTAGATAAAACGTCCATGCCATTTATTTTAAAAGGAAAATTTTAGTGAAACAACTGTCTCTCGTACATCCCAAAATTGGTTTCCGTTCTCTAACTTCAGTTGCCTCAACCAAATGTTATGAAACTTATACAAAATGCTTATTACCAACAAACACAGATCAAATTTGTATTTTTATACGGGACATATTATGGTATACCGTTGTCCGTCAGTCGTCAACATGTCGGACATTAACTCAAAAACGCTTTAACCAATTTGCATAAAACTTTATTCAATTGTTTATATCTATTGACGTGAGCTCCTTTTGTTTTTATAAATTTTAGATTTTACGTTCCGAGTTATGGGTTTTATTCATTAAAAAGAGGGATTTTCCAGTTTTCAGACAATAACTACTCAAGAATGCTTTCACCAACTTGCAAGAAATTGTGGTGAATTGTTTATATCTAATGACATCAAATCTGAATTACTCTGACATTTAATTTCACTGAAACTTAAGAACAACCAACATTCAACAATACTTTGAACTACATGTATAATCAAAGTAAAAAGATTAATATTGATATAAAAATAATGAAAATATAAAGCTGATCAGCTAATGATTGTACATGTACATGATGTATACATGTCAACAATTATTACTAGTATATTGAAATTAACAATGCTAATAAAAGTTTTATAAATTTGATCTCGTAGACATTTGAGGAATAAAAATAAAAAATGTTTCAAAAAATGAATTTTGATAGAGCTGAATTAATTTTTTTTTACTGTCTAGTGAATTTTGCTGCAAACACAATTCATGATATGCAAACTGCGATATATGCAGTTGTCTTTGATACAGAAGGTAGCTATGAGATTTGTAAATTTTGGAAATCATAATACCAAGTGGCAGTTGTGGTAAATGCACATGTCTTTGCCTCATCCCCACCGACGAAGTCGAAGGGGACTTTAGGTTTGCACTCCGTCCGTCTGTCCGTCCAGCAAATCAGTTTTCCACACTTTTTTTCTTCATGCTTGAAGATATTGATTTGATATTTGGTATATAGTTTTATCGTGACAAGTTACAGATCAAGTTTGAATTTTGTTCCAGTCTGATGATTTCATGCAGAGTTATGGTCCTTTGACTTAGAAAATTCACTAAAATAATCAGTTTTCCGCACTTCTTTTTGTCATTCTTCAAAATATTGATTTGATATTTGGTATATAGTTTTATCATGACAAGTTACAGATCGAGTTTGAATTTTGTTCCGGTCTGATGATTTCGTGCAGAGTTATGGTCCTTTGACTTAGAAAATTCACTAAAATAATTACTTTTCCGCATTTTTTTGTCATTCTTCAAAATATTGATTTGATATTTGGTACAATGTATATAGTTTTATCATGACAAGTTACAGATCAAGTTCGAATTTTGTTCCGGTCTTGATTTTGTACAGAGTTATGGTCCTTGGACTTAGAAAATTCACTAAAATAATCAGTTTTAAACACTTTTTTTCGTCATGCTTGAAGATATTGACTTGATACATATATGTATTTGTTATATAGTTTACACCATGACAAGTTATAGATCAAGATAGAATTTTGTTCAATTTTTAACCGGTAGGGGACTATGTATTGCCATGCAATACTCACAGAATGCTTGTTTTACATCATTTGGCATTTGTTTTCCATCCATATGCTATTCAGTTTCTATTTCAAAAGCTATATTTTCTGGATAAAAGGAGAAATAAAATACAGTTTTGTTCAATGAGACAGCAACCAAACAAAAATCTGGGAAAACTTATGTCTCACTATTAACTGACAACATTTTTACCAGCTGTAAATTCAGAAATTATTGTGTGTATTTATTTTTGCAATTTTTGACAAATGGACTAAATTGCAAGTTTAATTATTGCAATTACAAAAAAATCTGCATAAAGATCTATAGTTCAGTTTTCAGAATGCAAGTTCTTATTATTGTGATATTCACCTTGTCGATTAATAAAACCTCAAAATAATTTCTATTTACAGTATCACAATGATCCAGATTAATATTGTTTGTAAATTTAGATATGCACTCAAATTGATATAGATTGCTACAAAGATCTCAACAATGGACAGTGATCAAGGTTAAAGTTACATTAGGGTTGTTTATCAGATACTGTTATAAGCAATAGGTCATTTGTCAATGTCATTTACTAAAAGTACATGTAGTAGATAAACTATATGTATGCAATGATTCACAAATGTAAGGAGTACATGTCTGTCTGGCAGTTGTCATTGACCACATTTGCAAGGTTCATTGGTCAATGGTAAGTCCTGACCTTTAATATGCTACATTGTGTAATCAATAGGTTATTATATTTGGTGTATGGTATGATTATTAAGTGTATATATATTGAAATATTAAGTAAAATGATGTGATATGATTGTAAATGAGACATTCCACAAGAGACCAAATAACACAGAAATAAACAACTAAATGTCAACAATGAGTAAAACCTACACTGCATAGTTGGGTATAAAAGGCCTCCAAATGACAAATGTACAATTTAAAACAATTCAAATGAGAAAACTAGTGGCAAATTTGGAACTATATGTAAAGTGCTGAAACTTAAGAACAACCAACATTAGCAGCCAAGATCAACAATACTTTGAACTACATGTATAATCAAAGTACTGTCAGAATCCATATCAAAGAACGCAAGATCATCTACACTTGGTGTCTATATACAATGTGTTGTCAGAATCCACTTAAGAAGCCAAGATCAACTATAATTTGGAACTATATGCTTTAGTGCTGTCAAAATCCATAAAAAAATCCAAAAGATCAAAAGGACCTACTTTACCTACCTGTCCCAATGATGAATAAAGATTATTGAGTCTTATAAAAAAACACTGAAGATTAATATTGATATAAAAATAATGAAAATATAAAGCTGATCAGCTAATGATTGTACATGTACATGATGTATACATGTCAACAATTATTACTAGTATATTGAAATTAACAATGCTAATAAAAGTTTTATAAATTTGATCTCGAGACATTTGAGGAATAAAATAAAAATGTTTCAAAAAATGAATTTTGATAGAGCTGAATTAATTTTTTTTTACTGTCTAGTGAATTTTGCTGCAAACACAATTCATGATATGCAAACTGCGATATATGCAGTTGTCTTTGATACAGAAGGTAGCTATGAGATTTGTAAATTTTGGAAATCATAATACCAAGTGGCAGTTGTGGTAAATGCACATGTCTTTGCCTCATCTTTTACCTCACCAACCTTGACCTAAATTGCCACTTGATTATTAGTCCCTACCGACGAAGTCAAGGGGACTTTAGGTTTGCACTCTGTCTGTCTGTCCATCCGTCAGTCCGGCAAATCAGTTTTCCACACTTTTTTTCTTCATGCTTGAAGATATTGATTTGATATTTGGTATATAGTTTTATCGTGACAAGTTACAGATCAAGTTCGAATTTTGTTCCAGTCTGATGATTTCATGCAGAGTTATGGTCCTTTGACTTAGAAAATTCACTAAAATAATTAGTTTTTCCGCACTCTTTTTTGTCATTCTTCAAAATATTGATTTGATATTTGGTATATAGTTTTATCATGACAAGTTACAGATCAAGTTCGAATTTTGTTCCGGTCTGATGATTTCGTGCAGAGTTATGGTCCTTTGACTTAGAAAATTCACTAAAATAATTACTTTTCCGCATTTTTTTTTGTCATTCTTCAAAATATTGATTTGATATTTGGTACAATGTATATAGTTTTATCATGACAAGTTACAGATCAAGTTCGAATTTTGTTCCGGTCTTGATTTTGTACAGAGTTATGGTCCTTGGACTTAGAAAATTCACTAAAATAATCAGTTTTAAACACTTTTTTTCGTCATGCTTGAAGATATTGACTTGATACATATATGTATTTGTTATATAGTTTACACCATGACAAGTTATAGATCAAGATAGAATTTTGTTCCAAGTTATGAATTTTTAACCTGGGGACTATGTATTGCCATGCAATACTCACAGAATGCTTGTTTTACATCATTTGGCATTTGTTTTCCATCCATATGCTATTCAGTTTCTATTTCAAAAGCTATATTTTCTGGATAAAAGGAGAAATAAAATACAGTTTTGTTCAATGAGACAGCAACCAAACAAAAAATTAAAAGAATTATATATTGTCTGGGAAAACTTATGTCTCACTATTAACTGACAACATTTTTACCAGCTGTAAATTCAGAAATTATTGTGTGTATTTATTTTTGCAATTTTGACAAATGGACTAAATTGCAAGTTTAATTATTGCAATTACAAAAAAAATCTGCATAAAGATCTATAGTTCAGTTTTCAGAATGCAAGTTCTTATTATTGTGATATTCACCTTGTCGCATTAATAAAACCTCAAAATAATTTCTAAATTTACAGTATCACAATGATCCAGATTAATATTGTTTGTAAATTTAGATATGCACTCAAATTGATATAGATTACTACAAAGATCTCAACCTCATTTCATGGATCAGTGATCAAGGTTAAAGTTACCTGATTAGGGTTGTTTATCAGATACTGTTATAAGCAATAGGTCATTTGTCAATGTCATGTTTTTGTGTTTTTGTCTGTTTTTTCTAATACTAAAAGTACATGTAGTAGATAAACTATATGTATGCAATGATTCACAAATGTAAGGAGTACATGTCTGTCTGGCAGTTGTCATTGACCACATTTGCAAGGTTCATTGGTCAATGGTAAGTCCTGACCTTTAATATGCTACATTGTGTAATCAATAGGTTATTATATTTGGTGTATGGTATGATTATTAGTGTATATATATTGAAATATTAAGTAAAATGATGTGATATGATTGTAAATGAGACATTCCACAAGAGACCAAATAACACAGAAATAAACAACTAAATGTCACCATACGACCTTCGACAATGAGTAAAACCTACACTGCATAGTTGGGTATAAAAGGCCTCCAAATGACAAATGTACAATTTAAAACAATTCAAATGAGAAAACTAGTGGCATGATTTATGTACAAAATAATGAATGAAAACAAATATGCCTGTCTTGCAGGGACGATCTGAACTTAACCTCGTGTTCATGGTTTTGTCTTGTTACTGGCATACTATATATATGTTTCAAAATATTTGGTTGATGGGGTGATTGTAACAGGCGGATTTCGTGGAGGGCCCATTGGTTGATTATATAGGAATCACTGAACCATGACTGGAGCAGGCCTCTTAGGCAGTCCCCCACCCTTTCATGAAAAATTCTGGTTCTGCCACTGTGTAAGGCTGGCTTGATTGGTTTATCTGATCATTTTCATGATCATTGATAATATTATTTTTTCTGATACTTGTAGTAAAACTTTATCTTTAGGAATATCAACATAAAACCAATCATGAATGATGATTAGTAAAGCAGGTGAGACATTTCAGCTTGTGCACTCTTGTTAACACAAAATTATATGGACTGCTGCCACTAGAAAATGGACAATGCATGCTTGGTACCATACGAGGCTGCGATTTATCTCAAAAGGAGGAGGGGGCCTAGGCACTTCCTATATTCAAGGCGATAGGACATGCCGCTGGAATAGGTCACCTTTTCAAGCTTGAAAATATGTGAATAGGTCGGGGAAAACTATCAAAAATATATGATAAGGTCATTAAAGTTTCCATAATTTCTTCGTCTGTCATCTTTTTGGTGTTCCCGGTGTGATTTTATCAACCCAAATTTTCTTTTAACACTGGTATTCTAGTCTTACATTACACTGCATGAAACCCAAGCATTATAGGGAAAAGGTTACATTTTTACCTACGCAATATATGAAAAGTTGTACATTTTTGAAATATAAATTATATGAAAAAGGTGGGCCCCAGCGGCATCCCCTATCAATTCAGTATTGAAGTGCCCTCCCCGAACACCCTGTCATAGCAAGGGATTATCTGTCAGATTAGAAGTCATATTTCCATACCCTACGATATGAAAATAAGGAGATGTGGTATGATTGCCAATGAGACAACTATCCACCAAAGTTCAAATTCAAAGTCAATATTAAAAAATGTAATCTCCATATTATCATCATAGGCCGATAATTACGCTTTGCAGCTAGCAGGTGGGTCAAACCAGTGTTCACACATCATTAAAAAGTTTTCATAAATATTTTTTGCCGCAATGACACACTGCACTTTATTTTTTAAATCGAGAACTTTCCTTATCAGTAGCTTCCTTTGAAAAACGCATGTCAAAAGTAAGACAGAAGTTGAAGTTTGCCAATATCACCGACTAATATAACGTCCCTGTGTACTGGGCGGAGTTTTAAAATTACAATCCCAATTTTTCCTGAACCTAGTAAGTAGTATAGATTTTGTTTATATATAATGTCTTTAAGTAGTGTTTGAACTGCCCGGTAGATCATGGATGTGTGTCCTAGGCAAAATCCCGACTTGGTCAAACCAAATATTTTATGCTTCTCCGCAGCATGCGGTATTGAGGATAATACTTATTTATTATCAAAATTTTGCAGTGTTAAAATATTTCACATACTCCGAATTGTTATGTTCAAAAATTTTGGCAAATAAAAATACGTAACTATTATCAAAATTTTGCAGTGGGACCATATGAGTATATACTTATTTGGTTATTAACGGACCATATGGGTATTTAGACCATATAGGTATTTTTCGAATAAATTCAAACTTCCTTAACAGACACAGCTCGCTTCTCTGGACCAAAATCGCACAAATTATTAACTGAAACTTTATCTTTTACACATTGTCTAAATCTTGGTATATTTGTTGACTTGTCATCGCTATCTAGAGTCAAATTTAAGCACCATTATCACGTCGACAGTTACGTCCGTGACGTGAAACCACACGGGTGTTTGGGGCATGGACACATTTTGTCTTTTTCCCCGGCGCTTTGATTAGATTTTCTTTAAATTCTTCTAATTTCCACTAATTTTCACTTACAATAACAGTGGTTTCTACATAAGAATAGAGGACAGCACGTATAAACTACTGTAATTGTAGATCGTATAAAAAGGAGCATGAACAAATTAGATCTATAACTAAAAATAATTTGAAATGTTTCAGAAATTTAAAATAAATTAAAACACCAACATAAAGCAAAAAGGAGGTTTCTATGCTCCAATTGCTGACGACTAAAACAGTTAACTTCTTGCTTGACAGTTCACTATAATTATTTTTTCGGAGTCGACATATTGTATTTCGTAAAGAAAAATTAATAATGATCTTAGACTGGCAAAAATGCTTCTACTATAATTTTAACTTGTGAGTAAAATTCATTTTATTTCATTAATCACGTAAAAATGATAATCGAATTATTATCTAACTCAAACTTTCATTTTTAGAAGCTCTTAATTTATGACACTATGAAGGGTTATGCTACGCGATTATATATATAGTGTTCAACATTCTTCAGATTGATTACCTGACCATACGCGTATGGTCCAAATACTCATATGGTCCCGAACATATATACTAATACATCTAAAAGACATCTTTGACTTTTGATGTATTCAACCAGTATTTAAATGAAAATAGGTGCAACGGATCCAAGGGGCAAACGTAGGGTGAGAATGTGTTTTCGAGCTTAACGCACTAGATACCGCTGCATATGTCAATATTTATATTTTCTTTTTAAAGGTTATCCTTTAATATATCATGTATAATTCTGTCCTTTTATGTGATAAATGAACAAACCACTCTGTAGTTCTGACCGCACGTATTTCCTGTTTTGTAGAACGTTTTGCATGGTTTGTTGACATCGAAAGGGTGCTTTCACACGCCTGCCCAATGTCGTCAAACTTACTTTTATCAATTCCAACAATTATTTTAAGATTCTTGTAAATCAATCCAAGCAAACTCATGTTATGGTACAACTCCTGAAAAATTTACTTAAATATGACTGTTAAAGTCCCTTAACTCTGGAACAACAAACCAGAATTTTTTTTTAAATTGAGAGGGAGCTTCCTTATATCAATCTCAACAGGAGTGTAAAGTTTTTAGGATATCAGTCCAAGCATACTGGAGTTAGTGCATGATATGGGAAAAATTCCCTTAACTCTGCCGGTAAAAGTATAAAAATTTGTAAGGGTTCCGTGGAACCCAGTGTCTCGCCTACTTTTGCTGTTAATCGCAGGCTCAACAAAATGAGGAAAAAATTAATAAAATATTCCTCTCTATACTATCTTTTCATTGTAAGTAGCTTCTGTCCAAGTTTGGTAAAATCCAGGATAGTTTATGAATCTAATAAATGTTTTAAAACTTAAACTGCAGACTGTATGTAATATTAACTGGAAGAAAACTAAGTCCATTTATAAGTAAAATATGGAAAAATGGAACAAAATTTTAACAAAATTTCCTTCTAGATACTAGCTTTTAATCATAAACAAGCTTCTGTCCAAGTTTGGTACAAATCCAGGATAGTTTAAGAAAGTTGTTAAAATCTTAAAACTTTAACCACAGAGTGAATGTAATGTTAACTGGCAGAAAAACTAAGTCCATTTATAAGTAAAATACGGAAAAATGGAATTTTTTTTACAAAATTTACTTCTGGATACTATCTTATGATCATAAACAAGCTTCTTTCCAAGTTTGGTAGAAATTCAGGATAGTTTAAGAAAGTTATTAAAATTTCAAAACTTTAACCACAGAGTGAATGTTATGTTTCCTGGCAGAAAACTAAGTCCATTTATAAGTAAAATATGGAAAAATGGAATTTTTTTACAAAATTTACTTTTGAATATTATCTTATGATCATAAACAAGCTTCTGTCCAAGTTTGGTAGAAATCCAGGATAGTTTAAGAAAGTTATTAAAATTTCAAAAACTTTAACCACAGAGTGAATATTTGTGGACGCCGCCGACGACGACGGAATGTAGGATCGCTATGTCTCGCTTTTTCGACAAAAGTCGAAGGCTCGACAAAAACCTTAGGACACAACCAGACAAAATTTTAAAATCAAAAGGAACTCTCTTCTGTCAATCCTAATGTTTTTATTAAAATTTCATGCAAATTGGTTAAAGCAAATTTGATTTATCGTAGGAAGTGTTGACAAACAGATGGAAGGAGTGATAGATGGATAGTACCGGGGTATACCATCATTGTTCCTAAACTTAAAATTATAAAAAAAACTGACCTTTTCTTTCAATCGTCTTCTACCAAATCTAACTTCTCTTCCAGACTAAAAACATAATTTTTTTTTCAAATATGATGAAACAGGTTATTATTATCTTTAAGATACCAACAAATTATCAATAAAACAGATAAACATGTAAGTACTAAAACTTCAGATATTGTCTGAATATATAGGTTAAATTTCAGAAAATTCTTTTATTAATTTAATTGCAGTGTAATGTGCAAGATTAATACATGAAACTTATACAGAAGATATTGCCTATTATAACCATTAATATTCGTTGTTGTTGATATGAAAAAGACAATGACTTCCGTTGTATTTGATAGTAGTGAACAAAAAAAGTATTGCCAAGGTACTTACTAATAATATTGACTTATTTTACTTCCAACTTCTTTTAGTAATATTATTTATAAAACAAGCAAGTTAAGGAGTTGTCCTTCAGATCTTCTTTCTGGTTAAATGTTTTATTTATATAGGTTATAAGTATAAAATTGTTGTTGAATCATTGTGTCTGGTAATTATTGAATTAATATATATTTGATTTTTATAGTCTAAAAAAGCCTTAAAAGTTTTTTTTATTTTTTTCTGTATTGAAACTCTATACTAATTTACTATTGTCATTCCTTTCTGTGCTGCTCCACGGTGCCTTGTATATTTCGATATACAGCCTCCAATAGTGTAAGACAGCATGATTTCTATATCAAAAGGTTCAGTGTTACGAGTTTGCTTTCAGTAACTGCAAGCATTCTTTGACATGGTTTAATCTAGTATTGTTTTATATATACCTGTGTTTTAAATACCGGTAAAAACAGCAAAAATTCAATAGTCGATGGTTGATTGATTTTAAAAAGACACAAAACAACTATAAACTTGTAGAAAATCGTAAAGTGAATTATAAATATTTAATGAATATATACCTTTGCCATCAATTTAGTAACTCTAGCTTTAAATGCTAACTGTGAAGTTTTGGACATATTTTCAAATGTTCCTGACAGTATTTGATGGAATTCTTTTTCAGATTCCATCTCATTTTCATCCTTAGCTTCATTTTCCCACCATGGAATGATCCCAGGTATACCACAAGCTGGTCCAGGCTCATGAAAGAAATCACTTTGTTCATCATCAGCTGTAAAAACAGTAATTTTATGGCATAAAAACAGAATTTGTGATTAGAAAATTCAATAAATGCAGAACATAACTTTCTTTGTTAAGACGTATGTCATGCAATTGTATCAATGAGTTCTGTGTTACAATATTTTTGCTTGTCATTCTGTGTTCCCTGAATTTTGAACATTCTACTTCACAATGTAACAGTCTTTGAGAAGACATGTCACCCTATCGAAAATCTAAACACATTTTTCTGACTCTGAGCCTATTAGTCTTTGCTCTTACTCCTTATTGCTGCATGCTTAGCAGAATCACAGCAAATACCAGCTCCAAAGTCTTTGGTTTGACCTGAATGGGGATCGAACCCATAACCTCCTACACTTGTGGCGAATACACTACAATGAGATCATTGAGGCAGTAATTGTGAATCTGCCCTAATTTGGCATATATTTTTTTTAATTTCTCAATTCATAATGAAGATGTGTGCTGTGTTTCAAGTTGATGTGACCACAACTTAATGGTTAACTACCTTCAAGTGTTGTTTTGATTTTTTACAGCACTGGGGTTGACACTGCTGGTGGTCGACTATCAGTCCCCAAGGGTATCATCAGCTAAGAAGTCAGTACTTCCATACTGACATCATTTATAACAAACCTTTCTTAAGTTGTTTAATTATAAATTTATAAGTTATTAAGAAACTAAATTTACCTTAGACGGATTTGGCTATCATTTATAAGTCTTTTTTAGTCATATAGTTCTTTAATTGTTCTGGATCTTAAACATCCTTGGCTTTCAAATATTTGATCAAAGTAAATCCAGAAAAGTGTTTTGGACGCATGATTTTTATAAAGTGTTGTTTTCATTTTTCAAACCAAAACGATACAAGACAGATGAACATACATAAGCACAGGCAAAAAAAAACCTGTTTTGTATTTTACCACTGTATCATACCCATGTTTACTCAATTAATTAATCACTTAATGATAAATACCTAAAATAAACTTTCTAAAAAAAACAATTTATAGAATTGCTTGAAATGACAAAGTATTGGTTAAAAACATTTGATGATGGATGGTTGCTTAAAGTTATAACTAGAATATGTGTATTCAGGACTAAAACTTGTAAGTGCTATTAGTATGCCTTGCTTTATACAACTCACACATGTTTCCAATTTGCTCACAGCATAACACCTGCAGGAAGAAATATAACCACAGTAATAACACTTTATTATGAGACAACTAGTATTTGATTTTACTAAAAAAAAAATTGAAAAATTTAATCATTTGTTTCACTCTGGCTTATAATGGATACCTGGGACCTCAAACATAAGAGACATGTAGTTGATTGAAGGCCTTCATTACAAATAAAAAGTAGCATAACAATCATTTACCCTCTCTTCCTTCGTCATGTGTACTAATTCCTTCACTGTCACTGCTACTAAAACTTGTCCAGGAACTACTCTCCCTGAAATTATACAACAGAAATAGCCAAAACCCATACAGGTAGGTACTCTAACCTGAAATAATATACATAGTCCTGTATCATCACACAAAAGTTGTCAATGCTAAAATACATGTTTAAATTTATCAAATTTCAATATTCATGGTGGTGTAAGGAGCATATATAGCTCAATTAACATTTATGATGACCATCTATTCTGTTGTCAATAGTTTTAAGAATACTGTCATCAATTCCTTTGAAGTAAAATAAATGTATCATTAACGTTAATTAAACAGTTTCACTTTGAGAGCAATTGGACTTTCACAGGATTTTCATAATTCAATTTTTGAAGAAAAAATTGTCTACCTGTACAAACAATTTTCTATTTCAGTAATGGTTTGGTTATGTTTGATGACAGTGCGTTATAGTCATGTTTGGTGACAGTGCGTCACAGTCATATTTGATGACAGTGCGTTACAGTCATGTATGATGACAGTGCGTTACAGTCATGTTTGGTGACATAGTGTTACAGTCATGTTTGGTGACAGTGCATTACAGTCATGTTTGATGACAGTGGATTAGTCATGTTTGGTGACAGTGCGTTACAGTCATGTTTGGTGACAGTGCGTTACAGTCATGTTTGGTGACAGTGCGTTACAGTCATGTTTGGTGACAGTGCATTACAGTCATGTTTGGTGACAGTGTGTTACAGTCATGTTTGGTGACAATGCATTACAGTCATGTTTGGTGACAGTGGGCTACAGTCATGTTGGTGACAGTGCATTACAGTCATGTTTGGTGACAGTGTATTACAGTCATTTTGTTGACAGTGCATTTCAGTCCTTTTTGGTCTATATTTTCAAATTTAGTCATGTTTGTCGACAGTGCATTACAGTCATGTTTGGTGACAGTGCGTTAGTCATGTTTGGTGACAGTGTGCTACAGTCATGTTGGTGACAGTGCATTACAGTCATGTTTGGTGACAGTGCCATGATGCTTCAGAGAAGTTATTTTATAACATGCATACTGAATATAAACATTAAAGATTAAAAAAAATGTGTCATCATAATCAAAGTTTATGCTGAAATTAAACAAAAAGTCTGTTTTAAGCACCAATATTGAAGAATTTAAGATTTTCTAGTGGGCCATGTTTTCATTTTTTTATTTCTTGGGGAAAAATTAAACAAAAAAACATTCAGAAATATATTTGTCATGGAATTCATTTTGAGAAAAAAGGATAACTCTAATCTTCTTAACAAAATCGAGCTTTAAACATTTGCCGAGAATTGAATTCCCAGTGGAAAGACATCCTAATTAGTACTTGAAAATAAATTACATGCGGTCAATTTTTATTGTATAATTCTTTGTTCATTCAAATACTTTTTCATTAAAAATGCTAGTTAAATTAAATAAGACTATAATTACTTTTATGAATGTAAATAAAAATCCATGTACATAATAATATAAGTATTAATTTTGTACTTATGTTTTCCAATAGAAAGTATCCACTGCCACCCTTTCGTCTCTCCATATAAAGGTAAACAACTCTGTATTTTACTGAACAAATTCTGTTGACAAGGATTACATATAAATATATATAAAAGGAATACCCTTAAAACTTACTGCGATTCATTTCCAGTATCCATAGTATCAAATTTTTCCGAGTTGTCTTTGTTATTATCTGATTTAGATTTGGAACTTCTCTTCCTTTTTCCTGGAAATATTTGTTCTCCAGTGGTTTCTTTGGTGGTTTCTGGTATTGGTGATTCTTTCCGAACTTCTACTTCCATTTTAGCCTTACTTTTTGATTTGAATGGCACCACTGTGCTCTGTGGGGCTGGCATACATTCAACATCAATGACCATGGATTTATATTTTTTTCTTCGTCTTTGTGGTTTTACAGGAGATATATTATCTGTAAATGAATCTGATTCTACAGAAGGTATATATTCAGTTCTTGCCGGCATGGATAGTCTTGTATAGTAATGCGTTTTACTTAAAACATCATCAGAATCACTCTGTTGTAAACGGCTTTCCATGTAACCCCTAAGAGCTCCTTCTAGACTGCTTTCAGACGCTTCACTTGTGTTGTCAAGTTCAACACATGTTATTCTTTTCTTTTTTCCCTTTTTTTTCTTCTGTCTTTTTGAAGAAGCCATAGCCATGTAATTTTTTGATGATTTTGGTGATCTTGTAGTTTCTTCCAATGCCATGGTTAGATCACTAACTAGGTCGTCCATCCTCAGACCATTTGTTTTTGACAAAACTTGCAAATTCTGAAACTGTCGTACTATATGTGTATCCATCAGGGTTTTGTTTTCGCCTGAAACCAGATAATTATGTTTCTTATTATAAAATATTCAACAATAAATACTGCATTTTTGCGCCTGTCCCAAGTCAGGAGCCTCTGCAGATCTAGCCTTTGTTAGTCTTGTATGCTTTTTAATTTTAGTTCATTTATATGTTTTGGAGTTCAGTGTGACGTTCATTTTCACTGAACTAGTACACAATTTTATTTAGGGGCCAGCTGAGGACCACCTCCGGGTGCGATTTTCTCGCTGTGTTGAAGACCCATTGGTGGCCTTCGGCTGTAGTCTGCTCTTTGGTCGGGCTGTTGTCTCTTTGACATATTCCCCATTTCCATTCTCAATTTTATGAGATAAATGCAGCACCTTTTTTGTCAGATAATAGGCTGGAAATATTTTATAAAGCTTTCAGAGAGAAAGAAGTGTTGGATTATAGAAGGACAATCACATGATTCTAAAAGGATGGACGAAAATTGTCACTAAAGAAAAATGAATATAATGTCATGTTTCTGGTTACTAGGTCAACCTTCTTATATTACCCACAAAAATTGCTGCACATGGATTGTTAGCCAATTTGTTATTGATAACTTTATTAAAATACATTTAAAGTAAGAAATACCAAAGAGCCAATAAAAATTTTAAGTCAAAGAAAACAGCATTGTTAGCCAATCTGTTATTGATAACTTTATTAAAATACATTTAAAGTAAGAAAAAACACAAAGTCCAAAATAAAACAGAAGAAAAACAAATAATGGCACACACCAAACTCTAAAGATGGATCCCTTCAAACAAACCAAGGTGAACTCAGGTGTTCTCATGGTGTTAGAATTTCCTGCTTCACTAGACTGTGATGTAACTCATGTCATTTAAAATTTCAGTGAAAAGTCAAATACTAGTACATGTACATGAATATTACTACAATGAAGTCATAAATAAAGAAAGGAGAACACTACAGTGGCAAGTGGGGCAATGTGTTTGGTCACATAGATATTCTATAACTGTCAACCAAATCATACTGTCATCTGTGAAACTTTAGATGACTTTCGCCATACTTTTCTTGGCTAAATGAAAGGGAATGATCAGCTAAGCTTCAGTACTCATGTCACCTCATACTTGCCCCTGCCAAATTTTCTCTATCTTAGTACAGCGGTTTTCAAGATAATAGACAAAATTGCATTTTAACACAATGTTCTATTTTTAGCCCTTTCTACAATTTTGGTTAACATGCAGGATTTAGCCATGTCTACAATGTTGGTTAACATGCAGGATCATGAGACACATTTTAATGCCGCCCTCCTCCCAGCAGCAGAGGGGGCATTAAGTGTTACCCTTGTCTGTCTGTACTTCCCGAAATTGGTTTCCATTCTCTAACGTTAGTTTGCCTAAACCAAATATTATGAAACTTATACACAATGCTTATTACCACAAAACACAGATCAAGTTTGAAATTGGGTGGCCTCACTTTTACCGTTCCAGAGTTATGCCCTATACAAATGGATAAATTGCTGAATTTTTCTTTCCGTTCTCTAACTTAAGTTTGCCTCAAACAAATGTTATAAAACTTATACACAAGGCTTATTACCCCAAAACTCAGATCAAGTTTGAATTTGGGTGGCATCACTTTTACCGTTCTTGATTTTTGTCTCTTTTTAATGTTATATGCAAGCGGGGGCATAATTTGTGTCCCATGGACACATTCTCCATTTATTCAAACTAGATACCCCAATGATGAAGGTGGACAGGATTGATTCCAAATGGTCTAGTACTTTCTGAAAGAGGAGATTTTTGTTAAAGTAATGGATGCTGGAATTTTCCTGTATGTGGTTTCATAAGATGTACATATCTGTGTTGAGAATTTGAGATGAGGCTTTTAAGTTGTAAAGCACAGCCACAGAAAGGGTTAAGATAACACTACTGGAAATTCTGATAAATTCAAATTAAGAATACTAAACAGCAGTATGGGGATTGCTGAAGACTTAAAAGTCTTCTTTCTCCTAAAAATTGAAGATTTTTAGTTTTACTTTACATCAGTGCTGACCAGATTAAGTTTTACCCTAAATCACTGAAATTAACAGTAAATAATAAAATGCTCTGCAGGGCGCAGCTTTATACAACTGCAGAGGTTGAATCTGGAACAGTTGGGGCAAGTATTGCACATTCAAGCTTGATACAGCTCTGAATTCAGATTATGATTAAATATTTGACACAGCATAGATTTCTGACACTGAAAGAATGTGGTCTAAGAACATTCAAAAATTGAAATTGGACATTTACCTTTTAAGTTCCAATATCCAAAATCTAAATACATGGTTAGATTAAGAATAACAAAGAACCCAAAGAATTCAATTTTGAAGAAATCCAGGATGATTTCAGCTATTTTCAAATGGGTCCCTTGACCATCAGATTGGGAATTTTTATCCCAGTTGGGAATTTTTTTATGCATAAAATCTAAGATGAAATAACATTATTTTCCTGTGAAAACGGAAAATGTATATTAAGTTTCATCTGTACACTGATGTAAGAAGTTGTAACATTTGAATAATTCTGGATGGGCTACTGAATATGATGTATATATCATATGTGATAACCAGATCGCTTGACAGTTATTTGATTGAGATCAGGGAAGTTGTTACATTAAAAGATCATTGCACATGATGCACCATCTTTTGAAGGCTTGCATCTTACAATGTAGCTATGGTAACCTATAGCACAGGCACTTGTCTCAGAAAAAAATTCCTATATACCTTAATATAACACAAGGTACTTAACTCGGATTTTTGAAAAATGTCAGCCGGTCGCGAAATTCCACTTTATGCCGATTTCTCGGTTGTCTACCCCACTAAAACTTGTTATGTCGTAAATCTAAATTGATTTTTCTACACAATGGTGTATAACATGCCTCCTTTTGTTGTCGGAATCATCCGTAGCAATCCTACCCAAGTATGTCAATCGTAATTATTTCGTCTACCGACGCCAAAATCTACATATAGGCCTTTTACAATAATGTATATATCAGCTAACATAAACAACCAAAAAAAATCATCCATTTGGGTATTTTTTTCAACAACAGATCATCTTTATAAATTTACCTTGATTCAAAGTGATTTCAAATTGAACTGGCCAACTGTCGAATTCAGAAAAGCAATTACAAAAGTTTATATACTTTATAATTGATAAGATATTTTGTGATTTTTGCTTGCTGTTTAATATGTAGAAGGTTACCATAGTTTAACTTTTGGTGTCACTCTAAGAAACAGGAAATTAAAGCATTGAACCATTGTATCTTAATATTATTTTGATCATTTCACAACTTTTGAAACAGTTCCATAATGACGAAATCGTATTCATAATTTCATGAATGATCTATCATCCACATGTATTTTCAAAACGCTCAAACTATGACTTTTATGGAAACAGAGCCTGACAAAATGTAAAATAATTTCTTTTACAAAGTTTTCATCATAATATATAACCGGCTCTGCTGGGCGATCTCCTTTACTCTTTGTCGATGTCTGCCTTGATGACACCCATTTTGACAAAAGCATCTTTTATGGACCTGCTGGGCGATCTGCTTTTACGAGATCAAATACTCTAATAACATCAAGTCATTTAGGCCACATGTTGACATAATTTCATCGTTGTTAATAAAGTGAAATCGTTGTTAATAAAGTGTAATCGTTGACAGCATTCTTATCCGGATTTTAAAAAGTTTTGACGACAAACTATGAAAAATTATAGTTGCCTAAATCGATGACGGAATTGGGAATTTATATTCACATAAATTTTTTTGGGGCGCCGGCCGATTTAAGGGCCGCTAAGCGGCCCTAAACTATATAGTAGAATCATCCCTGAAATCAAACAAAGTTTAATGTTGGACCCTTTGGACCTCAATGTGGATCAATTTGATAACAGGGCCAAAAATCAAAAATCTAATATCTAAATTACACAGATTCAGCATATCAAAGAATCTCCATATATTCAATTTTTGTTGAAATCATACAAAGTTTAATTTAAGACCCTTTGGACCTTGATGTGGACCAATTCAAAAATGGGGCCAAATTATAAATTTAAAAACACAGTTAGACTTAGCATATCAAAGAGCCCTAAAATCCTATTTTGATGAAATGAGACAAAGTTTAATTTAAGACCCTTTGGACCTCGATGTGGACCAATTAAAAATAGGGCCAAATTATAAATTTAAAACACAGTTAGATTGAGCATTTCAAAAGCCCAAAAATCAAATGTTTGATGAAATCAAACAAAGTTTAATGTTTGACCTTTGGACCTCAATGTGGACCAATTTAAAACGGGCCTAATATCCAGAATCTAAAAACACAGTTAGATTCAGCATATTAAAGAACCCCAAGAAATCAAGACTTGGATTAAACCCTGTTGAAATTGGTCAAGAAATAAGCAATTTATACAAAGTATTAGTAAAGTTTTGTTTTGTCCCCTAATTCCTAAATGGTCAGGGCCATAACCTCCAAAAACATTCCCAACATTTCTGTTTGGTATTGGAACCTAGTCATGCTAGTAGCACAATTTCAAGAGGTATGTAACCTTGTGGTACAATTTCATAGAGATCCATACACTTATACACAAGTTATTGTCCTGAACAAGAAATAATATTGTTTTTGGCCCCTAACTCCTAAACAGTTCGGACAATTACTCCCCAAATCAATTCCAACCTTCCTTTTGTGGTATGGAACCTTGTGGTACAATTTCATCGAGCTCCATTCACTTGTGTCTGGAAACCAAATGGGTTTGGATGACGACTACAAAGCCATATACGGTCGAAAAAAAATTGCAATTGTATAAAATTGCATACATAACTTAGTATTAGATATTAAACAAATTTATAACTAAATTCTTACTTGCTATTAAATGAAATAGGTACTATCATGCAACTGAAAACTTTGCTTACAGAAGAATGAGGTCAAGAGCTGTAACTCTTTTCTTTTGTGTACATGTACATAATAAATCATTGATAAGGGTAAAATTAACAAAAAACTGAGAAATAAATGAAATTGTGTAAATTTTATCTTATTTTCATATTTTTATGTGGGTCCACATGTTCATAATATGATACAATAAATCTATAAAAGAAATTAAATTCTGAAAATTCTTTTGTACTTTCTATTTACATATTTTATATGCACAAAAGTAATGTCCACATTTAATTGACAAATTACATGTACTTTGATGATCATTTAAGCTTTATTGATTTGGCCAAAAAAAATATATATGTCTCAGTTAAAGGTTACATCATAAAAAATAATAGGGTACATAGGTCTGTACTTCCATTTTATTTTTTGCGACATGATTTTGAGTTGTCTTGCTGTGGTCTGAGTTTTCCCTGGGCTGAGATCACCTATACTTATAAATATTTATAATGATTGGATTATTTCCCTTGGTTTTTGATTGGAAAAACAATGTAGAATATATAACCAGAATTGAAAACTCTGCTGTGCTTTTTGCATGCTCAAAGAAATGAACTCTTAAAGACCTTTCCGTCCAGCAAGCGTAAAGGTCAGCGACTGTAGCCAATGTACTCCTCATGGGGCGTATATTTATTTATTTTTATCTTATATTCCCAAACCAAGTGTATATAGACTTCTTGAAAACTTATTCATAACGAAGTGCTCCTTTGAAGGAGGGATTTCCTAATACAGATACAGAAACAGAATGGCAGCAAAGTTTTATTTCATCTCATGAGTCACAAGTTTCCTTAAAACAGCTGTTATATTCAAAGTTGGGATGTATCAGGAAATTGATTACATCTATTGGCAACTCTAACTTCGCTTTTGATGCAAGTTCAGTTAATTTTTCAGTTTTACGGCAGAATACGGCAGTTCCGGGATACGGTTTTTATCTGTCATGTGACTTCCATCACCACGTGACAAAAATGTATGCATCGTCACTTCCAACACGTTGAGCAAACAGGTGAAAAAGTTTGATTTTATACTGTGCAAAATATTTGGGAAATTAACATCTAATAAGATGGTCATCCTTCCTCAGTCGTACGGGAATCAAGATTACGTAGTTACGGAACATAAATTATTTCTATACAACCCTACAGAATGACGATTATGAAAGTGCTGGAAACTTTTAATAGAGCAGGGATACAGGCGCGCCTTCTATCTGGTAAATGACGTCATAAAGGCGTGTGAAATTGACGATCTTTTCCGGTGAAAGACAAGATTCCAGAAATGACGTATTAAAATGGCTTTGGGTCAGCACACGTCTGTCAATTTCAAATTAATTTGATTTCTTAATAATCTAATAAATTAATTGTTTGCAACAGATCTCAAAATATGACTACATAAAAAAAAATATGAGATTGAACTTACACATTTAAAATTTTTATTCTGCCACATTTTTGTGATCCCTAATCAAACTCACGTAAAACTCATTAAAATTACTTGAAAATTCACATAAATTAATTCAAACAACAGCGTGTATATATAAAGAATAAAATAATAATTTGTCAAAATGCTTTCAATAATTACAAATTTTGGGGAACTTCTACCCATTTGGTGAAATACCCAACCAGTTTAACGATATATCATGTGGAAAAAATGAATTAAGTAATCTGTGATAGCTCATACATTTAGCATTTCAATAAAATTAGCATAAAAGTCAGGTTAAACTGCTTTCTGTTTGCAATAATGCAATATGTCACAGCTGAGCCTCCATGTTTGTTTTCATCTCGCCGCTTCTCGCACAATCTCGCGTAATTTCAATCAGCAAAATGGAAGGGGCAGGAAAGGCAAAAATCAACCAAAAATTTGCTGAAAATCTTTTTAAATACAGTCGTCAGAGGTAGTTATACAGAATTGTGTATATATTAATGCATTATGTTATATTATGCATAATATCCAGTTTAATTTTTCTGTTAGGAGCCAAAATCACAAAAATTAGCAGTTGCCAAGGACAACAAAATCATGAAGTGAGAACATTTAGCAAGATACATGCAGTAACTCACTTGACAGGCTGGGAGTGGCAATATTTTTAAGGAATTACAGTCTTAAAGACTAAGACAGGACGATTTGAGCAGTGCTAAAAAAAAATACTAATCCCTTTTGGGATTTAGCGTCTAGTGACTATAGTGTGTGATTTTCTTTGGCATAGAATCCTAAAAGGGATACATCATTTTTCAACTGGCGTCTTTTTGCAGTAAAATTTGATGTCACATAGCAAATATCTTCACATCACAACGTCTCATGACTGGCTTTACCCCCTAATGACCCAAGGTCAACTAGGCAATTCATTCATAAAATCAAAATTGGAAACTCAAGAGTCTTTTTGAAATGATTTTTTGAACATTTATCAGATCAGAAATAGCTATTAATTAGCAGAACACACCTTTATTCATGTGAAAACAGCGAAACTCTAACAAGGGTATAAATCAAATGGACACCTGTCAATGTGACACGTGTAGAAAAAGTCATATTGATATCTAGTGAAATGGGCACCTATTTAAAGTCATTGTTGATATACTTTAACTGGGTTACATGTAGGTTGTCTGTGAAATATTTATATAAAGTAGGTTCAGGTCAACTTTAAGGAAAAAGTTGCCTCTTGGGTTTTTTTCAGTGTGTGGACAACAAGTACCGATATATCAACAGTTCTCATGGTATATATGCATTTAATAACCTTGACAAAAAGATTTCCATTGGGAAAACTTTGCTTGTTCTGAAGTGCCAGGTTACAAGAATGCATTGCTTCAACTCGAGTATTTTGTCTGAAGTACATAAACCATTGTCTTTTGATAATACCTTTTTATCAATGAAAATTGGCATAGAAATGGCTAAAACAGGGCATTTTTTTAAAGAATTGATTAAATCAAAGTTTTCAGTTTTGCTAAAGGTAATTTTTCATGAAAAATACACAGATTAATAGGGAATCTGTTGCAATTCTCGAAAAAAAATCAAGAGTTTGAGTTTTCATGTTGAGTTTTGAATTCAGTAATGTGGTGTTAAATTTTAGCCCTTCCCTTACTGGAATCTTGCATGTGCCAAAAAAATTCTTTCCAAAAAGTTAAAAGGACAAGCTAGCTGTCAGACAACTGTCAATGTTAACTCTTTGTAATGCAGCATGGGGTCAGTACCTGAAATTCTGAAAACGGACCATTTTAGAAATGTTAAGATAACAGGTGCTAAATGATCAAACCATTAGTGATAGAAAAAACCTTTGCACAAACTCCTAGATAATGTTCTGTTCACTAGAGACTAGCTCAAGCTTCTTTTGGAATTATGAATAAGGTTGTTACATGTAGTAAAAAAATACAGAATAAGGAGATGTAGTATGATTGCAAATGAAACAACTAATTAAGAGAGTCAAAATGAGCCAGATTTAATCATCTATAATGATTAGTATGCTCTTCAATGAAACTCTGGAAGGAACATGCAGCTATACTCTTGTCTATATGCAAGAGTTAATCTCTCTAGTCAGTTTAGTATCTATTTAAAAGTCACTTACAAAATGAATCCTTACCAAAATTTCTTGCTTCACTGACTATATCTTTGATTGTTTTAATCATGTGACATGGTATTGAGAGCATCTTTTAATTGGTAATCTCATTAAATATAATCACTGGCTATCATTTAAGTCCTCAGTGAAAGTTTATTTTACTCTCACAATTTATATAGGTTTTATAGACTATATTGAGTTTATATTGTCTAAGGCCAGACTTTTTTTTTTATCTGTTTAACGAGAAAATTTGTAAAAAATTAGGGTCGAGGGGACGAAATAAAAAAAAAAAAAAAAGTGCAAAATTGGTCCAGTCGACACTAAAAATAAAAATAAAACCGTTATACGTGACCTTTTTTTTTTTTTTTTAATTTATTAAAATACAAGAACAATGAAATGAGAACAGACCAGCATAGTAACCCTTCTATTAATATGAACATAAAAACTATGTTTTGATTCTATATTTCCACAAATATAGATCCATGGCACCAGGCAAATATATCAACCTGCTGCATATACACTATATATGTATAATTTAATTTCGGATGTAACGCGTCTTCTGATTGGCTGACGTTGTTTTGTTTTCAGCTGATAGACATAATTTTGTCGTGACCGTGACGTCATCAACGTTTTTTTATGTTTTACTCCGGTTAAAAATTGAATCTAGAATTAAATTATAAGAAATGACTGTAATATTTTTTCTGTCTATTCGAAATAACATAAAAAATGTGGTGCACACTTTAAAATAACCCGCCACGTGGTGTGCACCACATTTTTATGTTATTTCTTCATAGACAAAAAAATATTACAGTCATTCCTAAATATACCTGTCACCCAGTCAGGAACCTCTTATATAATTAGTGTATGCAGAGACATATATACATGTGTATATTAAATTTAATAACAAGTTGCTTTCTTTAAAAAAGAAATGCAATCGTAAACCCAAAATGCATGTTTGGTATTAAATATTAGATATTTTTAAGAAAAGAGTTAGTTTCTAGGCTTAATAAAAATTAATGATTTTGTGCTTATAAAAAGAAATGCAATATGTGAAACTTAATAGCTGTTTTTTTTTTTGTGGGGAATTTGAGATACACAACAGCCTGTGTTTGATTTTGATTTTCCACCTGCCCACCCGTGCCCACTCTAGCTATAATCTCTTTTTGTAAAAATATTGATTACAAATGCTTATCTGCTTTTTCAAGTGATTGTACTTGCATGTTTTTAGATTAAACAAAGAAACTACATGCCCACTCCTATGGGTGGGCAGAGTGGACAAGGTAGAATTTTGCCACCCGGTGCCCACTCCTTTGGTGGGCGGTAAACAAAGCAGAATCCACCTGAGCTGTAGTGTATGTTCAAAGTTATTTGAACAAGGACTTGTTATTGTATTATTAAGATCCTTACACCAGCTCTGCAAGGTTTTAGTGATGCTTAATGGATTTTAAAATACAGTGAATTGGAAGACACCTTCAATGTCGTCCCTCCTCTGTGTACCTCCGTGGGAGAAAAGATTTTTATTGTTGCGAGCAACCATTTGAAGAAATATAACTGGGTATAATAAACTTTTAACTAAGACAGGAACATGTAAATTAATTTATCTTAAACCGCGCTTTTGCATTTGCGCGATTTGCATTTCATTTGTAACGATTTCTTTTCTTTCATACCAGTTTTATACGACCGCATGTCATATGCAAGGTTTCCTTAAGTAGTTAACGACTAAAAAATTATAAAACGTTATTATAATACGAAAAAATCATTAACCTCAAGGTTTTCTATGTTATTTTTTAGTATTTTTTCTAAATTAATCTAATAAATCTAATTTAAAATATTGTCTCATTCGTAAAGTTTACATCTCACTACACTTGCTTGGACTTTACAATGTAGCTATTATGTCAGCAACAAATGGTAACAACAGGCGTCGCTCTATATAATTAAGAATCTCTCAGTATCAATTAAAAATAATTTTATACTCACTTACTGTCTTGTTAACTAATTAATTAGTACAACCGATTTATTTTGCAAGGCTAATTTAACACCACAAAGAAACACATACAACCCATACACCGTGGCGATTATATAAGACATCAGTGGAAGTTTAGTTTACACAGTTATGAGAACTGTTGACCAGGAGCTTTTAATTGATTTATAGAGAACGCGTTTATATCAGTACATTATCAAAATGCATGCATGATCACACAAAGCTTTGTTGCTTTTGATAAAAATTTTAAAAATTATCATTAATAAAACAAACTTCAAAATTTCTTAAAATTATTTTACATGCATAAAAACCTAAATATCAAATTTATACATAATCTATTAAAACCGAAAATTCATTATCTCATTGTTTTCACAAAAAATAATTATTTTGTTTTTATAAAGAGGAACATTTTAAAATTGATTACTACAGAAGTGATAATTAGTACTGTTGACCAGGAGCTTTTAATTAATTTATAGAGAACGCGTTTATATCAGTACATTATCAAAATGATCACACAAAGCTTTGTTGCTTTTGATAAAAATTAAAAAAATTATCATTAATAAAACAAACTTCAAAATTTCATAAAATTATTTTACATGCATAAAAACCTAAATATCAAATTTATACATAGTCTATTAAAACCGAAAATTCATTATCTGATTGTTTTCACAAAAATAATTATTTAGTTTTTATAAAGAGGAACATTTTAAAATTAATTACTACAGAAGTGATAATTAGTTCCTGGCTAAGGTAACTATAAATAGAAAGTATTTGTGGCTAAGGTAACTATAAATAGAAAGTATTTGTTCTTATCTCTATCTGCATCTGTCATCACTCGGTATCTAAAATAGACATTCAACAAACCAGAATTTTTTTAAATTGAGAGGAGCTTCCTTATATCAATCTCAACAGGAGTGTAAAGTTTTTAGGATATCAGTCCAAGCATACTGGAGTTAGTGCATGATATGGGAAAAATTCCCTTAACTCTGCCGGTAAAAGTATAAAATTGTAAGGGTTCCGTGGAACCCAGTGTCTCGCCTACTTTTGCTGTTAATCGCAGGCTCAACAAAATGAGGAAAAAATTAATAAAATATTCCTCTCTATACTATCTTTTCATTGTAAGTAGCTTCTGTCCAAGTTTGGTAAAATCCAGGATAGTTTATGAATCTAATAAATGTTTTAAAACTTAAACTGCAGACTGTATGTAATGTTAACTGGAAGAAAACTAAGTCCATTTATAAGTAAAATACGGAAAAATGGAACAAAATTTTAACAAAATTTCCTTCTAGATACTAGCTTTTAATCATAAACAAGCTTCTGTCCAAGTTTGGTACAAATCCAGGATAGTTTAAGAAAGTTGTTAAAATCTTAAAACTTTAACCACAGAGTGAATGTAATGTTAACTGGCAGAAAACTAAGTCCATTTATAAGTAAAATACGGAAAAAATGGAATTTTTTTTTACAAAATTTACTTCTGGATACTATCTTATGATCATAAACAAGCTTCTTTCCAAGTTTGGTAGAAATTCAGGATAGTTTAAGAAAGTTATTAAAATTTCAAAACTTTAACCACAGAGTGAATGTAATGTTTCCTGGCAGAAAACTAAGTCCATTTATAAGTAAAATATGGAAAAATGGAATTTTTTTTACAAAATTTACCCCCCCCCCCCCCCCCCCCCCCCCCCCCCCCCCCCCCCCCCCCCCCCCCCCCCCCCCCCCCCCCCCCCCCCCCCCCCCCCCCCCCCCCCCCCCCCCCCCCCCCCCCCCCCCCCCCCCCCCCCCCCCCCCCCCCCCCCCCCCCCCCCCCCCCCCCCCCCCCCCCCCCCCCCCCCCCCCCCCCCCCCCCCCCCCCCCCCCCCCCCCCCCCCCCCCCCCCCCCCCCCCCCCCCCCCCCCCCCCCCCCCCCCCCCCCCCCCCCCCCCCCCCCCCCCCCCCCCCCCCCCCCCCCCCCCCCCCCCCCCCCCCCCCCCCCCCCCCCCCCCCCCCCCCCCCCGGGGGGGGGGGGGGGGGGGGGGGGGGGGGGGGGGGGGGGGGGGGGGGGGGGGGGGGGGGGGGGGGGGGGGGGGGGGGGGGGGGGGGGGGGGGGGGGGGGGGGGGGGGGGGGGGGGGGGGGGGGGGGGGGGGGGGGGGGGGGGGGGGGGGGGGGGGGGGGGGGGGGGGGGGGGGGGGGGGGGGGGGGGGGGGGGGGGGGGGGGGGGGGGGGGGGGGGGGGGGGGGGGGGGGGGGGGGGGGGGGGGGGGGGGGGGGGGGGGGGGGGGGGGGGGGGGGGGGGGGGGGGGGGGGGGGGGGGGGGGGGGGGGGGGGGGGGGGGGGGGGGGGGGGGGGGGGGGGGCCGATTTGCATTTCATTTGTAACGATTTCTTTTCTTTCATACCAGTTTTATCGACCGCATGTCATATGCAAGGTTTCCTTAAGTAGTTAACGACTAAAAAATTATAAAACGTTATTATAATCTGAAAAAATCATTAACCTCAAGGTTTTCTATGTTATTTTTTAGTATTTTTTTCTAAATTAATCTAATAAATCTAATTTAAAATATTGTCTCATTCGAAAGTTTACATCTCACTACACTTGCTTGGACTTTACAATGTAGCTATTATGTCAGCAACAAATGGTAACAACAGGCGTCGCTCTATATAATTAAGAATCTCTCAGTATCAATTAAAAATAATTTTATACTCACTTACTGTCTTGTTAACTAATTAATTAGTACAACCGATTTATTTTGCAAGGCTAATTTAACACCACAAAGAAACACATACAACCCATACACCGTGCGATTATATAAGACATCAGTGGAAGTTTAGTTTACACAGTTATGAGAACTGTTGACCAGGAGCTTTTAATTGATTTATAGAGAACGCTTTATATCAGTACATTATCAAAATGCATGCATGATCACACAAAGCTTTGTTGCTTTTGATAAAAATTTTAAAAATTATCATTAATAAAACAAACTTCAAAATTTCTTAAAATTATTTTACATGCATAAAAACCTAAATATCAAATTTATACATAATCTATTAAAACCGAAAATTCATTATCTCATTGTTTTCACAAAAAATAATTATTTTGTTTTTATAAAGAGGAACATTTTAAAATTGATTACTACAGAAGTGATAATTAGTACTGTTGACCAGGAGCTTTTAATTAATTTATAGAGAACGTTTATATCAGTACATTATCAAAATGATCACACAAAGCTTTGTTGCTTTTGATAAAAATTAAAAAAAATTATCATTAATAAAACAAACTTCAAAATTTCATAAAATTATTTTACATGCATAAAAACCTAAATATCAAATTTATACATAGTCTATTAAAACCGAAAATTCATTATCTGATTGTTTTCACAAAAATAATTATTTAGTTTTTATAAAGAGGAACATTTTAAAATTAATTACTACAGAAGTGATAATTAGTTCCTGGCTAAGGTAACTATAAATAGAAAGTATTTGTGGCTAAGGTAACTATAAATAGAAAGTATTTGTTCTTATCTCTATCTGCATCTGTCATCACTCGGTATCTAAAATAGACATTTGATATCTTATCGCTGACCCTATTAAGTCTACCGAAATTGCATGCATGATTAATTTTAAGATTTATGATCGTAAATAAAGCGGCACTTTTAGGGTGCAATTGTTACTAACTAAAGTTTTGAAAACGTTTTGAGGCGTTGTTGTTATTTTCTAACTGCTACAGAAGTAGAAACATCGTTTAATAATTCTTTTCTGATCCTATTTGAACTTTCAATAATTCATGCTCATGTTGTTGAAAACATACTTTTATAAACGTAGAAAAAAATTCGTTTAAACAGGTTCAAGTTAGAAACAAATTAATGTTTGCATGTATTGTATTAACAAACGAAATACGACAAAACATTTGCATAGTCAAGTGTATTTTTTAAATATATTTTAGTTGTAGGTTTCCGTTTTATTTTATTTTTCATATTCAATATCTATTTAATTACATTTTAATAACCAATTTTTTTTTTATTAAAGTTGCAATATTTAATCACAAAAATAACTGTAATTTAATCATATGCAAGAAAGACTTCCTTTAATTTCAGTATATAAAAAAAAAAATAGCTTGCTTTTTACATCATGTACATCTTCCTAAACTTAAAATCTAAAATAAAATGCTACTAAAACTCTTTCTAAAGATTTTATTTTTAATTATTCTCGTTCAGAATATAAAGCGCATTGTTTACATGAAATCTTATCTCATATCTAAACATAGCTGGTTTCAACGTTTGACTCTAATTAAAATACTACGCATGTAGGTTAATACTAGCAGCTTGTAATCGTGTACAAGAAAATATTATATCATAATAAATTTCAGATCATACGTAAAATATCTCTATAGCAACTTAAGATGCTAATGCTTATTCAACAGATTAGTAAGCTATTGCGCATGTATTTGAAAGGTGGTCATAGAAAGAACAGAAGTGTTCCGAAAGACTACATCTATCGTCCAATATATCTCGTAAACCCTCAGGGTTTACGAAAAAATAATAAAACTTGAAACTTGAAACTTGATATATATATGTCTCTGGTGTAATAGTCCCAGATTTGAGCAAATTAACTTATAAATTGAAACAATGCATATACATGGAAATATATACATTAATCAAGAAGATCTAACCAAAAGTATGTTAATGGGTGTGGAATGCGTAATTTTTCCATTTGGATCATTTTTTTTTATGTCAGCAGTGCCATTCATACGTCCGTAGTCATTATCGCAAGAACCGGATTTCGGTCATAGCGGTCCGCTCGATGAAATCCGACTCGATCCGTAGTTTTAGAATAGGTAGCAATACACAGTTAGGAAAAAACTTAAAATTGACACTTATAATTTTTAAACACCTCTTTCCTTCCTTTCTAACAAAAAGGCTTAATATTTGTGTTATGCATGTGTATATTTATAGAAAGAGAATCTTCCATAGATTTGACTTCTAATGGTTATAATGGTGAAATATAATCTTTTTGGGTGTAACCATGGCAACAATCTGCATTTCTTTGATACAAAATATTGCATAAAAGGGGGTGAACATGTCACAAAGTCTCCAAAATTTGGTCCAAAGGAAAATTTCAATCAATTACAGTGATACCTTTCCTGAATCCATAGACATATATCTATCAAGAGGTCCAAAAATTCATATGCATTTCTGCTCGTTTTCCATAAAATTGAATTGAAAAGATCGAAGCGCAAAATCTTTGTTGATAAACACTACAATAATTTATGGACCTATGGGTGGTACGGATAGGAAAATACGGACTGTCAAACAGAAAATGGCCTATAAAACATGCTAAAAACAATCTAAATGTTCATATAAACCCACTAAGAAGGCTATATTATTCTTCAATTATCTAAAATCAATTTTATTGTACAAAACTTTCATATTTAAAAATTCACCATGGCCATAATGCGAAACTAAACTTCTAACTGTGTATTGCTACCTTAAGGATAAACATTTTTTTTTCCAATTCCACTTTAAATGGATTTCTGTGTTCTGCTAGCTTAAACGAGCAAATTGGCCTGCTAGTTTTGAAAATTGGTTCAGAAATAAATATTTTATGAAGGTTAGCAGTTGACACTGAAATGCAACAAAAAAGTGATTTGGTGAAACATGCCATGTCAAAGTGTAAATTCTCATTTTTTAGTCAAATTTCTAAAACTATACCTTCTGTGCTTGTCTTTTCTTGTTTAAAAACTTAAATTAACCTTAACAGTAGACAAATTTTACAAGTTAAAGCTATTTTAAGGCTTTAGAATGTCAATTTTGTTGTGTATTAGCATACCAAAGCCTTGGTTAAAATTTAGCAAATACTGAATTAATCTATAACAGCGGGAACAAATTTAGACTTAATTCATGCTAAATTGTGACTTTATACTTGCTAAAATAATAAATTTGATTTAGTCCCATGAAAAATATAAAGTGTTCCTTCTGAGGTTTCTACATAACGCCACTGTTTCTTTTCCAAGGGTAGCCAATAAAGTATCAATTTATGACCGAACCAAGTCTTTGTGTCAAAATGTCTATATTGGTTGCTAAGGACAATAAACAACAAAACTAACATATATTGTCATACTAAAAGATGTTTCTCCTCAGAATTGTATCTATAATCTAAATATCAATAGATTTGTGGTATGATTTGTCTAAAAATAAGCAATTCTGTGCTTTGTCAAATGCCATAAGGTAGCAATACACAGTTAGGAAAAAACTTAAAATTGACACTTATAATTTTTAAACACCCTCTTTCCTTCCTTTCTAACAAAAAGGCTTAATATTTGTGTTATGCATGTGTATATTTATAGAAAGAGAATCTTCCATAGATTTGACTTCTAATGGTTATAATGGTGAAATATAATCTTTTGGGTGTAACCATGGCAACAATCTGCATTTCTTTGATACAAAATATTGCATAAAAGGGGTGAACATGTCACAAAAGTCTCCAAAATTTGGTCCAAAGGAAAATTTCAATCAATTACAGTGATACCTTTCCTGAATCCATAGACATATATCTATCAAGAGGTCCAAAAATTCATATGCATTTCTGCTCGTTTTCCATAAAATTGAATTGAAAAGATCGAGCGCAAAATCTTTGTTGATAAACACTACAATAATTTATGGACCTATGGGTGGTACGGATAGGAAAATACGGACTGTCAAACAGAAAATGGCCTATAAAACATGCTAAAAACAATCTAAATGTTCATATAAACCCACTAAGAAGGCTATATTATTCTTCAATTATCTAAAATCAATTTTATTGTACAAAACTTTCATATTTAAAAATTCACCATGGCCATAATGCGAAACTAAACTTCTAACTGTGTATTGCTACCATAACATGCCCAATACAGATGAACATACATAAGCACAGGCAAAAAACCTGTTTTGTATTTTACCACTGTATCATACCCATGTTTACTCAATTAATTAATCACTTAATGATAAATACCTAAAATAAACTTTCTAAAAAACATTTTATAGAATTGCTTGAAATGACAAAGTATTGGTTAAAAACATTTGATGATGGATGGTTGCTTAAAGTTATAACTAGAATATGTGTATTCAGGACTAAAACTTGTAAGTGCTATTAGTATGCCTTGCTTTATACAACTCACACATCCCAGTTTGCTCACAGCATAACACCTGCAGGAAGAAATATAACCACAGTAATAACACTTTATTATGAGACAACTAGTATTTGATTTTACTCAAAAAAAAAATTGAAAAATTTAATCATTTGTTTCACTCTGGCTTATAATGGATACCTGGGACCTCAAACATAAGAGACATGTAGTTGACTGAAGGCCTTCATTACAAATAAAAGTAGCATAACAATCATTTACCCTCTCTTCCTTCGTCATGTGTACTAATTCCTTCACTGTCACTGCTACTAAAACTTGTCCAGGAACTACTCTCCCTGAAATTATACAACAGAAATAGCCAAAACCCATACAGGTAGGTACTCTAACCTGAAATAATATACATAGTCCTGTATCATCACACAAAAGTTGTCAATGCTAAAATACATGTTTAAATTTATCAAATTTCAATATTCATGGTGGTGTAAGGAGCATATATAGCTCAATTAACATTTATGATGACCATCTATTCTGTTGTCAATAGTTTTAAGAATACTGTCATCAATTCCTTTGAAGTAAAATAAATGTATCATTAACGTTAATTAAACAGTTTCACTTTGAGAGCAATTGGACTTTCACAGGATTTTTCATAATTCAATTTTTTGAAGAAAAAAAATTGTCTACCTGTACAAACAATTTTCTATTTCAGTAATGGTTTGGTTATGTTTGATGACAGTGCGTTATAGTCATGTTTGGTGACAGTGCGTCACAGTCATATTTGATGACAGTGCGTTACAGTCATGTATGATGACAGTGCGTTACAGTCATGTTTGGTGACATAGTGTTACAGTCATGTTTGGTGACAGTGCATTACAGTCATGTTTGATGACAGTGGATTAGTCATGTTTGGTGACAGTGCGTTACAGTCATGTTTGGTGACAGTGCGTTACAGTCATGTTTGGTGACAGTGCGTTACAGTCATGTTTGGTGACAGTGCATTACAGTCATGTTTGGTGACAGTGTGTTACAGTCATGTTTGGTGACAATGCGTTACAGTCATGTTTGGTGACAGTGCACTACAGTCATGTTGGTGACAGTGCATTACAGTCATGTTTGGTGACAGTGTATTACAGTCATTTTGTTGACAGTGCATTTCAGTCCTTTTTGGTCCATATTTTCAAATTTAGTCATGTTTGTCGACAGTGCATTACAGTCATGTTTGGTGACAGTGCGTTAGTCATGTTTGGTGACAGTGTGCTACAGTCATGTTGGTGACAGTGCATTACAGTCATGTTTGAGTCAGTGCCATGATGCTTCAGAGAAGTTATTTTATAACATGCATACTGAATATAAACATTAAAGATTAAAAAAAATGTGTCATCATAATCAAAGTTTATGCTGAAATTAAACAAAAAAAGTCTGTTTTAAGCACCAATATTGAAGAATTTAAGATTTTTCTAGTGGGCCATGTTTTCATTTTTTTTATTTCTTGGGGGAAAAAATTAAACAAAAAAAAACATTCAGAAATATATTTGTCATGGAATTCATTTTTGAGAAAAAAAAGGATAACTCTAATCTTCTTAACAAAATTGAGCTTTAAACATTTGCCGAGAATTGAATTCCCAGTGGAAAGACATCCTAATTAGTACTTGAAAATAAATTACATGCGGTCAATTTTTATTGTATAATTCTTTGTTCATTCAAATACTTTTTCATTAAAAATGCTAGTTAAATTAAATAAGACTATAATTACTTTTATGAATGTAAATAAAAATCCATGTACATAATAATATAAGTATTAATTTTGTACTTATGTTTTCCAATAGAAAGTATCCACTGCCACCCTTTCGTCTCTCCATATAAAGGTAAACAACTCTGTATTTTACTGAACAAATTCTGTTGACAAGGATTACATATAAATATATATAAAAGGAATACCCTTAAAACTTACTGCGATTCATTTCCAGTATCCATAGTATCAAATTTTTCCGAGTTGTCTTTGTTATTATCTGATTTAGATTTGGAACTTCTCTTCCTTTTTCCTGGAAATATTTGTTCTCCAGTGGTTTCTTTGGTGGTTTCTGGTATTGGTGATTCTTTCCGAACTTCTACTTCCATTTTAGCCTTACTTTTTGATTTGAATGGCACCACTGTGCTCTGTGGGGCTGGCATACATTCAACATCAATGACCATGGATTTATATTTTTTTCTTCGTCTTTGTGGTTTTACAGGAGATATATTATCTGTAAATGAATCTGATTCTACAGAAGGTATATATTCAGTTCTTGCTGGCATGGATAGTCTTGTATAGTAATGAGTTTTACTTAAAACATCATCAGAATCACTCTGTTGTAAACGGCTTTCCATGTAACCCTAAGAGCTCCTTCTAGACTGCTTTCAGACGCTTCACTTGTGTTGTCAAGTTCAACACATGTTATTCTTTTCTTTTTCCCCTTTTTTTTCTTCTGTCTTTTGAAGAAGCCATAGCCATGTAATTTTTGATGATTTTGGTGATCTTGTAGTTTCTTCCAATGCCATGGTTAGATCACTAACAAGGTCGTCCATCCTCAGACCATTTGTTTTTGACAAAACTTGCAAATTCTGAAACTGTCGTACTATATGTGTATCCATCAGGGTTTTGTTTTCGCCTGAAACCAGATAATTATGTTTCTTATTATAAAATATTCAACAATAAATACTGCATTTTGCGCCTGTCCCAAGTCAGGAGCCTCTGCAGATCTAGCCTTTGTTAGTCTTGTATGCTTTTAATTTTAGTTCATTTATATGTTTTGAGTTCAGTGTGACGTTCATTTTCACTGAACTAGTACACAATTTTATTAGGGGCCAGCTGAGGACCACCTCCGGTGCGATTTTCTCGCTGTGTTGAAGACCCATTGGTGGCCTTCGCTGTAGTCTGCTCTTTGGTCGGGTTGTTGTCTCTTTGACATATTCCCCATTTCCATTCTCAATTTTATGAGATAAATGCAGCACCTTTTTTGTCAGATAATAGGCTGGAAATATTTTATAAAGCTTTCAGAGAGAAAGAAGTGTTGGATTATAGAGGGACAATAACATGATTCTAAAAGGATGGACGAAAATTGTCACTAAAGAAAAATGAATATAATGTCATGTTTCTGGTTACTAGGTCAACCTTCTTATATTACCCACAAAAAATTGCTGCACATGGATTGTTAGCCAATTTGTTATTGATAACTTTTATTAAAATACATTTAAAGTAAGAAATACCAAAGAGCCAATAAAAAATTTTAAGTCAAAGAAAAACAGCATTGTTAGCCAATCTGTTATTGATAACTTTTATTAAAATACATTTAAAGTAAGAAAAAACACAAAGTCCAAAATAAAACAGAAGAAAAACAAATAACAGCACACACCAAACTCTAAAGATGGATCCCTTCAAACAAACCAAGGTGAACTCAGGTGTTCTCATGGTGTTAGAATTTCCTGCTTCACTAGACTGTGATGTAACTCATGTCATTTAAAATTTCAGTGAAAAGTCAAATACTAGTACATAAATATTACTATAATGAAGTCATAAATAAAGAAAGGAGAACACTACAGTGGCAAGTGGGGCAATGTGTTTGGTCACATAGATATTCTATAACTGTCAACCAAATCATACTGTCATCTGTGAAACTTTAGATGACTTTCGTCATATTTTTCTTGGCTAAATGAAAGGGAATGATCAGCTAAGCTTCAGTACTCATGTCACCTCATACTTGCCCCTGCCAAATTTTCTCTATCTTAGTACAGCGGTTTTCAAGATAATAGACAAAATTGCATTTTAACACAATGTTCTATTTTTAGCCCTTTCTACAATTTTGGTTAACATGCAGGATTTAGCCATGTCTACAATGTTGGTTAACATGCAGGATCATGAGACACATTTTAATGCCGCCCTCCTTCCAGCAGCAGAGGGGGCATTAAAAGTGTTACCCTTGTCTGTCTGTACTTCCCGAAATTGGTTTCCATTCTCTAACGTTAGTTTGCCTAAACCAAATATTATGAAACTTATACACAATGCTTATTACCACAAAACACAGATCAAGTTTGAAATTGGGTGGCCTCACTTTTACCGTTCCAGAGTTATGCCCTATACAAATGGATAAATTGCTGAATTTTTCTTTCCGTTCTCTAACTTAAGTTTGCCTCAAACAAATGTTATAAAACTTATACACAGGCTTATTACCCCAAAACTCAGATCAAGTTTGAATTTTGGTGGCGTCACTTTACCGTTCTTGATTTTTGTCTCTTTTAATGTTATATGCAAGCGGGGCATAATTTGTGTCCCATGGACACATTCTCCATTTATTCAAACTAGATACCCCAATGATGAAGGTGGACAGGATTGATTCCAAATGGTCTAGTACTTTCTGAAAGAGGAGATTTTTGTTAAAGTAATGGATGCTGGAATTTTCCTGTATGTGGTTTCATAAGATGTACATATCTGTGTTGAGAATTTGAGATGAGGCTTTTAAGTTGTAAAGCACAGCCACAGAAAGGGTTAAGATAACACTACTGGAAATTCTGATAAATTCAAATTAAGAATACTAACCAGCAGTATGGGGATTGCTGAAGACTTAAAAGTCTTCTTTCTCCTAAAAATTGAAGATTTTTAGTTTTACTTTACATCAGTGCTGACCAGATTAAGTTTTACCCTAAATCACTGAAATTAACAGTAAATAATAAAATGCTCTGCAGGGCGCAGCTTTATACAACTGCAGAGGTTGAATCTGGAACAGTTGGGGCAAGTATTGCACATTCAAGCTTGATACAGCTCTGAATTCAGATTATGATTAAATATTTGACACAGCATAGATTTCTGACACTGAAAGAATGTGGTCTAAGAACATTCAAAAATTGAAATTGGACATTTACCTTTTAAGTTCCAATATCCAAAATCTAAATACATGGTTAGATTAAGAATAACAAAGAACCCAAAGAATTCAATTTTTGAAGAAATCCAGGGATGATTTCAGCTGTTTTCAAATGGGTCCCTTGACCATCAGATTGGGAATTTTTATCCCAGTTGGGAATTTTTTTATGCATAAAATCTAAGATGAAATAACATTATTTTCCTGTGAAAACGGAAAATGTATATTAAGTTTCATCTGTACACTGATGTAAGAAGTTGTGAATAATTCTGGATGGGCTACTGAATATGATGTATATATCATATGTGATAACCAGATCGCTTGACAGTTATTTGATTGAAATCAGGAAGTTGTTACATTAAAAGATCATTGCACATGATGCACTATCTTTTGAAGGCTTGCATCTTACAATGTAGCTATGGTAACCTATAGCACAGGCACTTGTCTCAGAAAAAATTCCTATATACCTTAATATAACACAAGGTACTTAACTCGGATTTTGAAAATGTCAGCCGGTCGCGAAATTCCACTTTATGCCGATTTCTCGGTTGTCTACCCCACTAGAACTTGTTATGTCGTAAATCTAAATTGATTTTTCTACACAATGGTGTATAACATGCCTCCTTTTGTTGTCGGAATCATCCGTAGCAATCCTACCCAAGTATGTCAATCGTAATTATTTCGTCTACCGACGCCAAAATCTACATATAGGCCTTTTACAATAATGTATATATCAGCTAACATAAACAACCAAAAAAAATCATCCATTTGGGTATTTTTTTCAACAACAGATCATCTTTATAAATTTACCTTGATTCAAAGTGATTTCAAATTGAACTGGCCAATTGTCGAATTCAGAAAAGCAATTACAAAAGTTTATATACTTTATAATTGATAAGATATTTTGTGATTTTTGCTTGCTGTTTAATATGTAGAAGGTTACCATAGTTTAACTTTTGGTGTCACTCTAAGAAACAGGAAATTAAAGCATTGAACCATTGTATCTTAATATTATTTTGATCATTTCACAACTTTTGAAACAGTTCCATAATGACGAAATCGTATTCATAATTTCATGAATGATCTATCATCCACATGTATTTTCAAAAACGCTCAAACTATGACTTTTGCGGAAACAGAGCCTGACAAAATGTAAAATAATTTCTTTTACAAAGTTTTCATCATAATATATAACCGGCTCTGCTGGGCGATCTCCTTTTACTCTTTGTCGATGTCTGCCTTGATGACACCCATTTTGACAAAAAGCATCTTTTTATGGACCTGCTGGGCGATCTGCTTTTACGAGATCAAATACTCTAATAACATCAAGTCATTTAGGCCACATGTTGACATAATTTCATCGTTGTTAATAAAGTGAAATCGTTGTTAATAAAGTGTAATCGTTGACAGCATTCTTATCCGGATTTTAAAACGTTTTGACGACAAACTATGAAAAATTATAGTTGCCTAAATCGATGACGAATTGGGAATTTATATTCACATAAATTTTTTGGGTGCCGGCGATTTAAGGGCCGCTAAGCGGCCCTAAACTATATAGTAGAATCATCCCTGAAATCAAATAAAGTTTAATGTTGGACCCTTTGGACCTCAATGTGGATCAATTTGATAACAGGGCCAAAAATAAAAAATCTAATATCTAAATTACACAGATTCAGCATATCAAAGAACCTCCATATATTCAATTTTTGTTGAAATCATAAAGTTTAATTTAAGACCCTTTGGACCTTGATGTGGACCAATTCAAAAATGGGGCCAAATTATAAATTTAAAAACACAGTTAGACTGAGCATATCAAAGAGCCCTAAAAATCCTATTTTTGATGAAATGAGACAAAGTTTAATTTAAGACCCTTTGGACCTCGATGTGGACCAATTAAAAAATAGGGCCAAATTATAAATTTAAAAACACAGTTAGATTGAGCATTTCAAAAGCCCCAAAAATCAAATGTTTGATGAAATCAAACAAAGTTTAATGTTTGACCCTTTGGACCTCAATGTGGACCAATTTAAAAACGGGGCCTAATATCCAGAATCTAAAAACACAGTTAGATTCAGCATATTAAAGAACCCCAAGAAATCAAGACTTGGATTAAACCCTGTTGAAATTGGTCAAGAAATAAGCAATTTATACAAAGTATTAGTAAAGTTTTGTTTTTGTCCCCTAATTCCTAAATGGTCAGGGCCATAACCTCCAAAAACATTCCCAACATTTCTGTTTGGTATTGGAACCTAGTCATGCTAGTAGCACAATTTCAAGAGGTATGTAACCTTGTGGTACAATTTCATAGAGATCCATACACTTATACACAAGTTATTGTCCTGAACAAGAAATAATATTGTTTTTGGCCCCTAACTCCTAAACAGTTCGGACAATTACTCCCCAAATCAATTCCAACCTTCCTTTTGTGGTATGGAACCTTGTGGTACAATTTCATCGAGCTCCATTCACTTGTGTCTGGAAACCAAATGGGTTTGGATGACGACTACAAAGCCATATACGGCCGAAAAAAAATTGCAATTGTATAAAAATTGCATATATAACTTAGTATTAGATATTAAACAAATTTATAACTAAATTCTTACTTGCTATTAAATGAAATAGGTACTATCATGCAACTGAAAACTTTGCTTACAGAAGAATGAGGTCAAGAGCTGTAACTCTTTTTCTTTTGTGTACATGTACATAATAAATCATTGATAAGGGTAAAAATTAACAAAAAAACTGAGAAATAAATGAAATTGTGTAAATTTTATCTTATTTTCATATTTTTATGTGGGTCCACATGTTCATAATATGATACAATAAATCTATAAAAGAAATTAAATTCTGAAAATTCTTTTGTACTTTCTATTTACGCATATTTTATATGCACAAAAGTAATGTCCACATTTAATTGACAAATTACATGTACTTTGATGATCATTTAAGCTTTATTGATTTGGCCAAAAAAAATATATATGTCTCAGTTAAAGGTTACATCATAAAAAATAATAGGGTACATAGGTCTGTACTTCCATTTTATTTTTTGCGACATGATTTTGAGTTGTCTTGCTGTGGTCTGAGTTTTCCCTGGGCTGAGATCACCTATACTTATAAATATTTATAATGATTGGATTATTTCCCTTGGTTTTTGATTGGAAAAACAATGTAGAATATATAACCAGAATTGAAAACTCTGCTGTGCTTTGCATGCTCAAAGAAATGAACTCTTAAAGACCTTTCTGTCCAGCAAGCGTAAAGGTCAGCGACTGTAGCCAATGTACTCCTCACGGGGCGTATATTTATTTATTTTTATCTTATATTCCCAAACCAAGTGTATATAGACTTCTTGAAAAACTTATTCATAACGAAGTGCTCCTTTGAAGGAGGGATTTCCTAATACAGATACAGAAACAGAATGGCAGCAAAGTTTTTATTTCATCTCATGAGTCACAAGTTTCCTTAAAACAGCTGTTATATTCACAGTTGGGATGTATCAGGAAATTGATTACATCTATTGGCAACTCTAACTTCGCTTTTGATGCAAGTTCAGTTAATTTTTCAGTTTTACGGCAGAATACGGCAGTTCCGGGATACGGTTTTTATCTGTCATGTGACTTCCATCACCACGTGACAAAAATGTATGCATCGTCACTTCCAACACGTTGAGCAAACAGGTGAAAAAGTTTGATTTTATACTGTGCAAAATATTTGGGAAATTAACATCTAATAAGATGGTCATCCTTCCTCAGTCGTACGGGAATCAAGATTACGTAGTTACGGAACATAAATTATTTCTATACAACCCAACAGAATGACGATTATGAAAGTGCTGGAAACTTTTAATAGAGCAGGGATTCAGGCGCCTTCTATCTGGTAAATGACGTCATAAAGGCGTGTGAAATTGACGATCTTTTCCGTGAAAGACAAGATTCCAGAAATGACGTATTAAAATGGCTTTGGGTCAGCACACGTCTGTCAATTTCAAATTAATTTGATTTCTTAATAATCTAATAAATTAATTGTTTGCAACAGATCTCAAAATATGACTGTACATAAAAAAAAATAAGAGATTAAACTTACACATTTAAAATTTTTATTCTGCCACATTTTTGTGATCCCTAATCAAACTCACGTAAAAACTCATTAAAATTACTTGAAAATTCACATAAATTAATTCAAACAACAGCGTGTATATATAAAGAATAAAATAATAATTTGTCAAAATGCTTTCAATAATTACAAATTTTGGGGAACTTCTACCCATTTGGTGAAATACCCAACCAGTTTAACGATATATCATGTGGAAAAAAATGAATTAAGTAATCTGTGATAGCTCATACATTTAGCATTTCAATAAAATTAGCATAAAAGTCAGGTTAAACTGCTTTCTGTTTGCAATAATGCAATATGTCACAGCTGAGCCTCCATGTTTGTTTTCATCTCGCCGCTTCTCGCACAATCTCGCGTAATTTCAATCAGCAAAATGGAAGGGGCAGGAAAGGCAAAAATCAACCAAAAATTTGCTGAAAATCTTTTTAAATACAGTCGTCAGAGGTAGTTATACAGAATTGTGTATATATTAATGCATTATGTTATATTATGCATAATATCCAGTTTAATTTTTCTGTTAGGAGCCAAAAATCACAAAAATTAGCAGTTGCCAAGGACAACAAAATCATGAAGTGAGAACATTTAGCAAGATACATGCAGTAACTCACTTGACAGGCTGGGAGTGGCAATATTTTTAAGGAATTACAGTCTTAAAGACTAAGACAGGACGATTTGAGCAGTGCTACAAAAAAATACTAATCCCTTTTGGGATTTAGTGTCTAGTGACTATAGTGTGTGATTTTCTTTGGCATAGAATCCTAAAAGGGATACATCATTTTTCAACTGGCGTCTTTTTGCAGTAAAATTTGATGTCACATAGCAAATATCTTCACATCACAACGTCTCATGACAGTACCGATATATCAACAGTTCTCATGGTATATATGCATTTAATAACCTTGACAAAAAGATTTCCATTGGGAAAACTTTGCTTGTTCTTAAGTGCCAGGTTACAAGAATGCATTGCTTCAACTCAAGTATTTTGTCTGAAGTACATAAACCATTGTCTTTTGATAATACCTTTTTATCAATGAAAATTGGCATAGAAATGGCTAAAACAGGGCATTTTTTTAAAGAATTGATTAAATCAAAGTTTTCAGTTTTGCTAAAGGTAATTTTTCATGAAAAATACACAGATTAATAGGGAATCTGTTGCAATTCTCGAAAAAAATCAAGAGTTTGAGTTTTCATGTTGAGTTTTGAATTCAGTAATGTGGTGTTAAATTTTAGACCTTCCTTACTGGAATCTTGCATGTGCCAAAAATTCTTTCCAAAAGTTAAAAGGACAAGCTAGCTGTCAGACGACTGTCAATGTTAACTCTTTGTAATGCAGCATGGGGTCAGTACCTGAAATTCTGAAACGGACCATTTTAGAAATGTTAAGATAACAGGTGCTAAATGATCAAACCATCAGTGATAGAAAAACCTTTGCACAAACTCCTAGATAATGTTCTGTTCACTAGAGACTAGCTCAAGCTTCTTTTGGAATTATGAATAAGGTTGTTACATGTAGTAAAAAAATACAGAATAAGGAGATGTAGTATGATTGCAAATGAAACAACTAATTAAGAGAGTCAAAATGAGCCAGATTTAATCATCTATAATGATTAGTATGCTCTTCAATGAAACTCTGGAAGGAACATGCAGCTATACTCTTGTCTATATGCAAGAGTTAATCTCTCTAGTCAGTTTAGTATCTATTTAAAAAGTCACTTACAAAATGAATCCTTACCAAAATTTCTTGCTTCACTGACTATATCTTTGATTGTTTTTAATCATGTGACATGGTATTGAGAGCATCTTTTAATTGGTAATCTCATTAAATATAATCACTGGCTATCATTTAAGTCCTCAGTGAAAGTTTATTTTACTCTCACAATTTATATAGGTTTTATAGACTATATTGAGTTTATATTGTCTAAAGAGCCATTTTGAGAAAAAGGCATTCTTCACAATCATACATTTCCAACAATGTGTGTTTGATTTTTCAAGCATGGGTTAACAAACATCTCTTTTTTTTAACAGTTCATTTGTTATAAATTTATGTTAGTAACATTTGATTCTTTAATGATAATTATACATAGTCTCTACTTTATATAAAGCATATTAGACAGTAGAATTTTTGAATTGATTTTATTTTATTTTCTTTAACAGAGCTTTCAGGTAATCAGTTCACATTTAGACAGCTAGATTTATACATTATACATACTACAGATTTATTTTTCACTTTATATGGTACATGTACACTGTCAACATGAAGGTTTCAATTATTATATCATGACACTTTCTGTATTTTCATGATTCATACAAATGTATGTCTGAGATGCCAAAATTATTTCACTTTTTACTTTGACTAGTAATAAAATCATTTTTAAAGGTCAGGTCATAGTGACAGCCATTATTATAAAAGACAAAAATATTGGACACCTCAGCAAAAACCAACCCTTTCCTTATTTTTGTCTTTGCATTTTTTATCGCTTTTTCTGCAAGGTGAACTTTTGCCATTAGTTGAGTACCACAAATTAAATCACACTTGGCAGAGAAGATCATCTAGGGTCCTTTCAATGGATTATTACATTGGTGCAGATTTGTCAATTAAACATGACCCTTTTTAATTTCTGAATGACTTACAAATGTAACATAAGGAAACATCTTCTCAAGAATGGCTGAACAAATTGCAACCAAGCTTGACAGTTATATTCTTGTGAAGGTCATCAACAAGTGCTGCTACTTTGGTCCTAATGAAAAGTCAGATACATGTATGGCTTCAAGTGGCTTGAAAGTCAGTCCAGTTTTCAAGAACTTGTATATATATATACTGAACCAAGTGAAACTTGCTAGATACATGTATGTTATTCATTCGGTTCTGATGGTTGAAAAGCATGTTTTTGCTGTTTAGGAAAAATAAATTCAGTTGAGCGATTTAGACTTAAGGCCTAGTTCAAATTTTTTACCCAGTTAGCTAATTTTTAACTAAAGAAAAGCAAGAATTAATTAGGAATACAATACTTATAGTATTTCAAATACACAGTTGCATAGCTCATTTTAAAGCTAATGGCAAGATTGGGAAAGTAGAAAAGGAGAAAGCTTCCCCTTGTCCATACTTCAATAAATGGTCAACAGAATAAAATGTGAACAGTTCATACTACTGGCCCTTGAAATTCAAAAAAATAAAATGCTTTAACCCTTTCAGAATTGTTTTAATTTTATTGATAAAGGAATAGAATGATAAGATAATTGACATTTGAGTACTGAAATGTCTCATTAAATGCAAAAAGTTTGAAGCTCAAATACAAAGTTTTAGGTTAAATTCAAAAATATAAATACAGTATTTTACTGATATGTGACAGACAGGTGTCTTATGAACATCTGAAGGAATAATATATATGTATGGGAAATTTAATACTTTTTGATTTTTCAAATTTAAGGTATTTAAAAAAGTGGCCTTATAAAACCTCCTTTGCATTAATGAATTCATTGTACAGAAATAGTCACTATTTTACTTGTAACTATTTCCTTACTCAGACACAGTGTGCTTGATTATGGTTATACCTACTTAACTGTATTTTTGCAAGTGCAGTACAAGTAATGTATATATATTGTGTTTTAATGGCAAATCACATGTTAAGTCCTTCACTTTTATTTTATGCAGTTTTGAAAAAACAGGTAATAGTTATTTAGAAATGTTCACATGTATGCTTCCTTGCATTATATTTGATAAATTTATATGAATGTGTAATGCTTAGATAAATAGACTATAATGAACAATAATGGATCATGTTTAACAGAACAGTAATCAAATATGCATGGCTTTGTATAGAATAGTAACAACAAGAAGTAAATATGCAGCTTTAAATGACATGATATTTAAACACAAACAAATGTACATATGTATATATAGTATTACTATAATAAGAGAACTATTGTTAGGATAAGCAGTACTACATGTCTATTCCCAAATTGTGTTAGTAAAGTTTAATGCAAGTTATTTCCCTTGTGGGCACTGTAGCTTAAATGCGTCATTTTTTCCCCGAAACAATTCTTGCAGTCCTCTCTCACTGATCAATGCTTAGAATTTTATTCGTTTTTATTTTTTTATTAATATTATCTTTGCTTCAAAGTTTTCTTTGGCATAAAATTAAATTTATGTGGTAAATTTACCAATTGCCTATTATCATGATTATAGTCATTCAATAAGGGAGCTACCATTTGATTTTTATGGGGGGGCTAGGATGAAAAATTTTGTCCTGCATTTTTGTTTAGTTGTAATCTCTGTCCTGCCTTTTATTTTTCAATCTATTCGGTCCTGCCTTTTTTTAAAGTTTATCCTGACTTTTTTTACCCTTTTTTTTTTTTTGCAAGTGTCTCATCCTGCCTTTTTTTACTCAAAACTCCTGTCCTGCCTATTTTTTTCAAATTTCATCCTAGCCCCCATAAAAATCAAATGGCAGCTCCCTAAATTCAAAATACAAGTAGTTTCAAAAGAAGAAATGGGAGGTTTTTAGTATGAAAACCCCAAAAAGGGGGAATATTAATTGGTGCTGTAATATTAGGGAAAACATCAATTAATCATTTTCTCTATAATATAAAATTAGATGTGGTATGATTGCCAAACTTTCCAACAAAGTCTAAGCAATTATGGGTCACCCTACTGCCTTCAACAATCAGCTATAAAAGGCAACTGACATGACAAAACATTATACAGTCTAAGCGGCCTTACTTTTAAGAACTTTCCACAATGGGAAGTGCTGCCACATTGTACATTATATCATAATTGCCTGATTTTTTTTTTATATTATGCTTATATATCAAAATATTTTTTGCCAAGGTCAAAACTAAAGATTTCGTCTAATTTGAGATGTTTTCCTACTGCAGGAGATATTGATCAGAAAAATATGTCTTTTGATTCATTTTTATAAGTCGTTTACTGGACGTATTATGGTATTATGGTATACCGTTGTCCTTCCATCCGTCTGTCTGTCGGCAACATGTCGGACATTAACTCAAAAATGCTTTAACCAATTTGCATAAAACTTTGGTGAATTGTTTATGTCTATTGACGTGAGCTCCTTTTTGTTTTTTATTAAATTTAGAGTTATGGGGTTATGGGGTTTTATTCATTAAAAAAAGGGGGATTTTCCAGTTTTTGGACAATAAGTCAAGAATGCTTTCACCAACTTGCAAGAAATTGTGGTGAATTGTTTATATCTGTTGACATGAGCTCCCTTTCGATTTTTATAAATTTTAGATTTTACGTTTCTGAGTTAGAGGGTTTTATTCATAAAAGGGGGGAATTTTCCAGTTTTCGGAATTCGGACAAAAACTCAAATATGATTTCAGCAATTCTTATGAAACTTTGGTGAATTGTTTGTATGCATTGATGTAAGCTCCCTTTAGAATTTTATAAATTTTACATTTACATTTATGAGTTATGGGGTTTTATTCATTAAAAAAAGGGGTGATTTTCCAGTTTTCGGACAATAACTCAAAAATGCTGTCACCAATTGTTTATATCTATTGATGTAAGCTCCCTTTTTATTTCATAAATTTCTAATATGACATTGAGAATTATTTGAACTTTATTTGTTTATAGTCTGACAACAGATTTACTAAGTATTGCACAACAGCAAGAAATCTTTAATTGAATAGAAATTCAATTCATATAACCAATTTCAAGTTCTTTGACTACAAAATGTACATTTAATCAGAAACCTATAATATATCAAATATTTAATTACAATCCAAATTCAGACCTGAATCAAGCTTGAATATTGTGTCCATTTTTGCCCCAACTGTTCAGGGTTGGACTTCTGCGGGCGTATCTAGCTGAGCTCAGCGAAGCAGTTTATTTTTTTTAACCTTCAAAATTTGCCATAAAATGAAGTTTTTATAAGGTTCATTCCAAATTTTGAAGCTAGAATTATAACAGAAATTTAAAGAGAGAGGCTTAGTTATGTTATTTATTTAGATTGTTTTATCTTTCAGTATTCCAGTGTTTTTCTACCAATTTTATTTTAAATAGGGAATTTTTAGCATGCAGGTAAAACAGATGAAGAAATTTGATTGCAAATTTTCACCATATAAAAATATTGTGCACATTTGTGATAAATAGACTGCATGGTTATAATTAACATACTTATATTATTGCATAGACAACATATTACCAAGCAAAGAATATGCATTGAAATATTATAAATCTGTTTATGTACATGTCACAGCTTTATTTTTCAGTTTATTTCTTTCAATATTTGAAATACGGTAAATGTTTCTTGTTAAATACTGTAAATTCAGAAATTATTTCAAGCATTTATAAATGTAACAGTTGAACAACAGACAATTATGCAGGCCATGATGTAAGAATCATTGCAATGTTTCCTGAATTTAAAATGCGAGTTCTGTCAATTTTTCGCTTTTATTGAAATATAATTGTAAAATGTCAGAGTTTACAGCAGCTCAATTTTAGATTATAAAATGACAACTCAAAAATAGTTTGAATGAAAAATCAGTTGTTAATATTCTGTTTTTTTTTTTTTTTTTTTTTTTTTATAATAGATATTTGTCTTGTTTGATAGTTTTAATTGAAAATCATCAAAAATGTCCCAACTCTCTACTGTCGTATTCTTACTAAGTATTTAATATAATAATATAAAAAAATATTTTTTATTTATTATTTTACAGGAACTCTTAGGATATAAAAGTATCTATTATAGTTTGATAATCAATTTAAAAAAAGATTTAGGAAATAATTTGTGCTCCATTTGCCTAAATAATGAAATACCAAACAAAGAATAATGATTTACTTTTGACTGTTTTATTAGGGTACCAGACTACTCCAGAAATCACCCAGTTGTTCCTTCATTGTATGTACCAGAATGGAAAACAGACATGAAAAACAGGAAATTAATAGTACAGGTATATATTTATATGAAAATTGAATAAACAATCTATGAATTAAGTGATTCATTTGTCTATGTGCAGTTTTTAAGGCACATATTTCTACCCCTTCTTCTCCCCCAAAAAACCAAACAAATGAAAACTAAAATGTTGACTTTGATCTGAAGTTGTCTTTACCATTTCTAACTCTAAGGCTAATAAGCTGACATTGATATGAAGTTGTCTTTATCCATGCTGAGGCCCAATAAGCTGATTTTGAAAAGAACTTGTAATTATCTGTACTGAGGTCCAATAAGCTAACTTTGATATTTGTGCTGTTGCCCAATAAGCTGAGATTGCTCTGAAGTTGTCTTTATCTTTGCTGAAGTGCAATAAGCTGATTTAGATCTGAAGTTCTTTATTTCTTTGCTGCTGACTTTAATTTGAAATTTTTTCATCTGTGCTGAGGTCTAATAAGCTGACTTTGATTCTAAATTTTCTCTATCTGTACTGAGGTCTTTTAAGTTCACTTTTAGATGTTTTATATCAACAAAATTAGACATGTTCATTTAAAATGTTGGATATAGTGGAATTTTTATTTATGATTGATGTATTTTACAGAATGCTGAGCTTGGCGGTGTCCCACATTTTGAGCATGATGAGAATCTATTTTTAGAAAAGAGGGAACAAATGTTTTACAATGTTGAAGACCGCAATAGAGTGGAGTCCAAATACCCAGCTCGTGATCGTAGTAAACTCCTTCGCCCAGATTTTCACCACGAGACTTCAAAATATCAGAGTGAATTAATGTTTAGACGGGATGAGGACTATGTTATGAAGGCTTAATAACCTGTGATATTTGTTACCACTTTAGACATCAGTATTATTGCACCATGTTTTGTTATTCTAGTACTGTAATGTCTTGCCACATGTTGAGTAAGACATTTTTTTATTGCCAACAGCTGTATACAGTGTTGTGTTTTTATCATTTTTACATTTTGGCTATCTTTTTTAACCAAACTTTGCTACAAACTATATTCTCACTAGGGCTTTCAATAAATTGGAGAAAGGGATTTCCTTTATTTTAAATTCACACATACAAATATCATTCACTTCAAATAAGTGCTTAATATTATCAAGTACAGATATTTTTTATCACATTTATTCTTGTATGTTGTTTTTGTAAAATGTCTATTTATACATATATATTTTTTTGTTTTGTAATTTTCATGATACTTGTTTGATTTTTTCTGCATTTCTATTTCTAAACTTTAAAAAATGTAATTAAAATGAATTTTAATTGTTTCTGGTCAGAATTATTTTTAAAAGTTTTTATCAGTTAAAGAATGAACAATACTCCATCAATTTTACTTTTCTACTTCTACTCTGTAGTGACCGCCTTCAACACGTTGAAGTTTATGTCACTTGTACTGCGCGTTGCTTTGTGGAGACGTATATACAGTGAAAAATTTAACATTTTTTATTATTAAAAACAAAAATTGATAATAACATTTTTACATAGTGGTAGTGCATATTTTTATTTTATTTATTTTTAATATTAAGATAAAACTATTTACACATGATGAATTTACTGACTGTAGGTGTAGGTTGAGATGGCTGTTTTGAACGACTCTATGGAGTCACTCATAACAATACTCAGAGGAAGGCTGTTCCAGTTTTTAATTGTTCGTGGAAAAAATGATTGTTGGCGTATTTGTGTTCTGCAGGATGGAATTTGGTATGAGAGTGCGTGCATGTTCCGGGACTGTCTGAGCGGTTGTATTAGTCTGTCTGTTTTTGTGATTGTGATGAGATGGTATGTGATTTTGTAAAACATGACAAGGCGTGCATCTGTTCTTCTGTGTGCAAGGTCTCTCCATTTTAAGTGATCTATCATGTCACTAACGCTTGATGTGTTTCTATGACGGTTAGTGACAAACCTAGCAGCCCTTCTTTGCACCTTTTCTAGTTTGTTTATATCCTCAGTAAAGTAAGGATCCCATACTGAACAGGCATATTCTAGTGATGGTCTGACTAAAGATTTATATGCCTGTTCCTTTACTGAGGTGGAACTGATGTTAAGATTCCTTCTTAGAAAACCTAGTGTACTGTTAGCCTTATTACAGTTGGTGTTTATGTGACTGTGCCATTTTAGGTCTGATTGTATTGTCAGGCCTAGGTATTTTGCCTTGTCAACATGTTCAAGAACGTGGCCATGTAGAGTGTAATTGAAAGTGAATGGATTTTTATTTCGACTGATGGACATAACATTACACTTGTCAGGATAAAAAGCCATTTTCCATGTATGTTCCCAGATGCCTAGTGTGTTTAGATCTTTTTGTAGGGTTTCACAATCGCTGTTATATTTTATAACCAGGTAAGCAATAGTGTCGTCTGCAAATAGGCGTATGGTGGAATTTAACCCAACTGGTATATCATTAATATAAAATAAGAACAGACTTGGGCCCAGAACAGATCCTTGAGGCACTCCTGACTTCACAGGGACATAGCCTGAAGTCTCACCCTCTAGGATAACTGCTTGGGTATGACATGATAAAAAGCCCTGTATCCATGCATTTGTTTTTCCCTGTATCCCATAGTTATTTAGTTTGTGTGTTAATAAATTATGACTGACTTTATCAAAAGCTTTAGAAAAGTCCATTATAAGTACATCTGTTTGTTTTGAAGTTTCAATATTTTTAGTGACATCTATAAATTCCAAAAGCTGAGTTTCACAAGATCTATTTTTTCGAAAGCCGTGTTGTAGGGGATACAGGATGTTATGGTTGGCTGCGTGTGTCATGATTGCGCTAACTACAACATGTTCCATAATTTTGCAACATATGCATGTTAGAGAAATAGGCCTATAATTTTCTGGATTATATTTGGACCCTTTCTTGAAAATGGGGGAGACATGTGCAGTATGCCAGTCAGTGGGGACTTCGCCAGTGTCTAATGATTTCTGATATATGAGGCACAGTATAGGTGATATTTCATGTGCTAAACTCCCTAAGGAGGCGTGGCTTAAGTTCGTCTGGTCCACTTGCTTTTGATGGGTTTAAATTTAAGAGTAGTTTGGAGATGCCTTTGATGGTTATGTTTATGTTTTGCAGGGTAGGATAAGCTGTTTTCTGTTGCATGTACTGATTATTTTCAAATTCAGTAGCAGTGATTTTGTTTGGTTCTGAGAAAACTGATTCAAACTGCCTGTTGAGTGCATCGGATTTCTGTTTTGTGTCTGTTACAAGTTTCCCATTCTGCTTTAGTGATGTTATTCCACTGTAGTCAGTTTTTTTGCTTTTAATATATGACCAAAATTTTTCGTGTTTGAAAATTTGCTTTCATCAGGTTTTGGTGTAACAATATTTTCAATGTACTGCCAAATTAATATGATTGTCTTAGTTGTTTTTGTACTTGATGTTTAATTTGCTTATATTTGTTTCTCATATTGTCATTTCCAGATTTTTTCATCTTTTTATAGAGTCGGTCTCTATTTTTCATTAATTTTCTTGTTTCGGATGTAACCCATGGGGTTTTATTTTTTGTAGTTAGCTTTTTGTGTGGAATATACTCACTGACTAGTTCATTAAGTTTTGTTTTGAATTCTAGCCAGAGTTCATCAACAGTATGTGTATTAACCTTTTCCTGTATAGTATGTTGTAGGTTAATTACTTCTTTTTTTATAGTTTCCCAGTTTGCCTTGTTGTAAATCGGCACATTCCTTGGTGTTTGCTTTAGCTTAGATGGTGTTATTTTGAATTCCATAAAGACAATGTCATGATCTGAGATTCCCGGCATGATTTCAATTCGTGGAACCTGGTTTGGTAAATTTGTGATCATAAGATCTAATATATTGTCTTTCCTTGTTGGATATTCAATTAATTGTACCAGGCGGTATCATCCAATGTATTTCCAAAATCATAGTGTATGTTTTGGTGGGTAGATTTTGGTTTTAGAATTTTGTTTTCCAATCCCACCCTGGGAGATTAAAATCTCCTCAATTAGTATTGCTGCATTTTTATTTGAGTAGCTCTCTAACTGATGTATCAAACCACTTTATGCTTTGTTCATCAGATGTTTTTGGGTTGTAAAAGGATGATATGTAAAGTGATCTGCTACCCTTAATTTCAATTTTTGACCATACCATTTCAGATTTAACATTAGGTGTAAGGTCTTCAACTTCATCACTTATAAAGACTGATTTAATTGCAATGAGTACACCACCACCCTGCTGGTTTTTTCTGTCTTTTCTGTATAGTGTGTACTCTTCAGGAAAGATTTCAATATCTTTGATTGTTGAGTCAAGCCAAGTTTCTGTCCCAATTACAATATCCGGTTTAGTGCTATCTATGATATTTTGAACGAGATGTTGTTTACGTTTGATAGACTGAAAATTGATGTTTAGTATTCGTAGTGGTGTCTTACAATTTGTTTTTGTTTTATTTTTACGTATTGGTGTAGACTGGTGAGATGGTTTAAATGAGTTTGTTGGCGTTTTAATGCCGCAGTCATCATTTGAATAATGATATAAACTTTCAAATGGGTTAGATGAACTTGCACCATGTAAGTCAAAAGGGCATGTACTGTAGTTTGGATTTTCACAAATTAAACAGTTCCAGCTAATCATGCTGTCATTTAGCAAATCATATGTATTACTGTGTATATTCTGACAATCAATATGATACCATTGATCGCAAGTTTCACAGACAATACCTCTGTGTTCCCAAGTCACAACATCATCACATGTGCCACACATGTATCTTGTGCTGTCATTGCTTGGGCCAGGGTTGCTTTCAATGTCATTTGATTGTGTTATGACTAGAAGTATAAAGAACAACAGTAATTTGCTTGGTTTTAATTGGTCACTGGGGTGTTTCTTTGACAATAATTTTTGTATGACATATAGAGGTATAAATTTGCTTGTATAGTACTCATGGCAGTGCCATGTTACCCTTTCATTATATTCTGATGAATGAGGGTATGATATAAGTCTTACCATTGTTCCAAACCCGGCTTCATTACTTAAGAATTTATTTCTATCTACATGTAGTATGAAAGATGAAATTGCAAATGGTTGACATGTACAAAAAGTGATACCTGAGCTAGCCACATGTTCTTCATACCCAGTTTTAGTATAAATTTCATGATATGTGATCTGAAACAGTAATACTTTATGCACAACCTCATGTTGGGTTTGTTTCTAGAGAAACCTTTAGCAAATAGTACTTCACAGTTTACTAATTTGAAATGGAAACATTGTTGCAGAAGATATTGGCTTTACCTCTCTGGGATCATTATCAATACCTATAATTATTTTTGTCTCGCCTTGACAGAGTCAATAAGTGAGACATAGGTATGCTTTTTCCATCGTCGGCAGCGTCAACAATGTATTAGTTTGTGATTAGGTCAGTTTATGGGGAACCACTAGTGGTAGGTCAATGATATTGGTATGCAGTTGTATTAGCATTGGCTGTGATTGGCACATTGAATTTTATATGGAGATTGTTTAGCCCTGTACCTTCAGTCATTGTTCATTGACTTTGAATATTTTGCATAACTTGATATTAAAGTATTGCCATTTTAATTTCAACATTTGCATTTTACTATCAAAATACAAAAAGGCGAGACATATCTCTGTGTTAACAGTTTATTTTCTGAAGAGTTCCATTTTGAATTAATATATTTGTTATTATACCTCATAATAGACATTTTTGATAAACTATTCGATACCCACACTTACACCAATGCCTATGCCTACAGGTAACCTTTTTGAGAAGGCGTCATCTCAATATGTACAGGCATTTATATTATTTTGAATGATTAGCTACTTTTTTTAGAACTTTAATCAGAAACAAGAACGTGTAAAGCATTTTATAGCATGAAACATAACATATAAATATATAGATGATATTATGTGTTATCTTAGTGTAATCAGGGTCGTACAGAATTTTACACCTGTGCTGCATTGTAAAATTTCGTACACCCCTGATAACACCAAGAAAACGAATTTATTTCATATGAAACGTTCCTTTACTGATTTTTATACCTGGGTATAAATTTGAAATATTCTTATGAAGAACTTCCACTTTACATTTCAACACCGCTCGATTTGTCAAATATAACTTTAATATACACAGATGTTTTTTGTAAAGGGGGGGAATTATGTCAAAATTTTGGCAAATTTATTCTTTTTTGTAATTTTAGAATTTTTATACGACCGCAAAAATTTTGCGGTCGTATATTGGTATCACCTCGTTGTCAGCGTCGTCCGAAAACATTTGGTTTCCGGACAATAACTTTAGTAATTGAAAATAGAAATCTATGAAATTTAAACACAAGGTTTATAACCACAAAAGGAAGGTTGGGATTGATTTTTGGGGTTATGGTCCTAACAGTTTAGGAATTAGGGGCCAAAAAGGGGCCCAAATAAGCATTTTTCTAGTTTCCAGACAATTACTTGTGGAACGGTGTATGGATCTCTCTGAAATTATACCACAAGTTTCCATACCACAAAGGGATGGTTAGGATTGTCATTGGGGCGTTTTGGCTCAAACCGTTTAGGAATTAGGGGCAAAAAAGGGGGAAAAACAATTTATTTTTAGAAGTTACTGTTATTTAAATGCTGATTAAGGAATATTAATTTTAGCCAAGATTATGTATGTCATTTTCTATTTTAAGACTTTTATGATGTATTTAAATGGGTAATTATGGTTGCAAACTCCATTGGAAATTTGAATTGAGATTATGACCATATCTTGAGGGAAAGAATTCAAAAATTGAATATAAATTCAAATCAAATCATATAACCAATTCTAAGTTCTTTGACTACAGTTATTCTGTGTCAGAAACCTATAATGTGTCAAATATTTAATTACAATCCAAATTTAGACCTGTATCAAGCGTGAATATTGTGTCCATTTTTGCCCCAACTGTTCAGGATTGGACCTCTTTGGTGGTATCCAGCTGCGCTCGGCGAAGCAATTAATTTTATTACATTTTGCGTTTCGTTTTTAATGAGTCACCGAAACGTCCATACAAATCCTGTTGATCTACATTGATTTAATATACGCTTGCTTCTTAAGAAATAAGATACTTTTTATGTTCTGAACGCTTTTAGCAATTCAATTCGCCAACTGTATATTCTACCGCAACGCTGTATTCTGTTTGAAGGGTTGTAAACAGAGAAAATTTAAAAAAAAACAGATGGAATATCACCAATTCATTACTCAAAATATTTCAAAACTAATGAGAGCATTTGGTGTTTCTTTCTATGATTCTGAATGAAAAAATATACTAAAAAATACAGAATGTTTTTTTTTATATCTGTAACCAAGTTTTACGAGGTCATTCGTTCAGGATGTTTCAACATTTTGATACGGTCCCTATAATTTTGTATGTCAGTGTAAGTGTCTGTGTAGACGACTTTTTGAAAATGTCTAATATACAGTATGGTAAGATATTGCATTAGTAGGAGCATGGGGGTGCACTTACTATTTAATGTGTTATAGGGATGAGCTGCTGGAATTTGTAGCTTTATCTAGCTTCATAATATATGATAAGGTAGAGAAAATAAGATGAAATATATGACAAGGTTGCTGGTTGCATCTAGTATCAGAAACTAATCATATGTCGATTATTCAACAAATGTGATTAAAACTACATTAGTCAATGCATCAGATATTTGTCAAATGTATTTATCTCTTGGTGAAATATTCATAATATATAAAAAGGATGGGGTACCCAATGTCCTCAGTGAGATAACACTCCACCAGAGATCAATGATGTATATTTTAGCAACTATAGATCATTGTTCAGCTGTCAACCATGAGCAAAACCCATACTGTAAAAAGTAAGGCCACTCAAAGTGGTATAGTGGTATAGCAGCACAACAATAGAACTAACTAAAAATCAATTGAAAAAGGCTCGACTCATCCGACTTATCCAATCGATACAAAGTATAAAAAAACAGAAACACTAAAGACAAAAATTACAGATTTAAGAGTACTTGCAGTTGCTGAAAGCTAGTTCAAATCCAATTACAAATAATAAATAATTCATATTTCTCAGACTTGAATATAAATCAGTACACATCAAATGGATTTAGTATCAAGATGTCATAAATAGTCCTGAGAAAAGCATGACCTTGTGCAATGCCAACATGCAAGTATCAATAGGATGTATGGTCAGTAGACAATATTATTGCTAGCAAGGTGAACAAGTCTGGTAAGTGAAAAATGATCTTCAGTTTTATTTTGCTGGTCCAGTGATCACCATAAAATGTTTGGACACTGTATCTATTCATGGTAGTTACTACTACATGTACCATGTCCTAATATGGTGTTCCTACAACTTGTTTCTTAATGTACACAGATTGTTTCATCCTTCTGGTAATGATTCCTACTCTTCTTTCTTTTAAGTCCTTATTCTTGACAGCTGCTTCAGGTTTTTTGGCAAAGTTGGTGCATGTCCTAACGTTTGTGCATGAGCTAGAGAAATACATGTTATTTTATGTCAAATTCTGATATATTATGTAGCTCTATATTTGTAGTTAGTAAGATGTGACTTTTATGTAAATGAGACAGCAACCCAATGAACAAACATAACAAAATGACACATACAGGGCAACAACATACGATCTTCTTTCCTGTGTTGTTGGTGGTAGACCTCTGGTTGTTTCTGTTCAGTTCATTCACAGCTTTGTGGACTGAGGTGGTAAAGGCACTGGTCTGTTTCTGGGGATTGTTTGTTGCTGTCTGGATGTCTTTGTTTTCTTCTTGTTAGCTGGCTGTATCATTAACGTATACCCACATCTCTTTTTCCTATTCAACCATAGACAGGTGTGTATACACTTTGTCAAGCTTTAAATTGTCTTCAGTCTATAAAAGTTGTGAATAAATAGAAACAATCAAGATCTGCCAATATCTTGGTTTATAACTTTGTATAATAACATGTGTGTGGATTGTAATACTACGAATGCTGGTCATTTGTGCCCATGACTTTTCATGTTGGTCTTCTCTGGACTTGTGTCATTGTTAATGTTTATGATTGATTGCTCTTGGACAAAACCCATATCCTGTGTAGTTAAAAGACTTGAAGGACTGATAATATTTAAGTGTCATCACTTGTTTGAGTGTGTCTGTCTTTTATATAATGTCATCAATATGGCTGTCTTTTTAAAAAAGGTAAGAAGATTAGGTGTAAGTGTCCAATGACTTTAGGTCACTGTACGACATTCATCAATAAGATAAACTCATACCCTTTAGTAAGATGTAAAAGGGTGCAACATCACAGGCACTTGTCGCAGAAAAAAAATTAACTATATACTTTAATATAAAAAGTTGGGTTTTTTTTCAGAGACAAGTGCCTGAGCGTGACATGACAACATGCAAAACAGTTGAAACGAGAAAACCAACGCCCTTATTTTGTATTCAATAACAATCTTTACAATTTTGCATTAATATCAAAACCTAATCGCTTTATATTACTATTCTTCCATGCTTATTGAAAGAACGACTACATTGTCTCATAAAACAAAGCTTTTTCTTCAAAAATGGGAATCGTAGATACAAATCCCATTTTATAGGTGATGAGAAATCTTACTTAGTGAATAGCCACACCGATTCCAACAACAAAATTACCGAATATCATATATCATCAAAATACTGGACTTTTTGATCAACAACATATTTGTTGAGTTTGGTGGATAAATATTTCAACAGACACTCGTTATTCCATGGGTACTATTTGTTAATTCCTACTGGCTGACTTGTTTTTGTACTCATACGAGAAGCAGAGATCATACAGAGCCGTCTACAAGTCAAAAAAAAAGAGCATTGCAACGTTCTTTAATTTCACTTTCAGATATACTGATGATGTCTTGTCACTCAATATGCTACATTTCAATGAGTGCTTGCATCTCATATACCCCAGGGAACTTAAGATTAAGGATAGTACCAAAACTAGAAATTCTGCTTTATATCTTGATTCTTCCTCGATACTGACACAGATGGGCGACTTCAAACTAGCCTGTGAATGTATGACAAACGTGATGATTTCAGCTTTCCAATTGTAAAATTCCAATTTCTCAGCAGAAACATACGCGGTGCATTACATTTGCGCGCATTACCATTACACTTGCACGTAAAAATCATTACGTAAACATTTGCGCGCAGCTGTTGATTACGTTTTACATTTGAAAAAAAAATGACTAATATAAAAATGTAAAAACATAGCAAATGGGAAGAGTAAAAGTACCAATTTTACATGTCGGTATTAGTTAAATATTTGAAGCCTACTGCATTAAGAACATTAATTTTGTGAGCTTCTCCATTCTGGTATTTTCGGAATTGTACCATCAGATACTATGTCTTCTCTTTCTTACTTCTACGCACAAGTGCTGGTGTATCAAGCCTTCTTAGTTTTGAAACAAAATGCATTTTACTTGCAATATTCGTACATTAACACGTATGCCTTAAGCGATTACGGGATTTCTCATGCATGATCAATTAATGTAATTTTCAAGAATTCAATATGAAAAATACATAATTCAAAATGATAAACATGTTCAAATTAATAACTATCGACATATTTGTTAAGAATTTTCTTTATATTTACCTGTATTATCTGAAAAATGAAACGGCGCAAATGTCATAAAAAGCTGCGCGAAAATGTAAAAAAAAAATTTGATCCCCTATAAATGCGCGCAAATGTAATGCGCCCAACACACACGCTTTAACATCGTATGATGTATATAAAATGTTGCTGTTTACACATGTTTGCGAGCGCTCAATCCCCTAACATTTGACAATTTAACATGACAAAATAAGAAAAAGTGTAAAAATAAGTTGAAAGCACATAAAAAAAATCACCAAAGATACAACTGACTAATAAATCAATCATGTTTCCTACTGTATATGCTAATCTTCCGTTTTCTTTGTCTTCCTCCTTGTCAGCACTGTCAGCACCCACTGCTAATACAGCTTTGCATTTCTTCATTGGTTACTTTTTTTGGAGACTTGCGGGTTTTTTTCTGACTCGTTTTGCTGTCTATAGTGCATTCAAGGAAGGTCAAATATATTTGTTATTTGAAATTCCCCTAAGGTGTACATACCCGTCAGGAAAGTTACTTATGATCAGAAAAATGTTTGTATAAAACAAGCATATTTCAATAAATTAATATTTACTATTTATAATTTTATACAAACAGTCTGTCAGTCATATGCACTTGTTTCTATCTATTGGGAGGTCGACTATCCATATATGATATAATAGTCTATTCTATTATATATGATAGCCGACCTCCCAATGGATAGAACCAAGTCCATGTGCTGTCAGTCTGATTCATAAGTTTATGTAATACTTATGAACAAATGAAGATGTGGAATATCCACCAATGAGACATAGAAACTCAACGACAAAAATTATGTATATCTGTTGACCTCTGTTGATTTTTTTTTTATTTATTTATGTGTTTAGGTTGTTGTCTCGTTGATGTAGGAGCCGTGTGAGCTATTGTCGTCTATTGGCGTCCATCGCTTGTCGTCGTAAACTATTTAAACAATTTTCTCCTCTGAAACTTTAACTTTAAATATTACCAAACTTTACTTCACTGTTGAATACAGTTTTAAAAAATGTATCTGGGGATTTGGTCCATCAAAAAGCATTGCTTATTGACTAAAAATAGAACATACGAGTAAAGTGCAGTATTTGGTTTATTTTCAAACAACTAAAGCAGTTAGAGTAAGACTATATGGTAAAACGTTACGATCAACAGGTCAAGGTCTTTTTGGTAATTATATTGAAAACTAAAATTATATATAGAGGACAACAAATTCTTCTGATAAGTCATGACTGCCAAATTGTTAATTGACCTTTTGTATAAATAATCGCCCTTGAAAGACATTAATCAGCATTTGTTGTTATGTTGTACTGTTACTGTTTTGAACACAAATCAGGCTGTTAGTTTTCTTGCTTGAATTGTTGTACATTAGTCATTTCGAGGCCTTTTTTAGCGTACTACGCGGTTTGGGTTTTGCTCATTGTTGGAGGCTGTTGAAGTCCGGACGGTGACATATAGTTGTTAACTTCTACGTTATTTGGTCTCTGGTGGAGAGTTGTCTCATTGGCAATCATACCACATCTTCTTATTTTTTATTATGACCGAAATTGTCAAACGGCGCCTTATAAGAGTTATGACCATTGTAAGGTATGTTTACTCATTTTTTCTTTTTTTTCCAGGTAAACTAAATGATATAAAAATAAGAAGATGTGGTATGATTGCCAATGAGACAACTCTCCACAAGAGACCAAATTACACAGAAATTAACAACTGCAGGCCTTCAACAATGAGCAAAACCCATACCGCATAGTCAGCTATAAAATGCCCCGAATTGACAAATGTGAAACTATTTTAACGAGAAAACTAACGGCCTGGTTTATGAACAAAATAATGATAAACAAATATGATATACAGCAACAAACGACAACCACTGAAATACCGGCTCCTGACTTGGGACAGGCACATACAGAATGAATTTACTTCATAACAAAATGCAAACAAAAATTGGAAAGCTACTACCGATTAAATGCTGCTTGTATGAATTAGTTTTGCCTTACAAAGCTTTGCCAAATATATATGCTAAAATTGAGCAAAATCAATCACAGGCGCTTGGGGCATGGACCCCCTTTTTTACTCAGTTTTCAGTTTTAGTAAATATTATTTAATTTTTGAAACTAGTTTCACTTTTTTAATGTGTACTTGTTCTTAACCATACGATATTGAAACGACAGTTGTTTGTATATGCTGTCCCTCTATATATATCAATAGCTTCCTTGTAAACCGTTTGCTATATTACATCATAACCAATAAGACATATGAAATATTCAGCATGTGCACTGTTTTTTACATAAATCTAACACGAATAATAAGTTTGTTTTGGTGCGTGAACGTTATTCATTGTGTATTTGAAGCAGACGATTGTACTCTTATTTGAAGAATTGTTATTATGTGGTTGTAAGAAAATGAAAAGCAGCCAATATTTTCAATCATTTAGGTTTTCTTGTGAAATATTTAATTAGAAACACGTGTAATTTCAATTACAAATGACCGTAAAGGTTCATTACTTTTATGTTTTTTGGAGGTTCAAGAGGGTTATTTTATTCTATTTTTGTACATTAAATATCTGTTTTGTTACAATCCCACTTCAAATTTCAATTAGAACCAAATACTTACATTTTATTACGTTTAGACAGCACTATCATAACGAGCTTGAAATTTTCTGCGTTGATATAATTGACACATACAAATAAGTTAAGGTTATTACACTCAGTAAATCTTTTCACAACAAAACGCATTTGTTGAGGAAGTGGTTGCGTTTACTGAAAATGGTAAGACCTTTTATTTTATTTCAAGTTCACTTTCAAACTTATTTTACTGTAGAAAGGTTTGCTTATCGTTCTATATTTGATTATAATTGGATTTGGGAAAATGTAAACAAAACAATAAGTTGAATACGACTAGTGTAGCAATGAAGCAGGATATGCTCACCCCTCTAGGCATGCACATTATGGAGGCTCAATTGTTTACATAGGGCACTTCATTGGTGTCCTCCTCAATGTGGAACTATAAGAGGATATTAACTAAATAATCCGTTCCTTTTACTAAAAAAATAAACAATGTTTTACTGGTCTGTTTGATTTCTTGTCATAGATTAAAAATATTAGCATTTTGAATCATTGCCTAACCGGTATAAGCATTTTTTTTTGTGGTCATAATCAGTTAACGAAATTGTTCTTTCCGGTAGCTCCCTTGTTTTATTTTTTGATTTTGGCATTTTTTTTTTCTATAAAAATGAACATGCTGAGCATATGCGCAACCGGTAATATTCAACTAAGAACCAAATAAAAGATTGCATGCATAAGGACCCACATAAGAATTATCATGCAGACAATACTATATCTGGATGCTTTGAGCCTATGTTTACAAAGTGGAACCAAACTGGCTGCTAAAGCGAATTATTATTTCAATATTCCGTTTTTATTAAGTTTTGAAACGAACAAAAAATAATGATTTGATTTGTTGTCTAAATCGTGGCTAATGCCTTTTTTAAGTAATCATAGTGATTACAATAGTTTTTTTTTCTGCAGATTCCATCTGCATTAGAAATATGAATAGAGGGAAATATGGGGTATACGCCAATGAGACAGCAACCCAACAATGATAAAAAAAAAAGCAAGAATTAGAAACATGCTTTATGAAATTGTTGATTCGACAGTCTACAAATGGAGGTCAGGTTTGCCAGGCCAGTTGTCGACTACATGAAGTAAGTTTAAATGTATTTTTTACAGATAGAACTTATTGTGTTGATTACAGTGAGCTGTTTGTCATTGGGATCATCGCAATTGAGTGGACAACATTTCTCGAACAGCATATGTCATACACCACAGTACAGATCCCTAACTCTTGAACTTCAAAATGAACATCAGTGTATGGTTCTAGAAAAACTGCAGACAAATATGGATGCTGATAAAACTTCCAGAGAAGCACTTCTCACCGATCTGATTGGGTATGTACTTTTCCAACATAGCTGATTTCATAACAGTATCATTTAAGCTTGAAGATGATAATTACTTCATATATATAACGAAATTAAGAAGAGAAAAAAATCACGTTTTACATAAAAATTCTGTAAGGGAATTGACCAGTTAATAAACAAAGTAAAAGGGATTTATGGACTTCGTACTCAGTATGCCAGTAAGGGGATAAGTCTTGTAGGCCACATTCGAACATAGCTGTGGTCTTAAAGTTATAATGTATTAATACAGGTCATAGCAGAAAAAGCTGTGTATTTTCCTACGCCTGAAATATTTATGATTTCGCTGTAATCCTTCAAACTCTTTGTATATGGTACGCCGTATTTATATTTATTAAAAGTTCAATATATATATATACTTTATAAGATATCTTCTATCTTTCACAAGATAGCTTTAGTTATATCATTGCTTTAGTTATATCATTGACAGTTAATAATATGCACAATAGAATATATAAAATATCAAATTTAAGATATCTTATAAATGATAAACATATTTTTGTAAGATTATTTAAGATATCTAATAAGTATTATTAGTTACATAGTGTGTTAGTGACCTAATACGATACGGGGTCAGTAAATTCCATATGGGGTGAGAGCGACGCTCGAACCCCATATGGAATTTACTGACCCCGTATATATCGTTAGGTCACTAACACACTATGTAACGAATTTATCTTACCGACTATCTTTATGTGTTGCATTTAGACTAGAGTTGTCTCATTTGCAATCATACTACATCTTCTTATTTTATACTAAAGTGTTCAAGTATTCAATTTTAAGAAACTAATTCCATTGGTCTGCACGCAAAAATAATGTCAACAATAACAATTTATTATCAACAACCTTGATATAACAATATTAAACAGAACTTTCAATACATCTAAACAATCAAATAGTGCCAAAGTCGTAACTCCACTACCAGTGTCTGAGCAGAAAGTTGATGAACCAGGGTATGTCAAAGAACGTCTTGTCCTTTTTCTAAAAGTTCATCGGAAGGTACCAAGAACATGTTGATAAATATTCCGTATCAACTTCACAAATAATACACGATGGTCTTGAAGTATAGATTTTGCGTAGTGACGTTGTTTATCATCTTAATAACGTGTTATAGTATTCTTTTATTTGTCTTAATTAATACTACTTTTATTGTTAAGCTCAGTTTTTGATATATCCATTTGACGTGACTCTGTGCTTATGTATCCCGTCATACCTTGAACGACAAAATTATTTCATTTTTAATATTACTTTTACTGTTAAGTCTGTTTTTGTGATATACATTTGACATGACTCTGTACTATGTATCCGTCATAATTTGAACCACACTATTAGTTTATTTGTTGATATTGCTTTTGCTGTTGGGTCTGTTTTTGTGATGTCCATTTGCGTGACTCTGTGCGTATGTATTCTGTCATACTTTGAACGACAAAATTGTTTTATTCATTGATATCACTTTTGCTGTTGAGTCTGTTTTTGTGATATACGTTTGACGTGACTCGGACTTATGTGTCCCGTCATGATTTTAACCACACTATTATTTTATTTGTTAATGTTGCTTTTGCTGCTGGGTCTGTTTTTGTGATGTCCATTTTGCGTGACTCTGTGTTTATGTATCTCTTTATACCTTGAACGACAAAATTATTTTATGTCTACCTGTACAATTTCAAACGCGCGATTTTACGCCAGTACTTAAAACCTTCCATCCTTATAGGTGGATTTTACATAGATAAATAAAATCGTATGATATAAGCATAATGAGGATGTTAAATTTGATGTATGCCCCTTTTGTGCTTCTTCGTAACATTTGTTTGTTTTATAGTGATTAAGATGATAACACAATGTTGACTGCTGTAATCCTATTTTTGACATTTTACCAATTGTGTCTGTTTGTTTTGTTCACGCATCGTTGTCAATATAATGGAATTTGATACGACTGTCATACAAGTGAGAGGTTTGGCTAGCCATAAAACCAGGTTCAATCCACCATTTTCTACATAAGAAAATGCCTGTACCAAGTCAGGAATATGACAGTTGTTATCCATTCGTTTGATGTGTTTGAACTTTTGATTTTGCCATTTGATTGAGGACTTTCCTTTTGAATTTTCCTCGGAGTTCAGTATTTTGTGATTTTACTTTCTACTAACCGTGTATTGAAATAAGCCCCGCCTCCCTACTAACCTAATATGGAATATACACGGTATCCACGCGGACGCTTTTAACCAATCATATTCCTAGAAATGTATAGGCGGTAAGATAAATAATATATATCTGACATATAAACTTTATAAGATATCAGATATATAATAACTTATTGAGAACACCAACAGGCATTAATTTGCAACATTTCACTGGGGATGTTGTTGATACCTAATGTTTGATCCAGCTTCTAACTTTACCTTGTCATTTTTTGTTTGTTAAAATATCACATGTATAGAAAGGTCATTTTGTTTATCGTGATTATTTGCACTGAATTCCTTTTCCACTCGCTGATTTTAATCTCGTAAAAGGAGAGACAGGGTAAAAATACTATGAGTCGGAAAAAAACGACAACACCATGGCCTACAGAAAAACGACGAACTGTCAAACTATGTGAAGCCCACAAAAGACTGCACATAAAACTAATGATTGAGCAACAGGAATCCCATCAAAACCGGGGTTGAACGAGCTTGCTCCGGAGGTGTAAGAATGCAGTTCCTACCCCACTACTGACGACCGTCGTGCTTTTTATGACAAGACAAAAAATCGGTGACAAGTCGCATTCGGTGATGCTCGCACAATCGATGAAAACAGGATGGGATTGTGGCCACCACAAATGAAACATATACGTGGTAATTTATGACACATATTTCTTGTAACGGTCAATCAAAATAACGATGGCTTTTTTTCGATAGGATGACTTCCAAAACATAATTGGAAACCCTCGGCTCAATGTTTGTCTTGTAGTTCCGTTGAAAATATTTCGCAAGTGAGTGTAATATCTTCTCTAAATATTTGATATTCACTTTTATACCGTTCTCGTATACGAACAAACAAACAAAAATACAAACAAATACTTTATTTGCGACTCAAGGCTCCCAAAATGAGCAAACTAATTAACAATCATAATTTTCAAACACAATATAAAAACAAATAAAAATAGGTTAAACAAAGTATAACATGGTTAGTTTTGATTTAATTGATTAACATCTAAAAATATCAAAGTAAATGAAATAAATAATTTGTAATAATAAAACAAGTGTTGACACTGATCAGTGTGGATAATATGTTTGAATGTTTGACAATGTTTTCGGACAAAAAAGTTTTTTATGTTTTTTTTCCATAGTATTCTATGTTAAACTGTGTTCCTCAGTGACAGCCATCCTGAAATATCAGACCAGCACCAAACACGAAAAATTAGCAGTGTCGTTTATTCAATATTTGGTCTTTATAAACAAGACTGCCATGGAGTAGGCAATATTTGTACATGTTGTACGGATTACAAATGATTCTGTTAAAATATGTTCAACAACTTTGCTTCTGAATAAAAGCAAAAACTCAAAATTATTAGAGGAACACATTATGAGAACCTATATTTATGTTCTTCTCGTATGGTTCTATTTTGTCCCTAGTGGTGGTCATTCTTTAACTCGAACTGTAAATTAGTTAAGGATCATCTCAGTATCATTAGTAGATTTTGTTTAAATGTTCAAAGTTGTTTCTTAGAAGATGTCTAATAGTGATGATAGAACCTGGTATGCATTTGGGGCTAGTAAAAATATATAATTATGACCCATTGTTTGTTCGACTGGACCCTTTACTGGACAGCACACCTCTATGTGTTTTAATTATTAATTAAATGTAAATAATATAAATGCATACATGACCATATATATCTTTTACTCTATACAAAGATAATCTAATTTAATATTTTATATCTGTTTTCATGTTTAAAAGCCTCTAATAATTGACAAATTATTGTCAAAATTTCTTCATCTTCATTTCCCATCATTTCTTCATCTTCATTTCCCATCAACCAAATAAAAAGAGATCTGTAGAGATCTGTAATCAAGTTTTGAAATATTTTTACTAAATATTTTGCCAAGAAAGGGACTTCTAACATTAAACAAAGCTTTAAATGTCAAAAGAAAATGCATCTAAGCCTCTGTTTCTTCATTACTGGGTTTGCATATTCTAAATTTTAGTTTAATATTAAAGGAACGACATTTTTCTATTTCAAGTTAATGAGCTCCAATTCTAAATCTTGTTAAAACACTTTGAAGGTACATTGTATATGGTAATTTCAATAAGTATGGCTCAAAATCAAAGTTTGGTTTAAATAATCGATAAGTTCTTAGTTTATTTCCAGATGTCTTATTTTGTCTTTTATCATTAAATAACTCTTTCTTCCATATGCTACAATATTTTGAATATAATTTCTTTTTCACCACATTTTTATTTTTGTTTTAGATGTAAATCGAGCAATTTCAAGATAGCATAAATACAACTGGTCCAAGAATTGTCCCTAGCTTTTGATCATGTGTTTGAGAGAGAGTATGCATTTGTTAATAGCATATTATTTGTAATATGAATTCTTTTCCAATATTTTACCATGTTTGTTAAATATCTAACATTAGGGGATAACGACCTAATTCACCAAATGTGGCAAAATTTGTTCCTTGCTTATTCACTCGTAATGCAAATCTGCAGAATTTGAAAATGCACTTTCTCATTTTTGTAGATCTTTACAAAGTCTATAGGAATAATTCAGTTCATTGTCATTGTTCAACTTCGGTGAATTAAAACAACCCCATATTTCTGAACCATATACCCATATACTAATACGGGTTTCACTGTGTGATGGAAAATGTGCATTAGAATGGTGGAGAGTTGTCTCATTGGCATTAATACCACATCTTCTTATTTTTATATTAGAGTGGAAAAATTAGGTTTATAATTAGTAAAATATTTAATATATTAAAAGAAAGCCGTTTTAAACCTTTTTTACATTCTAACATTTTTTTGGCTTCTGAAAAACTGCCAGATGCACTGAAAGTTACGCCAAGACAAGTATAATATATAGTATTTTGGATGTATGTGTCTTCATATGAGAGCGGTGCACATCTTTAAAACGGCTAGGTGTATCAAAAACTATAGATTTCGTTTTTTTAAATTATCTTCTAAAACACAATTTTCTCAATAGATTCCAAGCTTATTTAATGCATTCTGTAGTCTTGTTTAAATTCAGAAAGCAGTACAAGATCATCAGCATAAAGAAGGCAATTTAATGAAATATTTGATAGGAATACTGGGTCACAGGTTTCATCTAACAAGGATTTGAAATCATTTATAAATATTTTAAAGAGACTTGGCTCAGGTTATCTCCTCGTCTTATTCCAGTAAATGAACAAAAATCAGCTGTCGACATGTTTCGTGTTTTTAAACATAGTATGTTATTAGAATACATACTTTTGATTATATTATAGAAATGGGTTCCTACTCTAATTTTACTAAGTTTATAGAACCGTCCTGTATGATTAACAGTACCAAAGGCTCTTCTAAAATAAAAAAATAAAACATGTATATAATGGTTTTGAGCCTTTTTATAGATGGTAGTCTGTTAGAGTTTTCAAGACAAAAACACGGTAGGTTTAGTGTCCAGCTGGGATCGTGGTTTTTCGAGTGATTTGATCGGGTTTTTTTTCGAGTGAATATGATCAAAAATGTAAACAAACAGACTTCCTTTCTGGCAAAACGTGAAAAAAAAGATGTTAGAATCTTATTTACAAGATCATAGAAGGTAAATTAGTATTTTTGATAAAAAGATATTATCAGCCCTAAATTATTTTGTTCTAAAAACGTTTAATATAGCCTACAATGCTTTATTCCAAAATATACATTAAAGCCATTTTTATACACATACCAATGCAAATGTCAACGGAAATGTGCACATGGAATCTATGTATACCTGGATATACAGACATTTTACAAAAATTCTTGTTTTTGCATTGAAAAGGACATTTTGGAGAGTAAATTCATTTTTATATGTCCGTGTTTTTTCGAGAGCAGTCCGTGTTTTTTCGAGTGTGTCTTTATTTTATCGAGTGAAAAAACAAAATTCCTATGGCTTAAAATGTAATATGTCAGTGCATAAATACGTTTGAAAAAACAATACAAAGGTTCAAATAAAGTACTTTTCAAAGCACGAAAGAATGCATTAAACCAGTTTGATAATGCTGTATTAACACGTACATTTCATACAAAGTCATCCTTCATTTGTATTCAGAAATCTTCATGTTAGTGTACCGATATGGATTTCATACAGTAAATATTTAGTGATGTAAACAATCTTTATGTGAGCTCAGACATGTTGGACTGAGACGTACGTACACATAGTGTGTAAAGCGGGTAATTGTGTATTTTCCTTAATGTTTCATTTACTTTTTGTCTTGATGAAAATATTAGCTATCTTGGTGTAATCAGGAGTACTAGTGTACAGAATTTTACACCGGTGTTGAAAATATATACACCCTGAGGCGCAGCCGAAATTCGTATTCATTTTCAGCACCGGTGTAAAATTCCGTACACCCCTAACTGCACCGAGATAACGAATTTATTTCTTATTTAGCGTTCGTTTACTTTTTTTTATTTCCGGGAATAAAATTGAAGAAAAAAATCTTATGACCAACTTCCACTACACATTTTTCAACACCGAAGTTGCTATGCATTTTTCAAATATTATCTATTTAATTTACTTTTATTTGTGGAAAATTTGAAAATGTGATTATTTGGGGAATATTTGAGAATATTTTTTTTCTTCACTTGTATTTTCAAAATTCAAAATTTTACTTTTTTTTAATCTAAAATTATTTTTTTTTTATTATTATTTTTTCCAAAATTTCTATTTTCATAATTTTGGAAACATTTTATTTTTTGGAAATTTTGGCATATATTTTTTATTCCCTTGTGAACTAGGGTGGGGTATTATTTACAACCGGGTAATTAACCAATCAGATTGAAAGATTCTTCCTTCATAAGAAATAATGTTTTATCGTTCTAGAAATGGAAATCAAGAACAATGTTCAATTGCTCCTACTGTGAAGAGGAGTCTGATCAAGCGTATGCTATGCTTGGTCACACAGTAATTAAGCACCAGCATAGCTAAAAAATTGACAATGTATATATATTTGTGAGGTGAACGCATATTATATACACATTTATTCTTTTTTTTTTTTTTTTTTTATTATTATTATTATTATATCACAAGGATCGTATCAAATCTTACAGATAATTTATTTCGTTGTTTATTGAATACATTGGACAAGTCCCCGAGTTTATCATCAGCTCAGTAGTCAGTACTTCGGTACTGACATGATTTATAACAAACCTTCCTAAAATTATTTACCTCCAAGGGGGACAGGGAAAGAGAAATATGGTCACTTAAATCCGCTTCCGACCGACCCTTGCCAAAGTGGGACGTCCGTTTGGCTGTGTGGGATGTTCAAGAACGTAGCCACGTCCGGTTACAATGGGGCGTGTAGGGAGAGTGCTACGCTCATTGCACGTTGAGAACCCTTGCAACAGCTCTTTAAAGGGTCCATATACGTAGGTTCTGTTACAGGACCTATGTATTGGATTAATTGTTAATTTGTTCTCGTCCTGAACATGCACAACACATTAGCCACTGGACTTAGGCAACCAACAATCAATCATTTAGAATTGTCCGTTTATAAATTTAAAAATTATAAAGAGGTTAAGGTTTCAACTCCATCAGGCAAAGTTGACATTAGATAGATTTGGCTATATTTTCTTTAGGTCATTTTGGTCATATGCGGTCCTTTTGGTCATATGCATAAAATTGAAAAGTGTTGTTTTCATTTTTTATTAGGTATACCATTCAATTAAAATGTTATTGTAATTTATTAATTTGTATTTGGGGTTGGGGTTGGGGGTTCCTCTTTAAGTACACTATTTGGGTTTATATTGAATTTTTCTGATTGTTTACTCCTTTTCCTTATTTTTCTTTGACTGTTAAAACAAAGGTAGCATGCAATGAAATTAAAAAAAAAAAAATATGAGTCCCTGTACTCGGTTCTTAAGACCGTTTTAAAACGGACCCATTGATTTCTTATATATCGTAATACTGCTAGGTTATAGTAAAATGTTTTCAGAACAGATAGTTTAAATTTCATCAACATTATAATAAGTTTTTGTGAATTATAGGAATATATAATATTGTCCTTCACTTAATAACAGTTATGAACTAAAAAAATCAGATTTTAAGGTCAAGAATGCCTTATTTCTTATTCAAATTTTCTTCAAGAAACCCGGACGTTTTAACTGTAACTCTCGAAAAGACGGACAATGCAAAACACTGAATTTTAGGTTAAATACAACGAAATTGTGCGTATTTTGTGCTAAAACATGTTTAGTAGTCAAAATAAGATGGACAGTCATGAATAAAACTATTATAATTGCGAAATAGCAGTTAATTGACCTGATCGCATGTTTTATCACTCGAAAAAACCCGATCTACACTCGAAAAAAGTGGACCGATTCACTCGAAAAAACACGATCTCCGCCGGACACTATACCTACCGTGAAAAAGAAGATCACTTGTAATTTTACCTTTAGGGAAACCAATTTGTTTTTGGGATAAAATGCCGTGTTTTTCTAAATATTTTTCAAGTCTGTTATTTAGTATTCTAGTAAACAACTTACCTGTAGTACTACTTATAGCAATTCCCCTGTAATTACAAGGTCTTTTGGTATGCAACTGACTTATGCATAGGAGTTAAACAAAACTTTTACACAAAATCTTAAGGAAAATTCCACAAGTAAAGACATTATTAAATATTTTCAAAAAGGGTTGGGAGAAATGTAGAAAACCATATTTCATAATCTCATTTGATATTTTGGTCAATTCCGCAGGCTTTTTTTTTATTTTTCAGAGATTTTAGTGGAGCAAGAAGCTCTTTTCAGAAATTTAAAAATCTAAATCATTAGAATGTTTACATTTCTCTGCTTTAGCTAGTAATTTATGTAGATCCTGGTTATTTGTGATTTTAACGGTATTTAATTCTCTGAAATAGTTCAGCCATTCTGATGACACAACTATGCATTCATCAGGAAAGAGTATTGCTGCTATGCAATTAAAAGTACAAAACGATCTCCAATGTGTTGAAAAATGGTGTCGATAAAATAACATGTTCATAAATTCAGATAAAACAAAATGTATGGTTATAGCTACAAGACAAAGGCTGCGTTTAAATCAAGCAGAACCAGTTTTAACTATTGAAAATAACATTCTTCAAAGATCATTTATTGAAAAACTTTTAGGTGTTAGAATTGACTCTAATCTGTCATGGACAGGCCATGTTAATTACTTATGTTCATCAATATCATCTAGACTTCATTTATTCCCTAAGATCAAGAAATTTCTAAATATTGATTCAAGAAAATTATTTTATAATGGTTATATTCTCCCACTGATAAGATTATTGTTGTATTATTTGGAGTGGTTGTGCTAAAAATGAGCTAGTAAGAATAATAAATTGCAGAAAAGGGCTGCAAGACTAATTTTAGATGCTGATCCACTTTCATCATAAGCACCTCTGTTTAAACAGCTTGGGTGGATGACAGTAGAGAACAGAATCTCATACCATACATCGGTTTTCATGCAGAAATGCTCCTGTATATTTAACTGTAAAAATTTAAAGAAATGCCAGAAATAAACCAATATTGTTTGAGGAATACGTCTTGTAAAAAATTACAAGTTCCAAAAGCCAAAACAGAGCTGTATAAAAAATCTTTAATATATTCAGGATTTATTTTAAAATCAACCTCAAGAACAAGCTCATTCAAAAAAGATTTGAAAAATTACTTGTTGGAGCATAAAGAAGCTGTGTAATTTTATATGCATAATAATTTTCTCACTTACTTAAACTTTAAATATTGTTAAGGTAATATGAATGATGCCAATAATATATGAATTCAAAATTTTTACCTATTTTGAAAATTGTGTATTTCATAACAGTTTCTTTTTTGATTTTTCTTATATGTGTGTGTTAGTTTGATTATTTTGTAAATTGTTTGTTTGTTATATTTCATTGCATTTCATCCATCTATATATACGGTATGGGTTTAACTAATTGTTGAAGGCCGTACGGTTGCCTATAATTGCGTACATCCACTTCGTTTGCACTCTGGTGGAAATTTGTCTCACAAGAAATCATACCACATCTCCTTATTTCTATATTGAGAAGGCGACATGTCATCCTAAGGACTGTTGTACCTGTGGGTTAGCACATTTAAAATACGACTCAGAGAGTACAAACAAGGTTATATTTATCTCTCATTAATTGAAAAGAAGAAATAGGGTTTATTAATTCATGATTAAAAATCCCTACACACATATGACAAAACCAAGAGCAAAGAAACAGCGCTTTAATCTTAATGTCATAGTGAGACCTCCATGCAAGGAGAAAAGCACTGAACCTAGCACCGGTTTGAATGGGTTATGGTAATCCATATTTCTGCAGCCACATTTGCTCATTTTCTAACTTTGTTTCGCCTTCTTTTCAAATTAGTTAGTAGTTCAAATTGAACTTTAATTTAGACTTATACCTCAAATTTGACATACGCGGTCCGATGATCTCAGTACCAGAATGTATGACAAACGAGACGATTTTAATTTTGAAATTATAAATTTCCCCCACCTTAGCAGAAATATACCAACTTCACCTGCACATGGGATATACATTTCCCAACTCATTCGGTATTCAAGAGCTTGCAGCTGCTACTCAGACTTTATAAAACGTTACCAGTGTCTGAGCAGAAAGTTGATGAGCCAAGGTTATGTCAAAGAACGTCTCATCCTTTTTCTAAAAAAGTTCATTGGAAGATACCAAGACCTTGTTGATAAATATTCCGTATCATCTACCTTCTAGGTACTGACGTTGTTTATCATCTTAATTACGTGTAATAGTGTTCTTTTTATTTGTCCTTGTACATTTTTAACCTTTACTGTTTAGTCCATTTTGGTAATATACTTTTGACGTGGCTCGGTACTTATACATCCCGCCATTGTGTTATTGTGCTATGGTCCATTTTGTATTCTTGTCTTTCATTTTGCTTATGTATTTTGTCTATAGAGTATCTATATGCCATTTTGTTTTTCTTTGTTGAAATAGTTATTTTTTTTATAGATATTAAGATTATATTACAATGTTGACTGCTGAACCCAATTTTTGACATTTTTACCTTTTATGTCTGTTTGTTTTTCTCACTCATTGTTTTCAATATAACGGAATTCTATGCGACTGTAAGACAAGTGAGAGGTTTAGCTAGTTATAACACCAGGTTTAATCTACGGGACCACCATTTGCTACATAAGGAAATGCCTGTACCAAGTCAGGAATATGACAGTTGTTTTCCATTCGTTTGATGTGTTTGAGCTTTTGATTTTGCCATTTTATAAAGGATTTTCCGTTTTGAATTTCCCTTGGAGTTCGGTATTTTTGTTATTTTACTTGTTCCTATTCTTTCGCATGGACAATGACTCTTCATTCACAATGATTGCCATGAGTGTCAAACTTTCGCATGGACAATGACTCTTCATTCACAATGATTGCCATGAGTGTCAAACTTTCGCATGGACAATGACTCTTCATTCACAATGATTGCCATGAGTGTCAAACTTAGTACAAAGTCAGAGAGTTATATTTCATGATCAGTATAGATAAAAATGTTTTCAGTCATTATCGTTTTAACGTTTCAAGAGGGTCCTCCCGAAACAACATTGCTACTTTTTACAAAGGAAATCTGTCTATACTGTGTTAATCTTTCTATTTGTGTGGTTCCGTGAATATTTCTAAAAATGCTATCTTTTTTTGCATAATACTCGTACATGTTCTCGTTTTTTTTTAAAGGAGAATAGACGACTTGAGAAAACGTATAATGAAGAAAGAAAAAAAGACAAGACCATTAAAACTGCGTCAAAAGAAAGAATACACGTCATCCTTGAGTGATGTTCCACTTGTAAGAGGTATGCGAATTGCAAGTTAATGTTATTTATACACGTCATCCTTGAGTGATGTTCCCTTGTAAGAGGTATGCCAATTGCAAGTTAATGTTATTTATGTTTGTGATATTTCTTTGTTAGTTTCTGTTTTTCAATTACGAGAAGAGAAAGACGAAGCTGACATTGAAATACAAATTTGACAAACAAGAACGAGACACAGTAACATTAAAAAAAAATCACAATACCTTAAGAAGGAATGGCTAATTGACCCACTTTCATGGTAAAAATGAACAAGAGGATATAAGATTCTAAAACTGATCACAATCAATTTGACTCAATTGTATCACGGGGATTTTTTAATTGGCGCAAATGAAACCTAAAGTTTTCAAAAAGAAGTGTCGTAGAAGTAGCATTGGCGCAAATAAGTGTGTCGCACAAATAGATATCGGCCCTCAGTATAACTGATATACGTATAACAAAACTCGACTTAAATGATCTTATAAATATATAGATTCTGTCAATAATCTCCTTAATGTGTTCCACAGGAGTCGTCCGCGTCAAATTGCCATATTGGTAAATATTATAACAACTGTATAGCGGAATATGATAACGCATATAAACCCTAGAGAAAATGCTAGATAAAATGTAAATGGAAACTTGGTATACACAATTAATGAATAAACACATATATTATTTTTACAGACTGTAGCGAACTGTCTTTAAATGGAATAACAAGGAGCGGAGTATATCCTATCAAACTCCAAGATGACCGCATTTTAAACTTGTATTGTGATTTAGAAACGGCAAACGGTGGGTGGACCGTTATTCAGCGTCGTATGGACGGAAGTACAAACTTTACTCGAACATGGAATCTATATTCGGGTGGATTTGGAAACGCTAATGGCGAATACTGGCTAGGCAATGAAATAATTCATCAGCTAACATACACATCTAATTACACACTGCGTATAGATATGTGGGATTGGGATGGACGTGACGCCTACTCACAGTGGACGACATTTCGTGTTGCACCAGAGACGGACTTCTACCGTTTATCCGTATCGGGGTTTGAGGGTGGAACAGCGGGTGATTCATTAACTTATCAGAGTGGGATGCAGTTTAGTACTTACGATCGGGATAACGATCACTGGTTTGCTCACTGTGCCCAGAAAGACCTGTCTGGTTGGTGGTATAGAGATTGTGGATATTCAGCATTGAATGGACTTTATGTCGATGGTGGTCCTATTCCAATATCGGCCGACGGAATTGTACGTGGCATTATTTGGTATCATTGGAATCGCAGGTTTGCATATTCTTTGAAACGTGTTGAAATGAAAATAAAGCCTAGGGTAGCAATAGATGCGGATAATGAAAGGAATTCAAGAACTGGTTGAAAAGATTCGGAACTGGCTTATTGGAAAAATAATTAAACAAAGCCGGAATAATACATGTCATATTGATACACAAACTTGAGTTATTTTATCTTCTGATCTATGTTAACTTTGTATATCAATTATATTTGTTGATTAAAATTTGAACAAAAAAACTTACTTTTGACTGCTTCAGCATTTCTGTGTTTCATTAGCTTTCAGGCTAGCGTTTCACAAAAATCATACGATTTACGTTTACGATTAAACTTACGTCAAGCGTAAGATTTTAGATACGAGTGTTTCACAAAGATGATCGTAAACGTAACGTTAACTTACGATTACAAAGAAAAAAAGGGTGCTTTCTTTGACAGCCGCGTTAAATTATAATGTCTATAAAACTGAGAATCTTTCTTTCAAAACCAGGAAGAAAATTTATATCACAGATTTTTTTAAACTCAGCTTTCAAAATCGTATTTTGAAATGCTTATCAGTTGTTTTTTTTTTTTTTTTGAATGGTAAATAGGTTTTGTAAGGTAAGTGTCCCGTCTAGTTTTAAGATATTTTTTAGCTTTGGTTTTATAAGAAAAATTGACTAGGTGGGTTTTTTTTGCAAGCTGGGTCTGTTTTTGATATTGTTGAAGAATTATAAAATCATTAAAAAAAAAAAACCAGACAAATTCATTAGGACTTTGGCATTTCTTGAATCCAAATCAAAATGAATTTCTACATTGTTTACATGAAATGTATCTTCAAATGTTAATTATCAAATGGTATAACATTCATTAAGCATCGTGATAGTTTCTGATGCGTGTCTAAACTTTTTTTTTAAAGAAGAACCCACCGGCAAGACAACGTTAGGATTTGGACATGTAAAAAGTCTATGTATAAACATATATGTAGCTCTATAAGGGGGCCCCATCCCCATCCCCCAGCCCACACCCCCACTCAAATCCGCCTCCGAGTTTTAAAACTGATTCAATCAGACTTTTACTTCAAAGAGACACGACATCGAGACTTACTATAGAACAACTGATATTTTGCTGTAAACGCCTAAAACTACATTCCAAGCTCCCGTTAAAAACCCATATAAAAATAAGATGTGGTATGATTACAAATGAGACAACTATCCACCAAAGTTCAAATGAAGTGGATGTAAGCAATCATAGGCAACCGTACGGCCTTCAACAATGAGAAAACTCATACCGTATAGTCGTATATAAAAGGCCCTGACCTGAAAACTATGAAAGGCTCCTGACTTGGGACAGGCACATATAGAATGTGGCAGTGTTAAACTAGTTTGCTTAACTCAACAGATCGATACAAAACAGAAAACATCTGACGAAAACAGACCGGAGATGTCAGCGTATCTATCATCCCACAACAACAAAAAAGACACTAAGTAAAGATCTGAGAGTACTTGCAGTTACTGACAGCTAGTTCAAAGCCAATAATAACAAATACAAAAGTCATGTAATTAAGACTACAATATCAATCAGTACACATCCAACATCCAATGGATTAAGTGTGAAGACGTCATTAACAGTAAGAGAAAAACATGACCTTGTGCAATGCCAAAATATAGGTATTGACAGATTGTAGTACCGGTAATGTGCGTATAAAATTGAGAATGGAAATGGGGAATATGTAAAAGAGACAACAACCCGACCAAAGAGCAGACAACAGCCGAAGGCCACCAATGGGTCTCCAAAGCAGCGAGAAAATCCCGCACCCGGAGTTGGTCCTCAGCTGGCCCCTAAATAAAATTGTGTACTAGTTCAGTGAAAATGGACGTCACACTAAACTCCAAAACATATAAATGAACTAAAATTAAAAAACATACAAGACTAACAAAGGCCAGAGGCTCCTGACTTGGGACAGGCGCAAAAATGCGGTGGGGTTAAACATGTTTTGTGAGATCTCAACCCTCCCCTATACCTCTAGCCAATGTAGAATAAAGAAACACATAGCAATACGCACAGTAAAACTCAGTTTAAAAGAAGTCCGAGTCCGATGTCAGAATAGGTAACAAAAGAAACTAAGCAAAATGACAATGATACATACATTAACAAAGGACTACTAGCAGTTACTGACATACCAGCTCCAGACCTCAATTAAACTGATTGAAAGATTATGTCTTCATCATATGAAAATCAAGTACAATCCCTCCCGTTAGGGGTTTAGTATCATACAATCATAAAATATATGAGAAGAACATAACCCGTATCATGCCAACAACTGGTTTTAGAATAATAGTGTTTATTTCCGATGCAAAGACCCTATGAGTGAATCAATATTAATACCAAAATATGCAATCCTCAATGACCTGACAACAGTATCGTAACTATATCCTTTTCGAATAAGTCTGTTTAAAGGTTTGGTTAGCTTTTGAGGTGAATGCCAACATTTTTGTGCTTTGTATAGAATATAACCATAAAATATTGGCTGTGAAATACCTGAACGTATAAGATGTCTACATGTTGATTTATATTTACGAATTATGTCCTTGTACCGATGATAAAATTTAGTAAATGTTTTGACTAGTTTGTGATATCGAAAACCCTGGTGTAATAACTTTTCAGTAATACAGAGATTTCTTTCGTTGAAATCAAATACGTTGTTACTAACACGAGCGAATCGAACAAGTTGAGATATATAAACACCATAAGATGGTGACAAGGGAACGTCACCATCTAAAAATGGATAATTAACAATAGGGAATGAAAAATCATCTCTTTTATCATAAATTTTGGTATTAAGCTTCCCGTTAAAGATAAAGATATCAAGATCCAGGAAAGGGCAGTGTTCATTGTTAGTATTAGCTTTATTTAGTCAGTTCGACAGGATAAATCTCTTTAATGTAGATACTGAAGTCGTCATTATTGAGAGCCAATATATCATCTAAATATCTAAAAGTGTTATTAAATTTTTGAATCAGATGTTGTTTCGATGGGTCTTTGCTGATTTTAGTCATAAACTGTAACTCATAACAATACAGAAACAGGTCCGCAATAAGTGGTGCACAGTTAGTCCCCATGGGAATTCCGATAACCTGACGATATACGGAATCTCCATAGGGAACAAAAATGTTATCTAGTAAAAATTCAAGGGCAGTTATAGTATCGAAGCAGGTCCAATTGACATAGTTCTTTTGTTTGTTGTTACTAAAAAATGATCATTTCATATTTTATAATGCTATGCATTTGCTGTGGCATCAAAAAATATAATGGTCATCAGGAGATTTAAAAGATTTTAAAAGCATAAATGTCTACGTATTTTTTGTTATTATTATTTTTTTTTTTATCTGGGAGTTGTCGTTTCTCCAAATTTCTAATTCATGTAAATGACGAAAATCAAATTGAATTTTTTTATTTGTGTATCTAGAAAGGGCGAATCTAATATCCCGCTGATGCACATTCCTCGACCAATTTGCCTCAATTTCGTTAGGAGTGCGCTATGGCCGTGAATTCAATGTAACTATATAATGAGATATCAAGAATATAAGAGGGTCTGGGTGGGGTTTCCTTCAAATCTGTATCCTTTAATTTTATTTTAACCATTTTCTCTATTCTTTATAAAAATTCTGCACATTATTCTCTATTCTGCACATTATTCTCTATCCTTACTATTTTGGCCTATTTTTCTCTATTCTTTATTATACAGTTAAGTGAGGGTCTGAATGGAGTTTGCAGAATAGAGAATTGTAAACTCCATTCAGACCCTCACATAACTGTTTTTTTAATTACAGGACCAGTCAGCAATTTGTGGCCAAATGTTGAATAAATAAATCGATGCATTAACTAGAGTCGGTGCAAGATTATGTGTCCATAGGACACCAATCCCCGCTCCCACTATAACTTATCCATGTTAATTTTGCATATTTGTTAAACAGTTCTCTGCATAATGAACATGCGCACCAGGTTTCATTTTGATGTGATCTCAAAGTAACTTAAACCAAAAAATTTAACCTCATACACGTTTTAACTGGCATTTCATTGAAAACCGACCCTTGAGATCTTGGTCAAACCATAAGGACAAGTGGCGATAAGGGTCGTTTTTTGGACCCTACGCCACTTTCATTTAATTTGTCATGTTGTTACCATCAGGAAATCGTGATAGTTTTGTATTTATTTTATATACCGATATTCTGTTCGTAGCAACATGTATAATGGAGGTGATAAACTAAATAAATATGTTTAAAATACAGCTTTAATTTATTTCTATGACAGATTAAACCGGGTGAATAGGACATTTATACATCAATATGCTCTTTAAGTATTACACAAAATTAAGTGCATACTTTTTGGCAATTGTTTTTATATTTTAATTCTGACAGTTTTCGAATTATACAGATACTAGTAGATACATGTGGTAAATATACTAAACTCGAAGGTAAATTTCAAAGATAGAAAAAAATTTCAATACTATCAATAAACAAAACTATAGATAAATAACTAGTCTTCAAGATAATTCTATATAAGTAGTTCAACTACAGCGATCACTAGCCTGTTAACACTGGGGTTGTGAGTTCGAACCCGCTCGTGGTCGTACTCTGACCTTAATTGACTTGGATTCTCCACGACATAGCACAGAGTAATACAAGTGGCGTTAAACATCAGCAATCAATCAATCAATCAATATAACACAACGAACATCAAGAGACTTTTGTGGAATACAATATATCAATTGGTTTTACGGAGAAATGGTTCATTCGATATATATTAGTCCGTAAAAAGGTTTTTTCATACATGAGGAGTATACTTTTGTACTTTTACATTTATGTCATAACAATTGCCGTATATGAACTACTTACTATACGTTCTCTCTTTCAACCCCCAATGAATTGACTGGTATAGATAAAAATTGTACTGCTTGATCTTCTCTCGTCACGAAGTAAAACCCTCGCTGAAGCGGTCGTCAGTTCGGATGTGCTGGATGTATAAGTACGCAGCCACGTCCGCTCGATATGGAAAACGTTGCCCCGTGCACGCGAATTCAACACTCTCTGCACGTTAAAAATTCCTTGTTATCACATATTTGTTACGAATACGTTGGGTTTTGCATATGTAATAACCTCAAAATTGCCCGGGGCAAAAAAGAGGTTATTGGTTATTGTGCCCTGATTCCAAATGACGTGACGTCATTGCGTCCTTAACGACAATGGCGAACAGTTATAGATTTAGCCCCAATTATGCCAAATTCTCGCGTTTATGTATTGCCATATTCCAAAATAAGTGGAAATGTGACAATAAATTGCTATGGAGTAAATGATAAAAACTAAATTTGAAAATGTGATAAAGCTTTTGTGATAAATTTTTTAAGATTTTACCTGTTATATTTCATTAAATTGTTATAATTGAACTTTTTTCTCTTTTCTGCAGAACTTATATATATGAAAAATAGATTATAACATGTCTTTTCCATATTGATCCTGGTATCATCCCTCGACCCATATCGGCCCTCGGCTAAAGCTTCGAGGCCGATATGTGAGTCTCGGGAAGATACCAGGGACAATATGGAAAATGGAATGTTATAATCTATACTTATAACGTCATTATGGGTCTGTTGGTGGCCGGTTGCAAGGCAAAATTTCTGCCCTATCCAATATGCTATCTTTTTAAAGATGCATTTATACTTGCCGACATACCTTGCAGAATTGACATTTTTTGTTTTCATCTGTATGAAGTATTGCCACTGTATGTTCAATACGGAACATCAATTTCCTGCCAAATAATATAACTAATATATTGAAGGGATTATTTGTTGATTTCTTTGTTTGTAATTTGCTGATGTTCCTATCACTGTGTTCTTTTATGCATAGAAGTAAAATGGTCGACGATGCTAGGGACTGTCTTAAAATTGTAATGAAATTGTATATATCGAATACATTTTTGACAAAGACAAACATATATATAGTAACAATTAAAAGGATAAGTCGAGAGGAACAACATTTTTAATAACGGAAAACATACACGAGCAATAGCGAAATGAATATTAATTCGAGCTGCTACAATTACTACAATTATAAAGAGGGGGAAATTAGGGACTGCCTTAATAAATTATCTGTTGCACTTTGATTTGGAAAGGGGGAGTATCCAACTTGTTGCACCGAAATGTTTTCAAAAGATTTGAGCAACTCTGTATTTCAAACATGCAAAATTCATAGCTAATTGATGAATACACTATTTTTCCTTGATGACCTAGAGATGCGTAATCAAGAGACGCACACCCTACCGTGCGCTCACTATACATTAAAAAAATGTAATATTTTGGCACAAAGAAAATGATTTCCTTCCGGCTCAATTCTTAAGATCCCAAATTCTAAGTTTCAACATGTTCTTCCATGAGAGTATTTTTATCTGAAGCTAAAATGGAATGAAGGTGTGGTAAATGTCAATGAGACCAAAACTGGCATATCCAAATAAAGTTCCCTGAAGTCACAAACAACTAACCCACATGAAGCATACAATGTTGTTTTTGGGATACCATAGAGTCTTGCTGTGGTGGATAAACTTTTTCCTCTATTCACAGCCCTAACTGCAGCTTGCAGATTTGTTTGGTCATGTTTTGGTCTTTTTTTCCTTGACATTTACAAAAAGAAGGGAAAATTAGTTTTCCATTTCATACCTTTTTAAGACTCAAATGTTGTTTTCATGTTAGTTAGACTGGTACTTAATGTTTCTTAATTGTATATCAAGACACTCAGATAGGATGATCGTCTCATTGACATTTACCACACATCTTTTCTGATTTCTGTGCAATCAAAATTATGTTTTTCTTGTTATTTGTTTGTTGGTACAGCTTTTTTGAAGTTACACCTTCAAATCTTTCGTTTATTCATCCCCGCAAAGTGCGTGAATTACTTTCGGAGTTCTTGGGACTTTTCTATAGGGAAAACGGTAGGAAAACGGTAGTATTTATCCTGCCATAGGCGACAATACTAACATTTTCTAAATTTACCACTTTTTATAATAAAATCCTGCACAAAACAGTTATGAGTGGTGTTAGTACTTTATTATTCTGTTTTAAAAATTGAATTCAAATAGTATCATGACCAACTTCCAACGAAGCTTGTTTGTGTTATCCATGCCCACCGTCATTTTACACCAAATTTATGAAATTTTGGAGGCCTTTTCTAATAATTCTCTAGAAAATATTTCAATGGGTTTCAAAACTTATATTGTAAATATACACAGTGCAGTTATTCATAGATAAATAAAAAAATTATATTGTACCCTTACATCCAATCACAGCCTTCCAAGTTGACTTCCTTCACCTGCCTTGGGTACACAAAAGGCCAACCTAATGCTGGGAAAATGTAATATACTACTATTTTCCCTATAAAGTTACTGTATTTTCTTTTGACAATGCTTAGGGTCACCGGAGTCGGGAAAACGTTAATTTTTAGGTTATTTTGGCAAACTACAGGGCATCACGATTATGAACAGAATCAGGAGATATTTTTCTTTCTACATATTGACAAAAGAAGGCAAAATGCACTTACCTTTATGTTCTTTTATATGTAATTTCCAGGTAGTAGTGTTTTTCTTTTGGTGTTTACAAAATGATTTTGTCGTCGTCTGCAACATATACCAAATGCGCATGCATTATTTTTCATGATAACACAAGCATTTTAGTGGGTTTTTGCGTGAACCCCTGAGGGTTCACGCATATAAATTAGTTAGAAATATAGTCTATGGAGGAATATTCGGAAGCTAAATTATTGTTCATTCGGAACACCTATTCATCTTATCTGTATTAGCGTCCTGCAATTAAGAGCACCTCCATACGGGGTATCTAAGATATTTAAAACATGACAATAAAGAATTTTCACTGATCGCTAATTCACTTATCTGATATATGATAATAAACAATCTATAGATCCTTTTCAAACATTTATTTTTATTGTAAAGCTACATTTTATGCATTGCAATGGTTTACTGACTTGAGCAAAGTTGACAGTTGTACCCTTTGATAAACAAGTGAAAGATAAATGGTCAAGATTTAATTATAACGACCTATATGCATATGGTATCAAACATTTGTGTCTAGATATTCACAGAAAGATATTTTAAAATAGTGCTGTGGCTTCTACATAATGAGTTATAGTGGGCTTTGGGATTTGATTTGTAACAATAAAATCATTATGCATACTTGTCATTTTGACAAATCAGATAAAAAAAAATCTGTTTCAAATGAAATAAAACAAGTAAAATATTAAAGACTATTCGTTAATATACATTTTTTACAACTTTTACTGTTTCCTTTTACAGTATTCTCTATCAATTAAGTTATCTTGTAAGCTTATTAAATGTTTATTTAATTCATTGATGTCACTTTTATTTCTTATATTATTCACACACTGTAAATTAATAAAATAAATGTATGTGTGTTTTGGATGTGCATTAGTGATTGGTAAATATTGATACGTTTCTGTGCTTTTAATATACGTGACTTAACATCAAGATTTCCATTATTATGGAATCGATCACCTTTGTACACTTCGGTATCTAAATAGAGGGTGGTAAATAAAAAAAAAGGGGGGGTCTGAACACGGAAACACGTGAAATAACAAATCGCAAAAACGTTGCACGGAAAAAAACACTCTGGAAAAACGAAGCCAAGGAATAAATCGTAAATATTTAGGAAAAAAGTACTAAAAGTTATTACTCAGCCGTTCTTGGGGATCATGCAGTCTTTATAAATTGACATGGCGACCCTGCATGTGGTCACTTTTTAGCGTCCTCTAGTTGCATACGATTTATCATAGTAATACAATAGGCTATTAATAAATATCTTGGGACCAGTTAATTAGTTTAGAATTTAAAACAATATCTGGGCTGACTTTGAATTAGTCCCGGTTTACTTTTAAATCAAATGCGGGACAAGCACGAGAAAATAAGAGTACCGACACGAAACACGGAAAATAATTAAGGGAAAACACGAAGCACGCACGTCGAACCAAACACGAGAAAACAAGTAATAAAACGTCGAAACACGAAATCACGTGAAATAAAAAGGCCGAAAACGTTGCACGAAAATAACCCTTTACCACCCTCTAAATAGGTCATACTTGATGTCGACACCTCATATTAGAACTAAAGTAGATGGTCAATTTCGTTTGCTAGTTTAAGGAAATCTTCAACTTGCTCTAATTTGCCTGTGAAGACCATAAAACCGTCATCCCTATTGACAGTGTATTTTGATGTTTTCTCTCCATTGGAACTTATCTAAGATTTTAATGAATAGGACAAACAGATGCAGATCTGTGCATGTTGGTGAAAATTTACCACCCATGGGCGCTCCTATAATGTGTTTGTATAACAGTCCATTAAACCCAAATTCATTGTTTCTAAGAATTAATTTAACAAATGCAGTTAAATCTATTTTGTTGAGAATCTTTAAAGTATATTCTCCTGTGTGTCAATTAATTCTAATGCATTGATAACAGTTTCTTCTTAATTATCAATGATCATATTTGTGTACCTTGACGTACATCATAGGCAATAAGAATGCATTCTTTTTTGACCTCGTGTGACTCTATTTTATTAATGGAATCTTTTTATCTTGAATGTAAAAGTTATGCCTCTTCAATAATGGTTTTATAATTAGATCAAGAGAGTTGCATTTATTGATGATTGGTCGGTAACAAACATTAATGTGTCCTGCTAGCTGACCAGTTCGCAATGCCTCATTACTTATTTCAAGATTAATTTTATGAATTTTTGGAAGAAGGTACATGTGTCCCCCATGTTTTGAATCATTATTATTCTTTAAGAAATTATACGTCTGGGAATCTATTTTTTTTCCTCATTGCTTTATATTTAACACGTCTCTCAACATGCCAAAATTGTAATGATTTACAATCAAAAGAAAATATTATCTTCCACACACATGACCATGCAAACACTGATATATAATTTCTTATTCAGTTGAATTAATAATTAGAATAAAAAAGTTTTAAGGTTCACGTATTGTCTTTTTTTTTAAAGCAACTTGTTTGTTAATAGAAACATTTATTGATAATTATCATGCATAAAAATTATTTCGGAGGGCAAACATTTGAAATCGTTCGTAATTGTGTCCAGTCGTAATTGCGTCCATGTGGGGCTAGTGCTGTGCTAGCTCAATAATTTCTAAGTTTTTATGGTCAAATATTTTGACTTTTGGAAGCAAGGTGTTCGTGTTAGTTCAATTAAAATAAACTCAAATGTAGGAATGGCAAATTTACGATTATTTCAGGAATTTAAAATTTCAGTTATTTATGATTGGGACAAAATAATATGAATTCATGTATTCTGTTCATCCAATGGAACTTAATTTTCTGTAAGATAATGTAATGTTGTTGATTTTAACAAAATGTCAACAGGTTAAATCACTACGATTTGACGTACGACTGCCTGTTAACACTCGTAAGTTTACGATCAAACCTACGATAAAATTCTACTTACGAGTGTTTATGAAACGGTCAAAAACTTACGATTTGACGTACGACCGACGTAAGATCTAAGATTGTCGTACGATTTTTTTATGAAACGATGGCCTGAACTTTTTACTTTTAATGTATAAATTTTGTTACCGATCAATTCGGAGAAACCTATGCCTATTTTGAATATGCATGAAACACTTTATAACGTTACGCGTAACACCAATATTTAAAAAGGAAACAGTAAATACAAGTATCAATAAATATTTCCATAGGCGGATCCGGGAGGGGGGGGGCTGGTCCCCCTTTTGTTGGAAAATTTGGTTGATTATATAGGGAATCACTGAAGCATGACGGGCCCCCTTTAGCCCCCTTATGAAAAGTTCTGGATCCGCCACTGAATTTTCGGATAACATATATCCTTCATCAATATGATGTATGATGTAAAATGAATCTTATCGATTTATTCTGATATTACTAAAAACTATTTGGAAAGTAATAAAAATTAAAAACCATACCACGCTTGTATAATTCTAAAATTTCAAAGTTGACGCAGGTTAAGTATTTACAATAGAGACTGCATAGATATGCATCCCCCAAAAAATAGTAATGTGCGATATGAGCTGGTAAAATTCTAAAATTTCACAGTGGAGGAAAATTAAGTTATAACAACAGAGACTGCGTAGACATACATCCACAATGAAAAGCACTGTTCGATTTGAACTGATATACTTCTAAAATTTCAGTAGGCGAAGGTTAAGTGATTACAACAGAGGCTGCCTATTTATACACCCCAAATGAATATCACTTTTCGATTTGAACTGGTAAAATTCTTCATTTTCTAAGTTGACAAAAGTTAATTACTGACAACAGAGGATGAGTATTTATACATCCCAAATTTAAAATGAATAGCACTGTTAGATTTGAACTGGTATATTTTCTAAATGTCAAAGTTGACGAAGCTTAAGAAATTACAACAGAGGCTGCGTATTTATACATCCCAAAGGGATAGCACTATGCGACTTGAACTGATATGAATCTAGAATTGCAGAGTTGACGAAGGTAAGGGAGTAACACCAGAGACTGCTTAGTTATACAACCCAAGTGAATAGCACTGCCCGATTAGAACTACACCTTTCCATTGATCCCATTTGGTGCCAACTTTTTAATTTTCTTATCCAAAATCTTTCCCGGGTGATTTTCTCCTCCCGGGACCAAGCAGTGTTATGGTCAATGATGGTAGTAGTCAGTCAATTGAGATCTGCCTTAGTGTGAGCAGAAGGATCTCAAATATTGACTGAGAGGAAGGTCTGGCCTATATTCATAGTCACTACGATGTCCGTTCATACGTTTGTGAAATGGTTGTTCTGATTCACCAACATGCTGTTTACCACGTTTACACTGTAGGAGATACAAAGTATTTGTAGTTTTGAAAGTAACATTGCAAAATATGATGTATTTCGTACCAGTGGAGCGACTGTTAAAAGTCTGGGTATTCAGTTTTTGCTTGCAAGTCAGACATCCCACAACCCTTGCAAGAGCCCGCTGACGAAGATCTTAGTTTAGAGGATAAATCGGCTCTCTCCAGCAAGTCTTTAAGGCTTTTGGGCCTACGGAAAGCCAGTACGGGTGGCTCGGGAAAGATCTTGGGACAGCTTCGGATGTTTTCGATTTCTGACAATTTTCATGTATAATGTGTGATAATTTGTGAAAGAATAAATACTACCGTTTTCACTCTAGTCGGGCGTGAATATAGTGGCAAGATATTATATTTTTTTCCGGAATAGTCTCAAAATTTGACGGAATATGATGTTTTTGGGGTTATTTCAGTGATCACGAGCAAATAGTACCCATGCAATTGAGTTTAAACAGTATGTATTATTGAAACATTATAACGATAGAGTAGTACAGTTTTGATCAATTTAACATAGCAGTCAAATATGGGATTCGGAAACAAATTTGGAATAACTATTTTTAAACTTTCTCCCATACAATTTGACAAGAGTTGAGGTTAACAGAATTTATTCGTCTGGATAATGTCGAAAGATTTTAACCTAGTAGTATTTATAGAGGGTGCTATCTATCTTAAATTTCCTTGATAAACAACGAGACCAGCATCGTAGTAGATGACGTCCGAGAAGAAAGCATAGATAATTATAGATTTCATAACGAGTGAGAATTGGATATCGCTTGATATCAACTCGAGTTATTTAATTTCTATATAATAATAATCGAGCCTTGGCGAGTTTATTATTACTATTTAAATTAAATAACGAGAGTTTATATCAAGCGGTATCAAATTCTCAAGAGTTGTTAAACCAATATCTAGTATGGTCAACATTCTCATTGTGTTAAATTAAAAATTCCGCGAATTGTTGGTCTAGTCTTTTGCACATACCTGTATGACGTCATATATCCTGTTCGGGACTCAAACTTTAACATCAGACATTTTAAAACTTTTTGTACGCTTCAGAATTAAATAGAATTTGACAATAAGAAGATTTTCAGGGGGAAAAGTGTGAGTGTTTTGTATATTATTGAAGAAATCACATGTGTCTGTTGCCATGGACGAAATGTACATCGTCTTAACCTTTGAAAGTCGTCAATGACCTTACGAATAACCAATGGAAATGTCGTAAATTCGTCTCATGATGCTGAATGTCACAATTCAGGAGCCTGTAGTTCAGTGTTTGTCGTTGGTTTATGTCTGTCTTATTGCTTTTCGTAAATTGTTTTGTTATAAATTAGGCCGTTAGTTTTCTCGTGTGAATTGTTTCACATTTTTCATGTCGGAGCATCATTGATGTCATCTGCAGGAGCATCGTTAATATTTTCTGCACCTCTGGTTATAGCAATATCTGTGGCATCGTCTGAATTGAAATCTCAATTGCAAGGCGCATTATCCATTTTTAAGTTTAGGTTCGTCTATTCCTTATACGAGAGTAAGTGGCTCTTGATCCTCGTCAACAGAAAATATTGGATTATTCATCAGCCATACACCAGATAACAGATAACCAGAAAGCCGAAATACTTAAAGAGAAAACGTACGAAGCTCATCATACACATTACAGAAAATAAACTCATCATAGATACCAGGATTGAAATTTTATATTTGCGTCAGACGCGCGTTTCGTCTACAAAAGACTCATCAGTGACACTCGAATCAAACAAATGGTAAAAAGGCCAAATAAAGTACGAAGTTGAAGAGCATTGAAGACCAAATATTCCTAAAAGTTTTGCCAAATACAGCTAAGGTAATCTATTCCTGAGGTAGAAAGCCTTAGTATTTCAATACCGAGTCTCCGTTGAAAATGTTGTTGGCGAATTGAAATGCTAAAAAGTCATGAAAACTCCCTGGATTCATCCTCGTCACAAACTTAAAATATAGTTGGAAGTTTGTGGTAGATTGTCAATCGCCAATAATAAATGTTGGATTGATACTATAATGATTAAAGTACAATGTTTACAATATCTATCTATACTACTAAAATAACGAGGTCCAATTTGTTATCCGGCATGACGTAAAAACGACGAATAAAAGAATGCAACTTTATATATAACTAATATAGGACAATGATGTTGTTTTCCACATAATTAACATTACCAATAAATAACAAATTCCGGGTCGAATCCGATTACGATACCAATAGTATATGTCACATATAATTTCCGGTTGTAGTTACCCGTTACCTTCTGTAAATCCCTCCTCTATCAGGAGAACCTGGAATTCTTCCAGTCGTTGTTTTATATCTATGTTACACTATAGTACACTATTTGACAAGTCTGTTTTCTTCCACCTCAATACCACTATTAATTTTGGTTAATTAGTAAAAAAATTAACTTTAGTTAAGATTTTGAAAGCAGAGAAAACTGTACACCTTACAATCAGCATGGCTTTCTCAGATGACAATACGAATACTAAAAATCCAGTCTAAAAATAAGGCATATGTACTTTAATTCAGTCACGGATCTGCGACATGTCGCGGGTGTGCTCTAGTTTTTATTATTTTGAAATTGCCCCCGTATTTCATTTATTATGACTCGTGAATCGGACTCGGGTCGGAGTCATACACTTATTTTGAATCTCTTATAAATCTAGGTATTCTTGAATAAAATGCCAATTGAACATAGCAGTTCTTTTGAACACTTTAAAGTTTTATCATAAAAATGTTTTCTGAGATTATGTAGGGGCGTTCTGATATAAACTAGAAAACTTTCACACAGTTTATCCTTAACCACTTTCACATTTAAGCCGGCTTGGTAAGTAGTTCTTTCAAGAAAAGTTTATACGGGAAAATCATCATGTAATATCCTTATTACAAATATAGACATCGTGTATTTACTGTCTTCTGATTGGTTAAAAGTATTACTTTTATTTTCAATGTTGTCAATTTTTATGGCGACACGCCCACTCTGACGTTGTATATTCATACGCCAACATGTGTGTACGTTGTTATTGTTAATATAAATAATATAAAAAGTTCTTTTAGCCTTATTTTTGATAGAAATTTATTTATGATGAATGGCAATAATTTATTTTGAATTTATTGAACCATAAAAATTAATTTTTGACTCTTCACATTTTGAAGCGGATTATTCAATGTGAAGAGTCAAAAATTAATTTTATGGTTCAATAAATTCAAAATAAATAATAGCCATTCATTAAATAAATCATCTTTTGTGTTCTTAAACCTGGGAGCAAATTTTAACATTGCCAATAAATTGAAAAATATATGTGATATATCCCTAAATCAGACATAACAGAACGATCACTTGCGCTTTAGTCATGTTAGTTAACCACAAGAATATATATTCAAGATATATTTTTCGAGTAAACCTTCTTATACTCCCGTCGAAGACGACACGTATTCTGGTATATAAATTCCGTCCGTCAGCACTTCGCACGAGGACTCATATTTGCTTTAACCAATTCTCATATAATTTTAACAAAGTGTTAGGATTGACGGAAGAAAGCTCCCATTCGATTTTGAAAATATTTTAACTTTCTCGTTCCAGAATAACATGACCCTAACTGTTTTACAGACGGCAATTTTACACATATCGCGCACTAACTATAATGTAAGTATGTCTAAATTCCTCAAAACTTTATATTATTGTTGGGATTGATAAAAGTAAGAATTTAAAATTTACAGCACTTTAATTGTCAGATATTTCACATGTCGTATAATAACTTGAATTTGCTTAGATTGATTTACCGGAAACTTTACAAAATTGTTGCGGGAACATAACACAACATTCGATTTAAAAAATTCCAATACTTCATTCCAGAGTTATGGGATTTTGACTGTCAGATAATTTTCTTTTTTTAATAGCATACACTAGTATGGTTATATCAAATTACTACAAACTAACACTGTTGTTGGGATTAGTGAATGTAGATTCGCTTTTGATTTTGAAAATATTTTGGTTTATAACATTTGCGCGTAAAAACCATTACGTTTGCGCGCAGCTTTAGATTACATTTGCGCGCATTCATTTTTCATGTAAACACAGGTAAGTTATACCTTTTAATGTATCTAATAAGTAATTACAACTACCCCTTCCGTTAGTTTAATTCCCTGTTCACCAGCGAGGAGGTTGAAGTGGGGTTTCGAGTGGGATAAGTCTGGTTTATTATGCACAAGCACTAAGTCTTGGAAATATATACATGTACAAATAAAATGAGGAAATCTGAAGAGTAAAGGCTGCGATTTTACATGTCGATACGTGCTAAATATTTGAAGCCCACCGCCTTAAGAAAATGGATTCTGTCAACATCTTCATTCGGATATTTTCGGAGTTGTTCCATCAGATCCTCTGTTATCTCTTTCTACAGTTACTGCATGTATATCAAGCCTTATTTGTTTTGAAACAGAACACAATCCTCTCTGCAATATTCGCAATTAAGTTACCGGTATGCCTTAAGTGATTACGGGATTTCTCTGGGTTACTGATTTTTATTTTAAAGAATTCAATATGAAAAATAAATAAATTAAAATGATAAATATGTTCAAAATTAACATTAACAATGGATTTATAACACTATCACAAACAAACTATCGACATATTTATTATGAATTATCGTTTTATTTACCTGTATTACCTGCGAAGTGAATGCGCGCAAATGTTATAAAAAGCTGCGCACAAACCAGTCTAATTAAAATATAGAACTTAGATTTCGTTATACTACATACGTATGTAGTATAACGAAATCCGAGTTCTATATTTTAATTAGATTGCGCGCAAACGTAAATATTTTAAATTCCCAAATGCGCGCAAATGTAATGCGTCTGTCATTCCAGAGTTACGAGACTTTTGACACAATATTTTCTCGCCTAATGGTATCCCTATACATGCTTTTCTACAGATATAAATAAGAAGATGTGGTATGAGTGCCAATGAGATAACTCTCCATCCAAGTCACAATATATAAAAAGTTATAAAAATTATAGGTCAAAGTACGGCCTTCAACACGGAGCCTTGGCTCACACCGAACAGCAAGCTATAAAGGGCCCCAAAATGACTTCAAACAGGAAAACCAACGGTCTAATCTATATAAAAAAACGAGAAACGAGAAACACCTATGAACCACACCAACAAACGACAACCACTGAACAACAGGCTCCTGACTTAGGACAGGTGCATAAAAATGCAGCGACAGTAGTGTAGTACAGTAGAGCCATTTTATTCGCTTCCGATTAAATGTTCCAAATATATAAAAGGACGTATCATGCGCTCTTGGCGCAGCTTCTCAAACATGTATTCCTGTTTTAGATTAACTTCACAAAATACTGTACGGTCAACAGTGAACGGGAGAGCTTTTTCACTCTCCTTTTCCTGTGACATTACCTGAAAAACTCAAAACCTTATATATGTGGTAACTTGAACCCAACCTAAATGTGGTATTCAATATGTGGGACAGACGGGACGAGCGTATTACAAAAGAAATCAAGAACACCTTTACCGCTTTCGTAGACCTAAAAAATTCAAAAGTTTGATATATCAACATTTAGATAAGCATAATCACAATCTAAAATTTATTAAATTCCAACCACTTGAAACCGTTCAGAAACAACCAGGAGAATCACACAAGCAATTTGAAATTCGCGAATTATTTTGGATAAAAGACTTCAAACTGCTTATCCTCTCGGTCTTAATGACAAAATATTAGGACAGGGAACATAACTAAAACTTCAATCGATGTCATTAATATTGTCGATAAACGACTTAGAAATAAAAGGTCTCATGGCAAACGCAAAGACCGTAATCAACGTATTAAACATCGTATAAATTATACACTTGCTGATCTGTTATCTATAATAAAAAATAATGGCAGACATCAAGTATTATGCAAACTGGGTCAGATACCAATAAGTAAATTATATGCTATTTTTCTGGAGTGTGATACAATTTCTTTTTTTAGCCCGATGTATGAATACACCCGTATTATTACAGCCTTTTGTCATCATAGGCTATTTCCTAGTATCGATAAACCTGAAAATCATAAACGGCATTTTCTTAAATTAAAATATATAAATAGAGGTATTGATTTTATTAACTTATCTAGTATATTCAATGACTCTACCATCCAAAGCCAAATACCTCCATATTTTGATAATATAGAACCACCTATTATTTCGTATTCTTATAAAAAACCAGCAGAAGTTTGATTTTTAATTATACGTCAGTTACATCAGACGTCAATATAGTAAATAATGTTCCTTCCACTTGAGATTGTGAAACATCTAGTTTTAGATATGTTCCTATGGTCATGTCCTTACAGGAGACCTCAACATCGTCGAAGACCGTGAGGTCATAACTTTTCTTAAGAAAGGACCGAAATATCGTCCTCCATCTAAAATAGATTGGAAACAGTGTCGTCAGGTTATTAAAGACGCTCTGTCTGTCTACTGTAAAATTGGTGTAAACGTGAAAATCTGATAAAAATCTCTAGACAGTTATTTGAATAAAATTATGAATACTGTTAATATTCGTATATCTCATTTTGAAAACAATTCTGAAATTAGTAATAGGGTCCATGATATTCCCATTTCCAGAATAAAAAATAAACTCCAAGTACTCGCAAAGCGGTTTGTGTTCGTACCGGCAGATAAAGCAGCAAATAATGTAGTGGTGGTGTGACGCATATACTACACGGAAGTTCTCCAAAACGAAATTACAAATTCATCTACATTCAGGTCCGTACGCTCCACAGAGAGTCAAATTGTAAACAGGCATATCACTGCCACTACCCAGCTTAAAGCCTCTTCCGAACATTTGAAAGTCCCTACTATGTACTGGTTACCTAAATTGCACAAAAAACCATTTAAATTCCGTTTCATCTCCGCATCTAGTAAGTGTTCTACTACCAATCTATCAGTTCTTCTAACTACCTCCTTACTACTATCAAAGAACTTGTTATTAACTTTTGTAATAAAGCTTATGAAAATAATGGTATTAATTATTTTGGAGTGTTAAAAATTCTTTAGAGGTTTTAGATAAAATACATGCGTTTGATGGTCCTTTTAATTCTGTTGACAGTTATGATTTTCTACTCTCTATACTACACTTCCACACAATCTTATCAAGAAAAGTTTTCATATTTAATTAAATGGTCTTTTGAAAATCTCATTACAAATTTATTTGCTGTAACTCGTTTAAAGCCTTTTCTGTAACGAAAAGGAAAGTATGCTAGATACACTTACTGGAAATGTGAAGATATGATTGAAGCTTTAAATTTTCTCCTGGACAACATATATGTACGTTTCGGCGATAAAGTGTATCGACAGGTAGTAGGTATTCCTATGGGCACTAACTGCGCCCCTTTAATAGCAGATTTATTCCTGTATTGCTATGAATCTCAGTTTTGACCAAACTCAGTAAAGACACGTCATTGTTACAAATGCTGTATTTTGTTCAGTTAAGTCTACACCTAAGAGTTATGTAATTCTAAAGTGACAATTATATTCAAATTCCTATACATTTTGTTTGGTCGATCGGTGCGGTTTGATATTACATGAAGCGAAAAACTAAAACGAAGAAAATGTGAAATGTCGAAAATGTGTAAATTGTTGTGTTTGTTGCAAAAAGGTTGAGTACTAATATTTAAAAAAACGCGTTAACTTGTAAAAATCAAACTATTATATCGATCAGAGAATGATCGTTTTAAAAGAGAGGCGAAAGATACCAAAGAGACGTTCAAACTCATAAGTCGAAAATAAACTGACAACGCCATGGCTAAAAAAAAAAAAGACAAAAGAAAAACAACAAGGATTACGCTAGCTTCTTTTCATTTTTCATAAGAAGCTCCTGTTTGAAGTCAACCTCATATGAATAAAGGAACAAGTCGGCAAGAAGAGGGTACAGTTGGGAATGCCGATTGTTTGTTGAAAACACGTTACCAGTATATTATATATTATTACTATAAACAAGTGTGGACACAGATCAGTGTGGATAGTATGTTTGGATGTTTGACAGTATTTTCTGACAAAAGAGTTCTCTGGTTTCCCCATTGGGTTCTATGTTGAACTGTTGTGCACAGTGACAGCCAACCTGTACCAAACACTGAAAATAGCAGTGTCTTTTATTTAATATTGAGTTTTAATGTTCGACTGTCATGGAGGAGACACTACTTTAAATCAGTGCCGACCATACATAGATTTTATTTAGACAGACATTGCTTTTAACATCAAATCTACATATTGTCCAACATACTATAATTTTGTGCATGTGCAACGTTTCATTGGAGGATTTCTTTCAACATTTTAACTTTGCAATAACTTCTATGTGCATGTGAATACATTAACATTTTTAATAAACAGCTGCACCACGAGCGCATAATACGTCCTTCGTTTTGTGTGTGAAGTTTTATGCAATAATCATAAATAGTTTCTGAGATACGGCGAGACATGTGAAAACCTCCTTTTTTCTACAAAAAACTCAATAACTCTAAAAGTAAAATTTTGAATCATCACCAAAAATATACAGCTCTTAAAATTAATATAACTAAGAAGTGTGTAAAGTTTTAAGCAATAATCATAAATCGTTTTTGAGATACGGCGCGACATATGAAAACCCCTCTTTTTTTTTCAAAAACTCAATAACTCTAAAATAAAATTTTGAATCATCAGCAAAATGTATACAGATCTTAAGATTAATATAACTAAGAAGTGTTTAAAGTTTTAAGCAATAATCATAAATCGTTTTTGAGAAACGGCGCGACATGTAAAAACCCCTTTTACAAAAAAAAACTCAAGTACTCGCAAAGCGGTTTGTGTTCGTACCGGCAGATAAAGCAGCAAATAATGTAGTGGTGGTGTGACGCATATACTACACGGAAGTTCTCCAAAACGAAATTACAAATTCATCTACATTCAGGTCCGTACGCTCCACGAGAGTCAAATTGTAAACAGGCATATCACTGCCACTACCCAGCTTAAAGCCTCTTCCGAACATTTGAAAGTCCCTACTATGTACTGGTTACCTAAATTGCACAAAAACCATTTAAATTCCGTTTCATCTCCGCATCTAGTAAGTGTTCTACTACCAATCTATCAGTTCTTCTAACTACCTCCTTACTACTATCAAAGAACTTGTTATTAACTTTTGTAATAAAGCTTATGAAAATAATGGTATTAATTATTTTGGAGTGTTAAAAATTCTTTAGAGGTTTTAGATAAAATACATGCGTTTGATGGTCCTTTTAATTCTGTTGACAGTTATGATTTTCTACTCTCTATACTACACTTCCACACAATCTTATCAAGAAAAGTTTTCATATTTAATTAAATGGTCTTTTGAAAATCTCATTACAAATTTATTTGCTGTAACTCGTTTAAAGCCTTTTTCTGTAACGAAAAGGAAAGTATGCTAGATACACTTACTGGAAATGTGAAGATATGATTGAAGCTTTAAATTTTCTCCTGGACAACATATATGTACGTTTCGGCGATAAAGTGTATCGACAGGTAGTAGGTATTCCTATGGGCACTAACTGCGCCCTTTAATAGCAGATTTATTCCTGTATTGCTATGAATCTCAGTTTTGACCAAACTCAGTAAAGACACGTCATTGTTACATTTGGTTGATACATTCAACAATACCTTCCGTTATCTAGATGATATTTTTCGTTAAATAATCCAGAGTTCTCTAAATATACTACCGAAATTTACCCAATAGAACTTACTTTAACTAAATCTAACATAAACAGCAGTAGTTGTCCTTTTCTGGACTTGGACATTTCAATCTCTAAAGGAAAACTCCATACGAAAATTTACGACAAAGAGACGATTTTCATTCCCTATTGTTAATTTTCCTTTTTAGACGGCGATGTTCCTTTGGCTCCATCATACGGTGTGTATATATCCCAACTCGTTCGTTATGCCCGTGTGTGTAGTGATGTCATAGATTTTAACGAACGTAATCAATGCATCACTAGTAAATTATTAAGTCAGGGATTTCGTTACCATAAATTACGTAAAACTTTACTAAGTTCTTTCATAGATACAAAGATTTGATTAGTAAATTTGGCTGTACCTGTAGAAAACTGATTAAAACGGTATTTCACATCCTAAATTTTACGGTAATATTGTACTTAAAGCGCGGAAATCACTATATGATCCGTGTAAACTCATCGAACCTTTAAATAAACTTATTAGTTCAGGTTATCTTACCAATGTTGTAATTAGATCTTTGAATATAGTTTACATTGGCACTAATATCGATTTTGTCATCAGCAAATTAAAACATAACTAAATTTGTATTCTTTTCAAACGGGATGTTTAAAGACACACCCACGTTCATTTTGATCTATAAAGAGGTTAAACTCCTAACTATCCTACTGTCTGTCGATACATTTATTTTTGGCATTGCACTAGTCATGTCTTCTTTGACTGTCCATGACGTTAAAATACTAAATCCCTGGGATGTGTTTTAGTTGATTTTAGTCTCTGATGCATGATTTTTTATTATTAATTGTTTTGGCTTTTAACTAGCTGTCAGTAACTGCGAGTACTCTCAAATCGTACTTTCTTGTTTATTTGACCTGTTGATACTAATTGTAATGCTTTTTTTTGTTATTTAGAGTTTTCAGGGTTATATCTGGTCTATATACCAGCTTTGATAAATGTTTGGTACTAATATAAATTTCCACTTCGTACTATGAACATCAAAATTATTTATTTTGTTAAAATATTTCCTTTCTCTATTGTAACTGTATACGTATACCTAACAACAAAATTATTTTATTTACCTGTGTTTAAAGTTATTGCAAATGGCTGATATTTTTGTTCGAGCATATTGTTTTTCTTAAATTGTTTAACATTTCATACCGATATAACATGTTACTTTTATTATTCTTCCCTTAGTTTATTTATTTTGAATTTACATTGTATCATAGGTCAAATTTATTCTTTGCAAGTCTTGCATGCAACGGAAGCAATTGAAAACAGTCAATATTTCACTACCATTCATTTGAAAACACTAAATAGGTTTAATTGTATTGAATTGTATGGTCATGCATAAAGGTGCATCCAAGGATTTGATCAGAGGATTGATTCGATAATGGTATGCATTGTTGTAATTCAAAAACAACCGTTCATCGATTTTTTATAACTCATCTTTACACTGTGTAAACATTTTAACAAATGTAAATCCTAAGTATTCATTTGTAATACTTTTCACATTCAATTTCTTCCCTGTTAACAAGTACAACGAGCAATTAATATGTTTTCCTGGTGTGTTGAAAAATTAAAGTTTTGTTTTATTTAAGTTCACATTTTAACACCATTTTCAAAAATATATTTGTAACTCTTGTGAAATATGAAAATGGTTCTAGATTATTGGAACTTTTTATTAGTAAATGCTGTATTTTGTTCAGTTAAGTCTACACCTAAGAGTTATGTAATTCTAAAGTGACAATTATATTCAAATTCCTATACATTTTGTTTGGTCGATCGGTGCGGTTTGATATTACATGAAGCGAAAAACTAAAACGAAGAAAATGTGAAATGTCGAAAATGTGTAAAATTGTGGATCAAACTATTATATCGATCAAAGAATGATCGTTTTAAAAGAGAGGCGAAAGATACCAAAGAGACGTTCAAACTCATAAGTCGAAAATAAACTGACAACGCCATGGCTAAAAAAAGAAAAGACAAAAGAAAAACAACAACGATTACGCTAGCTTCTTTTCATTTTTCATAAGAAGCTCCTGTTTGAAGTCAACCTCATATGAATAAAGGAACAAGTCGGCAAGAAGAGGGTACAGTTGGGAATGCCGATTGTTTGTTGAAAAACACGTTACCAGTATATTATTATATTATTACTATAAACAAGTGTGGACACAGATCAGTGTGGATAGTATGTTTAGATGTTTGACAGTATTTTCTGACAAAAAGAGTTCTCTGGTTTTCCCCCATTGGGTTCTATGTTGAACTGTTGTGCACAGTGACAGCCAACCTGTACCAAACACTGAAAATATCAGTGTCTTTTATTTAATATTGAGTTTTAATGTTCGACTGTCATGGAGGAGACACTACTTTAAATCAGTGCCGACCATACATAGATTTTATTTAGACAGACATTGCTTTTAACATCAAATCTACATATTGTCCAACATACTATAATTTTGTGCATGTGCAACGTTTCATTGGAGGATTTCCTTTCAACATTTTAACTTTGCAATAACTTCTATGTGCATGTGAATACATTAACATTTTTAATAAACAGCTGCACCACGAGCGCATAATACGCCCTTCGTTTTGTGTGTGAAGTTTTATGCAATAATCATAAATAGTTTCTGAGATACGGCGAGACATGTGAAAACCTCCCTTTTTCTACAAAAAACTCAATAACTCTGAAACAAAATTTTGAATCATCACCAAAAATATACAGCTCTTAAGATTAATATAACTAAGAAGTTTGTGTAAAAGTTTTAAGCAATAATCATAAATCGTTTTGAGAAACGGCGCGACATATGAAAACCCCTCTTTTTAAAAACTCAATAACTTTAAAATAAAATTTTGAATCATCAGCATAATTCTAAAGTGACAATTATATTCAAATTCCTATACATTTTGTTTGGTCGATCGGTGCGGTTTGATATTACATGAAGCGAAAAACTAAAACGAAGAAAATGTGAAATGTCGAAAATGTGTAAAATTGTGGTGGCTGGGTGAGGCCAATTTTATGTTTTGACCAAGTAGCGTTTTCACGGCTTCGCTTTATAAAATACCAAAGGCGAAAACGCGAAATGGCCACACTTATTTTGTTAAAATAAAAACTATTCACTTACTTTTTATTTCAGTGAACGACGTGCGAACAGTTAAGTAAAGGTCTGGCAATTCCTGATCAAGTATATAAATGATCTCACCATGAATTTAATACAGTCATATTCACGCCTTTGATTGATAATATTAAACCTGAATATAACTTGACATTTTAGGTGTTTATAAAAGACATTCATGTTCAATTCAACCGATGAATAGCACTCGGATAGTTTTTACAAGAACTAAAATTATTTTGAAATAGAATATTGTTGTGTTTGTTGCAAAAAAGGTTGAGTACTAATATTTAAAAAAACGCGTTAACTTGTAAAAAATCAAACTATTATATCGATCAGAGAATGATCGTTTTAAAAGAGAGGCGAAAGATACCAAAGAGACGTTCAAACTCATAAGTCGAAAATAAACTGACAACGCCATGGCTTAAAAAAAAGAAAAAGACAAAAAGAAAAACAACAAGGATTACGCTAGCTTCTTTTCATTTTTCATAAGAAGCTCCTGTTTGAAGTCAACCTCATATGAATAAAGGAACAAGTCGGCAAGAAGAGGGGTACAGTTGGGAATGCCGATTGTTTGTTGAAAAACACGTTACCAGTATATTATTATATTATTACTATAAACAAGTGTGGACACAGATCAGTGTGGATAGTATGTTTGGATGTTTGACAGTATTTTCTGACAAAAAGAGTTCTCTGGTTTTCCCCCATTGGGTTCTATGTTGAACTGTTGTGCACAGTGACAGCCAACCTGTACCAAACACTGAAAATAGCAGTGTCTTTTATTTAATATTGAGTTTTAATGTTCGACTGTCATGGAGGAGACACTACTTTAAATCAGTGCCGACCATACATAGATTTTATTTAGACAGACATTGCTTTTAACATCAAATCTACATATTGTCCAACATACTATGATTTTGTGCATGTGCAACGTTTCATTGGAGGATTTCCTTTCAACATTTTAACTTTGCAATAACTTCTATGTGCATGTGAATACATTAACATTTTTAATAAACAGCTGCACCACGAGCGCATAATACGCCCTTCGTTTTGTGTGTGAAGTTTTATGCAATAATCATAAATAGTTTCTGAGATACGGCGAGACATGTGAAAACCTCCCTTTTTTTCTACAAAAAAACTCAATAACTCTAAAAGCAAAATTTTGAATCATCACCAAAAAATATACAGCTCTTAAGATTAATATAACTAAGAAGTGTGTAAAGTTTTAAGCAATAATCATAAATCGTTTTTGAGAAACGGCGCGACATATGAAAACCCCTCTTTTTTAAAAACTCAATAACTTTAAAATAAAATTTTGAATCATCAGCAAAATGTATACAGATCTTAAGATTAATATAACTAAGAAGTGTGTAAAGTTTTAAGCAATAATCATAAATCGTTTTTGAGAAACGGCGCGACATGTAAAAAACCCCCCTTTTTACAAAAAAAAACTCAATAACTGTAAAACAAAATTTTGAATCATCACCAAAAAGTATACAGATCTTTAGATTAATATAACTAAGAAGTGTGTAAAGTTTTAAGCAATAATCATAAATCGTTTTTGAGATACGGCGCGACATGTGAAACCCCCTTTTTTACAAAAAAAACCTCAATAACTCTAAAATTAAATTTTGAATCATCACCGAAAAGTTTACAGATCTTTAGATTAATACAACTAAAAAGTGTGTAAAGTTTTAAGCAATAATCATAAATTGTTTTTGAGATACGGCGCGACATGTGAAAAAAACACACCCCTGTTTTAGTGACAAAGTCCCGTAACTCAAAAAGATTTAATCTTATTTTCACCAAAAAGTATACAGATTGTTTGACCATCATAAGAAACAACTATTTTTAGTTTCATGAAATTTGGATAAGTTGTTGTCAAGTTACGGTGCGACATGTTTACGCCGGACAGACAGACGGACAGAAGGACGCCGGACATTTGTATACCATAATACGTCCCGTCAAAATTTTGTTATTATAAACAAGTCTAAATTGAAAACAACGTTTAAACCTATGATTGCGTTGGATAAAAACCGCAATTTTTCATACGTGTGCATGAAAAACAAACTTGGTAGAGGGGTCTTAATACTGCACAAACAATATTTTCCAAAAGACCAAAAAAGTGAAAAGGTATATTGTTTGCGGTTTACCATCTTTTCCACAAGTTTATTGCTTTCTGTTTGGTATTGAATTAATAATTAAAATCCATTGTGTTACATCTTGTGATACGTTTATTTGGCAATCGCCAATGGCAGTCAGCAGGGTTTAAGAACATCCGTTGTTCGACCTGCTAGTCAAATGCGTTTTGTTAAACTATACTTTTTCACTTTTTTGGTCTTTTGGAAATTGTTGTTTGTGCTGTATTTAGACCCCTCTACCAAGAAATTTGTTTTGCATGCACACGTATAAAAATTGCGGTTTTTATCCAACGCAATCATAGGTTTGAACGTTGTTTTCAGTTTAGACTTGTTAAATTTTTTCGTTTGGGCTTGTATTATGTTTGCCTTCGGGTTTATTTGATCCGTTCATCCTATTTCGACTCTTCCAAATTCAAGAGCCTATCCTAAATTGAGGTAAATTATATGGCCTTCCAAATACCGTTCCGATTCCTAACATCACTGAAGAGACATCAATTGTCGAAATCCGGATATGGTGTACTAATTTTGCACCTTTTGTTTGCGGTATACCATCTTTTCCGCTAGTTTATTGTTTTCTGTTTGGTATTAAATTAATAATTAAGATCCATTGTGTTACATCTTGTGTTCCGTTTATTTGGCAATCGCCAATGGCAGTCAGCAGGGTTCGACCTGCTAGTCAAATGCGTTTTGTTAAAATATTATTATTATATATGCACATACAAATGAATAAATAACGTTGGAAACTTAAAACGTACGTTTTGGTAACGCAAGTGTAAAAGATCATTTATCCTCAAATAACCGGAAAGAAAACGATTTACAATCGTTTGTTTCTGTTATTATTTTTTAATCTATTTACTTAATATACTTTTTTTTTATTTAAAATTCATTCAAATAAAAACCATACAAATTCTCCAAAAATAGCATACCAGTGTTAACTAACATATAAACCTGGAAGGGCTAGAAAGAAATAATGTTGTTTTTTTCCAGTGCTATTTTAGGAAATTTTATTGAACTCACCGAAGACTTCCGTTATGACCTGATGTAGTTAGCTTAGTTTTTTTTTTAAGAACCGATGTCGTTTTGACGTATAGTTTGAATACATTTAAAGAAAATGTATTAAACACTTTCGTCTATGTGTAGAGTGTGAAACGGAGTCCTGGTCAAACTATATAGACATGTGCGAGAAAACATCACATATATAAAAATAAGGAGATGTATTATGTTTGCCAATGAGACATCTATCCACCAGTCTGAGAGTTCAAATGACGAAGATTAACATCTCCGTTTATTTCCATGTTCATCTGAATTGTACAGTTGTGAGGTAACAATATATGGTAAACAGTTACAGCAAAATATGAATTATTCCACTGTAAAGACAAGGGAAAATGTAGTTGTTGTTTCGCTGACTCAGTGATTTGAGAGAGAATCCATGTCTCTGTTAATTATTGTTATGTATTTACAGAGTATCTTTGGTTCTGACATTTTTGACAAGTTCATCAGACTTGGGAATTTGAGAACATTACAGATTATAATATATTTCTTGTCGATATATTTATTCCTTTCTCCTGTGAAGAATGAGCATATCATGAGATAATGACATTGGCTCACCACGTCTGTTAGTTTTGATCTTCTAGGCTTGATTTGATTTCACATTTCAGCCATTTGTCAATATGGAAGGGTTGATACCTCCATACATAGGACAAATACACTCTTTTAAAATGTTTTCAACAGTATTAACCCAATCTGAACAAAATCAAAAACCCAATTCTTGTCTTAAAGTCAGTATTATTTTATAAACAATAAAACAAAGTTAATGTCTTTGCCTGTTAAAATTCTTGACCAGTAGGCAATGATTCTAGTTCTAATATTAATTTCTAAAGGATGGCGACCCAGTTCACCATACATGACACTTTTTTGTGTAGTTGGTTTTAAATGTAAAATTAGTTTGCAAAATTTAAGATGTACCCTTTCTAATACATCATTATTTTTGTATTCCTACATTTCGCAACCATGTATATAGCAATATCGTGCTTGACAAGTTTATCGAAAAGGTCAGTTAGGCATTTAATAGAAAGATTATGTTTACGTCCTTGTTTTATTATACTTCATACATTGCTTTATAGTTGTCTTTTCTACTAAGTGGGGTTTGCATAGCTTAAATGTTCCAGTTTTTCAACAGATTACTCCTAAATAATTAAAGTCATTTACAATTTCAATTGGTGAGTCATTGTATCTGAAATACAGATTTTTAGAAGTTCTGCTTTTGTTTTTTCTATGTCAACTTTTAAATGCAAAGTACAACAATAATTGCGAAATTTATTCAAAGATTCCTGCAACTCATTTGCCGATTCCTATAAGTATCACTGTGCCATCGGCGTACATAATCACAAATAACTTCACATAAATTCCCAACTTTTCTAAATGACTCTACTTATATTTTCTAGGCAAACAACGTTTTCGTTGTTTAAAAACTCTTCTAGATCATTTAAAAAGAGAGGAAAAAAAGGAGACACAATTTCGCCTTGTGTAACGCCAACTTCGTATGCAAAATTTTCCGATGCTTGGTTATTATATGTTAAACAAGATTTAATGTTCTGATACATGTTAAAATTTACAGTATACATTCTTCCGTGTATGTTTTTAAGAATCATGTTTTGCCATATAGACATACGATGTACTGTATCGAATGCCTTCTCAAAATTTACGAAAGCACAACATAGTTTCTTTTTCTTATACCTAAGAATTTCAAAGAAGGAAATTAGAAGAAACATAGTCAATGGTAGAATTGCCTCCTCGATAGCCACATTGGTTTTCTTTAATCGGAAGGTTGTAAACTGAAAACTTATTAAGTCTCGATTTGACACTGATGTAAACAGTTTTCCGAAACTATTGTGATAGGTTGATAGATTTAGGAGGGCCTGGTGGGGGGTCTCATCACGATTCACGAGTTGATTTTTTTGTCAATCACGATTCACAGAAAATAAATTTCCATGATCACGGATCACGAAAATATAAAAAGAGTATAAATCTGTAGAAAAACGGATCACGATAGCGAAAATCAGCCGATCACGAAGAACGAAAATAACCCATCAGGTCCCTCATTTAGTGTTCAATATATCTCCTTTATTTTTATAAAGGGGTTTTATTGACCCTTTAACCATTGCTCAGGAATATGACCTGCGTCAAATACGAGGTTGAAAAGATTTACATATAAATCTAAGGCTGTTGATTTCAAATACTCATCTTCACTTGCCTTATTGTTTTTAAGATTTTTAATACAACTTAGTATTTCATCCTGTGTAATGGGCATGTTTCAGTTTTCACTTGCTTCATTTGGTTTTTCTACTTCAGACTGAAGCATGCCATCTTCACGAGCTTTGTCGTCTTTATTTGCATTTAGGTCTTAAAATAAATATAAATTTTCCAAAATCAATGTTTGGTTGTTTCAGATTATCTTTTGAATTCAAAATTTTCCAAAATTCTTTTAAATTTTTGCATTCAATTCATCCATTTTTTACGGAATTATTTTCTGTAATCTCTTTTGGCAATGTCCATAACCTTTTTGTATCTTTTTTGTTTTGCCACTTTCGTCGGGTTTCGAAGATTTTCTTATTCTTTTCTTCTGTGATAAAGTCAAGGAATGGAAATCAACAACGTATGTTTATATATAAACAGTCAAACTTCTAGCATCGGACTCGGACTTCTTTTAAACTGAGTTTTACTGTGCGTATTGCTGTGTATTTGTTTATTCTACATTGGCTAGAGGTATAGGGGAGGCTCGAGATCTCACAAAACATGTTTAACCCCGCCGCATTTATGCGCCTGTCCCAAGTCAGGAACCTCTGGCCTTTGTTAGTCTTGTATACTTTTTAATTTTGGTTCATTTATATGTTTCGGAGTTTAGTGTGACGTCCATCTTCGCTGAACTAGTACACATTTTTGTTTATGGGCCAGCTGAAGCCCGCCTCCGGGTGCGTGATCTTCTCGCAATGTTGAGTACCCATTGGTGGCCTTTGGATTTTTTTGCTCTTTGGTCGGGTTATTGTAAATAAATCAATAAATAATGAAAGAAATATCAACATTTAAATTTTCTAAGAAAGTAAATAAGTAAGTTTTAATTTGATTTAAGTCTATACATATAGTAATACAAAATAAACAAAAAGTAACATAAGCTCCGTCTAAGGAGCTCTCACAACTTGAGTCGACTATATAAGACATCAGCATATATGCACACAAAAACGATATTAACAAAAACATACAAGCATGCAGCATAATAAATACATATACAGAAGAGTACAGATAAATCATAGCCAAAAAGCACAGCATAGAAATGAAGTCATCAGAAAAAGCATTGTAAATATAGAAAAAACTCGATCTAATTAAAATATAGACCTCTGATTTCGTTATCCTCATATGAGTACGAGCACGCGATTTCAATCTAATTAAAATATAGACCTCTGATTTCGTTATCCGCATATGAGTACGAGCACGCGAGTTCAATCTACTAGTAATTAAAATATAGACCTCTGATTTCGTTATCCGCATATGAGTACGAGCACGAGTTCAATCTCGGATTTCGTTATACTACTATAACGAAATCCGAGTTCTATATTTTAATTAGATTGACGCGAGTTAATATAGGTCTGAATTTTAATCAGATTGGAAAAACGTAGTAAAAATAAAATAGTACAGCAGGCAAAACAGAATAATGTACCTCATTTGGAAGTAGGTTTCCAGCCTCAAACCTGCATATACAAGATTTCCTAATCATCATAAATGAAGCGGAGTGCGCACATTCGTGTATATTCTTCTCAATTTTGTTAGTATTTTGTCACTACCAAGTCCAAAAGCAATAACGGAAATTTGACATAATAAATGAATGATAAATAGTAAGATTACAAAGTCTATTTAAACGTTTGCGAATTCGTTTTAACATTTGATTCTTACATATATTTGAAATATGAACATTAAATTCAATTTGAAATCAATTGTGACACCCAATAGTTATATATAAACCATTTAAATCAAAGACGACTTATTTCTCCTGTGCTCTTTTACCCAAAGATATTACTTGAAATTGCTCTGGATTTCCTTGTATATTTGTTTTCTGAGAACCATTGAATTAACGATTTACTGTCTTCCTCCAGTGATGAAATGAATGTATTGAAAAAGTAAAATAACAAAAATACCGAACTCCAAGGAAAATTCAAAACGGAAAGTCCCTTATCAAATGACAAAATCAAAAGCTCAAACACATCAAACGAATGGAAAACCACTGTCATATTCCTGACTTGGTACAGGCATTTCCTTATGTAGAAAATGGTAGATAAACCTATAAACATTTACCAGACTTTGGCAAACTATATTGATCAGCATAATTATACAGAGATCATTTCTTAAACAAAAAACAAAAATAAATCATTAATAAAAATGTTGAAAAGTATAGGCTGAAGTATGTTACATTGAGGTACCCCTTTTTTGGGTTTGCCTAATTTTTACACATTGCCTCCTGTAACTGCTTAATGTATCATCTGATGACTTTAATGAGTCTTTAATTTATGTCATAGTAAATCATGAGGAACGCAATCATAGGCCTAAGACAGATATTTTAAAAATAGCGAAAAGGTATGCATTATTGTCAAAAGCTTTTTCATAATTTCACACGTTAAAGAGTAGACTGATACCCAAATCCTAACAGAAAAGCTGCCAAAAAGGATTGAAGATTTTATCAAAATAATCAACTAACTCAGTTTAAATAGCATTTAAAAATGGAAATGGTATTGAGGACACTAACTTGCCTGCAATTGCCTTTCTCAAGAAGATTAGTGGAAAAAACGCAAAACTTGGTAAAAAAATTGCCATTTACGGGGAATAACCCTTTTCAGGAGTTGATCGACAATTGTAGCTATGTTGACATATTTGTAGATCATGGCTTGCTGTTTACAGTTTCTCTCTATCTATTATAGTTTTCGAGATACTTCCTTAAAACCCCTTACAATTTGTTAAAATGTGTCCGTTATTGGCAATTATTCCTGTAAAATGTTGCTCTACAATCTCGGTTATGTTCACCTATCTTGGTGATCATTTTTGCTGTAAACAATTTTGTTTGTTTTTATTATACCGAGTTGTCAAGATAATAGACAGAAGTGCAAACATTATATTTTCCATTGAAAGGCAATAACTCCTGCTGTCAGTCAATTGAGCGTATTTTGGCTGTAGATCTTGGATTGCTAATCATATTTCCTGTTCTCAGTTTCTCTCTTATTTTTGTTTTCATTTAAATTACAGTCCTCCCATGTTACTATTTTTGTACTATTTATGTACATGTGATATGAGAAAAATATGCGGATAAATACATATTATCTAGTGCGACTGTAAATTCTAAAACAAGCATAACATCTAGCGAAGATGAACCTATTGCATTCCCCTTCTGGATGGTTCAATGGTTGTGCAACTCACAACTTAATGTGGAAGTCCATTCCAGATTCTGATGTTGGCTGTTGAAAACTTGTTGCGATATGCTTTGGTCCTTAAAAAAGGAACAAAGACCCGTCCTTTGCGGCTTCTCATATAAAAATGCTTAAACCTTTACTTCTTCAATGTTTTAAGACTTCTAGTACTACTTAACTGAATATGTAACCCCTTGTAGCAAGGCAAAATGATAATGTAAACTGTAAACATAATATTCATTCCCCCACTTGAAACCAAAGTATATACTAGTATAGTTAATAAAATCCACGTCATTCGGTCTATGGTGAATAATTGTTTCATCTGGCTACTATAAGCCTAATACCACATCTCCTTAGTTTTATACCAGAATTTTATGGTGTTTTTTTTTTTAATGTCAAATGAAAAATGTAATAGTGTCTGTAAATTTTTAATATGTCTGGTGTCTCATTTTCAGCTATTGTTAGAATGTTGACTTGTTATGCTCTAAACTACCCTCTCTGTTTTTTTGTATAACCATTAATGACATGTTTGTTAGCGCTTTTCTTTGTGTAGTTGTTGAAATTTTCCAATAAGCGACATTCAGATGATGCATATGAATGCACACGATTACTATAGATTGTAGTATATGTATTGCCAATGGTCACAATACTGGCTAAGCATGTAGATCATTCCGTCAGTAACACAGTATAATCAGCGATAATATATATTGTTTGTTTTTATTTTTATGGTATGATTAAAGTTTTGTAGCTCTTATATGTGCTGATCATTATCTCTGTGTACAGTTTCAATATTGCTATTATACCGGTAGTGTTTACTAAAATAGGCAAACGCATAAAAGGATAACAGTATCATTTAAGGGAAATAAATTCCTATAATATGGTGACGTATTATTAGATTCTATTTTGCTGATCATATTTGTCGTTTACAGCTTGGCCATCCCTTATTTGAAGTTATCCCACAGCTTATTTTATATTTATAGGCTTCACGTTTCTCTGACCTCTTTAGCCAGATGTCTGCCTCTGCAAAGACCAGATCATGGTCAGTTAGACCAATAGGAGAGAGAAAGCTTCTTTTGTTTATATGTAAGTAATATTGCTGGTCAAAATTAAGCCAAGTATGTGATCGCTATTAGTTGGAATGTCCATTAATTGAAGTACATATATCAAGTTGCATAACGTGTTGGTGATGGTAAGGTTTTCCTGAGGTGGCACAGTTTGACTCAATCTATGTGACCTATATCTGTCTAAACCATTTCACAGTCTGTCTTTAATTCTTTCATTTTGGAGCGTACATAGTCTTTAGTTATTGCTATGAGAACTTCTCCGTAGCTCTGGTTATTTGTGTCAGGTGGTCTGTTATTTCTATATACAGCTATAGTGTTCCGATTGGAAATAATTGATGTATCCAAGTTTAGCCAAGTATAATATCTGATTTTACTGTATCGTTAATTCCCAGGTTCTGTTTTTTTATAGACTAGAAATTTATGTTAAAGATCTTTAAAGGTTTTTTTTTATTTTTGTTTGGAGTATTTTTTTAACGTGCATTTACATGTGCTGGTAGACCTTAGGCTGTAGTAATTGGTGCTAGATGGATGCCAGCTTACCGACAAGCTACGTATACAATGTAGTTATCAACATGAGATCACCCCAGGTTTTTGGTGGGTTTAGTGTTGCTCAGTCTTTAGTTTTCTATGTTGTGTTTTGTATTTTGTTGTTGGTCTTTTCGCTTTTTTTGCCATGGCGCGTTGTAAGTTTGTCTTCGACTTATGAGTTTGAATATCACTTTGGTGTATTCCCTCTCTCTCATGTAACTAGAAATCATGTCATGTTGCATGTAAGACATTAAATTTACATTACTGTGGTTTAAGAGAGACCATTTCTATAGTACTTGGTCTTGGTGGGGTTTAAGGAATAGAGAATAATGGGCAAAACATATAAGGAATCAATGGAGAAAAATAAAGAATAGATCATAATGTTGTTTAACTGTAATGCAAAATATTGTCCTACGAAATAGTGTCCATCGGGACAAAATGACATGATTATCTATCATCATATTTTGTACCTGTCCGTGGAATAATGTCCAGAGAAGGACGATTTTCCATATGCAAGTTTGTCTATATATAGACTATTTCATAGATTGATAGTAATGAAATTTTGTCTCATTAAAGTTAGGTCATCCGAAGTTATATTTTGTCCATATCGAGACAATACTTCATTGATTGATTGTTCTGAAATTTTCTCTCATTAAAGGGAGGTTTTGATATTTTGGAAATGATATCATTATAGTGTTTTATTTTAATGATAACAACAAATCCACCCAAGCTAATAAATTTATACAGTTATAAACTTGCAATTTGAGATCATTTTATGTCTGGGAATAGTCAATATATAGTGTGACCCTGTTTATGTCAAAAGAAAGATAACATATTTGCCTTATAATATGTTTTCAGTTGTAGATCTAAAAATGTGCATGTTTGTGTACTGCAGTATTTCAAAAGATTACAGAAACACTCTCAAATTTTCATTGCGTAGGAGTTCTCGTTTAGTTTATAAGATATTTTATTAAGCCGTTTACGAGATATTTATTACGTTTATAAGATATCTTTAAAATAAGATATAAAAGATAGCTTATTCTTCATATACTGCCCGCATTCAAAATATTGAATATTCTGGCAAGTTGCGCATGATTAGAAACTGGTTAAAAATGATTGCTGATAAAGTTATTTAGTGCTGTTGGTCACTTTACTGTGGCAATATCCGGAAGCAGTTTGTTTCAGTTCTTGATGATATTTTCAAAGAAGGACCAATTCCTACAGTCTTTTGTAGCTGGCTGTAATAGGTATGTGTGATTTTCTGTACGACTGGAGCTTCTTCTTGTTTTTTTGTAAGTTATTCTTGCCTATATTAGCTACCAGGTCATTTGCTATATTGTAACACATGATAAGTCGTGCTTCTTTTCGCCTTGTTTGTAAGCTTTTCCATCCTATAGTTAGTTTATCATTTTTCTGACACTGGATCTATTTCTATGTCGGCTGTTTACATTTCGTGCGACTAGTCTCTGTATTTTTTCGATTTTGTCTATACGAGTCCCATACTGTCAAGACATATTCCATTTGTGGTCTTACTTAAGTCCTATAAACATGCTCTTTGATGGATTTGGAGATTATGTGGAAGTTTCAGTGTAGGAAACCAAGGCTTCGACTGGCTTACCTGTGTTGTTGTTTATATGTTCTCCCCAATCTAGATCGTTTTCGATGGTACAACCCAGGTATTTAGTTGATGTTTCATGTTTCAGAGTATGGTCGTCAAGTTTGTATTCCCACTGGATTGTTTTGATCTTTTTTGTGACTGTTAGAACACTGCATTTTTCTGGATGAAACTGTAGTTTTCAAAGTTCTTCCCATTTTGCTAGTTTGTCTAGGTCTTCTCTAGAGTTTATGACCGTCGTTGTCCGAGGAAATGGTCATAAAGACTACAGAATCGTCCGAAAATAGTCCCATTGTTTAGTGGAGGCCTCTTGGTAGGTCGTTTATGTAAAAAAAAGAAATAGACTGGTTCTTAACATATATAGTGTATAAGATATCTCTTAACTGATTGATCGATTTTTGGTGTTTAACGCCACTTTCAACACTATTGACTATTTCTTGGTGGCCAGTTTTTATTTGTGGAGCTAGGAAAACGGAGAAAACATCGACCTTCGGTAGATAAACTAGTCCTCGGAGTCGAACGCTCCTGCCACGTGGGGGATTCGAACATACAACAGTGTTGACAGGTCAGTCGGCTACAGTAAATGAACTACTGATACCACTTGGCAAACGAGGCCCTAGATATGTCTTAAAAATTAACCAGATATATTTTTAACTTTTAAAATAAGATATCCTATAACTTCAATAGACGGATGTATATCTTATAAACTAAATAAGATATCTTCACCACAATGATCTTCATAAACTGTTTTGAGTAAGATATCTTATTAAAAGAATAAGAATATTTATTGTTCCAATCATTAAGGAAATTAAGGGCTTTTGATTGGCAGTATGGCAATTACATACACAAAACTATACACTATGATTTTGTAAAAAAAATTACACAAGATATAAGCTGAGACATATATATTCAAGCATATATAGTACATAACAATATGTAGTATAGAGTATATCTGAAACTACTATAACACATTATAGTCTCAGAGTATATGTCTGTGATTTAAGATATCTCAATTAGTTTATAAGATATATTTAGAAAATGGAATAAATATAAACACGTTTGTTTTAAATATTCCAGCAGAAACGTATTATATGTCTCTGCTGAGACTATGTTATAGTAGTCTCATGTCTCTGATTTCAGTATTGTAGTCTTTAAAAAAAATGACAATATACAGAGACGTAAATATATATATATATGCAACAAACTGTCGGCCATATTATTATACCAGTATTGCGGTCGCCAAGAACAGATGACCCAAATACTTTTTCAAAAGGAATGATACCACTGAAGCCTATTTCAATTTTCGCGCACTTGAAAGTATTAATTTGCACATGATAGAAATCTAAAAATAGGATTTTCCATGTGATAAAAATTTACCAATCACTAAGCTTGTTGTGTGTCGAAGCAAAATCCATACATCATTAAAATCTAACCCGGGGACACGAGTTTTCTCGAAATGCCGGGGAATAAGCCCAAAAAAGAGAAGGTTAGTATCATTGAGCGATTCATAGTACATATAAACTCCTTCTACGTACGTCTTTTTTTACTTTTCTCTGTAGAAATAAAAATATTTGCGTCTCGATTCGTTTTCGAGAAAACAAACCATTGTTTATGTGTTTTGTTTACACTTTGTAATCTTTTCTCGTTTCAGACAGTCACGAAAACTACGCCTGGTTCCAAAGCTAGTGCAAAAGAAAATTCTGAAAATGCTGAAAATGAGGTGAGAATCATGTTTAACGTCAGTGTTGTCGGAGTCAATGCCAAGAATGGCCGCCATATTGACATGGAAATTCAACATGGCGACTGTAAATAATGACAGTATTGTTTCTTCCTGTCCTTCATTAAACATACATGCTTCCCTCATAGTTAAAACATCATCCTATAATATGTTTCATAACGGGAAAAAATCTACATATTTCATTTTCAGAACAAGAAAAAGCCAGCAAAGATTCAACTACCAGAACATCCACCACCAGCACAGATCAACAAACTTAATTTCACTGGACCACCAACCATAAAGAAAGACAAAAGACAAAACTCATCAAGATTTAATGTCACAAAAAACAGAGAATTGCAAAAACTACCATTGCTGAAAGGTATATAAAATATCAACTATAGACTTTGGCAAATCAGCTGTTTTCACAGACCTTATCGCTATTTGGGAATCTGTGACACTTTAGATGAGAAAATATGGCACCTAAACTATTGATGTCATCCAATGAATCTCTCTTATTTTGTGGCGTTTGTAATTTCTTTTGTGCCGTCCAGTAATGGCAGACAAATAGCAATATATAGGTCTATTATTGTACCCTCAAGGTTCTCACTAAGAATTTTTGAAGAGTCCAGGGACTCGTCATTTTTGGCCATGGTGAGTCCAACAGTAAGAAGAAGATATTTTATTGCAATATAATTGATCATTTTAGTCTCCATGACCTAATAGAGCAATGAAATGACATTAATTTCAGATTTCTTTTAAACTTTTGCTACAAAATGATGATATGTGTGTTCAGTTTACACAAAATATTTCAATCTTGATGCATCTTTGGACTCACCAGTTTTGAAAATGGTGAGTCCAGACAGATTTTCATGAGTCCAGGACTCATGGACTCGCCTTAGTGAGAACCCTGACCCTGGAGGCATTTATTGGACCACCAACTTCCCAATATTCCAGGAATCTCAAGACTAGAAGAATCCTCTTCTTTTCTCATAGATTTTGATGGGAATAGGCAAAACTACTGCATTCAGACACTTTAATTGCCTCCCAGAAGTTGTCAGCTTCAAAATTTGTGTGTAATCAATGATCAATTCAGTCATGTTTTCAGTTGCTCAACCAACCCTTATTTATAGGGTCTGGCCCTGACTTTTAAAAAAAATTTAAAAAAATCAGGAATTTTTCTGTGTGATAGGAAAATTTGCTCTACCTTCAGCATATCCCAAAATCGCTGTGATTGGAAAATAAATCTTCTGTGAGCATGTTCCAAAATCTTCTAGGTCTAATTTGCACTTTTTTAAAAAGCATTTTTGCGACCAGGAATGATAAACAAATTTCCGTAACAAGTGTGCCTGCAGTTTCTTGATTAGATCAATGAAAAAAAAAAAAACCACCTACCTACCCTAATTTTTTGGGGGCATGCAACCAGAAAGACACCTATTTTACCTGAGTCACCGAAGACGGAAGAAGGTCCAGTAACTGCTCGACTCTCTCTGTCCGAAAAAAAAACTTTTATCAAAGTTTACTTGGCTTCTATGAGATGGAATGATTAAATATTTGATCTGCAGCTTGATAATGTAGTTGTAGTGAGTAAGCAATTTTAATATCTGCCATGTAGCCACTTCCTGTTTGCCTATAGTTTGATAATTTACACCACTCATTGTACCAGGGGGCGTAAATTAAAATCCATAGAATATTAGAATAATTTGCCAAAAAGTAGCTTATATTATGCCTTTTAAAAAAATATGATAAAACGTACAGGTCACAGGGCTTCTTTTCAAGCTACAGGTTGTGCAAAATTGTCAGATTATGTATGGATTATACATGGAAACTCCTAATTTGTGTGATAAAAAGAAAACTAAACCATAGAACTTATAAAATATGGTAAGGTAGCTCTCACAATGTGCTTTCAGAAAATAAAAATAAAAATTGGGGTCACAGGACTCGTTTTCTTGATACAAAACAAAATAGGTAAATTCATAACACATTTCTACATAAAAGTAACTTTAACTGAGTTATCTCCCCTTTGAAAAAACTGAAACAAAAAATATTCTGTATTTGGAAGAAACAGTCGTAAAAATATTATAAAACACATTATTTTCTTCATTTAGTTGAAAAGTTTTACAAATGAATTACATTCTTTTATCCAAATTTGCCTAATTCATTAAAGATCTTGTTTAATTGTTTCCTGCTATTTTACAAACCAAGACAGTGAAAGACACCTGATTTACCTTAATGAAAATTATAATGCTTGTATCAATTAAAGAAAAGCATTTGTAAATTATATGATTTCTGAGATGGTCATTTCAGAAAATTTCATTAAATGGTCACATCAAAATTATCTCCCCTCACGGATTGATCAACTTCCTGGTTACTGTACCCTTTGTTAGGTATTTATTTTAAGTACTCTTTTACTAATTTTCATTGAAATTTGGATAGCAATCTCATTATTTATATAGATTTAAGGAGATTTTGTATGATTGACAATGGGTGAACTATCCATCAGACTGAGAGGATGAAGGTGTAAACATCTATAAGTCACTGTACTGCCTTCAAAAATGTGCAAAACCCATAAAGTAAGCTATAATAGGCCCCGGCATGACAACATGTAAAACATTGACTTAGGCTAACAACAATAAACAAAATACAAATATGTCAGACAGCAAGCAACAACAACCACTTAATTACTGGCCCCTGACTCTGAACAGGCACTAAAAGAATTTGGTAGGGTTAAACATGTTTATGAGCACCCCATTGCTTATTCCAGGAATTTTTTTGTGGTTTAAAGCTAATAATTTACAAGAACACAAAATTTTTACACTCATGTTCAGTTGTAAGTCAGTGTTCCATTCAGGATTTGAAAAGGGCAGAGTGGTAATCTCAAAAAGGGCACTTTAGCACATAAACTGAAAAGGGAAAAGGGCACTTTAGCATGTAAACAGAATGTGAAAGAATACTAGAGCAAAATGATATTATTTCCTCATACTGTCATACTGTTTGTTTATATGGGCATTATTTAAATTTGAAAAGACACATGAAAAAGAATCTACTTTAAATGATCTTGTTGTTGAGGGTAATATTTGCACTTGATATGATGGAGGAAATATCTTGAACAGTAATAATTTTCAAGTGTCATTTGAGTTTTTAGTTAAATCTCTTTTTAAAATCTAACTGAAAGTAAATATGTGAGAAAAAGGTTGGAAATGCTTTTGTGGCATTGAATCAATTTCCCAGAGCTTACATTCAATGAAACTTCCTGTCAGCTATTACTACCAGACCAGAAAATAGCCTCTTCCTATTTTTATAAAAAATTCTATAAACTTTTAATTATGTTTGTAATGGCAACCATTTGCCGCCTTAACATTTATGATAGACAAAAAAAACCCAAAGTGAACTAAAAAAAAGAAAACCATTCAGAGCTCCAGATAAGAATTCACAAATTGGGGTTTTCACCCATTATTTTTTATGTAATTGAGTGAAATAGTTTTTCAATTGCGTTATTAACTACAGTTCACCCCTCAAGCAAATATCAAATTGGGTTTTTCATCACCAAGCTCTTTAATATATTGAGTTTTTTCATCATCAAGATATTGAATTTAGGCATGTTATAATGAAGTTATATAATCAAACCGAGATGTTCATCCATGATTTAAATATGTTTCTTTCATTATATATGTGATGGCTGTTTTATTTGGTTTATACCTTGAAGAACAATTGTTCGTTTAATTTGAGTCTGGTTTGTTTTAACTGTTTAGCCAGTTTTGAATTTTCTCTCAAATTTATAATAACTGGTGTCACTAGTGGGGCAGTAACTAATTACCTTTCTAGAGCACTTTCGATCACCCTTCGGTTTATTTGGGGTAGGTGTGGCTAAGATTTTAGATTTTTATGTAGTACTTGTGAACATTGGATCCTGTAAGACAGTTTTGCCAGTCCTATCAACTGTTCGCCAGACCTACTTAAAAAAAAAATAGTTGGATTAAGATACACCTTAAAACCTTGACTGGAACGACCGGGTTAAGGATACGACCAGGGATGGTTTAATGACGTTTAATTGGCATTTAACTGTTCCAACTAATTTTATTGTTGCACCATTGATTAGTTATATGGAGTTGAAACCTGTGTTTGTCATACTAACAATATTCTCTTTAAGGCACGTATAGTCGCCCTGGACGCATAGTTTTCTGTCTGTCTAGTTATCATACATGTAACTATCCATCAGCTATCAAAAAGAAGCTGAAAACATGCTTCTATTCAATATTTTTACGGGAATTTACTTTCGTTCTAATTCATTCATTGTCGTAAATCCCAAGCAATACCAAAATAATTATGATCACTTATGCTAAGTTGATAAACACAGAGAAGATTGAAATCTATGTACATCAGCACGTTTACCTTTATGAGCACAAGACAATTTCAACACGAACCCAGATCAACTATTTCTCCCCATGAATCAGTTGTCAGTGTTAAAAGTTTTTTCTACCCACGAATCAGTTGTCAGTGCTCAAGGCTTTTTCTACCCACGAATCAGTTGTCATTGCTAAAGGCTTTTTCTACCCACGAATCAGTTGTCATTGCTAAAGGCTTTTTCTACCCACGAATCAGTTGTCATTGCTAAAGGCTTTTTCTACCCACAAATCAGTTGTCATTGCTAAAGGCTTTTTCTACCCACGAATCAGTTGTCATTGCTAAAGGCTTTTTCAACCCAAGAATCAGTTATCAGTGTGAAAGGTTTTTTCTACCCACGAATCAGTTGTCATTGCTAAAGGCTTTTTCTACCCAGGAATCAGTTGTCAGTGTTAATGGCTTTTTCTACCCACGAATCAGTTGTCATTGCTAAAGGCTTTTTCTACCCACGAATCAGTTGTCATTGCTAAAGGCTTTTTCTATCCACAAATCAGTTGTCATTGCTAAAGGCTTTTTTTACCCAGGAATCAGTTGTCATTGCTAAAGGCTTTTTCTACCCAAGAATCAGTTGTCAGTGTGAAAGGTTTTTTCTACCCACGAATCAGTTGTCATTGCTAAAGGCTTTTTCTACCCATGAATCAGTTGTCAGTGTTAAAGGCTTTTTCTCCCCATGAATCAGTTGTCAGTGTTAAAGGTTTTTTCTACCCACGAATCAGTTGTCAGTGCTAAAGGCTTTTTCTACCCGTGAATTATTTGTCATTGTTAAAGACTTTTCTACCCACGAATCAGTAGTCAGTGTTAAAGACTTTTTCTACCCAGGAATCAGTTGTCAGTGTTAAAGACTTTTTCTACCCAGGAATCAGTTGTCATTGCTAAAGGCTTTTTCTACCCACGAATCAGTAGTCAGTGTTAAAGGCTTTTTCTACCCACGAATCAGTAGTCAGTGTTAAAGGTTTTTTCTACCCACGAATCAGTTGTCAGTGCTAAAGGCTTTTTCTACCCGTGAATTATTTGTCATTGCTAAAGGCTTTTTCTACCCACGAATCAGTTGTCATTGCTAAAGGCTTTTTCTACCCACGAATCAGTTGTCAGTGTTAAAGGTTTTTCTACCCAGGAATCAGTTGTCATTGCTAAAGGCTTTTTCTACCCAGGAATCAGTTGTCATTGCTAAAGGCTTTTTCTACCCAGGAATCAGTAGTCAGTGTTAAAGGCTTTTTCTACCCACGAATCAGTAGTCAGTGTTAAAGACTTTTTCTACCCACGAATCAGTTGTCAGTGTAAAAGGCTTTTTCTACCCAAGAATCAGTTGTCAGTTGTCATTGGTATGGCAAAGACTATGTATCTTAGCTGGTTCATGAACTTCTTTTAGTTCATTGTGTGCAGAGGAAAGAGTGTAAAGGTTTTGGGAATGATCCATTATCATTGAATCCACAAGATAAACAACTATATTACGACATTGTGCTGCTTTATGGCAATTCACTTTTTTTTTTTTAATTTAATGAACAGTTTAAAGAACCATGTCACAGCATAAGAGTAAATATTACATCAATAAATATAATTAAAAAAAGACTGTGTAAGAAAGGAAACCTTATATATATCAAAAACAGTTTTAAATCCTTTTTACTATTCTGTATAATGAAACTGCTACATGTTCATTTGTGTGGGTGGCAGTATATCTTACCGAAGCAGGTTTAAGTCATACATGCATATATTTGTTTTCATGTCAACAGTCTTCATCATGAGTTACATTGATAACTGTATGTAATATTTCAGAATCAGTCCACCAATCTGGATAATTGCTTTCCAAGAGGTGTTTAATAATATGAATACATCTTATTGATTCCTGCATCAACAGCCTAATGATAGATGTATTCCACTTACATGTAGGAGCTGACTGACTCAATATAATTTACATCTGATATTTTAAGACAATTTGCAGTGAGGGACCAGTAGTCTGACTCATTTAATTCTTGATGCTAACTGGTAACATGAAAACGTGACATATTTGTCTGACCTGAATAAAAGGGATGTTCAAAATGATTTTTTTTTAAGATAATCAGTCCAATTAAAATTAACCATTTAAGTCTTGTTCATGTCTAAAATTTTATTTTATTGGTAGGAGTAACTGTTTCAAGTAATGCAACTATATAGAGAGGTAGATTCTGGGTTTCAACCCAAGTTTTTTTCTGTAGAGACTGACTTGGTAACAACCCGTAGGATACTACAATATTAATTAGTACTTTGAAAACGAAAATCTCGAAATCTAGAATACACCATTTGACAAAAAGTCAATACATGATCTGCAACTGTTAATAATAATTTGTTTAATAGGACACAATAAACAACGCACAGAATGAATATAAAGCATCAACTTTTTGGAAATAACACCATGACCTCTGACGGTTGCTAATAGGCATAAAACAAATAAATAATCATAGCATGTACAACAGTATAATCACTATAAAATCTTCTGTTGGATATACTTCTTTCTCTTTTTTTTCAGCTGACATTCTTTTCATAAGTGATAGGTATCTTCTTAATGGATTTATGAGACTTGAACATTGGTAAACTACGTGTATACTATACATGTTGCCTCTAATTTTTTTATCTGTTTGATTTCATATCATTGAAGAAATGAAAATATTGTACATCATTGTTTTTCCGTAACAAATCTGTTTAAAGAAGATTTCCTTTTGTGGACAGAATCAGTCAAGCTCTTCATGTTGGCTTCCCTGTTTTTTACTATTATTATTTTATAAAATTAATTTATATCTTAACAACAAGGACATAAGCTTCTTCATGTATGTAACAACAAGAAATAGATATTGCAACAATTTTCCTGTTTAAATTCCTCACATTTTTTAAAGGAGCACTGCAAGCTGCTGTTATATTTTTACATGTACTACATAAATACAGATAATGACTTGTAATCTATAACTATCTATCAATAAAGTAAAACAGATAAACAACATATATAAACTTTATAGTAGCTCATCATATTCAGAATAAATGACATGAAGGAAGCAGACAACAGATAGCAATTAATTTCAGTTTCATTGGAAATTCATATGAATAGATTCCTTGGAAAAGACTACCCACATTAAACCACTGACATAAAGGAGGTACATAAATATAAAGGGAAAGGTTTTAAATAGCAAATTCTATTTTCTTATTTTCTGATGTTATGCAGAGACAACTGATTTATGTTATTTCGAATATTGAAAAACTTCATAAATTGCTGAACTTTGAAAGAGCTGGTCGAAAATTATACTTTTGCAATGGGTTTGAGGTGTTTTCAGATAGATGTTATAATTTGAAGATAATTTTATTTCAAGACAAAATCCTCCCTGGTTATTAATAAATCTGCAAGTCATTAAATGTGGCTGTAATGATGCTGATATGATGTCGACATATTTTATATTCTGTGTATTTTGCTGTTACTAAGTGACCAAACTTGAAAGAAAATAAAAGTTTGCTTTTTCATTTGGGCTGGATTATCCAATAAGCAACATTCATGATAAGAGATAAATGAATTATAAAAAGGCATACATTTATGTACCTTGGCAAACAAAACTTTGTAGTAAATGTGGTGGCCAAAAAGAAAACACCCAGAGGAAACCATAGCCATAGATTAAACAAATGGGCAATTTTGTGTGAATTTAAAAATAAGGTTTTTAAGTTCTGGTGATTACATATGTACTTAAGCTTGCTGCTGTAGAAAAATTGGTTCAACAGAATTTTCCTGGTGTGAAAACTATGTATGAAATTGCAGTAACATTGCATAGTGATTGATACTTTTTAGCAGGTAATTATTGTTGATCATAATCTAATACGACACAGAATTATGTGTATGCCCTGATACTGTTGAAAATTAATTCCATGTGGAGTTCAATATTGATTTACCTCTTAATTAAATATATTTTCTATTATAATAGTCATAATTGATCAGTATACATTGAAAGTATTAAAGGATGGTCGGTATATATGTACCATGTATGAAAATACAATGTATCAAAATGTCAAACATGTAAAGAGGAAGTTCCATTTTATCTTCATCTGGCATTATATAAATAACATAGCTGCGAGGGTGATGGAACAGATTGTTACCTTGAGAAAACATTGTCAAAATAGGCGAAGCCAAGGTTGAATGTGTTTTCTAGGGGTAACAATCTGCTGTATCACGCTCTCAGCTAATGCAGCTATGTGTTATTGTCCCTGCATAACGCGTTGTTAGGGACATGGAAATATTGGGCGTCCGTCTGGTCTTGTTAGCACTCTGACGTGTACAATTCTTGCCAGATTTTTATGAAACTTAAATCATAGGTTTATATCAGCAATGACTTGGACGAGTTCTAAATTCAGTGTGTTCAATTCTTGCCAGATTTTTATGAAACTTATATCATAGGTTTATATCAGCAATGTTTTGGACGAGTTTGAAAATCAGTGCCGATCAATTATTTTTAAAAGAGTTGTGCCCCTTGGAAAAATAAAGTTATATGGAAAATTGCATTGTTAGCACTCTCATATGTTTGTCTTTTTATTTTTAGCCATGGCGTTGTCAGTTTATTTTCAATCTATGAGTTTGTCCCTCTGGTATCTTTCGTCCCTCTTCAATTCTTGCCAAAATTTTACGAAACTTAAATCATAGGTTTATATCAGCAATGTCTTGGATGAATTTGAAAATCAATGCTGATCAATAATTTTTAAAAGAGTTATGGCCCTTGGAAATATTAATTATATGGAAAATTGCCTTATGAGTGCTCTAATGTGTACAATTCTTGTCAGATTTTTATGAACTTTATATTATAGGTTTATATCATCAGTGTTCTTGAAGAGTTCAAAAATCAGTGCTGATCAGTTATTTTAAAAGAGTTATGCCCCTTAAAATTATTGAATATATGAAAAATTGCAATGTTATTTAATTTATTATACTGAATGTTCTGTTAGTACTGTCTATATGATTTCAAATTTAAAGTAATAAACTATGACGTCTTGTATATAACAACCATCTGTATTTGATAAAGAGCACTATTGATCAAGCGTCCTTGTGAAGGGTAATAGAGTATTAGCCATGGGATAGAGTGAATTATCTTTCTTGTACTAAACAATCAAAATCTAGCATTTTAACATACAGTATAATATTTTATATGAACTGTAAAACGGAACAACTATAACAATTCATGACTGATTGATTGATTGTAAGTTTTAAATCCCACTTTTAGCACACTTGACTAAAATCAAGGTGGCCAGTTTTAATATTGATGAAGGAAGCCAAATACCCAACAGTATTCAGATATTTTTAGCTCACCTGGCCCATAGGGCCAAGTGAGCTTTTCTCATCACTTGGCTGCTGGCATCAGTCATCCGTCGTCATCTGTTAACTTTTACAAAAACCTTTCCTCTGGAACTACTGGGCCAAATTGCAAGTTTTGTCTATTATTTTGAAAAGCGTTAATAATAGAGATAATCTGACAAGAGCAGAAATGTTCAGAATGTTGAGCTCTACCATTTGTCCAAATATGTCCAAACTGTGAGATGACTTCCCTTTTTTCCTATTATCTTGAAAACTATGATAGATAGAGAGAAACTTTAAATGCAAAATATATCAGCAAGACAAGTTCTACAAATATGTCTTACATGGTTGAAATCGTCAGTCGACTCTTTATTATAGTTATTGCTCTTTGATGATGATTTTTACCAATTTTTTGCGTTTTTGCATTATATCTTAAAAATAATAATAGATAGATAGATAGAAACTTAAATAAGCAAAAATGATCAGCAAGAAAAGATCTACAATTAAGACAGTATGGAGGAAATCGTCCAGTGACTCCTTATTGAAGTTATTGCCCTTTAGTGACGATTTTCACCATTTTTTTGCGTTTTGCCTTATATGATAAAAATTATAATAGACACTTTAAATCACAAAAATGATCAGCAAGTCCAAATCTACGAACAAGTCAAATTTTGCCAATATAGTTAGTAGACTGTCACTCTTTATAGAAGTGATTGCCCTAAAATGAAGATTTTTATGCCCCACCTACGATAGTAGAGGGGCATTATGTTTTCTGGTCTGTTCGTCCATCCGTCCGTCCGTCCATTCGTCCCGCTTCAGGTTAAAGTTTTTGATGAAGTTGAAGTCTAATCAACTTGAAACTTAGAATACATGTTCCCTATGATATGATCTTTCTAATTTTAATGCCAAATTAGAGATTTTCCCCCATTTTCACGGTCCACTGAACATAGAACATGATAGTGCGAGTGGGGCATCCGTGTACTATGGACACATTCTTGTTTTACTCTCTTTTGTGTTTTGAGCAAAAACTAAAGAAGATAGAGAGAAACTAAACACACTAAATGATCAGCATTACAAGATCAACAAAACAGATTTTTGTCTTGAATTCTATTCTCGTCTACAATGTTTGAGTGTGTCCTTTCTTGATTATGCACATAGACCAAGGTGAGCGCCACAGGCTCTTTAGAGCCTCTAGTTGTATTTAGTTTGATCTGTTATGGTGGAGACATTTTAAGTACATTATATTTGGAAGTTAAATTATGTTGAAAGCAACAATTGCACAGAGAAGCCCGAGTTAGTGTGGTCTGCTTTCATTCTTATTCAAGGTATCCTTTTATGTATCTTCTTCCCCCTCAGAGCTATCAGCATTTTGATTACGTATCTATGATCTATGGTTTCTTGTCTATTTTTAAGCTTGCTTTAATGTGAATTATGAAGAAAAAATGAATTGCTCAAGACTTCTCAGTTGTTTGCCTTGTAAAGTATGATATGATACCAATTATGTACACATCTCAAACTGAACAAAATTTGGAATTACAATTGTCAAATTCATACATTCACCCCGAGTTTTAATGGGGTTCTTATAGCTCAATATTCCGTTTTCTTTGTTGTGTCCTGCAGACTTGTTTATATTTTCACCATGAAGAGAGGGGTATATAGAAATAGACATGTCCTTTTTTTACAAGTTTGGTTTCCAAATGATTATTAAAGAATCACTTGACCAAATCTTTTGCAATTTTAAAACAATGTCATGGACTATATACATAACATATGCCAAGTTTGAATTTGATGGGTTTGACATTTACCCTTCAAGAGTTATGTCCCTTAGTTACCTTAAAAATTTGGGTTTCTTTTGTTTCTGGAAGATAATGCAAATATCATGTTATTTTTCAATGTTATTTATTGTTCAATGTTATTTTTTTCCCCTTAGTTACAATGTACCTTAAAATTGGTATTTTTTTGGTTTTGAATGATAATTAAGTACCACATGACCAAAATATAGTATTAATTTGAACACAAGTTAATGGATCATTTAATATTATAGGCAAGTTCGAGTTTGACATTTTCTGTTTAAGAGTTGTGCCCCTTAGTAACCTTAAAAAATGATTTATTTTGTGTTGCAAGATGATAAATTAAGTACTGTTTGACAAAATCTTTTGACATTTAAACAGACTGTAATGAAATAATGAAATGCTAGTTATGTTCTGAACTTCAATTTGAACTTTGGTTTTGTCATTTACCATTGGAAAGTTTTTCTGCAAATGGGGGTATCTGTGATCACTAGATCACATATTTCTAGTTCTTCTGGCAATGATTGGTGATTCCTGACTTTCTTAGACTTATTTACTGCCTCCTTGGTATCTTACTTTTTTTGTACATGCAAGGTGAGGTCTTTATTGAAAGTAGTGCTCTTTGGTTTTTTTCCACATGTTGTGAATTGACTGAATGTAATAATCAATAAATACCTTTTGTGCTAACTAGTATTGATATACTAGTATATATATTTAGTCACACATCTTGACATATATAAATGTTCTCAAATAAGAAAATCTCATGATCATATAATGCTGTAGCAATTTAAATATCATTACTTTTCAATTTAAATGGATTTATTAAATGTAATCCATATAGATGTATAGTAGAACGAACAAAATACAAATGTTTGTTATTGTTTATATAAAGGAGTCAAATCAACTGGAAATATTTGTAAAAATGCATGTATTGATTAGTATGCCATTATAGGTTCCACCAAATCTTCTTGTCTGTTGTAGATAAGTTTAGTAAATAAACAAATAATGAAATACAAAAAATACATTCTACCGACGACTTCAAAATATCATTTGACCACTGCAGTTGAAAGTTAGAATCATCAAAATATCATTTGACCACTGCAGTTGAAATTTAGAATCATCAAAATATCATTTGACCACTGCAGTTGAAAGTTAGAATCATCAAAATATCATTTGGCCACTGCAATTGAAAGTAAGAATTGCCAAAATTTCATCCGACCACTGTAATTGAAAGTACAAATTGCCAAAATATCATTTGACCACTGCAGTTGAAAGTAAGAATTGCCAAAATATCATTTGACCTCTGCAGCTGAAAGTACAAATTGCCAAAATATCATTTGACCACTGCAGTTGAAAGTAAGAATTGCCAAAATATCATTTGACCTCTGCAGCTGAAAGTAATAATTGCCAAAATATCATGTGACCACTTCAGTTGAAAGTACAAATTGCCAAAGTATCATTTGACCACTGCAGTTGAAAGTAAGAATTTTGACCACTTCCGTGAAAGTAATAATTGCCAAAATATCATTTGACCACTACAGTTGAAAGTAAGAATCACAGTAGGATATGTATTAAATTTCCAAAAAATGATAAACCTTGTTTTTGGTGGAAGAAGACTTCAAGTCTTCTGAAGGCCTATGGTGCCGACTTTAAAATCATTGAAAAGTTTCATCAAATAATATGAATATAGAGGTGCTCATTTTTACAGTGGGTTGTAATGTTCTTCTAATGAGGGTGACACATCTTTGCATAATTCAAAATTGGAAATTTCAACAAGCATCTAATATTCTTACACAAGAAAATAAACCCTGGTCTGCTAGCTACATGTTCATCTTTTCTACTGATTTAAAACTTAAATCATGCAAACAGACTTAAGAAAAAGGCATGTAAGCTCATCATACAAATATGACACTTTTCAAGACAATCCAGATCGTGCAAAATACTTAGCTAAAATTGTAACCTTTAAAATTGTTGTCGCACACTAAAACCCCATGGGAAATTTCAAAAGTTGGCAGGTATGTAACAAGTCTTACTATTTTTATGCCCCATTTATGGGCATTATGTTTACTGGTCTGTCCGTCTGTCCTGCTTCAGGTTAAAGTTTATGGTCGTGGTAGTTTTAATGAAGTTGAAATCCAATCAATTTGAAACTTAGTACACATGTGTTCCTTAATTATGATATGATCTTTCTAATTTTACTGCCAAATTAAAGATTTTACCTAATTTTCACGGTCCACTGAACATAGAAAATGATTGTATAGATTGGAAATCCATGTACTTATGACACATTCTTGTTTGAAGAAAAAATACATCATAGCGATAATGGAACAAAGCAGGCTGGGTTAGTGGGCTGCTTTTATGGTAATTCAAGTTACCTTTAATTTATTCACCTTCTTCCACCTCAGAGCTATTAGCTCTTTGATTATTTCTAGTCTCTCAATATAATTTTTGTTGTTTTTTATAAAGGTAGATGATTTTTCAAACCTTGTTTTTATTTCTAGTCTCTCAATGTAATTTTGATGTTTTTTATAAAGGTAGATGATTTTTCAAACATTCCTGAAATTGACAATTGAAAAATAATGTGAAATGATTTTTAGATAAAAAGGTTGTACAAATTCTCTGGTATGTTTTATTTTTTATGGGTAGGTAAAGAAGAAGCAAATACTGTATTTGTCTTTATTGTCCTTAGTTCTCCAGAAACTATAATCATTTCTTGTATGTGATGTTGCAATAAATTTCTAAGTATATGTATGACAAATAGATCCAGGATTGTCCTTACCATATACCTGATATACCTGTTAAAAATAGTAGAATGCCTTGGGTAACCTCAACTTTATCATCCACGGAAGTAAAACTGTATATTGATAAAATTCTACATGAACTGACTTAGGTTGAACATAATGACATCATTGTTTATTTAATACTTGTACTATTATATAATATTGATCTAAAGGTAACATGGATGTTGTTAATAAGAGGAAATATTTAATGTTTTTCCTACTACATGTCTTTAATTATCTATTACAATAATATGTCAAATGAATTATACTGCTCATGATGTTGAACAGAGTACATTATGATATAAATATGTTGGCCTTGAAGGACTGAATCGGTTACTTGACATAGTACATTGATTTTCTTTACATACCTCTGAAGGACTGGCTTGGGTACTTGCTATAGTACATTTTCAAATCTCTGACCACTCAGAAGTGAATACTGCCTGTGCATTTTTTTTATGCCTATGGAGGGGGCATTAAGTTTTACCGTCAGTCCATACATCTTGAAATTATTTTCTGTTCTCTAACTTTAGTTTGCCTCGACCAAATGTTATACACAATGCTTAATACCACCAAATACAGATCAAGTTTGAATTTGGGGGGCATCACTTTAATTTTCTTGAGTAGTGTCCCTTTGTAAATGTAAATTTTGCTAAATTAAGCGTTTCCACATTTTAACTTTAGTTTGCCTCAACCAAATGTTATGAAACTTATACGCAATGCTTATTACCACCAAACACAGATCAAGCACTAATTTGGGTGACTTCACTTAAATCGTTCTGGAGTTATGTCCCTTTATAAATGGAAAAAATATTGAATTTGCAGTATATTTACAAGGGGGGCATCTGTGTCCCATGGACATATTCTTTTTTTCACTTAAAGCTTTATAATAAAAGATTTTGAACTTGAAATTTAATTCTTTACTTCATTACTTGGGTAATGATTTACAATGTACCTTCTAAAAGGCTGTTCATTCAAAATTCCTTTCACAATCAAAGGCTGTATGCCAGGGCTAAAAGGAAATATATATTATATTTATTGTAACATATTTGCATAACGGTTTACTGGTCACAGAGTGGGCCTTCCTGGGAAGCAATTTTCACCATTTTAGTTTATTTGTGTATAATTGAATGGACAAGTTACAAGACTTCATTCAATATCCAGAACTTGAGATAGATGTGTCATTTATGGTTTCCATTGCACACATTTCTTGGACAAAAAGGTATAATGGTGAGAATTGATACTTTATGAGAACTACTTTCTGACAGGTATAGCTTATTTCATTTGAATGTTTTCTCCAATATGATAAACAGCTGTATATTATATTTTTTCTCTACAGATTCAACACCAGCAGAAAGAGAAGATTTATTTATTCAGAAAATCAGGCAATGTTGTGTTCTATTTGACTTTGTAATAGACCCTCTTAGTGATTTAAAATGGAAAGAAGTGAAAAGAGCAGCACTGAATGAAATGGTGGAATTTGTATCGCACAATAGAGGTGTCATCACAGAACCTATCTATCCTGAAGCTATACATATGGTAATTTATAAACTTCTGTTAACACTGCTGTCTGCATTTTATCTATTATTGTCTCTTATTATCCCATTCAAGTGTATATAATGTTTTTGACCCATCCATCAGTCATTTCTCTGTTTTTGCCATCCTAGTCAGTGCCTTCATTTTCAGAACCACCGATGAGTTTGATGATAAGAAAAATCTGAAATGGGGGACCATTTTTTTGGAGGGGGGCTTGCAAAAATAACCCATAAAATTTTTTGTCACCATGTTAACACCTTCATTTTTGTCTCGCCTGCAACTTTCGTTGCGGAAAGCGAGACATAGGGATTGCTTTTTTCCGGTTCAACATCAACAATTGTTAAGTTTTCTGCTTAATTAGTTTGATACTACTTGTGATAGATCATTGATATTAAATATAAAGTTGCATTACTATCAGTACATATCAGTTTGATGACTATTTTGAGGCCCTGCCCTCTAGGACATGGTCCAGTGACTTTGAATTAATTAGCAATTTTCAATGTTAAGTTTTCTGCTTAAGTTAGTTTGGTAGGATCTACGTGTGATAGATCAATGATATTTTGTATGAAGTTGCATTACTATCAATTCATATCAGTTTGATGACTATTTCGAGGCCCTGCCCCCTTGGTCATGGTCCAGTGACTTTGAATTAATTAGCAATTTCAATGTTAAGTTTTTCTGCTTAAGTTATATTGCCTTGACTATTTAAAATTACAGAATCATATGAAACTTATATTTGATTTAGTTGTAGGTTTCATATATAATGAGTGAGAAATTGATATTGCTTGATATCAACTTGAGTTACTGTAAATTATTGCATGCATTTATTATTGCGATTTTTGAAGAGTGGACAAAAATGCGAGATTTATTATTGCTATTTTAGGAAAATCTGCATACTGATGTATGTATCAGATATCTGAATGCAAGTTCTAATTATTGCGATACTCATCTAGTCGCATTATTTGCAATAATAAAAACCTTGCAATAACTTCTTAATTTACAGTATTTAATTTCCATACAATAATAAATTAAACCAGCCTTTGGTGAGTTTATTATTACTATTTAAATTAAAAAAAATTAAAAAATAAGCGTTGATATCAAGCGATATCCAATTCTAACAAGTTGTTAAACCTATTTCTCTTATTGTAACATTCTATTAGTGTTGAAAAGAAAAGTCTGTGACTTGTTGATCTAGTCTTTTGCACATACCAGTATGACGTTATACGCCATGTCCTGTACGTTACTATGGAGGAAATGTACATTATTCTGACCTTTGAAAGTCATCAATGACCTAAAGAATAGCCAATGGTATTGTTGCAATATCATTTCATGATGCTGGATAGGCCAATTAAATAAACACATTTTTCATTTCACTTTTTTGCATCCCACTTCATGCAGTTTGATAGAGAAATATCTCTTTCATTAAATTCATGTGAGAAATAGATCACAGTCCACAACCATAAGAGAACTATTAGTTCATATTACCCAAGTAAAAAGTGGAAATGAACTTACAGCAAAGGTGACTGGTCAGTTTTCTTATTTACAATTCTGTACAGTACTAACTATCTCACAGTTTCTCTATTAAATGGCTATCAAAATAGATCCGGTATTGTATTTACATATATTAGGTAATGCAGCCATTTGTTGCGGTTGCTTTTGTCAGTTGGATATGTTTTTACTCAGTTTTACACAATACTTGTGGACGATTTTGAACATTAAGCTAGCAGTTAACAGAAGGAAATTCGCTGTCAAAAATAATTCAGGTTGAAATATTATTTGCCCAATTTTCAGGGTTGGCTCTCAAAAATTAGAGATGGTCAATTCAGGGAACAGTAAACACACATGTTAATTTAAGCCTAATATATATTCTTAAATATTTATATAGAACTCAAAGGAAAATGATGATAGTTGAATGGACTCATCTCTCGAAAGGATTTGTATATGTTAGACATGTTTAGTTCATGCCATAAAATAACTCATTTTATTTTTTTTTACTTTTCAGTTTAGTGTAAATTTATTCAGAACATTACCTCCTTCATCAAATCCCCATGGTGCAGAGTTTGATCCAGAAGAAGATGAACCTGCATTAGAGGCGTCATGGCCACATTTACAGGTAAATAAACAATGATTAATGGCAACATTTACAGGAAATTAAAAGAGTTTTGATGGACACATTTACAGGTAAATAAAAGTAAATTAATTGCCACATTTACGGGTAAATAAAAGGTGATAAATGGCCAAATTTTGTGTAAATAAAAGATGCTAAAAAACCACCTTAATAGGCACTTTTACATAAAGGATGCTTAATGGCCACATCTACAGGCAAATTAGACGCTTAATGGCCACATTTACAATTAGAGAATCTACCTAGCAGCAGGTTCTAGTAAAAAGATGGCAGATTGGAAACAACAGATGACATTAACATTTATCAGCTAAGATTCATTTATTTTTATGGAAAACAGTTTTTGTGGATTGAGGAAAACTTGCATTTTCGTGGATATTTGATTTCGTGGTTTTGCTAAAGTCTGCATACAACCTTATAAAAAAAATTGCAATTCATTGAAGATTTAAGTTCGTGGTTTACCTGTACCCACGAAATCCACGAAAATTGGTAGCCAACGAATAATAATGAATCCACAGTATACAGTTCAGTGTTCTCCCAGAAATTTTGGATAGCATCACATTTGGCGAAAAACTATTTTTTCAATGTCATTTGTCGCGTCGCGCGATGCTCTAATTCCTTCATGTTATATGTTTATATTGTTCAAATCATAACTGAGAATACAATTAAACTTTACCCATGATAACAGTTGTTTCAATTTATGTTTTCTATATCCATTTATAGTTTTTTTCCTCTTGGGCCAAATATAAATAAATGTGTGGTTCCAGTTACCCTACCTACCCAACTAAAGAATGAGTGAATGAATGAATTTTATATAAAAGGGAAGAGAAAGTATCATATAGCAATAGAATTTCAATTTTTCTTTGTCATGTCTATGAAATTCATTGTTTCATGGTACTCAATGAATTAGTCCCAGTTGCTTCTTTATATCAAAATGATATATATTTTTAACAAAAGTTAAGCTACTTTAATCAGTATATTGAAACAATGCATTTTCAAAAGAATACATTTAGTAAGAAGTTCTAACAATTAGTCAGTAAATGCGTTTGAAATGCGTAGTTTTCTTTTGAGATAATTTTTCTGTCAACTGTACCATTTGTGCATCTGTAGTCATTATCGTAAAATGCGGATTTTTATCGTATCTGACCCGGTTCGATCCATAGTTTACACAAATATTTCAATGTCGGCCAAGGAAAATTTACGAAAATAAACAATGTTTGACAAGAGATTGGGAATGCATATGACGCTTTTAATGCATTAAAGGGATGAAACATTAACTTAAGCCAATTATGATCACTTCCTAAATAAGTATCAAACTTATTTAGCCCAAAATCGAAATGTTTTATATACGGTCTTGATTGACAAGTAGTACCGGAAGGAAAGAAAGTAATTTTTGAAAGTAGTAAAACATACGACCAAACCTCTTTTCTAAAGAGATAAATCGTTTGTATCTTTGAATTTTCATTATGCAAACGTAGATTTCAATTGTTTTATGATTTTCTGATTACATTTTCTGCATGTCGAAATTTGCGATTGGACCACGTGGTATAAGTCATGTCACAGTGTCAGCTTGGGGTAGTCGTATCCAAACAGTTATCACCCAAAGGGCAATTAACACCTATTTATTCACTCTAAATTGTCTCTAGTGTCCGACTTGCAGGATTACAATTAAAGGTGATATAATTTTTATGATCACAAGCGGTAATTAGATGAAAGTTCAAAATTTCGGACATGGTTTTACGATAGAGACAAGAAAAATAGCATCATCAAAATAATTATAGCATCGCGGAAAATAATATAGCGTCGCAGCACCGCGACGCTAAAACGGCCTGGGAGAACACTGCAGTTTGCTAATTTAATCACATTATTATGCGTCATCATCTTACAGACATTTTATTTTGAAACTTTGATCACATTTATTTTACCTCATATGACATATAGCAGACATTTTGTTTTGAAACTTAAATCACACTTATTATACCTAATATAAAAAACATCTTATTTTGAAACATTGATCACATTTATAATACCTCATTATTTCCTATAAATATAAGATATTGGGCAAATATCAATGATTCAGCAACCCATCACCACAATTATTCAGATACCTAAAGGTTAGCATATGGTTTTAAAACATAAAAATCAATTTGTTCATGAAGTCTTTTATATTTGACTGCCAAAATAGTGGTAATAAGAGTTTGGATAAATAAAAACATTTTCACAGTTCAAAAGGTAAGGACAGTTTGTTTGATTACTAGTGGTGTAAGGTATTGATAAGTGAAAATTATGAAATGTACAGTAGATTATTTTAATTGTTATTGTGTGTTTTTGATCTACCTGTACAAGTGATTAGTTATCATTAGCTGGATATTCCTCAGGACTAAAACAGTTATCAGGAGGACCCTTTGGATTATAATACAATTATCAGGAGGACCCTTTGGATTATAATACAAAAGGGGTCATGCAATTACATGCAATTAATTATAATTGCTAACAAAAATATCGGTGGCTAGAGAAACATAAAACAAATTTTGACTACAACTTTCAATCATAGCATGGTTATTTAATGGTGGCGGGAGCATTTGACGATGACGAAAGATGATTTATCAATGGTGGTGTGCCTTGATAAAACCGTTCATGGAGATCCCTGGTGTTAGGCAAGAACAGTTCAAACCTATTCTGAACAAAATATTAAAAAAAAATCAAATTCATGTGTATGGTGGCTCAAGTAGGATATACGGTACTGTAGTTCCAGCTTTTGTGAAACACTTCTAAATTGAACAAAAGCATTGTGATGGTACCATATATTTTTGACACAAACAAGAAATAAATTTCAGATACAAAATAAAGTTTCAAAACAAAGCTAATGATCACTTATGCTAATTTAAGGAGAGGCATGTTGTCTAGTGTTTTGTAAATGTTGCATATGATATTTGTATTGCTGTTTATTGTGTATTTGTGTTATTTAGTAGAATCGGATAGTTTGGATTTTATACTTATAAATATCTTCAAGGTTGTTTCAGTGACAGTATCGCCAAAACATGTTTTCATTGTATTTGTTTACGTTTCATTTGTTTATTGTGGAAGACCAGGTGTTGACTTAAAGCAGTTATTTTGAATTTGTAGTTGTATAAGCATTGGCACATCTCATTTCTATAAAGATTATTTGGCCCTGCCCCTCAGACATGGTCTATTGGCTTTAAAACAATTGATTACGTCAGTTTAAGGAGAACCACTAATGATATGATATTTGGTATGCAGTTGTATAAGCATTGGCACACCTTGTTTCCATGGAGATTATTTGTCCCCAATCCCTCAGTCATGGTCTATTGACTTTAAAACTTTTGTATTGTCTACATGTTAAAGTTTGTTTAAGGTCAGTTTAATGGGAACCACTTTTGATAAGTCAATGATATTTAGAATGCAGTTGTATAATCATCGGCATATCTTATATCATAGAAATTATTTGGCTATCTTTCTTCAGTCATGGTTCATTGACTTTGAGTATTTAGTATAATATACATGTTAAAGTATTGCTATTTTGATATCCACATTTGCATTTTACTATCAAAATTATATGCAGGCTAGGCATATCTCTGTGTCAACAGTTTATTGTATTATAAATCCTGATTTTGTTTGAACAAAACCATCTACGGACAGGAAAGCTGAATCAAATAAGTTGATCTTTAACTTTGAATCGGTGATTAATGAGAAATAATTATGTTTATCACAGTCACTGTTAATGTGAGAAATAATTCTGTTGTATATGTATTATTGACAAAAACTTAATAACAGTTTATATTTCTTCCTCTTTTTTGTGTATCAGCAGTGTATACAAACTGTTTAAAGCTGTTTCATGCATAATTTATATTTTTCTTGGCAAACCACTTCATTTTGTTTTTTTTTAATTATTTTTCAGCTTGTGTATGAATTTTTTCTGCGGTTTTTAGAGTCTCCAGACTTCCAGCCAAATACAGGGAAAAAATATATTGATCAAAGATTTGTGTTGCAAGTAAGCATGAAATTTGACCTTTTAAGTGGTTTATGGACATGATAAATGACTTGCTTTTTGCTCTTCAATTTAGTCATCACTTCATAAATTTAACAATAACTTGTGCAGCTGTGAAACAGTCACTAATTTTTCATAGTAAACAGTAAGGCAGATTACCAACAATGATTTATTCATGCTTAGTTTGATAGATCAGTGGTGGTCTTGATTGTAATGAAAAATTTGGTAATTTTTGGAAATTTGATTTTTGTTCTAAAAATGCCCAGAAATGTTTTAGTTTTTGTATTTTTTTATATTAATCTTCTGATGATGATTAAGATAGAAAATTAATTTGTTCATGACACAAAATTGCCACACACATGAAGAACACACAAGCAAAAGAACAGCTGTTCGTCATAATGTTGGCTTCAGCATGCAGAAAAAAACCCACTTCTTGGTTGATTTTACTATAAATTTGATTATACATAGTTGTAAACTTCAATGAGCTTGTCAGTCAGCCATTCCATACTTTTCTGTTACATATGACTCGGCTTCTGAATTGAGGAATGATTTGTTATTTGGTCTGGGACTGTATGATGTAAAGTTGTACCATGTAAGTGATATTCAGATCACCTGGACATTCACTTATGTCAATATCAAAATTGACAAAACGGGAAAAACATGATTGTAAACTCACTCAAAATTGTTTGAATTTCAAACCAGGAAAAATATGGTTGTAAACTCACTCATCATTGCAGAATGATGTTAAAATTGATTGGTTTGATGCTACATAGTAATATAGACTAACAGATAGGTAACAATAGACTAACAGATAGGTAATAACAGATAGATAATTCCAATATAGACTAACAGATAGGTAATAACAGATAGGTAATTCCAATATAGACTAACAGATAGGTAATAACAGATAGATAATTCCAATATAGACTAACAGATAGGTAATAACAGATAGATAATTCCAATATAGACTAACAGATAGGTAATAACAGATAGATAATTCCAATATAGACTAACAGATAGGTAATAACAGATAGATAATTCCAATATAGACTAACAGATAGGTAATAACAGATAGATAATTCCAATATAGACTTACAGATAGGTAATAACAGATAGATAATTCCAATATAGACTAACAGATAGGTAATAACAGATAGATAATTCCAATATAGACTAACAGATAGGTAATAACAGATAGATAATTCCAACATAGACTAACAGATAGGTAATAACAGATAGATAATTCCAATATAGACTTACAGATAGGTAATAACAGATAGATAATTCCAATATAGACTAACAGATAGGTAATAACAGATAGATAATTCCAATATAGACTAACAGATAGGTAATAACAGATAGATAATTCCAATATAGACTAACAGATAGGTAATAACAGATAGATAATTCCAATATAGACTAACAGATAGGTAATAATAGATAGATAATTCCAATATAGACTAACAGATAGGTAATAATAGATAGATAATTCCAATATAGACTAACAGATAGGTAATAACAGATAGATAATTCCAATATAGACTAACAGATAGGTAATAACAGATAGATAATTCCAATATAGACTAACAGATAGGTAATAACAGATAGATTATTCCAATATAGACTAACAGATAGGTAATAACAGATAGATAATTCCAATATAGACTAACAGATAGGTAATAATAGATAGATAATTCCAACATAGACTAACAGATAGGTAATAACAGATAGATAATTCCAACATAGACTAACAGATAGGTAATAACAGATAGATAATTCCAACATAGACTAACAGATAGGTAATAACAGATAGATAATTCCAACATAGACTAACAGATAGGTAATAACAGATAGATAATTCCAACATAGACTAACAGATAGGTAATAACAGATAGATAATTCCAATATAGACTAACAGATAGGTAATAACAGATAGATAATTCCAATATAGACTAACAGATAGGTAATAACAGATAGATAATTCCAACATAGACTAACAGATAGGTAATAACAGATAGATAATTCCAATATAGACTTACAGATAGGTAATAACAGATAGATAATTCCAATATAGACTAACAGATAGGTAATAACAGATAGATAATTCCAATATAGACTAACAGATAGGTAATAACAGATAGATAATTCCAATATAGACTAACAGATAGGTAATAACAGATAGATAATTCCAATATAGACTAACAGATAGGTAATAATAGATAGATAATTCCAATATAGACTAACAGATAGGTAATAATAGATAGATAATTCCAATATAGACTAACAGATAGGTAATAACAGATAGATAATTCCAATATAGACTAACAGATAGGTAATAACAGATAGATAATTCCAATATAGACTAACAGATAGGTAATAACAGATAGATTATTCCAATATAGACTAACAGATAGGTAATAACAGATAGATAATTCCAATATAGACTAACAGATAGGTAATAATAGATAGATAATTCCAACATAGACTAACAGATAGGTAATAACAGATAGATAATTCCAACATAGACTAACAGATAGGTAATAACAGATAGATAATTCCAACATAGACTAACAGATAGGTAATAACAGATAGATAATTCCAACATAGACTAACAGATAGGTAATAACAGATAGATAATTCCAACATAGACTAACAGATAGGTAATAACAGATAGATAATTCCAATATAGACTAACAGATAGGTAATAACAGATAGATAATTCCAACATAGACTAACAGATAGGTAATAACAGATAGATAATTCCAATATAGACTAACAGATAGGTAATAACAGATAGATAATTCCAATATAGACTAACAGATAGGTAATAACAGATAGATAATTCCAATATAGACTAACAGATAGGTAATTCTGAGGTTTACTTACCTGATGGGTAGTTCCAATATAGACTTACAGATAGGTAATTCTGAGGTTTACTTACCTGATGGGTAGTTCCAATATAGACTTACAGATAGGTAATTCTGAGGTTTACTTACCTGATGGGTAGTTCCAATATAGACTTACAGATAGGTAATTCTGAGGTTTACTTACCTGATGGGTAGTTCCAATATAGACTAACAGATAGGTAATTCTGAGGTTTACTTACCTGATGGGTAGTTCCAATATAGACTAACAGATAGGTAATTCTGAGGTTTACTTACCTGATGGGTAGTTCCAATATAGACTTACAGATAGGTAATTCTGAGGTTTACTTACCTGATGGGTAGTTCCAATATAGACTAACAGATAGGTTATTCTGAGGTTTACTTACCTGATGGGTAGTTCAATATAGACTTACAGATAGGTTATTCTGAGGTTTACTTACCTGATGGGTAGTTCCAATATAGACTTACAGATAGGTAATTCTGAGGTTTACTTACCTGATAGGTAGTTCCAATATAGACTTACAGATAGGTAATTCTGAGGTTTACTTACCTGATGGGTAGTTCCAATATAGACTTACAGATAGGTAATTCTGAGGTTTACTTACCTGATAGGTAGTTCCAATATAGACTAACAGATAGGTAATTCTGAGGTTTACTTACCTGATAGATAATTCCATTATAGACTAACAGATAGGTAATTCTGAGATTTACTTTCCTGATAGGTAGTTCCAATATAGACTAACAGATAGGTAATTCTGAGGTTTACTTACTTGATGGGTAGTTCCAATATAGACTTACAGATAGGTAATTCTGAGGTTTACTTACCTGATAGGTAGTTCCAATATAGACTTACAGATAGGTAATTCTGAGGTTTACTTACCTGATAGGTAGTTCCAATATAGACTTACAGATAGGTAATTCTGAGGTTTACTTACCTGATTTGTAATAACTGACATACAAACATACCAGAATTTGACAGTTGATTCTTTGTTAACTAAAAGAGCTTATTATGTAAATTAATATAAAATCAAATTGTGTATCACATTTCTAGGAAGCTCAGATTGAGACGAAATTAATTTGTAATGACATTTAGGACATTTTTTTGATGTACATGTACATCACAGTATGCCATCTTCTGCATTGAACATCTATCAGAGGAAAGAATGCTTTTCTCATATTTTTCATGAAAAATACCAGTAAAAGATGTTTTAAAAACCAACTATTTCTGAGAGCTATATTCATCACCATATTTTATTTTTGTTTCAGCTTTTAGAATTATTTGACTTTGAAGATCCACGAGAAAGAGATTTTTTAAAGACACTTTTACATAGGATATATGGAAAATTTTTAGGTTTAAGAGCATATATACGAAAACAAATCAACAATATATTTTACAGGTAAGTTTTAACCCTTCCATTGTTGCAGGTTTGCTCTTAGTTTCTGTCTTAGGAATCTAATTGCGTTCCTTCCTACAAAGCTACAGTAATTGTGATAATTATGTTTTTATGTCAAGGTATTTACCTTCAATTTAAAAGTTTATAATTTTAGCCTTTGAAATTGGTAGAAGTTAAAACAAAATTTGAGGGCTAGGCTGTTGTTTTTCATTGGCACCCACAAAAGGAAATCCTTATCTGAAAATGTCTAGTGCGTATGTTAATCTAGCATAATATTCCATTTGGGGCCTCTAAATGGAAACTGATAGTCTTTTTGTCTCGCCTTGACGGAGTCAAAAAGCATGTTTCCGGCATCGGCATCAACAATGTATTAGTTTGTGATTAGGTCTAGTTCATGGTGAACCACTAGTGGTAGGTCAATGATATTTGGTATGCAGTTGTATTAGCATTGGCACATCTCATTACCATGGAGATTATTTGGCCCTGCCCCTCAGTCATGGTCTATTGACTTTGAAAGTTTTGCTTAGTTTACATGTATTAGTTTGTGATTAGGTAAGTTTAAGATGAACCCCTTATGTTAAGTCAATGATATTCGGTATGCAAATGTATTGGCATTTGCAAGTTTCATTTCCATGGAGATCATATAACCCCACCCCCTAATTATGGTTCATTGACTTTGAAACTTTTACATAGTTTACAAGTTAATGTTTGTGTTTAGGTTTGTTTAAAGGGAACAACTTATGAAAAGTCGATGGTATTTGGTTTGCAGTTGTATTAGCATTGGCACGTCTCATTTCCACGGAGATTGTTTAGCCCTGTACCTTCAGTCATGGTTCATTGACTTTGAATATTTGCATAACTTCCATGTTAAAGTTGTTCTATTTTAATTTCAACATTTGCATTATCAAAATAACAAATAGGCGAGATATATCACTGTGTTAACAGTTTATTTCCTGGTTCTATAGACCTAGTATATTCAACTTAAAACCTATTACTTATTGTAATTGAGATTTTATAACAAACTTGAAGTTGGTTAATTTTCCCATGAAAATAAAGTCAAATTTAGATCACTTCAGTCACCCTTGAATGATTCTGTAAACCTTATATTGTTGACCTATTTCTAAACTGAGAGACAGACTGAAACATACAAACTTGATGTTGATCATTGAACCACTGTAGACACTTTCACTTGTTAGTTTTTTTATAGACCAAATACAATTGACCTATTACGCTCTCAAGTGTACAATTCTTGCCAGATTTTTATGAAACTTATATTATAGGTTTATATCAGCAATGTCTTTGACGAGTTTGAAAATCAGTGCCGATCAAAAATTTTTAAATGAGTTATGCCCCATGGAAATATTAATTATATGGAAAATTGCCTTATGAGCACTCTAATAAATATATGTACAATTCTTGCCAGATTTTTCTGAAATTTATATTATAGGTTTATATTATCAATGTCCTTGACGAGTTCGAAAATCAGTGCCGATCAATTATTTTTATTCCCCTACCGATGAAGTCGAGGGGACTTTAGGGTTTGCACTCCGTCTGTGTGTCTGTCCGTCTGTCAATCCGTCAGTCCGACAAATCAGTTTTCCACACTTTTTTTCTTCGTTCTTGTAGATATTGATTTAATATTTGGTATATAGTTTTATCATGACAAGTTATAGATCAAGTTCGAATTTGGTTGCGGTCTGATGATTTAGTCCAGAGTTATCATGGTCCATATCTAATGTTAGAATACTACATTTTGTATGTTAAACCATATTTCTGTACAAAGGGAGATAACTCAGTTTTAAAAGACATTCTTTGGTAAATTGTTTGTTTGATATTTTGTATAAACTAATTTTCTGAATGCTATATATGTAAAATTTGTTTATAAAGTGAAATTATTTAATAAGATAATAATCTATTTTTATTAAGGTATAAATTTCATTACATTACATTGTGTATAGATAAAAGTTGTTGACATTTTATAGATAAGTTACAAATCTATATTAGTTTGTGACAAATGAAAGAAAAAATATTTGGAACTAATAATTATATTTGATTATAATTTGAAAATAGATATACCTTGTATTACATTATATCTAATTTTAGAGAACTATTAATCATATCTAATGTTAGAGTGTTTTCCACACTTTTTTTCATCATGCTTGAAGATATTGATTGATAATTGGTATATAGTTTTATCACGACAGGTTACAGATGAAGTTTAAATTTTTGTTTTTGGTCTGATAATTTTGTGCAAAGTTTTGGTACTTGGGCTTGAAAGATTCACTCATATAATCGGTTTTCCACACTGTTTTTAGTCATTCTTGAAAATATTGACTTGATATTTTCTTTTTGTTTACACCATGACAAGTTATAGAACAAGTTAGCATTTTGTTCCAGTATAATGAATTTTTAGCCGGTAGGGGAAAATGTATTGCCGTGCAATACTCTCAGAAGGCTTGTTCAAAGAGTTATGCCCCTTGGAAATATTGATTATACGGAAAATTGCATTGTTAGCGCTCGCATAAGTTCAATTCTTGCCAGAATTTTATGTAACTTATATCATAGGTTTAAATCAGCAATGTCTTTGACACTTTCTAAAATAAGTTCTGATCAAATATTTTTAAGGAGTCATGCCCTATTTCTCTATATTAATAAAAAGTCGTCGTCGTCGTCAGCGTCGTCCGAAGACAGATGGTTTCCGGATAATAACTTTAGTATAAGTAAATATAAATCAATAAAATTTTAACACAAGGTTTTTAACCACTAAAGGAAGGTTGGGATTGATTTTGGGGGTTATGGTCCCAACTGTTTAGGGGCCAAAAAAAGGGGCCCAAATAAGCATTTTGTAGTTTCCAGACAATGACTTGTGTTAAAGTGTATGAATCTCTCTGAAATTATACCACAAGTTTCCATACTACAAAGGGATGGTTAGGATTGACTCTGGGGGTTATGGCTCAAACCATTTAGGAATTAGGGGCAAAAGGGGAAAAACAAGGGTTTTCCCCTTAAAGGACAATTGAGACAATTTAAAAGCAGTGTAAGGAGGTAATCCAAATCAAAATCCAAATCAATTTAAATAACAATGTTTGATTACCTCCCATACACTGCTTGTAAATTATGTATAAGAAATGATGATTGTCTGAGATACTGACCATAACTTGAGGGAAAGAATTATTTTTTGGAATAAGGAAAAAGGGGGAGGTGGAAAAAATTGGAGGGGCAATTTTTCTCATTTCAGATTTTAGAAATCAAAAGAAAATAGTGTATTGCACAAAAGCAAAAAAATTGAATATAAATTCAAATCATATAACCAATTTGAAGTTCTTTGACGTATCAGAAACCTATTATGTGTAAAAAATTTAATTACAATCCAAATTCAGACCTGTATCAAGCATGAATATTGTGTCCATTTTGGCCCCAACTTTTTGCCCTTGTACCTTGGATAGATAAAATATGTGCAACGCGAGGGACATTGGAACTCTGTTCTTTTATTATATTTTATGGAATGTATATGAACAATGAAAATATGTTCAATTTCAGATGGACTGTGATTGACAGCCATATATGTAATAGTTCTTTAAACCAAGCCATAAATTTTCTCCTTGACAACATTTATGTACGTTTAGGCAATAAAGTTTATCAACAGATTGTAGGTATTCCTATGGGCACCAATTGTGCCCCTTTAATAGCAGACTTGTTCCTATACTGTTATGAATCACAGTTTATGGCCAAACTCAGTTAAGACCCATCTAAATTCCATTTAATTGATAAATTCAACAACACCGTTATCTTGATGATATTTTTTTCGTTAAATAATCAAGAATTCTCTAAATATACTGCAGAAATTTACCCACAGGAACTTACCTTAAATAAATCAAATATTAACAGCAATAAGTGTCTTTTCCTAGATTTAGACATTTCAGTTTTACACCAGAAACTCTACACAAAAATTTACGATAAAAGGGATGATTTTTCTTTTTTTGGACGGTGATGTTCCTCTGGCAGCATCTTACGGTGTTTATATGTCCCAACTCGTTCGTCAGCCCGTGTCTATAGTGATGTTTTGGATTTCAATGAGCGTAATCTATGTATTACTGTAAATTATTAAGTCGGGGATTTCGTTACCACAAATTACTTAAAACCTTTACTAAATTCTTCCATAGATACAAAGATTTGGTTTGCAAGTTTGGCAGTTCCTGTAAAAAAACTTATTTCAGACAGAATAGCACATCCTAAATTTTAGGATGATGTTGTTAACCGAGCCTGGAAATTTATATACGGTCCGGGTAAACTTATCAATCCTTTAAATAAACTTATTGTAAAAGGTTACCAATTCAACACTGTAATTAGATCTTTGAATATTGTTTTTATTGGTATATTATTGATTTAGTTATCAGTACATTAAAATCATACTAAATAGTTTTGTTATACACATATTCGCTTTAACGGTACTACAATCTGTCAATACCTTTATTTTGGCATTGCACAAGGTCATGTTTTTCTCTGACTGTTAATGATGTCTTTAAACTAAATCCATTGGATGTTGGATGTGTACTGATTGATATTTTAGTCTTAGATACATAATTTTTTTATTAGTTGTTATTGGCTTTGAACTAGCTGTTAGTAAATGCGAGTACTCTCAGATCTGTACTTAGTGTCCTTTTTGTTGTTATGGATTAGGGATGGATAAATACCCTGCCACGTCTACTTAGTGTCCTTTTTGTTGTTAGGGATTAGGGATGGATAAATACCCTGCCACGTCCGGTCTGTGTTTTGTTTGATTAAATTGTTTTGTTATAAATTTAGCCGTTAGTTTTCTCAATTGAACTGTTTCATTTTTTTTTATGTCGGGGCCTTTTATAGCCGACTATACGGTATAGGTTTTTCTCATTGTTGAAGGCCTTACGGTTGCCTATAATTGCTTACATATTCTTCATTTGAACTTTGGTGGATAGTTGTCTCATTGACAATCATACCTCATCTCCTTATTTTTATATATTTGACATTTTGTTGCAGTATTTGAGATTGGTTTTTATGTAATTAATTTTGTCAATGAACCATAAAATATGAGAAGGTTAGATGAGCCTTGACAGATGTCATTGCTGATCCACATTGTCTTGGCATTACCAAATAATCGAACATTAGACCCAGGAATCTATAGACAAAATTTTAAATGTCTGAAATATAAAACTTGAATAAAAGAGTTAGTGATAATACTGCTTCATAGTGCTGTTACTGCTGCTGTATTATGCTGATACATGTAAATCAAAGCAAGCCTAAATGACCCACTTAAATAATTGGTCAAAATCACTCTTAATCTAAAGATACAGTTGACACTTTCAATACAAAGTATATATTTTCCTGTAATCATTTACTTCCTGATTCGATCTTTGTATTATCATATGTAGGAAGTATTTTGCATATTTTCAATAAAATTTAATCTAAACCAGGAAATCATTTCTTGTTTTGAATTGAAGTAAAGTAAATTTAATATTTTGTATACCACAGGGGCTAATTATTTCAGATAGTCATAAAATTTCAACGTTTTTTTTTGTTTGTTTTCCTTCAAACTTTGATTTGCCCTGTTTGCTATATTGCTCAGGATACTCCTTCACAGCAATTAGGGGGAACTACATAAGCAGTCTTTGTAGTACATATTCTTGTTACAAAAATCTTAAGGAGCAAAAGCGTCTCTGAACTGGAAAGAGAAATTCATAAGAACAATAATATATTTTAACCAACCCCCTTATAACACTAATATTTGCATTTAATTTCTCTTACAAAATACTGTTTGAATATCAATGAAACTTATCTAGAGTTGTATAAAGATGAGAGTATAATTTGTATTTTCTTGAACACTTAAAATCTTTATTGTATCTACTGAAGAATTCCACAAGAATTTGTATTGATTCTTGAATGAATGATAATAAAGAATCCATAGTTATTAATGTTTATAGCTATTTTACGGAATTTTCCTTTGATCTTGCTAACTGATAATTTCCTTTCTCAGCGGAGTCGAGTGATATGAAAATTATTGCTAGAGACTAAGGGGGCACGTGGCGTTGTCATTGAAATTGACAACGTCATCATAGGTAAAATAGCGATAAACAGATTATCATTGGTCATATCAACTCGATTGCTTTTCTCACTTTCGCTGTACCTGCTCAAGCAAGAAAATCAATCTCGTTGAGATGATCAGTGATAATCTATAAGTATCACACCTATGTCATGTATGTATAATTATCCATATTTGTATTTCAGCTTTATATATGAAACGGAACACCATAATGGTATAGCAGAATTGTTAGAAATCTTAGGAAGGTAATTATGTCTTATGATGGAACATTAGTTTACTTTACAATGATATGCTAACCTTGAATAGCCAGGGTCATTAAGATACTGGCTTTTTCCAAAATGGTTCAAAATACTTGGAATTCCAGGAAATCCTGGCTAAAAAGTGTATTATCACCAATTAAAGGGATAATTGGCATTAAATGGATACAGTATACAAAATTTCTATCTGCCAAGGGTACAACCCATGATTATTTCTATGTTACTTTTTTCCAAAGTAAGGTGTTCACTTTACCAAATTATGTAATCTGATGTAAACACATCAGCATTGTTTTGATACTCCACATGCTGATTTAAGAATTGACATGATATTTTTGCTTCTTATATTTCAGTATTATTAATGGTTTTGCCCTACCATTAAAAGAAGAGCACAAAGTATTTTTGTTAAAAGTTCTATTGCCTTTACATAAAGTGAAGTCTTTAAGTGTGTACCATCCACAACTGGCGTACTGTGTTGTTCAGTTTCTGGAGAAAGACCCAAGTTTAACAGAACCTGTAAGTATGCAGCTTGGTGAAGACTTGAGGGTATTCCATTAAAATGTGTAGGGGTGGGAAAGCACTTTTGTTAAAAATGTGCAGGGGTCTGAAAGTACTTATATTTTTCAAGGTCACTAAAACATAACCATGACCACCACAACATAAATACATGTTTCATAAACATATACCATGTTAAAACATTAAAAATTCGCTGATACTAAATAGTAGTGCACTAACATTTATACAATGATTTTGTGTTTTACTATGCAAAAACAAAGTATCCAAGGTTGAGGATGTAATGCACGACCAGATGTTCTTTCCATTCCATTATGATTTTAAGCGTGGTCATTATAAAATAAGATGTTGTTGTATGATTGCCAATGAGACAACTATCCGTCAGAAACCAAAGGTTTGTTGGTAAATTTAGAATACAGGCAAAATTAATTTGGACAATTGAATGGCTTCCCCTGACAGCTTGGGTGTCAAACATACTGTTATTTAACATCCGTTACAAAAGCAGCAGTCCTTTTGTGCCAATTGTTATTTTTCAAACGTATTAACTGCATGCATATACAGAATTTATTTGCGCTTATTTACTTGTACACATACTTATCATACATAATAATCATTTGTTTGACTGTAAATAGGTTTTGTATACTTTATTTTTGGCACAAATAAAAGGTATTGTGAAAACTAGTGGTGCAAACCGATTTCTCCCATTACAAATGTACATCAGCCTTAATATAACTTAAAGTATGTACATGCTTTGAACTGTTTGTAGAGTTACTTCCCTTATCTTGCACTGATTTCAAAAATATATCCCTTAAAATTATGTTTAGTTTTAAAATATAAATACTTGTTTAGAAATTGCAATAGGAAACACATTTTATATTATTGTAGTAATTAAACCATATTTTAAGACGTTTTGGCCGCAGGTAATGTTGGAAATGAAAAAGGCCAGAGATCTAAAAATTTTTAAAAATGGTTTAATAACTACTATAAAATGTAAATGAATATAAAACTATAGATGCAATGACATTAAATAATGTTCTTTTCATCATGTTCATGATTTCAATTTTTTTAGGACATATGAAAAATAATGTATTGAAAATTATTTCTGATATCTTTACTTCTTTAAATGCTTTTAAACTAATGTTATACTATTCAAACAAACATTGAAAAAGGTGTCTTAAATCATTGTTTCATTTTCTCATTGCCAAATGTGAAAATAAAGTAATTAAGAAAAAGGGGGGTGAGACAAGAATGAAAAGCTAGAAGTGAAAAAGAAGTCTTCATCTCCATGTTCTACTGTATAATGTGTATAAACTTAATTTCATTTCTCAATTTAAAGCAACAAACAAACAACTAAAATTTTAAATCAATTTTATTCACAAAAGCATACACAGTTCAAGTATAGATATTAATGCAGTAATGTATGGGTTAAACACGCTTGAGACAATATCCCATTGACATGATGTCAATGGAAACCATCTAAATGATGCCTCCCAGGAGAAGCCACCTTTCTATTGCAGCAATGGTGGCCTTATAATGTTGGGCTGCTGTATATTATAAAAATTTGGTATTCATGTATATGTTGGAAATAGACAAACAGTTCACAGTAAATGTTCAAACAATCTGAATTTTCCAGGATACTGTAATTGATTTGTCACAATATTTATGAAAGTATATTTTCTTTTATTTGTAGGTAATAATGGGACTGCTTAAATTTTGGCCAAAAGTACATAGTCCAAAAGAAGTAAGTTGTTGTCAATATTTATTTACAATTTAAGTAAAGGTTAGTCATTTGAAATGCATTTACTATGAAATTAATTGTAAAGGGATTTTTATGAATGAATGAAATTTTGAACAGATATATCATGTTATGGAGGGGTATTTGCGAAAAATACCAGTCAAGGGACTGTAAAATTCGGTCCCAAGACTGGTATTTTTCGCAAATACCCCTCCATAACATGATATATCTGTTAAATTACACCGAATAGATTTGGATTGAAACTAATTCATTAACATATTTATGAATAATTTTGGGGATAAGAGGATATTATCATAGAACTGCGGGAATTATGCATGTACTAGTACGCGTTAGCTCGCTTTTTTATTTAACGTCATATCGGAAAAATTTTGGCGGGAAAATGCTCGAGAGGGTAAAAAAAGGAATATCCAAAATGGCAAATACCATGGTATTTGAGGCAAATTCACCGGCAGTGGTGAAAAACAGGCAAATTTGTTTGAAATGAGGAAAAAAATATTAGAATATGCGAAAAATACACTGGCTATCAACCAATCAAAATCTGGCTTTCTTATATAAGGTGTAATTATGCATAAAATGATAGTTAAATAGTTTTATGCTTTTATGCCCCCGCCGTAGCAGAGGGAGCATTAAGTTTTACCCTTGTCCGTCTGTACGTACGTAGTCCCAAAATTGGTTTCCGTTCTCTAACTTAAGTTTGCCTCAACCAAATGTTATGAAACTTGCACACAATGCTTATTACCACAAAACTCAGATCAAGTTTGAATTTTGGTGGTGTCACTCTAACCATTCTAGAGTTCTGCCCCTTTATAAATGGAAAAATTGCAAAATTTTTAGTTTCCGTTCTCTAATTTAAGTTTGCCTCAACCAAATGTTATGAAACTTATACACAATGCTTATTACAGTGAAACTTCTCTAAACCTGTCCCTCTGAATACCGGTTCTCCCCTCATACTGGCCAGATCAAGAAGTCCTGGCTGATTTGTATTCAATTAAATGGTCATGTAACCTTATAAAACTGATACCTTTAAACCAGATACCGGCTGGATTTTTGTATTTGGTTAATCAAAATCAATAAAATTTAACCTCATAAAACCAGCCTTGTCATCTGAAATCACTGATCCGTACATATAATTATCCAAACAAAGAAGATAATCCGGTCAATCAGGTCACCTGCATATGCCAACTGACTACTGTTCACCTGTCAAATTTATCTATTTACCCAAGCTAAGTACGTTATGACAAGTAAAGATAATTACAATTGCTTTTGCAAAGCTACAATTTTTTTTTTTTATAATTCAATCATAAATCCCATTACACAATTTTAACTATTATTTTCTAAAACCTTTTGATAAATTATTAAAGAAATACCATTAATGTATGGTATATTTTATTTATTATTCCTGCAAAATAAAAAAATAAAAAAAAGATAAAATAGAAGTTGTAGATGTATTTTTTTGCTACATATAATATACAAAACTGAAATTCAGAGAGGAAAACATATTTTTGGATTAAAGTAAAAAACATTTTCAAATATACTAAAACGCACATAATGAAGGGAAGTAACACTTGATGATTTCAATTTTCAATAAACCAGCCACCCCCGCAAACCGGCCGGTTTCTGTGGTCCGACGGGCGACCAGTTTTCGAGAAGTTTCACTGTACCACAAAACACAGATCAAGTTTGAATTTTGGTGGGGTCACTCAAACCGTTCTAGAGTAATGCCCCTTTATAAATGGAAAAATTGCAAAATTTTTAGTTTCCGTTCTCTAACTTAAGTTTGCCTAACTAAATGTTATGAGACTAACACACAATGCTTATTACCACAAAACTCAGATCAAGTTCAAATTTGGGTAGCGTCACTTTTACTGTTCTTCAGTTATGTCCCTTTATAACTATATGATATGTAAGCGGGGGCATCATCTGTGTCTACATGTGGACACAATCCACATTTATTAGTCCCCTACCGACGAAGTCGAAGGGGACTTAAGGTTTGCACTCCGTCCGTCTGTCTGTCTGTCCTTCTGTCAGTCCGGCAAATCAGTTTTCCACACTTTTTATGCCCCATTTATGGGCATTATGTTTTCTGGTCTGTGCGTTTGTCCGTCCGTTTGTTCGTTCGTTCGTCTGTTCATCCGTCCGTCCGTTCGTCCCGCTTCAGGTCAAAGTCCAATCAACTTGAAACTTCGAATACATGTTCCCTATGAAATGATCTTTCTAATTTTAATGCCAAATTAGAGATTTTCCCCCATTTTCATGGTCCACTGAACATAGAAAATGATAGTGCGGATGGGGCATCTGTGTACTGGGGACACATTCTTGTTTTCTTCATGCTTGAAGATATTTATTTGATATTTGGTATATTGTTTTATCATGACAAGTTACAGATCAAGTTCAAATTTTGTTCCGGTCTGATAATTTTGTGCAGAGTTATGGTCCTTGGACTTAAAAAAATTCACTCAAATAATCAGTTTTCGGCACTTTTTTCGTCATGCTTGAAGATATTGATTTGATAATTGGTTTATAGTTTTATCATGACAAGTTACAGATCAAGTTCGAATTTTGTTTCGATTTGATGATTTTTTGCAGAGTTAGGTCCTTGGACCTAGAATATTCACTTAAATTATCAGATTTCTGCACTTTTTTCGTCATGCTTGAAGATATTGACTTGATATTTGTTATATAGTTTACACCATGGCAAGTTATAGATCAAGTTTGCATTTTGTTCCAGTACAATTAATTTTTAACCGGTAGGGGACTATGTATTGCCATGCAATACTCTCAGAATGCTTGTTTAAATGATTTTTTTTTTAGGTTATGTATTTGAATGAATTGGAAGAAATTTTGGATGTGATAGAACCTGCAGAGTTTACTAAAGTAATGGTGCCACTGTTCAAACAGCTTGCCAAATGTGTTTCTAGTCCACATTTTCAGGTAATGTTGAAGCACTGTTTGATGGTGCATATGATTTCTAATAATCATCCAATTGGATGGTAATGTTTTCTGCATTCCCTATTGAAGACAGATTTCATTTGGTTAAGACAACCAATTATACCTAATTGGAACATTTTTTTAGCTCTAAAGACCAAATGACCTGAAAGTACACTTCAACATGATAATTAGATTTAAATTACTGTGTACAGCACATAACTGTCCACAGTCGCTTTTAAAATATATATCCTACCAATAGTCCAGTGTCAGTGTAGTGGTCATACCATGCTGTACTTTGGAATGATTAAGTAACACTACAGACTGCTGTATATATCAACACTACAGCTAATTGTAAATAGAAATCAACAAAATATTATTAAATCCTTGTTGTTTGGTCTTGGATGGATAGTTCATACCATATCCCTTATTTTGTATGGAAAGATTCTTACATGCTGTCATTCAGAATATCTAGAGTATCTGTCACTAAATAAAGAAATTGTATCTTTTCCCAGTGAGTAAAGTTTGGGTCAGTGACTCTTAAACAAAAATCATATCATCTGGTATCAGGTTAAAGTTTTGGTTTAAAGTAGGTTAATGTTTGGTTTAAGGTAGTTTACAATAAAGTTGTGCATTTGTTTGTCAGTCTGTGTTCATCTGTCCCATATCAGGTTTTTGGTTAAGGTTGTTTACATGGGAGCTTGCTGTCTTATTTTGATATTCTGATATCAGATATTTTCAATATATATGAATGTCCTTTTAGGTTTTCCTGTATGGGTCACACCTATTTTTCTGGAGTTTTCCATCCAGTCCAGTGTTTCTATCGACTGTTTACAGGTTGCTGAGAAAGCATTATATAATTGGAATAATGAATACATCCTCAGTTTGATAGCAGATAATGTAAACATCATTCTCCCTATGATGTTCCCATCTTTATATAGCACAAAACAACACTGGAACAAGTAAGATGAAGAATGCAATCTCCTCAAACAAAATGCATAATCATTTTCACTTATTTTGTTTAATGAATACATGCATTAAGATTCAGTCTAAACATGACCCCCATTGCACCTCATTCTTCAGTATTTTAAACTTATTTGATTGGTTTAGTTCTAATTCAGTAGTATCATTGGAATTTTATCATAAAAGAATAAATAACTGATTATAACTAAAAAGCAGTGAAAACAAATTTGAACTTATTTCATTTTACTGAACAATGACATGCATTGAATTCAGTACATTACATTTTTACAGATGAATAATGCCTTTCATCCAGACTGCTCTTATATTTTCTTGCTAAAAGTAGAAAATATTTGACTGCTTAAGGTAGAAAATTCACATTGCTAAATATTGTTATTTTGTCACCAGTGAGTTTAGTTAGACAAGGACAATATCAGTAAAGCTGCCAAGATTAAAATATGATCTTGTGACATAAATCATGACATTGATTTTTCATTGGCAAATCTAGATTAGTATCATTTAGATAAGAGAGAGGGAAGTGAAAGGAGGTAGGGGGCAGGGTTCAGCTTTAATTGACAATGTTTGTTTATCTAAATATAAAATCTGTCTTTTTGCATTTATGAAAACAGATTCTTCTACCATATTTGTCCACTTTTTATATCGGATTGTTTGTTAGTTCTAGATATGCCATAATTATTTGCCAAGCTTGACTTAAGTTATATACATATATACTTATAAAATACTTTTGCTGTGTTATCTTGTTGGAGAAAATGTTTGAAAAATGAGTGATTAGAAGCAACAACAAATAAAGCAAAAGTATATTAGAATTTTAGAGAATATCTTGCCACGGAGATATATAAGTATTGTGAAATTTCTTACTGAAAGGAATATAAAATTTTAAGAATTTAGTCATTTCTTTAGAACAATTTGAAAGATTTATGTAGACTTACAAGTTATTTTCTGCTATATGAAATTTGAAGAAATTTCACAATACTTTAAGATTGTGATTTTTGTGTGTATATTATGTATTAATTGCTGGCTGTTTGAGCTTATTGTTTTTAATGGTAGGTGGCAGAAAGAGCACTATACTTCTGGAATAATGAGTACATCTTGAGTTTGATCAGTGATAATGCCTCAACTATACTACCAGTTGTGTTCCCAGCTTTGTACAAGAGCAAGGAACATTGGAATAAGTAAGATAATCTTAAATCACAATATCTTAACTTGTGGTTAGTAGTTCTAATCTAATCTAGTGTGTGCAGAGAGAGATCTTAGGTCAATATAATTGTGATCTTATAATACCATCAGTAAGATTTATGATTTGTATGAATTCATTTTCTACAAACTTTAAAAATACTTGATGAAGAATCATTTTATCAGTTTATTACAAGGTTAAACCACCATTTGAAAACAAGATTTGTATGATGCAGACAGAAAAAAAAGAAAAAATTTAAGTTGTTATTTAAAAAGATAGTTTTACAATTTTGATAAATGAAGATTTTTCATTAAAAATATCCAAATCAATAAGTTATTGCCACATTAGCTTTGTTCATTGCATGTCTTGCATGTTTGTTGTGAAGGCTGCATCATCTCAAGTTCAGTACTTTGCAAACCAAATCCACCAATTAATGTTTTTCAACAAATTTATGCAGTTTGATTAGACAAAATCTGTTTTTAAACGTTTAATAGTTAACAGAAAAAATATATTAGTAAACTGACTTTTGCTTAGAAGAAAGCTGTAAGCAGCAAACTGACTAAATCAAGGAAGCCAAACAGACTGAATGAGATAGATATAAACTTGAAAACTTTTTCTATGTAACACATTACAATATGTTAAAATAGCTTGTCAATCCACCAATTAATGTTTTCAACAAATTTATGCAGTTTGATTAGACGAAATCTGTTTTAAACGTTTAATAGTTAACAGAAAAAATATATTAGTAAACTGACTTTTGCTTAGAAGAAAGCTGTAAGTAAGCAGCAAACTGACTAAATCAAGGAAGCCAAACAGACTGAATGAGATAGATATAAACTTGAAAACTTTTTCTATGTAACACATTACAATATGTTAAAATAGCTTGTCAATCCACCAATTAATGTTTTTCAACAAATTTATGCAGTTTGATTAGACGAAATCTGTTTTAAACGTTTAATAGTTAACAGAAAAAATATATTAGTAAACTGACTTTTGCTTAGAAGAAAGCTGTAAGTAAGCAGCAAACTGACTAAATCAAGGAAGCCAAACAGACTGAATGAGATAGATATAAACTTGAAAACTTTTTTCTATGTAACACAATACAATATGTTAAAATAGCTTGTCAACCCATTGAAGAAGTGCCTGTTATAAAAGAAATATTACTTGTTTAAGATAAAAGACAACATTTTAATTGTCAACCCATTGAGGAAGTGCCTGTTATAAAAGAAATATTACTTGTTTAAGATAAAAGACAACATTTTAATTGTCAACCCATTGAGGAAGTGCCTGTTATAAAAGAAATATTACTTGTTTAAGATAAAAGACAACACAATACAATATGTTAAAATAGCTTGTCAACCCATTGAAGAAGTGCCTGTTATAAAAGAAATATTACTTGTTTAAGATAAAAGACAACACATTACAGTATGTTAAAATAGCTTGTCAACCCATTGAGGAAGTGCCTGTTATAAAAGAAATATTACTTGTTGAGATAAAAGACAACACATTACAGTATGTTAAAATAGCTTGTCAACCCATTGAGGAAGTGCCTGTTATAAAAGAAATATTACTTGTTGAGATAAAAGACAACCCATTGAGGAAGTGCCTGTTATAAAAGAAATATTACTTGTTGAGATAAAAGACAACCCATTGAGGAAGTGCCTGTTATAAAAGAAATATTACTTGTTTAAGATAAAAGACAACCCATTGAGGAAGTGCCTGTTATAAAAGAAATATTACTTGTTTAAGATAAAAGACAACATTTTAATTGTCAATCCATTGAAGAAGTGCCTGTTATAAAAGAAATATTACTTGTTTAAGATAAAAGACAACATTTTAATTGTCAATCCATTGAAGAAGTGCCTGTTATAAAAGAAATATTACTTGTTTAAGATAAAAGACAACCCATTGAAGAAGTGCCTGTTATAAAAGAAATATTACTTGTTTAAGATAAAAGACAACCCATTGAAGAAGTGCCTGTTATAAAAGAAATATTACTTGTTTAAGATAAAAGACAACATTTTAATTGTCAATCCATTGAAGAAGTGCCTGTTATAAAAGAAATATTACTTGTTTAAGATAAAAGACAACATTTTAATTGTCAATCCATTGAAGAAGTGCCTGTTATAAAAGAAATATTACTTGTCAATCCATTGAAGAAGTGCCTGTTATAAAAGAAATATTAATTGTCAATCCATTGAAGAAGTGCCTGTTATAAAAGAAATATTACTTGTTTAAGATAAAAGACGAGGAAGTGCCTGTTATAAAAGAAATATTACTTGTTTAAGATAAAAGACGAGGAAGTGCCTGTTATAAAAGAAATATTACTTGTTTAAGATAAAAGACAACATTTTAATTGTCAATCCATTGAAGAAGTGCCTGTTATAAAAGAAATATTACTTGTTTAAGATAAAAGACAACCCATTGAAGAAGTGCCTGTTATAAAAGAAATATTACTTGTTTAAGATAAAAGACAACCCATTGAAGAAGTGCCTGTTATAAAAGAAATATTACTTGTTTAAGATAAAAGACAACCCATTGAAGAAGTGCCTGTTATAAAAGAAATATTACTTGTTTAAGATAAAAGACAACCCATTGAAGAAGTGCCTGTTATAAAAGAAATATTACTTGTTTAAGATAAAAGACAACCCATTGAAGAAGTGCCTGTTATAAAAGAAATATTACTTGTTGAGATAAAAGACAACCCATTGAAGAAGTGCCTGTTATAAAAGAAATATTACTTGTTTAAGATAAAAGACAACCCATTGAAGAAGTGCCTGTTATAAAAGAAATATTACTTGTTTAAGATAAAAGACAACCCATTGAAGAAGTGCCTGTTATAAAAGAAATATTACTTGTTTAAGATAAAAGACAACCCATTGAAGAAGTGCCTGTTATAAAAGAAATATTACTTGTTTAAGATAAAAGACAACCCTTGTTTAAGATAAAAGACAACCCATTGAAGAAGTGCCTGTTATAAAAGAAATATTACTTGTTTAAGATAAAAGACAACCCATTGAAGAAGTGCCTGTTATAAAAGAAATATTACTTGTTTAAGATAAAAGACAACCCATTGAAGAAGTGCCTGTTATAAAAGAAATATTACTTGTTTAAGATAAAAGACAACCCATTGAAGAAGTGCCTGTTATAAAAGAAATATTACTTGTTTAAGATAAAAGACAACCCATTGAAGAAGTGCCTGTTATAAAAGAAATATTACTTGTTTAAGATAAAAGACAACCCATTGAAGAAGTGCCTGTTATAAAAGAAATATTACTTGTTTAAGATAAAAGACAACCCATTGAAGAAGTGCCTGTTATAAAAGAAATATTACTTGTTTAAGATAAAAGACAACCCATTGAAGAAGTGCCTGTTATAAAAGAAATATTACTTGTTTAAGATAAAAGACAACCCATTGAAGAAGTGCCTGTTATAAAAGAAATATTACTTGTTTAAGATAAAAGACAACCCATTGAGGAAGTGCCTGTTATAAAAGAAATATTACTTGTTTAAGATAAAAGACAACCCATTGAAGAAGTGCCTGTTATAAAAGAAATATTACTTGTTTAAGATAAAAGACAACCCATTGAGGAAGTGCCTGTTATAAAAGAAATATTACTTGTTTAAGATAAAAGACAACCCATTGAAGAAGTGCCTGTTATAAAAGAAATATTACTTGTTTAAGATAAAAGACAACCCATTGAGGAAGTGCCTGTTATAAAAGAAATATTACTTGTTTAAGATAAAAGACAACCCATTGAAGAAAATATGCCTGTTATAAAAGAAATATTACTTGTTTAAGATAAAAGACAACCCAAGATGAACCCATTGAGGAAGTGCCTGTTATAAAAGAAATATTACTTGTTTAAGATAAAAGACAACCCATTGAAGAAGTGCCTGTTATAAAAGAAATATTACTTGTTTAAGATAAAAGACAACCCATTGAGGAAGTGCCTGTTATAAAAGAAATATTACTTGTTTAAGATAAAAGACAACCCATTGAAGAAGTGCCTGTTATAAAAGAAATATTACTTGTTTAAGATAAAAGACAACCCATTGACCTGTTATAAAAGAAATATTACTTGTTTAAGATAAAAGACAACCCATTGAAGAAGTGCCTGTTATAAAAGAAATATTACTTGTTTAAGATAAAAGACAACCCATTGAAGAAGTGCCTGTTATAAAAGAAATATTACTTGTTTAAGATAAAAGACAACCCATTGAAGAAGTGCCTGTTATAAAAGAAATATTACTTGTTTAAAGACAAAAGACAACCCATTGAGGAAGTGCCTGTTATAAAAGAAATATTACTTGTTTAAGATAAAAGACAACCCATTGAGGAAGTGCCTGTTATAAAAGAAATATTACTTGTTTAAGATAAAAGACAACCCATTGAGGAAGTGCCTGTTATAAAAGAAATATTACTTGTTTAAGATAAAAGACAACCCATTGAGGAAGTGCCTGTTATAAAAGAAATATTACTTGTTTAAGATAAAAGACAACCCATTGAGGAAGTGCCTGTTATAAAAGAAATATTACTTGTTTAAGATAAAAGACAACATTTTAATTGTCAATCCATTGAAGAAGTGCCTGTTATAAAAGAAATATTACTTGTTTAAGATAAAAGACAACCCATTGAAGAAGTGCCTGTTATAAAAGAAATATTACTTGTTTAAGATAAAAGACAACCCATTGAAGAAGTGCCTGTTATAAAAGAAATATTACTTGTTTAAGATAAAAGACAACCCATTGAAGAAGTGCCTGTTATAAAAGAAATATTACTTGTTTAAGATAAAAGACAACCCATTGAAGAAGTGCCTGTTATAAAAGAAATATTACTTGTTTAAGATAAAAGACAACCCATTGAAGAAGTGCCTGTTATAAAAGAAATATTACTTGTTTAAGATAAAAGACAACCCATTGAAGAAGTGCCTGTTATAAAAGAAATATTACTTGTTTAAGATAAAAGACAACCCATTGAAGAAGTGCCTGTTATAAAAGAAATATTACTTGTTTAAGATAAAAGACAACCCATTGAAGAAGTGCCTGTTATAAAAGAAATATTACTTGTTTAAGATAAAAGACAACCCATTGAAGAAGTGCCTGTTATAAAAGAAATATTACTTGTTTAAGATAAAAGACAACCCATTGAAGAAGTGCCTGTTATAAAAGAAATATTACTTGTTTAAGATAAAAGACAACCCATTGAAGAAGTGCCTGTTATAAAAGAAATATTACTTGTTTAAGATAAAAGACAACCCATTGAAGAAGTGCCTGTTATAAAAGAAATATTACTTGTTTAAGATAAAAGACAACCCATTGAAGAAGTGCCTGTTATAAAAGAAATATTACTTGTTTAAGATAAAAGACAACCCATTGAAGAAGTGCCTGTTATAAAAGAAATATTACTTGTTTAAGATAAAAGACAACCCATTGAAGAAGTGCCTGTTATAAAAGAAATATTACTTGTTTAAGATAAAAGACAACCCATTGAGGAAGTGCCTGTTATAAAAGAAATATTACTTGTTTAAGATAAAAGACAACCCATTGAAGAAGTGCCTGTTATAAAAGAAATATTACTTGTTTAAAAGATAAAAGAAGTGCAAAAAGAAATATTACTTGTTTAAGATAAAAGACAACCCATTGAAGAAGTGCCTGTTATAAAAGAAATATTACTTGTTTAAGATAAAAGACAACCCATTGAAGAAGTGCCTGTTATAAAAGAAATATTACTTGTTTAAGATAAAAGACAACCCATTGAAGAAGTGCCTGTTATAAAAGAAATATTACTTGTTTAAGATAAAAGACAACCCATTGAAGAAGTGCCTGTTATAAAAGAAATATTACTTGTTTAAGATAAAAGACAACCCATTGAAGAAGTGCCTGTTATAAAAGAAATATTACTTGTTTAAGATAAAAGACAACCCATTGAAGAAGTGCCTGTTATAAAAGAAATATTACTTGTTTAAGATAAAAGACAACCCATTGAAGAAGTGCCTGTTATAAAAGAAATATTACTTGTTTAAGATAAAAGACAACCCATTGAAGAAGTGCCTGTTATAAAAGAAATATTACTTGTTTAAGATAAAAGACAACCCATTGAAGAAGTGCCTGTTATAAAAGAAATATTACTTGTTTAAGATAAAAGACAACCCATTGAAGAAGTGCCTGTTATAAAAGAAATATTACTTGTTTAAGATAAAAGACAACCCATTGAAGAAGTGCCTGTTATAAAAGAAATATTACTTGTTTAAGATAAAAGACAACCCATTGAAGAAGTGCCTGTTATAAAAGAAATATTACTTGTTTAAGATAAAAGACAACCCATTGAAGAAGTGCCTGTTATAAAAGAAATATTACTTGTTTAAGATAAAAGACAACCCATTGAAGAAGTGCCTGTTATAAAAGAAATATTACTTGTTTAAGATAAAAGACAACCCATTGAAGAAGTGCCTGTTATAAAAGAAATATTACTTGTTTAAGATAAAAGACAACCCATTGAAGAAGTGCCTGTTATAAAAGAAATATTACTTGTTTAAGATAAAAGACAACCCATTGAAGAAGTGCCTGTTATAAAAGAAATATTACTTGTTTAAGATAAAAGACAACCCATTGAAGAAGTGCCTGTTATAAAAGAAATATTACTTGTTTAAGATAAAAGACAACCCATTGAAGAAGTGCCTGTTATAAAAGAAATATTACTTGTTTAAGATAAAAGACAACCCATTGAAGAAGTGCCTGTTATAAAAGAAATATTACTTGTTTAAGATAAAAGACAACCCATTGAAGAAGTGCCTGTTATAAAAGAAATATTACTTGTTTAAGATAAAAGACAACCCATTGAAGAAGTGCCTGTTATAAAAGAAATATTACTTGTTTAAGATAAAAGACAACCCATTGAAGAAGTGCCTGTTATAAAAGAAATATTACTTGTTTAAGATAAAAGACAACCCATTGAAGAAGTGCCTGTTATAAAAGAAATATTACTTGTTTAAGATAAAAGACAACCCATTGAAGAAGTGCCTGTTATAAAAGAAATATTACTTGTTTAAGATAAAAGACAACCCATTGAAGAAGTGCCTGTTATAAAAGAAATATTACTTGTTTAAGATAAAAGACAACCCATTGAAGAAGTGCCTGTTATAAAAGAAATATTACTTGTTTAAGATAAAAGACAACCCATTGAAGAAGTGCCTGTTATAAAAGAAATATTACTTGTTTAAGATAAAAGACAACCCATTGAAGAAGTGCCTGTTATAAAAGAAATATTACTTGTTTAAGATAAAAGACAACCCATTGAAGAAGTGCCTGTTATAAAAGAAATATTACTTGTTTAAGATGAAAGACAACATTTTAATTGTCAACCCATTGAAGAAGTGCCTGTTATAAAAGAAATATTACTTGTTTAAGATAAAAGACAACCCATTGAAGAAGTGCCTGTTATAAAAGAAATATTACTTGTTTAAGATGAAAGACAACATTTTAATTGTCAACCCATTGAAGAAGTGCCTGTTATAAAAGAAATATTACTTGTTTAAGATAAAAGACAACCCATTGAAGAAGTGCCTGTTATAAAAGAAATATTACTTGTTTAAGATAAAAGACAACCCATTGAAGAAGTGCCTGTTATAAAAGAAATATTACTTGTTTAAGATAAAAGACAACATTTTAATTGTCAACCCATTGAGGAAGTGCCTGTTATAAAAGAAATATTACTTGTTTAAGATAAAAGACAACCCATTGAAGAAGTGCCTGTTATAAAAGAAATATTACTTGTTTAAGATAAAAGACAACATTTTAATTGTCAACCCATTGAAGAAGTGCCTGTTATAAAAGAAATATTACTTGTTTAAGATAAAAGACAACCCATTGAGGAAGTGCCTGTTATAAAAGAAATATTACTTGTTTAAGATAAAAGACGAGGAAGTGCCTGTTATAAAAGAATATTACTTGTTTAAGATAAAAGACAACCCATTGAAGAAGTGCCTGTTATAAAAGAAATATTACTTGTTTAAGATAAAAGACGAGGAAGTGCCTGTTATAAAAGAATATTACTTGTTTAAGATAAAAGACAACCCATTGAAGAAGTGCCTGTTATAAAAGAAATATTACTTGTTTAAGATAAAAGACAACCCATTGAAGAAGTGCCTGTTATAAAAGAAATATTACTTGTTTAAGATAAAAGACAACCCATTGAAGAAGTGCCTGTTATAAAAGAAATATTACTTGTTTAAGATAAAGACAACATTTTAAACAGATTTAAAATAAATCTTCTTTTTTTCAGGACAATCCATGGTCTTATTTACAATGCATTAAAGTTATTTATGGAAATGAATCAGAAACTGTTCGATGATTGTACACAGCAGTATAAAGCAGAAAGACAAAAGTATGTATTTTTAAAATTTATTTTATCATCATTAAACTGAAGGGGAAAAAAAAATGAAAATTACCAATGAAAGGGAAAATGGGAAATAAAGAATGTATTCAAATTGCATACCAAAGTCCAATCCATCTAGTGCACACTTGAATATTTTAGAAATTACAATTAAGCACATCCCCAAGTATTTTTAGTGAGTCTTGAAATTTATAAGGCTGATTGACTGATTTTCCAAATATGTTAACTCTTTGTTGTTTTTACTACAAGGTTCCATATCACAAAGGAAAGCTGGAATTAAGTTTGGGGTAATTGCCTAAACATTTAGGAATTAGGGGCCAAAAGGGCCAAAAATAAGCATTTTCTAGTTTCCAGACAATAACTTGTGTTCAAGTGTATGGATCTCTCTGAAATTGTACTGCAAGGTACCATACCTCAAAGGAAGGCTTGGATTGAGTTTGGGGTGATGAATCATAAGGGGTTCAAAAATTGGGGGATTTTTTTCTTTAAAATTTTCCATTTTAAGTTGGTTATTTCTGATTTATATTTAAAAGCAAATAATAATGATATGACAGGAGATACACACCAAACAGGATGTGTAAATTATTATATAATAAGTATTGTGCAATAGCAAGAAATTTTCAATTGCACAGTATTGCGCAATAGCAAAAATCTTCAATTGCACAGTATTGCAATAGCAAGAAATATCAATAGCACAGTATTGCACAATAGCAAGAAAATGTCAATTGTACAGTATTGCACTGCCTGTTATAAAAGAAATATTACTTGTTTAAGATAAAAGACAACCCATTGAAGAAGTGCCTGTTATAAAAGAAATATTACTTGTTTAAGATAAAAGACAACCCATTGAAGAAGTGCCTGTTATAAAAGAAATATTACTTGTTTAAGATAAAAGACAACCCATTGAAGAAGTGCCTGTTATAAAAGAAATATTACTTGTTTAAGATAAAAGACAACCCATTGAAGAAGTGCCTGTTATAAAAGAAATATTACTTGTTTAAGATAAAAGACAACCCATTGAAGAAGTGCCTGTTATAAAAGAAATATTACTTGTTTAAGATAAAAGACAACCCATTGAAGAAGTGCCTGTTATAAAAGAAATATTACTTGTTTAAGATAAAAGACAACCCATTGAAGAAGTGCCTGTTATAAAAGAAATATTACTTGTTTAAGATAAAAGACAACCCATTGAAGAAGTGCCTGTTATAAAAGAAATATTACTTGTTTAAGATAAAAGACAACCCATTGAAGAAGTGCCTGTTATAAAAGAAATATTACTTGTTTAAGATAAAAGACAACCCATTGAAGAAGTGCCTGTTATAAAAGAAATATTACTTGTTTAAGATAAAAGACAACCCATTGAAGAAGTGCCTGTTATAAAAGAAATATTACTTGTTTAAGATAAAAGACAACCCATTGAAGAAGTGCCTGTTATAAAAGAAATATTACTTGTTTAAGATAAAAGACAACCCATTGAAGAAGTGCCTGTTATAAAAGAAATATTACTTGTTTAAGATAAAAGACAACCCATTGAAGAAGTGCCTGTTATAAAAGAAATATTACTTGTTTAAGATAAAAGACAACCCATTGAGGAAGTGCCTGTTATAAAAGAAATATTACTTGTTTAAGATAAAAGACAACCCATTGAAGAAGTGCCTGTTATAAAAGAAATATTACTTGTTTAAGATAAAAGACAACCCATTGAAGAAGTGCCTGTTATAAAAGAAATATTACTTGTTGAGATAAAAGACAACCCATTGAAGAAGTGCCTGTTATAAAAGAAATATTACTTGTTTAAGATAAAAGACAACCCATTGAAGAAGTGCCTGTTATAAAAGAAATATTACTTGTTTAAGATAAAAGACAACCCATTGAAGAAGTGCCTGTTATAAAAGAAATATTACTTGTTTAAGATAAAAGACAACCCATTGAAGAAGTGCCTGTTATAAAAGAAATATTACTTGTTTAAGATAAAAGACAACCCATTGAAGAAGTGCCTGTTATAAAAGAAATATTACTTGTTTAAGATAAAAGACAACCCATTGAAGAAGTGCCTGTTATAAAAGAAATATTACTTGTTTAAGATAAAAGACAACCCATTGAAGAAGTGCCTGTTATAAAAGAAATATTACTTGTTGAGATAAAAGACAACCCATTGAAGAAGTGCCTGTTATAAAAGAAATATTACTTGTTTAAGATAAAAGACAACCCATTGAAGAAGTGCCTGTTATAAAAGAAATATTACTTGTTTAAGATAAAAGACAACCCATTGAAGAAGTGCCTGTTATAAAAGAAATATTACTTGTTTAAGATAAAAGACAACCCATTGAAGAAGTGCCTGTTATAAAAGAAATATTACTTGTTTAAGATAAAAGACAACCCATTGAAGAAGTGCCTGTTATAAAAGAAATATTACTTGTTTAAGATAAAAGACAACCCATTGAAGAAGTGCCTGTTATAAAAGAAATATTACTTGTTTAAGATAAAAGACAACCCATTGAGGAAGTGCCTGTTATAAAAGAAATATTACTTGTTTAAGATAAAAGACAACCCATTGAAGAAGTGCCTGTTATAAAAGAAATATTACTTGTTTAAGATAAAAGACAACATTTTAATTGTCAATCCATTGAAGAAGTGCCTGTTATAAAAGAAATATTACTTGTTTAAGATAAAAGACAACCCATTGAGGAAGTGCCTGTTATAAAAGAAATATTACTTGTTTAAGATAAAAGACAACCCATTGAAGAAGTGCCTGTTATAAAAGAAATATTACTTGTTTAAGATAAAAGACAACCCATTGAAGAAGTGCCTGTTATAAAAGAAATATTACTTGTTTAAGATAAAAGACAACATTTTAATTGTCAATCCATTGAAGAAGTGCCTGTTATAAAAGAAATATTACTTGTTTAAGATAAAAGACAACATTTTAAACAGATTTAAAATAAATCTTCTTTTTTTTTTCAGGACAATCCATGGTCTTATTTACAATGCATTAAAGTTATTTATGGAAATGAATCAGAAACTGTTCGATGATTGTACACAGCAGTATAAAGCAGAAAGACAAAAGTATGTATTTTTTTTAAATTTATTTTATCATCATTAAACTGAAGGGGAAAAAAAAAAATGAAAATTACCAATGAAAGGGAAAAATGGGAAATAAAGAATGTATTCAAATTACATATCAAAATCCAATCCCCTAGTGCACACTTGAATATTTTAGAAATTACAATTAAGCACATCCCCAAGTATTTTTTAGTGAGTCTTGGAAATTTATAAGGCTGATTGACTGATTTTCCAAATATGTTAACTCTTTGTTGTTTTTTCAATTTGGACAAATGTTTTAAATTCATTTTTGGGCTAAAACAATGCTATAAAAGGTGCGAGTTACACATACTGAAAACAACAGGTGACATGTTACTATGTAGTAATCTTATTTAGTACTTGGATGTACATGTATATATTATACAGGATCACAATATGCCTGTAGCACATTTGATGCTTCACTGTATTTAGTTTATGTTTATTTTTCAATAGTTTAACTTGCAACCATGTATGAAGATATGTATATGGTCGTAATGTTTTATGTGAACCTAAATGAACCCCATCAAATGCAGTAAATATGACCTTTTCTAAAAAAGGTTACTGACAGAAAATTTTGGGAATAGATTAATAGTAATTGTGGATTAAATTTGTTAAGATTTAGGGCATGTCAAATATACTGATAAACATTTATTTTTTATTTTAACAGAGAAAAAGAAAGAATGAAAAATCGAGAAGATGCCTGGACAAAAGTGAATAATTTGGCAATTGGAAATCCGCAAGTAAGACATTGAATAATGATAATTGTAAAGATCTGTCCCGTTCATTAGTTGATCATTTTAAATCGTAATTGAGTTGATTTTTAGACTGATTAATGTTGATAAGAATATTCTTTTCTGGAATAGACCTTAATCAAATCTGTGTTGATGGATTCAATGTCTAAAGTAATGGCAAACATAGTGGGAATGATGCACAAAGGTTCCTATTGAAACGTGGGTTATGAAGTTTTGTTTTTAAACAAGATGGCCAACCTGAAGTAAACTTGGCAGAAATAATGTATTAAAGGCATTTCATTAAAAATAACATTATTGTGTTATTGAACCGAACACACCATGAGTAGAATTAATGAAAAATCCAGGAAGAAACTATTAGACATCAGCATGAAAAGAAATTTGATTAAAGCAACAACAATCAATTGGCAATAAATTTTCAATCAATTGCAGAAGACTTCTGTTAATTATTTGCTTGAGAAATTTACGGTAGCATTATTATTGTAACCCTTGGGAGGTGAATTCGTGAGAATGTCAAAGGAAACAATTGTCAAGTCATATAATGGTAATTTGGTTTAATCAGAAACATTCCTCAAAAGTAAGGTTTGATGATACCGTTAGAACTATTTGTAAGACAACTAAATCATTATTTTGTTATTAAATGACTTGTATCACACTGGAGCAGAATCGCATATTTTTTTCAGGTTTACTCCCTTGTTGAACTAAATGAGAATTGTTTTTTGTAATAAGGTGACACATTTAAATGTCATCCTCATTGTCCTACCCAAGAAAATTGAGTTATGTTGATAAATGTTTCAGTATAAAGAAGTTGCAACTAAGTTTATGGAAAATGGTGAGAAAACAAGAAATCCTGGAACACCCAATAGTTTAGATGAGGACACAGATATTAACATGAAAGAATTAGAAAAAGAAGCCAATGAGGTGGGTTGTTTTACAGCTATCAGATAATACTGGCTAGTACAGAATAGCATTACAAATTAGGAAGTTTTGTGCTAGAAGTCTTAGATATGTGTATAAATAGGATGCATGTAATTAAAGATACGGTTTAAAGATACATGTATAAGTAAGAAGTGTATGTATATGTATGACCATTCCGTAGAATCTTTGTTACATGGGTGTGACATGTTCAGATTTTGTTTCATCATTTTGGTACTTTAAACTAACAAGGAATTGGAAATGTCATATAATTCGTGAATACAGTTCACTTACTTTTCAAGTTTTATGTAAGTGTTTGTGAGATTGATTGATACATGGCAGTTTAAAGCATTTATAGCACATATGGGCTATGTTGCAGTGTCAACAATTTTGAATAAATAACAACAAAAAAGGTCGGGTAAAAGACCCATCACATATAAAAGTCCTTGTGTAAAACAAAAGTACAATTCACATATAAAAGGAAAGAAAAATCCATAGTTAGGTATAAAAAATATTACATAATATCAATATTTATAAAAATATTAAATGATATCAAAACAATAATATCACTTAAAGTGCAAATCCATCAAACGTTTTATTACTATATAAGTGTTTCAGGAAATGAGTAGACTTTGTAATTGCGATAACAATAATGATAGTGAAATATAAATGTAATTCATCAAAAGATTTAGATATGTATGAAATAGTGTAAATGACTATATAACTTGAAAAAGCCAGTTTTGTTTAAGTATGTATTCACTTTATGTACATTTACCACTGCCACTCACTCACTTGTGGTTCTTAATTCAGATATCTTCAAATAAAGCTGAATTACGACAGGTGAATAACTTTATAATTATTATCTTTCTCTTGCCTGTATTGCCAGTATGTACTATCTAATAACAAAAATGTAATCTTAATATAAATCACAGTGTTATTCACAGTCAGATATTAATGCTTGGCTTCAGTCTGATCCTAGCTAAAACATTTGACATCAAACAACAAAAATTATTTAAACTTTACTCCTTTGCATCATTTTGAAGTGAAAGTATTTGAAAAAAACCAAATAAACCGTTAAAAAGTAAAAAAAAATCTTGCGTTACAGCTTACCTTTTGAATCTAGATGTATGAAGTCCTTATGTTGGTGGGTTTTTTATCTCACTTTTCGCAATCTAATTATCTACACATTCTTTTAAGATATCTAAACTAAAATTATATTTTAAAAAGATGTAAATGATGATAAAAATGTATAAATTTCCATTGTAATATAGCAGAAAGTTGGCCTGAAAAATAACATGAACAAAAGGGGTAAGAGGATGTTGCATTTCATTTTTTCAAAGATTACTTTTTATAATGCATGACTTTGAGGAAATAATCATTTTGATTTTGTTCAGGATTTTTTTGTCTTGTCTTGGGGTACCACCCCTTTTGGAAACAGCTTGGTCAATACTCATCAAACTGACCCCTAGTGACTTTCAAAGGTTAAGGTTTAATCCTTGTCAACATCATACAAATTGAATGACTTTGAGGGTATTTATCAAATTTAGTTCATGTTATTACCTGCATAATGACTAGGGATCATTTTATTAAACATAGGTTTGATCTGTGCATTGATTCTTGAAATCATTAATCACCCTGATAGGGAAAGGATTCCTATTGATTTTCTATCTCATATGTTGAAGGTCAAGCTGAGGTCAAAGTTCCAAGTCAATACCTTGTGAACACAATACAGATTTGTCTTCTTCAATCTTAATATGAATAAATCCCAAACAGACAGTGATCCTTTGTCATATTGAATGTTAATTATGGTTGTGATCCCCGTTTGTCATATTGAATGTTTAGGTGGATTGTCTTTCTCATGTTAGACAGTGATCCTTTGTCATATTGAATGTTTAGGTGGATTGTCTTTCTCATGTAAGATAGTGATCCCCCTTTGTCATATTGAATGTTTAGGTGGATTGTCTTTCTCATGTTAGACAGTGATCCTTTGTCATATTGAATGTTTAGGTGGATTGTCTTTCTCATGTAAGATAGTGATCCCCCTTTGTCATATTGAATGTTTAGGTGGATTGTCTTTCTCATGTTAGACAGTGATCCTTTGTCATATTGAATGTTTAGGTGGATGGTCTTTTTCATGTTAACTACTGGGTAGATGTTTTACACTTTGATAATTCAAGATATTATCAAATTACATAGTTTGAGGTTGTTTCACATGACTGAATTATGTTTCTTTGCTTGGACTGACACGGAGCATGAACAATCTTATATATGAGAAGAGTGAAGCAGATAATTTTAATATTGAAGGGAAATTCAAGTTAATAGATTGAAAATGTTTAGATGATGAGCTGCTCTTCAAATTCCATATTCTAAAGAGTTCTTAATATCTTTTTGTCGAGCCTTCAACTTTTGTCGAAAAAGCGAGATATAGCGATCCTACATTCCGTCGGCGGAGGCGGCATCCACAAATATTCACTCTGTGGTTAAAAGTTTTTGAAATTTTAATAACTTTCTTAAACTATCCTGGATTTCTACCAAACTTGGACAGAAGCTTGTTTATGATCATAAGATAGTATCCAGAAGTAAATTTTGTAAAAAAAAAAAATTCCTGTTTTTCCGTATTTTACTTATAAATGGACTTAGTTTTAATTTTCTGCCAGGAAACATTACATTCACTCTGTGGTTAATGTTTTTAAAATTTTAATAACTTTCTCAACTATCCTGGATTTCTACCAAACTTGGACAGAAGCTTGTTTATGATCATAAGATAGTATCCAGAAGTAAATTTAAAAAAAAAAAATTCCTGTTTTTTTTATTTCACTTATAAATGGACTTAGTTTTTCTGCCAGGAAACATTACATTCACTCTGTGGTAAAAGATTTTAAAATTTTAATAACTGTCTTAAACTATCCTGGATTTGTACCAAACATGGACAGAAGTTTGTTTATGATCAAAAGCTAGTATCTAGAAGGAAATTTTTATTAAAATTTTGTACTTGTTTATCCATATTTTACTTATAAATGGACTTAGTTTCTCTTCCAGTTAACATTATATACAGTTTGCAGTTAAATTTTTTAAAACATCTATTAGATTCATAAACTATCCTGGATTTTTACCAAACTTGGACAGAGGCTTTTTACAATAAAAAAATTGTATGGAGAGGAATGTTTTTATTAAATTTTTTCCTCATCTCATTTTTGTTGGTCCTGCAATTAACAGCAAAAGTAGGCAAGACACTGGGTTCTGTGGGACCCTCACGAATTTTTTAAACAGTATACTTGTTTAGACAAAGTTGAAGTTAAGTTTGATCTCTTGACACATTACCTAATAGTTATTCTCCTAAATTGTTTGATGAATTGACTTAAATTTGGTTTTACTATCTATTTTGAGTAATATTTTCCTTCAGAAATTTTATCTGATTCAAAATAAACAGACTTCCTCATACTGCTTAAAATTTGGGTTCTTTCATTCCTTTTTTGTCTGAACATATTCTTGTAAAATTTGGTGTCTATCGGATGGCTCTCTATTCTTTGTTTAGAAAATGTGCAATGTTTTTGATTCTGATTTGCCATTGTTTATTTATATAGTGCTTCTTGTATCACAACTAGGAGCACTTATAACCAGAAAGTACAGACAAGACATAAATCTTAATATTAGATATTTATTTTTGTGCATTGCAGCACAATTAGTTACACAGATTGTTTTATCCTGTTACAATGCTGCAAAATGTTGTAAATGTCATATATTGCACCAAATAAAACAAATCATTTTACCCAAAATTTGTTTACCTTATTTGTTTTAATATAGTTTGTCTATTTCTTTAAATGTTAGATTAGAATATGTTGTAAATTTTGGAAAAAACTTTTGTTTTTCTCTACTTGTTTGTCTTGTTTAGGAAGTGGGCAAAATAAAGGATTAACTTTCCCCTCTTACGTCACCAATTTCAAAGCACATTTATGTCATATCCTTTCATTCACATAGGATCACCAAAATATTGAGGGGATTACTCCCTTGTGCCTTTTTAATTCTCCGTTAAATCTGAAGTAATCACACTGATTAGTGTTCAGTTTTCTGATCATTTTAGGTTTAGAAGTACTTACTAAGTTATTTCCTTTCCCATATAAATATTTTTGGAAAGAGAATTTTAAATCTTAAGACCATGAATGGAGAGTGCCATACTTTTTTCACAATAAATTACTATTGAAACAACTTGTTTAGTGGTTCATTTGTGTCCTTTTAAATTTCAAAATTGTATCCCTAACCTAAATTGACATCTTTTTCTCCAATGGCCATCATTCTCCATCAAACTTGACTCCCTTTGTAGAACCTGCCAGATTTATTTCTTGTTTAATTTGTTCTGTCCTCAATGTACATGGAGTATTTGGACAGAACATTCCTGTCCAAGTATTTTGGGAGTCTCCTTCCAGTTTAGTTGAAATTAAACGTGTATAATGTCTACTGATATATATACTTGCATTAATCTTAAAACTTGCTGACAATAAAAAAATCAAGTATTCATATTATCCGTTGGAAGATATTCATTTATTCATTGAGTAATTTATATTATACATGTAATGACAATTATGTAATGCATTATACAATGATATGAATTGTTTGGTTGGAAAATATATACATAGCATAAATGTACTGACAAAATGATATGATGTTAATAATGATATATGTTTTCATATCCACACTTTCAGATTACGGTAAGATATTTTATTTTACTACTAGTAGCATTAGGTCACACTTATATATCTGTTTTCACACTGCATGTTCTCAACTACAGTTTCCTACAAGAAAAAAATCTTGCTGCACCTACAAGTATAATCCTGAATTTATTTTTTTCTATGCTTTATTAAAAGAATGAAGAATTATTTTGAAAGTATTTTATACAAATTTATTGATAAGAAATTTGAGTGTATATTCTGAAATGTAAAGAATGAAATTGTTGTAATATCAAGAATAGAGACTGCATGCTTAGTCTTTGTCAATACAAAATTTGGTGAAGTAAATGTTTGTAAATCCTATACTTAAACATTATGTAATGTGGTACCTTGGTAAATGTTTGTAAATCCTATACTTAAACATTATGTAATGTGGTACCTTGGTAAATGTTTGTAAATCCTATACTTAAACATTATGTAATGTGGTACCTTGGTATATGTATGCCAAAAAAATTGTGATGGTTTTTAGTATAAAGGTGTGTAATCATAGTACTGGTCTGTAAGAAAAAACAAATCACAGTAATCAAGGATGTAGTTTTACCATTCTGAAATTTTAACTCAATAACCTCTAGATTTAAAGATAATTTTGGAAAGATTTTGGAATTTTTATGTTACAGCCCAATAGTCTTAGACATAAAAGGGAAGTTAGGAAGGACTTTGACAATTCTAGTCCTGTTTCTCTTCAAACAAGAGGTATAAAGGGGATTGAAATGTTTTTCCAATTACACATTGTATTTTTAATCTACAACCATAGAATTTTGTATTTGTATTAAATCCTTGCTCTGGCTGATCAGAATTTGAAGTAATCCCATAACTGCAAGGTAGACTAAAATATAAGTTTAAACTAAAACCATTTGAAAACAAAATTTTACTGAAAAGGGTTATATGTGTTGTGAAGAATAAAACCTAACTTTATTAGTGGAACCTACATTATTTTATATGAGATTACATCTAAGTTCATGAACTCTTATAAAATGAAAACGCTTGCAGTTGAATAAGGTTTGTATTTCTCTGTCATCCTGCACCTGTACATAAAGACTTTTGTCAATAAAGTTTTTCTTGTTTATCTCATATCCTCTTTCAATTTGAAATAAAGAATAGAATTTAATTGTTTAAGCCTAACATCTCATAGTCATAACAAATGCTTAAAATAGTTAGTTTTCATATTGATTTCATAAAGACAAGGTTATGAGCAGCCATTCAGTGACCTTAGTTACTGAAATACATTTTTAATTTTGAAAGATAGATTTCTGAAATTATTCAATAAGGATTTATGGAAAAATGTGATTCAAATTTTGATGGACTTTTAGAATATTACTAGTTTAAGTGAGCCCTGGTTTTGAATTTTGTGTTTACAACTTAATAGATGTACTTGAAATAAAAAGTGATGTATGATCTTTCTGTATAGCTCTATCAGGAACAGGTGAGCCTAAAAACAACTTTTTTTTCTTTCAAATAACATTGATGCCTGTAAAGCTGGCAAAGATTTAACACTGTTTTTGTGTAACCTTCACACACGCAACTATGTAGACTGCAACAACCCCTGTGCAAAATGATCTCCATGCATTTTCTGCAGTGCAAAGATTTGAGTTTGCTAGTGATTTATTTTGTGTTTTGTGCAGTTTTTTCTTTAGCTGCAGTTTAGTTAATGTTGTCCAAGTGTTTATCATTAGAATGATAAAGTTCTGTTGTCTTTCAACTTATCGGTTAATGTACATCTTTCAATTAATTTTCAAGCATTCTAAAACTGTCATTTTTGGTACAATATAATTTTGTAGATAGAGAAATTTGAAAATATAACAAAATAATACCCTCTAATTACCAGCAAAGTTGTCATGTGAATACTTTTTAAATCATCACCTAAAAAAAAAAAGGAAAGAGAAAAAGTAAAGATACTCAGAGATTGTAACTATAGAACTGTGGCAAAAATAGATTGTTCATAATGATGATATTTGAAAGAAAAACAAATGTAAAACAAATAATTGGCTTTAAAACTATAACTGACTTAAGTGTTAGGAAAGCTTGTTGCACAAAGCTGCCATGGTTGAGCACAATTCATTTGCTTTTAACCACATAGGACACACGCTTGAATGATTTACACAAATTTTGAGATTAACATTAAAAAGAAGATAATGTTTTTGATCCTACAGCTATTCTAGCAAAAAAAAAACTAAAGGGCATATTTGCTGACTCTTGACACTTTATTTGATTGATGTGAGTAACGACAATGTGCATGTCCATTAGACATTTTGCTCAGTTTCTCATATACTGAATTGGTCAACTGCATTTGGTGTATATGTAATGATTGTAAGATATGCATGTTTTTCCTGACCTTGATCTCATTTTTATGGTTTATTGATCAAAACTACACCAGATTCTCCTTTGCTTTAAGTTATAGGTCAACTAAAATGATAAGATATATCATATTGTCCTTCAGCTCATTTTTGTGAATCATTGATAATGTTCAAGTTTTTGTGATTCCTGTAGTTATATCTTGAACTCAAAAGACTTTCAAGAAATTCAATAGGCTGGCAAGACATTATATCCTGTGTACTCTACTGCTACAGTAACATTGCAGCTCCTGAAGAAATGTTTACCTTGGACTGTTTTGAACTTTGGTTTTGATGCTCTTTGGTGTTTTGTATGTTTAGTTCTACCTACTTAGCATGCTTTTCTGGTTTGAATATAGCTTACATATGTAAAGGTGCACTCTAGTTAGAAATTCAACAGTAAGACCAAAGAAAAATATAGTTGTTTCCTGGCTCCCTACCTACCCTTAAGGTTCAAGCCTACCCTTAGACATTTTTGGTTAAGCACTGTTTAAATCCTTGCATTTTTCGTTATCTACCAGCTTACCATGTATTTTTCTGCCAGGAGGAGGGAAACAAGTGTATATTTTTTGGGCAGCATATAAAATAATCAACAAATCTAAGCTACTTCCTTGCTTCTCTTTAAAGTAAAAATTATCTGAAAAAGTAGAGGATACATAAAAAAATATTAAGCATAAGAGTGCATCTTGGAAGTGTTAAATGTGTTTATAGAGGAACACTTAGTAGGTCTGAATCCTGGTAAAAGGAGACATAATGGTCAATTGTTTATGATTCATTGACTATATACAACGATTAATGCAATTAGTGTGAGTGAGTATGAAAATAAGATGTTGTATGGTTGTCAATGAGACAACTATTTAGCAGAGACCAAATGATGTAGAAGTAAGCAACTATACGTCACCGTACAGCCTTCAACAGTGAGCAAAACCCATACTGCATAGCAAGCAAGAAAAGGTCCTGAAGTTTTATACTTGGAAATATTTATGACATTGAAACTGTGACTAGAAAGAAGAAGAATTATAAGTTTAATTAATTGGTCCCTGCAATTAACAAAAAAAAAAATTCTTCAAGCATCTGTAGGTGAATAAATGAAATGGTAAAATCTGGTAGTGTTTTTATTTGTGATGTTATGACACATGGGAATTAAGTTCTGATTTTAACTGACCAGTATTGTCAATTCTACAGGTAGTGTTTAGTAAAAAAATGTTTTATAAATATGAGCAACAACCTTACCTAAAAGCAAACTTTTAATTGGTTCAACATCTTTGCATAGTATATCATTTGGTATATATTTCTCTTTAGATAAGGCTGTTTGCTCTAATTGTAATATCAATATGAAAGTCTTAAAATGAGATAATTAGGCAGTTTTTGTCTCGCCTTGACGGAGTCAAAAAGCGAGACATAGGTATGCTGTTTCTGGCGGCGGCGTCAACAATGTATTAGTTTGTGATTAGGTCTAGTTCGTGGTGAACCAATAGTGGTAGGTCAATGATATTTGGTATGCAGTTGGTATATCTCATTTCCATGGAGAATATTTGGCCCCTCCCCTCATTCATGGTCTATTGACTTTGAAACTTTTGCTTAGTTTTCATGTATTAGTTTGTGATTAGTTCAGTTTAAGATGAACCACTAATGTTAAGTCAATGATATTCAGTATGCAAATGTATTGGCATTTGCAAGTTTCATTTCCATATAGATTATATAACCCCACCCCCTAATTATTGTTCATTGACTTTGAAACTTCTACATAGTGTACAAGTTAATGTTTGTGTTTACATGTAGGATTGTTTAAAGGGAATGGCTTATGAAAAGTCAATGGTATTTAGTTTGCAGTTGTATTAGCATTGGCACATCTCATTTCCATGGAGATTGTTTAGCCCTGTACCTTCAGTCATGGTTCATTGACTTTGAATATTTGCATAACTTACATGTTAAAGTATTGCTATTTTAATTTCAACATTTGCATTATCAAAATAACAAATAGACGAGCCATATCGCTGTGTTAACAGTTTATTTCATTAAATCGAAGAAGTTTGCTGGCCTAAAGCAAAAAATTAAATAAAATTCAAATATAAATTTTTAAGATGTCTTAAGGACTAATGTCTTCTGAACTACTGAAATATTTATTTCATAGATTTATAATACTTAGTTATATTTAAAATGAAGTCACAAAAAGTGGCCTTACCATAGTATCTCCTAAATATAAGGTGTCACATAGAAAGTACTAATGTTTTCCAGTGAACAGTCCATATATATGATTTCTCTGCATCTCTTTTATGGTTATTCGTTATAAGTTTGTATTATATCTAGCAGATTTTGTGACAAAATATTATAGTAACAAGATTGAGTCTTAATCTGTATTAATAATTGTTATATTTTGAGTGTGATTGTGTAATAACATTATTTATAAATGTGACAATTATTTTAGGAAATACTTCCTAGCAAATCTTTTTAATGAATTCTGTTTGATTTTGCAGATAACGAAGAAAAAAGGCAAGGGAGACAAGCCATTGTTGCGGCGAAAATCCGAACTACCACATGACATAACTATGATAAAAGCGTTAGATAGTCATAAAAGACATGATGAATATCTCCCAACAAATTCAGAGGGCAATTCAGCTACAACTACCTGAGACCAAAAAGTGATTTTTTTATAAATCATGGACCATTTTTTGTCGTAATGTTGGGACATTCAATCTCTTTATCTGGTGTCTGCAAGTTTATTGTGTAGTAGAGATGATACAAAAAGTAAGTGAATGAGTGCAAGTGAGAGTAACTGCTACAAATTTTTATATTGTATATAATCGAAGAGTAAAAGTGAAGATTTTATGGAATATGTCATCCTGTATGAAGTGAGTTCTGTGTACATTTATGTGCGGGTCAAGATTTTGTATAATTGCAATTCTGTGATAAATAGTCCATTAAATTAACTTGCAGCACCCTGTGATACTCCACCCACTTTGCCTTAAAAGGAATGGGAGGAGTCACAATTTGAAATGCCTGATAGATTTATGTACATTTTGGTTTTCTCATAGATGTACCTCAGGTAAATATCATGCAAATGGAGTTCAGACAGTAAATGCTTTTACCACATAAGATTTTGTACTGGATATATGTGTGTGTTTTACAAAGGTAATCTTTGATTATTGCGTACCAAAATAGTTTACCAGCATAAATGTAAGGCTTTTATTATGTAGATCATCTCCATATATCCTACCGGTGTTGTTGATTTGTCAGAAAAAAGGTCTTATCAAATAAATTTTTGCCAAAGTTACAGATGATCATTACATTTAAATAATCATCACAAAATGTATTAGCAAGTGTTAAATAGAGGTCACATATCAATAAGATTATTGCCAGTGGAAAATTGAAACCTGTGTATGGTACAGATGTAAATACTCTTTTCATTGCAACAGTTTTAATCTGTTTGAATGATATACTGTATAGCACTTTCCCTTTGAAAACAGACATGATGGTATGACATGACCAACAATCATTTAAATCTTAAATGAATCATTATCAGTCAAACCTGTTCAAGTACATATACATACAGTGCATACAGTATTATTGTACACCCAATATATATCCCACAACTGCTTTTATAGTCTAGTCAGAAAAACAATTAAATGCAGTATTTAATCCAATTCTGACAGGACAAGTGTTAATTTGCCTTACTTAATATATGTATCAGTATATATGTGTTTGCATTAACTGTGATTTACTATTGGCAATGTAATATTTGTGTTTATTGTTAAAAGTAGATGATAATGGGACGATAATACATGTATTGCAGATTGGACAAAATTCGTATTCGTAACATTCTTGAAAAAAGTGCTATTTTTGTTAGCTATTTACTGTTGTTAATTTATTGTGAAAAATTGTTCATACCAAAAAAAGTAATCAATTTTGTTTGTGATTTCTGGTAATCGTGGTGAAACTTTTGTAAACCAAACTCTCAAATAGAATTTTGATTCATATGTCTTTTGACATTTGCAAACAATTAAATAATTCAGGACAAAGTGGGAAAGATTGTTTAAGTTTTTCTTTTCGAGAACTCCAGAAATCAAATGAAATGAAAGAAAATTTCTATCGAAAGTTTTTATTACTTTCATAAAAAGTCGAAGGAAATTAGAAAGAAAATGTATGTCAGGTATTTAAGGAAAGATTTCTGTAAAAAATAAATGCATTTTAACATTGTTAGTTACTTCATTCATCTGCTTATTCTCAAGCAGTAATATGTAAATTTTATGTGCATGGTCATGAGGTCATTTATTGATGTGTTCATTTATTATTGTACACAAAGTTATCTTTTCTAACATGAAAAATATCAGACATGTAGCAAAATGCAGCTATGAGTAGACTTTTTTTGAACTGCAACATCTTTGCTCATATAGATATAGAATGTTTTGTAACTTTTTTCTCTGTACTTGACTTTCAGTTCAAGGGCATAAAAATGATAGAAAATCTACATTTTTGTATGATCTAAAACGTTCTAACAAGAATCAGCAAAACAATTAAGATCCATTTCCCCTATCAGATTTGTTTAGACTAATAAAATGAAAATTAATTTGCTACTATTTGGATTATTTCAAGATATAAGGTTTCACTGTACATTATTTCCATGCTTGTTAGGATGAGGACTGAGAGTTACAATAAGTATAATTAGTTATGAGTGAGTTTGTTAACTAACTGTTGTTATGTTTGTTAAATAGTCTTCTTGTTATTTTAAGATGGGATCAACAAACATTTTTGCAATATTATTTTTTTTTAATTCTCATTTTCATTTTACTAAACATATGCAATCTCTCTTAATATTATAAAAGGACCTCAATTTTGTTTAACTGATCATATGTTGATTGTATCTAATGATTATCTCCCCAACATCTTCATTTATACATTTAGAATTAAATGACTAGAACTTCATAATTCCATGTAGGAACATAATGCATATTGGTCCTTAATATGATTTACTCACACTGAAACTATTTAATTAAAATAAAGGTATGGCCTAATCTTATTTAACATTAGTCAATGTAATGAGGACTTTCGGAAGGAGAAGTAGGAAGATCCTGAAGTATATTTGTTATTTAATTGAAGTGGAACAATGTAATAAATGACTTTATATTAAAGGATGGTGGTGGATTTTGAGAGCCGAGTTAACATTTCAAAAATCTTCTAAAAACAATTTGTTTCAGAATCCCAATGTATTTTTTTGTTTGTTTTGATATTGGAGAACACATAATCAGTCATGGGTAGACATTAGAAATTATGCAAAGCACATTTAGTTAACTAGGTTTTATAATTTTATTAAACTTTTAACTGAAACTGGAATGCTTGTTAATGTTTTGATTATCAATTCTTTCATGGAGGGTTGTCATCTTAAGATTATGTTATTAATTGAATAATAATTTATCAAAAATTACATTCCATTAATCAACTATAGCCATTACCACTGATTGACATGCCAAGTTTGTAATGTGCCAGTGCATTACCATATGTCTGTTGTTAAAATTCAAAGTAATAAAAGGAAGGGATAAGGGGATGAAAAGCTCAAAAGAAGAAATTAAAAAAAAATACACATTTTGAATGAACCAAAATCATGCTTTCATGTTTGTCAAAAAAAAAGAAAAAAAGAGACAATTTCTTTTATGAAATACAATATGAGATTTATTCAGTAAATTTCCTTACTACCCTTAAAATGTATGAAATCTGGTAAATTAGACGCATGATCTGTCAGGCATAAATTAAAGATTCTTTTAAAAAAAAAACTTGAACAGATGGATCCAACTAAATAAACATTAACAAACTTTCAAAAGAACAAATGAACAGTCTTTACTCAATGCAATAGACTTGGTTATTCTTGCCTGTTTTCAGATCAGATGTCCTGATACATTAACATACTACTAGTTGAATACATTTACATATCAGAAGATATATAGGCCAAATTTCGCTTAATTTCTAACATTTCAGTGAAATTTGATAGAGTTACTGGACTGGTTATTTCACCATACAAGTATCAAACTGTTAGATGCATCTTATATAAGCAATCCACATTACTTTACACAGAAGTGAAGTTATCAACTTTTATCAAGAAAAATTCCAATAATCCTGAAAATGGTCTTCAGATTTTTTCGCAGGGGAAAAATTATTGTTTATTTTATAAGGTACCAAGTGAACGCATTTTGAAAATATGTAAGCAGTTTTAAAATTTATTGTTCATTTTCAAGGCAAAAAAACGGCACCAACTCAAAAAGGGTTTTAGGTACCATTTATGTTTCAACAAATATAAAGTGAGGTAAGAACTTCCTTACATTTTTATTGTTCATTTTCAAGGCCAAAAAACGACACCAACTCAAAAAGGGTTTTAGGTACCATTTATGTTTCAACAAATATAAAGTGAGGTAAGAACTTCCTTACATTTTTTAATCTAGTGATTACTTACTTCACTACTCCCTGGTCTGACTGAACTTTATGTTTTCATTCAGCATTGAAATTTTAATGTTATTGTAATTATTAAACAGAAAATCATAAAAAGTCAAATTTATTTGTTTACTAAAATTAACATTTTCATATTCAAACATCAAATGTAACAATAACTTGTTCAAATTTTAATAATGACCTGTTTTAATTTAATCATGCTGTCTAGGTTATAATTCTTTTAGATGCATTTGAGTAAATAATAGAATGAGATGCACTATTTTCAGGTAAATATGCATGATGTACTAGGTATTTGTTTGTGGTCAGGAATTGTCAAGAGTGATATTTTTTTCTTAAAACTGTCATTAAAATGAAAAAAATTGAATTATGTTTTCTACATGCCATGAGTGATGATTTATTGTACATTATAAATAACTATCATGTGAAAGCTTTACAGCTGAAGTTGTTGTCCTTGGAGTGTTACGAAAGAAATGTAAAGGAAAAATAAAATACATGAATTGTGGGCTAAATGATATTGCGGCTAAAAGCAAAAAATACAGGAAATTAAATGGAGAAAAGCAAGGATACCTGCTGAAATACATAAAACTGCCTTAATGAGATCTTTGATAATTTAAACTCCATTTTTGAGATCAGGATGGGCTTATGTCAAAAAAAATTTAATGTTTAAGTAGAAAGGCAATTTAATCTACAGAATACCACAGAGGAAAGAAAAGAAGCATGCAGAAATTACGCTTGTGTAATTAGGTCTTTCCACTTTTCCTTGGAAAGACCTATTAATTTGTTCTGAATAATAATTAATTTTTTTCTAACGCCAAATTTTTTTCTTGTGCAGTATTGTTGTTTCACAAGATGTCACTTAGATATTTGGTATATGATATCAAACAGTTTATACCCTTTTGAAACTGACCCTGTTTAACCGAACATTTTTCCTTGTAAGAATTATCTCCCCAAACACTGTTTTCCTTGTGATCGCTACTCCTTCGCAACCATTAAAGAAACCGACAAAACTATATGACCAAATTGCTTGTTACATCCTGAGGATGTCAAAATAATTTTGACCAAGGCGATCCAGAGACTCAGTATGAGAGAAATTTCCCCTTGTGTATTTGATATAAGTGATATGTATTCGTAACTGATAAACCATAAGTGATAGAGACCTAGGGTCTTTTGATTTGAGGTCCAGGGTCCACCAAAAAGTAAATAAGGTCAAGGTTATGTTCTGAATTTTGATTTTAGCTTATTTCAGCTTCTCTACAGAATTTATATAAGATACCAATAGAATATTTTCACTAAAATGTAAGCTGCGATATGTCGTAACATACAGTAGAACCTTATTGTGTCGAAAACTCAGATGAGTCGAAGTAATTGATCGGTCCTGGTAAAACTCCAATTTGATAAATGCATATTTACCTCTGATGAGTCGAACTCAGTTGATTCGAATACTCAGTTAAGTCGAGTAAACTTAATAGCCCCGTCGATGTAGAATAAATGTAAATTGACCCCGATGTCTCGAAGTTGGAAAGGAATTTTCTAAAGATGCAGTCTTAATGATAACAATTAAAATCAGATGTATTTCTTGTGCAACCTAATCATTTTCAAAAGAGATTAAAGCTGTGTAAACATACTTGTTTGTATAACAGTTAAAATCACATGTTTATGGTGACCGGTTATTAACACCTTTAAGCGGAACTTTAGTGTGTTGAAAATATTTCACCTGACATAAAAAACAAAAACAAATTTGAATGACCCAAGCCGAGATTAAATGAAGCATTAAGATAAAAATCCATTCATTACAATAAATAAAAGGATTAGAGCAATTATGATCAATTTATGATAAATTAATGCAAAGCAGAGGACTCTCGATCATCAGAGATCTTTCTGAACTTGTTTCGTTCTGTGAGTAATTTCGTAATTTTTGGTGATCGACCTTTGTAAATATTTGTGTATTGATTTTATTTATGAATGTTTTGTATCTGTCCTTGTGTGTTAAATTATTATGAGGGACCAAAAAATATTGAGATTGAATATACAATCATAAAGTGTCGTATAAAAAAGGCACACTGTTTAAAATATCTAGTTTAAACAAGTCTTATGCCGTATTTCATGGATTCCAAATTTTTGATGACACACTCCACCTCGGATGAGTCGGACCTTGGATAAGTCAAATACTTTTGTTCGGTCCCTTCGACTTCGAAATAACGAGGTTCCACTGTATATATTTCAGTTAAAAGTGTGCATCAACATTAAATGGGGAGTTTCCTTCCCTCTTGTGTTTAAAATTAGCTGTCATTAACTATATATAGAAGGACTTAGGGTCATTTGATTTGAGGTCCTTGCTTGTTGACCTTCAAATTTATGTCAAGTTCAAAGGTAAATTTGACGTTCTAGATCTTGACCTTTGTTATCAATTCATATTTGTATGTGATAAAGCTATGGGGTATTTTGCATTAGGTTGGTTGACATATGATGCTGAAAAGATCAGCCGGAAGTGATCTTTTGTTAACTGGAAGTAGCCATTTCCTGCACTGTTTTCATTCAAAAGTACCTAGATCCATATATTTTGGGAATCGGTGTGAAGTGACCCAACAGATGGTACTAGAAGGCCGAGTTCACTTGAAACTCCAGAATCGACTTCAGAGTTTCAAGAGTATCACGTGAACGCACTAGAGTTGCTATTCGGGACAACTCTAAGTAACTTTAGGGTAAGGCCCTGACCAAGCATAAAAAAATTAAATAATCTCATTGGTTTGATGTCATTCAAGGGTTTTTTGAGTTTAACCCTGAATCGGTGATGGTTGGAACCAGGGTACGAGGGGTTAACTCGAGTGGTTCAAGTAAACTCGGATTGTTGAAACCCGAGTAAGTAAAGTTAACTCGAGAGGTTCAAGTGAAGTTGGCCCAATAGTCCACTATAGAGTTTCAAGAGTATCACGTGAACGCACTTGAGTTGCTATTCAGAACAACTCTTAAGTAACTCTAGGGCAAGGCCCTGACTACGCATAAAAAAAGGAAAAATCTGATTGGTTTGACGTCAATCAAGGGTTTCTTGAGTTTAACCTTGGCTCAGTGAGGGTTGGAACCGGGGTAAGAGGGGTTAACTCGAGTTAGTAAAGTTAACTCTAGAGTTTCAAGTGAACTCGGCCGAAGTGAAAATTTAAAACCGGAAGTTGCAATTTATCTCCCTTATTTCAAACAAAAGTATATAGAAACCATATAATTTTTTTAATCCGCGAAAAGTAAGCTATTATTTGACACCGGTGGTGGCTTATTATCTCCCTTTATTGATGAAAAAAAGTGCCTGAAACATTGTTTTTTCAAAATCAGTGTGTGATAATCTATCTTTTAAGACCAGACATACTGTTTTTATCCAAATTTCCTTATCGTAAGTTAATTTGGGTGGAAAGACCTTCAACTGTTCTCTGAACAATTGGTTTTTAATTGAATTTGTTATACTTAATGTCAAAATGCCAGATTTTGATTGGTTAATACGAGGTAAATAATTTACTCTATCCAATGGCAAATACTCTATTACCCTTCACGGTGACGCTTGATCAATTGTGTGCTTTATTAAATACGGATGGTTATTATGTACAAAACATCATAGTTTATTACTTTGAACTTGAAATTAAATAAGACAGTAATAACAAAACATTCAGTAGAATAAATCAAATAACACGTATCTGAGAGGGTGATAGAGCAGATTGTTATCCCTCGGTTGACAATGTTTTCTCGGAGTTACAATCAGCTCTATCACCCTCTCAGCTATGTGTTATTTTTATAATGACTGAAAATCTTAAAGGCTGTGGTCAAACTACAACATATATCAAACTTGCATGATAACATCATATATGAAAGGACATTAGATGTTTTAAAGCATTTATCTTAGATATGACCTTTTACCAAACTTTGAATTAATGAAACATGGCAACCTGTATTAGACATAGGAAGAGAGTGAAAAATGTACATTTAAAACCAAAGTAATACGAACTATTAGCTCAATCCTATCAGATGGAGAACTGATTCTAATAACAAAAAGGCAACTCATAAAACATGAAGATGAGTTAAAGACCAGGGAATCATCAAAGCCTATTTAATAGTTAGTGTTTTCTTTGCCTTCAATATATTGCAGACAATGAATTTTTACAATCATTCAGTTTATGAAATCCTCTTATATGGAAGGCACAGTCCAGTTTGATGAGCCATGTGCAGGGTATGTTTATAGATTTGTTAGGCTGAAAACGAATGAACATTCCTCAAATATCAGATATATGTTCCACTCGTGCCACTACCTATTCAAACAACTTTTTGGGAAGTTTGCTATAGCAATACTTTCATAAGGCGTCGGCCTCAAACTTCCGGTGACAAACTATCGCAAATGTTCTGCTCCGAGATAATGTAGTACTAGCGTTTGAATACTGATTCTAGGAAGATGTTTTTGAAATTTTGAGTCCTTTTGAAAAGATTACAGCTTGAATAAAAAAGAAGTGAATGTTCACCGACAATTCAACTGAATTTAACTTCATTTTGAAAATGAGTATCACAAACACTACTTCGCGGATTTTCCATGCGCTGAAGAGAAAATCGAAAGAAATCTACGCGAGACATCGTTTGATTCATGAATATTTCATGAATGAATGAACATTTTCCCGCCCAATTTTTACTACGTACGATATTTACAAATATTTATTATTAAATATTAAGTAAAAGCCCGAGTGTATCGAAGAATCCCGTATGACTGACATTACTGAATGCAACATGTGTATATTTTGACCAAGACGTCGGATAATTGACAAGTGATAAAAGTTTGATTGAACAATTATACACAGGTGACAGAAATAGTCGATAATCATATGGCTTATGTCGCACGCCAAGGCTGAGTAAAGGTAAATACCGGCTATGATAGAAAAGTCCATGTTTTTGTCAAAACATCGATCGGAAGGTTTTGATGCCAAAAACATTCCAATGTGGAATTAAGGACCTTCACTCGTCCAGCATGCTCAGTCACGTGCATCAAACTGACAGCTGAAAAACATTGACTCAACGACAGTTCTAACATATCACAGCCTCCTCAGTGTTACGATTAACACTTACATTTGTACACAAATCGTTACAAGGATAAGGCAGACAAGTCAGCTTTTACTTAGAATAACTCAGTGTATCAAGACAAGTGCTGTAGCAATTATTTACATGATTAAATGATCTGTCCATGTAATAGCAAAATGAATTTCTTACTCTTAGTGCTAGACCAAATAATTATGACGCACCAAAAATCTCAAATGTTATTGCCTCAATGCTAAATTTCACAGCATCAACTATAAAATGTGTTACAGGGTTATAAGCACCTCTATGAATCTAGTGTATATAAACTTTTTATTCCTGTCGTCATACTGCTATTGTTATGTCCCAACCGTATTAAGTTTTACCCTTTTTCTTCTGTAAGTATGTACGTCCCTTACTTGTACATACGTCCGTACATCCGAAAATTGGTTTCTGTTCTCTAACTTTAGTTTTCCTAAACCAAATTGTATGAAACTTATACGCAATGCTTATTTCCACAAAACACAGGTCAAGTTGAATTTTGGTTGCGTCGATTTTACAATACTAGAGTTATGCTCCTTAACAAATGGAAAAGTTGCTTTTTGTTATATGTTTGTCATATAAAATTTTGATATTCTCTATTGCAACCTTAAACTGTTGTTCTAAAATAATCAAATATACAATAAGCTCTGTTAATTTCTTTATGTGCCCATGCCATATCTAGGGCATGTGATTTTATAGTATTTTTTCCATTTGTAACTTGGCATAACCCTAACCACAACAGTAAAATGGTTACAGTAGTTTTCCATGCTCCATATCAGTTTTTGGTTACAGTAGTTTTTAATGCTCCATCAGTTTTTTGTTATAATAGTTTTCCATGAAGTTGTGGTTATATCAACTTGAAATGTGATTTTTTTGTTTACGATCTCGAACTTTAGTTTGTCTCAACCAAATGTTATGAAACTTATACACAATGCTCATTATCACAAAACACTGATTAAATTTGAGTTTTGGTGGTGTCAGTTTTACTGTGCTAGAGTTATGCCCTTTACAAATTTAAAATGTTGTCGAGCCTTCGACTTTTGTTGAAAAAGCAAGACATAGCGATCCTACATGTACATTGCGTCGGCGGCGTCCACAAATATTCACTTTGTGGTTAAAGTTTTTGAAATTTGATAACTTTATTAAACTATCCTGGATTTGTGCAAACTTGGACAGAAGCTTGTTTATGATCACACGATAGTATCTAGAAGGAAATTTAGTTAAAATGTTGTTCTTGTTTTTCCATATTTTTCTTATTAATGGACTTAGCTTTTCTTTTAGTTAACATTACATACAGTCTGCAATTAAATTTTTTAAAACACCTTTATTAGATTCATAAACTATCCTGGATTTTTACCAAACTTGGACAGAGGCTTCTTACAATCAAAAGATAGTATAAAGAGGAATATTTTTATTTATTTTTTTCCTCATTTTTGTGACCCTGCGATTAACAGCAAAAGTAGGCGAGACACTGGGTTCCGCGGAACACATACGATTTTTTTTTCAATTCCGTGCTCTAACTTTAGTGTGCCTCAACCAAATGTTACGAAACTTATACACAATACTTTTAACCACAAAAGCAAAATCTAGTTTGAATTTTGGTGCCGTCATTTTACTGTTGTGGTTAGGGTTATGCCAAGTTACAAATGGAAAAAAATACTATAAAATCACAGGCCCTAGATATGGCATGGGCACATAAAGAAATTAACAGAGCTTATTGTATATTTGATTATTTTAGAACAACAGTTTAAGGTTGCAATAGAGAATATCAAAATTTTATATGACAAACATATAACAAAAAGTGATTTTTGATAATTGCTGAAAAGAAAATGGTTTGGTTAAAAACATCAAAGCTGTGATTAAATACATATTTGAAATAATACACATCTATAGCCTATTTGAAATAATACACATCTACAGTTGCAAACTTCCCAGAGGTGCTATCCTGCACTTTCATTTTCGGGAGTCTATGGGTATCGGATAGGAAAGGAAAAGTTGAAAAGCAAATCAGTTAGTTATGTGGCCATGCATGTTTTGTCCATTTATGAACAAGTTCTTGCGTTTTCTCAAACTTCTTATGACGTACTAGCACAAAATCTGTCGGAGGTGTACTGTTTGATATTTTAGTCTGGGAAAGCATTGTTTTTATTCGTTAAATTGGCACATTAAACTAGCCTATTATCTCTCAGAAACTGCAAGTACTCTTAGAGTGGTAATTAAGTCTTTATGACCTGATCTGATGAATTGAGCACTTTCATGCTGATTTAACAGTTTAATGCCCCGATTATGGTAATAGGAAGGCATTATGGTTTCTAGTCTCTCCGTTCATCAGTCTGTTAATCCGCTCCGTATCAGTTTTTGGTTACAGTAGTTTTCCATGCTCCGTATTAGTTTTTGGTTACAGTAGTTTTCCATGCTCCGTATCCGTTTTTTTTGATTGTTACAGTAGTTTTCCATGTTCCGTATCAGTTTTTTGGTTACAGAAATTTCCGATACTCTGTATCAGTATGTTTTTGGTTACAGTAGTTTTCTATGCTCCGTATCAGGTTTTGGTTACAGCAGTTTCCGATACTCTGTATCAGTTTGGTTTTGGTTACAGTAGTTTCTGATGCTCTGAATCAGTTTTTGGTAACAGTAGTTTTTGATGCTCTGAATCAGTTTTTGGTAACAGTAGTTTTTGATGCTCTGAATCAGTTTTTGGTTACAGTAGTTTTCCACGCTCCATATCAGTTTTTGATGGTGTAAAATTAGTACATACTCATGTTAAAAGTTTTTGGTTAAGTTAGTTCACCATGAAGTTGTGGACACATCAGCTTGGAAATTAGTACACATGTTCATTATGATGTAAGGTCTTTAAATTATATACCAAATAAGGTTTTGACCCAATTTCATAGTTGACTGAATAGAAATGTGATAGTGTGATTGCATTCTCAGGATAAAGGTTTTGATTAAGTTAGTTTACTAGTACCTCAAGTCCGTCTCTTGTTCGGCTGATCAAGAATAGAGAGAAGATACCAAGTCCGTCTCTTGTTCGGCTTATCAAGAATAGAGAGAAGAAACCAAGTCCGTCTCTTGTTCGGCTTATCAAGAATAGAGAGAAGATACCAAGTCCGTTTCTTGTTCGGCTTAACAAGAATAGAGAGAAGATACAAAGTCCGTCTCTTGTTCGGCTTATCAAGAATAGAGAGAAGATACCAAGTCCTCTCTTGTTCAGCTTATCAAGAATAGAGAGAAGGTACCAAGTCCGTCTCTTGTTCGACTTATCAAGAATAGAGAGAAGATACCAAGTCCGTCTCTTGTTCGGCTGATCAAGAATAGAGAGAAGATACAAAGTCCGTCTCTTGTTCGGCTTAACAAGAATAGAGAGAAGATACCAAGTCCGTCTCTTGTTCGGCTTATAAAAAATAGAAAGAAGATACCAAGTCCGTCTCTTGTTCGGCTTATCAAGAATAGAGAGAAGATACCAAGTCCTTTTCTTGTTCAGCTTATCAAGAATAGGGAGAAGATACCAAGGGGACAATCGAAAATCATCAATAAAATAAAAACAAAAAGCCAACAGTTAAAACGACGAAAAGATATCAGTATCATTATTAGCATCCCTAAGACACAATTTATCACGTCCAATATTCCCGTGATTGTAAGTATGGCTTGTTCCAATACTGGATACTAAAGGTTGAAGATGACCCTGATGTCCAGTTGCTTTTTTAGCATTTCGGTAACATTTTATCAATCAAGCTCTGCAGCAGGGACTCTGGGTTCAATTTAAAAACAGGGAGATGTATGTACAACAATTGTGGCACTCAGCAAACCACTGGATTATAGACATCTTGCTCAAAACTGTTAATTATAAATGTGTCTGTTAATAAAATTTTCGAGTGCTCAAACCTTCATCCTGTTCTTACATTCTTACAGTCTCCTAACTATTACATCCAACGGTTCCACTGTCCAATAATCCGCCCTTTTTCTTCGAAAAGCGTCTGATGTATGGACATATGGTAAAAATGTTTATTGCCTGGTTGAAATGTCTACCTATTGGCTCTCACATACCAAAGATTTTGATGTTCTCAAAAGCGTTTTATGAATTGCTTTTGTATTGTGGTTGACAGAAATTGTAACCGGGTAAACTACCGTCCGGATAATTATCCTCTATGGATAATTCACCTGAAAAGAAAATATTTTCCTAAACGGATTATTATCGACCAGAGTATTGCCCTTACCGGATAGATCTCCGATCAGATTATTATAAGGAACAAATTGTAGCTAGAGACCATGTACAGTCTATGAAAAGTGCGATTCGAAAAAAAAAAAAAACCGTTTCTTTTGTGGAGTAGAGATATTTTCTAATATGAAAATTTCACTACGCAGACACTTCATGAGAAAAAACATGTTTTCGGCGACGTAAAATATGTTTAATATTAACAATATCAATAGATTAGGTCCGGAATTACTTCACGCGACAAACAGGAATGAAAATGTCTGAAATCGATCATTATCTTCATTTCAAGGTCGTTTTAAAGGAAAAGAATGAGGTGCAAGTGCATCTGTAAAACGAGAAACAAGGCTAGATAACTTTATGGGTATATCAACTGTCACCATATCTTTTAAATACAAACCAAAATTAAGTCCTGAAATATGTTCAATAGTAAAATAATAGCAAAGGTGTTTGTCCGTGGAAAAATTTTTGTGCTATGTTTTCTCATGTAAATACATGATTACATGCTATTTATTTTCTTGTAGATGCTATACCGTTAATATTATTGCAGTATTTTTCTAATGTTATAACAAGTTATCAGTTTTTAGCTCACTGCTGAACTCCAAAATTCAACTTTAAGGCATCTTTCGAAATTATTCATTGTTCTTCGAACATAATTTTATTAGATAAATGTTATATATACATTGTTGGTAAATGATTGTTTTGAGCTTTTTACTGGTATGTAGAATTGTATCTTCCATGTCTGGGACAATGGTAACTGTACACCTGTCTTTATTTGGAATAATACTTTTGTCATATCTGTGAATTCATTTTCTGGGTTTATTGTAAACCGTATTAGATTTATTGTCTCTCTGAATTAGTAATTCTTTGTTTGTGTGGCTATTTACAACATGACCTATGATATAATCGAATAGTTCAGAAGTGGTTAGGGTTATGCCAAGTTACAAATGGAAAAAATACTATAAAATCACAGGCCCTAGATATGGAATGGGCACATAAAGAAATTAACAGAGCTTATTGTACATGTGATTATTTTAGAACAACAGTTTAAGGTTGCAATAGAGAATATCAAAATTTTATATGACAAACATATAACAAAAGTGATTTTTGATAATTGCTGAAAAGAAAAATGGTTTAGTTAAAAACATCAAAGCTGTGATTAAATACATATTTGAAATAATACACATCTATAACCTATTTGAAATAATACACATCTACAGTTGCAAACTTCCCAGAGGTGCTATCCAGCACTTTCATTTTCGGGAGTCTATGGGTATCGGATAGGAAAGGAAAAGTTGAAAAGCAAATCAGTTAGTTATGTGGCCATGCATGTTTTGTCCATTTATGAACAAGTTCTTGCGTTTTCTAAAACTTCTTATGACGTACTTGCACAAAATCTGTCGGAGGTGTACTGTTTGATATTTTAGTCTGGGAAAGCATTGTTTTATTCGTTAAATTGGCACATTAAACTAGCCAATTATCTCTCAGAAACTGCAAGTACTCTTAGAGTAGTAATTAAGTCTTTATGACCTGATCTGATGAGTCGAGCACTTTCATGCTGATTTAACAGTTTGATGCCCCGATTATGGTAGTAGGAAGGCATTATGGTTTCTAGTCTCTCCGTTCATCAGTCTGTTAATCCGCTCCGTATCAGTTTTTGGTTACAGTAGTTTTCCATGCTCCGTATTAGTTTTTGGTTACAGTAGTTTTCCATGCCTCCGATTATGGTAGTAGGAAGGCATTATGGTTTCTAGTCTCTCCGTTCATCAGTCTGTTAATCCGCTCCGTATCAGTTTTTGGTTACAGTAGTTTTCCATGCTCCGTATTAGTTTTTGTTACAGTAGTTTTCCATGCTCCGTATCAGTTTTTGGTTACAGAAATTTCCGATACTCTGTATCAGTATGTTTTTGGTTACAGTAGTTTTCTATGCTCCGTATCAGGTTTTGGTAACAGCAGTTTCCGATGCTCTGCATCAGTTTGGTTTTAGTTACAGTAGTTTTCTATGCTCCGTATCAGGTTTTGGTTACAGTAGTTTCTGATGCTCTGAATCAGTTTTGGTAACTAGTTTTGATGCTCTGAATCAGTTTTGGTTACAGTAGTTTTTAATGCTCTATCAGTTTTTGTTATAATAGTTTTCCAAGAAGTTGTGGTTATATCAACTTGAAACGTGGTATAAATATTCACAAATGTACAAAAGTTTATTATGAAGTGAACTTGTTAAATTATATATAAAATAAGGTTTTTACCGAAATGTGATGGTGTAAAATTAGTACATACTCATGTTAAAAGTTTTTGGTTAAGTTAGTTCACCATGAAGTTGTGGACACATCAGATTGGATTGGTACACATGTTCATTATGATGTAAGCTCTTTAAATTATATACCAAATAAGGTTATGACCCTATTTCATAGTTGACTGAATAGAAATGTGGTAGTGTGATTGCATTCTCAGGATAAAGGTTTTGATTAAGTTAGTTTACTAGTACCTCAAGTCCGTCTCTTGTTCGGCTGATCAAGAATAGAGAGAAGATAACAAGTCCGTCTCTTGTTCGGCTTATCAAGAATAGAGAGAAGAAACCAAGTCCGTCTCTTGTTCGGCTTATCAAGAATAGAGAGAAGATACCAAGTCCGTTTCTTGTTCGGCTTAACAAGAATAGAGAGAAGATACAAAGTCCGTCTCTTGTTCGGCTTATCAAGAATAGAGAGAAGATACCAAGTCCGTTTCTTGTTCGGCTTAACAAGAATAGAGAGAAGATACAAAGTCCGTCTCTTGTTCGGCTTATCAAGAATAGAGAGAAGATACCAAGTCCTCTCTTGTTCGGCTTATCAAGAATAGAGAGAAGATACCAAGTCCTCTCTTGTTCGGCTTATCAAGAATAGAGAGAAGATACCAAGTCCGTCTCTTGTTCGGCTTATCAAGAATAGAAAGAAGATACCAAGTCCGTCTCTTGTTCAGCTTATCAAGAATAGAGAAGATACCAAGTCCGTTTCTTGTTCAGCTTATCAAGAATAGAGAGAAGATACCAAGGGACAATCGAAAATCATAATTAAAATAAAAACAAAAAGCCAACAGTTAAAACGACGAAAAGATATCAGTATCATTATTAGCATCCCTAAGACACAATTTATCACGTCTAATATTCCTGTGATTGTAAGTATGGCTTGTTCCAATACTGGATACTAAAGGTTGAAGATGACCCTGATGTCCAGTTGCTTTTTAGCATTTCGGTAACATTTTATCAATCAAGCTCTGCAACAGGGACTCTGGGTTCAATTCAAAAACAGGGAGATGTATGATTGTCAATGAGACAAATATCCATTACAGATCAAAGATGTAAAGAGTTAAAGGTCACCGTTCATCCTTCAAAATGACCAAAACCCAAACCTTATAGTAAGCTTAAAAAGGCCTCAGGAAGACAAAATGAGAATAGAATTAAGAAAAACAAACTGCACTATTTGTACAAACAATAAAAACAACAAAAAAAAAACAAACCAATTGTGGCACTCAGCAAACCACTGGATTACAGACATCTTGCTCAAAACTGTTAATTATAAATGTGTCTGTTAATAAAATTTTCGAGCGCTCAAACCTTCATCGTGTTCTTACATTCTGACACAAAAGTCTCCTAACCTTTACATCCGACGGTTCCACTGTCCAATAATCCGCCCTTTTTCTTCGAAAAGCGTCTGATGTATGGACATATGGTAAAAATGTTTATTGCCTGGTTGAAATGTCCACCTATTGGCTCTCACATACCAAAGATTTTGATGTTCTCAAAAGCGTTTTATGAATTGTGGTTGACAGAAATTGTTACCGGGTAAACTACCGTCCGGATAATTATCCTCTATGGATAATTCACCTGAAAAGAAAATATTTTCCTAAACGGATTATTATCGACCAGAGTATTGCCTTTTCCGGATAGATCTCCGATCAGATTATTATATTAAAGGAACAAATTGTAGCTCGAGACCATATACAGTCTATGAAAAGTGCGATTCGAAAAAAAAAAACGTTTCTGTGGAGTAGCGATATTTTCTAATATGAAAATTTCACTATGCAGACACTTCATGAGAAAAAATGTTTTCGGCGACGTAAAATATGTTTAATATTAACAATATCAATAGATTAGGTCCGGAATTACTTCACGTGACAAACAGGAATGAAAATGTCTGAAATCGATCACTACCTTCATTTCAAGGTCGTTTAAAGGAAAAGAATGAAGTGCATCTGTAAAACGAGAAACAAGGCTAGATAACTTTATGGGTATATCAACTGTCACCATATCTTTTAAATACAAACCAAAATTAAGTCCTGAAATATGTTCAATAGTAAAATAATAGCAAAGGTGTTTGTTTGTCCGTGGAAAAATTTTTGTGCTATGTTTTCTCATGTAAATACATGATTACATGCTATTTATTTTATTGTTGATGCTATACCGTTAATATTATTGTAGTATTTTTCTATTGTAATAACAAGTTATCAGTTTATAGCTCACTGCTGAACTCCAAAATTCAACTTTAAAGCATCTTTCGAAATTATTCATTGTTCTTCGAACATAATTTTATTAGATAAATGTTATATATACATTGTTGGTAAATGATTGTTTTGAGCTTTTACTGGTATGTAGAATTGTATCTTCCATACCTGGGACAATGGTAACTGTACACCTGTCTTTATTTGGAATAATACTTTTGTCATATCTGTGAATTCATTTTCTGGGTTTATTGTAAACCGTATTAGATTTATTGTCTCTCTGAATTAGTAATTCTTTGTTTGTGTGGCTATTTACAACATGACCTATGATATAATCGAATAGTTCAGAAAAAAAGTGACAGTAGCCACATTAAAATTCAGCCATACACCACCATTCAAAATAGAAGTACTTAGTAAAACGATCGGATCGTGTATTATTGACTTGGAAGGTGGTAAATACTGTGCAACATTGAGACGAAAAATCCCAAAATGATCGATTGTCAGTCAAACTTAGTAAATATCCGTCTAAATTCCATTCAATTGATAAATTTAATAACACTCAACGTTACCTTGATGATGTTTTTTTTTCTTCTTTAAATATTAAAAAATTCTCTGCTAAAATTTACCTGAGGGAATTTCATTTAGATAAATCTAAACCTTTTTCTAGATTTTGATATTTCATTTTCACACGTGAAAGTCTAAACAAAAATGTTTTCGTACTCTATTGTTAATTTTCCTTTTTTGGACCATGATATTCCTTTGGCCCTTCTTACGGTGTATATATTTCCCAACTAGTTCGCTATGTCCTTGTCTGTAGTGACGTTTTAGATATCAATGAACGAAATCTATGTATCACTAAATTATTGAAGTCATTTGAAACGAGTTTCTGGTTATTATAATGTTAAAGAAATTATTGAACCAAAGCATGCATATATACCATGGATAAGTCCTTGTATATACCAGACTAAGTCATCTGTGCAAGTTGGTTTTTAACATTTTTACAAGTCCATAACGTATAATTGAAAAATAAATTCTTTGTTTGATTGCTGATCGAAAACTTTGGCTGCTAATTAACTTTCGGGTTTTTGTGCTGAAGTTTACCAATCGTTACCTATCGATAAACAATGAATCTGAATCATGGAACACGTGAAAAATAAGTGAAATGATCAAGCGGTGAATATTTGTTTTATATATATAATTGTAATGCGTTCCCAGTTGTTAATTAAACTTTGTCTTAAAAGTTGTTAAATTGTTTTTCAGAATCGATTAATACTATCTTTTTTCAACGTTTGTTTACCTTTTCTTTCATCACGGTTCTTCCCTCACACCTGCGCTGTGCGGTTGCTGAAGCGTCATGGTTAAAATTACTTCATATGGAAAAGCTGTCTGTCATTTAGAGTACGGAAAGACATTAGTTGAATAGCAGTACATTTCTGAGAATTTGGATAAAAAAGAGGATTTTCTTTTAAAAGAAATTCTATGTACACGTGTTTCATAGTCCCTTCACAGTAAAGCTTAGCTATTGAAGTATATAAAACATATTCACCGTTTTAGATTAGAAGTATCATATGACTTTAAGTCAGGGATTTTGTTACCATAAATTACTTAAACACAGCATAGCATTTTTATGCCGACCTTAAAATACCTTTTTATGGCCCCGCCACTAAGTGGTCGGGGCCATATAGCTTTATCTGTCATTCTGTCATTTCGTCATTCTGTCATTCTGTCACGAACAGTTATACGGATTTTTTTCTAAACGCCTTCACATACTATTGAGCTGATTTTTAATATGCGAGTCTACTATGATGAGTTACAGATCGAGTTTTTGTTTGGTTCCGCTCCGCAGATTTTTGTAGAAATTCACAATTATACGGACTTTTTTTCTAAACGCCTTTACATATTGAGCTGATTTTTATTATGTGAGTCTACTATGATGAGTACTGATCGACTTTACGTTTCGTTCTGCTCTGCTGATTTTTGCCGAAATTATGGTTTATAGGTTTCGTTACAGTTTAGTTTTCGCTCCTCTCCGCTGACGATATTTGCCATGAAAACACTTTTCCAGTCAACCTTGATGAGTTACAGATAGGCAATTGCAAAAGGTAATTATTTTGTATGCTCTATATGTTTGCGTGATGCATGGCTTCAATGTATATGCCACCAAGTAGAATTTGAGGCTACACGTGTACTTGTAACTTGGAATTCAGAAATAATAAGCAATACTGCCAATGATTTCTTTCCATCCATCGTTTTTTTTTTCTTTTCAAAAGTAAATTCAAGTTTTGCTAATGTAGTACTTGGCAATTCAAAAAGGCTGGGTATATATTATTGAGTATTTGGATGATTAAATTCTAAATCTTATAATCATCAAACTATTTTATATTTTTCACAGCAAAATGGAGTAAATGTAAATACTGTAAACCTTTAATCTTCTAATCATTCAACTACAAAAAATGTATTTGATTTCATAATTGCCAAGTGTCACATTGCATGATTATGTCTTCTTATGAAGAAATATGTACACTTCATAAGGAGATCCCCCCCAGTGGTGGTGGCGGTAACATTAACTCATGGTGTCTTCTATTAAATCGTTATTTTATTAACTTTGTATAGCTTTCATATCGCTTACGTATGTATGCACATATATTAACTATGTAAACCATTATTTTGCGTTGCTTCTTTCTGCCACTAGAGCTTGTAGCATTTGAGTAGATGGATAAAATAACCATGCACTTATTTGTTGTCTATATAACTTGTGCCTTCGTATGCATTATCAGAACTGTATATTCAGTAGTAAGTTTGCATAAAAAATGAAGAGAAAAAATTATTGCAGTACACTCCTAGTGTCCACAACCAGCTTCAGCTATTTTATGCTTCCTTTCAATATAGGTAATGCTGTATTTATTGTAGACTATTTGGTGAATTCTGTAACTGTTCATTACCTTCATTCCTTAAGAGGGTGGGAGGTTGCAACATTTAAATGCACACAATAGTTTCTGAATTTACAGTACATCATCACATTTTTAGAATACTAAGATAATACATTTTTAAAAATATGGCATACTTACTGAAGGACATTTTATTTACTACTAAAGATTGATTGATTATAAGGTTTTTCCACCTATCAAGTAGCAATTGATATATTACAGCGGTCAGTATGAATTCTGGCGGGACCCCCATTATTCAAGAAAATCACCAACTATTGGCAGATATAATGCACACCCGCTGCGACAAAAATAGATTATATATCTCTGTGACAAATTTCTAGAGCAAAGAGAACAGGAATGCACCAAACCCCTTACAAATTATTGTAAATATACAAAATGAAAGTTTAACAATATTTGAAATATCCCTTGATAGATTCATGCATATAGCAACTACTGCTTCTCAGTGAAAACTACATTCAGCTGTCCAGGTTGTATTTATGCGACATAAGAAGAACATACATAATTGATTAATTATTTTTGACCATCAACACTGTTTCAAAAATTCAGTGATGAGTAACTTATGTTATCATCAAAAGGCCCTGCCATTCCAAAAGTAATAATATCAAACTTGTATTTTGGCTTGTGGCCTTTATTTGAAGCATGGATACAGCCTAGTACACAGTGGGCAATGGTTTTCTTAGTGATGTGGGATATTTTAAATGTAGATTTCATTTGTAGGTAAAAATGCAAGAACAACTCAATAAGTTAGATTCTATGCGAGAAACACTCATGGCAAAAACCTATCAATTGAAAGGAGTTCTGTCGACTTTGACCCCAAAGATGCCTTCAGCACAAGCTGTGTTTGTATACAAAGCTCTGGATGAGTTGATTGGAACGACTTTATTAATAAAGAACACATTACAGCATTGTATGCAAGAATTGATGAGAAGTGACAGCCAAACAAGAGACAATGAGTGTAAAAGGAAAAATTAAGAGAGTAATTTGAAAGAAACAAGAAAACAAATGGCAGATGTAAAGAAAGAAAATTTCACACTCAAAAGAAGGTTGGATGCATATAAATCTGAAGCATACTTTACAGATCATTCACTTTTTTCTTCCCAAGATGTCGGTTCTCAGGATGCCAAAATTCCTAAAGTTGATGATACTCCTGATGTTGGTTCTCAGGATGCCAAAATTCCTAAAGTTGATGATACTCCTGATGTTGGTTCTCAGGATGCCAAAATTCCTAAAGTTGGTGATACTCCTGGAACTTCCAAGGATCAGATGTGAAGAACTTCATAAGACACAAACCTGAGCAATATTATTTTCCATTCTTATGATTTATATCGCGAAGACACGAAAGGAGTGACTTAACATTATTACATTATTACATTTTCCATTCTTCAATTGTGATTCATGTATAATCTCGGAAGACACAAAATGAGTGACTTAATTAAAAAACTGCACAATTTCAATTGTTATGATTTATGTATGATCATTTACTATGAGGAATAAATTATAATAGTAACTGAACATTTTTAATTGTCATGATATTTAATGTAAAGAATATAGTATGATAACAATTTATATGTTCACAGATGATATCGGATATGTTCCTTATGTCGTAACTACAATACCCTTCCCTTTTCACGAATGTGACTTACCGAATTAGACTATTTACCGGATTTGTAATAACATAAGCAACACGACGGGTGCCACATGTGGAGCAGGATCTGTTTACCCTTCCGGAGCACCTGAGATCACCCCAGTTTTGGTGGGGTTCGTGTTGCTAGTCTTTAGTTTTCTATGTTGTGTCATCTGTACTATTATTTGTCTGTTTGTCTTTTATTTTTGGCCATGGCGTTGTCAGTTTGTTTTCGATCTATGAGTTTGACTGTCCCTCTGGTATCTTTCGTCCCTCTTTTATAACCACTGGGTCGATGTCTCTGCTGGTGGACATTTTGTCCCCGAGGACATCATCCGCCCAGTAGCAAAATTGCATGAATTTACGAAGATCTAACATGATACTGGCTCGGACGTCGCCCAGTATAAAAGGTCGAAACAGACGTCACCATGGACACGGTGTCGTCTGATAAGGCAGGTGTCCCTCATCACTAGACATGACAAATATCCCAAACATGACTCATTCAGATTATCATACTAGTGACAATAGCAATAGTACACATACACAGCCATGTTCAGTTCTCCTTAAAGACATTTTGGATTTTGATGACTCTGAACAACACTGTCTCATTTCGAAATGTGGAACTAATGGCTGCAAAACTTGTGAAATTTTAATAACAGACGCTCAATTCACTAGCAATTTCACTAAAAAGTCTTACTTTACTAGAAGTTACGATGATCTGAATTGTAAATCTATAAATGTCGTCTACGGATTAGAGTGTAACCTTTGTGGATTGGTTTACGTCGGTGAAACGAAAGGAAGGACTTAAACAAACGTATGTGCGGCCATAGATCAGATATCAACCTCAATTCAAACGACATTCTGTACCAGCATTTTATTCAGCCTGATCATTCCATCGTTTCTATGACAGTTCGTATAATCGAAAAAATATACCACAAGACTAACAATCCTCAACTTGCAACGCCTCTCCGTAGACAAAAAGAGGACTTCTGGATTCGACAATTGGGAACTGCGACACCATATGGTTGCAATGACAAAATTAATGGTATAGGTATTCTATCTAGTCCTTCCTGTAGCTCGGTGAATGTGATGAATATTTTCAACCTTACTCCTCGACGTAGACGCAGTTATGGTCATCGTCATTATACATCACCTACTTTGCATGATGTCTCTATTAATGACTTGCTGCCATTTATACAAAAGCCGTTAGGTATTCATCACATTCGCACGAAACTGTTTTCATTACCCTTTCAAAACTAAAAAATCATACAATAGTGTGAAGATTTTAAGTTGTACAGGTGTTATAACTGGACATACAAAGACAACTTCAAACTTTTTGACACATCTGAAGATAAGGATTATTATTATAATATGTTTGATTTATTAGATTTATTTGAGGTTAATGAGGACAATTAAGACCCTGAGTTTAATGTGTATTAAATAAATCAAAAGAAATATGAATACATGTAATATTTATAACAAATTTAACAGATTCAAAAATCTGCATTTCTGATATAATTCAGATTTGAAGTGAACATGGTAAAAGGCTTAACATTCTGGATTTTGTTTTTATAAAAAAAAAGTTTTTTCAAGGAATAACTATTTTGTTGAACATAGGTTTTTATTGTAAATAATTCGAGGTAGTATTAGTTTAGGCTTAATTGATTCATTTACTTCTTTAAAAAAACCTGTTACACTTGAAAGTCCTTGTTAGTCTAATAAAAAAGTATTATAAAATAATTATACATATATTCACAATTTATTTGACAATGATTGTTTTATTCATCTTTTACTTTTCTTTCACCCTGAATTATAATCCTTTTGTTAATATTGTGATTATTGTCACCTTTGAATTGACAGGTAGGAGACCAATTAAAGTATGTTTTATTTCAATTACATATTCTGTACTTAGGGCAATATCAGATAAAAGATAAAAGAAAATTTATCTAATTAACACAAACAAAAATTGAGACACAAATGTTGGTATTCAAATGTATATAATATCATGTAAAATGCAATGATTATTAAATAATACTTTTACAATTTTAGATATATTTTGACTGATAACTGAAATACATATAAAATCTGTAAGATGTCAGAAAAACAATAACCAAACCTTTATCATGTTTATGCAATCGAAATAAAATATTTCAAAGATAAATAATTATATAATAGTAAAGTGTAAAGGGCCATAACCAGTGACAAAATGTTCATGTATATATGTTGTGAATTTTTGTGGTATATTAAATCGATGAATTTTGAAGTTATTCATTCTCTGTTCAATTTATGTTTGGAAACCACTGTTACAAACCCTCATTCAAACCAATACAAACTTACAGCTATTATTTCGGATATTGCAAGTCACAGACTTTTCAAACCAGTTCGCATTGGAAAAGATGAAAAGAGAACAGATCTTTTCTTAAACTTTCCTTTGCCAACAAAGGTCTCAATGGCGTACACTTAGGCAATATCCTTCATCATAAATTAGTTCAGTCGAAAATACCTCCTTATTTTAAAGATCAGTCTGTACCAATAATTTTTATACCTATACCAAACCAATTGCAACTAAAATTTTCAATTACAAACACGTTTTGCAGGATCTCAACATTGACGACTTCAAGTCTAAACCTCCTGATTGCACCTGTGCTAGTTCCCAATTCATATATAATCCGGCTGCCCACGTTATTACCGGAGACCTCAAAATTGTCAATAACACTTCCTGCGAAATTTGTTATCCAAAGGTCCGAAATATCGTGAGCCTAAATCCATCAATTGGAAATACAACTTCAAAATACTAATGGATTCAGTCGAGGATTATGTCAGGCAATGGGCTAAACGCGAGAAAGAAGACGTAGATACTCTTTCCGAATGGATTAAGGCTGTGAGGTCGTTGATACAAATCCGAATTAAGAAACTAAATGGGCATATCAATACCCACGCTACATCAATTTTTAAAGACCCAAATGTTGCAAAACACTTGTCCTACCTTCATGACAAATATGTTGTTGTCCCAGCAGATAAAGCCCCAAACAACATCGTTTTGTGTGTGAATATCATTACATAAACTGATTGATAAATGAATTAGGTATTGACAATTCACTTGGAAACTCAACATATACCCTCACAACACTTACCAAAGAGGAAATCCTGGATAATCATAGGTCGGTTCTATGTTCCTTTGGAATTTCAACCAAAGATGAAGAACTGGATCTTCCATCACTGTATTGGATACATAAACTACATAAGTGTCCTTACAAACAACGGTATATTGCTGGGTCTTCCAAGTGCTCCACGAAACCTCTTTCTAAACTAATAACATCTATTTTATCAGCAATCAAAGCCGGGCTCCAAAGTTATTGTGAAACTGCCTATTCTAGAGGTGGCGTGAATCAGATGTGGATACTAAAAATTCCAAAGATCTTTTAGAGTACATACAATCTAAGACTCTCTCATCTTGCAATAGTATTAAAACATTTGACTTTTCTACACTTTACACAAGTATTCCTCATTCCAAACTAAAAGACAAATTAAAAGAGTTGGTATTACTTTGTTTCATTAAAAGAATGGCGAACGTAGATACAAGTATCTTGTCTTGGGGAGGATAAATCCTACTTTGTAGAGAATCACTCTGATTCAAACAAAAATTCTCTGAAACTGTCTTTATCAAGATGCTTGATTTCTTGATTGACAACATATTTGTTACGTTTGGAGGACGTGTTTTCAACAGACTGTCGGAATTCCAATGGGAACCAATTGTGCCCTCTTCTCACCGACTTGTTTCTTTATTATTATGAGGCTGACTTCATACAGGAACTTCTTAGGAAGAAAGATAAGAAGTTAGCAATATCCTTTAACTCTACGTTCCGCTATATAGATGATGTTCTCTCACTAAATAATACAAAATTTGGTGACTATGTTGAACGAATCTATCCCATCGAACTAGAGATAAAGGATACTACAGATACAGTTAAGTCTGCCTCATATCTTGTCTTACGATATTCCCGGGCTTGTGTTTCCTATCATGATTTCCTTGATAGAGGATTGCTGCTCACAAGGAAGCTATTAAATCAAGAGTTCCAAATGGTGAAGTTGAAATCATCCTTCGTAAATTTTACGGACGCCATCACGAGTTGGTTGACCGTTATGGAATAACCGTTTCACAGATGATATCGGATATGTTCCTTATGTAGTAACTACAATACCCTTCCCTTTTCACGAATGTGACTTACCGAATTAAACTATTTACCGGATTTGTAATAACATAAGCAACACGACGGGTGCCACATGTGGAGCAGGATCTGCTTACCCTTCCGGAGCACCTGAGATCACCCCAGTTTTTGGTGGGGTTCGTGTTGTAGTCTTTAGTTTTCTATGTTGTGTCATCTGTACTATTATTTGTCTGTTTGTCTTTTTATTTTTGGCCATGGCGTTGTCAGTTTGTTTTCGATCTATGAGTTTGACTGTCCGTCTGGTATCTTTCGTCCCTCTTTTTCTTGTTATTTATTTTATGTCATCTGTCTTTGTGTAGATGTTAATAATTTTTTTATAGAAAAAATAGACAGCATTTTACAAAAGTGGAAGATGAAGCTTTGTGGAATTTGTTTGCCTCTTTAATAGAAAACAAATATTTGATGGCAGGTCAAAATTTAGGTTAAACATCTAGGTCACTGTAACTGAAAGATAAAATGGTTTAAATTGTAGGGAAGTTAGTTGACGAGCACAAGATTTTACTTTTTTTACATTCATGACCTAAAACATTTTTGCTGATTCCAGATTTTCACTGTTTTCTATACTTTCATTATTTCCATTTTTATTATTCAGATGATTTGAAGCCATGCCTAATCTGAAGAGAAAGAGTATTCCCAAAGATTGGCAAAGAAAAAGGGAAAGGCAGAAATCTAATTTCAATGAAAAAATAAGATCTGAATTCATGTCAGTATCTGCCAAAATAAAAAGTCATAGTCAAAATTATATAACCGATGGCGTAATTACTCCTTCACTTGCGCATACGTCATCTATCTATGTTTTTGCATTATTGTTCCCTTGACATTTAATCTCATACTTAGGAATAACAGTACTGTAGTTGAAGAGTTGCCACCGTCAATTGTAGATTTGACGGTCGCAAATCAGTTTTACTGGCGACGCGTAGCGAGACAGTAAAACGGACATTTGCGACCGTCAAATCAAAATTGACGGTGGCAACTCTTCAACTACAGTACTGTTATTCCGATTCTAATGCAGTACAAAAGAAATAATACGTTAGAGCTTGAAAAATGTACAAATTTGACATACAAAAAATCCGCGAATCTTCATTAATGATTTTTGCGCAAAGACGTTGTAGCTAAACGTGACGTCATACAAATGAAAACTTACAAACTGGAGGTTTTACGTCACCTCTACGATTCAAATTCGGATAAATTCACATTAAAACGGGAATTCGAGGTAGGTGTTGTTTTATTTTCGATAATATTGTAGTAATCGAATATTTGTTGATCCTTTCAATTCAAAATGGCGGATCCTCCTTAGTTACGCCTGGTCAACTGTGGATTTGACGGCAACTTTTAACCAATGAAAAAATTGTTACATAAAAATAGCATTAGAATAAAATATATATGTATCAACAATATGATTTTGGACATGTATTTATTTCTATAGGATGCTGACAAAACTTTTGAACATCAAGCTGCTCAAGGAGATGCCATAGAGACATCACCAAATTATAGTTGTAGTTATGTGCATTCACTTCATTCACCAAACCAATGTGTTTAAGAAGGAACAGCTCATTCAAGACACAGAAGACAAGTGACACTCTTGAAAACCAAAGTTACTCCATCATAAATATTTTAAACTATATAATTTCTAATATTTCCTTTTTTAGCATTTTGATCAGAACAACACCAAACATAAATCCTCACAGTTACCAAAAGCAGGTTTAGAATGTCGTACAAAAGAAACTTCTCATTTCAATATATTCGACCTAATTCCGTATTAGCTGCTGTTCGTTGGCTAAAATCAAATAACCATCTTTATCAGAGTAATACAGTAAATGAAGATTGGGTGAGTGATAGTATGGCTGATGATAAGGACATGCGGGAAGACATTACAGAGAATGAAATTGCACAACATGACTCTGAAAATGTAGATGATTCAAACGTATCAAGATCATCAACAAGTGCACACATAAGAGATACACCACCAAAATGTGCACACATAAGAGATACATCATCAACATATGCACACATAAGAGATACACCATCAACAAGTGCACACATAAGAGATACACCATCAACAAGTGCACACATAAGAGATACGCCATCAACAAGTACACACATAAGTGATACACCAACAAGTACACACATAAGTGATACACCAGCAACAGGTGCACACATAATAGATACACCATCAACAAGTCCACACATAGGGATACACCATTACCAAGTCCACACATAAGAGATACACCATCAACAAGTGCACACGTAAGAGATACACCATCAACAAGTGCACACATAAGAGATACACCACCAAAATGTGCACACATAAGAGATACATCATCAACATATGCACACATAAGAGATACATCATCAACAAGTCCACTCATAAGAGATACACCATCAACAAGTGCACACAAAAATGAAGACTTGATTGTAAATAGAGAAACAGAAGTTGTGAGTCAGGTTCAGTCTATATCTTGAAATGTTCAGGCCTTAACTGATGAAAATGATGATTGCACTGATGATCCTGTAGCTAAGTTAAGAGGTGTAAGATTTGATACATGTAATCAGCTCACAGACCAAGCTGCTTTTGTTGATAAGATACTAAGTATATCTTCCGGATAAGGCAAGATACCAATACTTGTACTTATGGATGAGCATTTAGGAATATGCTTTGCCTAATCTCCTTTGTACTGGAAAGTATGGATGGAATTATGAACGTCCAGTAAAATTGATTGCAAAGAATTTTTTAATAGAGAATTCTGGATGAGAACCAAACTTTTGGAGCATACATAGAACATCTTTTTGTTGCACAAGCTATTACTGATACTTAACTAATAATAGACAGTATGAGTATAGCTTCCATGGTCATTTGTATGGTCTATTGATGCAACACCAATAACTGTGAACACCTGAAATGATTAATCGATTCCTACTCAAATATGTAAGATACCGCTTTTTCAGCCAGTTAGAGGTACTCCACTTTACTGGCGAAGAGTACAATTTAAGTTGTTAGCAGCCATCAAGCAACATGGTATATTCACATGGTTCATAACACAATCAGCTGCTGACTTAAAATGGATTGACACTATACAAGCTATTGCTTTACAAAGAGGTGTGAATTTTACAGAAGCTGATATTCTAGGATTGACATGGAAGGGTAAGTGTTCCTGGCTTAGGTCTAACCCCCAAAAACTGCAGCACGTCATTTCCAATATCGTTTGGATTATTTGATGAAAGATCTTATTTTGTCAGACGCTAAGTCATTAGGAGAAGTAATACACTTTCTTTTACAGAATCGATTTTTAACAAAGGGTTCACCCCATGCAAACGGTGTATTATGGATAAAAAAATATTCCTCATCCCGAAAAAAAACCTGTTCAGAATTTGTAGACAGATATGTATGTGTTCGTCTTCCAGATCAAGAAGATGAGAAATGATTCACTCTAGTCCACAAAGTACAACGACACACTCATTCAGCAGCTTGTCGTAAAACAGAGAAGATATGTAGATTTAATTTCCCCAAGCCAATAACATCAACAACACTTTGTCACAACCATCTACAGATGATTCCGAGGAGACACCAGAGCAGAAATCTCATAAAAGAACATCATCTCAGGCAATCCTCACTCAGTTAAACAATTCTTGTCAGAAACAGATAATGTACACACATTGTCCACAGAGCAAGTATTAGATCAATTTCAAATTCCCAATGATGTGTACCAGGAAGCTCTCTTGAACTCAACAATGAACACAACTTGTAGAGGTTAAAACGCGATAATTTCGACATACGGGGGTCGTAAAAAGTGCAAATTATCACAAATTTCACATTTACTGTCCATATTTGAAAATAAATTGAATCAAAATTTCTCTTACTCCACGAACGTACTACATTGAATTAAGTTAACTAAGTTCTCGTTCACATAAAAGAACATTTTGAGTAAATCACGGAAGTCTTTTTAAAATTGTTAGTCTTCTTCGTCGTAATCATCTATATTGGCCATCCACTTTCGTATTTTCTTCCGGGCCTTTACACTCGGTATTCGTTTCGGTCAAGTACTTCTGTGCGTTGTGTTTTCATACTTCTTAGGATTTTAGGATCTGGCTGAGTTTTTTTATTACGTTCTCTGTTCTTCTTTTCGTTACTATATAATTTGATGGTAATTCATCATGATTCTGTTTCCATGGCAACTATGCTTAGTATTGAGCATTTACGTCTTCGTCCATTTCTCTAGAGTTAATACTCCAACATGTTTCTAGATCATGTTCCTCCGTTTTGTACGAAACAAGAATGTTAAATATGTTGGTACCTATATCAATGAGTTTTCTCTTATAGGACCGGAAAGTAAGTAGCCTATTTTTGACTTCACGGCCGTTGAACAATTTTCTCGTACTACGTCATCCTCGGCTATATCCGAATAGTAGTCGGTTCCGATCAATAATGAGATTTCAAACGACTCTTCCTGTGTTACCGGATGTGCTAGCTGCAGTCCCCGTAAATTGTTCAGTTCTCTGTTAATGTGGCGAATATTGTTCTGATCAGAGCGTTTATAGATATTCTCTGTCTGGCGTCTGTTTCTTCATAAACTTTTGAGTTGCCTTAGTGTCGTACGTTTTTAAATTTCTAAATGAAGATAATTGTAAAACGTCAGTTCCCTCTATATGTAAAGTTTACTCGCTAAATCCTCTGTAACAAATGATCTTTGAGCTCCCTCGTCAAAAGTATATGGGCCTAATACATAGGTGGTTTGACCATACGGGTGCTACAGGATTTTTTAAAAGTACGTTTGTGCGTACCTCGGCTGACGATGAGAGTCGAATTGTAGTGTTTTCTTCCTTTTTATTCGTAACATTTACAAGATTTCCGGAGGTCTTGTAATAACCTGTTTTCTGTTCGATGTTCACGAGTGTGATGTTTTTTTTTAATTATCCCTGTAATTTATTCAAAATAATTGGTACAAGTTATGTTCCATAAGAATCTAGCCCTCTTATGTAAGTTTCAATTTGATCGTAAAATTGTCTCAAACTGACAAGGTGATTTTTAAAAGCGATTGCATGTACGCTTGTGTGATTTTGTGTGTTTTTCCAAATCTCTCCTTCAACAAATTAATTGTGTCTAAGTAGTTTCGGTTTGTAATTGCAAAACCTGCTATGGTTCGTAATGCATCATTCTGTAGTTGTGCTTTGAGGTAATTCAATTTCATAACATCTGTCAGTGAGGGTTTAAATATATGGCACATTTATACAAATCCCAGAAAGTTTGCCACTCTAATATGTTCCTTGTGAATGTCGGAGGTGTAAGTTTGAGTAAGCGATGATTTTGACTAGTAGAGGATGTATGCGCGTTTACATTGGTACTGACTATGTTACTTGCTGTATGAACGGTTGGTGTTCAACGTTTATTATTTGCGATGAAGTTTCATTCGAACGTGTCTGTGATGTGATTTGTGCATTTTGAATGATTTTGCGTATGTGTTTGATTTTTGTTTCCAAATTTATACAATACTCATCTGAGCATATGATTTCTTTATATCGTCCGTTTCAGTTAGGTTGGGTATCTGTTCATTCAAGTTGTTCAATAATTTTTGCTTCTGAATAAGGTTGTCTAAGGTTGCGGTTAATTCTTTTGGGTGGAAATCTGTATTCTCCTTCGCTTCTTCTATCTTTCGAAATAGTTTAGTAACAGCACTTCTGTTGCCCGCTCTTATCGATTTTAACTTGATTAAATACATTGGTTACGTCACCATAAATGTAGAGGCTAAAACTGTGGCAATTTACTCTAAGATGTGTAAACACGTCTGTTCAGCCATAACTTTTAAGAACAACTAAATAAGCGCCCCCGGCGACGTCACTGAAGTCGCCGACGTTGACAATGGTAAAGTACAAACTAAAAAATGTCTTTATCGTGCGATAATCTCGACACAACTATCTTTTACCAACGTACTTCAGCTGATGTGTTCGTAAATAACTACAACCCTGTCATACTACATGCATGGGGAGCAAACATAGACTTACAATATGTGTCTAATCCCATTGCATGTATACAATATGTTGTTGCATATATCAATAAAGAAGAGAGAGAGATGGGAACACTGCTTCAGGTTGTAAGTAAAGAGACAGCTGATCAGGGAATCAAACAACAGATGAATAAAATGTGCCAAGACTTTCCAGGATGCAAGATCGGTGAGTGCTCAAGAAACTGTATATCGCTTGTTAAGTTTACCTATCAAAATATTTCCTAACAAATATGGAGGATGATGAAGAAAATGCTTTTGTGACAGGGATAGAGGATAAATATGAATTGCGTCCACAGTCATTACAAACTTGGATTCTTGCTCTTTTTGCATCATTCTATACTCAGAAATCTACTCCGCATCAAGATGAAAGCATTCAACCAGACCTTAAACTTGGTGATTCTGTCAATAATGAAAATATTCCATTTGATGTAAACATCCAGGAAGCACCAGAAGAAATTGAAATTAATACCTCTCATGATGGTGAATCTTTTGCAATTACTAAAAGGATAACAATTTGCCATGCGTTTTGAGTATTGATCGCCAACCTGAAAGTTACTTCTATACACAGAACAGTTTCTGATCCTACCATGGAGAAAGGAAATTGACCATAACATTTTTTTTGAAAGTTTCTAGGAAAGCTATGAGGCTCATAAACAGTCAATTCTTACTGCAAAAGATGCTTTTTAGCATATGATGATTTGATAGATGGTGTTATGAAAGACTATCTAGAAAATGGTCCTAGAGAAACGGATTGGTATTTGATATCCCAAGAAATTCAGCATAAAACCTTCAATACCAACAGGAAAATGGAGAAATAGACGCAGTTTGAACATTTAAAAACTGACCAATTAGAAATATCACAACAAGAATAAACACATGTAACAACAGCTTCTTCGTCAAAATCTTGTCAAGTGACATCTGAAATTTCCAATCGACTTGTTTCAGTAGATGAATTCAGATGTGACATTCGCTCCTTGAATGATGAACATCGTACTGTCTTCCAAATGGTTTTCAATTGATTTAAAGATGTTATTACTACCAAACTAAAGTGTGAATAACCTCCTCCCCTCTATTTGTTTATTTCATGAGGTGCAGGAACGGGCAAATCCAATCTTGTTAAAGCTTTACATCAAATGGTATTACGAGCTCTACGAAAAGAAGGGAAGGAACCAACATCAACGAAGGCTTTGTTAATGGCATCAGCAGGAACAGCAGCTCATAACATCTAAGGGTTAACAATCCACTCTGCCCTGCAATTACATCTTGGACAGCACAAAAAGAGCTACCAGAGACTCGGTAATGAAAAACGTAAAACTTCTCTCAACTCAAATTGATAATAATCGATGAAATTTCAATGGTTGGAAGTAACCTCCTCCTTCAGATCCATAGACGCCTTCGAGAAATTTCCAGTCAAACATGATTTTACAGTGATAAGTATTTTAGCTTTCGGGGACCTGCACCAACTCCCACCTGTTTGCAAAGAGTTTCTCTATCAACAACCTTCTTATGACTATGCCAGCCTCTGTTTTCACCCCTGGGACAACTTTAAATTACTTGAGTTAACCGAAATAATGCAACACAGGGATGACGCTGAATTTGCTAAATTGTTAAATAGAGTTAGAGATGGATCACAAACAAATGATGTTTTAGTAATCTTGGAAACAAGTAATACAGAATCAACAAAAGAAGATGACGAAATGTTGCATGTCTTTACAACTAATGCAAGAGTTGACTCATAAATTGAACAAAAACTGTCAGAACTGTCTGAAGAAGTACATACCGTAACAGCTGTAGACATTATACATGAGAGTATGAAACAAACATAAAGCTACCTGATGATCCGAGGTTCTCATGAGGTCTAAAAGGCAGTCATTTAGCTGAAAATAGAAGCAAGGATAATGCTAACAAGAAACTTTGATGTTTCAGATTTACTATCAAATGGAGTTCATGGGCAAATTGTTGGATTCATATTAAAGGACCAAATTACAGTGGCGGTATTAGTTCAGTTCTCAGATATGAATATTGGGAAAGAAGCCCGTATTCACAGTAAATACAATTTTCACGTTTTCCAACAAATAGTGTACCGATTGAAAGACTTGAAGTTTCTTTTCACTTTCAAAATCCAAGAAAAACGTTCAAGCCACAAGAAAACAATTCCCGATTAGACTTTGTTGGGCTTGTACCGTCCACAAAATCCAAGAAGAATCACTGAAAGAAGTGTTCATTTCATTCAAAAGAAACATTACTGCCAGACAAGCTTACGTTGCACTAAGCAGATCAACTTCGCTGTCTGGACTCTTCTTAGCTGACTTCTCCGCAAAGAAAGTGAGCTCTACTGTTCATTCTGAAATGGAAAGATTGAGATCTACACACAAGACACAACCACAGTTACTCCTACTAGATACTGATTTTCCACATGTTAACATATCTGTACTAAATGCTAAACACCATTTTCTTGATATTCAGAAAGATCCACTTCTCCTGTCATGTGACATTATATGTCTTACAGAGGCACACTGTTTTGACATTTGTGAAATGAACATTGATGGATTTACTTGTAATAAGTTATCATACATGCCACAACACCAAACACATGGACTTCTTATATACCCAAAACAAGAACTGACAGTACAACTTGTACGTGCTGCTAAGCTAACTTTTGGCAGAAGTGATGGAAGTGAAAATTACCACGAGCAAAAGATTAATGAGTTTGATATTGGTATATCGATCTCCATCCATCAGTTCTTCAGAATTGGTTAAAACTTTTGTTACGCCAGAAAATCGCCTTTTAATTGTAGCCAACAAAAGACAAAAATCAATGATAAATTTAACAAGATTTATTATACACAAGTTTACAAGAAGTATTACATAAAAGAAAAGTCAACTTAACTGTCAAAATATATGTCCAATCTTTTATCTTTTCTTTATCCGGAAATCTTCTCGGAATCCACAGAATATTATATCCAATTGGTCACAATCTAGTATGATGTAAAATTGAGAATGGAAATGGGGAATGTGTCAAAGAGACAACAACCCGACCACAGAACAGACAACAACAGAAGGTCACCAATAGGTCTTCAATGCAGCGAGAAATTCCCGCACCCGGAAGCGTCCTTAAGCTGGCTCCTAAACAAATATATATACTAGTTCAGTGATAATGGACGTCATACTAAACTCAAATTATACACAAGAAACTAAAAGTAAAAATAATACAAGACTAACAAAGGCCAGAGGCTCCTGACTTGGGACAGGCGTTTTTAAATAAAAGTGTCAATCCAACTGCTGAGAATGTTGATGTCTATCGATATCTAAGTCTATCTATGTCTCTCGGGTCTGCATACTAATATATATTCTCAAACGGAAACTTCTAGACAACGCTAGAAATTTAAATTGCGCATCTTTTGTTATGATCATTCTGGAAACGTTATGTAAGTGAAATAGAAAGTTCTAATCATTCCATGAGTATCAGTGATTGTTCCAGTGAATTCTAAACTGCATAGTTGTAACACAATGTGTATTATTTTGTACACAATATAACAAAATATAATGTAGACATTCTTAGGACTCACAAAACAAATTAGGCCAACTAAATAGATATGATAGTAACAATATGATAACACTCTACATGATTAGTGTTCGTCATCTACGCTTGAAGATTTCATTATTTTGGGAGACTTAAACTTAAATAAACAAATAGTGCCTGCACATTACACTGAACTGACCCAGTACTTCCATGCGCTGAATTATCACAAATGTGTTTCAAACATAGCTACTATTTATGGATCAAATTTGGATATGTTTTCAACTGGGAATTTACCACCTATAACAGTGGCGTAGCTTGCCTTCTGTTTTACCGAGGCAGGGGTCTGGGAGCACAGCCCCAAGAATCTTTGAGGTTTTACAATTTGAACAAGAAGACTCTTTTAAAAATGATAGCTGTTGTTTAATTTATTTCATCAAAATAATGTTAATATGTCTTGAACTAAGTTAAACTACCAATTTCTAGGTTGATTACTGGGTACCTGCATCATTTTCAAAGTTCAGATAAATACATAAATCTTCTCAAAACCATTTACCACTTTTTCAAATCAAAATCTTTCAGTGAACTTCCCAGATTTAAAATTCTTTACGAATAAAGGAGATGGATATGTCAAGTTCAAAATTGTCATGACTGAGTCTATATAAAGTATAAAGTTGTGTATGATTTAAACCGATACTATCTAATCTATGGTCAACTCAAAATCAAAAAATCAAACGTGAAAGACAACCACTGACAAGTTTCCTGACTTGCTAGCAGTAACTGAAAGCCAGCTCAAATGCCTATTCTCCCGATATATTTCCAAGCCGTCGTACACTCCAATATAGGTGGCTGTACCTCACTGTGACATAAGATTTAACGTCATATCAGAAGGAAAACAGGACTTTGTTCGATGGCAAGAAGAAACTTGTACAGAATATCCAAAGCAGAAGATTAAGGTTGATTCAAAATAATTTTGTGATGATCATTTATTCGCTTGGTCTTTTATTCTACTTTATCACGAATAAACGAATAGATAAACATCACAAAACGACGGACGGATTGAACAGCAGAACTTCTTGATAAACTAGTAAATAAACACATGCTACATGTAAAGTGCAACACGGCACTTTTATTGGTTGTTTTTCTACTTGGTATTTCGTAGAAGGTCTTCAAATTCTTAAATGGTTTTGAACTTTTGCCATCGTGAAAATGACAACCGGCGAAGTACTAACATTTACATTACTCTGAAGTCTTCGTGATAAGTGAAAACAGTATTTGGTTGACATTTTTATATAAAAACTGACATTATGTATGATCTAACTGACATATAATAAATATTTTTCAAGAATTAGTGACTCCTTTAAATATTTTAAATTCCCTGTTAGTGAAAAACTATAAATTTAAAATAGCGAGAAAAAACTTGAGAACCGCAACATATAAATTATTTTCTGTGCATGTTGATTGATGTACATTTTATTTTGATTGGTACCAAAGTCAATGAAACTCTGTGTATTTGAAGTACTACACGTAGGGGAAAATGTCAATACAACAATGTTTCAATTTTAGACGTTACCTGTTATATACGAGGGTTTGAATGGGGTCTTCAAATATTTATTTTAATTCTTTTCGCCCATAATTTGATTTTCCTTTCTTTTATATTTTACTAGTACCATTTTAAATCTCTATTCTTTAAAATTAATTTCAGGGCATTTTCTGTTTTATATAAACCTCATATACTAGAAATTATTCTCACACAAAATTTAATAATTTACCTGATTCAATGGTCAAGTGATTCGACCAGGAAGACTCGTGAGTTGGATAATCATCTATTCTACTGATTTTGCTTGCAATGGGGTAGGATTAAATAAATCTGTCGGCTTCAATTGTGTCGATTTTTATACTCCGACATATTTAGATTACAGAAAACTACTGCAAAGGGATTTCCAACTAGGGAGGAAATGTTTCCATAAGTCTTGAACTCGCAAAGGGAATGAATCAATAACGGCAACCAGACGGTACAAGTCGTTATATTAGCATTTAGCATTAGGTGGAAATCGTTTAAAAGATTATCAAGGATTTTTTTTACCGAGGCAACTGCCTCGGTTGCCTCAACGTAAGCTACGCCAATGTATAATGACAAATACCTGCTATTACTCGGATCATTTCATCCTTCTTTCACAGAAAATAATCATTAGGTACTTATAATCTGTAGCTCTCTGGCTCATGATAATGATGTTTCATTTTGCTGTACTGGCTTCTTAAAAAAATGCTGTCCTTGAATTTGATTATTTGATTATTATACATTCCTTCGCTTTTTGTTTCAACTTTACACCGATAGAAAACTATGGGAAAATACCATGACTACTATCATACCACCTAAACATGGAAGGACTTAATTTTGGATTACTGACACTGATGATGACTTGAACATCTAGCATGCATTTGATTCAGGATCACAGATTTTATTTTGAACTAACAATTATTATAAACAAACAGTCTGCTTATTGTAGGTTAATCTATATTGAGTTTGCAACTTTCCAAACCATGTTGACTTTTGTTCAAATTATTAAACTTTCATTCTCAAACCACTCCTAAAAATGGTTTAAACTTTTTTTGCGAGCGGGGCCGTTCGTGTCGTTCCGACACAGCTAGTTTTTTTTGTTTTTTATATATAGGAACCTAGTTTATTTATTTGAAATGTATTGACAGGTTCAAATATCATTTTCTAATAGATCAATAAGTTATTTTTGTTTTTCATTTAAATAAATATTTCTAAGTTCTGGATAAAAATCAAATGTTTTTCTATGTAGGACAATATGTTTTAATGACTAGATTGAAAAAAAAACTTAGTAAGAATACATTTTTTTTAACATGGATCGTATATCAAGTCTTAAAACAACATCACCGTAAACATAATTTAGGATGTGATATCTCGCTTGTTTTAAAGATTTAAAGGTAAAGCCAAAATTCCAAACCAAATATTGGTTTCTTTAGTAAAGGGTTAAGTAATCATGGTAATGAAATACATGACTAATTATTTTATCAGTTATACATAGATTACGTTCATTGAATTCCAAGACGTGTCTAAGCACTATAAAGCTGAGTCTTCTTTATACCAGTATAAGTACATGCAATGCATATCAGCACATATTTCAAAAATAAGCATTAACTGAAAAAACAATATTTGTTTTTGGAAACCAATACAACCATAGAAACCATAGAAACTTGGATGTGATATTCCGTTTTTGAACAAGGTTTCCTATGTCCTTTACGTATAGAGATCGAATGTGAGCTTACCAACAAAAGTAAATCCTTCAGAAGAAATCGCTAGGTGCTACTTTTTTCGGCAAGGAAAATGTTATAAGCACATTGCTCGCATGAAAAAAAGGAGACGCTGTATGCTTATCTGTTCACCTCGCCTACAATTTTACGATTATAAAATCCGTACTTCGTAAGACCTTTTGCTGATTTGACGACAAGCGGACGGACAAAAAGAAGCTCTCCATTACTATGACCACCTATTGGATTAAGATTTAAAACAAAACGGTAAATAATCATTTTTCCATTAAGCCGTATGCAAAAGTTGTCGACAGACTTCTGCCTTGATTAACCGGATACCATAAGTGTGTACTTAAAATAAGAAATGATATTAATAGTGTGCGTCCCTTTTATATGTTAGAATATAAACTATGGTAGAACATATTAAAGGATGAAATTGAGTGACTATCTTGTACTTCTTTCGTGTTTTCTGTTGTTTTATGAAACATCCGGAGGATTTGGGGATGTTCCAGAAAATGGACCAGAAATAAACAATGGTAGCAAAGAATTCTTAAAGGCACTTCAGAAAATTATTGGGGAGCGAGTGGAAGAGCTTATTGACAAGAGGAGCGAGGAATTGTTTCTAAAGCTAGAAAGAAAGATTGAAAACGTAACCGAAACCAACGATCAGATTAAAGATCTTTTACAACAACAAGCTCCAACATTATTTCATTATACGAGTTTCAACACACAGTTTAGTGATGTTCAGAGCAAAGTGACGAGAGACTGTGACAAATTAACAAACAAAAGGAAAATAAAATTAATAAATGAAACTGAACACTATATTATTCAATTTATAAGTAATATGCGGTCGTACGTCTCCAAAACTAAGACTGCTATACAGACGGGGGTTGTACGAAGATATAAGGATATATCAAGTGATGTTGATGCAATTTCTCTGAATACAAGTGAGCGCCTCGATGCTAGAATAAATGAAGTCTTTCGAAATTATTCAAACCTCGAATTAGAGGTGGAACAAACAATAGTTTTCTTTGCAACGCTTTCCGAAAATGCTCCACAGAATGATGAGATAATTAAATTTGACAACGTAATAACTAACTCTGGAAATGGTTACTCCGTCACAGAAGGAATTTTTACTGCTCCTTTAAATGGCTTGTATACTATCCATTGCTCATTTCTTGTAGTAAATGGTTATGTAAATGTAGAACTCATGAGGAACGATAATAAAATAGGAAGAGGCTATGCAGCACACAAAAGACATGAAACTACTGGTTCCATATTTGTTACAACAGATTTAATGAAAGGCGACGAACTATATTGCCATAAACTTCCCGATTACAGTACAGGATTAATTCGCGGAGATTTATACACCACTTTTTCTGGATACATGATAAGATGAATTTCATAAAAGCTTAAGTATGCGCACCCCATATGTTAGACTTTTTACTCAACGAGATATCTATACCGTGTGTACGACTACAACAACAGTATGTCGAGGATTTACATAATCACTTTATACACATTTCCATTCATAAAATAAAGTTGTTTTTATAATAGTTTATTGGAATTTGTTTTAAATATTCTATATAATCAAAACGTTTCATTTGAAGAGATAATATATATTATCAAATAATCGAGTAAGAAAAATGTTTGTTTAAAAAATGCTATGAGGCTAATTTCACAATAAATCTTTCCAGATAGTCGTACGTTATTCACATTTCAAAGTATAAACTACTTGCAAATGAGACTTACAGATATATTTTTTTAGAAAAGAGTTCTGGACCTTGATAAAAATAAATTTCTTCCTCCTGACTAGATAAATGATTTACGCTACAAAACGATATAGATGACCACTTTGTGTAATATCCCGTTAAAATTTATCTTATTACGGCTAAGTGTGTTTACAATCTGCATATACCGATACATGCTTTAGAGAATTCCTTGACCTATTTTTATGCCGTCATTAGCGAACACTATATCCTACTACACTTATTATTAAAGTAGCAGTACTTATTCAAATACATCATGTAAGTTTAACGATTGAAGACGAAACTAAATTATTTACTCTTGATTCAAAATGTACGTCATCAAGATTATGTCAATGTTTTAAAGTTGGTACCTAGGGATTTATTATCTTAATATTTCTTAATTTAAATTGTTATATGCACTTCAAAACTTTTTTGAAAAGACAATTAAATTAAATTTGAATTAAATACTGTTTACGGGGATGTCGTTGAAAATCTGATCTAATATACTTAGAAAGGTTGATTGACTGATTGTTGGTGTTTAACTAGTACTTTTGGCTGTATAGTAGCGGTCAGTTTTGATTGGTGGAGGAACCCGGAGAGAACCAACGAACCTCGGCAGGAAAACTTACAACACTAGTCAAATAAGATTGGAGTCGCACGCACCTGGTATGTTCGGGTTTCGATAGTGGGAAAGACAATTGCAAAGATGTTAAGTAAGAAACTAAGTAAATTTCATTATACAGATAAATAACAATAAGTAACATCAGCTCTATATAAGGATCTCTTACAATCGACTACATAAAACACCAGTATATATAATGAAAAACAATTCATACCATGCAGCATAATAAAAAGAATAGATAAAAGAACATACAGGAAAGCATAGACAAAGAGAACGTATAATTTGAAAACTAAGCAAATAAATAAAATGAATAGAATAAAGCAAACACATTGTAAATCAAACAAATACACATGCTACATCGATCTTTAAAGACCCAGATGTTGCTATAAGCATATGTCCTACCTCCATGACATATATGTTGTTGTCCCCGCAGATAAAGCCCCTAAAGCATCGTTTTTGTGTGAAAATTACATTACATAAACTACTGGATAATGGAATAAGGTATTGGCAATTCTCTTGGAAACTCAACATATACCCCACGACACTTACCAAGGAGGAAATCTTGAATCTTAAATAGTTATTGGTATATTCTATGTTCCTTTCGCCTTTCAACCGAAAATCTGGATCTTCCTTCATTGTATTGGATAACATCAGTGTCCTTTCAAACAACTTTATATATTAAAATAAAGAAATGTGCTATGACTGCCAATGAGACAACTATCCACCAAAGTTCAAATGAAGTGGATGTAAGCATGCAATTATAGGCAACCGTACGGCCTTCAACAATTAGAAAAAAATATTAATACCAATGAAAACAATTTGATAGACATGAACGTACGACAACCACTAAAATACAGGCTCCTGACTTGGGAAAGGCACATAACAAATGTGGCGGGATTAAACATGTTTGCTGGATCCAAACCCTCCCCCTAACCTGGGTCAGTGGTGTAACAGTACAACATAAGATCAGTTGAAAAGGGCTTAACTCATCAGATCGATACAAAGCAGAAAAACACAGACCGGACGTGGCAGGGAATTTATACATCCTCACAACAAAAAAGACACAAAAAACAGACCTGAGAGTACTCGCAGTAACTGACAGCTAGTTCAAAGCCAATAACAACTAATAAAAAAAAAATCATGTATTTGTGACTAAAATATTAATCAGTACACATTCAGCATCAATGGATTTAGTTAGTGTAAAGAAGTCATTAACAGTCAAAGAAAAGCATGACCTTGTGCAATGCCAAAATAAAGCATTGACAGAACCGTGAATGTGCATATGTGTATAACAACAATATTTAGTATAGTTTTAATTTACTGATAACAAAATCAATACTAATACCAATAAAAACAATATTAACAGATCTAATTATAGTGTTGAATTGGTAACCTTTTAAAATAAGTATTTAAAGGATTAATAAGTTTACCCAGATCGTATCTAAGTTTCCGGGCTCGGTAAACAACATTTCCGGAACAATTAGGATGTGCTATCCCGTTTGAAATAAATTTTCTACAGGTACAGTCAAACTTCCAAACCAAATCTGTGTATCTATGGAATTATTTAGTAAACATTTTAAGTAATTTGTGGAAACGAAATCCCTAACTTGATAATTTACCAGTAATACATAGATTACGCTCATTGAAATCCAAAACGTCACTACAGACACGGGCATAGCGAATGAGTTGGAATATATAAACACCGTAAGACGGTACAAAGAAAAAGATCATTGTCAAAAAAAAAAAAGGAAAATTAATAAAAGAAAAATCGTCCCCTTTGTCGTAAACTTTTGTGTAGAGTTTCTCATGTAAAACGGAAATATCTAAATCTTGGAAAGGACAGTTATTGCTGTTAATATTTGATTTATTTACAGTAATTTCTTTTGGGTAAATTTTGGCAGTATATTAAGAGAATTAATTATTATTTAACGAAAAAATATCATCAAGATAACGGTACGGGCTGTTGAATTTATCAGTTAAATGAAATTAAGACGTTTTTTTACTGAGTTTGGCCATATGTCTGGGTCTTCCAAGTGCTCCAAGAAACCTCTTTCAAAATTATTAACATCAATCAGCAATCAAAGTCGGGCTTCAAAGTAATTGTAAAACCAATTACTCTAGGGTCGGCCTGAATCAAATTTGGATACTAAAAAAACCCCAAAGATCTGTTAGAGTACATACAATCTAAATCGCTTTCCCTTTAGTATTAAAAAAATTGACTTTTCGACCCTTTACACAAATATTCCTCATTCCTAATAAACAGACAAATTGAAAGACTTGGTTATTGCTTTGATTCATAATAATAGATGGACAACATAGATACAAGTATCTTGTCTTAAGGGGGAAGGGGGAGGGAGGTAAATTGTACTTTGTAAAAAATCACTGTTTCAATAAAAAAAATTCTGAAATTTACATTAACAAGTTGCTTGATTTCTTGCTTGACAACATATTTGTTATGTTTGGAGGACGTGATTTTCAACAAATATCGGCATTCCATGGGAACCAACTGCTCTCCTCTTCCAACCGACTTGGATCTTTATTCATATGAAGCTGACTTCATACAGCAGCTTCTGAGGAACGAATGAAAAGAAGCTAGCATTATTCTTTAACTTCCCATTCCGCTATTTAGATGATGTTCTCTCATTACATAATTCGAAGTTTGGTGACTATATTGAACGCATCTATCCCATTGAACCTGAAATAAAGGTTACAACAGATACAGTTAAGTCTGCCTCATATCTTGACTTACATTTACAAAATTGACGATGATCGGTTGAGAACAAAACTTTACGACAAAAGAGATGATTTCAGCTTCCCAATGGTGTACTTTCCATTTCTATGTATCAACTTCCACGTCGCTTGAAAATGGGGTATATATCTCCCAGTTGATAAGATATGTATGAGCTTGTATATCCTTTTAGGATTTCCCTGATCAAGGGTTGCTGCTTACAAGGAAGCTATTAAACGAAGAGTTCCAAGTGGTGAAGTTAAAACCATCCCTTCGAAAATTTTACGGACGCAATCACAATTTGATTTTACCGTTATGGAAGATTTGTTTCACAGATGACGACAGATATGTTCAAATTACGTAACCATAATCCCGTCCCCTTTTCCCCGAATGTGACCTACCGAATTAGACTTATCACCGGGTTTGTACTTACATGAGTAACACGACGGGTGTAACATGTGGAGCAGGATTTGCTTAACCTTCGGGAGCATCTAAGAGTACCCGAGTTTTGTTTTAAAGGGGATCGTGTTGCTTTTGTTAAGTTATAATAAAATTGAGAATGGAAATGGGGAATATGTCAAAGAGACAACAACCCGACCAAAGAGCAGACAACAGCCGAAGGCCACCAATGGGTCTCCAACGCAGCGAGAAAATCCCGCACCCGGAGGTGGTCCTCAGCTGGCCCCTAAATAAAATTGTGTACTAGTTCAGTGAAAATGGACGTATTGTTCATGTGGTTTATACTTTTTGTGGTATTTAAACCTTTGACAGTCTCGTCTATCCATTTTCATGAAAAACGTTGTTTCAATTTCAAAATTTCACATTCGGTCCATTTCAGAGTTAGACAATTTACATGATCGATGATTTACAATATGGTGATGTCTTATGGTTAGATAAGAGTCAATTTCTAATCCACGATTGACAACGAATTTTATAGAAGTAACACGACGGGTGTCACATGTGGAGCAGGATCTGCTAACCCTTCCGGAGCACCTGAGATCACTCCCTGGTTTTGGTGGGGTTCGTGTTGCTCAGTCTTTAGTTTTTTATGTTGTGTTTGTAAACAGTTGTTTAATCTTTTGAGCGTTTTTCGTTTTTTTTTGCCGTGGCATTCAGAGTACAAAATAAATAAATCTTTTATATTGAACGGCACAGTGAGGCAGCACTGATTAGAATTTGCTTGTATTATAGTTACATTTATGTCCCCAGCTATTTATATAATTTCTAAACTTGTTTTTATAACTACATATCATTGATAAACTGTATTGATCAAAAGTTAATTATTCATTCTAGAACATTTTTTTTCGAGTTTTTTTAAAAACACGATACAGACTATACTATAGCTATTTAACAATAAAATCGTAAGCAGCTTCAGGATTGGGTTATTATGGTGAACTTTAAGTTAATTTACTATTTTGCAATCTTTTTAAATGATTTAATAGATATCATGTGTCAAGGAAAAATCTGTACGCATTTTTATTTCATTTTAAGGAGACTTGACAGCAATTGACTTAAAACTGTTAACATGTCAAAATATTTTGACCAGTTTCCAAAATGGCAAAACTGGAAAAGCAAGGCCTTGTGAAATAGCCATTTTGGATTTTGTTTTCTCGAGAAGGCCATATTAATAGGTAATTATATAACATTAATGTACAAAGAGCATGTTTTATTTTTCAAAATACTGAAATAATTGGGATCTTATCAATCTTAGTAGCGGAAATACTTATAAAACTACATAAAATATACTTATACATACTCAATAGATGAAAGTATATGATAATTCAAGAAAAACTCAAACAAAATGGCGAGACTGTTATATGGTTGGTTTATATTATACTTCATGTTATGGAATTTGAATCTGCAAATGGGATGGGGGAGCGATACAACACCAAGTGTTTCTTTTTCTCACACCTTGGATGAAAATCTAAGGAGAGCTGTAGAGGATGCCGCAGGAAATATCACGAATGAACTGTTTCGGAGACTCAGTGAAAAGATAGACGAACTTGGGGATAAGACTATTAAAGATATTGTTTTGAAAAAAATAATGAACAAATATTCTGAAACCATTGATGAAATAAAAGAACTTGGCTCGAATTTAACTAGGACATTTAGCCAAAAATTGAACGTTACAGAATCGGAAATATTATCTAAGGTTGATACAGAAATTAATGAAATCAGCAGTGATATTCGAGACAAATTTTTAGATTTTGCAAAAAAAATTGATAACGATATAGATTCAAAACAGCAGATGGCAGCAGAACATTTGAACAAGTCTACAGAATCAATGGTGAAAAATCTAGACACACAACTGGACCAGTTAATGTTTAATGTTTCCAGTAACACATTCGAAGGATCGAGCAGGACAACAGTGGTATTCTCAGCTTTGCTCACACAAAATGTATTGAGTGATGGAACGAATTATATTTCATTTGACCACGTGGTGACAAATATCGGACATGGATATAACAAAACTGGAGGATTTTTTACCACTCCGATAGATGGTTTTTTCATGTTTACGTCAGTATTTCTTGTGGACGATGGTTATGTAAACGTTAAGCTTACAAAGAACGGAAATGGGGTAGCCCGGGGATATGCTGCAAAAGATGTCCGTGAAGGAGCAGGATTCGTTAGTGTGATTCTAAATTTGAAGGCTGGTGATCAAGTAGGTATCAAAATGATCCCCGGATGGATCACAGGGTGTATGAGAGGAGACTACTATTCTTCCTTTTCTGGAACAAGAGTTGGACATTAGAAGTGCAACATATGTATTGAATCCGTTAACAACAGTTCGTATGATATATTCCTAAACATGCAATGAATGATTAGTTATGTTTTGAATTCCAACATACTACGATTTCAATAATCTTATTTTCACATGTTCCGATGTCGTAATATCAAATTTTTCTCATTAAGGTTAAACAAAATATATTTGGTATAACATATTGATCACATCAAAATAGTATCCAAAATTAGTATTCTTATTTAAACATCGAACAGTAACTTCAGTATTCATTGCTCATGCTGCACACAACTTTGTATGGTTTAAAGGAGATGAATACACAATTTTCAATTTCACTAAACTTTCATTCATTCGTTGATCTACCAAATACTTTAATTTCGTACTTTAAAAAAAAAAAAAAATGGGCGCTTTATAAGCAGTGTAGGGATAGGTGTTTTATAAAAATATGTCAAGTAAAGAAAATATCAACTACTGTTTATTGATTTTAATGTGATTCTGCTGATAGGAAATGTTAGTTTGTTTACTGTTACCTGATAACTTGGTCATAAACTTGGGTTGCCTATCATATTGCGTCTGCTTTATCAAATAAAATATTTGAATTTGACTAATATATGTTTTTTGCACAAAAATACCTCTAGTAAGTGTTCTACAATTAATCTTGCAGTGATTTAACTAGTTCCATAACTTCTATAAAAGAACTTATCATTGACTTTTGTAACAAAACATATGAAAATAGTGGAATTAATTATTTTTGGAGTGTAATAAATTCTTTGGATGTTTTAGATAAATTACGTGCTTTTGATGGTCCTTTTGATTCTGTTGACAGTTTTGACTTTTCTACTTTTTACACTACACTTCCATACAAATTTATCAAACAAAAATTTTCCTATTTAATTAAATGGTCGCTTGGTAAATTTGAATGCAAATATATTTGCTGCAGTTCATTTAAAGCCTTCTTCTTCTCTAATGAGAAAGCTAAATATTCTAGATATACTTACTGGAGGTGTGATGAGATGATTGAAGCTGTTAATTTTCTCATTGATAATATTTATGTACGTTTCGGCAATAAAGTTTATCGACAGGTTGTAGGTATTCCTATAGGCACCAATTGCGTCCCTTTAATAGCAGACTTGTTCTTGTACTGTTATGAATAACAGTGTATGACCAAACCTCGTAAAGACCCGTCTAAATTGCATTTAATTGATAAATTCTACAACACTTACCGTTATCTTGATGACATTTTATCGTTAAATAATCAAGAATTTTCTAAATATACTGCCGAAATTTACCCAAAGGAACTTACTTTAAATCAATCAAATATAAACGGTAATAACTGTCCTTTCCTAGATTTAGATATTTCAGTTTTACACGGGAAACTCTACACTAAAATTTACGACAAAAGGGACGATTTTTCGTTCCCTATTGTTAATTTTCCTTTTTTGGACGGTGATGTTCCTTTGGCACCATTTTACGGCGTTTAATTGTCACAACTCGTTCGCTATGCCCGTGCCTGTTGTGACGTTTTGGATTTCAATGAACGTAATCCATGTATTACTGGTAAATTATTAAGTCAGGTATTTCGTTACCATAAATTACTCAAAACCTTTACTAAATTCTTCCATAGATATAAAGATTTGGTTTGGAAGTTTGATTGTACCTGTCGAAAACTGATTTCAAACGGTATAGCACATCCTAATTTTTACGGAAATGTTGTTACCGAGCCCGGAAATTTAGATCCGGGTAAACTTATCGATCCTTTAAATAAACTTATTCAAGGTTAAAATTACAAAAAAGTCCGAAATTTGTGCAGAAAAGTGGTTTGCGCATGCTAAATCAAATACCACATATGGGATAGCAATCTACCTGTACATATGGTCACAAATAATGAGAAGAAGATCCCTATTGATTTCGAAGTTAATATTGAAAAGGTCGATGTCTTTGTTACTAAAATAACACTGAAATTTGTGCAGAAAGTTAGATTTCGTATGCTTATACTACACTGGGGGTGCAATCTTATGTGGATTCATAGTCGGATAAAATGATGTCTAAGGTCAAGGTCCAAGTTACTGAAAATAGACCGAAATTTATACAGCTAAACGTTTTGAATTGCTACAGTCGAGACTGTAAACTGACTTAGATGTGTGGTAACATATAATAAGAGGAAGATCCTTATTCAGTTAGAAGTAATTTTGTCTACGGACAAGGTCATAGTCACTAAAACAGATTGTGAAAAACAGTATTTGTGTCTTAAATCATTACAGAAATGAATAATACTTTGAGTGAATTGACATAAAAGTATGCCAACTTGTCTACACCAACGTTCCCCTTTAATAATATGGCGTAGGGTATGTGGGCTTGTTCTCTAAAGGTTATCTAATTTGGAGTTTTCAAATAGATTTTATGAGATTTCAATTTCACACAATTGAGAAAAAACATAAAGAACATTACAATATTCATTATACGTAATAATCTATGTATTACTGGTAAATTGTTAAGTCAGGGATTTCGTTACCTATACCATAAGAAGTGGCATATGTATATTAAAACTCATTAAAGATACCAAGCTTAAAATTTGGTACGCCGGATACATAAGACTCGTCAGTGGCAATTATAACAAAACCTAATAAAAGCAAAGAGCAAAGCCTCTCAAAACAATAAAACACGTCAACATGCATCAAATAATGATGAAGTTGTCACCCTTTGAAACATTAAAAACAAGACGGGACTGCGGTAATCACCGAAACAACTATTGCCTATTCTTCTTGCAAAGCAGTCAAATTTTTCCTATTTTATTTTGCCGGCAACCACTGTCATATAAAAATAAGAAGATGTGGTATGATTGCCAATGAGACAACTCTCCACAAGAGACCAAATGACACAAAAATTAACAAAAATCACCATTTCCATAACCCGAATCTTTACCCTTCACAACAACACTTTTTTTTCTTTCCCCATCACACGCTCCCTAAAAAGCCCGTAAACCTTAAACAGGACGAAATGAGAACACATAATTAAGTGCGAGTACACCTTGAGGAACTATGAAATTAACAAAGTAAAAATGAGTGCAAACTTTCTTACAATGCAAGACTCGCACAGGTAAAAAGAAACAGACGCAGTTACCTGCAATGGAAAATTAATAGGAGAAATGCATGAACACACAGAACATTTCGGAAACATTTGACAAACGATAAACGTCAAGAATATCTAAAACTATAACGGAGACCTCGCAAAAAAATAAAAACGAATACGAAAAATAATGAGCATAACTGTTCCATGACCAGACTGCATATTTCAGATTTGAAAGAAGGAACCCGTTTCTGGAACATATCGAATCATTTATTACACAAGAACATATAGAAAGCCATAGGAATAAAAATTCCAACGATGCAATTCTAAAATTCTAAGTATATATGTAACGCCGGAATTTTGGAATTCCAAATTTCAGTGTATATAAAGTGCGAATCCAGTTAGTTCATTTTCACTGTTGTATGCGAGTATGTCTATTGTAGTATAAAGGATGATGGGAAAAACTGCGTTTATTTACTTTTGAAAATACAAAATAATTGATTTGAATGTATGTTTTAACACAATTTCATTAGAATATAACTTTTAATGTATAATAACAGGATTAAAGTCCAAAAAAGTGTAATTATAGCAGCAGAATCCATAATATGAATTTTTGTATGAGATTCATTTTAACTATAGATGCGATGAATTATCACTGTAAGTGCAATCATTTCTGATGTAGAATTTTTGAAGGTGCGATGAATTTTCATTGTTGTTTTATATGTTAATTCGACATGCAACAACTGAAAATAGTGTTTAAATGACTTTAATATTGATGATATTTACAATTTGAAATGCAAGCTAGTCGTAGATGCCTACTTGAATATACACGGGTATAACCACGTTCATATCATGCATATTCAAATATTGTTGGTGAGTTTGCTATTAGCTTGTCATGGATCCGAAAATTTACTGGAGCAGAATATTCATGAATATAACGTATTTCTACGGCGAATTTTCCTTTAAAAGTTTTAGAATTCGCTTAAAAAAAGCTTTGAAAATTTGTCACGCCGTGTCATATATTTTTCTACCATATTGACAGGCTTTTGCACAACAAACAGTACAAGAATGTACAACGAATTGTACTAGAGAAAATAAACAAACTACAAAGAGAATGAATCGTACAGTGCCAAAATTCTGAGGTCAATTTTTCAAGTAAATGTCTTCAAAATAATTAAAACAACGGGTTTCTCCTTCGCATTATGTATTTTAACAACAACAAATCACAAAATACACGGTCGCATAAGTGTAAGAGCCAACCAACTATGCTCTATTTGTAGTTAAACAAGTTTGAGTTAAACAGAGTGTTTGTTTCGCGATGTTTACAAGTAATTCACAGACCTGTCTATTTAAAATAGTCACATGGTGTTCATGTAATATACATACTATACAATGCTGCCAGGAGCAGTAAACATTGTTTTAGTAAAATTGAATACTTATCTGAACATTGCGTCAATTAGTCTTTGGTGAAAATATAAGAACGGTCTATTTACCTACATCGCGAAGAGTAGCGATTAACGTCCGAATCAACTGTACGGCGGTTATACCCCGTTGTATAGATATAAGAAGATGTGGTATGAGTGGCAATGAGACAACTCCCCAACCAAGTCACAATTTGTAAAAGTAAAACATTAGAACCATTTAAACATGTAACAATAAACTGTTTGCAATATTTCCTTGTATTCTTACAATTGGGTATTTGCTTATTTGTAACACGGACTTAAAAAATTAAAACATAAATTAGACTGTTGCTTGAAAACTTTCTTTACTTTATTAGACGTATACACAATGTCATGATACATATCAATTATCCAGTCATCCAAGCGACAATTGTTTGTGCAAGATGAAAACGTTTCCACTCATTCAATCGTGAAATGAAGATCGTTTTGTGAATGCTCTTTGTTATCTAAAATGCATCCATTAGAGCTATTTTCCTAATGCTTGTAGTTTAAAGGTTTGTTTGGTTTGCTCGCTTTTTGTATAAATGTTTGCTCAATCTTAATAACAATGCTTAAGAAAACATTTATACAAACAAAGCAAGCAAGCCAACCACACCTTTAAACCACATGCATTAGGAAAATAGCTCTAATAACGTTTAATCTATTAGTATGCGATGTAGATTTAGACCGAAACAGAAACTTTGCTTTTTCGGTGACTTGGATTGGCCTAACTGTCCAAGATATATGTATTCAATGATGGCGTGTCATTGGAAAGGATAAATTTTATCCTACATATAGATCTGGATCTGGACAAATTATTAGAGAAAATAGAATTGACTATATAAGCAATAAATGCCATTTTAAGGAATTTATTGATATATTACCTCATATTTTCACTCACTAAATATATATAAGAAGATGTGGTATGAGTGTATGTATATATTATCAATCCTTCTGACTTCATAAATTTTGTTAGAGATTCGGCTGAATTAAGACTTTATATAATGAAAATTAATTAATTTCCTTCTGTGAAAATGCATCGCATGTACAATAGAAATGAATCGCTCTACAGTGAAAATGAAAGTCCAGTATCATTATTCGACAGTAAACATGAATCGCATAACGAAAACAGCATAGTGGAATTTGATTCAATATCAACAAGCTGAATAACAAAACCTGTTTTAAGTTATACAACATTGATAATTATGTTAAAAGATACATTTTCTGTTTGGCTGTAGGCGCGATGAAAATCCGCCCGCATCTCATACCTATATCATGAATTTATAAAACAATACAAATTATATATTATTTCTTATTTTATTAAAAATCATGAATTTGTCGTCTGTTTATTTATCATTCTACATCAGAAATTCATCACGGATACAGTGAAAATGACATGTCAGGATTCGCACATTACATACACTGAATTTTGTATGAGATTCATTTTAACTATAGATGCGATGAATTATCACTGTAAGTGCAATCATTTCTGATGTAGAATTTTGAAGGTGCGATGAATTTTCATTGTTGTTTTATATGTTAATTCGACATGCAACAACTGAAAATAGTGTTTAAATGACTTTAATATTGATGATATTTACAATTTGAAATGCAAGCTAGTCGTAGATGCCTACTTGAATATACACGGGTATAACCACGTTCATATCATGCATATTCAAATATTGTTGGTGAGTTTGCTATTAGCTTGTCATGGATCCGAAAATTTACTGGAGCAGAATATTCATGAATATAACGTATTTCTACGGCGAATTTTCCTTTAAAAGTTTTAGAATTCGCTTAAAAAAAGCTTTGAAAATTTATCACGCCGTGTCATATATTTTTCTACCATATTGACAGGCTTTTGCACAACAAACAGTACAAGAATGTACAACGAATTGTACTAGAGAAAATAAACAAACTACAAAGAGAATGAATCGTACAGTGCCAAAATTCTGAGGTCAATTTTTCAAGTAAATGTCTTCAAAATAATTAAAACAACGGGTTTCTCCTTCGCATTATGTATTTTAACAACAACAAATCACAAAATACACGGTCGCATAAGTGTAAGAGCCAACCAACTATGCTCTATTTGTAGTTAAACAAGTTTGAGTTAAACAGAGTGTTTGTTTCGCGATGTTTACAAGTAATTCTGACCTGTCTATTTAAAATAGTCACATGGTGTTCATGTAATATACATACTATACAATGCTGCCAGGAGCAGTAAACATTGTTTTAGTAAAATTGAATACTTATCTGAACATTGCGTCAATTAGTCTTTGGTGAAAATATAAGAACGGTCTATTTACCTACATCGCGAAGAGTAGCGATTAACGTCCGAATCAACTGTACGGCGGTTATACCCGTTGTATAGATATAAGAAGATGTGGTATGAGTGGCAATGAGACAACTCCCCAACCAAGTTACAATTTGTAAAAGTAAAACATTAGAACCATTTAAACATGTAACAATAAACTGTTTGCAATATTTCCTTGTATTCTTACAATTGGGTATTTGCTTATTTGTAACACGGACTTAAAAAATTAAAACATAAATTAGACTGTTGCTTGAAAACTTTCTTTACTTTATTAGACGTATACACAATGTCATGATACATATCAATTATCCAGTCATCCAAGCGACAATTGTTTGTGCAAGATGAAAACGTTTCCACTCATTCAATCGTGAAATGAAGATCGTTTTGTGAATGCTCTTTGTTATCTAAATGCATCCATTAGAGCTATTTTCCTAATGCTTGTAGTTTAAAGGTTTGTTTGGTTTGCTCGCTTTTTGTATAAATGTTTGCTCAATCTTAATAACAATGCTTAAGAAAACATTTATACAAACAAAGCAAGCAAGCCAACCACACCTTTAAACCACATGCATTAGGAAAATAGCTCTAATAACGTTTAATCTATTAGTATGCGATGTAGGCAATTCTTAATTTGTAACAGTGCAATTTGGTAAATAAAAGTTTGAGCACACTTGAATTGCAACTCCCCAACTATGTAATTCTAAACTCTCATTGATTTCCATACTTGGTATGTTTGTGATACGTATATTTGCATACAGATTGAGGGAATACCCGGATAGATCCTGAAACATATTACAAGTGTTTTATCTGATTTTTGTTTTCTTGAGTGGCAGTATTCAACCAATAAGTGTTGCTACCTTAGCTAGGTTACTGTAGAAGCGAGCATATTTTGACCCTGCTTACCAAATTATGTGCTGTCTTTTGTTTCCTTGTTCTGGTAAGGGTCATCCTGTTTGTAAATAGAATGTGATTTTTTTTATTATGTATTTTACTTTTACAAGCTATGGTCTAGATATACAAAAGGGGGATGTGGTGTGCGCATGTTAACCTGGTTTAAACCCATCAGATACTGTGCCTGTACAAAGTCATGTTATCTGGATCATGATTTAATCGTTGTTGTTTGTCTATGTTTGTAAATATAAAAATATGAAGATGTGGTATGATTGCCAATGAGACAAATCTCCACCAGAGATCAAATAACATAGAAGTTAACAACTTTAGGTCACCGTACGGCCTTCAGCAAAAGCAAAACTCATACCCCATAGTCAGCTATAAAAGGCCCAGAAACGACAAATGCAAAACAAATCAAACGAGAAAACTAACGGCCTGATTTGTGTACAAAACAAATATGATACACAGCAACAAACGGCAACCACTGAATTACAGACTCCTGACTTGGAAAGTCAAATACAGAATGTGGCGGGGTTAAACTAGTTTGCTGGCGCCAACCCTCCCCCTAACCTGAAAAAGTGGTGTAACAATACAACATAGGAACAAACTATACAAATCAGCTGAAAAGGGTTTAACTCATCAGATCGATACAAAGCACAAAAGAACCCTTACAAAAACACAAAAGACACAATATTTGTATCTCTTTTTCGACTCCGACACATGACTCCTCCGTTCGTATGTTACTTGGTTGACCATATTTGATAGCCCTTCTTAAAATCGAACAAATTCATATAAGCTATAATTCACTATAAACATATGTGTTTCCTTTGCTTTCGTGTGTTATTGTACCATTTTAAAGTGAAAAACTCGGCATAGTTTCTAGAATCGTTTCACCATTATTCCTAAATTGCAGTTTGGTGAGTTCTTTTCTTTGCGTTTCCTTATTGTTCTGAAGTGTTATTTTTGTTAAGATCAGAAAATAATTGATAATTAGTGATATGAAACCAAAAAATAACGGCAATTGATTGAGGGAAAACAAATTGTCAAGGTGAAAATAAGTGTTGCTAGTTTAAGAAATAGCATTAGAACACTTTTAATAAAATATTAATAGTGTTCGTTTACTTTAATAATTTCTGAATTAAACATATGATCCTTATAACAAAAAAAATCTGCCAATAAGAAAGAATCTTGGTGATTTAAATACTTTTAAGTAACATCTATAAGCTTCGTCATATTTTCCTATAATCTCAGCACAAAAGCCCACAATTTGCCATGAAATTTCTTGAAACGAAAGAACTTTTGAAAACGGTATGTCAGACCGGATTTCCTGCAATAGTTGAAATTCAATTTCTGTGCCAACTGTATCCCGAAGACGATAATGGCACAAAACCGATAAGATCAATGCATAGAGACTAGGATCGATATACAGGTAAGTACCATCGATTCCAAGAGATTCTTTCATGTTGTTTCTAATTCTAATCGCAATTCTTATATCTGTAAGAATGTTTTAAAAAAAATAACCTGTAAATATCCTTCTTTTAAAAGTTTATTGCTCTTGATGATAACTTCTAAACACGAATTGCACTGCCCTGTAATGCACATCATTGTGACCAGATACAACAAGGCAACACTACCCGGATGATCATGTATGAGAAACGTGTGACTGCATGTATTAAAAATATCAAAATCCTTTGCTGTTTCAAGTTCTGTATTTTTTAGTTCTTTAAATTTGTGTGAATTTATATATACTATGACTTTACTTATCCAAGCTTTCACTGCAGTGTATTTCAAAACTGGTAAAGTCTCCTTTTCCTTCACAGATTGTAGTACATTAAGAATTTTTGGCAACTCCTCTCGAAATCTTTGTTTAAACAGGAAGGAGTAGAACTGAGCATTAATTTCGTGTCACGTGTGTATTTCTATATCTTCATTTGAAATATAGTCATCCTCTTTTAACGACACCTGTATTACTTGGAGATAAGTTATCAGCACTTGGAATCCATAAAAATTTTCATCATACAGTTTTTCCGGCATAGCTTGTAACTCAGTGTTGTTTTTTTGCATTCGTATATTCAGTTTTCAAACATATTATTCTGCGGAATGAAAAAGTTTGGCCAGTTTTCTATCTGTACCCACTTGTATATTCTTTTAACACATCTTCCAAAAGACTGTAATAACGTATCAAAAACCATATATTCTTATAACTTGACTGGACCTCCCAGAATAGAGATGTTTTCATGATATAAGAGGAAACTAAATCCTTCTTACCTTCGTATTTCCATCCAGGACTTTTAAACGAACGTATCCAGGTTTTGCTTTTGTATTTTCCATAACTAATATAACTTTTCCGGCGCCTGGATTTAGATACAGTATCTCGCTTGTATCATTGACAATTATGCTGCTTGCACAAACTACCATTTGATCAACATCAGACGTTGATATCCTCAAACCCTCTGCTCTACTTCCAAGATCATGTATAAACTCAGATTTATCTGGTTTAAGTTTATGATAAATATGATGTTTAAATTCTGAAAGGTTGCGTCTTATATCTATTATTGGCTCATAACCAAGTTCTTCGCAAAGATCTAAGAACAGAAGTTGGGCTAACTTTTCTTCAATAACTTTATCATCCAAATCTGTAGATGGATTATTTTCAATATCATTATCATGAAGTACTTTCCATACAAAGTTTTATATCTATTAATGAGTGTTGTTTCTACAGAAGGATCTGGTTCGTATCCAAAAGCTGCGCAACTTTGAAAATATCGTTTTCATGCAAACGGTTGAGACATTTGGTTTCATAGTTTTTGTTCTAAAAAAGGAAAATATACTATTTTTTACAATATGTACTGTGCATATGAACTTACAATTGATGCAAAAAAAAAAACAAAAAAACAAAAAAACAAAAAACGGGAGTGTCTGCTCGTTGTTTTATAGAAAATCATATTTATATAACTTTTATTTGAAATTTTTATTTTAATTGACTTGTAACAAAGTATAATATAAAAGTTAAAAAAAAAAGATGTGGCATGATTGCCAATAAGAGAATTGATCACCAGAAACCAACTGTATATCACCGTACGGCCTCCAACAATGCATTATTAATATAGAAAATGAACAAAACCCATACCTCATAGCAAGCTATAAGTGGCCACGACAAGAAAAATGTAAAACAATTCAAACTAGAAAAGTATCAGCCTGATTTATGTACAAAACAATAAACGAAAATCAAATATGATACACACCGACAAATGACAACATCTGAATTACAGGCTCCTGACATGGGACAGACACATACAGAATGTGGCGGTGTGAAACATGTTTGCGGGTTATCCAATCCTCCGCATGACCTGGGATATGTTTGTTTTATATAACTCATGACAAGCACTGACCTGTGATCTGATAATAAACTTGCTCATTGGCAATCATATCACTTTATTTTTAAACTGATCGCCGGGTTTGTTGCTCGTGTTGTGTGGATGCAGTAGAATGTGTTTCGTGCTTAATGAGGTGTATGGCCTTATATTTCAGTTATGGAGCAGCCTACATTAACATTTAATTATTTGTCTCTGGTGTAAAGTTGTTTTATTGGCAATCATACCACATCTTCTTATTTTCCATATTAATAATGGTATTTTAAAACACATCATACTTAGAATTGTATGCTATTATTCTGTAAATAAGGAGATGTAGTAAATTGCCAACAAGACAACAATCCATCAGAGACCAAAGGACGAGAATATAATCAACTATATGTCATTTGGCACGTTTGGTTTTCCTTTGTGAAAGGTAGATGTTTAAAGGAAAAACACAAGCTTTAAAAATGAAAATTGTAGTGTGTTACAGGGAAGGTACAAATCTTATACTATGATCTTGTGATATTGTCGAGGTTCAAGTGGACCAATAAATGTTGTTAGATATTCAACTTTAAGTATAATTTATCGGCCAGAAAAGATTAAAATCCAAAAAACTGAGAAGTACTGATTTGATTTCCGCTAAGCACGAAATAGCGCTGAGGAATAAGTAGTTTATAAGGAACAAAGCAATTTAATCAAGTGTTTTATGTAAAACTAAAGTATGATATAAAGTTTGTGTGCATGACACTTGTTCTGATGTGACATTTAAAATTGTCGAAATACGCATCTTGTGCAGTAAAATAGTACCGTTATTTCTAGAATATAAATCTATTAGATGATGTAATAAACTATGATGACATCATGATTCTTTAAGAATTAAATAAAAATGTAAAATTCAGTGGAAAACGTCTTCTATCAGGCGGCTTCGTCCTGATTTAAAAATACGTAACTTGATATTAGGATATTGAAACTTATCCTATTTTGTCTCTTTATGCCAAAAAGCACGATTATCTTGAAAAATTGATAATTGACGTTACCTAACGGAATTTATGAAACTCGATCAAAGCTTCATATAATGAAGTATGATACAAATTTATCTGTTCATTAACCCTCTTCCTTGGATATAATTCTTTAAACGTTCAATTATTTTTGTTAATGGTGTGAACCAAGGTTAAAAATGCTTCTTCATTACTGAAAATAAATCATTTCGTCTTACAAGATAAGTCTTCTGATCTGAGGAAAAAAAGATGCAAATGATAACATAGGAACATTTGAGCTTGCTTTCAGTAATTTTGAGCATTCTTTGGTACGGTATCAATATTTTTGTCTTGTTTATATTCACTTCTGTTTTTGTTATCTAGTATATCGTCATTTAAGAGAGTTAATATAAAAATAAGGAGATATGGTATGACTGGCAATGAGACATCTATCCACCACAGATCAAATGACGTAGATTTAACTATGTGTTCTTTTATAAACCATTAGTTAGTGACCAATGATAGAGATTTAGAAGGGAGAGGATTGAGACCTAAACAACTAGTTTAAACACACCACGTATATAAATGGGCCTTCCTTAATCAGGAACCTCGCCACTGTTTTGTCTAACATAATTCAGAATCAAACAATTTATTAGAAAACCATACCCATATTTATTTGGATTGCAAGATTTCTGAATGTCAGATATTGACACCAGCAGAACATGCAAATCAATACATTCTTACCGTAATGCGGCATTGCAGAGAACTTCTATTATTGCTTTGGAATTTCAACCCTCGTTACAAAATACATATATATTGTCAAAAAAGTATACAGGAATTGATTTATCAGAAAGAGCTTTAATTTCTCAATACTTTGCAGACAGTCATAGGAAATACGTAGTACATCTATTTAGCTATACATTTCACATGTCAGCTACAACAAGCCAACAATATTTTGTACTGATAAAGGATCCGTCATACGACCTTTATTTCATTTTAATAGTTAATTGATCAAATATCCAATTTACTGCTTATTTTGTTTATATATATATAATTTGCTAAATCTACAACGCATTTTGTTTTAGAAATTTGCACACAAAAAAAACCTCATCAACACAATTCTATCCACCAAATTTTATCTCAGCAACGACGGGTGACCTTTTAAATGCAATTAAAACAATTTCAAGCAAAAATTACTTGGGCAATCATGGCAAATATTTTCTTCAATTTACAGTACTTCCAATTATCACATTTCAATAAGTGACAATAAAATGCCCTATTTACAGTTAGAATTGCGAGAAATAATTGAATTTAAATTGTTAATCGACAGTCAGTTGACAAAAGAAGATAGTCATTGCATTAAATTCCAAATTAAAAGACCTATCCCATTTAATGAATCCATTTCAAACAATAAATTGATAAAAAAATTAATTCTTGGAAAGTCATTCCCGATTTATAATCCTCCCTGAGTTTATAGTGACTTTTGACTTTTCTTTAATACACTACATTTCTGTTTGATTCGATAACAAATAGTCTAGATGCGAGGCGTTTTAGAGCTTGTCATATAGGATAGACACTTTAATGTGACAAAATATCTAAACATAACTTTTGGACGACAAGGCTTTAACTACTTTAAAAAAACGACGAACACTGTCTTTATCAATTCATAAGTATGCATTAAACAAGTGTTTGGTCAAATAAAGTTCTTAATTTAAAAACATAAATATTGTCTAAGTGACCTCAGCTATATTTAGTACATCATGATTTTACAAATTAATTCTTGGTATCAATATTTATATTATTTAAATACATCATATTTTTTTATATTTTCAGTTTTAAATTTCTAAATATTCTAAAGAATAAAATGTGAATAAATGACTACCATAAACTGATTTTTTAATTTAAAAATAGGAAATAGAATATCTGACATAGCAGAACCAACATTATATATACATATTAATGTCCTATTTCTATTAGAAGTCTATTATTGTCTTTTGATGAGGTAAATATGCTGTTTTATGTTTGACTTTTTACTTTTGAAAAACTGAAAGTCGCTTAGGCTAACGGGCGAAGAGAAAATATTTTTTTAAAAGTATGGACAACACATTTTTCGAATCAAAAGACATTGCTTTATCAATGATAAGTACAATCATATTTTTTGATTTTACAATTTTTGCTTTTTATAGGCACATTGTTTTTTTTTTAAACGGTGATCAATTTACTTGAAGATGACGACCATGTTTGATTGATGATCCAAAAGTTCGTGGACAAGTTTCAAAAACTTATCACTTTTCAGTAATATTCGTTAGTTTTTGCAATTCTTATATCATTACAAAGCTTTGAGTTACAATGTGAATTTCGAGAATACTTGACTGCTAATTCAAATACTGCATGCATTAATATAATACATATGTACGCGTGTCTAAAAGAGCTGAAACAGTTATATATCATTGCTCAAATTTGATCATATAGCTTTTCAACTGTTTTGGTTCTTATATATCTTTGGCCTTAAAATATTCGGCTATGAGCGTTCCTGATGAAAGTAAATCCAGAAAAATCTTCGGAAGCATAATAAAGGGTTGTTTTCACTTTTTACAGCACTGGGTCGATACTGACATGATTTATAACAAACCTTTTTTGAACTATCCGAAATATCAAGAAACTAAGGTTTTAACTTCCTCCGGCAAAGTTGACCCTAAATGGTTTGGCTATTATCGTAGGTCTTTTTCTGTCGTATATCTCTTCACAACTGTTTCGGTTGTTATACATCCTGATATTCGGCTTTGAGCGTTCATAATGAAGGTAAAACCAGAAAAGCGCTTTGGACGACTGAAATTTATTGCTTCGCACCACTAGTTTCATACAATATTCATGCCGTCTTTAAATTATTACGTAACAAATATCGGTTTCATTGGTTGCCTTATGATGAGGGAAAGATTCTATTGGCTAGAATGATATATAGAATTGGGAAGATATTAATTACGGAAAAAATCAAAATCCGATCCGATACCCGATTGCATGTACTGGTTTACCTTGTTATATGAATCTTCAAATTCATATTGATAAGTAAGAGGAGGGATAAAGATGAACAAGTTTCTGAATGGTCATCTTACTATATATGAATATACACCAACACGTAAAATACCTATTACTGCCAATGACCTTCAAGATTTTGTCAGAATACATGTGATCAATTTTATAAAAACAAATGATATAGAAAAAAAACCAGCTCATTGTTCGATATCAAAATCTAACTGTTAAAAGTCCAATAACTCTGGCACGATATACCATAAATTTTCAAAATACAAAGCAAATCTTTATACTTCTATACCAACAACATAGTAAAGTGTGTAGTAAATTGATCAAAGCATACCAGATCTAGTGCCTTACATGTAGAACTATAACTATTATTAATCTAACAGTCAAAGTCCCATAACTGTGGAATGACAAATCATAAATTTTCAAAATCAAACCATATCTCTGGAATGACGCAACCAAAGAATTTAAAAATCAAAATGAAGCTTTCTTCTCATTTTTATGGTAATGTTGTTTATCGAGCCCGGAAATTTAGATACGATCCGGGTAAAATTTTCAAACCTTTAAACATTCTTATTCTAAAAGGTTACCAATTCAACGCTGTAATTAGGTCTTTCAATATTGTATTTAGTGGTATAAATATTGATTTTGTTATCATTAAATTAAATCCATACTAAATATTATTGTTATACACATATGCACATTCACGGTTCTACAATCTGTCGATACCTATATTTTGGCATTGCACAACGTCATATTTTTTCTCTGACTGTTAATGACATCTTTACACTAAATCCATTGGATGTTGGATGTGTAGATTGCTATTTTAGTCTTAGATACATGATTCTTTTATCAGTTGTTATTGGCTTTGAGGTAGCTGTCAGTAACTGCCAGTACTCTCAGATCTGTACTTTGTGTGTTTTTTGTTGTGAGGGATGTCCTGTCTGTGTTTTTGTTAGATGTATTTCTATTTGTATCGATCTGATGAGTTAAGCCCTTTTTCAACTGATTTTTATAATTTGTTCTTGTGTTGAACTGTTTCACAACTGTCTCAGTCAGGGGAGGATTTGGCGCCTTCGATCATGTTTAACCCCGCAACATTCTCTATGTGCCTATCCCAAGTCAGGAGCCTGAAGTTCAGTGGTTGTCGTTGGTTAATGTCTGTCATATTGTTTTTTCGTAAATTGTTTTGTTATTAATTAGGTCGTAAGTTTTCTCATTTGAACTGTATGATATTTTTCATGTCAGGGCTTTTTATGATCAACTTTTCATCGTTAAAGATCGTACGGTTGCCTATGATTGCTTACATCCACTTCATTTGATCTTTGGTGGATAATTGTCTCATTGGAAATCATACCTCATCTCCTTATTTATATATTTTATCAATCTTAATGTTCTGTTTAAGTTTTGTGGGAATTGGCAAATTAGAGTCTTTATAAGAAAATATTCATGGATGAACTACAGTATTCTATAATACATCCCAGATTAGACGGGCTTATAATACCACACTTATGAGTATATACACAAAGGAGATAACTAACACCTTTCACATACTTAAAAAAACAAACAAAAATGTGTACTAGTTCAGTGACAATGGACGTCACACTAAACTCCGAAACATATAAATGAACTTAAATTAAAAAAAAACATACAAGACTAACAAAGGCCAGGGGCTCCTGACTTTGGACAGGCGCAAAAATGCGGTGGAGTTGAACATGTTTTGTGAGATCTCAACTCTCCCCATACCTCTAGCAAATGTAGAATAAACAAACACACAGCAATACGCACAGTAAAACTCAGTGTAAAAGAAGTCCGATTCCTATGTCAGAATAGGGAACTGAAGAAACTAAGCAAAATGACAATGATACATAAATTAACAAAGGACTACTAGCAGTTACTGACATGCCAGCTCCAAACCTTAATTAAGCTTATTGAAAGATTATGTCCTCATCATATGAAAATCAAGCACAATCCCTCCCGTTAGGGTGAGGTTAACTTTGATAGAAGAGTTCCTCGGACTTTCCGGACAATAGAATGAACAACAGAGGAATACAGTTTCCTTTTTTAATCGACTAATGGTATAAAGCTGCTTAAAAATTTGGTGCAAAATTTTGAATGTTCCATCCATTAATATTTGGTTTTATCTCTGTTTAACTTTAAAAAATGTTTGTGATTTTGTGGTCTGTACGGGTGAACTTATTACGTCCTGCGCCCGTATAATAACTCTGTTTTATTGATATTTGTTTTCAAAATTTCTCTTAGACAAGGATTTTTTTTTTCAAAGTCATAATCAATATCCTACCCTACCAGAGAACGTTCCAAGCATTTGTTTATTTGGAAAGGCAATACTTTTGATAAATAGTTTTACCAGTGAATACAGCAATGCATACAAATGAGTAGCATGACATTTGGTCCTATTGCAAGACGGAATTATTTCAGGCCATCTTTGCAAATCAAGTGATTCGGTGATGAATATCATTATGTCATGTCATGTCATGCTCTAAATCAAAACAGAAAGAGGTTGTTACCACACTATTGTATTTTTTGTCCAAATATATATAAATTTTAACAATTAATGAGCTCGAGTAACCATATAGTTCTTCACAAACTGTGTAGATTTATAAAAAAAATATAAATGTGAAGGTCACTCCTCCTAGTTAGTTTTAGTTTAAACTTTATGTCTGTATTTTCACATGTGCTATTTATTGATATTAATTGTAATTGCTCATATAAATATATGTTCTCTAAATATTTCTGAAAAAAAAAAAACAACAAACAAACAAACAAACAAGTTTAACATACTGAAAAAAAACAAGACTTAAAGTTGAAAATTAGGGTGAAAATAATTCATGAGCTCTCGTATATGTATATCTTTTTATGTTTTGTACGGGATTTTTGTTTCTTGTGATGAGCATTACAAAAATCTGTTTGACGTATTTTGTCATTAAAATTGAAAACGAAAGTACAATTGTATATTATCTTTATTACCACAGTATTTATCAATTTGACATTTCATTACGCAATTTGCTGCAGCAGACACGGTTGATATGAATTCTATTATCCTTGGTGTAATTGGCTTACACAAATCAACAACAGTGGGATGGAATATTGACGTCTTGTTTCGTAAACGGCGTTAAAAAGTTATAACCCTTGAAGTAACAGGGCATAATTTAATCAAAGTGATGGAATTAAGACACTTTCAAGAAAATTTATATCTTATAATATCAACGAAAGGCAATTGATCTTCACAGAATATTAAATCGGAAAAAGCAGAAATAATAAACAAATATTTCATCCGTTCATCTTTCTTGACGAAAAATCAACTTGAAACAATGTTTTTGCTTGATTAAAGATTTCTATTACTAGAATTGAGCATGCATAACAAATCTTTTACCCAATGACAAAACGTCAGTGTTTCATAGAAATCTACTGATTTATTGCAAATGTTTAAGAGCAAACAAGAGAATCTTCTTTTGATAAAATATATGCAGCGTCTTGTTTTGATATTCAAAGTATAGCGTAATGATTTTAATTGCTTATTGTGTCATGTTTTAATCTAATGTTTAAAAGGTTTACGGTATTATATGACATTTCTAGATAAAATATGGTGGTTTAAAATTGTTGAAATGTAAGAAAAGACTTTTAAAATGATTTGGTTTTGTATGAACATCACTTTGATTCAAAGTTTCAAGTAAGATACCAACTAAATTGCAGAAATTTTGATTATCACTTATTTAATAAACATATAACTAACAAATGCATATTGCATACTAACATTTAATATAGAATTTCTGAAAGCAGAGAATTAAATGTGAGAACTAGCAGTTTATGACATTGATGTGTTTTGTTGAGAGAAAAAAAAAAAAAAATGATCAAAGTCAATGCCGAGCCCATCGATAATTTCTGACATAGCGTATCGAAAATTATATATACCTTTAAGAGAGCTGTCATTTGATTATCAGATTGATAAAACAGGGTTAATTTGAAGCGGGTGGTGGCTAAGAAGGTAATTATATATACCTTCAACTTAGCAATCATTTGATTATCATATTGATAAAACAGGGTTGAAGTGGTTGGTGGCTAAGAAGATAATTATATATACTTTAACTTAGCAATCATTTGATTATCATATTGATAAAACAGGGTTGAAGTGGTTGGTGGCTAAGAAGATAATTATATATACTTTAACTTAGCAATCATTTGATTATCATACTGATAAAACAGGGTTGAAATGGGTGGTGGCTAAGAAGATAATTATATATACTTTAACATAGCAATCATTTGATTATCATATTGATAAAACAGGGTTGAAGTGGTTGGTGGCTAAGACGATAATTATATATACTTTAACTTCGCAATCATTTGATCATCATATTGATAAAACAGGGTTGAAGTGGGTGGTAGCTAAGAAGATAATTATATATACTTTAACTTAGCAATCATTTGATTATCATATTGATAAAACAGGGTTGAAGCGGGCAGTGGCTGAGATGATATATATATATACCTTTAACTTAATAATCATTTGATTATCATATTGATAAAACAGGGGTGAAGCGGATGGTGGCTTAGAAGATAATTATATATACCTTTAACTTGGCAATCATTTGATTATCATATTGATAAAAACAGGGTTGAAGTGGGTGGTGGTTAAGAAGATAATTATTATCCTGGATTTTTTTCACTGCATATTTCATACTTAATTCTTTTATTGTTTGAACTGGTCTTTGACTTTTTTTATTTTGTCAAATCGAAGATTGGTTAGCCAAAATTGATATAGTTTCTCAGATATAAGAAGACGTGGTATGAGTGCCAATGTGACAACTCTCCATCCAAGTCACAATTTGTAAAAGTAAACGATTATAGGTCAAAGTACGGCTTTCAACACGGAGCCTTGGCTCACACCGAACAGCAAGCTATAAAGGGCCCCAACAATGACTAGTGTTAAACCATTCAAACTGGAAAACCAACGATCTAATCTATATAAAAAACGAGAAACGAGAAACACTTAGGCCACACCAATTTGATTTGTAGTTCTTCGGACAAAAGCTCCAAAAAATATGGGGCGAGCGAGCGAAATTTTTTTGATTGTATTTATTTCTTGAAAATGAGTTTTTGTGAGGCGAGTGCTCTACAAGTGAAGCGAGCGGTATAATTTGTTTTTTGATTTTGCGATTCAGAATTTATGTACATGTTAAAACTGGGTTCCTTCATGGAAAAACATGAGAAACAGATGCTCTAATGCATATTATTTGATGTATTGGTGCCTGTACCATACCCGACTTTCTAGTCACGCTGTGGTTCAGTTGATTATTTTCGTCAAATAAGCTTGGTCTGTGTGAATTTTAAATCCATACATGTGTATATATTAAGAAAGCATTGCAGATGCAGTTTAACAAGAGGAATTATGTAAGTAGGATAAATGACAAATGTTGAATAAATCAAAATATGTGTATGTATCCCAAAAAATGCCCATGCACAATATTTTTTGATGTTTTCATTATATGGTAATGATTGTTTATTGGCTGCTTGACATCCAGTTGGAACTATTTATCCATATTTAGGATCAACATAATGAGTGATGTGAATATTTCAACAACATCATGAGCATGATGAGTAAGATAGTTATATTGATATGCATGTAGATCTCAGTGTATTAAAATACTCCTTTAAAATACCTGTCACCACATTCACATGGATTATTCTGACTTAGCAAACTATACTCTTTCCTTTTGCTTCTAAAAGCTGCAACGCATTTAAAACACTTTAACTTGACTAGAAGTGGTTGATAACACATCACAAATTATTATGAGCATGCCAATCCCAATACCAGCATGTTTAAACTCTTAAATTTACCCTTACAAAAGAAATCTGCTTGCATACCAAAAGACTAACAAGGGAATACGGGGTTTCATCAAAATAAGATAATTCTGTGATATTTTTAAAAGTTCATGGGAATTTAATTTTAATTTCATTAAAGATAGATATATATCTATGTCTGTTGAAACGATGATCGGAGATGATGATGGTTCTAACAAATATGGTCCGAGATTACTCTGACGTCCAACAACTGTTTTGCCAGACAAGCTGGGGCCGTGGTCCCTCGATCCCAGCTTGTCTGGCAAAACAGCCGTTGGACGTCCGAGGCCCCAGCTTGTCTGGCAAAACAGCCGTTGGACGTCAGAGTAAAAATATTGATGTGATTGTGGTCATCTAACGAAAGATTTTTTATTTTTGCCTCCTAGAACTGGTCTTCAATATTAAAACGAGATGCATTTCGGATAACTGTGAGTTCAATGACTACTTGTCCATGGCAATGAGCTGACACAACTACATGTTGGCATTCCGATTTTTAACCTTTTATTTACAAATCGATTTATCACACGTGCGTTTGAATTGACAGGAGCAATATATGCACAAGAAAAACTTCTATGTGAAAAAAAATTTTCAAGGAGAAACTAATTTTGGAGCGGCATAAGGCCCGAAAATTTGCGGAAGCGGTAATTATTTTTTCAATTTCTCCAAAACAGGAGCGGGAAAATCCAAAGAACTATTAATCAAATTGGTGTGGCCTTATGAACCACATCAACAAACGACAACCACTGAACATCAGGTTCCAGACTTAAGACAGGTGCAAACAAAATCAGTCTGTATTGTGGATCATTGTCTAGCTGTAACACTATAACATATATCAATCTGTGTTAATCGAAGGATTGGAACTTGACTTGATTCCGTTACTTGTATTTATATGAGCATTTAGCAACTGATTTTTTTTTAATTTATGTGACACAAAGTTTAGATCTTCGGTAACGAAATCAGATAAATATTGATAAACATGCATACATCTTTTGTTTTATTCTTATACAACAATGCATTACATCGGTATTGAAAAGAGGGACGAAAGATCCCAGAGGGACAGTCAAACTCATAGATCGAAAACAAACTGACAACGCCATGGCCAAAAATAAAAAGACAAACAGACAAATAATAGTACAGATGACATTGAAGTTATGATACAAAATATACCTGACTTCACTGTACTACATTTAAAGGAGATTATCAAGAACCCTCCTCCCCTCCCCCTCCCCCCACACACCCATCATGAAGCCAAACTTATTTATCATGCTCATATAAAATGAATGATTCTTCGAAAAATAAGAAGTGAAAAATAAAATATGCAATTGGAAAGAGACAGAAGATCAGTCTGTGCATATAACTTGCGGTTGTTTTTAATATTCACTACGATTCAAGGAGATTTTTTGACTTATTAATCGATGAAAACAGTGTCTATTATAATGAATAATAATTTTAATATTTTTCTGTCTACAATTAATTGAAGACTCATGTCATTGACAAGGATGTAGTCAAAACATTATAACTTTCAGAAAAATTGTATTGATCTCAATTTCAGTAAGCCGGTATATTCGATAAAATATAAATACCCAGACACGAGAACATTATGATTTGCAAATATAATTAAACTAAAGTCCTACTTGAACTTGCACTGTCAATCCAGCGTAAATATAGGCCAGTTGTGAATGTTTTATTTCATTGAGTTCATAATCATTGTAAATATAAGAGTATGTGGTATCTTTGTCGATGAGACAACAATGAGCAAAACCCATACCTTCTTTTTTGCTTCTATATGATTTCACATGGGTCCTAAAGGGGTAACCCGTTTGTGAGAACATGTTTAACTCAATATTTAATATCAAATTTTAACTCAATGGATGTAAAAACATATTCAATATACAAGGCTTATAGTTTTGTACGCCAGACGAGCGTGTATATAGATATAAGAAGATGTGGTATGAGTGCCAATGAGACAACTCTCCGTCTACAAAAGACTCATCAGTGGTATGAGTGCCAATGAGACAACCCCCCGTCTACATAAGACTCATCAGTGGTATGAGTGCCAATGAGACAACTAAGACTCATCAGTGGTATGAGTACCAATGGTATGTCTACACAAGTGTGGTATGAGTGCCAATGAGACAACTCTCCGTCTACATAAGACTCATCAGTGGTATGAGTGCCAATGAGACAACTCTCCTTCTACATAAGCCAATGAGACAACTCTCCGTCTACACAAGACTCATCAGTGGTATGAGTGCCAATGAGACAACTCTCCGTCTACATAAGACTCATCAGTGGTATGAGTGCCAATGAGACAACTCTCCGTCTACATAAGACTCATCAATGGTATGAGTGCCAATGAGACAACTCTCCGTCTACACAAGACTCATCAGTGGTATGAGTGCCAATGAGACAACTCTCCGTCTACATAAGACTCATCAGTGGTATGAGTGCCAATGAGACAACTCTCCGTCTACACAAGACTCATCAGTGGTATGAGTGCCAATGAGACAACTCTCCGTCTACACAAGACTCATCAGTGGTATGAGTGCCAATGAGACAACTCTCCGTCTACACAAGACTCATCAGTGGCGCTGGAATTACAAACGATTGAAGGCCAAATCAAATACGAAGTTGTAAAGCTTTAATACCAAATTCGGCTAAGGCAACATATACCTGAGAGGTAGTCTTTATTCGGTTAAGGCCATATATACCTGAGGGGTAGCTTTTATTCGACTGAGGCAATATATACCTGAGGGGTAGCTTTTATTCGGCTAAGTCAATATATACCTGAGGGGTAGTTTTTATTCGGCTAAGGCAATATATACCTGAGGGGTAGTTTTTCGGCTAAGGCAATATATGCCTGAGGGGTAGTTTTTATTCGGCTAAGTCAATATATACCTAAGGGGTAGTTTTTATTCGGATAAAGCAATATATACCTGAGGGGTAGTTTTTATTCGGCTAAGGCAATATATACCTGAGGGGTAGTTTTTATTCGGCTTAGGCAATATATACCTGAAGGGTAGTTTTTATTCGGCTAAGGCAATATATACCTGAGGGGTAGTTTTATTCGGCTTAGGCAATATATACATGAGGGGTAGTTTTTAATCGGCTAAGGCAATATTTACCTGAGGGGTAGTTTTGATTCGGCTAAGGCAATATATACCTGACTGGTAGTTTTTTTCGGCTAAGGCAATATATACCTGAGGGGTAGTTTTTCGGCTAAGGCAATATATGCTTGAGGGGTAGTTTTTATTCGGCTAAGGCAATATATACTTGAGGGTTAGTTTTTCGGCTAAGGCAATTTATACCTGTGTGGTAGTTTTTCGGCTAAGGCAATATATACCTGAGGGGTAGTTTTTCAGCTAAGGCAATATATACCTGAGGTTAGTTTTTCGGCTAAGGCAATATACACCTGAGGGGTAGTTTTTCGGCTAAGGCAATATATACCTGTGTGGTAGTTTTTCGAATAATTCAACATTATAAACAGTAAATTCACAGAAAATTAATATAACAGTGATGTTTCATGTCGACAAAAAATTGCTGACTATACGGGGCTGGTGATAGCATGGGCACTAAACGTCCATCAGTATTGGCATCGACTCAGGGGTTGTAAAAACTCACCAAAAATACCAGGCTAAAAATTTTGTATGAATTTTTAAAGCGATTTCCTAAAATTGTTGTATGGATGTTATCAATATTACTGACGATCATCATTGCGCGTATTTCAACAAATTTGACCAAACTCTTATTTCATTCATTTGCAAGGTTTACCAATATTTAAAACATGGAGAAGTTTTTTTTATTCCCTAAATCGCAGCCAATACTCTTTTAAACGTCGTTGTTCTCCGAAAAAGTGTAAATTTTTGGGAAAAAAAACCCTATAAAATCTAAACTTTGGACGAAGCCACAAGTGTGATTTTCTCTTTTATATTAAAAAAGAATTAATTGTCGCTTCATTTGTGTTAGACAATTGTTTTTATAGCGATGCTATATTCTGGATGTAGCATGTTTACAAACCAGTGTTTTTCCTCATGACACTACTGACATTGTTACTTTTTCAACATTGAAATGATACCATGGTTCTTCAGTTCCTTAGATCACTTTTCCCAAATCACACCGTTTGGCGTCTATCATGCGTTCATTGACTTTCGTTAACATTTGGAATTTCCCCTGTTAAACACTTTATGTTAATGAGACCACATTTTAGCAGCATTTGCTCATAGGATAATAAAAACAGCTACTTTAAAGTTTTGTATCGATTAATATGGCTGAAACGAGTAAAAATTCCCTGATTTGTTGGTATTCAGTAATCTTCACAAGATCATTCATCCAAAGGAAACTGAATATAATAGAATGTTCCTTTTAGAGTATTGCTTGTTCTTGCTTTGTTATAAATCATCCATCAAATTATGGCGACCAACAGAAAACTTAATGTTACCACGATGCTTATAATATATAGAAAATTTTCTTCTTGGAGGAACCGAATTTATTGGAACCTAACGAAATAGAAAGGTCAAATATTTACTTTTTTTAATATCTGCTCAAATAATTGTTGTGCAGTCATTGCGTTTTGAATTTTGTTTTACATGAGCAACAATTCGTTAATTATAAATTCGAAGCAAGAGCAAACTGTTTCGTTTGGGATTCAGCATTTAAAGTCTGAACAGTTTGTTCTCTTCATTTTTCAATATCGTGTTTTTTGTAATGATGATCACGTTGCTGTTTAAATTCTTTTATGTTGATCATTCACTGATATTAGAGTGTAGAACGACATGGTTTCTAATCAGCAGGTTTTGTGCTTTCAGTTTGTTCTCAGTATTAGCGTGCATTGTTGATACGTTAAACTATTGATTACATTATTGTTGTATTTGTTCTTGTGAGTTTTTATGCCCCCGCCGTCACCGGAGGGGGCATTAAGTGTAACCCTTGTCCGTCCGTTCGTCCGTCCCGAAATTGGTTTCCGTTCTCTAACTTTAGTTTGCCTCAACCAAATGTTATGAAACTTATACACAATGCTTATTACCACAAAAATCAAATCAAGTTCGAATTTAGGTGGTGTAAACAAACTCATCATAGATACCAGGATAGAAATTTTGTATTTGCGCCAGTCGCGCGTTTCGTCTACAAAAGACTCATCAGTGACGCTCGAATCAAAAACAGTTAAAAAGGCCAAATAAAGTACGAAGTTGAAGAGCATAGGACCAAAAATTCCTGAAAGTTTTGCCAAATACAGCTAAGGTAATCTATTCCTGAGGTAGAAAAGCCTTAGTATTTCAAAAATTCAAAGTTTTGTAAACAGTTAATTTATAATTATGACCATATCAATGATAATTCATGTCAACACATAAGTGCTGATTACTGGGCTAGTGATACCCTCGAGGAGTAACTTTTACCGTTCTGGAGTTATGCCTCTTTATAACGTTACATGCAAGCAAGGGCATCATCTGTGTCCCATGGACATATTCTCCATTTATTTATATATATTATACCGTTTTATTATATGACTTCAAAGATTCCCATTTTTCATTGATAAATTATTGTATCAACCTCATCAAAAGTCAATAATTGTTACAGTTTAAATGCATGTTCTGTACTTTTATTGAATGGTATTTTATGTGTCTTTTGTTAGTCCAATGCTCTAGATGACTGAGATTTAAAAAAAAAAGCTTACCTCGGTGTATTATTTCATGACACGAGACGAATTTTCCTGACATATTTTCGTTGTTAGTTCACCTGGCTTATTGGGCTATGTGAGATATTGCCTTTACTGGTCGTCACTCGATGTTGTAAATTTTGTCAAAGATATTCTCCGCTGAAACTAATGAACCAATTCAATCTAAAATTTGTTGTTCTTTTAAGCCGGTCAGTCAATAAACATGGATTAACTATAACAAAATTGTACAATGTTTTAATTGTCTTGTATCTTGAAAAACCATACTAGATAGAGAAAATCTTCCAAGGTAAAACTGTAAAAAATGTCAAGATCTACCTACTTCCCGTTTTCACTGAAAATTTTCAGATGACATCTTATAGGAATTATTGTTCTCAGACGATGATTTTTGACTTATTTTTGTGTTTTCGTCTATTATGTCGAAAACTATAATAATCGATAGGAAAAAAAAAATGATCAGCAATACAAGACCTACAGAAAATGCCAATATGGCAAACAGTATTGGATGACTCTTATAGGTTTTTTACATAAAATCACAATTTTGACAAATTTTCGAGTTTTTGCGTATTTTCTCGAAAACTAAAATAGATAGGTAGAAACTGTACATAGCAGAAATGATCAATGATGAACAATATAAGGGCTACAAAAATGCCGAATGACAGAAGACATTGGATGACTTCTAATTGAGTTATTGCCCTTAAATGACGATTTTTAACTATAATTTATTCAGTTTATGTCTATCATCCCGAAAACTATAATAGATAGGTAGAAATTAGACATGCCAATAATGATCGGCAATGCTAGATCTATAATAATTCCAATAAAACCAATACCACTAGATGACTCGGTAATACAAGGTATGTTTTAGCAGGTTAGCGATTCAGACTCTTTGGAACCTTTTGTTTTCCTTTTTTGCTATGTTCCGTTGTTCCCTTCTTCTGGGCTGTACATATTATATATACGCGTAATTGCAGAGACTCCTCAGATTTCAAGGACTCACATACTTAAGCTCACCTTACCCAGAGGGTCAAATAATCTCTTCTCATCACTTGGCTTCTGTTGCCTGTCGTCGTCGTTGTCCGTTAGCTTTTACAAAAATCTCTCTGAAACAACTCTGACAATTGGAACCAAACTTAGCCATAATCATTATTAGGATATCGATTTAAAAAAATGTGTAGGATGATACCGCCTGCCGACCAACACGGCCGACAAGACTTAAAATAGAAAATACGGATAAAATTTGAGTTTAGTCAATTATCTTGAAAACTGCGTTACAAAGAGAAATCTGACATAGATTAATATCCGGAAAATTCAGATCTACATACTGTTTATTTACATCATAACTGTCAGACGAATTCTTGTAGGAGTTATTACTCTGAAAAGACGAATATTGTCATTTTTTTCACTTTTGTTTGTTATCTTGAAAAGCATTATAGATAGAAAGAAAATTTTAATTACAATTGACCAGCTAAAATAAAAAAAGTAAAACATGGCTTAAATCGCTAGACGAGTCCTTATAGGAGTTATCATCCTTAAATGAGGATTTTTGCCTATTATCTCGAAAACTATAATAAATAGATAGAAACTTTGATACACACAAATGATCATAAAGACAATATATCTTCAAATAAGTCAAAATGATATTAATCATCAGCTGACATTATTATAGGATTTACTGCCCTTAAATAACCTGGCTTATTGGGCTATGTGAGATATTGCCTTTACTGGTCGTCACTCGATGTTATAAATTTTTCAAAGATATTCTCCGCTGAAACTAATGAACCAATTCAACCTAAAACAAGTAATCCTGTGTTAGGATGCTAACACAAAAGTCATAAAACGGCCCCAACCATTGTTCTGCTGTTTCCATGGTAACGGCAGCCATTTTGAAATTTCATAGTCGGATAGCACATCTACACATGACAGGTCACATTACTTACAAGTTTCATAAAAATTGGACCAATTTTCAAATTTAGGCATTCGTGTTTCCCATGGTTACGGTGGCCATTTTGGAAATTCCAAAGTCAAATGCCACATCTACATAAGACAGTCAACATTTGTGTAAAGTTTCATTAAGTTTGAAGCATTTTGAATTTTTTGACATTTTTGCAGTTTCCATGGTAACGACAGCCATTTTGAAAATTCCAAAGTCGGATGGCACATCTACACATGACAGGTCATATTACTGTCAAGTTTCATAAAGATTGGACCAAATCTAGATTTTTCGCATTTTTGTTGTTTCCATGGCAACGGCGGCCATTTTGGAAATTTCAAAGTCAAATTCCAAATCTACATACACTCGTTAACATCTCTGTAAAATTTCATTAAATTTGAAGCATTTTAAAAAATTTTCACATTTTTGCAGTTTCCATGGTAACGGCGGCCATTTTAGAAATTCCAAAGTCGAATTACAGCTACATATGGTGCTACCTGTAATAATCTATCATTATATAACATAAAAAGTACATAGGAATCATTCAACACTATCACATGACTAATCACATGACTATTGTTCTAGAATGTTCCATGAAAATTGACCCCCTAAAATAATGCCAAGATGACCCTGGCTGAAATAAAAATGTGGAATGGACACCTGGACATCGGTCTCTTGTATTACACAAAACTTAAAGGTTCTACCAGTAACGCATCAATAGTCGAAAATGACCCACCCATGTTCCGGCCCCAAAAGTGCCAAGTTGACCCCATTTGAAATAAAAATAGCGAATGCACCCTAGGATACTACCCCAACATCATACCAAATATAAAGTTTCCATCATTAAAGGCTTGGAAGAAAATGGTCGGACAAATTAGGGTTAAGAAGAATAATAATAACAAGTAATCCTGTGTTAGGATGCTAACACAAAAGTCGCCAAACGGCCCCCAACCATTGTTCTGCTGTTTCCATCGTAACGGCAGCCATTTTGAAATTTCATAGTCGGATAGCACATCTTCACATGACAGGTCACATTACTTACAAGTTTCATAAAATTGGACCAATTTTCAAATTTAGGCATTCGTGTTTCCATGGTTACTGCGGCCCATTTTGGAAATTCGAAGTCAAATACCACATCTACATAAGACAGTCAACATTTGTGTAAAGTTTCATTAAGTTTGAAGCATTTTGAATTTTTGACATTTTGCAGTTTCCATGGTAACGGCAGCCATTTTGAAAATTCAAAGTCGGATGGCACATCTACACATGACAGGTCACATCACTGTCAAGTTTCATAAAGATTGGACCAAATCTAGATTTTTCGCATTTTGTTGTTTCCATGGCAACGGCGGCCATTTTGGAAATTCAAAGTCAAATTCCAAATCTACATACACTCGTTAACATCTCTGTAAAATTTCATTAAATTTGAAACATTTTAAAAATTCTCACATTTTGCAGTTAAATTAGGATGAATGATCTTCAGAGTATTTAGTATAAAGTTTGTTGTTCTTTTTAAGCCGGTCAGTCAATAAACATGGATTAACTATAACAAAATTGTACAATGTTTTAATTGTCTTGTATCTTGAAAAACCATACTAGATAGAGAAAATCTTCCAAGGTAAAACTGTAAAAAATGTCAAGATCTACCTACTTCCCGTTTTCACTGAAAATTTTCAGATGACATCTTATAGGAATTATTGTTCTCAGACGATGATTTTTGACTTATTTTTGTGTTTTCGTCTATTATGTCGAAAACTATAATAATCGATAGGAAAAAAAAAATGATCAGCAATACAAGACCTACAGAAAATGCCAATATGGCAAACAGTATTGGATGACTCCTTATAGGTTTTTTTTTACATAAAATCACAATTTTGACAAATTTTCGAGTTTTTGCGTATTTTCTCGAAAACTAAAATAGATAGGTAGAAACTGTACATAGCAGAAATGATCAATGATGAACAATATAAGGGCTACAAAAATGCCGAATGACAGAAGACATTGGATGACTTCTAATTGAGTTATTGCCCTTAAATGACGATTTTTAACTATAATTTATTCAGTTTATGTCTATCATCCCGAAAACTATAATAGATAGGTAGAAATTAGACATGCCAATAATGATCGGCAATGCTAGATCTATAATAATTCCAATAAAACCAATACCACTAGATGACTCGGTAATACAAGGTATGTTTTAGCAGGTTAGCGATTCAGACTCTTTGGAACCTTTTGTTTTCCTTTTTTGCTATGTTCCGTTGTTCCCTTCTTCTGGGCTGTACATATTATATATACGCGTAATTGCAGAGACTCCTCAGATTTCAAGGACTCACATACTTAAGCTCACCTTACCCAGAGGGTCAAATAATCTCTTCTCATCACTTGGCTTCTGTTGCCTGTCGTCGTCGTTGTCCGTTAGCTTTACAAAATCTCTCTGAAACAACTCTGACAATTGGAACCAAACTTAGCCATAATCATTATTAGGATATCGATTTAAAAAAATGTGTAGGATGATACCGCCTGCCGACCAACACGGCCGACAAGACTTAAAATAGAAAATACGGATAAAATTTGAGTTTAGTCAATTATCTTGAAAACTGCGTTACAAAGAGAAATCTGACATAGATTAATATCCGGAAAATTCAGATCTACATACTGTTTATTTACATCATAACTGTCAGACGAATTCTTGTAGGAGTTATTACTCTGAAAAGACGAATATTGTCATTTTTTTCACTTTTGTTTGTTATCTTGAAAAGCATTATAGATAGAAAGAAAATTTTAATTACAATTGACCAGCTAAAATAAAAAAAGTAAAACATGGCTTAAATCGCTAGACGAGTCCTTATAGGAGTTATCATCCTTAAATGAGGATTTTTGCCTATTATCTCGAAAACTATAATAAATAGATAGAAACTTTGATACACACAAATGATCATAAAGACAATATATCTTCAAATAAGTCAAAATGATATTAATCATCAGCTGACATTATTATAGGATTTACTGCCCTTAAATAATGACTTTAACCATTTTTTCAGTTTTGCCTAATCTCTTGGAAACAATAATCGACAGATAGAAACTGTTAAAGCAAAAATGTTCAGCAATACCAAAATCTACAAATAGATAAACATAGCTGAGATTCGGGCATTCGATCAAAACGCGCGGAGCAAAGTGACTAAACTCATCAAAGATACCAGGCTTAAAATTTGTATGCTAAACACAAGTGTAGTCTACAAAAATCATTAGTAACACTCGAATCAAAACAGTTAAAAAGGCAAAATAAAGTATGGATTTGAAGTGCATTGAGGACACAAAATTTCAAAAGGTTTTGCCAAATACAGCTAAGGTAATCTATTCCTGGTGTAGAACATCCTTAGTATTTCGAAAAATTCAAAGTTTTGTAAACAGTTAATTTATAATTATGACCATATCAACGATAATTCATGTCAACACAAGACATGATGACTACTGGGCCGGTGATACTCTCGGGAAGGAAACCTTCCATCAGGATAGCATCGACCCAGTGGTTGGAAATAAACTCATCATAAATACCAGGCTTAAAAGTTTTACGCCAGACGTGAAATACCGTCTTCTAGTGCTCTCCTACTGAAAAAATAAGATAAAACAATATTAGAATAAATTTAATTAAGATAGTTATCCCTGAAGTAACAAAATTTAAAAAGTGAAACTGTTGATACATAATTGTGAAGTCATTGATGTTAGAGTTATCTTTATATTTATATAGCAATTAATCTTATTGAAAGCCACCATGTCACGAGTTTTAAATCTGAGCGAAAACACGAAAGCCAGTTGTTTAAATATACGAGAGCGAAATGAAACAGAAACAATCCTATGAGTCACCAATGTAAAAATGTGTCATGATGCATCATTTAAAAGTACAATTATATAATATACCCCATCTTTCATAAAACGAATAATACTTTATAAATTTAGAGCACTTTTCTGGATGAACCGTCATCAGGAACGCTTAAAACCAAACATTTAAACCCAAGGATGTATAAATACTTGAGGTACATGCTTAAAATGGATATAAACCTATGATCATTTGTCTGATGGATTTTTGAACTTCGGGTTTCATAATATCTACTAATTTTTCGACGGAAAATTTAAGAAATGTCTTTTTTAACTCATGCCAGTACAGAAGCACTGACTTCTGTGCTAATGATACCATCAGGGACTAACATTTCATCACCAGCGGTATCGAACCAGTACTGGAAACTAAGAATAACACTTCCACTGATTACATACATGTATTAATGTTAAGTTTCAAAAAAAATATGTTTGCCAACAAGTATTATTGATCATTCTTTCTGCTTGCTTACCCTAAATATTGGAACTTTCATATATTTTTCATTACTTTTTTAAGGTGATTAATTTATTATCACTATATTACATGGATCTTTGATAAATACTAATGTTAGTTTGGTTTGGTTAGAAATGTGCAAATTATCAATGAATATCGGAGCACATATTAAAATTTGAACACAAGGACAAAATATATTTTCGGAAAGGGTTTTAGTGAATAAAACATTAATAGGTATTTCCGTTGAAATGATCTTTTCCATAACACTCAGTTAATGAATGAATTGTTAACACTGTCTGGGTTAACCTGTTTCTTCTAATCGCGTTTACATCACATTATTGTACAATATAGTGATTTGATCAATACATTGTCTGTGGTATCAATAGTTTTGCCCCAGAATCTAGATTTGGGGTGAGCTTTTAGAAAACAAAGTTTGAAACACTGACACTACTGTATTTATCCTGTCACTTTACGGTAAATTTATTGTAATAAATGGTGTTGCACTTCGGGCTGTCCCAAAACTCTGATTTCATTTCCATCAAACTAGAATAATGAATAAAACATGAAAGAATGGCATATATGGTATTTCATATTTCATGGCAGTATTCGAATAAAACGATCATTATGTTAAATCAAATATTCTGTTTACTTTATCTAAATGACTCTGTGGAATTGTTTTCACAGACAAAGCACCAACATGTCTAAAACCTGTTCTTAGCCACAAAACACAAAAAAACAGTTAAATTGGATATTAATGTAACTACTTCAACAACAAAAATACCTAACGTAAAGTTAAAGACGGAATGATAAACTACTATGCTGGACAGTTTAATTCCATAATTTATTTAACATGGACAGATATATTTAAAATGCAAATATATTGAAAACTTTTCTAAAGAGCTCATGACACTTATGTTCGTGAAATTGTTTAAAACGAATCAAATATACAGCACTGTTCACTTTTACTACACAAACACCATCTTAGTCCTATTTCACCGGTCTGCATACACACTATAACCTTCTAAGTCCATATCAGGATTTTCCATTCCCCTTTTCATGTGATAACAAATGTACATGTATAACTTTTTCCAAGCTTCATTTACTTCTTTTGTATATTTGTCATCCAGTGATTCTTTTAAGCCATGATTTAATGAAGGCCATAACCTCTGAAATAGAATAAAAACAATAATAACCTATCTTAAAGTATTTTTTTTTGAAATTTCGAAATTATCTATAGACATATATAGACGGAACAAAATTTTTGAACTTTCAGGACAAAAATCCGCACTCAAATTTGTGATCTGATTATAAAACTGCTTACCTTTAAGCAGCACACGAAGAAGACCCAGAGTTTGTATGAGGTTCTTTTTTCCCAAATTTTACTTCTCTGTGCATTGTTTCGTGATATGTTATTTAACTTCGTTTTTTGTCTTGTGGCGGTTCTTTCTTTGAAATATGGTTTTTGATTGCCTCCCTCTTCCCTCGTTATATTCCTAACTCTTTTACTGAGTAATAATGCTTTACCGTGTCCGTACTTGATAACATAATATATCAAAGTAAAAGATTTTTTTGCAATATCCATTTGTTTAAAACTCATATATTTTTGGTATGTTTAAACAATAAAAACATTTTACATTTAATGTTTGTGATATGCAATTTGCAACGGGATCGCTAATCTTTTCTTATTGTTGAATGATCTGTCCTTGATTGTGTTGATTCATCGGGGTTTCTTAAGGAGTTTACATTTATCAGTTTGCTTGATAAAAAAACAAAATATGAATTAAAAAACAAAAACAAAAACAAAAAAGCAGTAATTATTTACAACAGAGGAAATGATAGCACACATTGGTAAAAAGGAAATTTCAAACAATTTTTTTGACGGTAATATCATTTATTAATCAGACATGTTTAGGAAGTGTCCTTCGACTCATTTGAATGAATAGACTTAATGATAAAGATTATGATTATACTGTTCATGTTTAAATCACTACGTCTGGTATTTTAATTGTTTACCAGTTCGCTTATATATAGTTTGCAGAATGAATGTTTAAATTTACTTTAGGCATTTAAAAAATCGTGTTCTTTTGCACTGTTTTTTACGTTTCTCTATGAAACTACATGGAGAGATTAGAATGTAGTTCGCTATTATTTCATATTAACAGGTTAAATACTTGACACTTGCTTGGTGAGCATATATTGCAATTGTTTTTTTTGTCTGTGTTTTTGTCTTGTCTTGTCTTTTGTCCATATCAAGTGGTTTTATGAACAGATTATTAGTGTACGTTGTTCTATACATAACCTTCTGTTATTTCACCGGTCTACACAAATCAAACCCGTCACATGTTAATGGTAGTGTTGGTTTTAAGTCGTAGTTAAAAGTTATGTCCGTTGTGGAATACTAGAATGACATTGACGTCCGTGTATATGTAAATTTAAGTTTGAACTAGATCCGAGGAATCTTTAAAACTTCCTGTTTTCGGCAGTCTCCACATGACGTGTAAAGTGTTCCTTTATCTGTTGAAGAAGACCTACACTTTATTATGGAAAATTATTTTAGTTAGCTCTTGCATTCTATTTTCCAATTGTAGTATTAAGGAAATGTAAAACTAACGGGTCAATATTCAAGAATGTAGTCTCTGAAATTAGTCTGTACTTTAATCGGAATGAATCAAATTTCTCTTTACACGTCAATTTTGATGATAATTTATCACATCGATCAGTCGAGTTTGAGAATTGTGTTGATATTCTCGGGAAAACGTACTGAATATTAAAAATGCTGTCAAATACATTTGAGTCTTGGAGATAATGTTTTTTTTGGAATTTGTTAGATTTGGACTTAAACAATCTTTTAGAAACTGCGAGTACTCTTAGATCGGTATTTTGTGTCTTTTGCCTTCTTTGGTTATTTGCTTTTGTGTTAAATACAAATCTGACTAGCCAAGCCCTTTGGAACAGTAGCCCTTTTCACAAAAAATCTTAAGTGTAAAATTTATCGTAAGTCTAAAATATTCCTTAACAATTCAACTAAATATTTTTATCGTAAGATTAATTTTACACTTAAGATTTTTTGTGAAAAGGGCTACTGATTTGTACAGTTTATTCTTATGTTTTGTTGTTAACCACTGTCTCAGGTGCCTTTTTAGAGCTAATCATTTACAGGTAAAATAGCACCGTCTGTTTTTGTTATGATTCGAGCGTCACTGATGAGTCTTGTGTTTGATTTTTCTGGGTTTTTTTTAACACGGATGAAAAACGTAAATTATAAAGCGGATGTTTTACGCATGGTTCACGGTAAAACCGATGACAATTGAAAGCTTTAGTCTTAATTTTTTAACTCTTTAATACCGTCTCCTCGTGGGTAGTCAAAAATGGACAATCATAAAGCTGTTTGCTCTACTGTTCCAATTGATTGTATGAGACAGTGAGAAATATATATTGCTGTTGGCTTAACGTCTTGTGGTAAATTTATCATACATATTCAGGATGAGAACAAATTAAAAATAAATCCAATTGGTAGGTTTGAAAAGCTGGTCAACAGGGATAAAAGGCGAAGAATAGTCTAAGGTGAAGACATACCTTTACACTCAATGTATGTCAAACGAGTTTTGAACATAGGTAAACTCCTGTTGACTCTTATTTGTCCTTTCCCGTTATATATCATTTACCTAATTAATGTGTTTGTAAAGAACGTCCTGCCTTACTCTCATGATTTGTACATAAAATATGTACTTTTGTTAAATATTTTGTGTTGTAAACAAATGTTGAATGGTTTTATTTAACCACACTAGTTTCATTTATGCAAAATTGTCACGTTATTTGTTTCATTAATAGTAACTGTTTTTCAAGAATTTATTATAACCACCATAACTTTGTAAAAATGTGTCAAATTTCTTATTTTCATCCGCTTTCCGTAAATTGCTTAACTTATAACCTCTTTTTTTCTCACAATCACAAACTGAAAGAGTAGTCCGTCAATATCACAGGTCTTGATTTTCATTTTCGTCAGTGAAAGTTATGCAATATGTTTTTTTTTAAACCATGCATTTACTAAAATCTTCAAGATTTTCTATCAACTTCTAGTGAAAAATTACAGAAGCCGTATCAATGTTCTACAAACAATCATATCAAAGTGGATTGTTGGTGATTTTTCAATTGTAAAGAGTAATTACACAGTAGTTCTGAAAGTGACACATGCAAATACATGATTAAATGAAGTAATTATTCAAACTAAATAGATAAAATACGGGATATGCCTTCTCTTATGTCTTTCTCTAGTCTTTATATCTATCATTAAGTTGTGGTATACTTGTATCTGCTTACCCTTCCGGAGCACCTGAGATCACCCCCAGTTTTTGGTGGGGTTCGTGTTGCTTAGTCTTTAGTTTTCCATGTTGTGTCATCTGTACTATTATTTGTCTGTTTGTCTTTTTATTTTTGGCCATGGCGTTGTCAGTTTGTTTCGATCTATGAGTTTGACTGTCCCTCTGGTATCCTTCGTCCCTCTTTTGTACCATGGAAGTATTATATTGACAGGAACTCCAACAAACCGACTTCAAATGTTTATAGTGCGATGCCGCAAAATCGTTAAGTATCTGTTAATTTACTCGACATGTCATATCGATGCATGAGTTCAAACAAATATTTTGTAACCTCGTCATAGTCCGTAATTATGGAATATACCGAAATAACCGGATGTGTACTTAATTGTCAAGGAAATGACATTTCACGACCATGTCACTAAATAACAAATATCAGTTTTTACAGGTTTTGCTGCGTTAAAACAAATAAAAAAAAAAAGAAAAGAAAAGAAAACCCCGCGACTGTTTTGACAAAAAAATCTGAAGAATACTCGCAAGCCATGAACATTTCAGTTTTAGTTACAATCAATTTTAATAGTAAGATTTTTTTTTCATGAGAGCCGGGCCGCTGGCTAAACATGCATACATACATGCTAGGCTTGAAAATCACAAATTTCATATAAAAAGTAAACTGGAAAGTTTTTATCTGCAATAATCATTGTGGTTTACTGCTAACTTTGACAGATATTTTAATTAAGTGTTTACTGAATGTCAAGTACCAAAATATTTCATAAATTTTCAACAACAAAATTTTAATTCAAAATTTGGTTCCCCGTAGCGGATTTTTTTTTTTTGGTTTAGAGGGCTGATTTGATCGGAGAAAATATCACATTTTGGCATAATGAAATAGCGCATGGGCAATTTAATATTAGCTTGAATAGTGGCACATTTTCTTCAAGTGTGGAAGGAAAAAAAAATAGTTGTAATCTGCATCTATAGTTCTATATTTGAGGTTTATTGCTAACTTTGACACATATTTCGATTAATTGTTTACTAAAAGTCCAATGGCAAATACTTCATGCATTTCAACAAAAACAGAAATTGCTTAAAATGCGTTGTAAGATGTTTCAGAACTCTTAAGCATTTACATACAAGAATAAATTCAAATTTGGTTCCCATTTTAAAATCTTAAGAATAAAAAAATATTTTACTGCTAAGGTATCATCATGATGATCGTTCTCTAAATGTATCCAGAAATATTTAAAGTTAATTTAGCCATTCCTAAAAAAAAAATCGTACGTCAGAGCAATCTCGGACTAGGTTGAAGGTTGTTTTTAACTTTTGAATTATTACAAACGGTGTAACATGTTATCTGTCTCGTAACCTTATACATGCTATGTAGAGGTCAGCACATGTGTGTAATCATTAACATCTTTTAGTTTTTAAAAAGTATTCGATAAATACGTTTAATTACATTTTTCTACATTGAAACGACAGAGAAAACCATAAATATTCTTGTAACACTCGATAAAAATTTACAACCTTTAACTTAAAATTTGAGTTATCATTCTCCATCATGCACACTATACGCGCATCACATTATTTTCTCCAAACACCCTTCTTCAGGAACATGTAACTTTTATTACCAACAATTTCCCGATTTCCCAGTTCCAATGATTAAATCATATTAAACAAAACTAAAAATGATCTTTCCTTCTTTCCAAATGCAGTTAATTTTCTTATGTCATTCTGATAAATATGGAATGATTTTTTAGATCTTTTCAGCTTTCGCCTTCATTTAATGAACGGAAACAGGTGTCGTCATTCATTTGGCGATCCACAATTAACCACGGGAGTTTCCGTGTTTATTTATTTCAATACACTACATCAGGTAGATAAGACATTCGATAATAATCACGTGATAAGATCAGCTTCAGTAAACGGAACAGGCGAAGGCGGCATCGCAGATACCCCACAAAGGAGTTACCACGTACTTGACAAACTGAGTCGGAACCTTTTAGTTTCTTAAAGAAATCAGTGGGATGTGAATGTGCTAATTTTTCGTTTGAGTTCCTGTCAATATAATACTTCCATGCTTGTACAAACGTTTGATTTCTAGTGAAAACCTTGTATTATTTGATTAAGATATTTCACATGCAAAATTCAAAATCCAAGTTTACAAGACGCATGAAGAATTTGTATGTTATAGTTCAATATCCGAACAGACTAAATTGTCTGCTATATCCATTAAGCATCTGTATATTTACTGTGTCTATAAATACATTTGTGCCATATGTATAAACACAATCAACGGCACTATAGATATAACAATTTCAGAAAATTTAGTATTTAATCAAGATGGATTTTCTGTTTTGGAACATCAAAGTCATATCTGGTTATAAAAACAATAAGTAGTAATGAAAAACAATAGTTCAAAGTGTCTATATTCCAACAAAAGTTTTACGCCGAGGAGAAATGTCCTCAGCTGGTGGTTAGACACAAATTTACTTACATAGAAGTGTTATCATTTATCAGCAAAAAGTTCAGGTTTTGGTAATTAAACCAGAAAAAGACAAGATAGTACAGGTATTCATATAGCCATATAAAAGCAGTGATGATATTATCAATTTGATGACAGAATAATAGACGCAATTAAGATTTCAATCAAAATCCAGAACTATGAAACATCTTCTGAAAGTGTTACAGCATCTGGAAAATTTGAGATAATGCCACCATTCCTGTTTTATCAAAACAAATTACTCTTTTAAGAACAAGAGAAAAGATGAAATAACTATTTATTACTTCTATGTAAATCAGATGTAGTCCTTCCATATTTGATGGGCGTTTACGAGAAGCCTACATCTAATTCATACAGAATTACCCAAATGATACGTGGCACTTGTGCAGGTTCACGCTATATGACTTCAGTAGCATAAGCATGTCATTTTACATATTTTGTCCTATTCCCGATTGTGACATGTTGAGTGTGGATTCATACGGCGGATGATACATGCATAGCATGAGACGTTTACCCAGTTAACGCACCCTGTCTAGCTCCTTTCAGAGTTCATTCGATTCTCTCATTATTTGTTCGTTACCTTGATTTGTCTTCATAATCGATTTATGAGATTTGAAAATCGGTAAACTACTGCTGCCTTAAGTCGAATGTTGATAAAAATAATTTTAACAGTTTTGGAAGAGGTTTCAAGAAATTTTCCCGGCTTTTCTTGTAAATAGATATAGGAAGATGTGGTGTGAGTGCCAATGAGACAACTCTCCATCCAAATAACAATTTATAAAAGTAAACCATTATAGGTCAATGTACGGCCTTCAACACGGAGCCTTGGCTCACACCGAACAACAAGCTATAAAGGGCCCCAAAATTACTAGTGTAAAACCATTCAAACGGGAAAACCAACGGTCTAGTAAGACCACTTATGTAATCTTGGTACTGAGCAGTGTGAAGAAAGAGACAATTCTTCATCTTTGGTTGAAGTTCCAAACAAACAAAAACCAGCCTTTGATTGTTCAGGATTTTGTGGGAGTAAAATGTATGTTTTATATATTGACTTTCTAAGTGAACTGTCAATGCCTTAATCCCTTAATAAGCAATTTAATGGATTTATTTGTTTATTTTGGGGTTTTTGTCTACGGGAACACAACACATATTTGTGATGGAATTAGGATAGGAACATTTGAGTCTTATTGAAAATATGAGATATATTATATCCATTAAGTTTTGTTTAAATCTTATGTGTATTGAATACATTTAGATATTGATACAATCATTGATATTGTGCCGGTTGTTTAAACATTGCTTAGATTTCTCTAGCACAACCAGAAGACATCTCGGGAATTACAAAATGAATTGAAGTGTTGACAAATCGGGCAGTGATTGGATCGTCAAATATCCAAAGGGTTACTAAATGATTTTGAAAAAGTGGAAATGACAAATATAGACATCACAAAACACAATAATGAGTGAAGTGTTATGGCCAGTAGACTATTAGACAAATTCGTCATACCAAATGTGATTTTACTGTTAATAAATGTGGCAACGGCGTTTATCAGACTTCAAGCTTAAGTTTTCTCCAAGTCATTCATTATTTTCTGCTTTATACTATTATACAGCTCGTGGTTTTAGGATTATTTAACATTGACAGTATTGAAAAGTTTTGACACATGTTATTCTCTGAAGGAATATTAAAACAAGATGAAAAGTGTATGGTTAAAGAATCCTTACATTCTTTTGTAACAAATATATTTAAGCAACTAATTAACACTCTCCTTACATTAAATTGTCTGACGTTTTTGAGATCAAACATCATATAAATAGATTTGTAGACATTAGCTAATTAAACTCTCATTCTATTACACCGAGAACTGAGTTGCGAATACTTGCATGATTAAATTGTTGTTTTGATAATTCAAAAAAAGGAGTCATAAGGGCTATGTAAATCTAATAAAGTAGAACTTCTGGCTATAGCAGAAAGAGTCCTAAACCGCTAAAATTTTAATCAATTTCAGAATCTTACAATTTGCATTGTGTAACTTCCACTACATGTGTTCAGTTAACATTGAAATTAGCATTTGAAGGGTCATCAATCTTTCCAAAATTTGAAATGTAAAGACAATCACAATTTTGATTATTTCTATGTGGACTGTAATATACAATTTCTTGATACAAATATAGTATTCAATTTTTGGTAAAGTAAGAATTCGAAGTTTACCTTCGGGTAATCTTTATCATTAAAACTAGTAGTAGAGAATCGACAAGTTAAAATAATGTCAATTTTACCATAGTTAAGAGCGTCGTCTATGGAACACAATGAGTTGCATTGACAAATACACATTAAATAGGACGTCAACAAAATCTCGTATTTCCTCGGAAGGTCGAAGTATTATTAGTTTATATAAATGTATAAGCGTTTTTATTTATTTCTCTTCCCACACTTATGACTCGGGTACATTTAAAGGTGGCACGGTAGTATTTACATTCCGGAATTTAGGTTGCTCTTTTGTGTACCCTACTTAAGTCAATGTATCTGAACAGTGTAATTGGACAAAAAATACAGTATCTACTGAACATACTTTCCCAAACTGAGGGATGAATCAGGTGTAGAAAAATATGAATAATTTTTTATACAGGTGAAAATGAATTTTTGAGAATTTTTTGAAATCATGTATTCGCTGCATGATAAAAGACCTAAAAGCACTAGTGGCCTTAGGTTTCTAAAAATAGCAAAAAAAAAAAATAAATAAACGGTCATCATACATATTCAAATTAATTTCTGAATATAATAATGAAAGTACTTCAGTTATCTGTATATGTTTAATTTTGGGCAGTGTTAGAAAGAGGTGAAAATTCTAAAAAGGCTACCATTATCCCTAAGGGTCAGGAAATGCTACCGTGCCACCTTAACTGGTATATATATATGATGTACACTAAATTAATCAAGGTTTTTTTTACCTATTCAGTTTGTAAGTTTATCACTAAAAAGTTGATTAAGGGCAAATAAAATAAGAACAGCCCTTAAATTCCAACCCTGGGAGTGAAAATTGCAGATTCAGCAAATTTTGCCTGATCTGTGGGTAATAATGTCAAAATTTACCTAGAAAGTAGAACTTTATAATTTTAATGTAACTTGCAATAGATTTTTAATTATAAATGCTCGCTTTAACTTTTCGCAGTGTCTGACACATGTGCAACCACTGGAATTTAAGACGCGATATATTTTATTTGCCTGTACATCTATAACTTTCACCGAAATGAATAAAGTGCATATTTTTTTATTTTTTTCCACACAAGTATAGCTATACTAGTTTTCTACAGGTTTAATTTGTATTTCTGTGGTAACATGACACCAGTATGAGCTTTTTTGTGACCAGTAAGTGGTTAAGGGGTTCTTTCTTATTCAGTTAGCCCCCATATTACGATGAAATAGAGTTAGCATTAGAGGTTTCCTAACATTGATAAGATAATTTTTTTGGACAAAGAATGTGATTATCATTGTGTGTCAGATATATTAGATAGTTTATTTATTTTCTATGCAAATGTCATGAATTGTTATAATTTTCTGACCCTGAAAAGCAGCCGATAAGAATGGGGACGTCAATAAAAATGGTTGCCTCGTGTTGGGAAAATGCGACGCAAGTCCAGACACAGTATTGATCTTTTTTACGAAGGTAGCATTGCCACTGTTTTCATACTTTACAGGAAAGTATACTATAAAAACTTTATCTTTGACTTTATAAATCAATGTCTTCCCTCACTTAAACCAAACAAGTTCACAGGGATTTAAGCTGCATTTTAGTATTTTTGATTTTCCTAATGATTCAACATTATTTTCATTGACATATTGCATAACTTCTTGATTAGCTATTCATATGAACAGTAAGACTGGAGAAAAAAAAATCAGATGAAGTGATTTCCAGTATCTTGCATGTTACTTGGTCATTCTGAAATATTTCTTAAAGGAAAAATAAAATACATATTTTTTAACAAAGAAAAAGAAGAGGAAAAATCTTAGTTAATGCAATTAACCTGACATCGTTTGAAAGAAAGCTTTTGTCCTTGGTAGGATTGGTTATGAGTAAATGACATACTATGCTGACATTTTGATTAGTCAATTCCTGTACTACGAGACGTTAAGCAAGCAATAATCAATCAACCAAGTCGTGTAAGACTATTAGAACTGTGACATTTTTACTCTTTTAACGCAATGGCATCTTATGAACGAGGTAGTTGTGCAGCTTTAACCATTTTTTGACTGGAACACATTGTACACGCAACTGACCTGAGACCGTATGACAAAAGCTTTTCATAAGTAGGGTTGTGTGTCATCATGTCTAGTTGACAAAACTATACTATCAGTTTGATTTAATTATTCTTTCAAGAGTTCTATTCTTCTGACAAATGTATTCCACTGTTATACAGCGATGGGCTGATTTCGCTACGTCGTAGTTATATTGTTATTCTTCTAGATGAGTTACAACAAACATAGCGAATGATTCGTTCTTTAAGCCAATTGATATAAATTCTCCAGATGAGACACTTTACTTGTACAATAATAATAAAAAGTTGGTATAATTAAACTTGATAGTCTTAAAATACAGTTCTATTAAATGTTTTTTTTTAAACTTCAGCCACACAAAACCAAATAACCAATATGTAGCAAATTTTACTTTACCAATGTTTGCGCCTATGTTACTCCAATACATACACGTCTTATTATGTCACAGACTTTCTCTATCGGATAACCCATGGTTATACAGGTCTAACTCCATAATTCATATATACTTCGTCTAAAAATTTAGTCCAATAAAGCTAGATCTACAAATTTGCGTTAGCTAATTTTTGCTCCTCCCTCAGCGGAATTCGAACCCCTGCTTCTGTGACATCATGACAACACATCCTGCACTTTGTCCAGCGCCCTAGACCACACGACTAAGTAGGCTATATAAAATATTGCTTTCATTAGCTAGTCGAGTAATGTCTTTCCTCGTTGGCTTTTTCTCAGGTTGTAACACAGTACATGATGTATAGTGGCAAATAGTAGATGGTGTACCTTTCAGATCAGCTATGTTTTGTCTATCGTAAAGGATGATTATGTAACTACCATGCCGTTGTTATATAGCCATTTCTCCCCCATACCAGTTTTCTCCTGGTGGAAAAAAATGGCATGATGTCACTTTTTCACCGGGGAAATTTTGGATCATTGCCTTTCTTTCCGTATACAGTCATGTTACGCTGATGTGCAATTCCGTTCTCTTGCGGGTGAAATGGAATGGATATGGGGCCATGGTACGAAGACCGCACATTATTACCCAATGCAACAAGCAAACAAGACATCAATTGATTTCAGTACATCCAATGAGATAAGACCCCTCTTATAATAAGCAGTCATATCCGGGCGATCTCGAAAAATATATGAAGAAAAATATCCTAGGGTATATCATTTGTTTCAAACATTCCTACAACAACTGTTACAATCCGACCAAATTCCTTCTAAATGTGACCACCACATCAGACTATGCTTCATATATATACATGTATAAATAAATCATCTCATATTTAATGTATTATGATACGATAATGGTGTTAATTAAAATAGTGGTTCAGTCCTTTAATGATAATTGATTTCAAACTGATGTCGCCGACGTTACTACCAGAGGGAAAATGAGCTTTTCGTGCTACTAAAAGGGAAAAATAGGCCTGACCCCCCCCCCCAAATCATGCTGAGGGAAAGATTGGCATGGGGGACATGGCTATAGGACACCGTCACATCAAATTTTAATTTTATTATATACGCCTAAACATGTGACAACTTTATGAAAGAGGGACGAAAGATACCAGAGGGACAGTCAAACTCATAGATCGAAAACAAACTGACAACGCCATGGCCAAAAATAAAAAGACAAACAGACAAATAGTAGTACAGATGACACAACATAGAAAACTAAAGACTAAGTAACACGAACCCCACCAAAAACTGGGGGTGATCTCAGGTGCTCCGGAAGGGTAAGCAGATCCTGCTCCACATGTGGCACCCGTCGTGTTGCTTATGTTATTACAAATCCGGTAAATAGTCTAATTCGGTAAGTCACATTCGTGAAAAGGGAAGGTCATTGTAGTTACGACATAAGGAACATATCCGATATCATCTGTGAAACGGTTATTCCATAACGGTCAACCAACTCGTGATGGCGTCCGTAAAATTTACGAAGGGATGATTTCAACTTCACCATTTGGAACTCTTGGTTTAATAGCTTCCTTGTGAGCAGCAATCCTCTATCAAGGAAATCATGATAGGAAACACAAGCCCGGGAATATCGTATCAATTGGGAGATATATACTCCGTATGCAGGCGCTGCTGGAATGTTGCTACATAGAAATGGAAAGTTCACAATTGGGAAGCTGAAATCATCTCTTTTGTCGTAAAGTTTTTTCAACCGACCTTTATTGTCAATTTCTAGATGTAAGTCAAGATATGAGGCCGACTTAACTGTATCTGTAGTATCCTTTATCTCTAGTTCGATGGGATAGATTCGTTCAACATAGTCACCAAATTTTGTATTATTTAGTGAGAGAACATCATCTATATAGCGGAACGTAGAGTTAAAGGATATTGCTAACTTCTTTCTTCCTAAGAAGTTCCTGTATGAAGTCAGCCTCATAATAATAAAGAAACAAGTCGGCAAGAAGAGGGGCACAATTGGTTCCCATTGGAATTCCGACAGTCTGTTGAAAAACACGTCCTCCAAACGTAACAAATATGTTGTCAATCAAGAAATCAAGCATCTTGATAATATCAGTTTCAGAGAATTTTTTGTTTGAATCAGAGTGATTCTTTACAAAGTAGGATTTATCCCTCCCCAAGACAAGATACTTGTATCTACGTTCGCCATTCTTTTTAATGAAACAAAGTAATACCAACTCTTTCAATTTGTCTTTTAGTTTGGAATGACAGACGTTCTGATCTCCGTCGAATAACCCATGGTTATATAGGGCTAACACCATATTTTTTATACTTTGTATGATAATAATGCTTTATTAAACGGCATAAGTGGTAATCTTAGTATCAGAAGTTTTGAAAAACGAAACGATTTAAATTTCCTCTCTCTACCTTAGCAGCAATATACCAACTTCACCTGCATATGGGATATACAATTCCTCAACTCATTCGGTATTCAAGAGCTTGCAGCTGCCTCTCGGACTTTTTAAATCGTCACTGTGTCTGAGCAGAAAGTTGATGAATCAGGGTTATGTCAAAGAACTTCTCGTCCTTTTTCTAAGTTCATCGGAAGATACCAAGACCTTGTTGATAAATATTCCGTATCAAATTCACAAATAATACATGATGGTCTATAATTAGATTATAGGTACTGACGTTTATCATCCTAATTACGTGTTATAGTGTTATTTTTATTTGTCTTTGTATATTTTTAATCTTACTGTTTAGTCCATTTTTGTTAATATCCTTTTGGCGTGGCTCGGTATTTAATCATCCCGCCATTATGTTATTGTGCTATGGTCATTTTTTGTATTCTTGTCTTTCATTTATGCTTATGTGCTTTGTCTATTGAGTGTCTATATGCCATTTTGTTTTTCTTTGTTGACATAGTTGTTTGTTTTTATAGTGATTAAGTTTATAACACAATGTTGACTGCTGTACCCCAATTTTTGACATTTTTACCTATTATGTCTGTTTGTTTTGCTCACAAATTGTTGTTAATATAATGGAAATCTATGCGGCTGTCATACATTAGTGCTAGCTAGCTATAAAACCCGGTTTAATCCACCATTTTCTATATAAGGAATGCCCGTACCAAGTCAGGAATGTGACAGTTGTTTTCCATTCGTTTGATGTATTTTGAGTATTTGATTTTGCAATTTGTTTAGGGACTTTCCGTTTTGAATTTTTCCTTGAAGTTCGGTATTTTTGTTATTGTACTTTTGATAAATTTCGTGCGTCCGGGATTTACGCACAAATTTGAAATCCAGGGATATATATGAAGAACCTAAACACGTGAAAAGTGTTTATGTACCTAATTCAATATGTATAACTGTAGACTCACCTTCAACATTTGTGGTTTGATGTGCCTTTTCACATGTGTTTGTCCTATTGACACCATAACATTATTTAAAAAATCTGACTCATCTAAACTCTCTACTGCTGCCCCTAGTCCTTCCATCACAGATATAGCGTGTTTTTGTAACATATCCTTGTCTATTTCCCATTCCAACTGATTTTCGTTGTTCATGCGCACAATTTTGGGAAATAGGGATTTAACATCAGGTTCAGTTTCGAAAAATCTACAAAAAACCAAAGACATTTACCACAATATCAACCAATAACTACAAATACTTAAGGTAAAAAAAAATGGCTAAAATTTATGACTGCATCTTATCAAACGTTAGCTTCGCGGGTGATGTTGCATAATGACAGAATATAATTTTGATAAAAAAAATCACCTTTCCTGTAGGTAAGAGGAGTATTTCATCCAAGCCAAAACAATTCTGAAATTTTCCATGAATTTTGAACCACAGTGATCGGAAATATTTGACAGTTTTTTTTTAATTAATCTTGCAAATCCGATGAAACACTGAAGTATTATATTGTCTATAATACTTCCTTGCATAGTTGAAATAAGACGACAGAGTCTTTATCCATGTACATACATGCAGTTGTTCTCTTATATATTGATGCAATAACAATATCTTGTAGACTTGTTCTTTGGGTTATAATATAATTCAAGAAACAAAATAGTAACCCTCAAGCACAGGTATATATAACAAATGAATATATATTTGAGATCAATGCAATTGCCTGGGTTTAATGAAATTGGTTGGTTAAAGCTCGGACGACGTTTCAATATTTACAATGATTCAACGTTGAATTTAAAAAAAATATATAAATAAATAGCGGAAGTTTCGTATTTTCCAACGTCAATGAAAAGAAGTGGACCCTGGTAGGTGTACAAAAGTTTAATGAGGAGCAATTATTAGTTTCATTATTTTCAATCATCGAATGTATACAAAATTTCTTGGTGACTGATCCAATATTTAAAAAATAAAAAAAAAAAATAGACACGGACAACTGGAATTTCCAAATTTTGTTGTATTTCTGACACAGGACTGTTTCGTGAATTTTTTTCTGACTCATTGACTTACATGTATCACTCACATGTCCTGTTATTCATTTTAAGTAAAACGACAAAGCCATCACATCATTGCATTTAAAAACGATCACATAAATTACAACCGCTACCGATAACACCAGGAACTTATTAAATATCAGCAGTACACAAAAGGAAATAAGAAATTTTAAATATTGAGTCTACAAAAGAGTCTGATAGTCAAGATGTAAATCAAACGTTTTCAGTTAAACATGATCGCGCTCCAATGAGTATTTCTCATTAAAAAATATAATATAGATTTGCATGAATCGCGCAATTGCTTACTAAAGGAGGGACGAAAGATACCAGAGGGATAGTCAAACTCATAGATCGAAAACAAACCGACAACGCCATGTCCAAAAATAAAAAGACAAACAGACAAATAATAGTACAGATGACACAACATAGAAAACTAAAGACTAAGCAACACGAACCCCACCAAAAACTGGGGGTGATCTCAGGTGCTCCGGAAGGGTAAGCAGATCCTGCTCCACATGTGGCACCCGTCGTGTTGCTTATGTTATTACACATCCGGTAAATAGTCTAATTCGGTAAGTCACATTCGTGAAAAGGGAAGGGTATTGTAGTTACGACATAAGGAACATATCCGATATCATCTGTGAAACGGTTATTCCATAACGGTCAACCAACTCGTGATGGCGTCCGCAAAATTTATGAAGGGATGATTTCAACTTCACCATTTGGAACTCTTGGTTTAATAGCTTCCTTGTGAGCAGCAATCCTCTATCAAGGAAATCATGATAGGAAACACAAGCCCGGGAATATCGTATCAATTGGGAGATATATACTCCGTATGCAGGCGCTGCTGGAATGTTGCTACATAGAAATGGAAAGTTCACAATTGGGAAGCTGAAATCAGCTCTTTTGTCGTAAAGTTTTGTTTTCAACCGACCCTCATTGTCAATTTCTAGATGTAAGTCAAGATATGAGGCCGACTTAACTGTATCTGTAGTATCCTTTATCTCTAGTTCGATGGGATAGATTCGTTCAACATATTCACCAAATTTTGTATTATTTAGTGAGAGAACATCATCTATATAGCGGAACGTAGAGTTAAAGGATATTGCTAACTTCTTATCTTTCTTCCTAAGAAGTTCCTGTATGAAGTCAGCCTCATAATAATAAAGAAACAAGTCGGCAAGAAGAGGGCACAATTGGTTGCCATTGGAATTCCGACAGTCTGTTGAAAACACGTCCTCCAAACGTAACAAATATGTTGTCAATCAAGAAATCAAGCATCTTGATAATGTCAGTTTCAGAGAATTTTTGTTTGAATCAGAGTGATTCTTTACAAAGTAGGATTTATCCTCCCAAGACAAGATTTGTATCTACGTTCGCCATTCTTTTAATGAAACAAAGTAATACCAACTCTTTCAATTTGTCTTTTAGTTTGGAATGGGGAATACTTGTGTAAAGTGTAGAAAAGTCAAATGTTTTAATACTATTGCAAGATGAGAGAGTCTTAGATTGTATGTACTCTAAAAGATCTTTGGAATTTTTTAGTATCCACATCTGATTCACGCCACCTCTAGAATAGGCAGTTTCACAATAACTTTGGAGTCCGGCTTTGATTGCTGATAAAATAGATGTTAATAATTTAGAAAGAGGTTTCGTGGAGCATTTGGAAGACCCAGCAATATACCGTTGTTTGTAAGGACACTTATGTAGTTTAGGTATCCAATACAGTGATGGAAGATCCAGTTCTTCATCTTTGGTTGAAATTCCAAAGGAACATAGAACACACCTATGATTATCCAGGATTTCCTCTTTGGTAAGTGTCGTGAGGGTATATGTTGAGTTCCCAAGTGAATTGTCAATACCTAATTCATTTATCAAGCAGTTTATGTAATGATATTTACACACAAAAACGATGTTGTTTGGGGCTTTATCTGCGGGGACAACAACATATTTGTCATGAAGGTAGGACAAGTGCTTTGCAACATTTGGGTCTTTAAAAATTGATGTAGCGTGGGTATTGATATGCCCATTTAGTTTCTTAATTCGGATTTGTATCAACGACCTCACAGCCTTAATCCATTCGGAAAGAGTATCTACATCTTCTTTCTCGCGTTTAGCCCATTGCCTGGCATAATCCTCGACTGAATCCATCAGTATTTTGAAGTTGTATTTCCAATTGATGGATTTAGGCTCACGATATTCGGACCTTTGGATAACAAATTTCGCAGGAAGTGTTATTGACAATGTTGAGGTCTCCGGTAATAACGTGGCCAGCCGGATTATATGTGAATTGGGAACTAGCACAGGTGCAATCAGGAGGTTTAGACTTGAAGTCGTCAATGTTGAGATCCTGCAAAACGTGTTTGTAATTGAAACTTTTAGTTGCAATTGGTTTGGTATAGGTATAAGAAATTATTGGTACAGACTGATCTTTAAAATAAGGAGGTATTTTCGACTGAACTAATTTATGATGAAGGATATTGCCTAAGTTGACGCCATCGAGACCTTTGTTGGCAAAGGAAGGTTTAAGAAAAGATCTTTTCTCTTTTTCATCTTTTCCAATGCGAACTGGTTTGAAAAGTCTGTGACTTGCAATATCCGAAATAATAGCTGTAAGTTTGTATTGGTTTGAATGAGGGTTTGTAACAGTGGTTTCCAAACATAAATTGAACAGAGAATGAAGTTTTGAAAGGGGTAATGAATAAATAGATGATGCATTGTAATAATTTACACAAAGTACTTAGCACAAATAAGAACTTAAAAATCCAAATTGTTTAATGGTTTTATTTTACTTTCGAACTTTGAAGGCATTTTTTTCCTGTGGATCTCAATCACTTAAATCATGTCTACGTTATGCATTGGCTTTATGAGAATAAAGGCTATCAATCTGAAAGTCTCTCCAAAGTTAGAGATGTTGTATTAACACCCAGCCGAGGGGATTGAATATAAAACGTTTTAATTGTTTATCCGTGTAAAAGAAGAATTTGGATGCGTTTTAATGAGGATTTTGTGATGAAGCATGATAGTAAATTTGAGAACGTTCTTTCTGCAATTAACAAGAAATATTTTTCATTAATTGTATTATGGGATTGCCTCAAATACTACAATATCTGTAACGAGGCATTTCATACAATATTATATAATTCAAGCTACAAATTTATTCATTATGAATCTTCAGTTGCATGCACAGGCACTTGTCTCAGAAAAAAAAATCCTATATACCTTAATATAACACAAGGTACTTAACTAAATTTTTTGAAAAATGTCACCCAGTCCCGAATTTCCGTTATTTTTCGATTTCTCGGTTGTCAAACCTACTTAAACTTATTATGCCGTAAATCTAAATTGATTTATCTACACAATGGTATATGACACGACTACCATTGCGGTCGGGATCATTCGTAGCAGGCCTCAGAAGTCGGTCAACGTGATTTTTTTTTTGCATACCGCTCAAGACTTGGCAACACCGAGTCCGCAGTGATTGATTTATTATAAAATTATTAAAAAGCAAAACGTTATGGCCATGTTTTACCTCATTCAATGCTATAAGATGTTTGACATTCATTTTGTTATGAAACACACGTGTGCACAACGTTAGACATGTAGACACTAATGTTGAGTTATAAATTGACCAAAATTTCCCACATTTATTTTTAGCCAGACGATTGACCAATGAGAAACCGGTATATCATTACCTGCGGACTCTGTGTTGCCAAGTCTTGAGCGGTATGCAAAAAAAAAAAAAAATCACGTTGACCGACTTTTGAGGCCTGCTACGAATGATCCCGACCACAATGGTAGTCGTGTCATATACCATTGTGTAGATAAATCAATTTAGATTTACGGCATAATATTAAGTTTAAGTAGGTTTGACAACCGAGAAATCGAAAAATAACGGAAATTCGGGACTGGGTGACATTTTTCAAAAAATTTAGTTAAGTACCTTGTGTTATATTAAGGTATATAGGAAATTTTTTTTCTGAGACAAGTGCCTGTGGTTGCATGGTCTTTATATCTGTATAATCGCTTATGAACATGTACGAAATACTACCACAATGAAGGAAGATTACATGTTATATTTACGCTGCGAATGGTCGAAAAAATATGGCATTTTAGAACTAATTATAAAATATAATTATAAGACTGGAATATTTAAGCAATATCTTAAATTAAAATCTTAACAGGTAACATACACTATCATTTGAGTACATGATTATCATAAGAGCTGCTCGACTTACATCTAAAAAATTGACGATTGACAATGAGGGTCGGTTGAGAATAAAGCTTTACGACAAAAGAGATGATTTAAGCTTCCCAACCGTGAACTTTCCATTTCTATGAAGAAACATTCGAGCAGAAGCGCCTGCATATGGAGTATGTATCGCCCAGTTGGTACGATATTCAAGAGTCTGGATTCCTATTATGATGTCTTTGATGGGATTACTGCTACAAGGAAGGTATTACACCAAGGGTTCCAAGTGGTATACTTCTGAAATACATCCCTTCGAAATAGTACGCACACCATCACGAGTTGGTTGACCGTTATAGAATACCTGTTTCACAGAGGACGTCCAAAGGTGACCCATAATTGCAGTTATGATATATTTGGCAAAGTTTTGACATTTTTTTTTTCAAAGAATAAATTAGAAAATTATAGCTATAAAACCAGGTTTAATCCACCATTTTCTACACGAGGAAATGCCTGTACCTGTACCAATTCAGGAATATGGCAGTTGTTTTCCATTCGTTTGATGTGTTTGAACTTTTGATTTTGCCATTTGATAAGGGACTTTCCGATTTGAATTTTCCTTTGAGTTCGGTATTTTTCTAATACTCTGCAATGCAAACATTTACAGAATCATGCAAAAATATTTGCAACATTCTTTCAAAATTTTCTTCCATAGCAATGTATAGGGGTATATAATAGCACTTTTATTTTATAATTTCACTGAATTACACCCAATTGTCAACCGTGAAATAGTGAGCATTTAATATTTTCATAAAAGTTGTAATCTGGTAATTGAACACTACAATATTTTGAAAGATATTACACACACAGACACACACTTTCAAAATAGTGATAGATTTTTAACAATGTGTGATACAAATGTTTCAAATTAAGTTAAACGTCGCTGATATTTGAAATGTTTACAAATAAACGAACTTTTTAAAAACCACAAAATGGATCTTTTCATAACTTGAATTGCAATATCGACTTTACCGTTACGGATCCATTACAAAACTGTCATTCACTAACATGCCCATGGGGTTTCCATCGCAAATTGCAACAATTATCTCGTCAAGGAACACAATGGTTAAACAGTTGAAAAACGAAACCAAATAAATAATTCTATTCATATTTTTTTTTTACTTTTTAGAAAGGAAAATCAAATGCAGAAAATCTGTATTCTTTAGATTAATACCAATCCCAGTGGAAAATCCTACATCACAACGTCAATTAATTTATTTTAGACATTTACTGAAGTCTTAGCAGTTCGGAAAAACGATTTTATTTTGAATTGGAAAAAAACACTTAGACGAGACCTTCCAAATTAGTTATATCTTTTGAAATACCTACTTGTATAATAGGGGCATTTCATTAATACAAATGACTTCTGTATTATACAGGGCAGAAAATATACCACAGACAAATAAACCAAAGACAAATTGTAAAAAAATCTTATGCGTAATCTGTTTCAAACATCAGTGAAAAGAACAACTACGAATGACAGCAGTTCTGTGACATCGTGCTTTTGTTAATTTGTTTTACAACAGAACATTTCATTCAAATTTGACTATTTGCACCTTTGAACTTTAAATACTAGCTGACTTATTAAACACCCGACAAGAGATAAACTAACTATTGTATCTTTCCAATAAAGAAAGGAACACCATGCACTTATCAAAATATTAAGAAAAAAACATCTGCAAAATGATTTCCCATTGAAGAATTTTCTCATATTTAGTTTTCGAAAAAAAATTGAGGTTACCCGACAAGTAATTTAATTTAAAGTAAGGGGCTTGATATAACAGAAGCACAATTGTGTGTGTGAAACAACGGCGATGACGGACAAGAGCTGCTGAAATGAATGTTATAGCTGACTATACGGTATGGGTTGTTCTCATTGTTGAAGGCCGGACGGACACCTATAACTGCTTTTATCTTCGTCATTTGAACTCTGGTGAATAGTTGTCTCATAGGCAATCATACCACTTCTCCTTATTTTTATAATGTAGGGGGTTAAAATATTAAGAATTTATTTCAATAATATGTTGCACTGTCTTGTTTGCACACCAGTGTAGTATTGTTTACAATTGCATGCATTCTTTATAAGTCATTCACCAATTATTTGCTCAGTATTTGCAAATAGAACTAAAACTTAGGGGGAACATTGCGTTTTAATACAAAGGGACATAATAAGGTCAAAACAAATAACCTTAGCTTCAAACGAAATTCATGTGAAATTGGTAACAACTTGTTTACAAGAAAAAACCAGAAAAGACCCTTTTGCTTCTTTAACCTCTAAATTCTACGTATACTGATAGAAGAGGGGTTATAGTTAGTTCGTTGGTTTCTCAATAGATACATTTTTGAAATACGACATCCAAAAGAATATTTGAAATAAGATATCCAGAAGAATGAGTATGGCAAAGTTTTGGTTATAAACAAAAGTAATTAGCAGGCAGTACATTCTCCATATGCAGCATCTGTACCTCCGAATAAAGCTGTAAAAGCTCACACTTTTTAGAAGAACTCAGGGCAAACCTTTTGAAAAACGAATCAAATCCGTTGTAGTATTTAAAATTGTATTCTCTACTGCATAATTGCCCAAATTAATGAACATAGTGAATGTATTTGGCAGGAAATGAATTACAATGTTTTCTTAAACATCATTGGAAGACATTGGACGATTTCAAATAGAAATAGACAACATTCATTGAAACGATTTCATTTTTAAGATAGAAAATATAATTTAAGTGCACTTTTAACCTTTAACTATTATTTTGTGTTGCTTGCAAAAAATGTTAACATAAGATTGAATATACACACGCCTTAATTGCTTTGAACCTTTATGCTTCTTGTTTAAAAGTGAACTAAAGTCAAGTTAAATAGGTTTGCTAGAAATGTTAGCATATGTTTCTAACAATTACCCTTAAGTCTCTAATAACCTTTTCGTTGTCCAATTCAACGTGAGGATGGGCTAATAACTGTTAAGAAAAAGAAAATATATTTTCTTGTAAATCTACGGAGTTGTTATAACACATTTTTTAAAGTAATTATGTTTTTGACTGATTCAATCAGTACACACTTATATTTCATTCTAGATTCAGTATACATTTTTAATTTTCAATTAAAACAATTATGAAAAAAAATGTAATTACAAATTAAATGTCATCATCGACCTCTTTCTATAGTCGGTACAGATAATACACGTATGTAAATTTTTCTCTGTTTTTGCATCACTACAAGGGATCCCATGGTAAACTGTGGTATACAAGTCTTTTCACGTCAACGGTGCTTACAATAGCTCCTTTTAAAGGCCAGCAAGAAATCATATTCTGAAGTATTTTAATCCCAAAATAACCATACAAGATCAAACCAGCTAACTACAAGAATTACTAAAGCTCTATACATATTAAATTATTTCCTTGATAAAAGGTTTTGTGATGACAAGGAAGCCATAACCAGGATTAAAAATGACAAGGTCAATGACACCCCTTTGAAGATTTAACGGACGCCATTATTATTTGGTTGACCTTGAGGAAATGTCTGTACCACAGATGACCTCGGATTTATTCTACTTGTAGAAGCCAAATTCTTGTCCTCTTTTCCTGGATTCACTGAATTTTACCTTTTACCGAACATTTACTTCCAATCAAAACGTTACGGATACCACTAGTGGAAAGAAATTGCGTGCCCTTTCGGAGTACCTGAGATCTCCCCGGTTTTTTTTTTTAAATTGGATTCATGTTGCTCGATGTTTTCTTTACTTTAGAGTTTTTGTGGACTTGTTTGTATATCTCTTAGACCATGGTTTGGTCTGTTTTTGTGGACTATTGTTTGTATATCTCTTAGACCATGGTTTGGTCTGGTTTTGTGGACTATTATTTGTATATCTTTTCGACCATAGTTTGGTCTGTTTTTGTGGACTATTGTTTGTATATCTCTAAGACCATGGTTTGTATAAATAAGATGTGGTATGAGTGCCAATGTGACAACTCTCATAACAACTCACACTGTATAAAAAGTTAACAATTATAGGTGAAAGTACGGCCTTCAACACGGAGCCTTGTCTCACACCGAACAGCAAGCTATAAAGGGCCCCAAAATGACTAGTGTAAAACAATTCAAACAGGAAAACCAACGGTCTAATCTATATAAAAAACGAGAAACGAGAAACATCTATGAATCACATCAACAAACGACAACCACTGAACAACAGGCTCCTGACTTAGGACAGGTTTGGTCTGTTTTTGTGGACTATTGTGTGTATATCTTCTCGACCATGGTTTGGTCTGTTTTTATTTGACTCATGTTTTTGATTGCCCTTTTGTATCATCTACATCTTTCTATAGTAGGTACAGATAATATTTAAGCTTTCGTTGGTTTTTGCATCACTATAAGGGACTCCATGGTAAACTGTGGTATACAAATATTGTCACATGGACTTGTCTTACCCAACAGTTAGACCGGTAATGAGGATGCTATTCGTTTGCGCGTACGGGATGCATAAACACACCGTCAAGTCCGATCAAATTCAGTTGCCCGATATTGATAGGATGTCAAGCCTCCTCCACGTACAAAGACCATTTTATTCTCCCTTGAAAAGGTCTGTAGTTAACACTGAGCACACCATGTACGGCATAGAAAGCTATACAAGGTCCTGGATTGACGACAAACCGTTAAACATTTCAAATGAGTATAACCAACGGCCTGATTAATGCCAAAGTCAACAAACATAAAACAAATATGACAGACAGCAATCAACAACAACCACTCTATTACAGGCTCCTGACTTGTAGACTGGCACATACAGACAGCAACCAACATCAACCACTCTATTACCGGCTCCTGACTTGTGGACTGGCACATACAGAATGTGGCAGGGTTAAACATGTTTGTAAGACACAAGATCGGCACTAAGCAAAAAAAAAAAAAAAAAAAAATCTTATCAAAAAGACAAAAAATTACAAGGAACCGATTTAAGAGCACTCGCAATTACTGAGGTACATATTCTAAAACAAAATCTCAGTCACTCTTCTCCATGACCGTTCAAATGTCCCGCCCTTCAATGCCTTGTTCCCAGTTGCAGATTCTACCGAAGTATAATGTACTGTTTTATTTTTAGTACAATGGATACGCACGACGTATATTTCTACAACGATCAAAATAAAATTAGCTGATTCGATCTTAACTGGACTTATTGTTCAGATGATATAAAAGAAGGGCGAAAGATACCAGAGGGACAGTCAAACTCATACATTGAAAATAAACTGACAACGCCATGGCTAAAAAATAAAAAGACAAACAGACAAATAATAGCACACAAGACACAACATAGAAAATTAAAGACTAAGCAACATGAACCCCACTAAAAACTGGGGTTGATCCCAGGTGCTCCGGAAGGGTAAGCAGATCCTGCTCCACATGTGGCACCCGTCATATAAAGTGCTGTCTCGTTGAGGTATATCCTACATCTCCGTTTATTCATATTGAAGAGCCCTTTTTGATTTTACAATTCACCACCGACAATTTAATCTGCATATTTAATGATTCAACCTTGACTTTATATCTAAATTGTGAACGTGAAAGGGCATATGAGGCAAAGAAATATGAATGTTTAGTCTCAACTCCAGTGCTAGTTCGAAGACAGCGGTGCAGAATGTATAAATATACAGGTAGGTCAGTTTTGACTCTGGACGATAAACTCAAGCTATGTGTAGAGAGAATCACGTGTTCTCTGTACATTAGAGGACCCAACAAACAAGTATTTAAGGTAGTCTGTTATGAGTCTGGTGTAATGCAATATGTTTAACCCTTTCTGCCAAGCACTTGTTGTCCAGTCATTACTCACCCCTTCTTCTAGCACATTAACTTTTCAGATTAATCAAATTTTTTACTTCGTCAGCCAACATTTTTTTCAACAAATTAATTTTCAAAATGGTAAGCACTGCTACCAATAAGGTTAAGATAAAGCTCAACTTGAATAATTTGACATGTATTTATAAATGTTTTGAAAAAGAAAATACTTTACGCATATACAGTATTCTTTTCGATTGTAACTTGTAGGAATAAATATGTTTGTTTTGTATTTTAATCAGTGGAAACAAGATTAAATCTTGTCCAAGAACCTTGTGATAATTCAATTATTTAATAAAGACATAACAACTATCTTGCTGATCATTATTATGTGTATTGCCAATCTAACTTCTGAAAAGATTGACTGATAGACACCAAATAAATATTACAGATAATAACACAATCATCTCTCCTGACTATAACCTTAGAAGAAAGAAGACTTACGATTCAAAGATCATCGTCCTTTTTCACGCAAAATGCGTCTTAAGCCAATTTCCGAGTAGTTTGCATGCAAAATCTACTTATCCAAATAATTTTCTACAGTTAATATCGTTTTTTGTTGAAATTTGCAATTTTCACAGGAATATAGGAATGTCTTCCTTGTCTGCTTTGGACTCATAATAAACACATCAATAACACAGATACATCAAGCGCCTTTGATACGTAATCAGTTTTGTGTTTTATTTCTAGAAGAGTTTTAGACATCATTGAAGTAATAGAAGAAAACTCCATGAATATGAGTAACTTGATGTATAGAAGAAAACTCCATGAATATGAGTAACTTGATGAAAATCAGGGGTACAAATCAAGAACAACAGTTAAAAGTTAGTTCAATAATATTTGCTTTAATATGATTTCTCAATTGTCATTATAGCTTTAAAGGTTAACAAAGATAAATGGTAGTAATTTTACTGCACCAGATGCGCATTTCGACAATTTATGTCTCTTCAGTGGTGCTCGAGTCCAAAATAACTGAAAGTCAAAAACCTAATTTGAACTTTAAAGATATTCGGAGAGGGGGCTGGAGGATTTGTTGTGGGTTGACTATTCATTTTCATCTGTTGCTACACATGCTTTTTTTTCAGTGGCTTTGCCGCGCGAAAATTTACTTTCACTTTAGAACACAGCTGTTTCCTGCATTTTGCGTTGAATGGGGGAAATGCGGTAAAGAGTTTTTTTTTTTGGCAGACAGGATATTCATTTTTATCTTTTGCTTAGCCAGCTTATTTGTTTTCGTATTTTTTATTGGGCAGAATATTTATTTTCAGTTCTAACAATACCTGGATAATCATTTCAGACTTCCCCGAAAATCAGTTGGTTGTCCTCTTAAGTATTTATCGTTCGACTCCAAATCTAATTTACAAGGATTACAATTTTGCCGGTTGAATGAAAATGGATCTCTCCGGCTTCCTCCGCCAATAAAAACTGGCCGCAATGATATAGACAATGTCGCTAAAGGTTATGTTAAACACCAACAAATACGCAAAACCTAATAAGACAGTTTAAAATATCATTTTGCGAGATTTCATTGTGCCAAAATAAAAATATTTGTTTTGTTATAAGAGCTGTATATATGTATCGAAGCAGAATATTTAAATTCCTGTATAGAGAACAAAACACAGATCATGAGATCATATTTATAACGACTATTTCTGTCTTGAGTTTCAGAATATATGAACACACAGTTGTAAAGCCAAGAAAAAATAGAAAGGGTTTAGATATTAATCAACCTATACATTTCTTAATTAGATTATCTTCATGATTAAGAATCATCTAAACTAATTGTTTCTTTAAAGAAAAGGGATAACCATACAACTAAACTAGTTTTGAACTGAATGAATGCAGAACTTTAATATCTTAGTTAACCTCTCTGCGGACAAGCATGTCCTTCGTCGACATACATGAATGCAAACATTAACAGAACAGCACAAAGGTCGAATGACACCAGCATTTGAGTTTTCAATTATTAAATATGCATCCTAAGGGAGAAAACCAACAATTGGTATCCATGAGGGAGGAAGTAAATCGTTCGTATTCACGAAGGAGTAAGCCAATCATCGTCGTCACTTTGCAATACATTGACAGAAATATGTTGAGTAAAAAACCCGGACGAAATAACATTAAAATAGACATTCCCAGAAGTATTTTCATTACAGTAATTGTTTAATAAACTCACTACGTCAATTGATAGAAGGGTTAGATTCAGTTCAGATGACAGTCTTCTAGAAAATCGTGATCCACTTGCAAATTATGATTTTATCTAATAATAAACACGGATGAACATTTGGAATATCACTGTGCGAATTGTTACCAGTCGTCCTTCATCTAAAACTAAATTATTAAGATAATTACGGTATAATTCCCTTACATATTAGTGTCTGTAATCAATACAAAGTTTAATCAACACTTCGTGTTGCTGATTCCTGATGTTCATCAATGAAGATATGAAAGACATACCTATAGAAGTAGTGTGATGATAGAGAATATATTGTTAACAGAGATTTCACTTACAAACGGAACTATCAGGTTCAGATGATATTTGTATAGTTTTTATATGATTGGCACGGACGCATTTAATAAGTGTTTGTCATATAGAATTAAGTTTAGCAATCTGTATCATGCGATCTCAATAGAAGATCCTTTCCGTGACATCAAAAATGTATAAAAAAAGAATACTAAAAAAAAATTAATTGACATTTTGATATTTTGTGTTCTGTGAACAAATAACACGTTATCTTCAAAATAATGACGCAACAATTAGAAAAAACTGACTATTGTGCTTTGGTAAATTCTAAGTTTTGAAGGAAATCATTCCAAAAACTGAAAAAGAAGAACCATGACATTAAATACTGAAAATTCTCTAAAAGTTTCCTTGCAATCCATTCATGTCAGTGCTTTCGAAGAAGTTTCCGTCCCAAAATCCATTGGAAGACAACAGAAGATGCAGTAACCCGGATTTAGTTAATACGCTAATTAATGGTACCAGGCTGTAAAGATGTGTAAACAACATAGTTTTTTTTAAAATATTTTTTGTTGATTTATAACACATTCTGTTCAGTTTTGAAGTACTTTTATGCAGATTTTAGACGTATAAAAGATCTCTCTCTCTCTCTCTCTCTCTCTCTCTCTCTCTCTCTCTCTCTCTCTCTCTCTCTCTCTCATATACAACTGTTAGATAACGACTACACTACACTGTGTATTGGAATGATGTTTTAACCTTTAGGAATATCACAGTATGGGTAAAATATATATTTTTTATTTATATATGAATAACTGTTGTGTGTAGTAAATATAATTTTGAAACACCTGAAAATATTTTCCTGAGAATTGAGAAATGCTTCGAAAATTTCATTAATTTGATGTTAAATGACATGGATACTATAATACAGCTAGATATGAAGATGGTCATTCCACCATTTGACTACAATTTCTAAAACAGAATAATAAAGTACTTATATCGCGCATATTTTTTTATTATTATTTCTAGAATGTTACCTTCAAACATGGAAATTTAAAGTGAATGACTTAAGTTACCAATATTCAAGGACATGAATACACTCCTTCATGTCGTTGACAGTTTTAAGTATTACCTCTTGAGCGTTTAGAAACTGTTTGTTACATTGAAATACAGTCAATGACAACAGCATTTAAATTAGTTTAATTCAAACCAGTCGTGAATAATAATTCTTTAAACGTTCAATTACCAGTCAATGTGCCAAATGCAAGGAGACTGTAAACAACCTTGATGTAGCAATTGCCTTTCGCTTCAGTTTAGAAGCAACTTTAAAGTTCAAAAACTGTTAAAACGTTGTAGTTTTCAATTTTAATATTTATTTCGTTTTACAAAGAGAGGAATGTTAAAGACTTTTTTATTTTCGATAGAAAAGCAAAAACACATCCTAAAAAGGCGGCATGTCTATATAATGTTCCCTCTAAATCCAAAACCTTAAGATGTCTTTTTTCTCTCTCACAGTAAGCATTATTTTAGTGCCAAATATTCCCTATTATTTTTCCTTTTGATACTCTAAAAGTTGCACATGATTGACAATTACAAATTTGCACTGCACAAGGAAAAACTCGAGGTCAATATTTTTTCTGAACTGCAACACTTTGGTGTTTTTGCAGAAGTACACACACATATACTAAAGGACAGCTGAAGTTATACATTTCATATTATGTTGTCTGAGTACACATAATGTGTTTTTCCTATGTTGTAAACTGACAAAATTTAATATAAAATTTCCTACAGTAAGAAAATACGGATTGATCGTGTTGTATTTTAGATATTCGAAAAATTGTCATATTTTTTACTAACTTTAAAAACTTAAATTTGTTTACAACTCACCGTGAACTTGTAATATTTTAAAAGGGTTTAAGTTTGTTTTAACACTTAAATATATTTTATATAGCGAAGTATGATCTTAAATAACTTGAGAGTAGCAAGGAAGCCTGGACGGTCATCATAATGTTCTCGTAATATCTAGAAATTGGAGGATGTTGTTCTATCTTACGTATTATCTGTATTATATCTTTAGTCATTAACAAGACTTTTTATCCAGTCGTTTTCATTTGGCGTTTTACTGGTAGCGTGAAGACAGAAACTAACTCAACGCTGTACGGTCCGTATAAACGTCCGCGTCAACATACACACCAAAACCCTTTGCAGTACGGCTGTTTTATTTAAGAGGAACTGTATCAAAAAAACATTGTGGACTGGGGAGCGTTTTGCCGACTGGCGTACAGAGACCCTGTATTTGGGTGTTGGGTATGCGACATAACAGTCCTAAACAGGCTTCCTGTAATCATCCAGTACTACGTCTGCGACTCATGGACCAGTATAACATCAACGTGGTTAACCAGCTAAAACCAAAATGGCCGCCTCCTGCTTGACCAGTTTTTCGGCAACAAAAACATATCTAAATGCTCATCAAACGCCCTTAGGGTACCGAGCCGACCGTGCGAGGGATTTATAACCAGCCAATGTCGTTAAACACTTCCATAGTGGTAAGTCCGTCAGTATACTTGAAATAGCTTCTCTAAATTCTTGTGAATTTGATGAAATCAATAATTGATTCGTTAACCGGAATAAGCTTTTTGTTGTTATATTTCTTCCTTTGTCAGTGCAAACTATTATCCTCATGACTGTCATTGATTTCCTTTATTTCAGGTATGATATAACATGTACAAGAGCATAATCATTCAATGAACTTATATGAAGTTAATTAGAGATACGAATATGCTTAAGTTTCATCAACAATAGATATAAGAAGATGTGGTATGAGTGCCAATGAGACAACTCTCCATCCAAGTCAAAATTTATAAATGTAAACCATTATAGGTCAAAGTACGGTCTTCAACACGGAGCCTAGGCTCACACCGAACAGTAAGCTATAAAGGGCCCCAAAAATTACTAGTGTAAAACCATTCAAACGGGAAAACCAACGGTCTAATCTATATAAAAACGAGAAACGAGAAACACTTATGAACCACATCAACAAACGACAACTACTGAACATCAGATTCCTGACTTAGGACAGGTGCAAACAAATGCAGCGGGTTTAAACGTTTTAATGGTACCAAACCTTCACCCTTTTTCTGAAACAATAGTGTAACATTACAACATAGAAAACACACTATAAAATATCAACTGAAATAGCTTAACTCAATCAAAGGACATATTAACACCATTGAACATACACTGAACAAATAAATTTGACCTATGATACAATGTAAATTCAAAATAAATAAACTAAGGAAGAATAATAAAAGTAACATATTATATCGGTATGAAATGTTAAACAATTTAAGAAAAACAATATGCTCGAACAAAAATATCAGCCATTTGCAATAACTTTAAACACAGGTAAATAAAATAATTTTGTTGTTAGGTATACGTATACAGTTACAATAGAGAAAGGGAATATTTTAACAAAATAAATAATTTTGATGTTCATAGTAAGTGGAAATTTATATTAGTACCAGACACTTATCAAAGCTGGTATATAGACCAGATATAACCCTGAATAACATTAAATAACAAAAAATCATTACAATTAGTATCAACAGGTCAAATAAACAAGAAAGTACGATTTGAGAGTACTCGCAGTTACTGACAGCTAGTTAAAAGCCAAAACAATTAATAATAAAAATCATGCATCAGAGACTAAAATCAACTAAAACACATCCCAGGGATTTAGTATTTTAACGTCATGGACAGTCAAAGAAGACATGACTAGTGCAATGCCAAAAATAAATGTATCGACAGACAGTAGGATAGTTAGGAGTTTAACCTCTTTATAGATCAAAATGAACGTGGGTGTGTCTTTAAACATCCCGTTTGAAAAGAATACAAATTTAGTTATGTTTTAATTTGCTGATGACAAAATCGATATTAGTGCCAATGTAAACTATATTCAAAGATCTAATTACAACATTGGTAAGATAACCTGAACTAATAAGTTTATTTAAAGGTTCGATGAGTTTACACGGATCATATAGTGATTTCCGCGCTTTAAGTACAATATTACCGTAAAATTTAGGATGTGAAATACCGTTTTAATCAGTTTTCTACAGGTACAGCCAAATTTACTAATCAAATCTTTGTATCTATGAAAGAACTTAGTAAAAGTTTAACGTAATTTATGGTAACGAAATCCCTGACTTAATAATTTACTAGTGATGCATTGATTACGTTCGTTAAAATCTATGACATCACTACACACACGGGCATAACGAACGAGTTGGGATATATACACACCGTATGATGGAGCCAAAGGAACATCGCCGTCTGAAAAAAGGAAAATTAACAATAGGGAATGAAAAATCGTCTCTTTTGTCGTAAATTTTCGTATATAGTTTTCCTTTAGAGATTGAAATGTCCAAGTCCAGAAAAGGACAACTACTGCTGTTTATGTTAGATTTAGTTAAAGTAAGTTCTATTGGGTAAATTTCGGTAGTATATTTAGAGAACTCTGGATTATTTAACGAAAAAATATCATCTAGATAACGGAAGGTATTGTTGAATGTATCAACCAAATGTAACAATGACGTGTCTTTACAACAAGTATATATTTCTAATACTTACAAAAAATGAAAACAACAAGTTATAAATGTCATGCGTCTGAAGCGCTTTTCTGGATTTACTTTCTTCAGGAACGCTCAAAGCCGAATATTTGAAAGCCAAGGATGTAAAAGAATCGAAACAGTTGAAGAGCTATATATAACCAAAAAGGACATAATAAATAGCCAAATCCATCTAAGGTAAACTTTTGCAACACTAAAACTGCGATAAACAACCAAATATATAGAATTTAGCTTTTACTGGCATTTCTAAAGTTAACAAATTATCTGCAGGTTAATAAAATGTCCCTGTATCGTCTCCCATATTCAGTTTTTGTTCCAAGACTTTTCTAATTCAGTTTTTTTAATATATGTTCATTATGGTAGAATGGGAGTTTACCGAATTTTTTTATCTCCCGGTTTGAACTATTTTGCTTTTTGTATTAAATTCAACAAAATGAGGGAAAGTCACTTAATCAGAATCTTAAAAAAAAAAGCTCCATGACATTTTCCTTTATATAACAGCTTTTTAAATGGCAGGATTATTGTTTTTTTGTTGCAAAGTATAATGATAGTTTTATCTCATATTTCTTACATTTAGGAAGTGACAAAATAAATACGGTTGACAAATGTTTTAACAATGAACCACACGTATCAATAGATATCATATATCAATATGTTCGATTGTTTAGTTTGTATGAAATATTGTCTTTCCACTAAAGAATACTTGGATTGACCTCATTTAAAAGTATCAAAACATGATATATCTCAATTTGGCCTCATTTGAAGCATTAAGACATGATACAACTCAATCTGACTTACTTTAAAGTATTAAGACATGAGATATCTCAATTTGACCTCCTTTAAAGTATTAAAACATAAGATATCTCAATTTGACCTCCTTTAAAGTATTAAGACATGATAAATCTCAATTTGGCCTCATTTGAAGCATAAAGATATGATATATCTTAATTTAACCTCATTTAAAGTATTTAGACATGAGATATCTCAAATTTCATCAAACGAGCAGTCCATATATCAACCTTCACAATATTTGTGTATTTCCTAATTAATGCATCTCATTGATTTAATATTCTGTTTGATTAATGTTAATTCGTATCAGGTTGTTTGATTGATGAAACACCAATCTTTAATGTCAAACACTATTAGTTTTGTTTTAAGGCTTCTTATAGAATCTAAGTTCGACTTATATTTTACCCCTGGTCTGTTCGTACTTTTAAACGATTTCAACAAAATTTTCACCACTAGCAAAAACTTTGAATAACTAATTTTTCCTACAATGTTAAATACATAGCCATGAAACTTCACACACTATTTTTCTCCTACAATGTTTAATACATACCCTTGAATTTACACATATTTGTACACACGTTTTAACAAAGGTTGTACAAGATGAAAGAATCACGCACCTTATTTTGGAATCTTTTCATGTTTTATGGACTATAGTTATTTTCTTATACATGATTTCAAACGGCAGTCATTAGTTTAATTCAATGCTCTTTCCTCAAACCAGTTTCTGAACGTTTTATTATTTTTAATAAATGCAAATTCATTGGGAATTTGCGAGTATAGATTTAGACCAGAAGCAATTAAACACAATTTAAACGCCAATATTTTAATCAGTTATATGTATATAGCACAATGATTTTAAAACTATTTAACACAATGCATGTAGACAATAGATTTGCAGCCACGGACCTTCTACTGTAAGACGTAACACAAACAAATAATAAAAACAAACCATTAGCATGAATGTTTGATTTCATATTGTTATATGAATGTATTTTTTAGTGTGCCTTAAAACATGAATTACAACAGTGAAATTGTCAGTCTCAAGATTTCCTCTTTCGAAGTAGAATTCTGCACAAATTTGTCACTGGATTTTTTTCTCAAACTGTTACTGTTTTCTAATACTTTTGATTTTACAGTTTCTCCTTTGACTTTCCTAAATAGTGATCGCCATACGCTTGTGCTAGGTTATCGCATCTGAAGGGTACGAGGATAGTAAAATCATTGGACAGCGAAAACAATTAAATTACAAATAGCTTTTTCTTTATATTGTATTTATCGTTATGTTCCACGATATAAAAGATACCGAACAATAAATAACTACTGTCGAAAACCTGGGACTATTATACTAACAGTTATATATAGTTAGTATAATAGTCCCAGCGAAAACGATAAAATTTTACAGCAACATTGTTCGGAAAATGTAACAGAAAAATAAGGAATTGTGAATAAGCAAATTAGAGCTGTTATAATATTGAAACATTGGTAAAAAGTAAATTGAAATCACGAACTTTACCTCATGAAAACTATGACTCCTAATTTTCCCAAATCATCCTTGATTAGATCCCACGTGTCCTGAATTTGGTGAATCTGATGTAGTGTTAAATACGTGCTCAGTTGTCCTCCTCTACCTCCGCCCCCATTTGGCACAGAGGGACAGTTCACAATATTATTTCCCATTTTAACAAAAAAGTTAACATTATCTTATCGCTTCAAATATCCATTATCTATCACTTCTAATAAAACAGAAGTTTTCATTGACTGATTAGCTGTTTTTTCCATCCATTATTACAGTGTTGTACGTTATCGTTGCAAATCAGATTCAAACAATGTTCAAGTTAACAGAACTACTTGTTATTGGATAGTTGTCAAAGAAAACCAAGATTCGAGTGTTATATTTATATTATGTGAGTAATTTTGAAGCAACCAATAAACTGATGCGATTGTATTTGTTTGTATAGAATTTTATATGACAAATAAATAGAATGATCGTTTAGGAGCTGGGCTCTTAATTAACTTTTTATCCATTGATCATGTATTTATTTTATCTTATTGATAGAACTTGTCCTGCATAATAAAGAGAATAATTTTCCGCCATATAATTTTCTTATTAAATTCTGGATGAATGAAACAGAATTAATACATAAAACCAAAGTAATTTTTGACGTGTGCTACTGAGAGATTAATCAAACAGAAGTACTCTGACGAAAACATTAACCTGTTTTTATGTGGCAACGTTCCCTTTATCTTTACAGATAATCATATTAACACATAAAAAGGGGCGGAAGATACCAAAGACAGACTCGAAACTCAGAAGTCAAAGATTGAGCGACAAAATTATATGGCAAAAAAAAAAAAAAAAAAACACACAAAACACAAAACAAACAAAAAAAAAAAAAAAAAGAATAAAAGACAAACAACAGTCTGCAAAACACTTCATATAAACAACTAAATAGCTTTCAGTAACTGCGAATACTCTTATTTCGGTGTTTTTATGTTACATGTGGTTGTTTTTGTTCCTCATACCGATATTTCGAGATAAGCCAATTGGTATTGATTTTATAGTTTGTTCTTATGTTGTACTGTTATACCGCTGACCAAGGTTTGGGGAGGGTCGAGCGCTCACAAACATGTTTAACCCTCTACATTCTGTATGTGCCTGTCCCAAGTCAGGAGCCTATAGTCGACCAGTGGCTGTCCTTGGTTCACGCCTGTTCTATATTTATTTTTTTTTGTAAATTGTTTTGTTATATATTAGGCCGTTAGTTTTCTCGTTTGAATTGTTTCACTTTTTTCATATCGGGGCCTAGTAGTTATATAGCCGACTATACGGTATAGGTTTTCTTATTGTTAAAAGACCGTACGGTTGCATATAATTGCTTACATCCACTTCATCTGAACTCCGGTGGATAGTTGTCTCATTGACAATCATACCACATCTCCTTAATTTTATATTAATAAAATAAGGAAAAGGAATTCGAAATGCAAAACTTTGCTGTCTTCAATGTTGATCTAATAATAAGGTGGTTTGTAAAGATTACATAATTTGAAGGAAATATCAAATTTAAATTATTCACTGATTATGAAAGAGAGATAGTATATGTGCATGTGTAAAAATATGAAATATTTAGTAACTGTGACAGTTCATTTATTTGTGAATGGATTTTATTTTAGTAATAAGGTGAGAAAATTCCTTGCGTAATGAGTTTTACCATTTGCTTTTTTACGTCGATCAATGTAAGTCTTTCGAGGTTTTAAGTCTTGAAACCGGGAACGACCATATGGTACTCCTGGGAGGGGAAAAGGGGGGTGGGGGTGGACAGGCAAAAGGTTTTTTTTCTGACGGAATATTCATTTTAGCAGCGCGAAATTTATTTTCACTTTTTTACACACTTATATTCTGCATTTTGTTGGGTAAAATATTCATTTGCATTATGTTTTGGGCAAGATTATTTATTAGTTCTAAACAAACACCGTACCCCTCCCCATATCAAATGGTCGTCCCCTAAGTTATTATTATCCGAATAACGGTACAGCGAACAAAAATACCATTTGTGAATTTACCATTATCCCTTTGAAACAACATAAAGTTCACATCATTTCTCTTTATAATCATTTTTCGTGAACTCAAATGAATCGATTTTATCGAAAGACATTTTTAAAGCTTTACTTACAACAGTATTTTAGTTTTTTAATAAATTATACTCACAATATGTCAAAATTTGGGATTTGGGCTATCTTCATACATTTTTATGGCCCGTTGTCGGAGCCATATAGTTTTATCCTTATCCGTCATTCCGCAATGAACAGTTATACGGACTTTTTTCTAAACGCTTTCACAAATTGAGCTGATTTTTAGTATGCGAGTCTACTATGATGAGTTACAGAACGAATTTACATTCGGTTCTGCTCTGCTGATTTTTGCCGAAATCACAGGCTTTGGACTTTGAAAGTTTCATGAAAATAGCAGTTATACGGACTTTTTTTTCTAAATTCCATGACATATTGAGCTGATTTTTAGAATGTGAGTCTACTATGATGAGTTGCAGATCGAGTTTACGTTGGGTTCCGCTCTGCTGATTTTTGCCGAAACAACGGGCTTTGGACTTTGAACATTTTGTGACAAAATAACAGTTATACGGACTTTTTTTCTAAACGCCTTCACATATTAAGCTGGTTTTTAGTATGTGAGTCTACTATGATGAGTTTTAGATCGAGTTTACGTTTCGTTCCACTCCATTGATTTTTGCTGAAATTACGGGCTTTGGACTTTGAAAATTTCATGAATATAACAGTTATATGGACTTTCATTCTCAAATTTCCACCCCCTAAAAAGGGCTTCAAGGTTTTTTGCGAGTGGGGCCATTCATACCGTTCCGACACATCTAGTTAATTTAGTGATCCCGTTTGGAAATAAGCAATAATATTGTTAGGACCTCAACACACACATGAGGCTTTCATGATATGAATTTATTATATTATAAGTAAAGATCGAAAGACGTTTTGAAATTGGGCCTTGTGTAAAATAAAGTTAGGGAAATTTGCCCTATCTCAATCATCAACACTCACAGACCTACATACACTTGTCTATTTTTTAAAATAGCTTTATTGTATTGTGCGGTCTCATTGAGTCGATCCCACATTTCGTTTGATTCATGATACATATATGATAAACATAAATGTCATATGTGACATAACACAATTTGTTTAAATTAATATATTCTAGTCACTATTACTTTGACTTTGTTTAAGTTGATTGTAAAAGTCCGATGGCTTCACATTTCTATCATCTGTGAAAATACCATATGATCTAAGAAATAAAAAAGACCTGGAAGGCAGAACTTCATGTGTGGTTGTATAATCAGTCAAATGATCAAACATTATCATGTAGTATTGATGTTTTCTGTCTACAGGATGATCAACTTTCTCGAAAGATAATATTTTGAAAAGTAGAGAAAATAAATGAATTATTTGCTTTGCATCCAAATTGCCACAAACAGAAACTTTATGAAAATATTTTTCACGAGTGACTGTTGAAAATATCACTTAATTACACTGTCATGCAATAAACATCATATCATAATACACCGACGGAAAATGGTTCATTGCTTAAAATAAACTCTAGAAGTGAAGTAACATTATTTAATCTAATTTTCAGGTACGTATTATTCTATTCTCAACTTCAGAATTGTCAAGTAGCGTTCTAGGCGAAGAGAGGCGAAAGATGCCATTATGATATTCAAACTCCTAAGTCGGAATCAAACTCGCAATGCCGTGACAAAAAACGAAGAAAGACCAAAAGACAAACAACAGTGCACAAAAACATCATATAAAACCAAAGACTGAGCAACACAAACCCCACAAAAAACCGGGGTTATCTCAGTTGCTACGGAAGGATAAGCAGACCCTGCTTCACATGTGGCACCCTTGGTGTTGCTCAAGTAAGTACAAAACCGGTGATAAGTCTGATTCGGTAGGTCAATTTCGAGGAAAAGATGACGGGATTGTGGTTATGACAATTGGAACATATATGCGTCGTCATCTGTGAAACAGATATCCAATAACGACCAACCAAATCGTGATGAAATCAAATAAATATTGTTTAAAAAGCCCGACAATCCCAATGAAAAACAAAAACAATACAAACATATAGACAATAATGGGACAAATAGAAATTATCCCTTAGATAACTTGGCTGGAAACTACGTATACAAAGAGCAAATAATATGCAGGCATTGAAAAACCCAAATCCTTACAAAAACAATATAGAATAAACAGCTGCGCCATGAGCGCATGATACGCCCGTCGTCTTGTGTGTGAATTTTTATGCAATTATCATAAATAGTTTCTGACATGCGAACCCCCCCCTTTTTTTTTTACAAAAAACTCAATATCTCTAAAATAAAATTTTGAATCAAAACCAAAAAGTATACAGATCTTTAGATTAATATAACTAAGAAGTGTGTAAAATTTTATGCAATAATCATAAATCGTTTTTGAGATACGGCGCGACATGTGAAAAACTCCTCCCCTGTTTTTTACAAGATACTCAATAACTCAAAAATAAAATTTTGAATCATCACCAAAAAGTATACAGATCTTAAGATCAATATAACTAAGAAGCGTGTAAAGTTTTAAGCAATAATCATAAACTGTTTTTTGAGATACGGCGCGACATGTGAAAAACCCCTCCCCCTTTTTTAATAAAATACTTAATATCTCTAAAATCAAATTTTGAATCATCACCAAAAAGTATACAGATATTAAGATTAATATAACTAAGACGTGTGTAAAGTTTTAAGCAATAATCATAAATTGTTTTTGAGATACGGCGCGACATGTGAAAAACAACACACACCTGTTTTAGTTACTAAGTCCCGTAACTCAAAAAGTTTTAATCTTATTTTCACCAAAAAGTATACAGATCGTTTGACCATCATAAGAAACAACTATGTTAAGTTTCATGAAATTTGGATAAGTCGTTCTCAAGTTACGGTGCGACATGTTTACGCCGGACAGACAGACGGACAGACGGACAGACGGATAGACGGACAGACGGACAGACGGACAGACGATATTTGTATACCATAATACGTCCCGTCAAAATTTTGACGGGCGTATAAAAATGGACTATTTAATACTAGTACTCTGTTGCAAGTCTAATCATGAGGAGCGAGCTACTTCTCTGTTAAATTATAAATTCCTTTAAAGAAAACAACACATCAATCATTCAGCGCTTTTTCGAATGCTAATTAATGGTTTTTCCGTAAAATTCAATAATATGAACCTATATATGGTTTCTGAGAATATCTTCAAAAAAATATAATTTTTTGCTAAAGCTTTTTAATTTGAGAGAACCGCCTCTTTGGTAGAGGGAGGTCATGGAGTCTTTCCCCGACCAGGTCAAAGAAAGACTTGACAAGCGGTATTTGCTGCTTTTCTGCTAAACATGTGGCAATTGGAAATATAACAGCAAGGACTGGTCGGCTCGGAGTCAGAATCATGTGTCCTGGATAGGACGCCATGTCTTCCTGAGGACGGTTACCTAATTAACTAGCACGTTAAAAATTCGGTAGTATATCAGTCTAGTACAAATCAAGATCTATATTGATATCGCATTAACATTTTCTCGTCATGATATGCAAGTTATATTTGGCAATGGACGTGAAAAACCAATTCATCATCTATCTGAGGGAAAACAAGTAAATTCTGACAAAAAGTCAGGACACTTTAAAAGGGAATACGATACAGTTACAGGAGAGTTGATGACGTTGCTAACGTAAAATGTTATTTTCGCAACGTCAAACTGCGACATATCGGGAAAAGATGCTTTTTTCGACTGATTTTTATCATTCAGACTGATTTAACTTTAAAACGAGTTCATCGACCCATCTTTTTTAAAATGACATTAGGTTTGATTACGTATGAATATTATTTGTACCAATTTTTATGAAATAGTCACCGATGAAATTTTTTTTAATTAGATAAATATACAGCAAAAAATACCGTTCGGAACGGTGAGCTTTTGCCATCACTTGGCGTCCGTCGTCGTCCGTCGTCATCGTCCGTCCGGTGTAAACTATTTCAAACATCTTCTCCTCTGAAACTACTGAACCAATTCCAACCAAACTTAAGCTGAATGATCCTTAGTGTATCTTAAATAAAGTTTTTGTTTTAATTTTTTTGTTTCGTCAAAAACATGGCCGCCATGGCGTAAAATAGAACATAGGGGTTAAATGCAGTTTTTGGTTTATATCTCAAAACCAAAGCATTTAGAGCAAATCTGACTGGGTAAAAATGTTCATTAGGTCAAGTTCTATCAGCCCTGAAATTTTCAGATGAATCTAACAACCCATTGTTGGGTTTCTGCCACTAAATTGGTAATTTTAAGAAAAATTTTGCATTTTTGTTATTATTTGAATATTATCATAGATAAAGAAAAAATGTAAACAGCAAAAATGTTCAGCAAAGTAAGATCTACAAATAAGTTTTATATGACCAAAATTGTCAATTGACCCCTTAAGGAGTTATTGCCCTTAAAAATTGATTATTTCCAAAGAATTGTTATACAAATTTAGAGCATACTTATGTGAAGAAGATTTTCTAAATGTTTTTACAAAAATCCGCTAGTGTTTATCTTTTGAAACAAAACAGTAAGGCATGTTTATCAAAAGGATAGAAATGTAAAAAAAAAACAAAATTTTCATTAAATGTCTAAAATTTCGACCCCATTTATCTCTTTAAGCTGCGCATGAAGGTATATTTTTTATTACATATTTGAATTGATTAGGTGAAAAATAGCTTGTACGCAAATTCTCATCAAAAATTCACCGTGGGATCAAAACTGTATCGTATGCCCTTAAGCTGAATTAAAAGATGCGAGAATTTTTTTTTTTTTGCATTATATTCTAAAAGAGGGGCGAAAGATATCAAAGGGACATTCAAACTCATAAGTCGAAAATAAACTAACAACGCCATGGCTAAAAAAGAAAAAGACCAACAGACAAACAATAGTTCACAAAACACAACATAGAAAACTAAAGACTGAGCAACACGGAACCCCACCAAAAACTGGGGGTGATCTCAGGTGCTCCGGAAGGGTAAGCAGATCCTGCTCCACATGTGGCACCCGTCGTGTTGCTCATGTTAGTACAAACCCGGTAATAAGTCTTATTCGGTAGTTCACATTCGGGAAAAGGGGACGGGATTGTAGTTACGACATAAGGAACATATCCGCTATCATCTGTGAAACGGATATTCCGTAACGGTCAACCAACTCGTGATGGCGTCCGTAAAATTTACGAAGGGATGATTTCAACTTCACCACTTGGAACTCTTGGTTTAATAGCTTCCTTGTGAGAAGCAATCCTCTCTCAAGGAAATCATGAAAGTAAATACAAGCCCTGGAGTATCGTATCAACTGGGAGATATATACTCCGTATGCAGGCGCTGCTGGAATATTGCTACATAAAAATGGAAAGTTCACAATTGGGAAGATGAAATCATCTCTTTTGTCATAAAGTTTTGTTTTCAACCGACCCCCATTGTCAATTTCTAGATGTAAGTCAAGATATGAGACAGACTTAACTGTATCTGTTGTATCCTTTATCTCAAGTTCGATGGGATAATTTCGTTCAACATAGTCACCAAATTTTGAATTATTTAGTGAGAGAACATCATCTATGTAGCGGAAAGTAAAGTTAAAAGATAATGATAACTTCTTTTCTTTCTTCCTAAGAAGTTCCTGTATGAAGTTAGCCTCATATGAATAAAGAAACAAGTCGGCAAGAAGTGGGGCACAGTTGGTTCCCATGGGAATGCCGATTGTTTGTTGAAAAAGACATCCTCCAAACGTAACAAATATGTTGTCAATCAAGAAATCAAGCATCTTGATAATGTTAGTTTCAGAGAATTTTTTGTTAGAATCAGTGTGATTTTTTACAAAGTAGGATTTATTCCTCCCTAAGACCAGATACTAGTATCTACGTTGGCCTTTTTTTTTAGGAAACAAAGCATGACTAACTCTTTCAATTTGTCTTTTAGTTTGGAATGGGGAATACTTGTGTAAAGTGTAGAAAAGTCAAATGTTTCAATACTATTGCAAGATGAAAGAGTCTTAGATTATATGTGCTCTAAAAGATCTTTGGAATTTTTTAGTATCCACATCTGATTCACGCCACCTCTAGAATAGGTAGTTTCACAATAACTTTGAAGCCCGGCTTTGATTGCTGATAAAATTGATGTTAATAATTTAGGAAGAGGTTTCGTAAATCACCGACCATTCATCTTTTGTGTGGATATTGTTTGTTTTTAAATGAATTGTTTGATTCTGAATTACTTGAAACAAGAAAAACTGTCTCAGAAGGGGAGAGAAAAAAATAGTTTATTTTCATTGCAAATTAGGGGGAAAATAAATACTAATTGCGTTTAACAAGTTTAACAAAAACATTCTTGTTCCTGTATGTTATTTGAAAAAAAAATAGTTTGTTTTTAAATAAACTAAAAAAAAAAGTTTTTGTCCCGAGAGAGAAAAATCCATACCCCAAAAAGATGAATGGTTGGTGCCAAATGGAATAAATCTTTTGTAAAAAAAAAAAATAGTACTCTCAGATAAGAAATGATCGATTCTATGACATATTAGAAGCATACGGAAGCCGATTAGTATGAGGTGTAGTTTGATTCGATAACGACTTAGTAACTCGTTATACCAATAAAGCTATCTCGTTATCACGACTAAGCTAACTCGTAATAACGATTTAGTAACTCGTTATTACGACTTAATAACTCGATATTACGACTTAACTATATCGTTACTTGACCTATATCCTGTCGATACTAATATTTTTGCATTCCGCAAGGTCGTGCTTTTTTCGGGCTGTGTGTGATGTATCTACACTACTAGTATTTTATAATTCTTTCGGATGTGTACTTATTTACATTTAAGTCTGGTAAAACTTGACATATTAATGTAAAGAAACATAGCAGAATCTATGGTTTCCTTAATTTCATGTTCAATAAGTTAGATGCAATCAAGACCCCGTTCACACTTGGACATTTAGATCAATTTAAACTAGATCCGTTCACTTAAGATCGATTTAAGCCCAATTTGAACGCTTTGAATCGACCTTGAATCGGTCTAAACTAAAACACCAAAAGAGGTAGTTTAGTTTAAATCGATCTAAAGTGAACCGATCTAACTTTAAATGTGAACGCAGAGATCGATCTAAACTAATACGATTGAATCGAAAATAATTTGTGCGCATGTATGGCGGAAAAATTACACGTGCAATTTATTACAAAATTGATGACCAACATAAAAGGACCGAAAATTAACGAAAACTATACGAACAGCAGTACCAATATTTGAACTTGTATTTCAAGTGAAACAATTACTTCATCCATAATTGATCATTAATTTTTTGCAAGCGTCTGTATCAACAAATTAATTTGATTAAATATTTTTATTTATACACAGTGTTTACAGTTTCCCAGGTAATTAGGTCAGATCGATTGCATTTTTACATCGCCATGACCGTGAGGACATTCCGATGTATTGTTGCCATAGAGATTTCTACTTACGTAACTTTCGTTTTTGACTGGTAACCGATCTATAAATACGCGGACATTATCGAGTGCAAAATAACATTCCTTATCGCTTGTTATAAATTCATTTCTTCAATGAATACTCATAAAAATATTTTTTTAGAACATAAATTAATAATATGAAAATGTTTTGTCGTTAGAAATTTATATATAAATAAATAATCATTAATATCTATGCACACGTACAGAAAGAATGTGTTAACGCATGCGGAAGAATATCTCAAGAACGTATTGCGGGAAAATATGAATGCTTACTCAAATCCAATCTATTAGAAAAATCGAATTATTACAGAAGAGTGTCCACCATGCACTTGCACTGCACTATTATTAGAATTTTAGAATAGAATGATATACAAATGGATGAAAATTATATATACATGTAACTGTTATATACAAATACTAATATAATATATAACAACAAACCAGAGTATACTGATTTGTATCACTACAATATAATAGTTATTACGGTTAGGTTGAATTCCCTGTCATTTATTCATCATCCACGCACGAACTTGTCTCAGAAAAAAATATATCTCTGTATATTAACCTTACTTTCAGGTATAGAGATGTGATTTGTTTTCTGAGACAAGTGCTTGTGGCGATCCACAAGAACTTGCGGTCATCCGATGTTCAGTACTTCAGTACTTTGATTACTTGTAGTGTGAACGCAGTGGTTCAGATTAGAACGATAGAGATCGTTAGGAATAGAGATAATGTGAACGCTAACTGGTTTTATTTAGATAGATTCAAATTTAGATCGATTTATAAATGCTAGTGTGAACGGGGTTTTACATTTACATCCTTTGAACTATTTAGGTATAATAATGGAACAAACCGACGAGAAAAGGAAAAGTGGTTCTTTAAAGAACGCCGACTGTATGTTGACATATTAGTTGTCAATGAAGATTTTAAACACAATAGGAGATTAAAGTTAAATTGTTCTTTTTAAGTTCATGTCTAGTAAATAGAATACCAGCTTAAGTACAGAATATGACAGTCCAACAAGTTAGAAATATGACTTTCTAAAGGGCAAATTCGAACTTTATGGGTGCTTAAAATTTGATATTCAATTCAAAATGATTTCGTTGAAATATATACCAAACAGTATAATGGGACTTCCAAACTTATCAATATTTCGGAATTATTTAGATGGCATATTCGGGAACAGCAAACCTAAAATGTTTTAAATTCCAACTCAACCTTTTGATGGTCATAACTATTGCTTTAAAAAATTAAAACAACACGATGGGTCGTTATAAATTTCATGCGTCCGAAGCGCTTTTCTGGATTAACCTTCATCAGGAACGCTCAAAACCGAATATTTGGAAGCGGAGGATGTATAAAAACCGAAACAGTTGAAGGGCTATATGACCAAAAAGGACATAAAAAAATAAAAAAATTAGCACAATCCATCTAATGTCAACTTTGCGTGTGGAGTTGAAACCTTAGTTTCTTTATTACTTAAAAATTTCAAAAACATTAAATGATTTTTAAAACTTGCCTACGTAATTGTGCAAATTTCGAAAAATATATATTCTCGGGAAAGTATAAATCATCAAGCCAGAGAGAGTTGAAACCCTTTAACCTCAAGTTTGTGAATTGTATTTTTATTTTGTGGAAATTTCAAATTGTAGAAATGATGACTAGTACTGAAACTGATTACTGATCGAATGACAGGTCTGTTGACTAGTACCGAAACTGACTACTTGGCGGATTGACAGGCATGTTGACTAGTACCTAAACTGGACTAATTGGCGGATTGACAGGCATGTTGACTAAACTGATACTGACTACTGAGCGGATGACAGACCTGTTGACAAGTGCCCAAGGTAACTACTGAGCGGATGACAGACCTGTTGACTAGTACCGAAACTGACTACTGGGCGGATTACAGACCTGTTGAGAGAAAATGGGAGTTGTTGCTCTGATTTTCCCATTTGGAAATTGCATATTACAGACCAAGATATTGTTCTATAACACAAAAAAAGAAAATTTATTATTAAAAAATCTTATTAATAATTGGTCTGAAATCTAGAAATGCGTATCCCAGTGTATTGTATGCATTTGCTTTCGTAGCTTTTCGGTCAAGGAATAAGATGAAAAATATCGGGCAATGTGCATTCCGCGGCATATCGTTACTTTCTATTTTAAATTCTGAATATTTTGGATCCATGATTCCTTCGATAATCTTGTTTCAAATTCATATGTTTTAAGTACTTATCACTGGCTTGTAAAGCATCAAACTATTGTTCTTACTATCTAGACGTTCAGGGTTGAGGCTTTGTTTGTCTGGAATTCACGAACAATGCATCCTCTGAACTTTTTAAAATATTTGCGACGGTAATTTTTGTCACTCGATTTAAAACGACATTTCCCCATTGTAAATTAATAGAAAAACAAAGGATATGGGTATCAATCCATGACACAAAATCAGTACATGCACACTTGTTGGTCAGGAACAATACAGCTGTTTAAATATATAATGTACTACAGCATAAAAAATAATTCATAGATAATATAATATTATCTATACAAAAACCAATAATATTTCGGAAACTAAATATTCAGTTAATTGATTTTCTGTTAATGTACAGTTAATGTACAGTCAAATGTTCAATTCCAACTTCATTTTTGTTGTATAGTTTTTTTTTCATTATGGTGTGTGATATACTGTCTCATTTTTCAGAACGTTGGAACGCCTTCATTAGGATGAAATTTTAAAAATCTACATTAAAGAAATAACTGATAGATGACCTTCATGTTAACAAAATTTTTTTAGATGTAAATAAACGACAGTAGCATCCACGTAAACTGTGTATTCATTCAATTCAATGTTTTCTCCGAGAGTGGGGGAAATGAAATCAAATTGACCACTCCATAAGAAAGATAGGTGTGAAGTGATATCGAGAAATATTTATAAAGAACTGTGACACCAGTCAAAACAAAATAAAGTAAGAATATTTTTGAGGTACGTACTAGGTGCAGTTTACTCGGAATAAAAACCATCAACTCAAAATGCACTGAGGCAAAGTATTCTATATAAGCTTATGTGAGATTTTATTTTGTGTTTTATGATCAGTAGCATTGTGTCTTTTCTCATAGTAAAGCTTTTACCGAAGATGACCAAGATTAACACGTGTTATTTTCTCAAACTATTATCTCAGCTATAGGAATAATCAAACCAAACTTCAGGAAGTTGGACATTGACAGAAAGTCGACAAAAGGATTAAAATGGATTTCAAAATTAATCACCTAAATGCTTTAAGATTATATTTTAAGCAAGCATATACGAGAGCTTGTCTTAAATAATCAATTCACGAAGGAAAATTATTTGCCACAAATATATTGTATGATCAGATTAAACACACTGTCAGAAAAGAAGAGATGAAAAATGGTTATTCAAAGAACTGCTGTCATTTCAAAAGAACTTAATGATGAAAGTTGATATATAGCATATTAATTAGTGTTCCTAATTTCAATATAGACTGTACATCTTGTAGGCGTAAACAAAGCTGTTCCATTCTTAGTTTTCTAAATCGATGATGTCATTTGAATTAAGGTGGATGTCAATCTACAGCCAATAGTGATGAGAAATAGAAAATAAATGATACATGTTTAATGTTTACATCTTCCTTTGGATTTAAGCTTTAAGCAACCCGTGTATCTGTATTAACGTTCTCATGGAGGAACTTATAATACGTAAACTTTGTGTAAAAGATAGACGCTATTGAATTGGGTTTCTTTTCATAACTGTTTCTTAGAAGTAGAAAACCATCTGCACATAATATCTTTTGTGTAATGAATTATATTGAGAATAAAAAAGAGGAGAAGATGAGCATCAAAGGGAATACATGCAGTATATAGTTGATATACGACATCTATCTCTTATTGAGCAAGGGATTGCATACAACATATGGTTAATACACAAAATCTTGCTCCATATACTGTTAGTATTTCTTTTGTTTTCGTAATAAAATTTGATATTCACAATTTGCTTATTCAATTACCTTTTTGTTTGTCTCAGCTGCGACGACTGATGCAAAATATGAGACATACACGTTATAGATATTTCATATCTTTTGGATAGTTTTGCGGTTTTTCGTAAATTATACCATAGCTTTTGTTGAAACCCTCGGCAATAACCTGACGAAGTCGAGTGAGGTTGCCGAGGGGTTTCAACAAAAAAACTATGGTATAATTTACGAAACACCGCAAAACTATCCCAAAAATATGGAATATCTGTTTTAACCTATCGCATCTTTTGCTGTTTAAAATTGTATATTTCATATATTTTTGTTTGTTTACTTTAAAAATAATTTTGACAAGAATCAGTTAAATAACCCTTTTCGGGCCTCACACACAAACCTCCGCCTACTTTATAAAATAAGCACGGGCTTCTGAAACAGCGGGAATATCAGTTAAACTTGATTTTTCGACAGCGATGGATGCACATTTACATTGGTGACGGATAACGTTACAGACGAAACAAATGTTGAAAGATTTTCTGGATATGGACACAAGATAAGTTACTGATTTTCTGATATTTGGAAGATTTCTGGAATCCCAGAGTAAAAGTTGAACTACAAAGGATTAGTTTTTTTTATTTTATCAAAATGTTCGAAATGTTTTAATTTTTAATATTAATTTATAATTCTAAGGAAATTAATTTCACAAGAATCTTTCTGAGAATTTGAATGAATCATTCCACGTTTTGATTTGTACCAGAAGCTTAAGTCTTGATATACAAATCCTTGGTCGTACATTAATTAAAAGGGATTTCAAAATGATCACGATTAAAATCACATGTTGACTATATAGATAATTTATACAAAAAGTTAAGCTTCATTTAGAGTAACCAGACGCTATCTAATTTTAACGGTCCAACATTATTGTTATTACTTAAGCAACCTCGTTAAGTCCATGTGTCAGCAGTATTTAACAAACCTGGTGCGGTTCCAGGATTTTGAAAGGGTGGATCCAGGAAGCCAACATTTAGAATGATAACTTTGAAAAAGTCTTATTAACCATATATATGAAGCTTCTTAAAAGGGGCGTGTCACCTGCTCCCTCCCCCTAAAAAAACCGCCTCGGCAAATTTAAACCTATACATGTAGCTGTACAGTGGAACCTATGTGAATACAATCCAAGTATACATTTCAATAACTGAAAATCAACTGATATTTTCCAGTATACTAAACATAAATCTTAACACATATATATATTTTTTAAACTTTATTTGTTTGTTCTGGGAGCGAATTTTGTTCCATTCTTTTATTTTACTATGGATGCTGCCGAAATTTATAAAAACATAGAAGCATTTCTTGTGCAGTTAATAGTTGTACAAATAATCGTAAAAACTTCAGGTGTGGAAAAATCAATATGCGAATTACACAACGAGTTGCACAATGACTGCCCTCATTTAATTCCATATACGTCTTATGTGATGCCTTCAGACGAGCCAACAAACCTGAGTGGATCAAAGCCGTATAAACTTAAAAAACTGTGCATAAACAGGTTTTGTATGGTCCGGACATTTTTTTTTTGGATGATGCGCCACTGCACACAATCCGTTATTTTTTAAATAAAACTTGTTATGAAAGTAAAATAACACTGGCCGACGAATGTTTACACGTTGTAAAACGACTGTTAAAACTTAATCTATAAAAATTAGTCCGATGACTACAGTGCATCTGTCTCGTTTTGTATAGAAGATCCACCGCGACATCAGATGCGGATCCAGGATTTTGAAAAAGGGGAGGGCGCGTGCCCCAAATTTTGTAGTGGAAGCGGTAAAATGTCTGAATTAACCATAAATGAAGCTAATAACCAACCCCGAGGCTACATGTAGTTATAATTGCAAGCAAATCAACCCAGTGTGAAGAGACGAACTTTTTCATTCATGACGACTTCTATAGTATCTTTATGCTGCAAAATGGACAGACATTCCGACAATATTAACTCAGACAAAATATTAATGTTAACAGAGGAGTAAGGAGTTCAAAATTAAATAAGGGGGCTCGTGATCCGCTTAAGAAATATTATGAATGACAGTGACGCCTTATTGTATACTTACGTAACTAAGTTTTCTTAACTTTAGTGGAATTACTGCACAAATTTAATTTTCAACTACGATAACTTATATTTTAAGGACACGACACCTGACCTGCAATACACTTAGAATCCTTATCTAATTACTTTATTATTTATAGCACATATAATTTTGCCGAGGTCAAGTACGACTTCATATTCTTGTGTTTACATTTAATTATATGTTTAGATCTATATCTTGTTTATATTTTTCACGGTTGTAATGGCGATCGTACTACGACGACGCCTAGAGTCGCGTCACAAACTACGGCAGATAATCGGAAAACCTGTCTATAATACGTAAACTTTGTGTAAGAGATAGACGCTATTGAATTGGGTTTCCTTTCATAACTGTTTCTTAGAAGTAAAACCATCTGCACATAATATCTTTTGTGTAATGAATTATATTGAGAATAAAAAGAGGAGAAGATGAGCATCAAAGGGAATACATGCAGTATATAGTTGATATACGACATCTATCTCTTATTGAGCAAGGGATTGCATACAACATATGGTTAATACACAAAATCTTGCTCCATATACTGTTAGTATTTCTTTTGTTTTCGTAATAAAATTTGATATTTACAATTTGCTTATTCAATTACCTTTTGTTTGTCTCAGCTGCGACGACTGATGCAAAATATGAGACATACACATGTAAGTTATATCATCAGGCGGCCTTTGCACAAGTTAATAGTATTAAAACATTTGACTTGTCTACCCTTTAAACAAATACTCCCCATTCCAAACTTGACAAATTGAAAGAATTGGTTCTGTTTTGTTTTTTAAAAAAGAATGGTCAACTTAGATACAAATATTTTGTTTAAGTGAGGGATAATTCATACTTTTCAAAAACCAATCTCAACCAAACAAAAAATCTCTGAAACTGACTTTATTAAAATGCTTGATTCTTGATTGACAACATATTTGTTACGTTTGGAGGACTTTTTTTTTTAACAAACAATCGGCATCTCCATGGGAACCAACTGTGCTTCTCTTCTTGCCGACTTGTTCCAATTGTCGTTATCACAATGCCGTCCTCATTTCCTCGAACATGACTGCACCGCACTTTGCGACAAAAGAGATGATTTTAACTTCCCAATTGCGAACTTTCCATATTTTTATGTAGCAATATTCCAGCAGCACCTGCATATTGAGAACTAGTAAATACCCCCAAGTCGACACAATATCCCAGAGCTTGCATTTCCTATCATGATTTCCTTGATAGAGGGTTGCAGCTTACAAGAAAGATATTAAACCAAGGGTTCCATGTGGTGAAGTTGAATTCGCCCTTAGAAACGTTTACGGACGCCATCACGAGTTGGTTGACCGTTATGGGATTTCTGTATCACAAATGATGACAGATATCTTCCAAATGTCGTAACCACAATCCCCTCGTCTTTTCCTCGAATGTGACAACACAGAATAAGACTCATTACCGGATTTGTTATTACATGAGTACCACGACGGGTGCCACTTGTGGAGCAGAATCAACTTACCCTTCCGGAGCACCTGCGATCGACTCTAGTTTTGTTTAAAAATATTTTCTTATTGCTCTTCTTTTAGTTATTAAGTGTTTTTGTTTGTGCTTTTTAATTTTTCAATTTATACCAGTAACACTCTTGTCTATTATTTTTCATGAAAAACTTGTTTCAATTTCCAAATTTCACATTCGGTCAAGTTTCAGGGTTAGGCATTGCATCCGCGATGGCTTATGAATTTAGTGATGTCGTAGGGTTAGATAAGAATAAGTTAACAATCCGCTATTGCGTGATACTTTGGTATAACATGTCAACATATTTTAAAGGGGTTACAGGACGGGTTTCACATGTGGAGTATGATCTGCTAGTATTTTTGCAGCACCTGAGAGCACCCCTTGGTTTTTTGGTGGGGATAGTGCTGTTCAGTTTTAATTTTTCCATGTAGTATTTTGTAGACTGTTATTTGTCTATGTGTCGTTTGTCGTTTTTTGCCAGGGCGTTGTCAGTTCGTTTTCGACTTATGAGTTTGAATATCCCTTTGGTATCTTCCGCTGCAAAGAAGCCTATATGTCTGAAGTAACGATAGCTGAATATTCCATTTATAGTATCCAGATGCCTAATCCCGTATAATTTGGATTTAACACTGACTCAAAGACGACCTGAATTTCATAATTCAGTACTGCAAGAAAAACTATATTTTTTCTCAATTTCATAACGTTTTTACTTGCTATAATAGTTTAATTAAATAGGGTATATAGAAACCTGCAAGGTGTACACGTCAATCTGACATGATTCACTGTGAGTGTCCACATTTTCATGGTTTATTCATCAACTTTTAAGTTTTCGTGTTTCGATCAGTTTCTCAGTTCCAATAAGTAAAAGGGGAACGATATTTAAGCTATAATAGTGTTGTAGTAGGGTGTACACTGTCCGTTTGGCAGGGTTCACCTAACCTTGTCCTCATTTTATTAGTTTTTCAATCAATGTCAATTTGTCGTGATTGGGGCTGTTTCGACGTGTCTGTGTAACTTATAAGTTGGTCAATACAATCACTGTAAAGTGTGCATGTACACTTCTGATAGACAGGGGTCACCTGATCCGAACCTTATTTTCATGGTTTAATGACCAACGTCAAGCATTTCTCTCGATGTATATGGTTATTCATTTTTTTATGATGGCTGTCAACATATTAAACAGACAAAACATTTCACACTTGATGAATGCAGATTTTAATTAACAGAGTAAGAAAGCCATCTGTTGCTTATGTTCATCCGATAATCAGCTACTATGTCATACATTTTCAGGCACACTTAAAGCCTCACTCGTGTTGTATCCAAATATCGTCTGATGGGACTTCTCGTTTATTAAAACGAAAAGTACTATTCAAATCCCATTTATGTCACTGTGTGCACGGAAGTATTATATTGACAAAATACTTCCATGCTGTGTGTGATACCACCATTGCAGTTTGCTTTCAAGCAATTTCCGATTTCAGTGAATAATAAAGACAACGATTTTATATTATAAAATTAAATAGTAAATGTAGGCAACGGTAGTTAACCGATGCTCAATCCTCATAACTCAATTAAGAAGATACAAACTAAGGCAATGAACAGAAACTGAGAGAATCGCTTGAACTACAAAAGTAGTGAGAACGGATGCGTCTCCTTCTAGCTACACAATTAAAAATATATACGCACTTGTTGGAAACTATGGCATATAATACTGTGTCCCATACCTGGGGTCAATTACATGCCAAAATAATTAATTACATTTCAATAACATTGATTTTTAAATATAATTAATTACCTCACAATTACATAGATTTTCAAATGAAATTAATTACATTTCAATTACTTTTGTCCAAAGACATGTAAGAGCTATATCATATAAGATAAAATCATAAAAATGACAACAGGCTAGACTGAAACTTTTATACATACACTATTTAACAGTGAAAACATGTGTACAAGAGTAAAATAACAAAAATACCGAACTCCAAGGAAAATTCAAAACGGAAAGTCCCTTATCAAATGGAAAAATCAAAAGCTCAAACACATCAAACGAATGGAAAACAACTTTTATATTCCTGACTTGGTACAGGCATTTCCTTATGTAGAAAATGGTGGATTAAACCTGGTTTTATAGCTAGCTAAACCTCTTACTTCTATGGCAGTCGCATAAAATTCCATTATATTGACCACTAGTGTGTGAACAAAACAAACAGACATAATAAGTAAATAAAGGCAATAGTAGTATATCGCTGTTCAATAGTCATAAATCGATTCAACTGAAAAAAATCCGGGTCACAAACCAAAACTGAGGGAAACACATCAACTATAAAAGGAAACAAAACGGAACAACAGAAACACTGAACTGCTACAAGAACAAACGCCAACATACATAGAAACGGACTATGTGATAACAACTGCCATATTCCTGACTTGATACAGGACATTTGAAGAAAAAAATGGTGGGTTGAACATGGTTTTATGTAAAAATGTCAAAAAAAGGGGTACAGCGGTCAACATTGTGTTATAATCTTAATCACTATAAAATCAAACAAATATGTCAACAAAGAAAAACAAAATGACATATGGACAAAGCACATAAGCAAAAATGAAAGACAAGAATACAAAAATTGTCTATAGCACAATAACTCAATGACGGGATGTATAAGTACCGAGCCACGCCAAAGGTATATTACCAAAAATATCAACTTTCTGCTCAGATAAAGTTTAAAGTTTTGTTTAAATTAAGTTTTCAAATTACTGACTTCAATGCTCGAAAAAGCTCGATGAGTTTTCGCTTTTGTTCGGTCTCTAAAGTCCATACAAAATTATTAATATATTCTGACACGTACGTACGTTTTTGCTATACATTTTACTTAAAAGTAAACTATTTTAAAACAGATATTGATTTATTGTATTTACTGTTGTAAAATTTTTAAAAATTTTTTAGATTAAGGAATTTATCTCCCTTATGCATAGCTCTGATTCCATGCCCGGGTTTGCTTTTACTTTCGATCCTTTAATATTTAGCTCTTCTTTAACATTTGTTTTAAGTTTTTGATTTAAAAATATTTTGATCTCAAGCACCACTGAAGTGACAATGATCGTCGAAATGCGCCTCTTGTGCATTCAAATGGGTACCATTTAAGATAGTAGGGACATTTTGATAATTTATAAGATTTAAGATTTAAGATTTTATTGTAAAGAAACGCCCAGACACATATATGTGTAACATGAGGTAAATATACAATAATAAACATGATTTATAATACAATGGTAACATTTAAAAACAATAACAAATAAAAATTCATACAAATCAATATACATATCACAATAAGTTATTTAGCTTTCTAATAAAAGATGACACCTGTCTATATAAATTAACACTGCAATAACATAACATAACAGATAATTTCTGCTTGCTTGGATGCTTTGTAGAATAACTAGGGATATGTTTTGCTCTAAAAATAACCAATATATATAGAACAACAGCTTCACTTAAAGATAGTTTTTGGAAAATGAATGGTTAAAAAGAGTACAATAGTCTATTTGTCAATTACCAATTTGATTATGTTATTACACGCTTTTATCACAAATTGTTTCCCTTTGCCGATTGTAGAGTGGTTCTAAGCCGGATAAAATGAACTGCTTCGCATGCAAAGCATAATATGAAAGTGATATATATGTGTTTGAACCAATTCTATACTGACATGATTTATAACAAACTTTTCTAAAATTGCCCGTTTATAAATTTTGAAATTAAAAAGAAACCAAGGTTTCAACTCCCTCAGGCAAAGTTGACCTTAGATGGATTTGGCTATTTGTTTTAGGTATTTTTGTCATATAGCTCTTCAACTGTTTCGGTACTTATACATCCCTCGGATTTCAAATGTTTGGCTTTGAGCGTTCCTGATGAAGGTAAATCCAGAAAAGCTCTTCGGACGCATGAAATTATTAAATGTGTTGTTTTCAATTTTTTAATGAACAATAGCTATTGATATTAAAGATGACACTCATTACGCACAGACAAATTTGCTTTTTATTGTCATAGAAAATTTATGTCCCTCCTAAGGGAAACAACTCATACAAATGGATTTTTCGCAATGTTGCTATTTTATTGAAATTATCTATCTTAATTTGGCTGCATAACACATGAAAACTTTACATCGTAAACAAAAACCAGAAAAGCGCTTCTAACATAACATTTTATTATTTTTATAAACATAAAGTAATGCCTGTACCGAATCAGGAATATGACAGTTGTTTTCCATTCGTTTGATGTGTTTGCGCTTTTGATTTTGCCATTTGATAAGGGACTTTATGTTTTGAATTATCCTTGGAGTTCGGTATTTTTGTTATTTTACTTTTCCTAGCACTGGGTCCATCGGTAAACTACTGTTACCTCTAATCCAAACCGCTGCTAGTAGACGGTTAATCTTCGATGGTTTTATCATTTCAATAGCCAGTGCTTCGGTATTAACATGATTTATAACATACTGTTCTTAACTTCTCTATTGATGAATTTAGAAACTATTCTTAAAAGAGTTCGGAAAGATAAGGTTCTAGTTCACTCAGGCAAAGTTGACATTATAGACACATTTGGCTATTCTTTTGAATTTCATTTTGGTCATAGAACTTCTCGAGTTTTCTTGCATGTATTTATACATCCCGGAAAGGCGATCCGGACGCACATAATTTCTAAAGTGGTATATCATCTTTTAGCACTGGATCGATACACTGCTGGTGGACTGTTAATCCCCGATGATATCATCAATTCAGTAGTCTGTGCTTTGGTACTAACATGTCCAACAAGATACTTTTCTCTAATTTTCCGTTGATAAAGTAAGAAACAACGCAATTCCAAATCGAATCCAATGGCATTGCTATTTTAAACAAGTTACTAGGTTATCTACATTTTTTTTCACTGTAATTATCAATAAATGACATTGCTTGATCTTTATTTAATGTGTTTTTACGTATCATTTCTTATTGTAAATGAGAATAGCAGGCTCATAGTAATTAAAGTCTTAAACAGACGTCAAAACTGTGACATCTGTTGTTCAGTGCTTTAGATCTGCAAAGTGGGTGAAATATACCTAATCGAAGGCGATATGCATTTAAGTGTGCCTATGAAACAATCTATTGAGATATGTTATATCGTTGATCAAACTAGAAAGACATTCATTTGTCGGTGGTGTATAGTTGTGTACTAATCCATTCACTTTCAAAGACAAAGAGAGAAAAAGATAGACTACACAAAAGGGACATTAACAATAAAAAGTCGGAAAAAAATCCAGACAAAACGTTGGCCAAAAAAAAAAAAAAAAAAAACAGACAAAACGTTGGCCAAAAAAAAAAAAAAAAACAGACAAAACGTTGGCCAAAAGAAAAAAAAGACAAACTACAATCTACAAAACCCTATACAGAAAACGAAATACTGAGCAACACGAAACTCAACGTCGATGTTTTACTATGAGTAGTGAGATGTTTATGAAAAGAAAAAAAGATACCACGGCGACAATAAAAAATCTAAAGTCGAAAAGTACAATAATCGAAACTGTGACATCTGTTGTTAAGTACAAATCCCCTCCCCCCCCAAAAAAAAAAAAATAAATCATGAACTCTACCGAAACTGGGGGAAACCCAATTGCTCCAAACGGATAAAGAGTTCCTGTTCTATTAGATGCTCATCTTCAAGCCTTTGTCAATGAAATCCTTATAAGAAGCCCAAACTCTGGAAGGGAGATATATACGTGTACTCCATAAGCATGGACAACTGCTGAAATGCTGCTACACAAAAAAAATTGAAAATTCCCAATAACCAATAAAGAAATTAAAGTCATCTCTTCTTCTTAACTGATCCGTACTGTTATTTTCTAGGTTTATGTATGAAGGGAGTTTCATTAATGTTTTTTTTTCTCTCGGAAAAATCACTGGAAACCCAGTAAAATTCAACCACGTTGCAAATTACTATTATTTAATGATCGTGATCATAAATGGAAAACATTGAAAACACTAAAGTTTTGCTGTATTTGTTAAATTCTACCATCATCATGATTGGCTGGTGGTGTTTTCTGTAAAAGAGGGACGAAAGATACCAGAGGGACAGTCAAACTCATAGATCGAAAACAAACTGACAACGCCATGGCCAAAAATAAAAAGACAAATAATAGTACAGATGACACAACATAGAAAACTAAAGACTAAGCAACACGAACCACACCAAAAACTGGGGGTTTGTAAATGTAATGTATATACAAGTAATAAATCATTGAAACACTAAGGTTTATCCAAGCAAGGATGTTAACTAGTTTTTTTTTGGATTTTCAATTTCTTCAACTTCGTATTTGATTTTTTCCTTCAAGCTGCTATAATACGAGCGCCACTGGCGAGTCTAATGTAGACGAAATGTACAGCTGTCGTATTAGATATAAGCCAGGTATCGATAATGATATTTAGATACTTTATAATATGATATTTATTTGATCTCGGTCACTACGAAGAGAGTTTGATATGATCAAAGGTTTCATCATTAAATGAAATACTACCTAAAGATGAATATTAACGAAAGTAAGTTTTGATGACTGAATTTTAAGACAATATTAAACATCTTAATGAATGATGGATGTTTGTGATCAAATACAAAATATTGTAGGTAATGTTATTAGACTCGAGGTGATTTTCAACTTTACATCAAATAGCCACTCGTCTGTTGTACAAGACCCTATCTTTAGCTCTAAATGGTTTTTGTTTTATTTGGTCATGGACGTTAGCCCCAGATGTCATTTTATTCATAGTCTGTATGTGCATAATTGATAACGACAGTTAGCTGGACATATTTTCCCTAACTATGAAACAGATTTCTGGGACAACATACTCTGAGCTGCCTTGATATATGCAGAAAGTCAATTTATCTAACCTCAAGATTGCATTATTAAAGTATACAGTTTTTCAAATTTTACAAAACTTTACAGCTATCAGTAACGCGAATGAGTATACATAAAATAAGATGTTTAAATCAAAACGACAGCAACATAACAACACAAAATCACATAGCGATCAAGATACGAACTTTATCAAAAGACAAATGACAAAACAATATATGTCAAGCTTTAAACCACTCTGAGTCGATACCGATGCCTTACAGGAGAAATAACATTACTTACAATATTTGTATCGGATCACAAGAAGCTACTATTTATAATGTAAACGTTTTGAATTGGCTTCAAATTAAATCAACAAAACTTTCAACAACATTGAACGCGTGTTTTATTTTAATGAAACCTTTGATCATATCAAACTGTCTTCTAGATGACCGAGATCAAAGAAATGCCAATCAAAGAAAATCATTAAGCATCGGTTGCTTAAAGCTTGTCATATGATCTTAGAAATTATCAAAGATACCCAGCTTACTACGTCGGGCTTACGTTTCCTCTAAGTAAAACATTTCAGTAGCAGTCGAATGACAGTTGGAAGGTCAAATCAATTTCAAATTTGAAGAGAATACAGCACAACACTTCTCAAACGTTTTGTCAAAAATGCCAATGCCTTGAGGTAAGAAAACTTTATTGCTTCTGATGATTTTTTTACTCCTTATTTTTTACCAATAATGTACAAAAAGGACAGCGCAACTTCAATCATTCCAAACAAATACAACAAAACGTAGATCAAATGGTTTCCTAAATCATCACGATTCAAAACTTCTATTAAAAAACGCTGTTACTTTGTATCATTATGTTGTTCAAAAAACAGATTTCTGCCGGAAAAAAATCGAAATCTCCTGTCTTGGTACTAATCATCTAAAAACTATGCCTTGGTTGACAAGCTGGTTATACTTAAATTTGGTAGTTACTATACTCCTCAACAATAATTGTACCCCGTGCTGTCTATCATTTGTTGTTTAGTTTTATATGTATTGTCTATCATTTGTTGTTTCGAAATTATTGGTCTTTTGTTGGGCAATGTATGACAAATATATATGTTCAAAAACCTCGCCCGTAATTATAAATTATGTAATTCATTGACCGCTCCCGACATGTGTAACTTCAAGGCATATTTTAGCGGCGATCGATGTCTTTCAAAATTACTGCACTTTTCTTGTATCCCTGGTGCTTTCGACTGGAGAACCGTCGTACACAAGCATCGCACAAGTTGGCACTCCGAGGCGGGTGGGGAGCAAGAGGGTGAACTGTGGTTTATTTTTATCAATAGTACCGCTTAAGTCGACGCTAGGGGCCGTCTTGACCTTGTTGTGGGGTATGAATGGTTCGTTCATTGTTGAAGACCCTACATCAACTGTCAAGATGAAGAACAGGAATAAAAGCCCTGTTCATTGATAATTTTCTATGTTTTCTATGTATTGTGTGCAATTTTGTCCCATGTACATTTACTCCATACCCTTTCATTTTCCATAAATGTTATGTTTACACTCTATAAATAGTTTTCTATTTACATATTCCTTTACTATTATAGTTCGAGCATCTGAAAGTTTTGGTAAGTTTTTCTATGTACATATATTTGTTTTATACATGTAACAAATATATAATAACAGACAGATCATTTTATATTTCAGACCCACTCCTCCATGGGTAATCAACAGTTTTGAAAGGTAGCTGATCTTTATTAAAAGTTGGAGGGTTGATGTATAAACAGAAATACTGTAACTTCGCTACATACGCAGGTACGTCTGCCAGGTCAATAGTTGGAATTTGTCCGATTTTAATGTGTATGCCATTTTTTGAAAATTTAGTGTTTATGGCAGATGAATGTTTCGGTTTAATTCATTCAAGATTTTATATAGACTTGAGACAATTTAGAGCTAGACTTATTGTATAGACAAGTGTGTATTGTTGAAAACTGTTTGCTGCTCCCTATATGTCGTTCAGTATTTTTTGTCGTAAAGGTGATCTTTCTTTGGCGTATACACCACATCTTCTTTCTACAATATACAAACCTGGATACGCTGCTCTTGATGTAAAAAAAACTTCGTTGTATTTGACACTAAGCAAAAGTGACAAGAAAATGGACAATTAATTAAACTTAACACTATAAAGTATAAATTAATATATATATATATATAATAAGTGTTAAGGTACAAACATAATCCTGAAACTAAATCTGGGCATTGAAGCATGGAAATGAGTCTTTTCATTTTTTTTTAACATATACTCCTGACAATGCTATCAAACATTTTACATGTTATCAACTACCCCAAGAGATTTGACAGTTTCATTATACGAGATGTTTGCAAAACTAATAGAATGATTTATTTTTTCTAAGTTATCATTTTTTCCAACGGATATTGCTTGAAACTTTTCAGGATTTGCCTGGAAACAGCAAGAATAAAACGAATCAATTAAACAAATTCTCCGTTTTGAGAGTACAAATAAAATCATCCAAAATTTGGTGATCTATGTCATGATACAGCTTTCGTTTCTCAATGAATTACGAGATATCATTTATAAAAACGTTGAAAACCGAAGATTCTTAAATAGAGCATTACGAAAAAAATGTCAATCATGGTTTGGTTGCCCATTATAGATCTAGAAGATATGTGTCACAGATGACCACGGATAATTAGTTGCAAATGTTGTAACCACAATCCCGCCCACTTTTTATCGAGTGTGACATCATCGAAGAAGACATATCATCGAAGCTGAACTCGCCAATTTCAACGACGGGTACCATTTGCAGAGCAGGATCTACATATCCTATCGGGCACATGAGATCATCCCCAGTTTTTGGTTGTCTCGGTCTTTAATTTTCTACATATATAGATATAAGAAGATGTGGTATGAGTGCCAATGAGACAACTCTCCATCCAAGTCAAAATTTATAAATGTAAACCATTATAGGTCATAGTATTTTTGTTTGTTTTTCGTTGTTTTCCGTTTTTTGCCATGGTTTTGTCGGGTTTTTATACAAGTGAGAGGTTTAGCTAGCTATAAAACCAGGTTTAATCCACCATTCTCTACATAAGGAAATGCCTGTACCAAGTCAGGAATATGACAGTTGTTTTGCATTCGTTTTTGAGCTTTTGATTTTGCTATTTGATAAGGGACTTTCCGTTTTTTTTTAATTTTCCTTGGAGTTCGGTATTTTTCTTATTTTATTTTTTTCTACGACTTTTGATTTTTGATTGTCTGTTTGGTAGTTTCAGTCCCTTTTCTTCTAAGATATTTATTTTTTTCTTTTTTTTCTATCCCTAGGCATTAAAACGACCGTATGCATATTTGTAACAACTTTTGTGCTTTGTAATTTCGTAATTGATTTGACTTTTCAAATTCATTTGATTCGAGCGCCACTGGTGTGCCAGGATAGACGAAACGTGCATGTGGCATATTAAATTATAAACCCGACATATTTGATAAGTCAATACAGGACAATATTTATATTACTGGAAAGAAAGTATTATTTTTGAAAAAGGTTGTACTCTGTGCTTTCTTTAACCTATATTGTATAAAACATGATTTAATGGTACTAGACATGATGGTTTAAAATGTTTTGTATCTGCTTGTCTATACCAGTTGTTTTCAAACATAAGATCTGTCAATAGTTTTATATCATGTCTCCGCTTGTTGGTTCAAACTAAATATTAATTTAAAAAAGAATTCTCATCAATTATCTTCAAACTTTGACAATTACTATCGAAACAATAATCTTTACCAATATCTTTGGCAACGTTTCCAAAAACAATTGTATCAAAAACTTCTGCAACAACAATAACATCGCTTTTTGAAACAATAATATTTATGTGGAAGTTGATGACTCATACTAGAACAAAAGTTTTTGTAAAAGAAAATGATTAACTCTACTAAGAAAGTATAAAAGAACCGCCTCCTTCAAAAAAGGAATAATGTGAAAATTTTATCTTATAGTCGTTTTCATTCTTAAAATATGCTAAATTTACATCATTATATTGGAAATGGTCACAATCCTGGAAAATGAATAGTTTAACTAATATGTCAACCAGTTAATAATAATGTTAAGCCTTGATTGATTGGTATTTAATGCCACTTTCAATACTCTAGGCTATATCGTGGTGGATAGTTTTTATTGATGGAGGAAGCCGGAGTCCTTGGAGAGAACCACAGGAACAGTGGCAATCCTAGTCAATTAAGACCGAAGTGCAACGCACCTGCCACGTGCTGGGTTAGAAATCACAACCTCGGTGTTGAAAGGCCAGTGATACTCCACTACTTTTCTTTTCTAAACTCCCCAGACAGTACCTAATGTCAGAACCAAGCAATTGCATGTAGATAATTTACACAATACCAATAGCAATTCAAACGTTGAAAAGTTCAAAAATGATAATTCTATTATATATCAAATAGTTTAGAATTTATGCAATATTTCTCATGGTTATCAGTTGCTGTAATAACAGGATTGTCTGATATAAAATATTTTTCTAACAATACATATTCTTTTCTCTGATTTAAAGGGGCATTAGCTGTCAAATTCATGTTCACCGATTTGACTAGAATTCTCATATTTGATCTATAATAACATACTAAAACGTATATCCAAATTACAATAAGTCTGAAATAAGCAATTTACAATGCATGGACGCGATAATATATATCAATATTTCGTGTGTATTCTTAGTCTTAGGCGCCATCTAATTACCCATCGAGATGACCTCCGAAGACTGCCGACGGCCACATAACCCGATAAAAACATAAACATAAATACAAATAGATATCGACCTCGTGCAATTGGACTTTTCTAGGTGTGTTTGATTTCATGTTATAGGTTAAAAAAATAAATTAATCATCGTTTTTACCTGTATAAGATTGATTTTTGTGGATCGAATCAGTCAACGAAATGGTTCACCTTTGTTTCACTTTCAATGTTGACATTCTTTTCCTTATAATGGCTGAACACGATTAATACATGCGTAACCAATCTTTAGCTAATGGGTTAAATTGAAGGTCACATGAATACGTATTCACTGAGGTCGAATTATTTACTTGCAAGTGAAAAATTCATCAGCGATAGTTCTTAGCTTATTTTAACAAAATTGAACTAAACTGGCTGCTAAAAGCGAATTATCATTTCACTATTTCACTTTCATTATTGATTGAACCAAAAAAACACACAAATTTAATTTATTTATATCTCGTAGATAATGCCCCTTTAAAAGATAAAAATAGCGAAAGATGTACTTTTCTAACAATGTTTTAAAATAATCTACTAAATTGAATTTAGCTTGAGGGTCCAACAATAAGAAATATTACAGTATTTGTTCCTAGCGGAATAAAGGGTATATAATATTTGTTACAACAGGAACAGATATTATGCAATTTTTATAACAAAGTTTCCAGGGATACTTTTGTTTGGCGGAACAAATGTACGTTGACTATGTACTATCAACGACAAAAACATTTTTTGTTGACGTCTTTGTCAATTTTTTACTATCTACACCATTTTTGTTGGCGTCTTTGTTAGATTTATTTGTATGTTTGTTTAAATTTTTAGTCAGTTGTGTTTTAAGTCTGTGATTATAAAAATAAGAAGATGTGGTATAATTGCCAATGAGACAACACTCCACCAGAGACCAAATGACATAGAAGTTAACAGTGATGTATGTTTACACACTTTTGGTGGCTGGATCCCAATTATTCACATTAACCTATTATGTCTGTTTGGGTTGCTCACCCAATTTTGTCAATATAACGGAACTATCCTAGTCAACAAAGGAAACGATAAAAGGCAATGTATTTTCCATATTGGATACACTATACCAAGGTAAATAATTGCCCAATTGGTCTAATATTTACAGAGTCTTTTTTTCTTATCAAAACCATTGATTTAAGGCAAATACGCGGTTTTTTTCTGCAATTTTTGTTATTTCAAAAATCGTATTTTCACTCCAAAATTCAAAAATCGACATTAGAACTTAAAATTTCAAACTTAAACATGGTCTGCCTAAAAGTTTGAATGCATGTGGAGATATTTGAATACTTAATTCTTATCTTTTGAATTAAGTGCCGACTTTTGTCATCATATTCCCCAAAATAATTTTGACCCCTGTATTCAATAACACGGTATTTTCTCACTTTCCAATTTGGTCAGATTCTTTTAATCATATGCATTTGCTTTGCAAATGAATGTTTTTTATTGGATAATTTAACAGTTTTTCCTACTTATTATATTTTATGATAAATTAAAGTTCAAACTTGTGTATCCTTACTTTTGTTGACTAGTATATAAAGAACTGTTATACAAGTGGGAGGTTAAGCTAGCTATAAAAATCAGGTTTAACCCACCACTTTCTTCCGAAAATTCCTGTACCATGTCAGGAATATGGCAGTTGTTTTACACTTGTTCTGTTGATTGATAGCGTTTGATTTTGTCAGTTTTTATGGACTTCCCCTTTTTTGAATTTGCCTTGGGGTTCAGTATTTTTGCTATACTTTTTTGCTATAATACTCGTCATACAATTTGCGAAATAAAAATGTTTACAAAGGTATCAACATTGCACATACAATTTACTAAAACATCTTTCATTATTAATTAAGTTGGCTCATTTATGTCGATCATCAAAGTCAAAATTGGAATTAAATGTTATACGCTGTTGAATTTCCATGTAGTTATACCAAAATATTGTATAAAGAAAAATTGGAGCTAATATCAGAAGTGTTTCACCAAGGAACACAAAATATTTTCAAAGCATATTGTTGCATTACAAGAACTCAGTCTCACAATGAAACATTTGGAAAGGTAAATTCTTTAAGTAAACCGTTTACAAAAAACAAAAAAATAACAAAAACAAAAAATCACACATTTTCACTCTACGTGCCAATCTTAGTTATACTAGACTTGTTATATATATGATATGATCAATCACATTGAACAACGGTCCATCATGGTTAATACCAGTTTGATAATTTTTCATTCATGCTTCATCATCTTAATATTTTTATATTGTATATCAAAAACTTTCTTCATATTCAAAATTTGTAATCAGCAAGTTATCATACGAATGTAATCTTAAAGTAATCTAAAAGTAATCATGATTACACCTGTTTTTTTTTTACATTGTAATCGATTAAATTAGCATGATTACTGATTACATGGGATTACATTGCAAAATGTAATCGATTACAGCTGATTATGATTACTCCATGCCTCAATGACAGTTGATTTCATTCTAAGTTGTCATTAATCGTTTTAATATACTATTTTTTCTGATTTTGTTTGAATCTTTAAATACGAATTGAAGTTTGAAGCGTTTGAAGTTTGTATATTTAAATGGTTAAACTTATAGCTTAATGCAGAAACTGAAGTGAAATTGTTTTGGTTGGCCGAAATTCCATAGTGTCTGTTTGGTGTGTTTTCAGCTTTATGGACTCTGGGTCTATTTGGTACTTGTTATAATGTGTGGACACCTGTCTAATGTTGAACAGTGTGTGTTGATATTTACATGAATTTGTCTTATGTGTATTGGTTGGTTGCTGTCTCATTTACGCAAACAAAACATTCCTTTTTTCATAATTATTTTTTCATTGTTTCTTATTTTGTTTGAAATATATTTAATATTTTTTACAATTTGAAGTTGTAATATTAGGTGTAAATGTAAAGTACATAAAGTTAGCTAAGTTATTGATTAGTTTTTTTAACTATATCCAAAAACTTATCATTTCAAAGGGAGTAACGGTCACTTTATGAGCAAGTCAATTTAGAATACCATTTGAACGCAACTTCAAGGGAGTTTAACGCTTTTAGTATTTCGTAATGAAATGAAAATAAACATTTTTAATTTATTTTATGTAAGAATGTGATACAAATGTACTGTTATGGTGGAATATATACAGACACAAAAACTTGAATGAAACGACTTTAAACATATTTATACAAATAAAATGACACACGACTTACGATTGTGCGTGTATGCATTGACTGTACACTAAACGACATGAGTACAGAGGCATATGGTACCCTGTTTTGGGGCAATGTTAAGCGTAAGAAAACGCGTTTTTAAAGTTTTGTCCATTTATCAATTCGTTATTTGTGTAGTCCCTTTCTAAATTGTTTATATTAACTTGACTGACGGCGAATTTTGTATTGGTATTGGTTGCTTTCACACTAACAGTTCATTTACAGAACACAATACACAATTTTCAATTGGTAAGAAACTCATGTTATATCTAAATGACCCTATCTATACCCAACGCTTAAGATTCTCTTTATATATCTTACACTGTCTGTGTATTAAAGTGAAGAATACACACCAAGTCATACCATTTAAAACTCGTACCTCAGTAATGTTTTAAATTGTGCATTTCAAATACCAATGCGCAACCCAAAACAAAGTTAATTTTGTGAAGCGGGCGAATTTTGAAACGTGTGTAAACAACATTCCAAACAGTAGAAAAAAAGAAGATATTATTTAGTTATAAAGTATGTCTGACCAAAATATTATTTGATAAATCTAAGAAACGTAGAACAAAATATGTTCGTTTGAAATTCCAACCAAAGTGAAGAAGTGGACATTCCTTCACTGTATTACCCAAATTATATAAGTATCTTTTAGTTAGAAAACTACGTTTTATTGATGGGCTGTCAAATGCTCCATGACACCTCTTTCGAAATTGTCAATTTCGATTTTATCAGCAATCAAAACTGGTCTGTGAAACTAAGGGCGATTTACACAACAAAAGAATGTTGTCGATTTATCTAAATACGTAACTATTTATCTCTTCTAAGGCAAAGAAGTAAGACAGTAAAAATTCCACCGAGGCTTAAATGTTTACACGATTATTAATGTGATGAAAGCTTCATTGCGCAGGACACATGTTTCTGTAAAAAATACATCTATCCATTTAAAGTTAATGTTTTAATTATGAATTTCAACCATAGAACATCCTATTCCTTTTGATAGTCTTTCTGACATGTGAGCTATATTGTAACAATAATACATAAACAGTGAGAAAATTGGTTACAAATACAAAATCTCCCTTCCAAATGTAGAATGCTTCAATGTCGTTCACCGTAAGAAAGATATTGCATATATGAGTTAACAAAAAGTTTGGGTAAATATTAAAAATGGAAACAAATACAAATAAAAACAGGAATATCATGATTATTTTTTCAATTTTTCCTTAAATATAACAAACGTGGGGAACAGAAGGTAATAAGAGTTTTGTATAAAACCATTATGTTATGTTGAATGTTGATATGAGAACAAAGATAGATCCGAACGTACCAACCTCTACTTATTTCTCTACTGACAGTATATGTCACAGAAAGATACAAACACTACTCATACATGTGTGTACGGAATAAATATGCAAAGAAGTTTAAGAAAAAGCTAACTAAATGTTAATGTCCTAGAGGATGATATGGGTTTTATTTTCACGCAACATAAATGCATGTGCCGTTCGATAGATGTAAATTGCGATTGATAAACCACAAAACCTCATCATCCTGATTTGATTGACCGTTATTCCGGAATATCAGTATACCAGACAACCATGTATATATTGAACTCCTCCAAGTGTTTTACTTGGACTTAGCAATACGACTGTGCCACTAAACGAACGGCTTACCCTTGAAATACCTAAGTTCAATCCCTGAGTTTTGGTTGGGTTGGTGTTGTTCAATTATAAGTTTCTGTAGCATTAGTTGACAATGATTTGTCTCTACTTCGTGTTGTCTGTGTTGTTGTCGGGTTTTCTTTATTGACTCCTTTTTATATGGTAATTTCTCGGCTTTGACATCTGGTGTCTACACATCAAATAGCAGTAAGTACATTCCTATGCTAAAACAGAATCAGACTCAATTATTTCGTCCTATCCTATATGTGTTACGCGATAACGATTTAAGATGACACAATAGTATGAGAAACAGACATATGTGTTAATTACAACTGGTTTTACCGCACGCTTTCAGCTTTCTTAAATCCTGAAAAAATCGAATGAGCATTTGTGTTGTACAAATTTTCCTTTCTGTCGATGTTGCATTTAATATTTTGAAATGTCTGACCAATTTCACAGACTGAAAAGGACATTTGATTGTTGATATCAAATTTTCAGTTGTTACCACAAGAGGTGTAGAAATAAAAAAAAAAACGTTATGGCACCTTGTATGAATATTGCTATTTTGCTACATTTACAATAAAAAATCTCTAGCATAAGCGTTAAGTACTCATTGGATTTACGACTTCGTCGTCATCTTCTACATGTCAATAATATTTCATTTCATTATCTTAAACAATAACTCGAATATTAATAAAACGAAAAACGGATGATTTATCTTTCAGACAGAAACCGAACAAGACAAAACAATAGACAACACTTTTAATTACTAAATAATATGTCTAGCTCTTAATCGCCCCGAGCCTAACAAAGCCGTAAAAAAATAATAAAAGAAGATGTCGGGTGAGGTCAGTGCTTAAGCAACCAAACGAGAAGAAAAGAAAGACAGTTCGAAGTCAACTTATGGTTTTAATAACGAATATAAAACAATTATAATAATTGTTTTCCACGTAGGGTAATTTAAGAAAAGTCCTTCAACCCAGAGTTGATTTTTATAGTATCTCGCTATCGGAAACAGAAAGTGATGGGAAGTTTTTTTTTAATATCATTAATAACAAAATATCTATTAATAAAAATATAAACTTTCATACCCTGGAAAAAAAAACATAAAACGTGATTATACATGTACAGTACAAATGTATCAATCTAATTAGGTTTCCATACTTCCATTTAAAAATTGAATGCTTCTTTTTGTAAATTTATTGGGGGTGTAAAAGCGTTGACTGAGGTACATTTTTTATGAAGCGCGGAAGTGCTTCATTCTAAAAATGTGCGCACGGTCAACGCTTTTACATCCCTATAAAATTACTAAAATAAGCATTCAATACTTATAATTACATTTTTTTGCTAGGATCATGAAAACACGATTTCTATCAAGTTTTTCTTTTATTTACCTGTGCACTTTATTGTGAAAGCTCGTGTCATCATGAATGTTACATTTAATTTTTAAATGAATGTTAATTTCAGAATGACGCGAGATTGCTGTTAGCCAATCAAAATAACGTATTATAATGAAACATACATGTAATGTAATTATTCGTGTTTGAATTTTCCCATTTGTTTACATTAGATTTCATTGAGTATAATCTTTTCTTTTGTCTAAACGCTCATATTATAAGATTTATTTATATTAACAACACCTTTTTTCAAGATTAACGATTAAAGTTTCTAGCACCGTATTAAACATTAAATTATCGTTCTGTTTTTGTAATTTTGTGCGCGATTTTCCCAAGGTGAATGTGAAGTACAAATCAATGGTAAACGTAGGAGGAATTGAATTTCATACATCTATTTTTATTGTTTGTTGATGTTTTTTTAAAGTTTGATGTAGTTATTCCTCTCAAAGATCTTAACAAAAACTAATATTAAAAGAAAGTAAAAAGTAGACAAATAAAAACAAAGACCTGAAAACATACTTGGCGCCCTTTATAGCTTGCTGTTCGGTGTGAGCCAAGGCTCCGTGTTGAAGGCCGTACTTTGACCTATAATTGTTTACGTTTTACACATTGTGACTTGGATGGATAGTTGTCTCATTGGCACTCATACCACATCTTCTTATTTATATACACAACATCTGTGATAAATAAAACATAAACAAATATTAACATATACCTTCTTTTGTTTTCCTTTTGTAAGTTTTTTCTGTTGTGCTGCTGTGTGTCCGAAGTTAGGGAGGTTGAATACTTACATGTTTAACGTCCCACCATTGTACATGCGCCTGTTTTAAGCCAGGAGCCTGTAATTCAGTGGTTATCGTTGGTTGCTGTCTACATGAGCCTGTTTTAAGTCAGGAGCCTGTAATTCAGTGGTTATCGTTGGTTGCTGTCTGTCATATTTTATTTTCGATTATTGTTTTATCATAAATCAGGCCGATATTTTCTTTTTGCTTGAATTGTTTCACATTTTCAAATAGGGGGAGGGGCTCTTACAGCTGACTATATGGTATAGATAGGTGTCTCGTTGGATTGGCAACCATACCATATCTCCTCATTTTATATTAACCCGGTTTCATTTTTATGTGCACCCGTCCCAAGTAAGGAACCTGCAATTGTTTTTGGTTTCTACATTTGTTTTTCGTTTATTGTTTTCTGCATAAATCAGGCCGTTAGATTCCTCTTGTTCACGTTTTGTCATGCCGGTGCCTTTTCTTACTTACTATATGGTTTGTGTTTTGCTCATTGTTGAAGGCTATACGGTTACCTATAGTTTTTAAATCTTCGTCTTTTGTTTTGGTCTCTGATGGAAAGTTGTCTCAATGACAATCAGCAAATAATTTACTTTACATAAATAAAAAGTCATTTCATTATGAAGCGACAAATCAATGATAACAAAAGTCGGGATAATGTTTTTCGTCCATTCAGTGTACATATCAAAATAATAAAATTGCGTCCCATAGTTCTTACTTAAACTTTTTTCATTTTGCAGACATGTCTTTCTTCAAAGTAAAACTGATTTTATATATTTTTTTTTATAGCATAGAAAATTTGAAATGCTCTCTATTTGTAAATGGCGGTCTTTTAGTCATCTGTATGAGCTGCCATGATTGGCTGTGTTTTTTTATTAGGAATAAGCGTGATTGTGGTATATAATTGATACTGTCAAAACGTCCATAGCACTTGATCAACTAAGGATTTATCTTGGTTTTGGTGATTAACAGTACAATCACAATCAAATATTTTGGTTGTTAGTCATTTCTACAATTTTACTGGAATTTCTGGGAAAACGCAGTGATTTTAATAACAAAATACCTTATTGGTATTCTGTTTTACGTTTGATAAGCGACTGTTAATATAGTTCTGAAAAGTTTTCCTTGTTTATTTTATCATTCAGAAGACAGAACATGTAACTAAGCTGACATCTTGAAAAAGTACTGTGAGCGCTGTGGGCAGTTAATCGAAACCAAGGCAAAAGTGAAGATGGAAATTGCGAAAAGTTGGTTTGATATTTTATTAGAGATTGTTATATCTCAAGTATCAACATTTTTCTGTACTGTAGTGTTTTCCACTTTCCTCAACCACTATACCATTTGTTTTCAGAGGTCGATTACCAGATTTTAAGTTACTTTAAAATATGTATACTTTTTAAAGATTCAATGTCTGAGAAGATGTATGTATATGTATGCATGTCTCCATTAAATTTGTTGAAAAAAGCAAATGCATTTATCAAGGAATTTATTAAAAGGTGGTTTAGTGAGTTTAATGGGAAGATTAAATCTAACGACACATTTTTTTCCACAAAATATTATATAGAATGCTAATATGGATATGAACATTTTGTGTTCATGATTGTGAAACTTGCTTTAATTGTCTCGCCTGCTTTACTATTCATGATTTATTTAATGTTGATAATCTTAAAGAAGAAGTTTTACTACAAGTATCACATAAACTTAACATTATCAATAATCCATGAAAATGAGGTCATGGTCAGATTAACCAAGCCAGACAGACATGTATACCTTACAATCTTTACATACATTTGTACTACAAATACAGTTGACATATATATTGCTCATAGTATACAAGAAACAGACCAAACCATGAAAACTTCATATTGACAAATGAACCATGAAAATGAGGTCAAGGTAAGATGGACCCTGCCAGACAGACATGTACACTTTCCAACCATTCCATACACCAAATATAGTTGACCTATTGCGTATAGTATCTTAAAAAAGGAGCGTACTACTGAAACTTTAACATTGACCAATGAACCATGAAAATAAGGTCAAGGACAGATGATACCAGACAGACATATACACCTTACAATCATTCCATACACCAAAATAAAGATGGCCTATTGCTTATAGTATTAGATAAATAGATCAAAACACAAAAACCTAATATTGACCAATGAATCGTGAAAATGAGATTAAGGTCTGGCAAATCCTGGCTGACTGACACGTACAGCTTAAAGTCATTCCGTACACCAAATATAATTGGCCTTACGCAAACAGTATCTGAGAAACGGACCTAATCATGTAGTTTTAACCTTGATCACTGATCCATGAAATGAGGACCAGGTCAGCTGCACCCTGTCTGGACGGACATGTAGATCTAGCAAGAAACACATTTACCAAATATAACTAGAATTGCCATTGCGAGCAATAGCGGATGTCACTGTTGTATCCATTTAAAAAAAAGGCCAGACGTGTCCGGTTTATATGAAACCGTAAGGTTTCCTTTTTAAAAGCACAGAAACCACTTTCTCATGAAGCTGGTCGTGCAATACCCTCATACACAGTACAGACATTTAGGCATCATCGGAGATTATTAGTTCAATAGAATCCACTTAGTAAACGATGATTTAAACTGTACAAAACTAATAAATTGCAATGTTTATGTTTTTTCTAAATACACATGACATATTTGCCACTGGACATTAAACAATCAACAGCCAATAGTTAATTATGTGTTGCACATTTAGCTTGCAGTTCTGCTTAATACAAGTAACCGGCGTTGAACAAATATTGCTAATAAATGACCGCTTTATCAACAGTGAAGCACCGGGAAAACTTACAAGATAAAAAGTATCAAATTTTTAATTGTGAAATACCTCTATCTGAACTTAAAAACAATGATAATTATATTGATAAAAATTAATAAAACCGCTACAAGTAAAAATAACTTTTTATTGTGCGATTCTTTTTTAGCCTGGTGTCTGTTTATTTGAAAGCAGAAGTCATTGTGCACAATGTAGCATGTATTAGACATTTGTCTATACGGATTACTACACTTTCCCTCCAGATTTCTTTTGGTAGCTACTTCAATTTATAAGAATCCATCCGAACCCGAAGTCTTTTTTATCGTATTCCACGCCATTGAATTGCCGTAAATATTTTTGACTTCACGGAGGAATATTGGCGCTAAGAGTTTTTAGACGTTCTGGCGTTTTTATTTGGACACGTTTTGGCGAATAACAATTATCGGACACGTTTGGGGGTTTGAAATCGGACACGTTTGGGCGATTTATGATTTGAAGGACACGTTTAGGCGAAATAGACACGTTTGGGGGAATCGGACACGTTTGGGGGGATGGACACGTTTGGGAGTGTTACATATATAATATACATAAAAAAATGGATAAAAAATTAATGAAATTCATGAATAAAATTGTTCTTCTGATTAGTGGTGAAGTATAAAGCAATACCGCCTGCTTGGGGCAAACTCATTAAAAAGATCACACCTGGTCAGAGAGTATTAAATTCTAAATAACATTCATTCAAAATTGCAACATCCTGTTTAACTTAAATCGCAAGGCCTTTTGAATTCACTAGAAAAGTAATACACGAGTTTAAGAAAAATAGGGCTTTCTTTTTACCTGTAAAACACACATGTACTGATGTAATTAAACCTTATTAAAGTGCTTCTTGTATACCATGTCTTTAATTTTAACAAAACATATTTAAATTTAATTGAAATAATTTTTTACTGTAACTTAGGAACACATTTCTTTTTTTAAAAGGTTACCAAGGATTGCTATGGAAGTTCTATTATCATGATTATATTAAATTCTTGGTTTAACAAAACAAAGGTGTCATTTTTTAAATTTATTAAGTTGCTTTATATCCTATTTTATATATATTTTAATAAATAAAAAGGTTCACTGCATTATTAACTAAACTCAACTGACACCATAAATCTATACTAGGCTTAAGTTAATAGTAAAATTGTCCAGTAACCATAAAATATATCTGAAAATTCAAAAATTTTGAATAACATTGAAAATATTAGTCACAATTCAGTTTTGAGATTACTTGTTCAGCTTGTTTTATTTTTATTTTAAAGGTGATATACATATATATGTAAGTGTTGATGAATATGGTGTTGAAGTTATTTAATGTTTATTGTGAATTTTTTGTTTCAATGCTATATTGAATACATTTTTAATTTCAAATTGTTCAAATTTCTAGCCAGGGGAAATAGTTGTTGTTAAAACAGTTCCTAAATTGATGAAATACAATAGATAGATACAAAAAAAAAAGGTCTAGGTTGGTTAAGACTTGGTCGAGTATGGTTCAGACTAGGTCGAGTATGGTTCAGACTAGGTCGAGTATGGTTCAGACTAGGTCGAGCATGGTTCAGACTTGGTAGAGCATGGTTCAGACTCAGACTAGGTCGAGTATGGTTCAGACTAGGTCGAGCATGGTTCAGACTTGGTAGAGCATGGCTCAGACGCGTATAAAATGGTTAGGTACTGGTCGAGTACAAGTTCAGACTGTTAAGTATGGTTCAGACTACAGTTGAGTATTATCAAGTAAATTTCAGACCAATTCAGACTGGTCGAGTAAAAATCAGTACAGTCGAGTACAGATATAGGCCATTTCAGACTTTTACTGGTTTGTAGTGTAAGAAATCATAATTTAAAGCCAATCAATAAAATAAAAATTTGCTATTAAAATCGTTGCTTTCCTTTTTTGACAGAAAATCTTTAACACCAGATTTATAAGATTCAAGATTTTTGTTGCTCTTTAATTCATTTGGCAACAAGTTCCAATCCTTTATAGCATTATAATAAAATGTTAAAGTCTGTTGCCCTTTTATAGGTGGTATAAAATTATATTCACTAGATCTTGTTGAATAATTATATTAACAATCTTTGATCTTAGTAAAATTGCCTTGCATGTAGTAAGAGCTTTTGTTATAAAATATTTTGTGTACATGGTTGAGTCTTAGTTGTTTGACTCTTTTTTCTACATTCAAGAAACCAATGCTATTTAGTACATTAAAATTTACAGAATTTCTATTTCCCATATCTTTAATTAATCTAACAGATTTATTTTGAAATATGTGTAACTATTTGTAACTTAAAGTCTTTCTTAATATTAAAATAGGCTAGATAAAGGCAAATACAAAAAATACTGGACTCCAAGGGAAATTCTAGAAGTATGTACCCACAAAGTCAAGAATTCCTCAACACAATCAACAAACAGAATAAATGTCACATCTCTGACTTTAAACAGGCTTTTTCAAACAAACAAAAAATTATGGTTAAAACATGGATTTGTAATGTACATTGCCTTTTTCACTTTTAACCCCCTTTCATGCCAAAACAAGAACACTTATACACATTCTAATCACCAACACTAGAAATGGATCAAGTCATTGAACCATAAAAATAAACCAACAGCAACTTCAAAGTATAAGTTTAAAACTTTTAGACTGAATGGGAGAGATAAATTTTGCTGTTGATTTCTAACTTTAGAGAATGAATTCTTAATTCTCATGTGTTATAAATCAATCATGTCAGCAGACAATCATTCCAAACAGGGCAAAGCTGTTTAAAGATAATAATAAAGTAGAAAATAAACAACATGCAATGAACCATGCTATTTAATATCTAAACGGGAGTGGATGGTTACCTTGTCAAAGACCCCCTTAAATTTTCAGGCAAAATTTAATCCCTCAGATGCTTGGCTTTAAACCCCTGATGCCAAATCGTGTCATCGACCCCTCATTTTTACATATTTAGAGAAGAAAAGAGGCTCCTCTGAAAAAAATATGGGTACCCTTCAGATATATTGTGAGCCAATCGGTGCCCCTAAAAAATGACTTTTGACAACGATCAGAGAAAAACACCCATCCCCTTCTCGGATTTTAAATGGAATGGTCCAGTAAACGAGGACTACTGAATCATTTACAAGTTTTTAATTATTCGATAAAAACACCGGTAGACCTGGGACATAATAGTCCTAGGGTAGACGAATAGTCGGGCGCAGCCATTTTTCAATTGTTGACGATGTGTATCCAAATATAAATACTCGTCACACTGTAGATCTCGGCCCCTCTATTGACGGACAAGCTATACGGAAAAGACATTTTAAGTCGATGAAATCCCATTATGATGTTTCAACTTTGGAATCATTATCGTTTCCGTATTTAAAACTGAATTTCATTGTAATATTATGGCAAGCCGTTCTCGTCAAAACAATGTTTAAACCATTTTTCGAAAAATTTACATACTGAGAATTAAAAATTACACACTGAGATTTCATAAAGACGCACGGAGATTATATGAAAAATGAAAAACACACACTAAGTATTGAAAATTACACACTGAGATTTCAAAAAGACACACTGAGATGAAATCAACTGAAAAAACACACACTGAGAATTTGAAATTACACACTGAGAATTTAAAATGACACACTGAGATTTGTGCGCACTTTTTATGCGCACATGTCTAATTAGCATACTTAATCTGAATCAGTAACAAGCTTAAAACAACTAGGGGACATAACTCGTTAGTCCTTCAATTTGGCGTCACATGTTTAAAATGTCTAAAAACATTAGATATACAACGTTTAAGAAAAACTACGTTATTAAAGACCAATAGAACAAGAACAATACCCACTTACTCTCATTACAAAATATAACCAAATAGATATAAGAAGATGTGGTATGATTGCCAATGAGACAACTCTCCATCCAAGTCACAATTTGAAAAAGTAAACCATTATAGGTCAAAGTACGGCCTTCAACACGGAGCCTTAGCTGGTGAAAAACTTGATTAAAATTATAAGAAAACATTGGAACAATCTGCAAAAAGACAAATAATGCAGTGAAATTTTTACCCAAGTGCCTATTATAGCATATAAACGTAGCAAAAATATAAAAGATTACCTTGCGAAATCAGGGTAACAGTTGAAAGACTTTTGAAAAGGGACGCATACTTAAACAGTTTTTAGCAAAAAAAATCCCGATACACTGTTAGTAGTAATCTGAATTATACTGGGTAACAAACTCATGAATATGAGATATTAGTTATCAAAAAACGATGTTAAGTCTTGAAATTTATTACGAATATTGGTTGAAGGAACCGCATTTCATAATAATGACGAGAGTTCGGGAGACCAAAATATTAATCTGTTGAATTATTCATCTCATGAATATTCATTAGTAATGTTCATATTAATCTCAGTGTGTATTTTTGAAATCTCAGTGTGTAATTAACAATTCTCAGTGTGTGTTTTTCAATTTATTTGATCTCAGTGTGTCTATTGAAAATCTCAGTGTATAATTTTAAATTCTCAATGTGTGTTTTTCATTTTTTGAAATCTCAGTGTGTAATTTTAAAATCTCAGTGTGTAATTTCGATTTCTCAGTGTGTTATTTTGGGTTTTTAAAGCTTAGTGTGGTTTATTTAATTCTCAGTGAGTAATTTTTTTCGAAAAAAGGATTTAAACATAGTTTTAACGAGAACGGCTTGCCATATAATATTATGTGTTGAAGAGACGTACAAGAGATTTACAATAACGTAGGTACGAACTGTGATTAAGGACGACTCGAGTATACACATCGATTAATCGTGCGCAGTCACTTTTTCTGATACCCGGATGTCAACTTTGGCACTGTTCGTTTCTACTTGTCTCGGTCTGCTTACGAAGTGATCGTGGGACCAGTCAAAATTCTTTTGTTGACACTGATATTGGACTTTAAAAGAACTTTTATCGGACCTGAAAGAACGAAATTGTTTACCGGACAAAGGGTCCGACATGATAGCTATGTCACTCGGACTGCGTCTTTTTTGTCAATCGTGCCGACGATTTTCAACAACTTTCGTCACGTGACCTATGTCTTGATCTTATAAGTTTGCCGTCCAACTGTAAAGAGATTTGACAGGGCCAGTTATTTAATAAAACAGAATAGTGTAATACATATAGGAAGGAAGGAACATTGAAGTTATCGCGTTAAGTGATCCATGCATGAGTGCCACATATTACAAGAATGTTACTTCTGAGGCTGCAATTACGCAAATAGTGTTATAAATCCTTGAAAGGAGTAGGGGCATTTAGACCCCGTTTTGGCCCAAGAAAAAAAAATGTTTGACAACTAATTCAAATTTGCACATAATGTTTGGAAATCCATAAAGTCAAGAAATATAAATGAACAAACATAAGATTTTTTATCTGATGACGTCACAATTACTTCATAAGTACTGATTTTATGAAAGCTTTGAAAAATACAGAATTTATGCAGTTTTCCATCGTTATTTCCATTGTCGAAACATCGTGTGCAGCCAAGAAACAACAAAACAATGTAAGAGAAGCTTTGTTATAACTTTTGACATAATCTCACCAAATATGAAGTTGTTTCTTGGGTGCGCACATACTTTGCAATGTACTTAAATTTCAATGAAAAACAAAGAAAAACAAAAAAAATTACAAAATATACAAATTTCGTAATGGTTGGTTGCCGTGATAACTTGTTAAAAATGAGATCTGTTTTTATTTTCTGAATATCTTTTATCTATGTCTAGTTAGGACAAATTTAAGAATATGTATGATAACTTTTAAATTTGCACTATTACTTGGGCAAAATAAGGGCCTTATTGCCCCTACTCCAAAGTTTACTTTCGCCTCATTCAAGTTAAAATTACCGCCAAACAATATTTATGTTCCTATTGCCATTTGACAAATATAAACGACGTGTAAATAGAAAGTTTTGGCGATGAAATATTTCATACATTTGTTTTTTAACATCCTAAGAAAGCACAGAAAATATAAATCAATGTAAGACTTTCCATTGAGCACTATTTCCTATGTGCAACGTCATTTATTTTGGGTTGTTCGACAAATTTTTTGTTTTCCATAATTAAAAATTACCAGCACTCTAGATAAAGACAATGACACCTATTTCAGTATTCCTTAGGGGAAAAAAATCTGGTGAGCTACCATAGGGCAACTTAACTGCCCAATAAGAAGTTGTCTGTCCTTGACCTTTGATTTACAGAAATGTTATCGTGCTTATATTTGACGACTGGACAAAAAACGACAACACAGACGATATTCTTTCGAATGATATATAATTCAGCCGTATGCAGGAAAAATGTAATCTTATTATTAATGCCACTGCACCATAGAATTCCAATGTTGTCTTGGAGAGCACGTTCAATCATATATGTTGCGCTTTTATTGATTGCAATTGTTTCTGTCAATCAAAATTAAATTATGTAATTGTATGTATAAAAATACACAGTTAACACTGATTGACGTTTTTCATCACATGTACTTATTCCAGTTGCTGTCTTCATAATTCTTTTTTTGTATAAACGCTTACAACTTTCAATGACATATAACTTGCATGGTGATATTGGCGAGCATATAGAACCACTGATCACCAATAGAAGGATCTACTATATCTATTGATTTTTGCATAAAGTTAATAGCTATTTTTGTGTTTGACATCTTCAGCTTTTCCTGTTCAAGATGTTTATATTGACAGGTTTCTGTATAAATATTATTTATCAAAATAAAAGACCATTTCTAAATGACAAATCGAACCGTAATTTCGTTGTTAATAAAGTGAAAAGACATTTAGTTGTCACTGTTGATCTAATTTATATGTTTCATGTAAAATCAATTTTTAATAAAGACAACTGTAGTATTTTTAAAGGAACAGTTTTTAATAAACGAAGAAGGAAATTATTCCTATCTTACATTAGTCTAACACACAATATTGGATCCATTCGTTTTACGATCAGGTTGATCATTGTAGTTCAAAACAATTGTATAGAAATAAATTAAAATAGTTTCTGTCAATTTTTTAAAAATTCGCTTACTTTGCTGATTTATACTAAAGAATTAAACGACAACAACTAGATTATAGGTTACCGCTTGGGACGGGCAAATATAAAAATATGGCAGGGTCAAACATGTTTAAGAGTGTATAACCCTCCCCTTACAGGGACAGTGGTGTAAAATACAGCCTACATGTGAAGAACGAAAAGTATAATTCATTTGGAAAGGACTCATCGTTCGGTACTAAACATAAAAACAAATTACAAAAAGCCAAAAGACACAAAGTAACGATCTAAAAGTACTCGCAATTTCTGGTTCACAAAGTACCGATCTAATAGTACTCCCAATTACTGGTTCACAAAGTACCGATCTAATAGTACTCGCAATTACTGGTTCACAAAGTACCGATCTAATAGTACTCGCAATTACTGGTTCACAATGTACCGATCTAATAGTACTCGCAATTACTGGTTCACAAAGTACCGATCTGATAGTACTTCCAATTACCGGTTCACAAAGTACCGATCTAAAAGTACTCGCAATTACTGGTTCAAAGTCCAAATTAAACCAATAAATAAATCGTAGACTAAAAATGTATTTAAAGAATTGAAAAATTATCTAAGATGAAAATATATAGTTAACCTCTAGATGTATTTTGATGTGAAACTTTCTCCTGGCGCATGTCCACCAGCTTCTTGTGAAAATTTCTCCTTGGCGTATGCCCTACAGCTTCTTGTGAAACTTTCTTCTTGGAGTATAGCTTCTTGAATTCGTAAATCAATATTTTGCTGTTTAATCTTTTGTATCGAAAAAGCATTGTTGTCAATTAAAGAGCTGATATTTAGAAATAAATGCGCATGCAGTTATTATTCATCTTAATATAAAAGTCGTTAGGGAAAGTCTTTTGTTTAAATAGAACTGGTTACATCAAATCGTTTTACGTCGTTTGATTTATTTAAAGTGTTGCTTTCCTCAATTATACGGCATTTCAAATTATTTTTGTCAAAAACTAATATACTTTTGTTTTATGACTTCCTACACAATTCTCGATTGTCAAAAGCTTATTCAATTTTGTTTTATGGCTTTCTATACAAAAGGAATTATAAATACAGAAACGAAAGAGACAAAAATTGCTTTTACTAACGACTTTATTTTAATATTCTGTATAGTTCTTATAATCATAATAATGTCAAAAAGTATTGTGCCGCGTGAAAAAAGTACAAATAAAGGATTGTACATTATCACAACAAAGGCGATACCAATGTTCTGCAAGACATGGCATTTACAATTTTGATAGAAAAAAAAACTTGTAAAGATACAAACCTTAGTATGAACAGGATATCCAAGACAGAACGTTCAGAAAAAGCATAAATTACTATGTATGACGGAAATTCGCTTCTTTTTATACCACAAATTTCATTATATTAATTGAACTGCAAAGCACTAACTTAAATAAATATTTATTAATCACTGTATACCTTCTTTTCGGTTATAAGTCAAATCTGGACAAAATGTTTGCTTGGTCTCAAGTTAAACCTATCAGTGAGTCAGATTGAGCATATTTTTTCCGACGAAATCTAAAACGGATTGCATTTCAATTTGCATCTTTTAAAATCGTACACCAAAAGAAATTGTGAGCAAATCTTCTTTGAAAAAAAGAGTTGTTCTTTAGGGTCGAAAAGATCATACATACCATGATCATTTTCCATGGAGAAAACCATTTTTAGTTGGTTACCGTAGGTAATTTATATAATCTTTGTATAAATGTATTGAGACACTTGCTCTTTTGGAACAGGTTGATTCATGCAAGAAAAGTACGTCTGTTAATTTCATGGAACAAACTGTTCTGGTATTTATCTATTAATTTGCTTATGTTGATATACTTATTCTCTTATCTGTCTAGTGAAACAATCTGTTTGGATTCATCTCATGGAAGAATCTGTTCTGGAATGTGTTTCTACTTATTTGTCTCATGAAACAATCTGTTTTGGATTCATCTCATGGAAGAATCTGTTCTTGTATGTTTATCTACTTATTTGTCTCCTGGAACAATCTGTTTTGGATTCATCTCATTAAACAATCTGTTCTGGTATGTTTATCTACTTAATTGTCTCATGAAACAATATGTTCTGGTATGTTTATCTACTTATTTGTCTCATGGAACAATATGTTCTGGTATGTCTACTTATTTGTCTCATGGTACAATCGGATGTATGTTTATCCCCTTGTTTGTCTCATAGAAGTTTATGTAATGGTATGTCTATCTGCTTAATAGTCTCATTAAACAATCTGTGTGGCTACGTTTATCTACTTATCTGTCTCATTGAACATTCGGTTTTGGTATGTGTATGCACTTATTTGTCTCATAGAACAATATGTTATGGTATGTTTATATACTTATTTGTTTCATGGAACAATCTGTTCTGGTATGTTTATTCTCGTATCTGTCTCATGAAACAATCTGTTTTGGTATGTTTTTCATCTGACTTATAGAACAATGTGTCAGGTATGTTTACGATTTATTTTTTCAATGGAACAAGCTGTTTTTGTATGTTTATCTACTTATATGTCTCATAGAACAATCGATTTTGGTATATTTATCCACTTGTTTGTCTCATGGAACAATATTGTTTTGTAGTTTATCCACTTATTTGTCTCATGGAACAATTGGTTCTGGTATGTTAATCTACTTATTTGTCTCATGAAACAAACTTAGCTTTTTCTATAATTTTGCAAAGTATCAACGAATAATTTACCGCAAAAGTCTATTATGAATCATGTCAGTATTAAAGCACCGACTACTACAGTTCACCTTTAGCAGTATCGATCCAGTGGTAGTCAAATAAAAATAACACTTTGTAGATTTCTGCGTCCGAAGTGCTTTTCTAGACTTTCCCTTAATCAGGCACTCTCATACCCAAACAATTAAAGCCAAGGATGTAAAACTACCTAACCACGTGAAGAGCTTTTCTGAATTTCCCTTAATCAGACACTCTCATACCCAAACAATTAAAGCCAAGGATGTAAAACTACCTAACCACGTGAAGAGCTTTTCTGGACTTTCTCTTAATCAGGCACTCTCATACCCAAACAATTAAAGCCAAGGATGTAAAACTACCTAACCACGTGAAGAGCTTTTCTGGACTTTCCCTTAATCAGGCACTCTCATACCCAAACAATTAAAGCCAAGGATGTAAAACTACCTAACCACGTGAAGAGCTTTTCTGGACTTTCCCTTAATCAGGCACTCTCATACCCAAACAATTAAAGCCAAGGATGTAAAACTACCTAACCAAGTGAAGAGCTTTTCTGGATTTCCCTTAATCAGGCACTCTCATACCCAAACAATTAAAGCCAAGGATGTAAAACTACCTAACCACGTGAAGAGCTTTTCTGGACTTTCTCTTAATCAGGCACTCTCATACCAAAACAATTAAAGCCAAGGATGTAAAACTACCTAACCACGTGAAGAGCTTTTCTGGACTTTCCCTTAATCAGGCACTCTCATACCCAAACAATTAAAGCCAAGGATGTAAAACTACCTAACCACGTGAAGAGCTTTTCTGGACTTTCTCTTAATCAGGCACTCTCATACCCAAACAATTAAAGCCAAGGATGTAAAACTACCTAACCACGTGAAGAGCTTTTCTGGACTTTCTCTTAATCAGGCACTCTCATACCCAAACAATTAAAGCCAAGGATGTAAAACTACCTAACCACGTGAAGAGCTTTTCTGGACTTTCCCTTAATCAGGCACTCTCATACCCAAACAATTAAAGCCAAGGATGTAAAACTACCTAACCAAGTGAAGAGCTTTTTTGGATTTCCCTTAATCAGACACTCTCATACCCAAACAATTAAAGCCAAGGATGTAAAACTACCTAACCACGTGAAGAGCTTTTCTGGACTTTCTCTTAATCAGGCACTCTCTTTTCTGGACTTTCTCTTAATCAGGCACTCTCATACCCAAAGAATTAAAGCCAAGGATGTAAAACTACCTAACCACGTGAAGAGCTTTTCTGGACTTTCCCTTAATCAAGCACTCTCATACCCAAACAATTAAAGCCAAGGATGTAAAACTACCTAACCACGTGAAGAGCATTTTTGAGCCATCCGAGAGGAACAAAATCTTATAAGTGCTGCTATTAGGCCTAACTTCATCAATGTAATATCAACCGCGTTGTGGTCAGCGCTTTGGGGCTGACAGTGTTAATATAAAATCTGTAGAAAGATTACTAAGAACAAGGACACCTGCTTTTTGTCTCAGATTTTCAGAATTGTCAGTTTTAGCAAAATGTCAGTATTAGATGGATTAATATACAAGTTTTAGTGGAAAAAAAGTTATAATTTGTCTAGTTTCACTGATTTTGCCTTCGTTTTTTCATCGCTTAAAATATCTTCGACATTGTTAAAAAATATATTAATTACAATTTTTTGGCTTAAAAACTTGAAAGGCCATCTAAAAATTTCATTAATAATCTCAACTATACATTGTATTTATAACTGTTATAGTATATTCACGATTGTTTTCCCATCTATTCTTAGGGTACTAAACATTCATTAGGAAAAACGACACCACATGAGGCGAACAAAATCACCGTTTTTCAACACATCAAAGTACAAATATGATTATCTCTAAGATTGAGTTACGTTTATCCTTGCGAAATAATAATGTTCTGTTGCGAGCATCATGATATATTTACGAATTTAGCTTTTTTGTAGAAATAACAAATTTTTTGCTATGCGAGTCTTTAATTCATGAACATTCAGCAAACCATTTAATTACCTTGTGGTCGTTCTATTGACAAATTGAGGAAATATTATATAGTCAACAATTCCTGCGTCTTCCATGTTTAGATGTTGATAATTTGTAAGTTAAGCGCATCTGCTTTTCCCCAGTGTCCAATGCAATCAACAATCTGTTTTTGAGTGTTTTGTTCGATCTTTTCTTCCTTTTCATTTGTTTTTCTTTTAGCCACATACTTTAATTGTGATTTCACAACGCAAAGGTTTTATATTTTGCGATTTCTAAATTGACAAAACATGTTCATCTAAACATCTTTTTGATGAAACAAGAGAATAGAAAATATCAGTTCGAACATTTTACATCGGTGTCGTTTAGAAATAACCAGCTATTGAATACACGTCCGTAAGATAAGACATAAAGTTTGATAGTCGTCTCCATGCTTGTTTATTATTTTTTCCCTTCAAATCAAATTATAAACGAAGAGTAAAATGATCTGACAATTTCCAAATTAAAACCGATATTACAATCAGTTCCCTCGAGATATTTATTCCATTCACATTTTGTCACATTAAAATCCTCGCAAAATGACGTCCTATTAATGAATAAAATTATTCTGTTAAAATGCCTTTGAAGATTTACATTATTTTTTAAAAATATCCTACGTAGACGTTAATTGATGAAATTACTACTTTATTACAATTTTACGTTTGAAGAAATAATTCTTAAGGAAAAAAAAAATGTTTTGTTCTTGAATTTTGTTAAGAAAATAGCACAATTCATATATAATTGTCTAGTTTATTATTTCTTGATTAATTGACCACTTAACTTAAAAAAAACAAAAAAACAACAACAACTGGGATAATTGAAAAAACACGATTCAGATGATGAGATACATGTTGTTTAGTCCTTATTGTTTTTTGTGTAGTGTTTTAAAAGTAGACGGGTGTTTGTCCTTATTATGAGTTTGCCATATCTTTCTTCTAATTATGATATTTGATATTCCCCGGATATCTTCTGCCTTTTATTTACTCCCTTGTCCCTTGAATTCATTGTTTCAAAATTGTCCTGTGATAGTAAATTCGTCACATCATGATGCAGTATAAATAATAAATTGGGTCAATCTAAAAAAAAAAAAAAAAAAAAAAAAGAAAAAAAACAACAACATAAAACAGAAGGAAAAGCACATTACATTTTTTTTTATTTGTTAATCGTCTCTTTCCTTTGTACAATGTTCTTGAGTCATCTGCAACTTCGCTGTGATTTTAGTTATGTTGAAACATGTAATTGTTACAATAATAAAGGAACGTCTACCATATCTGATTGAACTTCAATCATTGATACATCAACGGACTAGACTTCAGTAAAATCAAGTTTTCCATTGATATAAAAGACAATTACAGGACGTGTTGAAATGATTAAGAAGGAAATTGAAGCTAACAAATGAGCTTTTATTCATCAGCATATATGAATAAAACGAAATGTATAAGCACGACATGTTCTAGGTTAAGTACCTCTCTCGACCTCATAAGAATCCTTGTGGGTTAAGTACCGCTCCCGACCTCATAAGAATACTTGTGGGTTAAGTACCACTCCCGACCTCATAAGAATCCTTGTGGGTTAAGTACCACTCCCGCCCTCATAAGATTCAATGTAGGTTAAGTACCACTTCCGACCTCATAAGAATCCTTGTAGGTTAAGTACCACTCCCGACCTCATAAGATTCAATGTAGTTTAAGTACCACTCCCGACCTCATAAGAATCCCTGTAGGTTAAGTATCACTCCCGACCTCATAAGAATCCTTGTAGGTTAAGTACAACTCCAGACCTCATAAGATTCAATGTAGGTTAAGTACCACTCCCGACCTCATAAGATTCAATGTAGATTAAGTACCTCTCCCGACCTCATAACAATCCTTGTAGGTTAAGTACAACTCCCGACCTCATAAGAATCCTTGTAGGTTAAGTACCACTCCCGACCTCATAAGAATCCTTGTGGGTTAAGTACCACCCCCGACCTCATAAGATTCAATGTAGGTTAAGTACCACTCCCGACCTCATAAGAATCCTTGTGGGTTAAGTACCACTCCCGACCTCATAAGATTCAATGTAGGTTAAGTACCAGTCCCGACCTCATAAGATTCAATGTAGGTTAAGTACCAGTCCCGACCTAATAAGCTAAAGATATACGTATATGAGACAGCTTGATGGACTATGAAGAACAACTTTTAATGATTCTAATTTAATATATTTAAGATAAAAAGAAGTCTATTGGATATCTACGTTGGAGATGAGAGGTGTAAGACATCGCATATTCAGAAGGTAGGAAACTATCTCTTAGTTGACTCATTATGATATGTGTGTTAAATGAACTATAAAATCATTATATGAAGCCGACGCTTTAATAAAATAGTTACGATCTATAACTAGTGGCTTAAAGGAGACTGTATTTCTAACCTGATATTTTGCATACTCATGATACAGTGCAAGAAGAATATTTGGATTGAATGAAAACTATGAGGACCTAAGGTTGTCTTGCTTTCAACCGGAAAAGAAAACACACTAAAATTGGCCAAAAAAAATCTTTAACGGCAATGTCACCTAACTGATGATTTCGATCATTTGAAATATTTGTAGATATTATTTTGCTTAATTTTTCACCCTATAAAGACTATAATAGATTTCGCCATAAACTCAAACGAAACAGAAACAAAATCATCTTTCAAGGGCAATAACTCATACAAGAAGTCGATTGACAATTTCGGCTATGTTGACTTATTTGTCAATCTCTTCTTGCTGATCATTTTTGTGATTTGAAGTTTCTTTATTTAAGGGCCTCGGTGGCCAAGTGGTCTAAGTTGTTCATCTACCTATCACAAGCTTGTCAACAATGAGGCTATACCTCTATCTTGGTTTAAACAGCAATGATATATATATAAATATCATTTAAATTGCATACAAAGACTGAATTTAAAGTTAATTGAAAGTTTATGTTACCCCTGACTGACCACTGGAAACATGGTAGAAGCCATCAGCTGTAAGATAAACAAAATTTAGACAATTGCTGAGGAAGAAAAGAAAACTTATGCATCTGTATTGGAATAGGACATTATACTTCCCAATAAGTATCCATATCCTAGTAGTCTAGTTTCAATATACGCAATAACATTCTTGGGAAACTGTTGCCAAGGTTGGTAACCATGGAATTTCACATTTGACTCAGTTTTTTTCCAAATAAAATGTAAATAAACGTTTAAACAAACTCTTTGTTTCATCTTTTTTTATTGAAAAATTATCAGCAAAAAAAGATCAGCAAAATAATTCAAAGGATGAAATTGTCAGTCGATCCTTTCAGGAATTACATGTATTGTCCTTGAAAGACAATTATTACCTTTTTGAATAATTGGCTATAATCTTGAAAACTATTATTTTAGATAGAGAGAGACTTTAAACAATAAAGTTGAACAGTAAGACAAGAACCTTCAAATAATTCAACACTGCCCAAATCGTTAATCGACTCTATAGGAATTATTGCCCTTTAATCACAATTTCTTTACTTTATGGTGTACTTTTAGCTACTATTTTCAAATCTTAAATAGATATAAATAGACTGTAACTGCAAAAATGATACAGCGATGTAAGATCCTTTAATATTTCAACATACGCCACTTCCGGTAGTCAACAAGGGAGACATTTTTTTTTCAGTAATTTAAGAGTTGTCGACGCAAAAAAAAAAAAACAGTTGAACGTTATAGTGCTTGATTATAAGTATCACAAACTCACAGGCCAAACATTGATATAAGCGTAAAAGTGGTAAAATATGACATAAACTGATCATGCCTTACAAGACTGACCAAAACAAAGATGGCGATCAAAAGTCCGAAAATCTTAAGAAAGTCAATGAATCAGGATCCCAACCGGGTTCTAGGGGTAGTTCAAGACAACCAAATATCTACATCGCTCATAAAATAATTCTTCTGAGCACAGCAAAGACGATGCATGGATATGCAGGAAGTTCATCAAGGAAGTTTCAGACTCTGAGGCCAGGTTTTCGAATGACAACGTTGCCGAAACGATTGTCTACAAAAAGTAAAGCCGAATATGAATTCTTGTCTAATTAAGATAGTATGTGGTTCTGCATTCGCTGTAGGGAGATAGTAGAAAAAAAGTCACAGATATACAAATAGAGGAGAAATTCAAAGAGATTCTGGCATTATACGAACTTAAAGTAGGCTAATTGGAACAAGAAATATCAAGTTCTTTAAATGAGATGAACAGGATGTCCTTAAAATTGTCCATGAAGAAATAAATGCTGCAAATGTGACATCCCATGTGAAAGAAAATGTAACTGCCGAAGTGGTCAGTGAGACCAAGGTTCTTTCTACTGTAATATATGAGATAAACGAACGAAAATCCAGAGAAAACAACATAATAATTTATTATGCACAATATGCAAACTTGAAAGATGCTAGACATGATCATGAGTCTGAAATTTTAGAGCTAGTTTTCAAGAATATAACTTGAATATAGAAGAAGACGACATAGTTAAAGTAATCAGCTAGGCAAATTCGACAAAGATAAGAAGAAAAGACCAATTTTAGTGACCTAAGAGCTATTTAAAACATTTCAACGTTTAAAGACTCAGATAACGGAAACGTGAAGGACCTGAAAGTCAGCAACGACTTGACAAAAGAAAAAAGAAAAAATGAACTTAAATTGTATAAGAAAGCCAAAGAAATGTCGAAGGGGAAAGACAACTCCAAGATCAGGAGACTACTGAGGGCTCGGAGAATTGTAAAAATAAAGTCTTAAAGTCATATGAACCGAGTTTCTTGTAATTATAATGTTATCGAAATTATTGAACCAATGCATGCACATACGCTTGACTAAGTTATATATGCAGGTTTTGTTTTACATTTATTTCGAATCTATAACGTATTATCGACAAACAATATATCATTCAGTGATTGTTGATCACAAGTAAATGAACTTTTGAGTTAGTTGCAAAACTTTTCCCGATCTGGAAATTGATAAACAATCCCTCAGGCAAAGTTGACCTTAGATGGATTTGGCTATTGTTTTAGGTCCTTTTTTTGTCATATAGCTCTACAACTGTTTTTGTTCTGATACATCCTTTCAAAAATTCGGCTTTGAACATAACGTGTTTTTTTTCAATTTTTTACAGCACTTGGTCGATACCTCTGCTAGTTAACTATCAGTCCCGGAGGGTATTATCAGCTCAGTAGTCAGTACTTCGGTACTGACATGATTTATAACAAACCTTTCTAAAATTGTCCGTTTATAAATTTTTAAATTATAAAGAAACTAAGGTTTCAACTCCCTTCAGCAAAGTTGACCTTAAATGGATTTTGCTATTATTTGAGGTCCTTTTTGGTCATATAGCTCTACATTTGTTTCGGGTCTTATACATCCTTGGCTTTCAAATATTCGGCTTTGAGCGTTCCTGATGAGTGTAAATCCAGAAAAGCGCTTCGGACGCATGAAATTTATAACATGTTGTTTTCAATTTTGTATGAATTTATGATAATATAAAGAATGTTCTTTTACAAGAAAGTTTGATTGTAAAACTTAGCCATTCAAGTATGTAAAGCATATTCCACTTTGTTTTTTTAAGGTTTCATATGACTTTAAGAAAGCCGAGAAAACGAGCTGTTATTATTTTGATAGCATTGAGATGAATGATTAAGAATTTTTTTACAAAATAAACTGTCTATACACTAATGCAGATCAACTCAGAATTAAGGCTGGTGAACTTAGGGTTCGAATTAGGGACTGTGCCGAAACTAATAGGAATTGCAGATGTGAAATCAAAGAACAGTACATGAAAATCAAAACCAGTTGATTATTCACTTGACGAAGTAGCAGATTACGACATGTTTTCGCTAAACATATACAATGATATAGGAAGAGGCATGATATTATCTGTTCATAAATGTCTTTCAGCAGACGAAATCAAATTAAATACCAAATATGACGAGAATATATTTGTTGAAATATAATTAAACAAAAAGGAAAAACTGTTGATTGACCTTGTATATAGATCAACGAGTGATAATGGAAACAACATCAATATCGAAAATTTACTTAATACTTTGAAAAAAGCCAATAACCTAGACTATTCACAATTTTTTTTATGCAAATGCATATTTGAAAGAAGAACATCGAAACCAGCTACAGTCTACATGGAAGAACACTATCTCAGATAAAGTAACGGAGGAGAGGAGAAAGATGTTGAAGTTATTATAGTCTTATACCTATATTTTGACAACCACATTCACGAGAAGGTAAACAAAGCTAACCGGATGTTCGCCATGTTGAGAAGAACTTTTAATTCATGGATAAAGATACATTCATCTCATTATTTAAGACACATGTTAGGACTTAGCTCGAGTATGCAAAGTCTGTATGGGCACCATTCAAAGCAAAACATATAGAAGAGATAGAAGGCATACAGAGAAGGGCGACAAAACAAATCCCGTGCTAAGATATTTAACATACCCAGAAAGACTAAAGAAACTTAAACTACCAACTTTAAGCTACCGCCGACTGTGGGGCGACATGATACAAGATTATCAACGGTAAATACGATGAAGATGCAAGTACACTGCGAAAACTATTGAAAGATATGGCACGCTGATCGAGCATCAGAGGAAACTGACAAAAGTGAGTCTATGCTGATGTAAGAAAGCAACTGGACTCGACAACAACAGTTCTTTTCTTTCTTTCAACATAAATGATACTGCATATATTTTTACCAGTTGCTGACAATGAGATTTTTAAAGATTACTATGACGATAAAATTCTAGCAAGTGTAATTCTTAGAAAGTAATAGTTACTTTTAAGTTATCTATGAATGTTTGCACCAATTTCAAAATAACAGCCCAATAAATGCTCCGTTTGAAGTTTAGTTTAGTTTTCTAATTTATGTACATTTTTTATTTAATTTTATACATTTTTCCACCGATCGATATAATAGGGGAATATGATCTAAGCTATTTTAACCTCGCGAATCCAATTGAAATCAAGAAGCTTATTAGTAGTTACCGATATCTTATGGTATTCTTATCATTTACATTTAAGATCATGCTCTTGATATTAATATATAGTTAAATTAAATACGTCTCTGGAATGTTTGGGCCTACATATAAGATGTGTGTTATTTTTCGAGTTAAGCTGATGTCCCATTAACCTTAACCTATGTGATATTAATTGATATGTAAAACACAGGAAGAAACTAGAGTTTTAAATCAGAAGCCTGGTATCTGCAATGAACTTTTTTTATTGATATGCAAATAATTGATCACTGAATCATCTTTTAAAAAAGAGTAACCATGTCATGATATAAGGTTACTTAACACTTTATGGGGATTACATTTTATTTTGTAGAAATATCCAACTGGATAAATTGGTTGCTGAACTATAAAAGTACAATTTGTTGTGTCAGTTTTACAGATAAACTCAATTCGGTTTAAGAAAATGTTGAAAGTAAGATATATGATAATCTTCTGGTTTTACACCTGAATATATAGAAATCATATCGAAACATCATGCCTTTACTTTCCAGACTATGCATATTAAGCCTGTTACCATGAGGATTAAATGTTGTATAGAAATTTTGATGGCCTCCTGGACTTTTCTTGTCCGACCGTAAAACCAATGATGATTAGGAGATGCTATTTGGCTGTTGAAGATATAAATCCACAATGCTGACTTTGAATTAATTGCACGATATGGAAGAGTGTCACTATCTGACAAAGTTCTGTTAAATGAGTTATCTTAGGAGTTCAAAGGCGACCATCGCAAGGCGAAATGTTTGCCAATACAAAACCTTCGTACGACTTTTTTTTTTAATCGTATCCAGTAGTGCCAGGGAAAGAGGACGGGAATGTGGCCATGAAAAATGGAACATTTTCATGGTCATCAGTAGCAATTTAGTCTAACATCTTTCACTATCTGGAAGGAATTGTCAGGCTATAACAGTTATATTTATTTATCTATTTAAAAAAGTTCATCTTTATCGTTTCAGACAAAGCAATCGTTCTTAACATGCATGAAATATTTATTCGTGACGTCACAATCACAGAATCAAAGGAAAGCAAGAAAATATGACGTCATAATCAAACTTTGACCAATAAACCAACTAAGATCAAACGGACCACACGTTGATTAATATAAAAAAAATCATTAACCTGTCATGAAAAGTATAAATCGGGTAAGAATTAAAGAAAAACAAATACAATATGCTTTATTTAGAGATGATAAAACATAACGATACAATGCTAAGCTAACTAGATTGTGCGAATTCAGTTCCAGAATACGTATCCGAATTAATACCAAGTTCCATCAAATTTATCTAATACCCAAATGAATAACTATGGATAAAAATTGCATCAAAAGTTGTACTAATTAATCAAAATCTAAACAGTATTTGGACCCTGAATGAGACTATCTTCTTGAAGAAATGAATGCAAAGATAAAGGTTACATAAATTAGAGACGATTAATGGAATTGATAATTGATTTATGACACAAAAGACGAAATATTCACGTTCAATTGTCCCCGGTCTGTGAAAATTGAAATTCCATACCCAGATTAATATCAGATGTTTAAAAAATCAACCAAAGATCAAATCTAAATATGTAAATATATTTAATACAATTTATACTATTGTGTTGCTGAAGATACAATACAATGAACAAGGAATTACTAATTATGGATAAGCATACCCATTATTACATCTCCCCACTTCCATTAGACACTTAGGGTATAACAAGTGGCAAACATTCATCCCAATAAAACTTGAGACAAAATTTTGTTTAGGAATGATATACGTAAAAATGTTAGGACCTATATGAACCATATATTAACCGTACGAATAAGGGAGATGTGGTATGACTGCCAATGAGACAACTACACTGCATCTACCATTGCCTTCAACAATGAAGAAAACACATACCGTATATTCCGTTATAAAAGGTCCCGATATGACAAAATGTAAAACAATTCAAACGAGAAAAAAAGCAACTTGATTAACGATAAAACAAGTAACAAAAAACAAATACGACGGACAGCAACCAACGATAACCACTGAATTACAGACTCCTTACTAATGTTTGTATTAATTTATTAGATATCGGTGTGTCATTTTCTATAATATATACATTGAATGAAAATATATCTATTGCAGGACAACGAATGACATAATTTGTAGGCAGTGCTGTGTTTGTACATTTATTCCTTAACTAAAGTGTATTGTACCACCGTAGAGGAAAAACAGAATAAATCATAAACTGAGGTTAATGCTGCTTGATTAATACGTTGTTGCCGTAGAAAGCTCTTTGTTCGGCGATTTTTGAAGGAAGACGACGTCAAATCTTAAGCTTCATTAAGCCTATGATCAATGAACGTGTAGTTCTCATTTATTTTCACATAAAGTTGGTAAGGAAAGTCTTTTGTTTTAATTATTTCTTCTGATGCAATTCAGTAAAGCTCATTGTTTGATTTATTATAATTCGATGTTGTTACGAAATATTACATACAAATCTGTTATGTCAAAAATATACAGCTTTATTGCTTTCTTTACAAAATGAATAATATACTTGATTGTAATGTTCTTTGTTCTTTATAGGTCTAAGTCACAGTTTTTGCTCGATTGGAGTTGTACTCTATCAATGTTATAGATAATGAACATTTATCTCGTTTTAATAGATTTTGAATGTGCACATATATCATATTAATAATATCAATATTACTTATAAAAAGTGCTTGTTTTCAATTTATGTTTCACCTTTTCCTCTTTCCTAATACGAAAACATAATAAAGAGTTCCCTGTAATTTTAACAAAAAAAAAAAAAAAAAAAAAAAAAAAAGTCATGTCTTATTCAGAGATCAATCGAGAAACTTTTGTATCAATACACGTCATTTGGTGTCTCATAGAATTCAGAAGAGTATTTTTTGTAATATTCCATATGATAAAATGTTGACCGCTACAGAGGACCAGCAACTCACCACCAACTCACAAACAGCTCACCATACGACATTATAGAAGATTGTTACTTTGATAAAGTCATTTAAAACTGTAGATCTTTATGTGGCTGTATATAAAAAACTATCAAATGTCGACGGGCACTAAATACGAACAATAGTCTAATATAAAAATAAGATGTGGTATGATTGTCAATGAGACAACTCTCCACAAGAGACCAAATGACACAGAAATTAACAAATATAGGTCACCGTACGGCCTTTAACAATGAGTAAAATCCATACCGCATAGTCAGCTATAAAAGGCCCCGAAATGACAAAAGTATAACAATTCAAACGAGAAATCAAACGGCCTGATTTATGTACAAAATAATGAACAACAAAGGACAACCACTGAATTACAGGCTCCTGACGGGACAGGCACATACAGAATATGGCAGGGTTAAACATGTTAGCGGGCGCCCAACCCTCCCCTAACCTGGGACAGTGGTGTAACAGTACAACATATGAAAAACTATATAAATCAGTTGAAAAGGGCCTAAACATCAGGAATACAAAGCACAAAAACAAGTAACAAAATCACAAAGTGGACGTAGCAGGGTACTTATACATCCCCACAACAAAAAGACACTAAGTACAGATCGGAGAGTACTCGCAGTTACTGACAGCTAGTTCAAAGCCAATAACAACTAATAAAAAAATTATGCATCTAAGGCTAAATATCAATCAGTACACATCCAACATCCAATTGATTTAGAGTAAAGACGTCATTAACAGTCAGAGAAAAAACATGCAATGCCAAGATACAGGTATCGACAGATTGTAGAGCCATGAATGTGCATATGTATTTTAAATAATATTTAGTTTGATTTTAATTTACTGATAACAAAATCAATATAAATACCAATAAAACAATATTCAAAGATCTAATTACAGTGTTGAATTGGTAACCTTAAGGAATAAGTTTATTTAAAGGATCGATAAGTTTACCCGGATCGTTTCTAAATGTCTGGGCTCGGTAAACAACATCTCCGTAAAAAATAAGGATGTGTTACCCCGTTGGAAATAAGTGTTCTACAGGCACAACCAAACTTGAAAACCAAATCTTTATATGTATGTTGGCGTTTGTTTTTGTTGCATTTCAGTGTTCCTGTTGTTCCTTTGTTTTCCTCTTATAGTTGATGTGTTTCACTCGGTTTTAGTTTTTAACCCGGATTTGTTTTCCCTCAATCGATTTATGACTTTTGAACACCGGTATACTACTGTTGCCTTTATTTATATCTATGGAAGAATTTAGTAAAGGTTTTAAGTAATTTGTGGTAACGAAATCCCTGACTTAATAATTTACCAGTAATACATAGATTACGTTCATTGAAATCCGCTAGAAACACGAACTTACTAAAACTATGTTTGCTTAGTGATAAATCACGAGTCTACTTTAATGGATTCAGAAAATAAAGAATCCTGAATGAGTAATAGAAATAAAATTAATTCTGTTCTATCTTAAACTTGATTAAATATTCCATATGCCTAGTTCATTTAATTATATTATAACGAAAGCTCACTTACCTATATTTAACCAAATTTGGTTGAAAAGGCTTTTTGATAATAATAATAACAAAAAGCACACCAAAGTTGACATATCGTAAATTTTAAAACATTTTAGAGAGGAAAACTATTTAGTAATATAAGTCAAATTCTGTCCAATCTGAAACTTGATTATTTATTCCATATGCGTATATAAAAATAAGAAGATGTGGAATGATTGCCAATGAGACAACTCTCCACAAGAGACCAAATGACACATAAATTAACAACTATAGGTCACCGTACGGCCTTCAGCAAGGAGTAAAACCCACACCGCATAGTCAGCTATAAAAGACCCTGAAATGACAAAAGTAAAACAATTCAAACGAGAAAACTAACGGCCTGATTTATGTGCCACAAAACCAGCATTTTTTTTCTTAAAATGTCCTGTACCAAGTCAGGAATATGGCCATTGTTATATTATAGTTCGTTTCTGTGTGTGTTACATTTTAATGTTGTGTTTTTGATGTGTCGTTGTTCTCCTCTTATATTTGATGCGTTTCCCTCAGTTTTAGTTTGTAACCCGGATTTGTTTAATCTCTATCGATTTATGAGTTTCGAACAGCGGTATACTACTGTTGCCTTTATTTATGTACAAAATAATGAACGAAAAACAAATCTAGTTCATTTAATTATATTATAACAAAATGTCTAACTAAATTTGGTTGAAAAGGCTTTTTGATGATAATAAAAATCACTTCAAAGTTGGAAACAAGTTAAGGACATATCGTAAATTTGAAAACATTTTAGATTAGAAAAATATTTAGAATAAGCGTACATAACCTCTACATTGATAAGAAGATATTCTGTTGAAGATGAAATCCATTTTTTAATTCAATACCCATACTTAATAACAGTATGCAAACCATACGTTGATCAACTTAATAATAATTTCTCTTTTAAGCAACGAAGACACAAATATCATATATATAATTCATACATTGTTAAATCAACTGTGGCAAGCTTAATTCACTTAAAAGTAGTCCCCTCTTTTATAAGAAATTGAAGAAGTTGAATCCATATTGCTGCTTTTATTTGTTTTTCATTCTGAACTATATCATATGTAGTCTTTTTTTAAATAAATATAGTAATTACAATATTTTCCCGTAAGCAAATAAAATGTGAGGCTCGCCGATTGTTTTAAATATTTAAAATTTAACAGTCGAAAGTGGATAATATCGTATTGCATAAGATTTGGTGGTCGAATCTGTTTCTGTTCTTTGATTTTCAAACGATATACAGACAAACTCAATCCTTCTTTGCAAAATAATGTGTTCTTTCTATGTGACGTCATCAGACATAGTCGCCTTTTTTCATGACGTAACAATAGGAAATTCAGAGGAAAGCATAAACAATTGACGTCATAATCGAATTTTGACCAATGAACAACTGAGATCAAACGAACCACACGTTGATTAAATAAAAATAATCAACGGTTCAGGAAAAGGATAAATCGTGTAAGAATCAAAGAAATTCTGTTAACTCATTGGACGCTACTCATTACTGGACTGACACATTCACATTACGAGATATAAACATGTATCTGTTCATTGATAATTTTCTATGTTTTTATGTATTGTGTGCGATTTTGTCCCATGTACATTTACTCCATATCCTTTCATTTTCTATCGTCATAACGTTTGCAAAATATAATATAGAAATTTGTTCTTACATGGTAGTTAACCCGTGAGAGATGATTTGATCATCGATGGTTTTGACGCTACCCATTACTGGACTGGCACATTCACATTACGAGATATTAACATGTAACGTCATAACGTTTGCAGAATATAATATAGAAATTTTTTCTTATATGGTAGTTAACCCGTGGGAGATGATTCGATCTTCGATGGATTATATAGAATTTTCCTGCAGTCTGAAAATTAACTGGCACAAATTAACTATCTTGTCAACCTTTGTTGTATAAGGTGTATGCCGAGTTTTCATGTCAGACTTGCATATTAGTACATGGAATTATAATGGAAGATTTTACAGAAGAGATATGTACATTGGCTAGCCTAAAATATGAAAAATGTAATACTGAAACCAGTTTAAGATCTTCAATCCATCCTTACCTGAATAAAAAAACCAAACAGACCTCAATTTAATACACTCATGGAAGATATCTAGCTCTTCAAGATTGGCATACAATATATCATGCAAAAGTATCTCTAAATTCAACTGTTTATATGAAAATATTAAGTTATCATTTTGGTGTACTTTATTAGTAATTTGAATTGAGGATAATGCACGTATTCACACCTTCCAGCTCAAATTCATTCAATCGTTACAAAATAAACTTTTAAGGAAAATTCTCCCAATTCTAATGCGACATATCCACGACATACATGTGCGTATTGCTATGTATTTCTTTATTCTACATTGGCTAGAGGTATAGGGGGAGGGTTGAGATCTCACAAAACATGTTTAACCCCGCCACATTTTAGCGCCTGTCCCAAGTCAGGAGCCTCTGGTCTTTATTAGTCTAGTATGTTTTTTAATTTTAGTTCATTTATATGTTTTTGAGTTTAGTGTGACGTCTTTTTTCACTGAACTAGCACACAATTTTAGTTAGGGTCCAGCTGAGGACCACCTCCGGGTGCGGAATTTTCTCGCTGCATTGAAGACCCATTGGTGGCCTTCGGCTGTTGTCTGCTCTTTGGTCGGGTTGTTGTCTCTTTGACATATTCCCCATTTCCATTCTCAGTTTTATAAGTTATTTTATTTAACGCCATTCTGTCCCAGGTTAGAGTTGTCTTTTTGACATTGTTCTGTTCCTACATCTTTTTTATTAATATTGTATCTATATTGTGTCATACATCGAACTTATTCGTTCAGCGTATGTTTACTTGTTTTTGTTTATTTGTCTTTTTGATCAAATTAAGCCATTTCAATTGATATTTTAAAGTGTGTCTTTTTTAACAGTGGTATACTACTGTTGCCTTTATTTATGTTGTCATGGTATACTACTGTTTCAGGTTAGGGTGAAGGTTGGCGCCTGTTAAACGTTTAAACCCGCTGCATTTGTATGCACCTGTCCTAAGTCAGGAGCCTGTTGTTCAGTGGTTGTCGTTTGGTGATGTGGTTTATAAGTGTGTTTCTCGTTTCTCGTTTTTTATATAGATTAAACCGTTGGTTTTCCTGTTTGAATTGTTTTACACTAGTCATTTTGGAGCCCTTTATAGCTTGCTGTTCGGTGTGAGTCAAGGCTCCGTGTTGAAGGCCGTACTTTGACCTTTAATTGTTTACCTTTTATACATTGTGACTTGGATGGAGAGTTGTCTCCTTGGCACTCATACCACATCTTCTTATTCATATCTATCGGATAACCTTGGTTATACAGGGCAATTACATATATTTCTCATATATGTCTTAAAGGTTAAAAATCTTTAAACTGCAGTGTCACAACAAAATCATTATAGATATGAAAACTTTGAGACAAGATATGTATATATATACTAATTCTTTTAAAGGATAGATTCAGAAATTTGTCATTGCTTTTAAGCTATTATATGAAACAAAACGGCGATAAGTCTCTTCAATTAAATGTTCTGTACGTTTAAAATTGAAACCGAAAAGTGGGATATAACCATAGAAGAATTCTAGAGATTTATCTATTATTTTTAATTTAACAATTTTGGTTGTTAATATTTGATACACGAGTTTGTCTACTTCTCTCTTTTGAAAAAGCTAGTAATCGTACTTATGGTCTGGTGAATACATGACTAAAATGCTGTAAGAATGCTGGACTTTTAACTGAAATTTTTTTTATAGAAATTAAAAAATTCTGTAGACATGTATGTCTAACCAGGCGATTGAAAATGATTTTATATCGCGCATAACACATGTCTCTAAAATAACACGATCATGACCAAAAGTTTTAAAGCCAAAAGTGTAACATATTTGAATGCATCTAAAGGGTCTACACAGAATAATTCAAACTGTTTAAGGCCAGATTTACCCGATGAAGTAGCAAACTACATGTATAGATTCATAACTTTTAAACTGGAAATCTGCATACAAAAACTACATTTTTTATAACGCAAATACCTACCAAAGCATTGCTAGCTGTGTTGAGTACTTTCTTGACTGAAGATACGTTGAAGGAAACTATAGACCGATTAGCAACGGTAGTAAAGTCAATTACGACAGCGATGTTTTGCTTACATTATAATGGTTTTTTAGCGCTGCTTCTTGCAGATTAGAAAAAAATTCACTTAAGGTATATTCCTTGATATAATAGTCTTCTATAAACTAAGAATATAAATTTGAAATTGTCTGCACCCCTATATTTCTGTTTTTCCTGAGCTTTAAATTAAAAACACCATACGACAACAAAGCTTGAATCAGTTCAATGTTTACCTTGCAAATATCCTCACATAAACTTAAGAGGAAGGCTAAAAGAGCTATCTGATAAAATTCAATCTTTAAACAGTGATTTTTCCTTTTCTGAATAGCTGTAATAATTATCAGTTCAATTAAATTTGTTTTCAAATGAGTGTGTCAAATTAGTCTAAAATTCCTCTGACATCCAATCATCATATAATGTAAAATTTTACAAAAAAATATAACAAAAAACCTAACTCTAAAGTAAATTAAGAAAGGGGAATTCCATAAAAACTGCCAAAATCAAACGTTAGACTATCAACCAATGAAAAGAAAGGGAAACAACGGTCATATTCCTAACTTGGTACATGAATTTTCCGAAGAAACACTGGTTTTATATCTAGCTAAATCCCCCATTTGTATAGGGGTTTAATCCAGTAAATATATATACTCATTAAGTACGCCCATTTGGGAGTGAGCTTTTTGTATAACACTGAAGTCCTGTGATCCACTGATTGGTTGATAATGTTTGTAATAGATTTATATTTTTTGATAGATGGATCAAAACTTGGGTCTAAAAAAAACTAAAAAAATGAATGTTGAATGTATTTAATTTTTTTCACTATAGGGTTGAAAAGTAATGGGGTAGGTGTATGAATTTAGTGCGAATCTACAATGTTCGAAAACAAGGCCATTTGAATGGCCAAAGAATGCCGCATGGCCCTATGTTTTCATATAGTTGCAAAAGACAGGGCTTTATTTGTACTTAATGAATGATTTTTAAAGGTAAAACAGGTATAAATTTAATTCAAGAAATAGGTTTGCATTGAAGTCAATGGGATATTTTTACTGAATTAACTTATATAACAGTTGATAACAACTGATTGCGAACACTTTTTCATAGATGACTAACCCCTCACAGCATTTCGCTCTCTTTCCCAATTTCAAAAAAGTGGGCAATAGGACAAATGCAGGCTCTACTCACCCTTTATATTAATATCGATTTCATTTCTACCCGTCATTTTCGAAAAATTTGGTTTGTCAGAAATGCGACAAGCATTACAATTATATGAAATTTTTACAGTTTTGTATTGAATATTATTGTGATGATTATAGTATGACTACAAGGTTCTTGAACTTCTGGTTTTTGTTTGTTTCAGTACCGATTTAAAAAAAATATCAGAACGATCAAAACGAATGAAATAAAAACATCTTTATTATCAATTTACGAAGCTGATTGCTTGGACTGTCAGTTTTGTTTACATTATACGACGCTTGATGAATATAGGGTCATTTCATTTCTCTGCTGTAATGATTGAGTTGCTTCAATGGAAACTATAACGTTATCTTCGAAAAATCAAGAAATTTAATAAGTAATTTCTGCGCTGAGATAGACACATTGGTATTAAAACCTATATTAAATTCGAAGATTAATCAGAAGAAGTAGTTATGGAAAATCAAGGAGGATACAAACTTACCTATTCATTTTGTCATTCAAAAGTTGTAGAATTAGATATGTATATTGTATTGTTATTGATATTTCTTTCATTGGTATTAATTCAGTATTTTTTAGTCTTTGTAAATATGCTTAAAACATTTAGTATCTCTTTTGGCAGCCATTTAGTGTTGTTAGATAAAAAAAGACGAAGATATTTTAAAAGTAATGGTATTTTCATAACCATTTCCATCATCAGTTAATAAAAATTATCTAGTGTGCTACTTTTTCTAGATTCCTAACTGTATGTATGGTAATTTCCACAGATTTGACTATGTAAACGTTTTACTAGACACTACAAAGACAAATATAAACTGACCATACGGGCTTATAATTCTGATTTGTTAATAACGTCCAGACAAGATTACATGTCTCTGTGCGATGGTTGAAAGAAAAAGAAATATTGAAATTTGAAATATCTTGAACCAGGGCCAGCTTTGTGTTTTTTAGGTTTATCAAAGAAAATATCTTATAATTTCCTCTGAGATGAGGACACCGATTTAGGCGTCTTTTGCTGGTTTCAAGATAGTTATAACTCTGTGATTTAAGGTATGATGTTTTAAATAATAAAATAGTTTAAAGGCTCCTTATTTAAAAAGTTGCACCAGATTTGCTTCAATATTATTTATTTTATATATTGACTAGCTAATTGTTATGGGTTTTGTCTTATTTTCATTTTATTTTGCTATATATTGAATAGCAAACACTTTTATGATGTTTTAAATAATAAAATAGTTTAAAGGCTCCTTATTTAAAAAGTTGCACCAGATTTGCTTCAATATTATTTATTTTATATATTGATTAGCTAATTGTTATGGATTTTTGCCTTATTTTTCATTTTTATTTTGCTATATATTGAATAGCCAACACTTTACACATCGATTACATGTATGGTATATTCGGTAAGCATTCTCAGACAATCTGAAAGATTATCTAAAAAAATTCCTCAGATATGTCTAAGGACAAATCTTAAGGCAGGTTCGATAACCTCAGCCAAGATTATTCAAACAAAACTATTTCACACAAAAGACGATTGATTCTCCACAACCCAACACACTGAGTAAAAAAAGGCAACAGTAGTATACCGCTGTTCAATAGTCATAATTCGAGTAAGCATAAACAAATCCGGGTAACAAACTAAAACCGGGAAACACATCAACTATAAGAGGAAAACAACGGAACAACAGAAACACTAAACTACAACAAAAGCAAACGCCAACATACATAGAAACGGACTATCTGATAACAACTTCCAAATTCCAGACTTGGTACAGGACATTTTAAGACAAAATGGTGGATTGAACCTGGTTTATCTTCCTTCTATCTATAATGAGTTTATTCATCATAGCAATCAAACGACTATGGCCTTCCTGATAAAAATCCATACTACGTATGAGATGGAGCAATTGCACATTTCTAAAAATATGAAAAGACTTAGTAAAAACAACGAAAAGTTACTAAATACAATACAAATTTTATTCTGTTTATTTCTCATATCTATTCACCGTTCTAGATAAAATATGGTGGTTAATTATATGCATCTCATATTGGAAACCACTATTGACTATAAAATATATAATCATGTTATTGTTATTATGTAGTTATTTTAAATCGATTAGGAAGATACAAATTCAGGTAATAAACAAAAACTCAAAATGAAAAGAGACCGGTTATGTCGACAGGACAAGCTCCTGGCATATAAACATCACCCGTCATGCGAATAAACACACATTCAAAGTTGCACAATCGGAAATAGTACACAATCAGTAAAAAATATAGACCAGACGACTCTTCTTATATATGCAAATCTCAGACCGCAAATAAAATTAAAATGTAGCTGTTTAAAACTTGTGATTTTGTTTTTGTACTGCTATAGATTGATTAAAAATGTGTTGGTATTCAGTGTTGGAGTGAATGTAAAAGGAACTCATCTTGTGTTGGATAGGGACATTGCAGATAATTTATATACATCGTTATATATCAAATAATCTTATGAATAAAATGTTGTTTTAGTACAAGAATAATTGAGATGATATTATTTTCTTGCTAATAAAGTTTTATATTTATATATTTAATTCAATGTAAAGATACTTTTGTACTCAATAACATAATGCAGTAAATGAAACAGATTAAAACGAGTGAAACATTGCAAATCTTCATGTGCGGTTGTCCAATTAGTTTTAATTGATTAAGCATCATGTTTTACATCGATGCTTTAATATTTTTAAAAGCAGATATGCTAAATACTCCTCGCGTTCGAATGTTTATCAAACTTTCTTTTCTCAGTTCTCGTCGATGATTAATCATACTATTGTTCGGTTGTGTTATTTGATGTTAATTTCACAAAACGGTGACTCTATGATTGAGAAGAATTAATGTTAAACAAGTGAAACGTTTTAGGTATTACTCGCACAAACAGCACTAGCTGATGAAGAACTCGTGAAATGCAGTTATACATTTCTATACAATATATAATATTAGAAAACAGACACTTAATAAAGTAATAAATTCGATAAATATATCACAGAGATAATGTTTATAAGGATTGACAAACCACATTTTCATGCAAAACAGGAAAAAGAAAAAAAGACATATTTTTGAATTGATTGAAATACTTCGAGAGTTTTTAACGACCTTGACTGGCTATATATAGTCCTCGCACGGTCGGTTAAACAATATTACATTGAAAGCACATATCACACTTGTGTACGTTTATACTTGGTGTAACATTACCTACTATTTACTAACTATGAATATTTTATATCTTGTTTAGTGTCTCAATCATTCTATTCTAGTGGGTATGAGAAAACAAATATACAAACTTGTATTGTAATATAATAATACATGTAAATATAGCAAGAGACACATAAAAATCCAAAATATTCGATCTATCTATACACCCCCTTATGATGGTATGTTCCTTTGTACTCAAGCGCAAGTAGCGGAAGTAGTGCTTGGATTATCTATTACGATGCCAGTGTCGTTGCTTGTCAAGTATATATCATGCAAACAGCTTCTTAATACTATAACGTTAACATCTTAAAAAATCATAAAAAATTAATTCATTCAACCTCAATTCTTTTGGAATATAAAGGAACTTTTTGCTTAACACAACAAAATTTATCATAATCCGTAAAATTATGAGACTATTTCAGACACAAATATGTATTATTCCACAAGTCACGACTTACTGTTATTCCTTGCCCAAAAATGTCAGCAAACTTTAAATTATTCAGTGAGAGGACATCATGTATGGCAAATATTGAAATTAACGGATAAAGAATCTTTCGATTTTTCTTGATAAGCACATGGAGGACGTTTACCTCATACGATTAACGAAGTCGGCTAGAAGAGGAGCACGGTATGTTTCGATAGAAATGGATCTATATTTATCATCCCAATGGAATATAAAAAAAAAAAAAAAAAAAAAAAACGATTGCGGATTAGTACATTTGACGATTTTCCAGCCTATGTTCCTTGATAAAGAGTTCGAGTAATGCTTTTCAAACTAGAAAACTATGCTAATAGAAGCTTTGTGTGTGGCAGCAATACCATATTTGTAATAGAGGTAAAACATTTGGTTCTTTGAATATGGAATAAGCAATAGCAATTCAACTTTTTTTGTTAATGCCAATGTAAATATCTGTTAAGTGAATATCGTATTGAAAATTTTATTTGATATTCTATAAAAATGTTATACGAGGATAACTACAAAATTTTCCGAAGATTCTCATTCAGACATTATAAGATTGATTCAAACTCTCTTTTTTCTCTCACTTGTGCTCCCTTGGTATCTTCTTTTAAAAAAATTATTATTCATAAAAATCAAATTGACAAAGTATCAAACTAAAATAAAAACCTTTTTACTATTAATTGAATGATACTGTTTGTTTAGTCGGCCAGATTTGTGTACATTATAAGACACTTGATGAGTATCAGGTCATACCATGCGGCTGCATATATGACAATAGTTCCGTGATTTAAACTTCTAAATGAAATATCTTTAAATTTTTGCGTGAACCCCTGAAGGTTCACGCATATCAATTAGTTAGAAATATAGTCTATGGAGGAATATTCGGAAGCTAAATTATTCTTCATTCGGAACACTTATTCATCTTATCTGTATTAGCCTCCTGCAATTAAGAGCTCCACCATACGGGGTATCTAAGATATTTAAAACGTGACAATGAAGAACATTTCACAAATCGCTTATTCATTTGTCTGATATATGATAATACACTAAATGTATCTACAGATCACTTTCAAACATGTATGTTAAAGCTACATTTATGCATCGTAAGTTTTTACATGTACTTGAGCAAAGGTTACAGTTGCACCGTTTGATAAACACGTGAAAGTTAAATGGTCAAGATTTAACGACTTTTGGTATCGAACATCTGCGTCTAGATATTAAAAGAGAGATATTAATGATGCAGCGGTTTCTATCTAATGAATTATAGAGGGCTTTGGGATTTGTTGATTTGTAACAATACATTTTATGCTCACTTGTCATTTTAAGAAATCAGATATACAAAAATGTCCGTTTCAAAAACTGAAAATTATTAATAAAATAAATAAAATAAAAACTGTTCGTTAATAATTCAAGGAAATAATCTTACTCTTAATGATAAAAATATATTATATAATTTTTAATTAAGGAATAGATTAAACAATTGCATATTAATCTTCCATGAGGTCTTCAAAAATATGTTATGCAAAAGAAAAAAAAAAAAAAAAAATCAAATACACAAAACAATTAACTCTAGATTTTTACACTGAATAAGCATACATGTAAGTACTCAATGGATTCTGTAAACATGAGTCATTAGAAAAAAGTTAGAAAAAGGGCGAATTTATCCTACATTCGGGTATTTGTTTAAGCAATTATATATCAATATAAAAATTAAGATTGAAATATAAGTTACATAGTGTGTTAGTGACCTAATACGATATATACGAGTCAGTAAATTCCATATGGGGTGAGAGTGACGCTCGAACCCCATATGGAATTTACTGACCCTGTATACATCGTATTAGGTCACTAACACACTATATAACGAATTTATCTTACCGACTATCTTTATGTGTTGCATTTAGACTAGAGTTGTCTCATTTGCAATCATACTACATCTTCTAATTTTTATACTAAAGTGTTCAAGTGTTCAATTTTAAGAACCTAATTCCATTGGTCTGCACACAAAAAATAATGTCAACAATAACAATTTATTATCAACAACCTTGATATAGCAATATTAAACAGAACTTTCAATATATTTAAACAATCAAATAGTGCCAAAGTCGCAACTCCACTAATAACCGTGTATTGAAATAAGCCCCGCCTCCCTACTACCTATTATGGAATATACACGGTCTCCACTCGGACGCTTTTAACGAATGATATTCCTAGAAATGTATAGGAGGTAAGATAAATACATATATACTGAGACCAACATTCTTTTAATAAATATATCTGAATTGATGAAATTATGATTTAAATAATTTAAGTGTTTTTAAATTAAAAATAATTATGTATGCGGTTCCTTCAACCAACATACGTAATAAATCTCAAGACTTTAAACCGTTTTTCAGAATATTAACAGTGTTTCAGGATTTTTTGCTTAAACTTGTTTAAGCATGGGTCCCTTTTCAAAAGTCTCACAACTACTACCTCACAACTACTACCTCGCAATATAACCTTTCATATTTTTGTTGCGTTTACATGCTTTTTTGACCTCGTGTGACTCAATTTTATAAATGGAATCTTTTGTATCTCGAATGTAAAAGTTAAGCCTCTTCAATAATGGTTTTATAATTAGATCAAACAATCTCTGAATGCGTCTCGTTGGAGAGTTACACTTATTGATGATTAGTCGGTAAAGAACATTAATTTCTCCTACTATCTGACCAGTTCGCAATGCCTCATTAATTATGTCTTAGATTAATTTTATGAATTTTTGAATTGCTCTAATTCCAATTTGCTTCAACAAAATGTTATGAAACTTATAAATAATGCTAATTACCACAAAATACAGATAACATTTGAAGTTTGGTGGCGTCACTTTAACTGTTCTAGAGTTATGCCCCTTTTCAAATGAAAAATTGCTGAATTTTTCGTTTCCATTCTGTAACTTTAGTTTTCTTCAACCAAATGTTATTAGACTTATACACAATGTTTATTACCCCAAATCAAAAATCAAGTTGGAATTTTGGTGGTGTCACGTTTACTGTTCTAGAGTTATGCCCCTATACAAACGTAAAAGATTCCGTTCTATAACTTAAGTTTGCCTCAACCAAATGTTGTGAAACTTATACATAATACATAATATCACAAAAGTCAGATCATCTACAAATTTGGGTAGTGTCACTTTTACCGTTCTTTAGTTATGTCCCTTTGGACACATTCCTATTTATTTTCTCCTCATTTTATATTTAACACCATTTTCAAATTGTCATGATTTACAATAAAAAGAAAATATCATCCTGCACATACATGGCCATGAAAACACTGAGATATTAATTTTTAATTTAGTTAATTAATAATTAGGATAAAAAGTTCTACGGTTCACGTATTGTCTTTTTTTTTTAAAGCAACTTGTTTATTGATGTTTTCGAATTGATCAACATTAGATCCTTTAATTTGTCAAAATCACCTACGAAACGAACATTTTGAATTTAATTATACTCACAATATTTGACACATTTGTTTTATTTTCAACTTTTTGAGAAATTTACTATGCACCAATTTTCATTAAGGATGTCTGTATACACTAGTCTTATTGATTTGAATAGAAAAACTAAAATATTTGTTGCAAGATAAGAAGAACGGCATGAATGAGTGAAATGTTTCTAGACATTGGAATAAATTCTAGACACAAGTTTTCAGATAAACATCATACATCCAAGAACTATGCTTGCTTGATTCATGGTTGTTTTCTTAACGTCTAGAAGCAGATATTTCATAAATTAAACAATTTATAAAATGTATAGTTTCTGCCATCTAAGTCGATCGAGATATAAGACTGAGGAGAAAGAGGATAAGTTTGATAGGGATATACATTTCGCCTTGCATCAGGTCAACTTAAACCACTCAAAACGTTGTAACGTGATGCTAACACAAAACAGACGTCTTTAACTAGGTTGTGTACTTACACAAAAATGCTCCTAATTTCATAAAATTTACCTGCCCATCACTAATCAGTTGACCGATTGTGTCTCATTTCACTAGCGACATGTTTTCACCGTCTTAAATCATTAGATAACAGGAGCCGTCTGATTGGAACAGATTTTTTTAAACCGAATGTGTTCCATTACCGATTTTGACATTTTGATTGAATGTGGATTTTCATAGCGGGTAATGCGTTGATGGTATAAAACGCTTACACTGTGAAAGCAGCCACTCTTGCACTTTTAGATTTCATGCAATTCTCCCAGTTTTTGTTTTTTGTCCCGGATTTGAATATTCTTAATGGATTTATAAAATTTGAACATTGGTAAACCACTATTGCCTCTTAATTATGTATCACATGTCACCCTTTTGGTTTCATGAAAAGTACTTTGGAACAAATTATAACGTAATAACAGATAATAATATATGTTACGAATTTTTCCCTGGTTTTAGTGCAAATCAGGCGTTTTGTTTTGAGAAAATCGGGCGTAAAGTGAAAGCAACGGGTTTTTCTAACATTTAAAAGGTTAAATTGAATTTGGAAATTTGACATACTTTTCAAGGGTACTGGGACCTTACAGGAAGTCAAATATAATACGTTTTCAATCCAGAGTCTAGAAAAGTAGAATAAATCAAATGTGACGCTCAATATCGCGAGCGTTACGTCATAGACGACGTGACGTCAACATGGATCATTTGCACAACTAGGTCAGTAGTCCCGGTCATTGGCAACTTGGTAGCTAAGTGATGCATTTGCTAAAAATAAATGCCAATGATAGGTTAAAATTGCTAGTGGATTTCATATTTAATTACACACATCATGGATAATCTACAAAATTAAATTTTCACCTGATACCATCATGGAACAAAAGAAAACGTGCGTGATGTTCCCCGGGGTAATAGGCAGCAACGCCCGGGTATATGGGCTGACAACACCCGGAGTTATAGGTTTTTAACGACATGTCATTAGCCATTCGAAATCCGAGAAAATACTAAGCCGTTGATAAGGTTGAAAGATCGTCAGGTTTTAAAGAGTCACCCTTTAAATTACTTCAATGACCAATATTTTATGCTGTTACTTCAAATAATAATATTGATTTATATAATATTATATTATTCAAAAGCTGTGATTTGTCAATCCATATTACGAGCTTCAAATATAAAATTTATCGGGTCTTACTCAGAAAAGATACTTATTGATCTGATTTTCCAGTTTTAAAAATCTAGCATTTGATTCGAGGTTGACGAGGAAATCCATGCGGCAAAATATAACTTTCTATTGAATTTGGTTAACTGGGTACAAAACAAAACGAGAAAAAGGTGAAAACAAACTATTTTCTTCTAAAATGAATACATTCATATGGAGAGGAGAAAAATGTACAAAATAGTAATAACAACAAAATTTAATGATTTTGTTTTCACCTTTCTGGTCACTCTTTGAGTTCTATTAGTCGGCATAAGAATAAAGCCACAAAGAAGGGCTTGGGAGGTAGCCTATCTTCAACAATTAAAGATAATAGAAATGGACTAAAACAAAGTAAATGTTGAATTATTTTTCCACAATATGATGTTATGATAATACCATTGTATGTATTTAGTACATGTTTTCATCGACCGATGAAAGAGAGGCGGAGGATACCAAAGGGGTATACAAACTTATAAATCGAAGGGAAACTGACAACGCTTTTGCAAAATCCGAAAACTGAAGAAAAGACAAACAAACAGTCTACAACATACTTCATAGAAATCTAGGCCTGAAAAACAAAATTCACATCAAAAACTGCGTTTTCCGAATTCAACATACATCAGGGGTCAATAAAAACATGTATTGAGTTTTGAAGGACAACACAAAAGGATCCAAGGCGGTCTTTAAAATAAAAAGCAGAATGGTACGTTGTCAGATTCTTATAAGGGGAGCGGGTTTTCAGTATCTGTATTTCATTCAGATTGTGTATCATTAGTCACTTACAAAAAGCTGCAAACACAAAACGCTTAGCAAATACTTAAGAGTTTGATTTTGATTATAGACATGTGAGTAAAACTAAACTTTATTTTGTTTTCAAAGTTTATTCAAAATGTCATACGCGAATATCCGCGATATTGAGATATTAATTCAAATAGGAATCGAGTAACCTTTTGTCAGATTTCTCTTGTTTACACCAATATTTACAATAGGACGAAAAAGCTTCTTTAAACAGGCGGAAACCCAGTTTAGATTAAACAAAAGAAATGGAACTCTTTGTTAGAGAAGGTATAAAAGCCAAATTGGTATATTTGAATGGTTTACATCTGTTTCTATGGGGTTTTAAAGTTTAATAAAGGTACATAATTTAGTATTTCATGCATCTTAGATACGTGTTTTATTTGAATTATAGCATGGAGCTTCAAGATATTTGTAAACTTTTAAATTATAGACAAATTTTCATAAAACAGTCGATTGTGGCAGGTTCAAATCCAAGTGGATCTCTTTTGTGTATAAGCATAAATTCCACCGAAAAAAATTCCACAGAAAGATAATAGATTGATCTTTCTAAAGTATCAATTTTCCTCTCTGCCCCCTGCAAATGTTTTTGGGAAAAATCCAAAAAATAGGCAATAATTGCATCGATAAAAGAAAGTCGAGTGCACCTTTTTATGTTAGGGTGTGTTTGAGTTGAATATTCTGTCTTGAAAACGTACAAAGCAAAAATATTTGATACATCATCTCGCTTCAGATTCTATTATTTTCATATATTAAAGCTACAGGTTGATTTTATAACATCAAAATTTCACAGTACTAAAAAATGAAATATATAGGTCAAGTGAAATACCTTTCTAATGAGACACAACAGAGTAGGTGTGTTCGAATAACAAACTTTTACTAAACGTGCTTAACAACAGACTTTTCAACTGGATCTTAAAAATGCATAACTTCAAAAATACTTCATTTTTTGTGTGTGATATCTAGGGTTTATAGTCTTCAACCTCTGAAAATTTTTAGTCTGCCCTTCCACAAAATATTTAATTAGAATTTTTTTAAATGTTTTTGAATTTTCGAAAATTCCACCTGACAACCGATCAGACAATAGTTTTTAAGTTGACTGAATGCAGAAAAGTACATAAAATGACGCTCAATATCTAGTAGATACATTTGTCTTTTAAAATACAACTGGCATATAAGGATCGTAATGATGCTATGTGGATACATTTATCGGTTTTCAAGAGCTAAATTGGCAGCGCGTCATCCCTACAATGGCTTCCATTTCTACGATTGTAAAAATTACCTGGCATAATGGGGAGATAATTTGGACGAAGTAGAATCCTGACTGTAAAGACCTGACGAGATTTCGGTCCCTTTTTTTCAGAATGTATATAGCCTCTCGGTCTTGAATGATGTTGAGATCGCCTGTAATAACATGGTCATTGGGATAATATCTAAGCTTCGATGTTTAACAATCCTGTGATAAAGGAGCATTTTTTTTACTCTGACGTCTGATGTCAATAACGTTGAATAAAAAAAAAGCTTTTACTGATTTTTAAAACTTTTTAGAAATTATAGGTGGCTCAATGTTATCAGATATCTCTTGTTATATTTCTCTTGTTTACACCAATATTTACAATAGGATGAAAAAGCATCTTTAAAGACCTGACAAGATTTCGGTCCCTTTTTCAGAAAGTGTATAGCCTCTCGGTCTTGAATGATGTTGAGATCGCCTGTAATTACATGGTCATTGTGATAATATTTAAGCTTCGATGTTTAACAATCCCGTGTTAAAGGAGCATATTTTTTTTATTCTGACGTCTGATATCAATAACAATGAATAAAAAAATTAAGCTTTTACTGATTTTTTAAAAGTTTTTAGAAATTATAGGTGGCTCAATATTATTAAAATAAGGAGGTATAAAGTTTTGAACGATAGATTTATTAAAAAGTAAAATAACAAAAATACCGAACTCCAAGGAAAATTCAAATCGGAAGGTCCCTTATCAAATGGCAAAATCAAAAGCTCAAAAACATCAAACGAATGGAAAACAACTGTCATGTTCCTGACTTGGTACAGGCATTTCCTTATGTACAAAATGGTGGATTAAACCTGGTTTTATAGATAGCTAAACCTCTCACTTGTATGACAGTCGCATAAAATTCCACTATATTAACATCAAGGTGTGAACAAAACAAACAGACATACTAGGTAAAAATGTCAAAGATAGGGGTACAGCAGTCAACGTTGTGTTATAATCTTAATCACTATAAAAACAAACAAATATGTCAACAAAATCATCAATATATCTAAAGATTATTGTGAAATTGAATGATCTGGCTTCTTTGATCTTCTTGTTTTTGACTAGTGTCTGAAGGAACTCCGACTCATTTGAAAATAAGAAGAGGTCGGCAAGGAGAGGCGCACAGTATACCAAATATAAATATACAATACTTGTTAATGTACTTCATATTTAGAAAACTTTTCAATACGAGGGAAAAGGTAATGGCGACGTAAAGCTGTTTTGATACACGTTCACTCATATAGTGAGCTGAAAAACGATATTGTATTACATACGTTATAAATATCATGTAATTTTTCATTAGTATTTGACACAGTTTGCATAATAATTGGTGTCTACTATTGTTATTAAACATAGATAAGAAAAGGTGTAAAATTAGTACGATGTATGATTCGTTGATTGTGGTTTGTACGTTTGCCATGCTATGCATGCGTTGTCTTTAATCAACAATCAACAATATTGAAGATATCAATATAGGTTGTTTTAGATAGATTCTCTTTTGAATATAAAATTTGTTTTTTCTATACAGATAAAGCTAAAAGAGGTGGTATGATTCCAACAAATGGGAGTGTATTGGGACAAATTAACAACGAAAGAAAAAACTTGTAATTTGGAAACGATGAATTACAGTTTATTTCTATAATACTCGGCTAAATTTGTTTTAATTATCATTTAGTTCAAACATCTTTCAGATCACTTTTTGTCTTAAGAAACCAATTCGTAAACAGTTTTTGCCACAAAACTGGTTGTGTATTAGATATAAACAACTTTTCTATCGTTAGAGACTTAAAATATTTTTCTTCAAACAACTCCTGTCAATTCAAAAGAACATTATAATAAACGTTTGATGTATAGCATATTCATAGCGTTCAAGACATCATTATAATGTGTGTAGGTGTCGAGAAAGCTTGTTGCACTTTTAATTTCACGTAGAGTTTATCTTAACCCGTAACCGTTTGTTCTATTTATGTTGTGTGTCATATGTTATTGTGAAATTGTTGAATTGACATGATAATTTTCAGGACGTTTTTTGTTTCATTGGTCTTTTCTATATTTTAACCTTTAAATTTACACTCAAACAAAACAAAGTATGCTTGTAAACAATTTACATAAAAATATCAATAAATAACAATAACATAACGAAAAAGTAAAATAACAAAAAAAACGAACTCCAAGGGAAATTCAAAACGGAAAGTCCTTTATAAAATGGTAAAATCAAAAGTTCAAACACATCTAACGGATGGAAAACAACTGTCATATTCCTGGCTTGGTACAGACATTTCCTTATGTACAAAATGGTGGATTAAACCTGGTTTTATAGCTAGCTAAACCTCCCACTTGTATGACAGTTGTTTATAGTTCCGTTATATTGACCAACGATTTATTCACTACCATGTGTTTTATACGTTAACACATGAGATATACTGATCATTGTTATGCTACTTATATATTTAACAAACGTAGGCCGTCTTTGTTATTACCTACCTTTAATTGTAATAATACTTCGTGGTCTTGATTTTCTACCTCAGGAATAGATAACCTTTCGGAATTTTCGGTCCTCTATGGTCTTCAAAATTTGTACTTTATTTGGCCTTTTTAACTTTTCTGATTCGAGTGTCACTGATGACTCTTTTAAGCCTGGTATCTATGATGAATTTATTGCAGACAAAACGGTTGTCTCCCGTACAAAATTTTCATCTTGGTATCTATGATTAGTTAAATGGTAATATAATTGTATCAAATTCTAACCAATGCTCTCCCAGTCAGTTCAAATTCTTAAACTTATAATGAAGAAACAAAATAAAATACCAATGGAGCTATGTTTTTGTGAATTAAAACTTAATAGTTAATGATGTGCCTCGATGAAACACCTGTATCGCATTATAGTAACATTTATCTTTGTAGTTTTGATTAAATGGCATTTCCTGAGACATAAATATTACACTGGTTACGTATCATTTCATGCAATGAATGAGACTGGTAATGTTTAAAAGCTTAAAGACGAAGAACAACGTAGTGACTGCTTTAAAGAGTTTTTATATTTAGGAAGTGCACTGCATGTAGTATGTATTATACATAATATAACAGAAGATTTATCTAATTGTTCTCAGTGTACATGTACTCTTGTTAAATGTGACTTGGATGAATAGAAGAGAAAGACGCCAGTAAATCGGTAATATAGTCTAATTGTCGTGAACACCTAATTACGTCAGTATATTTATGACATACACATAACTTTTATTACAAGTAATGCGACAAGACAAGGATTCTTAGATTAAAATAAATTCTAGAAAAATGGTTGCTAATCATGTGTTATTGGAATTGAAATTCCTTAAATGGAATCTTTTAGAGGCAACAAAACTTTACCGATGTTCAAAGTTCATAAATCCGTTTCGAAGACACAATTCCAAGTAAAACAATGAGGGAATCGAAAAGGAGTAAGACCCGGTGCATCAACAGGGTTAGCATCTCCTGATTTATGCAGGCACACCCGTTATGCAAATCCATACTTAGTTAAAATATCACAATCAGGAATAGGACACACTCATTAAATTTACAGTTGTTCTAGTACTAGTATTTAAAGATCTAAGACCGTGAAAATATGTCGTAAATGAGTGGAGGTAGAGACACACAGTTTCGGTCAACCAATTAGTAACTCTGATTGCAAATCTTAAATGGTGACGATTTCAGTATTTTTTCATATATTTGAATAACAACGTGCATTTTTGGTCGGAGTAAGCAATAACCTTTAATGTTGTCATACATATTGTAATACGTAGAAATATAAAATAAACAGTAACAGTTTTTTTTATATTTTTTTTTACAAAAGTAGACATAAAGTATTATCAATTTTACTAGTAAATACTAGTAGTTAAAACTATAATTAACGAAGTTATATTTAATCAACGGAGCTTGGCATACTTCAAAAGATACGATAACATTAGTTAATGTTAAAGTAAGAAGTTTTGGTATGATTGCCAATGAAACAACACTCCGCCAGACACCAAAATCTTATATTAAAATGCTTAAGTCTCACTATATATGTTTCATTTTAGTTTGCCCTTTATAACTTACTATACGGTAAATCAGATTTGCAACTGTTAAATGCCGTATGATGACATGTAGTTTTCAAATCCTTGACCGTTCGCATTTGATGGATAATTGTCTCTTTGGCAAAAAAATCCTTGAATGTTTATCAGTGTATACTTATTGTTTCTCCATAAAGCATGAGAAAGTGTTCTATTCAAGCGACACATCCTTATCATGTTTTCTTATTAATATATGAAGTGTACCCCCCACCCCCCATTGTTTTTATTTTTTATTTCAATATGTAATGGTAGCATTCTTCATACTAGTATCTTTTATTCTTTTTACTTAACGTTTTAAGTCGTATCTATTCAGAGGGAAAAGAAAATAAATAACCATTGTAAGGCGTATTTAATATGCATTTTTGAAACGGAAAGTTTTACAGTGAATGTTGTAAACAGATTTTTGTTTACCATTTTGTCCAAGTTCGGAACTAAAACAATATACATATTATGTTAAACAGATTGAAAAACCATCAGACTGTTTATATATAGTTTGACGCTGCATCATTATTTGTATGACATATTGAATAGACTATTACTTAACACATTAAACATCAAAAAGGAAATAATGGGATAACCAGAAACCGCTTTAAGCTTCACACATGTGAATCACTGCATCTAGTATGTTTTCAGATGATCAAATAATAAGTTATGAAATGTAAATTTCAGTCTAACCCTGATGTATTTTTATATTTCCCTTACTTCTTTTGCACATTTTTTTTGGACAAATGAATGTTCAAACTCTGTGTATAGCGTCCCACTTATATATTTCATAGTAGTTTTAAACATTTCCTGTGCACGTTAATCCTGTAAAGTGTTATGCCGGGTAATTCAATTAATTTAATTCAACGATTTAATAAAGTCTCATCTCTCAACAAGTACAATATACAGTTATAAATGTTAAAACAATGTTACATAAAATGGGAGCCATTCTATACAGAGTTATAAGAAACTAATAAATGTATAAATATATGGTATGTGACATTAAGCAATTTGAACAAAGTGCTTTTTGAATTACATAAAATTGGTACAATAAAAGCCATATTTTTACCTCATTGCTTCAGATTCTTATTCAAAATTTTAATATATATGAACACCAAAAACAAACCTAATACGCTATTAGATATAAGATAATCCACTCTGGATCTTGTTCCTATCCTCAAATTGTTAACCTTGTGATATTAATGAATCTCTTCCAGTCGCAAGAAAGCTCGTCACTTTTTTTATGATTAAAAAGGTAGATTCAAAAGCGTTTACAGAAACCTACAAAATTTACGCATTAATCTTCCAGCTAGCTGATACACTTCTCTCTGGCCAAGCCTTTTCCGTGTGAATGTATGTTTAGGCAACATATATGTCAAGCATCTTTGCAGATATTTTAAACAATGATTAACATCTTGGTAACCCTCTATCTAGATTTCCGCTAAAGTGTGAACGGATTGATTGATTGAATGATTGCTGCTTGCTAAATTCCCTGAGGCAATTATTTCATTCATATCAAGGACGAATTAACAATATATACGATAGGTTAATCTCCTGATTCAGAAGTAGGCCGACAGGGATGAAGGGTGGAAAATTAGGAGTGCCCCATGAAACGATTTGTACAGGTAAATAACAACCGCTGAACAGATCTTATTTGACTGCAAGCGAATTGTCAGAACAGTACTGAAGTAACCACAGTGGATATGTCTGAAAATTGGCTGAAAGACGGAAAATGACTTAATAATTCATGGTTCAGACCAAAAGAACATGATACAATTGTACATATTAAAAACCTACGGAGAAAACATCAGAAAAATAGAGTTGTCTCATTAGCACTCATACCACGTATAATGTATACTAAAATAGAAAAAGATTATAATTTCATATAAGAATTTATGAAAGATACAAGGCTTATAATATGGTAAGCTAGACTTGCGTTTATTGAAACGTAACATTAATATTAAAAATAAGGTAGGATTATCCTTGAAGAAAGCACAACATGCATTGTAACATATATTCCCAACCCTACCCTAACATTATATCATATCTCCACATCTAAAGTCTAAAGTAAATACGAAGCACCTAGCATAATATTTAACATTAATTTGACCCCTTGTTGTAACTATTTTACATCATGATACAGGAGTTCCTTGAGGATTGCTATTGATCTAACATAAAACGTAGCCGCCTTGAACTTTCTATATTGAAAAATTAGATCGTGATGAATATAGAATATGATTTCAGATTCAGGATGATTTTTTCTAATGGAATAATGAAAGTGATTCGAAATGAAAAGGAAACATCGTAAAACATAGCCAAGAGATACGAAACGAAAGACATGTGCACAAAGAAGAAAAACAATACAATATTTTGCTACAGACATGGTAGATTATTTTTTCTTCATAATGGCAAGTTTTATTTAGTGCTTCGAATGGAAAAAGAGAATATGACTTTTACAAGACGAAAAAAGTAACGCTTCTAACAAATACATGTTAAATTTATCACAGTGGTCTGACCTAGCCCGTTTCAGATTATAAAAGACCAAAATGTCTATAAAATACAAAAGTGGACAACAAATGGTCTATATCAGGGTCGAGATTTTCTATTACAAATTATTTTGAAATTCATGTGTCTAAGTATATTATTTGTTTTGCATATCGTGCAATTTGATCTCCTTAATGTAGATAACACTAGTCTTGTAGTCTTGTCTAAGACCAAAGAAAGAGTGGATATTATTCCCGTGACCCTAAAATTAAACACGTCTACACATGAACCCGCTACTAAATAGATAGTAGTATACGTTATTTGATTTTCTAAACATATTGTTCAGATTAAAATGGTCCTAAATCAACCTATATATTATAAGTGATTGTAATTAAAACAAAAAAGTTAATTATCCACATAAACTTGAACTTCCTAATAAGCTGGGAATTATACACCACAACTACTGTCAAATTTGCCATCTGCCGTTACAAACATAAGACATTGGGTCTTTTGGAAAAAACTCATCAAAGATACTAGGTTTTAATTTTGTACGCTAGACGCGCGTTTCGTCTACATTAGACTCATCTGTGACGAATTCATACCAAGCTCGTTCAAGACAGTAATCAACAGAAGAATCGCACATCTATCAAAAGTATGCTATATTAATATTTACGCAAACATTCAGCACAAAAAGATATTTACAGCAGCGACTCTCACATCAATTGACCTTCCTTTAAACAGTAATTAAGATACATTAATACTGAAAATCCTGGTTACTTTTAATGAAATTTAGATGCTATGATTTTCGAGTCAATGTTGTGGCATGAGACAATATTTAAGGCGACATTAGTTTACCGATGTTTAAATCTCGTAAATCGATTAGGAGGAGACAAATGTATGTAATGCCATGTACTGCAAAAGGAGCGAAACATAAAATGGTCAAGTACAATTATCGTACTCAGACTCAGAAATATACCAATTGAAATACTGGATTTGATGTTTCGAGCACAAATTTTGTAGCCCAGTACTGAGTGAAGTTTTTGACCAAATGGTCAGTGTGTCGAAGCGGTAGGTATCTCCTGCTATGCATGCATCATTATACATAAATAGATATAGGAAGATGTGGTATGAGTGCCAATGAGACAACTTTCCATCCAAGTTACAATTTATAAAAGTAAACCATTATAGGTCAAGGTACGGCCTTCAACACGAAGCATTGGATAAACACTGTTTAAACCCGAAAACCACTTGGTGTAAAAGAGAAAAAAATATCTTTGTAAAAGTAAGGAAATAATGTATGGTTGCTCATGAAACAACTATCCACTAGAGACAAACGAACGTGAATTAAGCTACCTCATAGGCCACTGAACAGCATTCAACAATGAGAAAAAACATACTGAATAGCAAGCTATAAAGGTAGTAAAACATTTGTAAAGCGAGACAAACAAAGGCCTGATTTAAGCTAAAAAAAAAGAATAAATGAAAACCAAGTATTGCAGATAGCAACCAACAACAACAACTGAATTACAGGCTTCTGGCTTAGGATAGACACATAAAGAATGTTGCAAGCAAGGTTAAACATGACACAAATTACCGATCTTAGAGTACTCACAGTCATTGAAAGCTAGTTCAAAGCCAATTAAAAAAAAAAAAACGTTTCTGAGCTTAAATATCAATCAGTGCAAATATTTAATGTTAAGACATCCTAAACATTCTGAGAAAGGCATGATTGATTCACTCATAGGGTCTGTGCATCGGAAATTAACACATTTATTCTAAAAACAGTTGTTGGCATGATACGGGGTATGTTCTTCTCATATATTTTATGATGGTATGATACTAAACCCCTAACGGGAGGGATTGTGCTTGATTTCCATATGATGAAGACATAATCTTTCAATCAGTTTTAATTGAGGTCTGGAGCTGGCATGTCAGTAACTGCTGGTAGTCCTTTGTTAATTAATGTATCATTGTCATTTTGCTTAGTTTCTTTTGTTACCTATTCTGACATCGGACTCGGACTTCTTTTAAACTGAGTTTTACTGTGCGTATTGCTGTGTGTTTGTTTATTCTACACTGGCTAGAGGTATAGGGAAGGGTTGAGATCACAGAAAACATGTTTAACCCCGCCGCATTTTTGCGCCTGTCCCAAGTCAGGAGCCTCTGACCTTTGTTAGTCTAGTATGTTTTTTAATTTTAGTTCATTTATATGTTTTGGAGTTTAGTGTGACGTCCATTTTCTCTGAACTAGTACACATTTTTGTTTAGGGGCCAGCTGAAGCCCGCCTCCGGATGCGGGATTTTCTCGCTGTGTTGAAGACCCATTGGTGGCATTCGGCTGTTTTCTGTTCTTTGGTCGGGTTGTTGTCTCTTTGACATATTCCCCATTTCCATTCTCAATTTTATGACCATGTGTAATACCAAAACATAAGTGTCGACAGGAAGTAGGAGCATACTATTCCTAACTGATTCCAAGAACATATTTAGTTATTTTTTTTATTTGTTTAAATAAAATCAATGTAAGCACTGATTTAGACTATATTTAAACATCTTACTACAGTGTTAAATTGATAACCTCTGATCACCGGGTGTGTACATACATGATGAAACACGACTGATGCCACATGTAAAGCAGGACCTGCTTACCCTTCCGGATCACATGAGATCACTTCCGGTTTTGGCGGAGTTCGTGTTGCTCAGGCTTTAGTTTTCTATGTTCTGTTTTAATACTGTTAGTCTTTTGATCGTTTTTCATTTTTGCCATGGCATTATTAGTTTGTTTTAGACTTATGATTTTGTATATCCCTTTGGAATATTTCGCCCTCTTTAAAATAAGTTTATTCAAAGGATCAATAGGTTTATATGGATCGTATCTAAACTAACTGGATTTGATCGACATCACCGTAAAGATTATGATGTGATATCCCGTTCGTAAAAGGGTTTCTACAGTCTGAACCTTATCTTTGTATATATGAAATAATTTAGCAAAGGTTTTTAACAGTAATGTGTTGTAACGAAATCCATGACTTAATTATATACCAATTAAACATAGATTTCGTTTATTGAAATCTAGAACAACATTGGATAAACGAGCATATCGAACGAGTTGGGAAATATATACAACGCAAAAAGGGAAAAAAGGAACATCACATTCCAAAAAGAATGGTAACGTTTATTATTTATTTTTTAATTAATAGAACTTACAGTTAAAGAATGTTCTTCTATAAAATGTTTTTATTCCTGTTGATAGTTAGATTAAACTATCTGAAATAAATTCTAAACAAAAAATACAAATACTTCAAAAAACAATATATAGAGAAAAATGAAGAACTTAAATAGGTTTTGTTTTTGTTTGATTGACAAAGCAGCCAAATCTATTATCATTATAAGAATAAGGAGATGTGGTATGATTGTCAATGAAACAACTAAAAATAAGGATGTGATTTTCTATTTGTTATAGAAGTTCTACAGTATTAAGATAAGGAGATGTTGTATGATTGCCAAAAAAGACACTATCCGACAGAAACCAAATGACGTGGATGTAAGCAAATTTAGGAGCCAAGCAGCTACAGTCAAACTTCAAAATCCAAATAGTTATACTTAGAAAGATTTTGAGTAATTTTTGGTAACGATCGGTAATGACGGATTACGTTCATTGAAACATAAAACATCATTGCAGACACCGGCTAAGCAAACGAGTTGGGGAAAAATACACAAAGTAAGAAGGGATTAAATAAAGGCAACAGTAGTATACCGGTGTTCAAAAGTCATAAATCGATTAGGGAAAACAAATCCGGGTTACAAACTAAAACGATACCTTCCAAAAAATGGTAAAAAGCTTTCGACTTAAATAATTAATTGAGGTATCTAAATTAAAGGTTATTTCATTATTAATATTACAATGTAACGGAAAAAGTAAAATAACAAAAAAATCGAACTCCAAGGGAAATTCAAAACGGAAAGTCCTTTATAATATGGCAAAATCAAAAGCAAAAACAAATGGAAAACAACTGTCATATTTCTGACTTGGTACAGTTATTTCCTTTTGTAGAAAATGGTGGATTAAACGGAAACACCTTATAACAATACTTAAGTATAAAACAGTGGTATAAATAACATATCTTTTAATTTAGGTGAATTTGAATGCGATATAAAGGTCAGAAAACTTAAGATAGCTTAGGATAATAATATGCGTTCGTTATTGTTCTTCAAAGTGTGCATGCAATCATACTACTTCTATTTTTTTTTAATATGCTAGTTATATGCATTTTTACAGCAGCTGCTTATTCCTTTTATTTTCTATATATGGTATAAGTTCTATAGAATTTTGCAATTTATTTTTGTCTTTACCACCTGCCTTTGTTTAATCAACACATCAATACTTTACAGATACCAGTCAATACTAAATATGCCTCGCGTCGTGTCTAAATAGTAACAAATGGCATTGGTGCAATAGAATATGATTTTAAACTGTATAATTTCATTTGATTGATTAAGGAATGACCTAGTTATAAGATATAAATCACGAATCGTTAATGAATGACTCATGTGGCAATTAATGAATATACATGAGCTGAATCAGAGAATAAAATTTACTGTAAAGTCTCTTAAATTGAATTGTTCACAAGAGGAACGGCATTAAAACACAGTTATTGTACCATAAATGTTATAATTAGTATTTCAAGGGATTGTTGTGTCACAAACATTAACCTTTAAGATATATGCATTCAGAATTTTTAACAGATATTGAGGTTTGTCAGCTTGGTCCTTCATAAAAATAGACCAAAGGCCAGGGAAACACCAGTTTTGATTGACATGATTTGAAGTTATAAATAGCATTTTGACTGGTAAATTATTCTGGTGCCATCATTTTTTCGAAATATATTACATATTGAATCAATATTAAATTATGCATACGACATAGTTTTTGTCCTTTTTGGTTTATAGTTCTTCATACTTTTAATAAGCTTTCGATTTTCAAATATTTTGGCCTCAAGCATCACTGAAGAGACCTTGATTGTTGAAATGCGCATCTGGTGCAGAAAAAATGGCACCGTTTATGTTACTAAACATGGGCTATACAAAGTTATTATATGACTATAAATTTTCTGTTTTCTCTTTGATAAAACATTATATACAACGCGGCAAAAATCACGAGAGGTGAATATACGTTTTGGAACAGCGTCCGTGTACCTATATATAGATATTCTAAGGCAACGTCAATGACGTAGGTGTATGACGTCAAGTAAATTCCCGGTTTTTTTCTTGTTTTCGGTGTTTTTTTTTTTTTTAGTAAACTTTATTGAATATTTCAACTTATGAAAATTAGCAACTTCAAAAGTAGATGATATATTTAGTATAAAAACAGGGAGCAGTTTTAAAAGTATCTTGAGCAAATACTAGAAAATTGGAAAAAGATAAAAAGTCATATAATAAAACAATTGTTGACATTCGATTTCAGTTGATACAATGATTTATCAACCCCAGAGATATGACATTCACCCTCGGCCGTTGGCCTCGGTGAATATCATATCTCTGGGGTTGATAAATCATCTATTATATACTTAGAGCAAATAACTTATAATTTTTACAGTATTATAATAGCAGTAAATTTACGTTATTTCCATATTTTTCGAATTGGTGCTTAGCGGGCTGATATGAAAAGTTTATCAACTGCTTCGGAAATTATCACATGCCTTTCTATCAATGTTATCACATACCTCTCCGTCAACACTCGGCAAAATCCGGTAATTGTTTTCAAAATAGCAGAACTGGACCCTGCCAAACGAAGTTAAGGAGGACGAGACACTAGAATTTGTAGAGGCTATGAAAAACAAAAACACCAAACGGAAGATCGCAAGTGATTGTCATTTTTTTTTAAATTGGCTAACAGCAAACGCAGAATATAGAAACATTGAGGAAATCCCCGTGTTTGAACTGGACAAACTTCTCGCACGTTTCTTTATGAGGGGGACAAATATCAGATGGTACCCCATATGAACCAGGAACAGTGAAGGCGTTCCAGAGTAGCATCTAAGATACCTGACTGATAAATTGAACATAAGCATTATAAAAAACAAAGAATTCTATCATTCTAGAGAGGTTCTCTCGGCGAAGATGTAGGAACTTAAGACAATGGGGTTAGGTGCAAAAAAAATCGGAACCTTTCACCACCGAAGAAATTAACATATTGTATGAAAAAGGCCAGCTTCGTAGAGGTGATTACTTTAAATAACGTATTATTGTACTTTCGAAATGAATGTAAAATGGTTCTGGTTGTCAAATTAGTCAAAAAAGTGGCACTACCATTCATAAATTTCACAATGAAGAATATGAAAATGAATATGTATCTGAAGAAATAAAATAAACACAATGTTTGTATTTATCATATTTGACTATATTCCAGGTAGTCCAGGCGCACTCATTCACACTGTATGGCTTAACAAATCCTTACACTTTGGACTACGCTCCCGGGAAGAGCACACTACATTACGTTGGGGCGATATTGAAAGGAAGGTGACATCCAGTGGTGACAAGTATTTAGAACATACAGAAAGACAGACCAAGACACGGACTGGTGCTACAAAAGATGCAAGACCATTCCATGCCAAGATAAAGGTACTAAGATGGGGTCCCTTTCACACGATCATGCTTATATTTTAGTTTTCACTTGTGAAAATATTTTACTGAGACTCTTAAAGAACTTATTTTACCACGTATCACGTTTACAATTTGCTGAAATTCAAAAACCGTGAGAGGGTCTGTTCACGTTTTCACGCTTATTTTTTCTGACAATCACAGATCACGCTTACTGGAAAAGGTCGATTACGTGTCACGCTTTTACCCCTTCCACATCCACTTACATTAAAAATAAATTAACAAAATGAAAACAAATCTTTGTAAATAAAACAACAAAGAAAAAAAACAAAGAAAAAAAAACATGATCAATCACAAAAACCAACAAACTTGACATCATGCTTTTGTGTTTATTGTTTTCAGGAAAAAATACAAAAAGGGGGTAAAATAAAAATCCTAATAAAACAAGAGAATATAAATAAAATATGTACTATTATGTATAAAACCTTTAATTTTCAATACTAATGTAAGTTTAATGTTATTTGTGATTTTTAGGAAATCCTAGATGTCCTGTTGCCACTTAACTAGAGAATGCCAAGAGAAGGCCGGAAGACATATTGGGAGCTGATGGTCCTTTTTATTTAGGGATTAACCGAGACGTCAAAAATGGGATATGGCATCGGAAGCAGGCCATGGGAAAAAAACACTTTCCGATTTTGTGAAAACTAAGTGTGACGAGGCAGGCGTCCAAGGGCGTAAAACTAATCATAGTGCCAGAAAAACTACAGTCACTGCTCTCGCACATGAAAAAGTCCCTCCTATTGAAATTATGCAAATTAGCGGCCACAAAAATGTTCAGTCTATTAATGAATATTGTAGTGCATCCTTGAATCAGCAACAAGAAATGTCTTATATTTTATCAAATGTTGGCAGTGGTGGTATCTCAAAACATCTTGAACAGAAAAAAGTAACAGATCAAAATAATTATATTGATGACATGCCATCTGACGATGATCAGCAATTGCTATCAGCTTCACAAGAAGCTGAATTAGGCTTAGTCCTGAAAGATATCACCAATTACGAGTCGAATATTAATATTATCAAGAAAACTACTGAACTACCAGAAATAATCCATGAAAATTATAAGGATAAGACAATTCAGATGTTTTCTGGGGCTCATATAACTGACAATGTCACAATCAACTTCTATTTGATAACCACTTAAAAGGATTAATATATTAAACTGTTATTTTTCTCCATTGTTGAAGCATATGATAAAAAGATCATAACATGTCATTTTTCATATCTGTTGTATTATTAGCCCTCGGTCAATATCAGCCCTCAAGCCTTGCGGCTCTTGGGCTGATATTGAACCTAGGGCTGATAATACACCAGATATGAAAAATGCCATGTAATAATCTGATAGTATCAACCTCATGAAAAGTCAATAATTGTATAATATCTACCGGATATCGACATAGTTTAAACATGGGCTATACAAAGGTATCTTCCGTATATCGACATAGTTTAAACATGGTCTATACAAAGATATCTATCGTATATCGACATAGTTTAAACATGGGTTATACAAAGATATCAACCGTATATCGCCGACAGCATATATTGACCTATAAACTATAAGATTTATAAAGATATGTTTTTATTGATCGGTGCTAAATAAAATGGTGCAATTCTATTATTAATAATTCGCCAAAATAAACCTAAGGCTCCAAGGAGCCTGAATCACTCTTCTTGCAAAAAAATGTCATATTGATGGGATATAAAATATTAACAAAGCCTCCCACGGAATTAAGGTGCCCTTGAGGTCATCAAGTCTCTGTAACTACAATTATTTTTAAACGGCAAAAAATCATAAAATCACCGTTAAACCTTTTGCTCTATTTTTTTGTCATGCCAGCCATGCAAGTTGAAAAAAAAAATCCTTATATACTTCACAAATAAAACTAAACACAGTAAGTGTCATTCATGTAAAAGTCAGTTTGAATTGGTCTAGTTGCTTCAGAGATCAATGTCTAAAAATGGATGAAATTTATAGGTCACAAATGATCATTTTATAAAAAAAGAAAAGCAATTCCAAATTATTTAGTTGATAGTTTTGGTCATGTGACTTAGTTGTAGCTTTTATATTGCTGATCATTTTTGCTGTGTATCTTTTCTGTCTGTCTCTTCTTTCTATAAAGGTTTAGGTTTACTTTTATAAATTGTTACTTGGATGGAGAGTTGTCTCATTGGCACTCATACCACATCTTCCTATATCTATTCCAATAGAAAGAAGACATGCTATAAATATTTGCAAAAATCGCCATTTTACGCACTACGAGATGAATGGATGGATGGATGGAGATCGATCCGGTTTGGCAGAGCACCCTTCGACTTGCGACCGTACAAAACATTAATTGCACATACATTTATGAAAAGGGCTTACTGTCCATACTTTCGGGTAATCCTGTATTATTGCTAAATAAAAACTAGTATTGTAATTACAAGCCAGAAGCATCCAGATATACAATATTGAAGATGTTGTCTCCTCTAGAGCCTAATATTTTGGTACGTATACAAGAGAAAGGAGGAAGTTATGGAATCCGTTAATTTTGAATAGTTTCAAGTTCAACATGACTAGTGTTTAAAGTGACAATTAACTTGTTTTATATACCAGTTTTACAGAACATACTTAATTCGGACACATTCATATCATATAAATGTCAAGGAAATACAATAGCTATCTTTTTGCGAGAAAAAAAGTTCCAATGAGTTAATCTTTTTTTCATGTTTTAAATTGCTTTAAAAAAGAAATATCACAGACAATTATATACGTCGAAATACAATTAAAGAATCGTCTACATTTATCTTCTGGAAAATTTCATATGATATTTAATATTCAAAAGTCATCTTGAATGTTAGTAGCAAAAATGTATATTAAGGAATCGAGTCAGCAATTAAAGATAATGTGACATTTGTTTTATACCAGTCCTTGAAGTTTTGTTCAATTGCATTTCATGTCAAAACAATTCTTCTGAAATTGACAGGATTTTAATTCAACTTTATTATCTCTTTGATTTGTTCACTGATTTGAATTCAATGTGAACATTTAATTGGATAAAGTGTCGTTTGAATTTAGTCAATATTAATGCCTTTTAAAGGAGAAATTTCTGTATTCATCATAAAAATTTATATGAACATATATACATAATCAGGGTCCCGTTTATCGAAACAGTCTTATGATAAGGATATGTCCTACGAGTATCTTAGAACATATCTTTGTCCTAAATGGGTCTATCAAACGTGTCGCGATTTAGGATTTTATCCTAGGAATTGTTCTCATAACGTTAATGGTAGCAATTTTACTGCACCAGGTGCGCATTTCGACAATTAATGTCTCTTCAGTGATGCTCGAGGCCAAAATATTTGAAAATTCAAAATTTATTAAAACATTGAAGAGCTGCTAAAACCAAAAAAGACAAAAAGTATAACCAAAGCCAGGCAAGGAATCAGAGCTTGTCATGAGGGAGATATATTCCTTAAGTTGAAATTATTTCCAAAATTTTGTAACAGCAAATTTCAATAACACATTATCCGTATTTTTATGCCAGTACCGAAGTACTGGCGGGGGTTAATGATAACCTAGGGGACTAAAAGTCATCCGTAGAGGTATCGTCCCAGTGGTAGTTATAACGTTAATGGTACCAATTCTACTGCACCAGAAGCGCATTTCAACAATTAGAGTCGGCAGAGAATCAGAGCTTTGTCAAAATTGTTTCCAAAATTTCAATAACACAATATATTGGTGATACTCTCGGGGACTAAAAGTCCACCAGCAGAGGTATCGACCCAATGATAAGTTTAGGACACCAATTTGGGTGTCTCAAGATGGTTCTAACTTTTGGATATATTTTATGATGTTTTTGTATCTCAAACCCGCTTTTATCACTATTGGTTGAAATATTGGAAATTTTAATGAAAAGTAAAGAGGTTGTCACTAGTGGAGCAGGAACTGCTTACCCTTGCTGAACACCTGAGTTAATCCCCGGTTTTAAGCTTGGTTCGTCTTTGATTTAATTTTTAGTTTTCTGTGTAGTTATTTATTGCAGTTTTTCTTTTTGGTCATGATGCTTTCTTGGATTTGTTTTACTTATGATTTTTATTACCTCTAGCTTCGTATCTATTATATATCCCTGTCTCTCTTTCTTTCTCTTTACACTACATTTTATAAGAATGCATGTATGTCATTACAGCAAATTGAATTATACAAAGGATAGTTTTTTAATTATCTTCTCAAACTTGATTACAAGTCCTCTGAAATAAGTCAAATAATAGATTACAGTCAAACCAATGATAAATCCGGACAGGAAATGACTTTGAGACTATCTCAAATAGATTAGCCGGTAGTGTAAACTATTGTCATTGACAATTTTGTTTTCAGGAAACCTTTTCTCGTGATAAATAATTTTCAGCTAAAAAGATCTTTCGTCTTATAAAAAATTCAATTTACTAACCAAGGAATTTATTAATTAGCTTTAAGAAAAGGCTTCATTAAACACCGTGTACAGTCTGTATGTAAATAGAATATATCGTATTTCGCTGAGAAGACTGTATATATATTGCAAAACATATAGTGGCATTACCAGCAGGAAGAATCTGATTAGAGTATGTGAAGATTTTTTTTACTTGATACTACTATAAGAAAGCCAGATTTGTTTAAAAAAAAAGTTTATAAAATGATAAAGAAACTTAGAAGTATTTTGTTTTTGAAATGGCGGGCTTGTTTTATTAACCCGACACTGCGACATAGTACGAACGGGTTTGGAGTTATATTTTCCTGTTTAAACTGCTGAAAAGATAACACTTGACATGTATGTACAAGTAAACATGAACTTTGGCCAAGGGGATTTATTTAGGGGTATATATTTACATACCGAAACAATCTCTGACATTATATTTCTCTGTTGTATGAAATGGTAGACGACGGAACCATGGCATATGTTATTATAATATGCCTGATAATATATTGATGTGAATTTTCGTTTGATTTCAAATGTGCATTTAGCATTCTACCAGTGATCAAAATAAATAGGATAAATACTGCCAATCTAGTTTTGAATTACTTTAATGCTTCAATTTCCAATAGACATTAAAATTTGACTCTTCGAAAATTTACAGTAATAATATAAACTTTACTAAAACAAAATCCAAAAATATTCAATGGATAGCTGCAAATATAATTATTAAATAACTTATTCAACTACAACACAGTGACTTTTTTGTACTTTTACAATAAAGTATCGGGTTTGTTTTGGTATTCTATGTCAATCACAAGGAAACAAAAGACACCCCATATCATCTCTACAAGATAAAAATATTTATTCAAATATGAGCAGCCTTATTATATGAAATACTAGAAGATGCCTGCGGAATCGCGGTACAATTGGGCAAGTGTTGAAACAAAGAGCACCCGACATGAAATTGTAAAGTACATTTTGTATATTACATACAGTAACTAATTATTATTACAGTGAAACCTGTCTAAACTGAACAAAATCTTCAGTCCAAAAGGTGTTCGGTTTAGGCAGGTTTCACTGTATATAATATATATTATACTGTAGTTAGCTTGTATGTTTGATCATCCACATGTTTCCAGTAGAAAGTAACCAAAATTTACCACCCCACTTTTTTTCTTTTAATGGAAAGTATCCACATTATTTTATCCCTAGCTACGCCAATGATACTCCAGACTGTCGGCTCAGAGGTGAAATGTTTAGAAAATTCAGTCCGCAAGTTTATATAGGGGAGGCAATTTAGGTAACAACATTTCAGCCTACGATCGTCTGCTCAGAGGCATATTTCAGCACATAGCACACAAATTTATATGAGGGAAGTAATTTCAGGTCATGACATTTCAGCTACCGAGTGTCTGATCTAAGGTATACGTGTATTTCAGTCAGCAATTTATATAGGAGGGGGTAATTTATGGTCACAATATTTCTCCCTGTGTTTGAGGAGGGTGCACCACTAATTTTCTATGGTTTCAGTATGAGTGCTTCAGTCCCAAATTTGTGTTGGGGGCGTAATACGACAACTTCAGTCCCAATTTTATGTGGGGTACGTATTAATAGGTATCGAAATTGCAGTCTGTGTTTAATTTACAACAGATTCAGTCTCAAATTTATGTGGGGGCAAGGACATTTCAGCCTGCATTTTGATGACAAATATTTGAATTTATGACATGTATAATATGATTGTGGTGTATGTCATGGGCATTGTGCATGTGACAAATTGTAAGCGTTGGCCAAGGCTGCCATGCCATGGGCATTGTGCATGTGACAAATTGTAAGCGTTGGCCAAGGCTGCCATGATCGAGATCACTTCGACACGTTCAACACCCATTCCTTTTTTGGACAGTTGTTTAAATAAGCAGTGAGTGAAAAGGGGTGGAGTACTTGCAGATGTGACAAAATGTGTGAGCGTTGGCTCAGGCCACAGGAACCCGACGTCCGGACACTCCCCCATTTTTATGTGTAAACCGGGCCCTAGGCCTAAAAAAAATTCTGTGTTTCCGGTAAGATCATTTTGAAAAATATGGTCGGTAGGTCGGAACATTTTTTTTTTATTATTTTTATTTTTTTGTGACATCGTAAACGAATTCCAGAAAATAATCATGGTTTTTCCAAGTCTGAGTCCGTTATTAGTTTTAAATACCGGAAGTGCATATTAGATACGGATCGATAACGGTCTCCGAATTTGGATATTTTCTCAAAAATTGGCGTTTTCTGTGGAAAAAAGATTGTTTCAAAGACAAATTTAGGAAGTACAAAACACTACATTTATACGTCATATCACAAATATTTCTGACTTTGTATGGTTTCAGAGAACATGCGGCTCAATGAAATCGGTCTCTTCCTTTAGTAGTATAGATTGCTTCTATATATGTGCTAAACGTTCATTTACCGGTAAATTCATAGATATCGCAAATTTATAATCTGTACTCATTAGAAATACAGGGGGCCCCGGTTGCCGAATGGTGTAAGTAGTCGACCTACTGTATCACTAGCTAGTCAACACTGAGGTTGTGAGTTCGAATCCCGCACATGGCAGGTGCGCTAGACTCCAATCTTAATTGACTAGGATTGTCAGTTTTCATACCGAAGGTCGGTAGTTCTCTCCGGGCACTCCGGCTTCCTCCACGAATAAAAACTGACAGCCACGAAATAGCACAATAGTGGTGAAAGTGTTGTTAAACACCAATCAATCAATCATTAGAAATACGCCTTCCAGAATATATTTGCAGAAACAGACATTTAATACATATTTTGGTTAGCTTGACATGTGTTTATGAGGTACGCTGGAGAAGACAAATACATAAAAAGTTTCATGGTATTTAATATAAAACAAAAGGGTCCAACAGTACAGTCAAATCTATATAGAAAAATGAAAAATGGAAATAACACCAAGTCTTTATAAATTGTATGCATCCGAAGCGCTTTTCTGGAGTTACCTTCATCATGAACTTTCAAGGCCAAAAATTTGAAAGGCAAGGATGTATAAGTACTGAAACACAAGAAGAGCTATATGACCAAAAGAGACCTAAAAATAAAAGCAAAATTCAACTAAGGTCAACTTTGTCAGAGGGAGTTAGAACCTTAGTTTCTTGATAATTTATAAATTTACCAACGGACAATATGAGAAACTTTTAGGTACTAGTATGTTATTAATCATGTTAGTACCGAAGCACTGACAATGAGCTGATGATACCCTCATGGACTAAAAGTCCACCAGCAGTGCTAGAAAAATATAAATAACACTTTATAAATTCTATGTGTCCGAAGCGCGTTTCTTGAAGACGATCTTTTAGAAAATGCATTTAATAAGTTTACAATCAACCATAAAGTTGAAACAGTTAATTCGTCCATGTATAACTATTACCCCCTTTTCCTTGGACCCTTTCCTTGGACCCTGGTATACAGGTATGATGTTGTCCTTCATTTCAGACAAAGCGTAAATAGAAGGCTGCATCACAGGAAATATAACAAGGTTAAAACATAAACTTAAAAGATAAACAGGATGTTATGTACATATAACATGTATATATATTAAAACACGTATTTTCTAAGGAAGACGCCTGGTAATCGTTCTCTTGCATATAAACCATCATGTTGGTCACAAAGGTTAGTATAAACATTTGTTGTGAAATTGTTTTTGGCAAAATGAAAATGGGGTTTGCATCGTTTTATAATATAGTATAAGATTACTCGCTCGTAAAACTGAAATCTTAAATGAGTTCCAAAGAAACAATTAACAATGCATGGAACCGCTATAATGTATCGGCATTTTGTTCGTATTTAAGATTAATTAGACGCCATCTAATCATCCCTCCGAAGACTGCCGACGGTCATATAACCCGATATTTTTATAAAAAGACAGAAAAGTACGAACAATCGTATAATGACGATTCTTCCATGTCTGTATGATTTCATGTTAAAGATCAAAAATATATGTAAATCACCGTAAATCACCGTTTTATCTGTATAAGAATGATATTGTGTGAGACCCATCAGTAAACTAAATTGTTATTCCAGGTGTGACCCTTGTTTCACTTTTCAATGTTGACATTCTTTCTTTTTAATGAATGAACATGCTGACCATATGCTTTACACATGTGCAACCATCTTCACTAAAGTTTAGATAAAAGTTTCAAGAAATACGGATTCAAACGAGTAGAATCATTGACTTGCAAGCCAATAAAACATCAGCGATGTTTGTTTGTTTTTTTTTTTTTTTAGCTTATTTTGATGAAATTGGACTAAATTGACTGCTAATAGCGAAACATTATTTCTTTATTCCGCTTTTATAAATGATTGAAATAAAAAAATCATATATCATTTTTTGTATAATTCGAAACTTATGGCCCTTTACAGGTTATGTTTTTACGACGTCCAATTAAAGAAAATGTCTTTATGTCTGTAGCTATAAAAAAACTTACCTGTATTAAGTGTCTGTCTTTGTATCTGTACGGAGCCTCTTAAGTCCCATGCAAATATAAATATTTTGGCTTACCGGAGATTTAATCTGCTGCGCACAACTTTAAAACTCCTGTGCACGACTTCGAAAATCGTGCGCACGACTTTCAAAAAAATCGTGCGCATTAAAAACTGGTGCGGACTTTCAAAAAATCGTGCGCATTAAAAACTGGTGCGCACTACTTTCAAACTCGTGTGCACTACCTTCAAACTCGTGCACACGACTTTCAAACATATGCGTACGACTTTCAAAATGGTGTGCACAATTTTTAAAAGTCGTTCGCACCATTTTAAAATTCTAGCGCACCAGTTTTAAAGGACGTGTGCACCAATTTTAAAATGTCGTGCGCAAGATTTTCGAAGTTGTGAGCACCAGTTTGAAATACGTGCACCCGATTTTTTATACTGGTGCGAACCAGATTTAATCTCCAGGAACTTGACGAAAATGTTTATACTTTCATAGCACGTAAGGGGCTCCGTAGTATCTGTGACTATGCATCCATTTAAAAAATGTATTATTAAAAGTAAAAAAAAAAAATATGTATAAGGAATTTGTCTGATTTTTTCAGCTTCTGGGTTTAATAATTTTAATAGCTGATGTTTTGGGAGACGTTCATCCTGTCATCAGAGATCGCAGACAAGGTATTTATATGTATAAAATGAAAGTGTCTTTGACCAAAAATTGACAATCAACCTAGTCACAATCACCAAATGACTTTTTTCAGAATAATTATGACTGAAACTTCGCTTCAATTCTACGCTCTATGTATTTCTAAAGATATTTCATATAATTTTGAAATCGTTTTTATTCGAGAAACAAATAAATGGTAAAGATATCCAAATCATAATCCAATTAATAAAAACTCCTTAAATACATTACACATAAAATAAAATTTACGTTTAAATGTAGCAAAACACCAAAAATTTGCGGATTATAAATAATGTATACAATAACCAACACATCTAACTTTAAACTATATATAACAAATTAGATTGATTTGAATTGAATTATTTCAAATGTTCTTTTAGATATTCAAATAACTTTCATGCTGTCCTCATATGTTTTTTTTTTTCATTTGCAATGCAATATCTTATCTACATACATAAATTTCCATTTGTCATCTCATTAACCCAATTAACTAGAGCTCTGCCAATTAACAATTATCTATCTTAACAGACCTGTATAAATTATAATATACAAAAGAAGTAAGTTTGAAGAGGGGGTTGTAAAATAACTCTAAAATGTATTATGTTTTCACTTGGAGGAGGACACTTACTATATGATGTCCAAAGTTTTATGATGTCGAAGAGGCTTACATCCCTTGGAACAGACTGATGACATTTTTTTGAAAAATCAGTTTTATCGGTTTTCTTAACTCATCTTTGATCGCAGAGTTAAACAAAGTTCAAAAAGTGTGGTGACCGAAGAAAACGTGAAGGAACTCATGTCGAACAGATATGTCCTTACAACAGCCCCGAAAAACCCTGATGTAGTCGACAAGTACCTACATGTTGTAAACCTAAATAATTGATTGGGGGTGTAAAACTATGGTCATCCATGGAGAGTAAACTTTACGTTAAATCATACACATCTCCTTGTGTATGTATTTTTATCCATTTAAGATCGGCCAGTCCTAATAATCTTTGCATCTCTAACCGTGCTTGCTGTGGAGCTTTGACACGAGAAAAGGAAAAGACAATCCAGAAAATGTGTTTACTCTAGATCAAGATATACCACGCCAGGTTAAAAAAAATGTTCTGTCAATATCTAAAACGGCATTTTCAAGTGTATTACCATAAGCTTTATTCAGTCACATTCAGTAGATCTATAATTTTAAAAAATGATTTTCCAAACAACAAACTTCCAATTCGTCCTGATTTATAGAGAATATTAAACACCATATTGAGTTTCTATTGCTCCTAGCTTTTTCTCTTGTGTGTTCTGGATCAGGACAAAAATATTATTCTAGACAACCATCTCTTGAAATATAACTTGATATTCTAGAAACTGTAATCGTTGTAATAGTGACATTTCAGAAACATTTCACACGTTTTACCATTTATTGGTTCGGGATCTTATAATCCATAATATAGTCTGGTCACATATGACATTATCCTGTCAACATAGGGAACCATCTTCGATATTCCTTCATCTTAATCCACTAGTTATTAAATGTAAAGTCTATTTAATGGTCACATCTTTAATATTGATATATCTCCACATAGCATGTATAAAATACAATAAGTGATCACAAATACGATCTCTTGATAAAAAACCTTCTATATATTTATGCTCAAACATACCAGTCTCAGCTTTCTCATGCTATCGTAATATTACATCTGCTGTTTATTTTACACTAAACCTTGATTTATGTTTACTGAATATTTTAATAATGGAAAGTTGAAGTCAATCGGTCGAAAACCAAAGTAGTGCATTTTAGAAATCCTTCGATAGCTCGGTCAGACTTTGATTTTGAATGTGGAACTCACAATTTAGAATATATTGACTCTTACAAATATTTGGGACTTTGGTTCGATGAGTTCTTAACCCTAGAAAAGGCAGTTACAGAACTTTTTAAATCAGCCAGTAGAGCTTTGGGAGCCCTTTTCGGTAAATTCATAGCGACAGGAGCTATGACCTGGAACGTTTACCTCAAACTTTATACGTCGTTGGTAGAACCAGTTTTATTCTATGGTAGTGCCGTTTGGGGATACAAATCCCACAGAGTAATTTACAATGTACAGAAAAAAGCTGCAAAATACTTTCTTGCGGGTTAGGAAGCGTAACTCCAACACAGTGGTGCGCGGGAATCTTGGACTAACCTCGTCTTATAAGAAGCAAAAACTATCATGCCTACGTCTAAAATGTAAGATCATACGAGTTAACGATGATAGACTTATATCAAAAGTAGCAGCGTGGGCCTCGCGGCGACGATAAGGGTAGCATCATCAAATAGACAAACTTGCTAACGATATAGATGTTGTTGATATTGTTCATAACGCCACTCTCAGTGTTAAAACGGCGATGCGCCTCATAAGTGAAAAACTTTCGAACTTTGACAAGGCTGATTTCGAGATAGATTTACATGACGACAGAAACAATGCTAACGGGAACAAGCTAAGGACTTCCCGTATTTACAAGACAAGTGTTAAAACAGAACAGTATATTCTTTCGCTTTTACCAAGAAACGTAACTCGAACTATGGCATTATTTCGCAGTGGATCGCTAACCCCTAGCTGTAGAGACAGGAAGATACTTTAGACCGCAGATTCCGCTGAATAACAGACTATGTAAATTTTGTAAATCGAATGATGTTGAATACGAAGCTCATTTTTAATGGTTGCCCTTTGTATGTAGACATTAGATATGATTTGTTTCAAAAGGCACGTCAATTTATTGAAAATTTTGAAAACATGAGCACAGAGTTCAAGTTCAATGCTTTAATGACTTGTAATGACATTCAAGTAACACTGTCCTGCTCTATTCACAAATTCTATGTCAGGAGGAAGATTTTTATAACATATAATTGTTCATAAAGCCTGTTCTTTTTATCATGATAAAAGATAATTTAAAGAAAATGGATATTTCAGGAAAAACTTTTGGTACATAAATAATGAAAGTATATTTGTTGTAATAGTTTATGTTATATGTTGATAGAATTTTTTTTTAATATTTATTTTTTTTTAGAAAATTGGTGAAAGTGGTTTGAATTAATTTTTGATTCTATTTTCTTTCTCGTTTTTTATTTTACTTTTATCAATTTTCACTTAGAATAGTAATGTTTTATTTTTATCGCAGCTTAACCCATAATTTTGTTTTTAGTCGTAAGTCGCAATTTTAACCTAGGTGTATTTACCCGTCTTAAATTTCTTTTAATTTCAATTTATATTATTCCGTTCAATTTATTAAGTTTTCAAGATAAATCATGAGATTTCTTTTATTTTCTATGTGTTTTTCCTTTTGTGTTTGAGCTGTTTTATATGTATATAAAAGTGTCTCATAAGTCTTTATAGGCTGGGTGCTGATCTTTTTTTATGTGATTGTACATGTAAATATTTACTGTTGTGTGAGATCAATACGTGACACATAAATAAAATAAATTTATCTTAATAACAACTATGTTATTTCAACTCTACAGTACATGTCATGTACTCTACACACTGTCAATATTAATCAAGATGAATGATTATTAAAGTATTGACAACCAACTCTTAGATGTAATTGACCACGCCACAATTTTATAATTATCATCTGCCGAAAATTGCTTATTTAATTATTAAACTAAGGCTTATTTGTCGTGTAAATTTGAATGTATTTTAATAGCTGTCAAAACTTAGTCTATATTACTACACTAGTTGATGCCTATGTTCCAGACCATATGAGTATTTGGACCATAAACGTATGCTCATTCCATATGCGGAATATTCAAGTATATTATACTCATTTGGCTTTTAACGGAATGGATCATTTAACATTTACACTATGTACACTAAAGAGATTTATCCTGCTGAACTGACTAATACTAACAATGAACACTGCCCTTTCCAGGATCATGATATCTATATCTTTAACGGGAAGCTTAATGCCAAAATTTACGATAAAAGATATGATTTTTCATTTCCTATTGTTAATTATCCATTTTTAGATGGTGACGTTCCCTTGTCACCATCTTGTGGTGTTTATATATCTCAACTTGTTCGATTCGCTCGTGTATGTTACAACGTATTTGATTTTAACGAAAGAAATCTCTGTATTACTGAAAAATTATTACACCAGGGTTTTCGATATCACAAACTTGTCAAAACATTTACTAAATGTTATTATCGGTACAAGGACATCATTCGTAAATATAAGTCAACGTGCAGACATCTTATACGTTCAGGTATTCCACATCCAATCTTTTATGGTAATATTCTATACAAAGCACAAAAATGTCGTCATTCGCATCAAAAGCTTACCAAACCTTTAAACATACTTATTCAGAAGGGATATAGTTACGATACTGTTGTCAGGTCTTTTTGGAATTAATATTGATTCACTCATAGGGTCTTTGCATCGAAAATAAACACATTTATTCTAAAAACAGTTGTTGGCATGATACGGGTTATGTTCTTCTCAAATATTTTATGATGGTATGATACTAAACCCCTTGTGGGAGGGATTGTGCTTGGTTTTCATATGATGGAGACATAATCTTTCCACTAGTTAAATTGAAATCTGGAGTTGGCATGTCAGTAACTGCTAGTAGTCCTGTGTTAATTTATGTATCATTGTCATTTTGCTTAGTTTTTTCTGTTACCTATTCTAACATCGGACTCGGACTTCTTTTAAACTGAGTTTTACTGTGCGTATTGCTGTGTGTTTGTTTATTCTACATTGGCTAGAGGTATCGGAGGAGGGCTGAGATCTCACAAAATATGTTTAACCCCGCCGCATTTATGCGCCTATCCCAAGTCAGGAGCCTCTTGCCATTGTTAGTCTTGTATATTTTTTAAAATTTTGGTTCATTTATATGCTTCGGAGTTAAGTGTGACGTCCATTTTCACTGAACTAGTTCACATTTTTGGTTACGGTCCAGCTGAAGCCCGCCTCCGGTGCGGGATTTTCTCGCTGTGTTGAAGACCCATTGGTGGCCTTGAGCTGTTTTTTTACTCTTTGGTCGGGTTGTTGTCTCTTTGACACATTCCCTATTTCCATTCTCAATTTTATAACCCTTGTAAGACCAACACTAGAATACACTAGCAGTCTCTTGGACCCACATCTTCAAAAACACATACAACAACTGGAAATGGTCCAAAGGAAAGAAGCCAGATTCATCATGCAGGCATGAGTATTCTCAAGACCCAGGCATAGTAACATCTTTATAAGAGGACCTAAAACCACTACAATTACAATAGAGACGAAAAACATCACGTCTACAACTTTTTCACAAAGTAATCCACCAACTAATTGCTATCCCAATTCCAGAATACTTGATGACACCAGCAAGACTGACGCGTCAGTTCCATCAAAGACGATTTGTCAGATTAGGATCAATTTCTGAACAACGAAAACATAGCTTCTTCGTAAGAATCATCACAATCTGGAATGAACTACGACCTAGCATATTAGACATCAACGATGACTAAGAGGCATTCAAGACCCACATCATAGCAATATTGACTAGTGTCAAGCTATCCAGCAATTCTCATCCTGCAATTCTCTTTATAAAACGCTATCCTGCAATTCGTCATCCTGCAATTGCGTTTGGAAAACTACTTGAGCGACAATTTTATTTTTCTTTAAAATCATAGTTTTTGACATTTTTGTTCGAAAATAAGACTAATATAGAAAATAAAAGATTTGTATATCCGATTAACAAAATTTTAACTTTAGTTTTGCAGATTTCTAACTCATATTTACGGTTTTGTAATATGCATTTACAATAAAAAAAATGATAATGACGATTCAAATAAAGTATTATCTGTTAAGTCCAGGATGTAATTCGTATTTACGCATGTTTAATCAACTTTTGCAATCTTTTCAAAACTCATATTAACGACTAAAAATAAAGAATTTTGAAGTGAAATAATTTTTCATGGCATACTGACTTAAAAACTTCTATTTAAAAAATGGGCCACCCACCTTCCAACCTATTGCCTCGGCAGTTCTGTATGGCTAGGGATTATAGACTCTGCTCTAATAAATAGCTATTGGATAGTACTACAGCGGGAGGGTAAAGAATTTTTGGGGTAAGCATTCTTAAAGGGCGAAAATTTCGCTTGAAACATAGAAATAAAGCCAAATTCGATAAAATAAGCGTTGGGGACACCCACATTCCGACCCATTGTCTCGGTTGTTCTTTATGGCTAAGGATTATAGACGCTGCCCTAATGAAAAGCTATTGGATAGTACTACAACGTGAGGATAAAGAATTTCTGGGGTAAGCATTCTGAAAATTTCGTCCGTAACACGGAAAAAAGTCAAATTTGATAAAATACGCATTGGGGTCAACTGCAACGGAAGTAAAATTAGTTGATGATTTCTTTGTTTGCCATACATTTATTACAAAAAATAAACCTACCATCTTATTTATATCAAGCGCAAGCCACTTACACAAAACATGCGTAATACACTCTTTCAGTTTTGTTTTACGAGATATTTGCTATAATACAGATAATATCAGTTGCTCATTTAACTTAGACATATTGCTATTTTTTAGGAACTACTTTACAGAATGCCGAGAGTATGGAAGGCCATTTCACAGTATGACTGCCAAAAAATTTATCATTAAAAAATTATTTGATAATATTACATTCAGATATTATAGATTTTTTGGCGTAAACATTCCTAAGATGCGAACATTCGAATCTTTGAAATATAGTATGTGCTTGATGAAGATCTACCACACAAAAGACATTAAAGTACAGATATGGGATGCACGATCGGTCTTGTAAAGTAGTTCATAAAAATATGTCTAAGTTAAATGAGCAACTGATATTATCTGTATTATAGCAAATGTCTCATAAAACAAATCTGAACGAGTGTATTACGTATGTTTTGTGTAAGTGGCTTGCACTTAAATTTAATAAAATGGTGGGTTTATTTTTTTTTGTAATCAATGTATGACAAGCAAAGAAATCACAGATTAATCTTATTTCCGTTGCAATTGACAATGGTTGACCCTTATGCTTATTTTATCGAATTTGGCTTTATTTCTATGTTTCGGACGAAATTGTCGGCCTTTAAGAAGCTATAATTCCTAGCCATAAAGAACTATGGAGACAATGGGTCGGAAAGCGGGTGTCCCAAATGCGTATTTTATCGAATTTGGCCTTATTTCCATGTTTCGGACGAAATTTTCTACCTTTCAGGATGCTTACGCCAGACATTCTTTACCCTCAAACTGTAACTATCCAATAGCTATTTATTAGAGCAGAGTCTATAATCCCCAGCCATACAGAGCTGCCGAGGCAATAGGTTGGAAAGTGCCCAATGCGTATTTTATCAAATTTGACTTTTTTCCGTGTTGCGGACGAAATTTTCGACTTTTAAAATGCTTACCCCAGAAATTCTTTACCCTTATGGTGAAGTACTATCCAATAGCTATTCCTTAGAGCAGAGTCTATAATCCATAGCCATAAAGAACTCCCGTGACAATGGGTCGGAAGATGGGTGACTCCACTGCGTATTTTATCAAATTTGATTTTTTTTCCCGTGTTACGGACGACGTTTTTGGCCTTTTAAATGCTTACCCCAGAAGTTATTTACCCTCATGGTGTATTACTATCCAATAGCTATTTATTAGAGCAGAGTCTATAATCCATAGCCATTCAGATCTGCCAAGGCAATGGGTTGGAAGGTGGATGACCCCACTGCATATTTTATCAAATTTGACTTTTTTTTTCCCGTGTTACGAACGAAGTTTTCGGCCTTTTAAAATGCTTACCCCAGAAATTCTTTACCCTTATGTTGTAGTACTGTCCAATAGCTATTCCTTAGGACAGGTCTATAATCCTTAGCCATAAAGAACTCCAGCGACAATGGGTCGGAAAGTGGGTGTCCCAAATGCGTATTTTATCGAATTTGGCCTTATTTCAATGTTTGGGACGAAATTTTCGACCTTTCAGGATGCTTACCCCAGAAATTCTTTACCCTCACGCTGTAGGACTATCCAATAGCTATTTCTCAGAGCAGAGTCTATAATCCATAGCCACTCAGAACTGCCGAGGCAATTGGTTGGAAGGTGGGCGACCCCACTGCGTATTTTATCAAATTTGACTTTTTCCCCCCGTGTTACGGACGAAGTTTTCGGCCTTTTAAAATGCTTACCCCAGAAATTCTTTACCCTCATGGTGTAGTACTATCCAATAGCTATTCCTTAGGGCAGCGTCTATCATCCTTAGCCATAAAGAACTCCACCGACAATGGGCTGAAAGTGGATGTCCCAAATGCGTATTTTATTGAATTTGGCCTTATTTCCATGTTTCGGACGAAATTTTCGACCTTTCAGGATGCTTACCCCAGAAATTCTTTACGCTGTAGTACTATCCAATAGCTATTTATTAGAGCAGAGTCTATAATCCCTAGCCATACAGAACTGCCAAAGCAATGGGTTTTAAGGTGGGTGACCCAGTTTCAAATAGAAGTTTTTAAGTCGGTATGCCATGAAAAAAAAAAAAAAAAAAAATTTACATCAAAATTCTATATTTTTAGTCGTTAATATGAGTTTTGAAAATTGCAAATGTGGATTAAACATGCGTAAATAAGAATTACATCCTGGACTTAACAGATAATACTTTATTTGAATCGTCATCATGATTTTTTTTATTGGAAATGCTAATTACAAAACCGTAAATATGAGTTAGAAATCTGCAAACTAAAGTTAAAATTTTATACAAAATACAAATCTTTTATTTTCTATATAGATCTTGTTTTCGAACAAAAAAGTCAAAAACTATGATTTTAGAGAAAAATAAATTGTCGCTCAAGTAGTTTTCCAAACGCAATTGCAGGATGACGAATTGCAGGATAGCTTTTTATAAAGAGAATTGCAGGATGAAAATTGCTGGATAGCTTGACACTAGTCACAGATATCAGTAAATCAACTCACAAATAATGTTTTTGTCTGCACCGGCGCCTGTAGATATATGTTAAACACCTGTACATATTATTTCAAAAGAGCACATTTTGGATGACACCATAACTTTATTTCAAATATTCATGTGATGAGTCAACCGACTCTTTACGTAAAGGATGTAGATTTAGAAGTATTCACATACATATCATAATCAATCATGCTTCAATATATGAATACAATGGATTTGGGTATACGTCAATTGGACAGATATCCAGCTAGGGAAAACACACAAAAGACTTTGTAAAGTTTATATGCAGTTGTAAAGGTTGGGAGATGAAAGCAATGATGTATGCGAAGAATTCAAGGATAATGCTTTGAAATGTACTGGATTTTCAGCATTAACAAGTTATGATATGTCAAATTGAGGGGGAGGGGGTAAAATTTATGATAATTTATGTTCTATCATGTATCTCTTCCATGATTGTATTAATATATTAAATTGAAATATTCCATACCCAGTATAGATACTATTATTTTCGCTGATCAATCTGTCACCATTGGAGATTTTGATATATTTATTTTTTTAAACAAATAGTTCAAATATATTAATCTTTATGTGTCATTATTAAAAAAAATGTTAGTTTGGTGCAAAAAGATAACAAACAGCCACTGATTATATACGAGACCAACATCCAAAATTTTAAAATAATTTTGAACATGTATCTGTCTTTTTTTTTTTTACCTATTTCATATTTTATTATTTTCTAGTTGATGCTTGCAGCGAAAGGCCAACTTATGGAGAAAGTGAGTGAATCCACAGACAGAAATGTATCATTTAAATTATAGGGTTCTTTTTAAATATTTAAAAACCTTAGCTTTTCAAATCTATCTTATAATGCTGTGTACATGCATTTATGAAAAGATTTTAAAGAAATTAAATGGTCAATCAAGCAAATTTAATGTAGGGCATTAAATCAATATGAATGCGTTTCTCTTTTTACTGGCAAACCAGAGATGATTTCACTATACTTTTGTAGAAACTAAGCAAATTCCCAGAATTTCTTCCTTACTTTCCTCAATTACAAAACCTTTTTAAATATTGTATGTAAACCATCTTGTATTTATATATCAGATCAAACTACAAAAATGTATATAACATCTTGAACTATCTCCACACAAGACTTTGTATTTGTTGATTTAATTATCATGTCAACAGTCCGTCGGACTGTGTTAATGAATACATTTCGAATATGACAAAATACATATACCAGTCTATGGAAAGTGCGAATCGAGAAAACCGTTTCTTATGTGGAGTCGCGATATTTTCTAATATGAAATTGTAAATATGTAGTCACTCCACGAGGAAAAATATGTTTTTGCAATAAAAAAAATGTTTAATATTCAAAAAATAGATACATACGTTCAGTCTGGAATTGATTCACGCGACAAACAGGAGAGTTTCATGTATTACCATTAATCAATAGAGTGTGACATAGAGAATTAACTGTCTTTCAATGTTGTTAGTCAAGTGGACCAGTCAAACGAACAACAAGGTAAGATTTCTTTATGGACATATAAACTGTTAACATATCGTTTAAATACAAATGAAAATTAAGTCTTGAAATATGCTCAATATCAAAATAATAGCAAAAGTTTATGTCCGTGTAAAAATTGTACTGCTACGTTTTTCTTTTGTAAATCAATAGTTAAATGCTATTTATTTTATTGTAGATGCGATATTTTTTTAATATAGTTGCGGTTTATTTTTATTGTAACTGTACGTGTCGTGTTATATGAGGTAGCAGTTTTTAGCTTACTGCTTAACGTCAAAATGATTTGTTGAGACATCTGTCGAAATTCTTCAAACATATTTAATTTGTATTAGATAAAAGTTATATGTGAAGATTAAAATAAAGTCATGTTGTATAGACCGACCCGAGTTTTCGTTCAAATTGGTGTCACCGACATAACATCGAATAAATTTCTATATGAACATGACCAAAAAATACATTGCCAATATCCTTGTTGACAATAAATACGTCCTCTGTTTGACGTGATTTTTCATTTCTGGTATTTAAAGTTGGTTTATAAACAGACTGAAACTGATCTATCTGATTACCAGTGCTTGTTTTAAGCTTCTTGTTCGGATGTAGAATTGTGTCTTCCAAATCCGGGACATTAGTAACGGTGCATCTTTCTTTGTTTGGAACAATGCTGTTTCCATTTTTATGTTCATTTTCAGGTTTTATTGGAAACCGGATTGTCATATGAAAAAAGTATCGCATTTCTATTAGAAAAATATCGCATTGGAAAAGTTTTTCATAATAAAAGCATATCGCTATTCTAATTCGAAAAACTTCGCACTCATATATATAAGAAAATATAGCATTATTATCCTATTACAAGTGATTATGGCGTAGGATGCAATCGAATACGCGCAATGGCCATTCCACTGTCTTTGGTACATGATTGTCAAAGTATTTGGACACCTTAAAATTATGGATCATGCAAATCGGTTTGTATTTATTGCCAATGCATATTTACTCTTATAAATTCAACATACTTGTGATAAAATGTTTCAAATGGTATTACGATGGCCGAAGTGAGCCGACAAAAATACAATTTTAACTTTGTATAGTACTGTACAGAAAGTTTGTACATAGTACGTTCTTGTTGTTTTACTTCCTGGTTAAAAGATAGTACTCTGTACAGAAAGTTTGTACATAGTACTATCTTGTTGTTTTACTTCCTTATTAAAAGATAGTACTCTGTACAGAAAGTTGGTACATAGTACTATCTTGTTGTTTTACTTCCGGGTAAAAAGATAGTACTCTGTACAGACAAGTTTGTACAGTGTACTATCTTTTTATGGGATCAGGAAGTACAAGAGAAGAGTTTGTGGAGACTAGCTATTTGATTTATCGACGTATTTTTATCTGGTTCTTTCATCATGTTCATTGACTTTCATGATAAATTGTAAGGGAATACTAGATATAAAACAGTCGGTAAATAAAGTATGTCAAATTCTTCAGCGTATTATGTTGAAAGTCACACACGTAGTCACACATGCTCTAAATTTTCCACCGGACAGAACGGACGTCGACGAATAAAACGGACATGAAACGGACATGAACGGACTTCTTACGGACATGATCGGATTGAAAAAAAAGTTATCCCTTCGGCGTCCGTTCGCGCTATGCGGTTACGTGTGACCGGGGCTAACGAACACACACAGGATATGCAACGAACGTACATGAAACGGAAACGTACCGGACAGAACGGATTTTGAGCGTACATCCAACGGACGATTACCGCATAAAACGTGCACCCAACGGAAACGTGCCGGATTAAATGGATTGAACAAGATAGTCGGAAAATCAAAGGCGGCAATAATAATACATGTTAATCACATAAACGTGACCTTAAAATAATTAAAAAGTTTCCATGTTTCTGGTTTTAGTTTATTCTTCAAAATTGCACTAAAGGGTAGGGGTGGAAAAGGAAGAGGAAAATATTGTCAGAGAAAAATGCCAATAACGCCGCCTGACCATGATTTAGAAGTCGAACCAAATACAGAATCTGATGCCACTAAAAACCCACACTAAGGAGGCATCCATCAACAGGGATGTCCATGCCCTCCAGTAGAACCGAATAAACATTCAGGACACTCAAGAAATCTGACACACAGATAATTGGCTTTTCAGACGCGAAATTTTCAATTGGCATTTATCCGTTTTGAATTCGGTACGTATCCGTTTCACATTCGTTAATCATCCGTTATATCCGTTATACGTCCGGTAGAAGTTCGTTGGTGAATTTGTCTATCGGACCTCCAACGGTTGTATATAACGAACGAGGTACAGATGCAAACGTTAACGGAACGGACGATTATCGTGAAAAACGGACGCCTACCGAACGTTCAACGGACACTTCATCCGTTGGACGTCCATTCAAAGTTTTGAACATGCTCAAAATTTTCCACCGGACAGAATGGACGTCGGCGGATAAAAAGGACGCTGAACAGACATGAAACGGATATGGACGGTCGTCTCAGGAATAATAACGGACGTCTAACGGACATGAAAGGATTGACAAAAAGTTATCCGTTCGGCGTCCGTTAGCGTTATCCGGTAAGGTGTGACCGGGGCTTTTATCATCAAATAACACACTTTTAGATTGCTTCATAATTAGATGCAGAAGTCAGACAAGATTTTATTTGGAAAGCTTTTATTTTAAATAATTGCTTTCAATACAATGTTAGTTTCGATTCAGAATGTCTATCCAGTTATAAACATTTTACTGGATAATTGATTATTTTTCTAAAAATCAATCAAAATCAATTTCAGTGACCCTTAGAAGTCAAATCTTCGCAAATACCAAAACTATGGATAAACATACATGAACATGTATCATTAAGTGCAATTTGACATATAGCAGACATTTACATGTTCGTCTAGCTTCTATAAATTCTGGATGCATAATGTTATCAACATTGGCTCGGCGCATCTATATAGAACACGGGATCTATGATAACATTTTTAACTACTTTGGTGGCAGATCCATAAACTTGTCATTTCAATTCCTGTTTTGTGTCTGTAAACTAACTTGACCGATCGCGTACGTTGGTGACCTTTTTTAATTGTGGTGTTTACAAAATGTATAACACTTTTTATCAGAGGTTTTTCTGTTTTATGCAGCTTATCCAGAAACAAATAGCATATGTATAAATGTTATTTGTCACTTTTCGAAGAAAAAACATTGACTTTTTTCAATTTATACATATTTTGTCCAATTACACATATCATTTCTTTTTTAATAATAAATCAAATGATTTGTGTTTCATTCATAAAAAACAATGATAACTAGGAACACAAACTTTCTGTACAGTTCAAAACATTTTTAAAAGGAAGTTCAACTAATGTAAAAATGGTTGTTATATACTTCCTGATTCCATAAAAAGATAGTACACTGTACAAACTTGTCTGTACAGAGTACAATCTTTTTACCCGGAAGTAAAACACAAGATAGTACTATATACAAATTTTCTGTACAGAGTACTATCTTCTAACCCGGAAGTAAAACAACAAGATAGTACTATGTACCAAATTTCTGTACAGAGTACTATCTTTTAATCCGGAAGTAAAACAACAAGATAGTACTATGTACCAACGTTCTGTACAGAGTACTATCTTTTAACCAGGAAGTAAAACAACAAGAAAGTACTATGTACAAACTTTCTGTACTCTGTACAGTACTATACAAAGTTTAAATAGTATTTTTGTCGGCTTACTTCGGCCATCGTAATACGAAAAATTCATGGCAAGGTGTATATACATTTGTCTTGTTAAATACGTCTATGTTTTAAAAATAATAAACAAGTATTTACCGATGAATCCTCTTTTATTCCTACAAATGTCAACATTCGTCTGAGATTTTCCCACAATGCTTCTCGATTACAAAAGGAAAATATCGCTACTCCACATAAGAAACGGTTTTCTCGTTTCGCACTTTCAATAGACTGTATACGTAAAACAGCGCTAACTCGTACTTTGAAAATGAAATCAAAGAATGATGCAATTTGTGCGTTTTTATTTATTGTTATGAGGTCTTTGGTGGATATATATTTCATTTTTTTACCATAACCTTGCAGTATGAAGATATTTTAGAAATCACTGGCTCATTTTAAATCGGTCTTTAGAACCGAGTACAGGGACTCATAGTCTTTTCAATTTCATTTCAATGCTACTTTTGCTTTTACAGTCAATATCATTTGATGATTGATATATTAATATTACACTGGCAAACCCGGAGTGTTGAAAATAGTGGCAAGAAAACTAAGGGACAGCCGTAAAAAATGGCAATATAATATTCTCCGATTTTTGTGCACTTCTCTCTGACGGAACGGACTAGTTATGCTATTGTAGTGCGTTATTGCTTTGTGAACATGTATAACATAAGCCTGATCAGACTACTATTCACAATATTAGCATTTGAACATTGTTCTTGTTTTGTAGAACGATAAAACTATCAAGACAAATAGTAAATGAAACATTTAGGATGTATGTTATGTTAAAAACCTACATTTACCAGCTTAATAGACTATATGTACGTATGTCTCAATCCGACATATCAGTGCTTACATAAAGATTGTTTACATCACGAATATTTAGTGTATTGAATAGATATCGATTAGCGAATGTTTGGATCAATACAACATGTTTACCTGGGCGTTGACATACATGTTGGATCGTTCCAAACATAGTACATAAACATGTGTGGGTTGAATACAGTTGACGTGCATGATGTCAAGTGTTTACCTGGGCGCAGACTTGTTTGAGCTATCAAAATATACATATGCCGGTATCCATGTAATTTATAAGTTGTGTCAAACAACAATATATACAAATAAACGATGCCTTTTTAATGAAATGTACGTGTTAAAATGGCATTATCAAATTGGTTTAATGGATTGGTTTCGTGCTTTGAAAAGTACTTTATATGAAAGTTTTCATAGTTTACGTAACTACGTAAATGCACTGACATATAACAAGCCGTAGGACGTTTTGTTTATTCACTCGATCAAACCTGTATTCACTCGATCAAACCTGGACCACACTAGAAAAAACCGGACTACCCTCGAAAAATCCCGAACATATAAAAATGAATTTATTCTCAAAATGTCTCCCACATTGCAATTAGCAGATTTTTTTAAAAGTGTCTGAATATATCAGGATATATAGATTCCATGTATGCATTTCCCTTGAGATTTGCTTTTAATTTGTACAAATATGTTATTATTCTATTTTTGGAATAAAAGCATTGAAAGGCTGGATTAAACAGTTATAACACAAATTATGTAGGGTTGAAAATATATTTTTATCACAAATACTAAATTCCTTGTATGATATTTTATATAAAGTTCAATCATCTAGTTCGCGTCTTAACAGAAATGAGGTCTGTTTGTTTACATTTTTTTTTATCATATTCACTCGAAAAAACGTGTTCACATTCGAAAAAAAACACGATCAAATCACACGAGAACACAGGATCCTAGCCGGACACCGTTTTGTTTTAAAATCGTTTTTTCAACCAAACATTTTACTGTACCATTCTTTTAATATATAGCAAAAAAGTTGCGGATTGTCTTTAGAATATTTTATTTTTGCTTGCTAGATTATTGATGAAAGTTATATCATACTGCGGTTGTTTAATTTTTGCGCCTTTAGACTACATATTTCCGTTGTATTTTCTGCATTGTAATTATGTACATAAATACGATAATTAGTGTTTACAAAAGATAAGGTGTCTTGCTTTTGCATGACGTTGTTGTATGAAATTTACTCCTAACGAAAGTACAGCCGTAGACTGGTTCTCTCCCTTGCAACATACGGTTATCTGTCAGAGCCAAACGAATAAAGGACAGGGAACCATTCTAGTATAATCGCTAATCTGAACATACAATCTAAAAATAATTGACTTCGGGTTTTCTTTCAGTTACTGTGGCCATTCTTTCATACGATATTGTTATTGTTGTGCTTGTACTTGTGTTTTTGTTATCATGTCAACTCGGTGAAGATTTACTAATCGGGTACTCGTTGGATTTACCGAGCGATACTCGAGTACTCGCTCGGTAAAACATTTACAAAATGGAAACACAAAATTATTATTATACCCATTTTATGTATTGTGGGTCGTTGTCTTATAAACATAAAACCTTCAACATTATTACCTAGGACTAGATAATAGTCCAAGGAATTGTATACCGTAATTAATAGCTGATTTACTACATGTACTAATTATGTAAACTGGCAATAATCTAATCAAGTAATTAATTAAAATCTATAGAAAAATTATCACTCAAACAGTATTTGGGAACCGTAAAAAAACAAACACATTTAATGATCAACAAAGGGGTGATGATTAGAACTTATTAATGCCTTCCATCATTTTCTGAGGGCCGACAAAGGGTGCAACGAATTTGTTCTTATATAAAAATATTATCTTGTCAATTTTTATCTGGGACGAGGCGATTTCTCAACTTTGTTAGGTAACAGTCCTGCTGATGAAAACATATACTCTGACGGGACAGAGGTGGGGTAATGACTAAGATAAGCTAAAAGTGTAAGCCTTTGAAAAGTGCTCTTGTTCATATATCCTACTTCTGTTTGGGGGAATTTTAAATGACAGTTAAACGCAATTATTCGAATCGTATTTTAGTTTTTATTAATTTTGATTAATATTTAATTTCCCGGGTGTTCAATAAAGTATAAATGTAGTGTTTACTCAAAACATTCGTGTTCAATGAAGTAGAAATGTAGTGTGTTTACTCAATATAATCGTGTTCAATGAAGTATAAATGTAGTGTGTTTACTCGATACTTTTGTGTTCAATGAAGTATAAATGTATTGTGTTTACTCAATGCATTCGTGTTCAATGAAGTTTAAATGTAGTGTGTTTACTCAATACATTCGTGTTCAATGAAGAATATAAATGTAGTGTGTTTTCTCAATATATTCGTGTTCAATGAAGTATACATATAGTGTGTTAACTCGATACATTCGTGTTCAATGAAGCATACATATAGGGTGTTTACTCGATACATTCCTGTTCAATGAAGTATACATATGGTGTGTTTACTCAATACATTCGTGTTCAATAAAGTATAAATGTATTGTGTTTACTCGACACATTCGTGTTCAATGAAGTATAAATGTATTGTGTTTACTCGACACATTCGTGTTCATTGAAGTATATATGTAGTGTGGTGTTCACTCAAGACATTCGTGTTCGATGAAGTTTAAATGTAGTGTGTTTACTCGACATATTCGTGTTTAATGAAGTATAAATGTAGTGTGTTTACTCGATACTTTTTGTAAACAAGTCAAACACCAAACACAGGTTGTATTAATATGAACATTTTAGTAAAATACGCTTAAAATGTGACTGGTGTATATTTAAAGGACGACGCTGTGCGGTCAAAGACGGCGTTAAGCAGTTGTTACAGAAAAGAAATGAAGATTGGTCCTGGGGAGAACGTGTAGAAGCTGAAGCAATAATTGCACTTCACTTAGCAAAATACAAAGTATTCAAAAAGACAAAGGCATCTTTATACATCAGTGTAAAACAGATGAATATAGATCTGTTATCCGCTGTATCCAAGTAAACATTTATTATTGTATATTTTATTTTCATTTTTACATTTATATTTATAGCCTGGCATTCGCTCAACCTCTTCTTCGCGTCTACTGTCGAGCAGTGAGTCATGATCCAAGGCTTGTATATCTACTAAACATATTCCCAGTGGTAACACAATATAAATCTTAACAGCATTGAATAGAATTATGAATAACTAAATCAATTCCGGGTGCAAACATCAGTACTTGAATTTTATGTCCCGAGGAAAAGAACCAGCAGAGGTGTCAGTTTTATAGATTGAAAAGCTGTCGCCACGAGAGCAAGACATCACCATATCTTAAAACCGCTACAATATCATTTTCTTTGTATGTGATGTTCATATGGCCTATGTAATGATGTTTTGGGTTTTCCTATAACATAAGCTCTTTTTTTCTGTAGAGACAATTCTTTGACCAGTAAGGAGTGGGGGCGTGGCAAGCTTGCATATTATGTATTAGGAGTAAAAGCTACTTGTCAGGATCCAAGAGATTTTTATGGCCATGACCTGATAGACAAACTCAAGAACCATCTCATAGTGTCGTCTAGCTACCTTGACAGTAATAAATTTGACTATTCGTTGATTCTTATAGCTTTGTGTAAAGCTGGCGAACCTATTGATACTCACAATTTAAATGATATCTCAACAACTCCAGGATATTACACATTTGGTGTTGGTAAGTTGTTCCCAACCGTTATGCTGAATGTTGCCATTTTAATTGAAAAAAGAAATAAAAATTGTGAATTTCACAGTATTGAGATTTTAAATTTTTAATCATTTTGATTATATCACGGTCGTCAGTTGTTTTTTTTATTTTTTGTTGTTGCTGATAAATGCATTTAATCGGTAAGTTTTTCATATTTCATGAAACAATGTAATCTTTTTTATTTTTTATGGAACTGTATGATAGTTGAAGTTATGGGTTTCTTTGAAGGAAAACGAATATTCATTATATTAGTTTAAGTAACGCAACAAAACATGAATAATGTACTTTAACCAGGGTTTCCATGCGAACAAGAAATGATAAAAAAAAATAAAAACAAGATGTGTCGGAACGACACGAATTGCCCCGCTTGCCAAAAAAGAAGCCATTTTAGGTGTGGAAATTTGAGAGTGAAGGTCCGTATAACTGTTATTTTCAGTCTAAGTCCAAATCCCGTAATTTCGACAAAAATCAGCGGAGCGGAACTAAACGTAAACTCGATCTGTAACTCATGGTAGACTCACATATACCATACAAATGTCTTTTAAGTCAGTGGTTGATATCGATACAAAGGTTACCATGATAGCACCAGGGTGATAATCGATCAAGTAAAAACTTCTTTATAATTAAGATGTAAACTAGACTCTTTATTAAGGATGTTCGCTGATATTGTTTTTGACTTTTTGTCAGATATTTAAAATCCTCTGATTTTATCCATGTAGTGCCACTAAAAATTTTGCACGCTAACTTTTCTTTTCATAATTTTATTACATATAGTATAAAAGGCCATTATTTAAAATATCATAAAATCCTTGTTATGTTTTCATAGATTTTGAAAGAAAAAAGGTGTCAATGTTAAACGTATGAAAAATCTAGAGAGAATCATTCCCCGTCAACTTTTCAATGGCTTCTCCAAAACAAGGACATGGACCTTTCATTTTTTTTCTGCTTTTTTAGTTCCGTTGTTTATATATCAAAGTAATAAATCTTAAGTACTTCGATTGAAATTTCAGATGAAGCTTCTGTAGTTTACATGGCCTACCATTGTGTTGGTAATCCAACATACAAGAAAGCAGAAGACGCAGCGTTCAATTTTATTCTCCAAGCAAAGAATGAAAATGGAACCTTTGGCAATGAGTACTCAACTGCCCTAGCTGTGCAGGTATATAACTGGATATACCAATATCATAATCACCTTGCTGACGAAAACATTTATTTACATTTTTTTCTCATACTAGCATCGTTACAAACTGTTCTTACATGAAAGCGTGTTATATTTTGTGAAAAGCCTGTTCGTTCACCAAAATAATCATTTGGCTTTTATAATGGATACCCCTTCAAAAGAACTAATACACTAACCATAAATTAATAAAATGCCATTGTAAAACATAAACTTAGCGTGGTTTCTTCGATACCAACTGGCCAGATAATAAACTCAATTAAAAATAATACAAGCTTTACTTTCTTGTACGTTTACATGTAAATAGTTGATTTGAGAACATAAAATATATGCACAAGTTTCCATTCTTTGCTCTGTCGTAACATAAGTCTTCATTTGGATCGAATCTAAATTCTTATAGTAATGTATGTACCTATTTTCATTTTTGGAATAATCTGCTGCTGGATTATAAAATAACTATATTATATAAATATGAAATGTTCACTTCATCCAATGATTTGGCTCACTATTTAATTTTCTACAGAATATTTCTGTTAGAATTCGTGACAGTTGCACTGCAGGTGTGTTGAATGAGATAGAAACAAATAAAAACGGAGGAAGGGGGACCTAAACAGTACAACCAAACCGTCCGAGATTAACTTTGCTTGAGGGAACTGTAATCTTATCATTTATTTAGTAGAATTTCATTATTTCTGAATCAAAAAGTAACAGACATAATGTTTACAATATCATATAAAAAAGAAGATGTGGTATGATTGCCAATGAGACAACTGTCCACAAGAGACCAAAATGACACAGAAATTAACAACTATAGGTCACCGTACGGCCTTCAACAATGAGCAAAGCCCATACCGCATAGTCAGCTTTAAAAGGCCCCGAAATGACAATGTAAAACAATTCAAACGAGAAAACTAACGGCCTTATTTATGTACAAAAAATGAACGAAAAACAAATATGTAACACATAAACAAACGACAACCACTGAACTACGGCTCCTGACTTGGGACAGGCACATACATACATAATGTGGCGGGGTTAAACATGTTAGCGGGATCCCAACCCTCCCCCTAACCTGGTACAGTGATATAACAGTACAACATAAGAACGAACTATAAAAATCAGTTGAAAAAGGCTTAACTCATCAGATGGACAAAAATACAAGTGGACGTGGCAGGGTACTTGTACATCCAAACAACAAAAAGACACTAGGAACAGATCTGAGAGTACTCGCAGTTATCTGACAGCTAGTTCAAAGCCACTAACAACTAATAAAAAAATCATGCATCTAAGACTAAATTATCAATCCGTACACATCCAACATCCAATGGATTAAGTGTAAAGACGTCATAAACAGTCAGAGAAAAACATGGCCTTGTGCAATGCCAAGATACAGGTATCGACAGATTGTAGATCCATGAATGTGTATATGTATAAAACATACTAGTAATATTTAGTTTGCTTTTAATTTACTGATAACAAAATCAATATTTATACCAATAAAAACAATATTCAATGATCTTATGACAGTGTTGAATTGGTAACCTTTTAGAATAAGTTTATTTAAAGGAGCGATAAGTTTACAAGGATCATTTCTAAATTTCCGGGCACGGTTAACAACATTTCCGTAAAATGAGGATGTGCTATCCCGTTTGAAATAAGTTTTCTACAGGTACAACCAAACTTCAAAACCAAATCTTTATATCTATGGAAAAATTTAGTAAAGGTTTTAAGTAATTTATGGTAACGATATCCTTGGTTTAGTAATTTACCAGTAATACATAGATTACGTTCGTTAAAATCAAAACGTCACAACAGACACGGGAATAGCGAACGAGCTGTGAAATATAAACACCGTAAGATGGTGCCAAAGGAACATCACCATCTAAAATGGAAAATTAACAATAGGGAACGAAAAATCGTCCCTTTGTCGTAAATTTTAGTGTGGAGTTTCCGTTTAAAACCGAAATATCTAAATCTAGGAAAGGACAGTTATTACCGTTTAAATTTGATTTATTTAAAGTAAGTTCCTTGGGGTAAATTTCAGCAGTATATTGAGAACATTCTTGATTATTTAACGAAAAAATATCATCAAGATAACGGTAAGTGTTGTTGAATTTATCAATTAAATGCAATTTCGACGGGTCTTTACTGAGTTTAGTCATAAACTGTGATTCGTAACAGTACAAAAACAATTCTGCTATTAAAGGGGCACAATTAGTGCCCATAGAGATACCTACAACCTGTCGATAAACTTTGTTGCCGAAACGTACATAAATATTATCAAGGAGAAAATTAACAGCTTCAATCATCTCATCACACCTCCAGTAAGTATATCTAGCATATTTACCTTTCTCATTAGAGCAGAAGGCTTTAAATGAGTTGCAGCAAATATATTTGCATTCAGCTTTACCAAACGACCATTTAATTAAATAGGAAAACTTTTGTTTGATAAGATAGTGTGGGAGTATAGTGTAAAGAGTAGAAAAATCAAAACTGTCAACAGAATCAAAAGGACCATCAAAAGCATGTAATTTATCTAAAACATCCAAAGAATTTTTTACACTCCAAAAATAGTTTATACCACTATGTTCATATATTTTATTACAATAGTTTATGATAAGCTCTTTAATAGTAGTTAATGAACTTGTTAAAAGCACTGAAAGATTAGTTGTAGAACACTTACTAGAGGCCGAGATGAAACAATATTTAAATGTTTTTTGTGTAGTTTAGGTAGCCAATACATAGTAGGGACCTTCAAATGTTCAGAAGAAGCCTTAAGCTTTGATGTGGTTGTGATATGTTTGTTTACTATATGACTCTCTGTAGAGCGGATGGACTTGAATGTAGATGAATTTAAAATTTCATTCATGCAAGTATCAAAGGACTCAAAATATCAAATTTACAAACTATGTACTTCTAAAAGTTTCATACCAGGTGAATATTGAATGCATATGATTTTAATGTGGGTTCCTATGCGGTATCAGTTTTGCTCATTGTTGAAGGTCGTACGACGACCTATAGTTGCTAACATTTACATCATTTTTGGTCTTTGGTGGATAGTTGTCTCATTGGCAATCATACCACATCTCCTTATTATACATACATGACACATTGATGGATATATTATGAGGAATTTTTCTTTATTTTACCAATATTTTTCTGTCGGTAGAAAAATGTTCAAATATTGGATTTTGTAGGTATACTAAAGAGATATTTTTTTTTATTCTCGCTTTGGCACAAGATTTTGGTCAGCATGATACTGATTAAGCACTTGGCGACAGTTTGAACTCAATACTTTTCATTGTTCTTGAAATTGCCAATATACCATGAATTTTTGTTATATCATGATTATACAGTAGTTACTTTGCAATTTTAAGGCAATATTTGCAAGTGGAAAAAGAACATTAAGACGACAGACTAGGACTGGAATAGATTACATGGTTGATTCAATAGGTAATGTTAATATATTTTATAACTATTGAAATAGATAATTCCCTGTCAATTACTAAATGTGGTTTATCACAATTAGAAGGTAATATCAAAGAAATTACTCCAATAAAGAAGAAACAATTGACTAAGGAGGAGATATGTTAAGAGTCATTATTTGGCCCCTGAAATAGGAAAACTTATTTAAGCCTTTCCAAATTATATTAGTTTTATTAATAGACGAACCAATTACTTTCATCTTGAAACTTTAGAGCAGAAAGGTCACTTGTGCTGTCTCTATGATGTAATAAACATGTCGAAATTTACGTATTTGACATAAAATTGCGATATCACGCAAAATATATTATAGCATGAGCTTTACCATAATAGATATTTTACACACATTATTATCTTTGAAAAATACATATCTTTTGGGTAAAGATATTGTTCATATATAAATAATACTGACAAGACCACCTCAAAATGAGGCTATGTTGTCAGCTTTTACTGTTGACAGTTGTAAAAAGTTTGAAGCCCTATTACACATATGGAAGACTAACAAAAAAAAAATACTACTGATGTCCGATAGACTTTTGTAATATCTTAAGATCGTCTGAAGGATGTTATTTGGGAGATTTATAGTAATTTTGATTTTCGAATCCAAGGGACCCTTCTCATACCTCCCCGTTTAAAAACACGTAGAAAAATATGTTAGTATAATCATACTGTGATTTATTGACTTTTGTAACTAAAATATCTGCGCTGATTATTACATGAATAGTTTTATGAAAATTATCCATAAAGTTTAATACTCATAAAACAAGTTATAAAAACCAAATGAAAAAAAAGAACATATTGAAATAGCGCTTGCAAATTTTAATTGCTTAAACCCAAGTTGCAAATATAACATACATTTTCAGACGAGTATATAATGTAATACATAAAGATCATAGAAGAATAGTCGGAGATCTAGAAAGATCGACATTACCTTAGACAAAAGAAAAATACAAACAGACGAATAACCGTCTACAGAACACTACACAGAAAACTAAGCTTAAGCAACATGAAACAATTAGAAGGATGACAACTCAGGAGCTACGGAAAGATAAACAGTGCTTTCTGCACTAGAAGTACCCGTCTTATTGCTTATAGCAATTGAAATTCCAATGATAAGTTGTATACGGCGATTATATGAAATAAGTAGAGATGATCGGGGGCTTAGACAAGTGGTACAAGTCTTAGACATCTATGTCAAATTTCAAATTGGATACCTTATAGGTGTCCAATGATAATAAGGGTAGTTAGTTTGGTTCTGTTCTGAATGACTTGTACTCCATGTCTCCTTTCATTTGTATCCAAATCATGATTGCATCTGAACAAAGGTACAAAAGAGACATATGCCAAATAAGTTAGGCAACACCATGCTCAAATGAAAAATGAGGATCAGATAAACAAAAAATTTCAAAACACTACGTAGAAAATTAAAAAAATCAAAACACAAATCCTAACAAAAACCAGGGTGAACTCAGTTATACCAAAAGTGATTTGATGATAAGTCGCATGAATTCTGAATGTCAAAATCGATGAAAAAATGAATGAATTGTGGCTACAAGTGTATCATATTCATAAACATTAACCAAGTCCTGTCTGAAGTGTCCGATCTCAACTTTACCACTTAGAACCCATTGTTCAATAGCTTCCCTGTAAAAAGTAACATTTTCGCATGGCCAGAAAAACACTACCCTGGAAAAACTATTGACTGGGAGTTCTCCATATGTAGGTGCTGTTTGAATGTTGCTACATAGAAATGGTATGTCCGCAAAGGGAAAATTGAAATTATGTGTTTAGTTGTTTACTTAAATGTTCAACCGTCCATTCAATGTGATTTTCTGGATTTAAGTGAAAAAATTATTAGAGTGTACCTGTATTATCTTTTATCTTAAGTTAACTGGGATACATGCGATTAAGATAGCCACCAAACGTTGAATTATTCAGTAGGATAATATTATCTAAAAAGAGTATACTAGTTTTTTCTTGAAAAGCGACAGTGTGATGTTGTGTCTCATGCGAATAAAATAACAGCCGTCGAGGACAGGTGCACAGTTAGTTCCCATTGGAATACCGACTTATTATAAAAAAACATCATTAAACGTGACAAATATGTTGTTTATATACATGTTTTCAGAGGCCTCATGGTAATCATTATCCGGGTTTTAAAAGTGGTATCATGGACAATATGTTAGATAAACGCATTTAAGGGTATATAAAGTCATTCTATTGGTAATTCCAAAATTCTCGCAAAACGTCTCAACCATAACCTCCAACACCTTCCCCTGATCAAACCTCTGTTTTTTTTTTCAATCATGCATTTCAAAATTTCAAACCTTTAGCGAGGATTCTCACATTCACCACGCCTTCAGTTATAAAGACCTGCTGGAATGATTTATTTCTGTTTACTTTTAGTTATTATGTTTTTTTTCCTTTTATGATTGCAAACAGGTATATTGTCTTAAAAGATGAAGGCTAAGACATCCCGGTGATATGAATTCCTTTTTCATTGATTATAAAACTCAAAATAAAAAAGGATCTACAATAAATTCAAATGTAAAAATAAGGAGATGTATGATTGCCAATGAGACAATTATCCACCAAAGTTCAAATGAAGCGGATGTAAGCAATTATAGGCAACCATACGGCCTTCAACAATGAGAAAAATCCATACCGTATAGTCGGCTATAAAAGGCCCCGACATGAAAAATATGACCGGACGTGGTAGGGTATTTTTTCCAATTCCGTGCGAGGTCTTAGAGTTACAGCAGAAAACCTATTATCTTTTGTTTATCTTAAGTAGCTAAATCCTTATGTGTGATCCAAAAATCAAAAGGATCATCTTATCAAATGTTACCATATATAATTGCCATATTTTTTTTCATTCAATGTAATTTAAATCAGACCATTGTTTTTCTCTCTTTTGAAAAGATGTTTCACATTTTATATTTATATCGCAACCTTTTATAGCTTACTACAAGGTTCGGGTTCGTTAAATAGCTGTTTCAATGGGCGTATGACATTTGCGCCGATTTTTAAATTTTCGATCTTTCATTTGCGCCGATTTGATTCTTTCATTATCGCCGATTCTATATTTGCTCCTACTTCTGGGCTGCTGCACCGTTGAAAACTGTAAGCGGACGAATAACGGTCCAGAATCGTTTCATTCGCATTACAATGAACAGTTCTATTCGCACCACACTAATATATATGTCTTTATGGATGTCTTAAAAAAAAATCCAGGACGTTACTTATGTCAAAATGAAAACTCTTGAAATGCCCGCATCTGTACGCATGCCAGAAAAAGAAAAGATGGGTTTCGTTGTTGGCAAGTACAACAAGTTTGATAAGAGATGAATTTACAAGGAAGGAATTCATCAGATGTGAAGCGTATAAATACTCGGCAAGAACAGATTTATAATTCATTGTATTCCGTTTTTATTGATGTTATTAATGTTGTGCTTTTGAATGCTGTGAATAGATTTTTACTAAGTGATTTTAGTGGATGTAAACAGAGTGCTTTTATCTTTTAAATTGACTTATCCTGCTCAAAATTCTATTTCCACCTACCCGTGGTTAGCAAGAGACAATAGTTATGTACATGTTATAATTGACAATTCACCTACAATTTACCTGTACATAATCGGCGCAAATGAAATAAAAAATCGGCGCAAGTGAAAGAAAAAGTCGGCGCAAGTGAAACGCAGATCGGCGCAAATGCAAAACGCCGGTATCAATGGCAATCACACCACAACTCGATATTTATGTTTGGTAGTCATACCATGTAAGGTTATAGAGACGTAATTCGGAAACTCCTTACCTGGACAAATTTCAGTCTATTTAACAGTAATTATGACCATACCCTATGAATTAGTTTGACCTCATAGGTAATGACCTCAATAGGAATCTTTCTCTCATTATATGTGACTAAATTCCCATGTGGGGTTGAATCCTGATATAAAATGTTTGATATAGCATCTGAAACCAATTTTTGCACAAATTTCGGTCTATTTTTAGTTTTTTTCGTAATGTCTGACTCACTGACGGACGGACTAACGGACGAACTGACAGAAGGACGGATGGACGGGTAACCAGTATATACCCCGCATCGTTTACCTTTGAGTATGATAACGACTATATAAAGATAAAAATTGTCCAGAAGTAGCAAAATGCTATTAACATATTTTCAGCTTGGTATTAATTGTTAGAAATACAACAACCAATAGAGCTCTTGCAGCACGTTTATTTGTTTTTAACCGGATTTCCGAAGGAAAAATCGATTATTGGTTTGGAGATGTACGGCGGGCGGGCGGCTGCCAAACAGTGTCCGTGCATTTACTCATGAACCGTTTAACCAAAGCTTTTCAAATTTTGATATGTTGTTACTGATGACAAAATGAAGGTCATGTTCAATATTGACGATTTTCACTTTCACCGTTCAGGAGTTATGGTGGTTCTTGAAAGATTAAAAAATTGTCTTTTCCAGTCGTGTCCATGCTTTAACTAATGAACTATTCAACCAAAGCTTTTCAAATTTTAATATGTTGTTACTGATGACAAAATGGAGGACAAGTTCAATATTGACGATTTTCACTTTCACCGTTCAGGAGTTATGGTTCTTGAAAGACTGAAAAATGGTCTTTCAAGACGTATCCGTGCTTTAACTCATGAACCGTTCAACCAAAGCTTTTCAAATTTTAATATGTTGTTACTGATGACAAAATGGATGTCAAGTTCAATATTGATGATTGTCACTTTTACCGTTCAGGAGTTATGGTCCTTGTGATATTGAAAAATGCCAGGACACAAATAAATGTTAAAAAGTCCGATTTGCTGTCACTCTGACAGCCTCTTGTTTCTACATATTGTAGGCAGAAACAAGGATCCATTCACATCTCTACTGCTATCAGTGTTGCCAGCGATAGCAAGAAAATCTCTTCTAGATATTGGATCATGGCAATGTACGACACCAGAACAAGGTAAAGCATTTGTGATAATACTGCTGTTTTATTTCCTTCATTTAGAATTTGTATATTTCGTTCACTTTTTACATTCAATCTTCCCTTATGAAAACATATATTACTAAAAGGCCTTATAATTCATCAATATGCCTGATTGAGAAAAAAAGGCAACCAAATATCGCTACAATAATTAATAGTTTTTCTTATACATTATATTATTAAGTTATGTGAGATCATTTCATTTTTTACTTACATGATTAAGTTGGAAAAAAATAAAGCGACACTCCCTCCAAAAAAAGAAACAAAACAAACAAATAGCCTGTAGCAGAAACACACATTATTTGATTTCCGAGCACTCGACACGTGTATCTGGAATAAACTTCATTAGAGAATGAAAAAAGCTTTAGAAAGTCACAAACGAAATCAAAAACTAAAGTTTCATATCTTCCCTTCAAAAATAATCGATGCTTCATCGGCACACATACTATATGTGGGAGCATTTGTGTCCCACGGACATTCTCTATTCACTTTTTCAGAAATTGCATATTAACTTAAATGGAAAACTTCATACTTTCGATCAATGTTCATGTAAATTCAGATAGGAAAGAAGATAAAGTTTAAAATAACTTGATAAAACCTTAATCAATGACGTTTCGGACGCAGTTGTTTACATATTCTCAATGCGTGTTTAGTAGTGCCTAATAACATTTCCGAATTTCTAATGATTTGTTGCAAATGGAGGCCTCCCCAAGCTATTGTCCGTAAACGGACGCAAATATCTCAAACTTTCAATATGGAAAACCCGTCCCCCAAATGATTCATATACTATCTTGGTCAAATCAAGTTATAGAAGCATATATTGAATACAATGTGGTTATTTTCTCTACCAAACCATTTTTCTTATGCACGAGATGGTTTCACTATTACTTCTATTATCTCTCTTTCTATTTATTTATTCTATTTCTTTATTCTCTTTTTCCTTATTGTATTGTTTTTATTAGATCAATATTGATTTTGCTAAAATGAACTTTTACAATGCTCAGAACGATTATAATGTTCTTTTTTTTTGTCATGATAGTGAATGGAGTTTTAAAACGAATATACAGGTCATACAGCGTGGCAAAAAGTTTTGAGTTGCCTTTACGGATTGTCTATCTTTGTATATGTCTGATGAAAAGTGTAAAATTGTAATATCTTATGCAATACACGGGTTTATATTCATTTATTGTTATACAAACCGTCTGCATCATTGGCGCTGTGAGCACATTAATTTTGTTTGATTTAGTCATAATCAAAATAAATGACGACATTCTCAAGCTGTACAGTAGACCAACTGCCCTTCAGTAACTTATAAAAGGGGTACTGACACTGTATTCATTGTAAATTTCAAACCTTTTACTTTTGTTTTAGGAACTACAACTCCTTCGACGCCAACCTTTCTTGTAGAAATAACTGTATTCAATAACATAACCGCAATAGATTACGATCGCACATGGTCAGCTACTCTCCGACAAGGACAAACTTTGTATGATGCTCTTGTTAATCTAAACAATACAGATTCGACATTTAGGTATGTTTCATCCGGTAACGTTAGTTTATTTTAAAACTTTTTATTCTACGTTGTCTATATTACAAGCATCAAAATCAATAGCATCAGTCAATGATTATTATTATCATTTAGGTAAGTTTTTTTCTGTAGCTATACAGAAAAAAATGAAACTACAAGTGTATTTCATTTCATAATACTTTCGAATATTTACATTGTTGATCAAATGCTTGGAACATATTACATTATATGCCTTTACTGTCTTTATTTTCAAAAGACATCACACGAAACCAAAAGCAAAGGGTCTGCGTCGTTATTGCAGTTCTTCTTTAAACTTACAGTGAGGCCTGCAACACGAGGATAAATCTGCTGCCAACGGTAGAACCTTTTTTTCAAAACGATGTTATCTGAAAAACTACATGTAGCTGTAATTTCGTTTTCAATAGAAATCTAGCGTTCTTGGACAAACACACAAAGAACACGCTTACTACTTCGATTATATAGAAAGTTAAATTGTTTAGATAAAACAGTCAATGAAGATCACACGAACAAATTTTCATTCATAATATAAAGTTGGTAAAAGTTGCCTGCATGTGTATATAACTATAATATTTGAAGTTTCCTGTATACATTTGGATGGTATATACCATTTTGTGTATGCATCATAATTATAATGTCTAAATGTTAAAAGTTTGACTTTTTTTATGGTAGGCAAGAGTAGTATGATATATGTATATTCATCTGTCAATACTTATTTTTTTTTCTTTTATACCGCCATTTAAAAAGTTTCAAAAGTGAAACTACAACATGGGGTCAATATATCACTTCAATCAATGACATGACAGCGTCAACTGATGACAGACAGTACTGGCAAATATTGGGAACCGACGGCAGTCCTTTGCAGTATGGTAATTCTTACATTTTATTTCAAATGTTGCAACAAATGTCTCATTTCAAAGCAATTATGATATCAAAAGTCAAAAATGAACTTTGTTTACCTATTTGTCTTTATTTTTTTAATAATTTAATTTATCGAAACAGAAATATTTCAGGCTACAATGTTAACATATTGATATAAATTATAAACAATAGCAACACACCACGTGATCAATCCTTTATGCTTTTTTTTCTCTCGCAATTTGTTCAGCAGAACCGATGTCGCCTATTTTTTTTTTTCTTTAGTTTCATCAATGTAGTGTATACAGAATTTTGTTTAAAAGAAGAGACAACAAAATGGAAAACCGTCCTATTACAGTGAAAGTTTGTTGAATATTGATCGCCCTGTATGCATATTTAGGTAACAGAAAGTGGTTGCTTTAGTCTAAATCTTTAATTTCATTTCAAAGACTTATGTTTTCATGATTCGATAATGATAACAATTGTAATAAGAAGAACAATTATAATAATAGTACCTTAGCAATACGGATCAGTAATAATCATTATGCAACATTACTGACAGCTATGTTTGTCTTTTTAGGAGCAAGTCAAACATTTCCAAGCCAGGGTGATAAATACACCTTCAAATTTACCATATGGTGAAAAATATATATGTGACAGAATTGCTCTCCATGCATTTTCAGTCACAACTGTTAAGTTGGTGTTGTCAAAAATGAATGATGGGTGTTTATTTGGATGCTTTTATACTTTCCTAATAAATGATGCAACAATTAATCCTCTTATCATCATAGCCTTTCCAGGAAAAAAAGTATAAACAAAAAACTCCGAGGTAAATTCAAAAAGGGAAAAAGTCCATAAACTTAACAAAATCAAACGATCGACTTTATAAACAAACGAAACGAATGGAAAATAACTGTCATATTCATGATGTGTTACAGGCATTTCCCAACGAAAATAATGGGTTAAACCTGGTTTATAGCTAGCTAAACCTTCCTCTTGCATGACAGTAGTTTATAGTTCCATTGTATAGACAAAATCGGGGAGCAACCCAGACAGACATAATTGGGATCCAGCAGACAAAACTGTGTAATTTGAAACATACATCATATACATACAACACAACTGACTTAAAAAATCAAAATAACATACAAATAAATCTAACAAATACGCCAACAAATCTTGTTTTGTAGTTTATAGTTTGTACAGTATAGTAAAACATAATGACATATGCACTTTATGGATTAAGTACAAATTTAGTATAACATAAATACAAGGGAATACAAAATGAAAACAACATTATAAAAACCTGATGCGTCCGAATTGTATCTTTGGACCCAACTGCATTAGAAATGCACAAAGCCAAAAACTCCAAAGGTGGATGCACAAATACCGAGCCACATCAAGAGTCATACCAACAAAAGGAACACAATAGTACAGAGAAAAATAGAGGGAAAGCTGTACAGTAAATTAAATAATACAAAACTTCAGCACATAGAATATATTGCTCAATACCATCCTTACTTATTTGTGAAGTAGACGCTAATAATTTAAGTATAAAGCAAAACTCTTTAAAGATACCGGGCTTAAAATTTTGTTCGCCAGACGTCTACAAACGACTGATCAGTGACGCTCGAATCAAATCCGTTTTAGGCCAAATAAAGTACGAAGTTGAAGAGCATTTTAGATCGTGGTACTTTCCGATGAATTTTTTGAGAAAAAGGACGTCTCATTCTGTGACAAAACCCTGGCTCATTTTTTTTGCTCAGACACCGGTGACGTTTTCAAAAGTCTCAGTAACAGCTCATGCTCTTGAATATCTTAGTAATCTCTAATTCAGGAGGACATATTAATGCGACCCAAGCAGAAAAGTTTGCATTGTTAATGGAAAGAACATTATCAATATACATGTGTGTGAAATTAAATGATCTAGCTTCGTTTATCTGCTTGTTTTTCACAAGTGTCTGAAGGAACTCCGACACATATGAAAATAAGAAAAGGTCAACCAGGAGATGCGCACAGTTGGTTCCCATAGGAATGCCGAGAACCTGCTGGAAAATTTTACCTCCAAATTCAACAAGTATGTTGTCAATGAGAAACTCCAGCATACTAATCACTAAGTTTTTTTCTAGTGTAGCATGTTAACAAAATATGCCGAATCGTATCCCAAACAATAAATTTGTAGCGTAACTAAGGTACCATTTTTATGGAGGGAGGCATTGTGGATTATCTTTTTAGACGGGTTTTCAGTATTTCTTGTGGTATGATGGTGTAAAGGGTGGAAACATAAAAAGTTTTGATGAACTATTTCAATGAAAACGAAGATGTAAAATGTTCTAGAAGTGTTTGAGTTCTAAAGAATCCACATATGGTCAATGCCATTACGCGAGTAAACAGAATCAAAGTATTTATGTAAGCCCTTTTAACTGCGGACAAACTTTTGGTTAATCTAACAGACAATTCCTTGGCAGAACATGCAGATGAGCCGGCAATGTACCGTTGTTTGTATGGAGCTTTTGTGAAGTTTGGGTGTCCAATACAAACAAGGTAAGTCCTCAAATTGTTGCTCATTGAAATATTCAATGAGGCCATGAATGACTTATAGTTTGCCAAGATCTCATCCTTGTCAAAAGTTACGATTAATGATAAGAATAGCCGTGTAGTTCGGACGAAAAAGTTGTCAACTTTGATCTTATTTTATAGTTATACGCATTTAAAAAGTTGTCAACTTTGATCTTATTTTATAGTTATACGCATTTAACAATGTAAAATTAAAAATTTTATTTTAATAATGGTGTAGAAACAATAATCATTTAAGAGATCAAATGTGAATAGTATGGATTTTTAAAGATGTCTGCATCCACATCCGGTAGGGCCACAGAATGAAGCTGCTTGGTTTGGTTCCCAGTTTGGATCTAGCTGATTCAAAATTTGTTCCACATCAGCCACTGTAACTTGGTTTTGACTTGCAACTTGCGTCAAACAAGGACAAAAAAGATAATCTTTACATGTTTTCAAACTATTTCGTATTCCTGAAGCAAGCTTCCTCAGTTTCATAGCGTCAGCAGTCAACTTACTGTAATCAGTTGATGTTACGACAGAACAGTCAGGTCGGAAGGGAACTAAGTTTATAAAATCATATGTCTGTTTGGATGGAAATTCTTTCGATATTATACATATGACATCTCTATCAGTAACTGAACTTCCAAATGCTGCAACATTTGGATCGCTTACACCTAAATACGCATTATGGACAGCATCTAAGAGTCCCGTAAGAGACTCCTCCGTATTTCCATTCACAGATTTGATGACAATTTCTCGCATAAGTCTTGATTTCCTCTGCAACAATGCGTCAGACGAAAAGTCTTGAAATGCTGTACTGTTTACCTCACATCGAGGGCGGAATGGTTCTAAAGAAAAATAATCGTACTCTGATATATCAGCACGTACAATAGATACGGTGCATACCAAATCTTTTGATGTCAACTGATTGCCAAAGTTTTTCATAGTCTGTGATGAACTGAATCGCAAAATGTTTTTAACATCAGCAAAAATGTCTGAAACAGGTTCATTGTTTTCTGATTTAGATAGCGTATTGTTATACAATACCAGACGGGCCCTCATCTCGTCTTCAATAACAGTCATATTATTGTCCACGTCTTTCAGGAAATCTATGACGGCAAGCTGGTTTGAGGCTAGTGAAGTTTTAACCAGTTTATTAAAGTCAATCTTAAACAATGGACTATTTGTATCCACGGGAAGTTTTGCTAGTCCTACAACTTCAGAAAAGTTACTGTTTTGTGACGCATTTATCATTAAAGCTTTAAATGGTGAGGTGATATTCTTGAAAATATCAATCGTTTCTTTCCATATTTGAGTTGTTTCGTCTTTTTCTTTGCGAAGTTGAGTTAAGTTGCTTTGCAAGTTGTCATGGTACTTTTGATAGCTTGCATGGGCCTTTTCCATTTCAGTGGCAACTTTGCTCCATTCTTTGACTGTAACATATTGCATAATGCCATCCCCAAGCATCCCTATTCCGGTCATTATACCTTGTGACCATGATAGTTTGTAATTTTTTACAAATTTTGCTCTTACAGCTGGATTCTTTATGAACTGTTTAACGCCATTCAACTTTGCAATGGGCTTTCTAAATGTATGGGCAAGTTTACCTTTAAATCCTTTCCAGTTATTAATTCTTTTCCATTTTTTTAAGCTAGCTCCGAAATCACGAAGATTCTGCCTAAAGTTCTTTGCCATTTGCTTGAAAGCTTTTGGCACAAGTTTTAATTTCTGAATAGTTCCTCTCTTTGTCTCAACGTCAAGTTCACTGTTCCCCATTCGGTCCCATAATGATGCTTGTGTTGTTGCAAGAATGTCTTCGTTACTAACCATGTTGTAAGCATTTTGAAATGATTTAGTAAACTTACTGACTGTTGCTTCCACTAAATAATGAATTGCTATGCTTAAAAGAGCGTTTTGTTTATGAGCTGCCAACATTTGGCTGAGATCGGCCAGTCTGTATTCAAGTTGTCCCATTACGCTATTTAGGTACAGCTCAAACGTAAGATTATTAATTGACGACGAGGCTGGTAACTTAAGTTCGAGTTGTGCTACTAAGGTTTCCTCGATATCTTGCAGGGATTCAACAATCTGGATAGTATGGTTTATATAGTATGATATATAAGCGTTATTAGTTGTTGCTGTTTTCAAATCGAAAAAGTTTTTCTTTGCCAGTACATATTCCTGTTCATATTGACTAACCATACCATTTATAATATTGTCAAGACGCTTTATTTCGTCTCTGTCAGTGCAGATACTTTTATAGTATATACACCCATCTGAAATCAAAGATATGGAATATTGAATTTGAATTTATAAAATCTGATGACATCTTTGCTATAATGTATATAAAACAGTCAAAAATAGAAAACCGAAAATTTATTAAAACGATCAATGCATACTCATCAAAGAAAAGAAAGTGCCAATAACGGCCATCTTTGGTTCATAATATAATGCAATGTCTGATAATTCAAGTTTTTGTTCAAACTAAATGGTCAAAGGTCATGTTTTTTTTTGTTGCGATTTTTTTCTGGTAAAAGAGAAATAACCACAATAAAGAAAACAAGAATGTGTCCATAGTACACGGATGCCCCACTCGCACTATCATTTTCTATGTTCAGTAGACCGTGAAAATGGGGGGAAATCTCTAATTTGGCATTAAAATTAGAAAGATCATATCATAGGGAACATGTATTCTAAGTTTCAAGTTGATTGGACTTCAACTTCATCAAAAACTACCTCGACCAAAAACTTTAACCTGAAGCGGGACGAACGGACGGACGGACGGACAAACGGACGGACGGACTGACGCACAGACCAGAAAACATAATGACTATCGTAGGTGGGGCATAAAAATGTTTCATCGCCTAAAATGGATATACTTATGTCTGGTAAGTCCGATACAAGATTTCAGTCGCTTACTCCGAACGCCTGTATTGTGTTTCATAATTTAATCATCAATTGCAGATGGCTCTATAAGTAATTGTATATAATTGAAAATGAAATGCTATAGAAGTGCATGTTGGTTGTTTGTGTTGTTGGGTTGTTGTCTGATTGGCCTTATTTCACCTTTTTATTCATATAAATACATTGCAAGCTCTTTATGTGATAAATTCAATATTTATTGATATTTGTTTTTTGGCATAAGTTTCTAGAGCAATTTTGAGGCGAGAAATGCGTTTTCGACGATAATGCCCAAATTTACCTGATAATGCAGCTCCAAGCACAAGTCCGAGGCTTGTAGTTCTAAGCAAAATTGAGGCGCCTGTAACTAAAATTAAAATAAACATGTCAAATTTACGTAAAAAAAAAAAGTGGTGTTCATTGATTATCACAAATAATAAATAATAATTTACATTCTTGTATAGTTTAAATTCTAAAAGGGGGCATAAGAAGTAAACAAGAAGTTGAACGCCTGGTCCTGCAAGCCAAATATTAACCCACTAACTACTCAATATCAAGCTGCTTTTCAGTAGCGACGTCATTCTGTTTAGTAGCTCATGAGAATAGACTTAGTATGACGGAAATATGTGTTTGATAAGCGGACGAGCGGATTAACTGGTGGGCAAGGTGATTGCAAACTTGGTTTTTATTTCTATACCTTAGTGCCTGGGAACATATCTCCGAATGTGTGAATACGCATCTACTACAGAAATCTCCATTTGCAGTGCCGTTACGATATGAAAATAAGGAGACGTGGTAATATCATCATGAGACAACAGTCCAAAGATTATACGACAAAGATGTGAAGAATAACAGGTCATCGTACGGCTTTCAACAATTATCAAAGCCCATACCAAATAGTAAGCTACTAGTATATAAGATCCAGGGATGGCAAAATGTAAAACAATTTGAAAGGTAAAGCAACCGGTCTAATTTATAATAATTATTGTAACAATTTATAATACATCAATAAACGGGAAACCATTATGGAAAACAGCTACTAAAGACAACCGCTTGATTACAGTCTCTATGCTTGGGACAGGTCCACAAAGAATGTGTTGAGGTTAAACATGTTTGTGAGCGCTCAACTCTCCGGTCCCTTATCCTAGGGCAGTAGTGTATTTACAAACTGTAAACAAATTACGGAACCTTCGAGAATAAGGTCCTTCAAAGGATGCCGGTTTTGCAATACCAATTACATAATCAAATATCATACAAAAGGCACATTGCTCCAAATGGTGGTTAAAAATGGAGAAGACAACTTTTATTTCCTTGATATATAAATGATATGTAAAATATTTAAACACGTTTTTTGTGGAAAGTTGTCATTTTATATTTTAAACATTTGTAATGTTGCATACTTATGTTCCAAGAGCGTAGCTGATGAAGATTATTTCAAAAAGACAAAAGTAATCACGGCAATCCTGTAATCGTGGTTTTATATTGATCTATAAAGATTGAGCAACACGAACACCTACAAAATCCTGCAGGAGGAACCCATGTGCTCCGGAAACAGTTCTTGACTAAAAATAACTCAGAGGAATTCAAAAATGTCTTCAACTTAAAAACACAGATAGATATATCATGGAAATGATATAAATGTTATACTTACATATTAGGGAACCCCATCCTCTTCTATAACGATGTAATAGTACTCCATTATCTGAAAGGTATGAAACGTTTGTAATACATTTTGAAATAATTAAAGTGACGTCTGAAAAGGTTGTTTTCTTTAAGACTACCTATAATATTCAAAGTAAGCCAACTATGGTGAAACCACTAAAAATCCCTCGATTCTAAAATTAAGTAACAAGCATACTTATAATATAACAATTTTATATGCATTTATTTGTTATAACAAATAAAATTTTTGCAATTTGGAACTTGAGAAAAGTCGCCAATATAACCACTATTTGCAATTTCGTTACCATTCAGTGTTATAATATTTTGATGTCAGAGGGTTAAAACAACAATTCATCATGTCCAAAGCCACGAACTTATAATAACCTTATCTTGTGACCGTCAATTGTTTTTGTTTAACGATCTGGTGCTGGTATAGACAACGTTCTTTTAACTTAAAATGTTTTCCAAGTTTTGTCGGTATAAACAAAATGAGTTGTTGTCGGTTTAACATTGTTCTTTTAAGGTCATGGATACATTTTATTTTACCGACATGCTTTCTATTCCTGATTACGAATTATTGTTTAACCATGCGTTACTATATGCCATCCAATACCAATTTCAATTTTGAATAAGTCCGCATATTGTCGTTCATAAAATAATTCCTATCAAATATTCTTACCTAGATTATCACCGACACTCTCATCAGAAACTTTCTTAGGTAAAACGTTTGCTGTTGGTAAAAGGAATTGAATACATTATACATATTGCATAAAACATAGGAATGATATAAATCAAAACAAATAAGGTAACGTTAAACACACGTTATCGATTTACATGATTTCCAATATGAAAAGTAAATAATCGATTATAAAACTTAGACCAAGCCGATGATGTGAAATGAGGAGTACGGAAAAACTGGTTTAATCCATATGTTAATTTTTGCTCATTTCAGAATCAGTAAGGGTGTCAATTCTTTATTTCGTTTACATATAATACCTAATTCGTTTTTTATTTTATTTTAAGGGTGTTTTTTTTTGTGTCTTATTAATTCTATGAGGAATCAGAGTTTGATGACTCCGGTAGTCTCTATTTTTATTCACAACTGCATTTTAGATATTATCAATAAGTATCATTGCTATTGGTAATTGTTCAGACATCCTGTGATGGTTTCTAGATGTCTTTTTTTTGTGTTTTGTAATGTTATTAGGTAACTGTCGTCTTGACGCATACTCCAAATCTTCTTTTATTAATATACACTGTAATTAAAATAAGAGTACATTTAGAAGTCAGTATGCAATAGTTTTACGGTTGGTGAATATTGCCCGTATGTTTACTGTATATTTTTTTGGAACTGCATTATTAATAACTAATGACATACTAATGAACAAGACTGATCGATTTTTACCAGAGATGAAATTATATATATATATATACGTCTAAATATGTGACAACCTTATGATATACATCCTGTGGTTATACAGGGCTTCCCGTTTGAATGGTTTTACACTAGTAATTTTTGGGGCCCTTTATAGCTTGCTGTTCGGTGTGAGCCAAGGCTCCGTGTTGAAGACCGTACTTTGACCTATAATGGTTTACTTTTATTATTTTGACTTGGATGGAGAGTTGTCTCATTGGCACTCATACCACATCTTCTTATATCTACTAATACCATAATATATGTATTAGATGTAGGCTTCTCATATCTGAGAGGCGTCAGCCGGGAAGATATGTGACGACAACATCTGATTTAAATAGAAGTAATGAATGAATATTTTATCTTTACTCTTGTTCTAAAATGAGCAATATGTAAACAGGAAAAGTATCATTATCTCAAATTTTCCAAATGAAGTCACACTTTCAGAAGATGTTTTGTAGTTATGGATTTCGAATGAAATCTTAATTACGTCTTTTTTCTGTCATCAAATTGCTTCTGTATGGCAAAATGAATCGCTGTATTGTATTGTATTGTCTTGTCTTTTTCTGGTTTAATTGCCAAAATCTGAAATTTTTGCTGATAAATGATAACATTTCTATGTAAATATATAAATCGTCAGATAAAACTCTGTATTCATATAATACATTTTCTTTATTAACCGCATTAACATTTCAATCATTAAAAAATAAAATAAAATAAAACTATAATAACAATGCTTACATCTTATTTGTTTATTCTAATTAACTATACAGCCGACTAACGTTTTACAATTGTAATGTGGAGAAACATCAATCACAGAAATATATTAAGTATTTACATTATTCATAATAACCTGTCATATATTTTTAATAAAATACATTACCACTGCAAGCAATAATTATACATAGTAACCACACTACTTTCATCAACATTCCAGAGTCTAAAATAACAAGAGCGATAACAAAATGTAAAATATAATATATACAAATAAATAAATAATGATTACAATAATAACAGTGATAAAAACAATTGAAGTGGAAGTCAGTTTCAATTAGATTTCATTCCGCAAGTATTTCATGTATACAAATCAAATAGTTATTAAAAATCTTTTAATTTCCTTTTTGTAACCTTAAAAATAGTTGTAACTTATCAAAGTACACACTCGTCTTGAACATGCACGAAATATTTGCCACTGGACGTTAAGCAACAAACGATCAATCATCAAAGTACACACTAGTTTCTTACCTTTGTGTAGGAATTATTAAGTTAAAAATGAATGTTAGTAAATTTTTTTCACATTTATAGGGCAAAAGTTGTTTGTAAATACAACCATCATATCCTTGATAAATATCTGTTATGACAACTGACCATACCAAATAAATATCCGGTCACATCTTTTTGACGTAAAAGGTCGTAAAAGATGAACTTAAAAATAAACCACATATATAAGTACAAATCATAGTCAGAACAATATGATCGTGTTTAGAAGATATTTTGCTAAAATTAGAAAAACAAATTACTCATAGAATGTTTGTCAATAAAGTTTTTCAGGTTATTGTAAAATTGACGTAAACTAAGTGGATGATGTCTTTGTAAATTTGATCAGGCTATTCATGGTTTTACTTCTTTCCTAAGGTTATAAATGTGTGATAAGATTTTGTGAGGAAGACGAATCCGGCTTTAAGATAATCAAATTGATTTTTTATGTACATAAGTAGGCAAATTGGTCATATTTTGACTTCATTAACTCACTGCTTTCGTTTGATTCAAATTGGAATGAAAAAAGCTGAATAAGACTCTGTTAAGACACACAAGCTTTTTACCTTGGGGAGACGCGAGTTAATATATTTCTATATTTCTCTTGAAAATGATAATTGTTTTCAAAGAAGGAAAAACATATGATCTGTAAAGTTTCTCCAATTTCTCAAGAATGCGCCATTTTAATTAATATTGTAAATATTCTGTGAAAAAGTAAGAACTGGCAAATCGCGTGCCATTCAATTAAAAATTATAAGAGACTGTCAAATATGTTTCACATAAAATTCCTAAATTACATAACATTATGTAAAATAACTCCAAGCTAAGAAAATAAAAAGGTATTTCGTCTACTTAAAATATTAAAAAAAGTTCTTGGCAACCAATCGTAACACTCGTTATTTTGAGTGGAAAAAACACAAATTACTGTGACTCCACTATACACTCTCGGTAAATGGGTAGGTGGCAGTAGATCATCAGAATCAACCGCTATTCCAACACTGTTAAAATCACTATGGACATCATTTAAGAATGGCAAATGACATTCAAATAACCAATGCTCCTGCAGCAATACAATATCGTAATTAAAAAATAATTCAGAAAATAATGGATTACATGTTGTAATACTTTTACAGTTAAAATATAAAATGTTTAAAGGTAGTACTACAACGCCCTTTAAAACGCTATTTACATTTTTATTTTCTGTTGGCACTACCTTCTGTGGTTTATAAGTCCTTTTTGGTGAAACAAATGTTGGTCCTTATAAATGCATAATATTGGTCTAGGTATTTCGGTAGGTCTGTATAAAAGTGGACATCCTTGAAAATGTTTCATTCTGTCTTGTGAATTTGAAGGACCTAAAGTAGACACATTTGAGTTGTTTAAAAGAGGGAGGAGACTGATTTTGTAAATGTTGCATTGCCTCGATTTCTCTTGAGCCTGTTGTATAATATTGAGATAGCAGTGGTTGCGAAACATGATACCGAGGAGGCTGATATGTGGCATTCATTACCAGAGGAATAGTACCAGAAAAACTAAAAGTGTCTCTGTGTTTGTACTAGTATATACTTTGTATAGGTCTTATCAGTATTATTGTTTGACGTTGTATTATTAATAGTAATTTTTGACTGTACAGGCATTTATTCTCTATCAAGGTGGTCTGTTTGAGCGTCCACTTTCTTCGGAATTAATTTTGCTATTATTTCACGCAAAGTTATTAATAAATCATCTGTTTCTGCTACACAATCATGGTGGTAGCAGTTTCTTTCTTGTGAGTTGGTATCTGCTTTATTCGATTTAGAACCAGTATCTTCAAGGACAACTATTTTTCTGTTAAGAATTCTTATTGTGTATTCCATTCCTGCTATTTTAGTTTCTTGTATAAGAATAGTGGATTGAAGGCGAATATTTTCAGCGTTGACATCAGAATTTCCCATTCCCCTTAATCTGTTGTCATCTTATTTCTTTTTCAGTTTTAACTTTAGCTGCCTTGTGTCTTTGAATTTTAATTGTGTGTCATTAACCAATATTATTATCCTGAATAGAATTTGTATAATGATGCAAAAATTGCGTGATATCTAAAGATAATATTTACTAATAAATTATAAATAAAGTTTTGTTGGATAGTGGAAAAATGCACAGAAGTTAAAGAGAATATTTATCAATAAATTATATAAATAAGTTGACCAAGGAATAGACGTAAATAAAACAAATTTAAGAAAGTTTAATTTGTTTATAGAACAATTTCCTAAAAATATCAATGTTAGTGTTTTATCTTTTAAAGCATATTTAATAACGTGGTCTCAAAAAATGTCCCCCAGCTAATTGATAAACGTGTCAGCTTAGAAGGCATAAAGATAATTATACATACTTTTTAAAATTTATAGACTGGAACAATTAAGACAGTTGAATGAACCAAATAATTTTGCACTACTTTATATAGCAGAACTGGACTTAATTTGACACGTGAATATTGTGTTACTCAGTGCAATAGCTTTCTTTGATCTATGTTTTAATGAACAATGGAATATCTCAGATAAAGGAAGAATTACTTAATCTTAAATGTTCAAGTCTATTAATTTTAAAAAAGTATGTATCTTTATGCCTTCTAAGCTGACACATTTATCAATAAGCTGGGGGACATATTTTTGAGACAACGTTATTAAATATGCTTAAAAAGATAAATCACTTACATTGATAGAATTAGGAAATTGTTCTATAAACAAATTAAACATGCTTGAAGGAGAAGGTCCGGTAAGGGCTTATTTCGGCCTAAAATTCAAAGTACATCTGAGGAAAGATTTTTGACATTTTTTAAACACTTAAGTGTCTACTTCAGTCGATTCAATTAGTTTATGTTAAAGATTTGAACTAATTTGTCATTAAAGACGCTCAAATTCAAGCTAAAATTTGAAAAATCTACCAAATGTGCCGTAAAACGTCACTTTTTAGATAGTGTTTGTCTAAAATGGAAGTGGCCGCATTCGTGTTCAGTCTCAACATTTATATATGTTATATATTATCGTTAAATACAACATATATCTAGATATTACGACTGAACACAAGTGCGGCCACTTCTATTTTAGACTAAAACCGTCTTAAAATTAGCGTAAATGCTAAAATTGTAAAGATTTCAGTATTTTTGCAAGAAATAATTTAGTACCTGATGCATGTCCATTGTATTATCAAAAACAGCCCATATTTATGTAACAAAAGTATTCTACATTTCAATAAATAGCTATAAATTTACATTTTTAACAAGTTTGTAAAAACGCTATATTTTGGTGCCAAAAAGGAGTCTTACCTGGCCTACTCCTTTGTTTTATTTAAGTCTATTCCTTGGTCAACTTATTTTATAATTTATTGTTAAATATTCTCTTTAACTTCTGTGCTTTTTACAACTATCCAACAAAACTTTATTTCTAATTTATTAGTAAATATTATCTTTAGATATCACGCATTTTTGCATCATTATATTACCCCTTTGGTTCAAAATTTTTGACCCCAAAAATTACTTTATGTTAGGAGAACAAGATGTAGTTTAATATGAGATAACAAGGAAAATTAATAATAGTTCAAGGTTTCTAGGTAATTCTGTCGTCTTGATGTGCAGGCTGTTCGGCTAGAATATATTTCGGTGATTTTAAAACAAATTGTTCTATATACATAATTTTACACAATTGTTCTATTTCTGTCAATTTTTCAAAAAGTCATTTAAAATTCGAGTCCATTTCACTATCACGGGTCTATCTGTATTTATCTTTAAATGCTCTTGGTCTTTTCTAAGTTATAAGATGATGAATTTTCGAGGCTGCAGTCCCGGACCAATCACCATGCAGGATACTCAGGAATATGAAACAACAAAAGAAATAGTTAGCTCATAGATAAAAAAAATAATAATATACTTATTAATAAGACAATTTATGTACATCAAAGAATCAAGATCAAAACCAGCATTTTTTTTACCCATTATCTACAATGTTTTGTACACAGTTTTATTTGAAAATCAAGTTATCTATATTCATTGGTTATTCTAAAAGGTAACAAGGTCGCGCAATTAAAAAAAAAAACTCAAATCTCTTGATACTTTACAAGTTTGGGATTACCTAACCGAAACAATAGTTACGAGTGCAGCTATGTTTTAAAAAATCAGATAATTAGTAAGTTTAATGGTACGCAATAAATTCATCAATGTTCCTGGACAAACAACTGTCGTACTCATACCATAATTTGTTTAATATGTTTGTATTTTCTTTACTCTACAATTGCGTTATTTGATTAATATTCAAGTGAACACACATTTTATTTCACATATATTTGTCATAGTCGGTCCGTAAATTAGTTGTCCCCCTGTCTTGGATTTGCGAAAAAGATTGAACAGCTACTTGCTACATTAAACTTTTCATATATTTGGGAAAATCATGATACTTTTTCAAAAAGGCGTTTATTATATGCACTTCATACCAAACTTAATGATAGATCTCTGAATTATTGGAAAGAAAATATTTTTTGTGGTGATAAATCATTCCACGGTAATAAGCTCAGAACATATAGACAGCTTAAAGAAAATTACAAATTGGAAACCTATTTATTGTTAAATATTGACAGAAAAAGTAATAGGACATTTTGCCAAAATTCGCATAAGTAATAGTGTTCTTATAATTGAACAAGGACGACACACTAAAACACCCGTAGAAGAAAGAATTTGTCCCTTGTGTCTTTAAGAAGTAGAAGATGAATTTCATTTCACTATAATATGTACAAAACTAAATACAATTAGCGAACAATTATTTTCCAAAATTAGTGAAATAGTTCCCTCTTTTTTTAAATATGACTAACGAAGCAAGATTTAAATTTTTGTATACCTGTGGTGAGACTGATATAATTAAAATTATTGTAAAATTCATAAGCACCATGTATAATTCTAGAAATGCTTTATTGAGTACTTAATAACTTTGTGGTACCACCTCCTCAGCAGAGATTATATACATTCATTTATTATTGTAAAAATATTTTCTTTTAATAATGGAGGGATATATAACTATACAGTTATATATATAATGTTTATAAATGTGGTCAGATTATGTTTGTATGTTTATGTATAGTCAATGTTTATTGTCTTGGTAACAATCCTATAATTTTGGATTTTGAACCAATAAAATCATCTTATCTTATCTTATCTTATCTTATCTTATCTGCAGGTGGCAGCACAGTCATTCGTTAACCTTTATAGTTATTTTTCTTCAAATATATTTCTTTTCAGTATTTTCATATCACATTATCTCTTCATCTGAATAATTTCTTCTTGTTATCTTTATAGTTTATAAGTTATCTGTGCTATTGAGTGCAAGTATACCACAAAATAGCTTATTGTCTTGATCTCTCAACGTCACTTTTTATAAACTCTAGAAATTGGATTTACTTATGTTTGACCTGATTATTACCAAAAGACGAAATTATTTATTACTTAATCTTACGTCACTATTCTGTCTCACAACTTAAGTATGGCAATTCATATATTTCAAATGTAATATTTCAATTTATTTTCAATTTTATTTATTTGTTTATCTATTTATTTATTTATCTATCTATTCATTCATTTATTTTACTTCCATTCTCCAGCATACATTTTTCCATCATTATATATCCCTGTTGTTCGAAAAATATTGGTCCCGCAATTTTATTTATAAGTTTGTTTAGTATTAATCAATTTTATATTCATTGTTTCAGGCAAATGACATCTACATACTTTTGTTTTGAAATCTATAACTATTAGGACAAGATTTTTCAATTTTTTTTCTTTCGAAGATGGATTCAATACGTTTATTGTTCTTTCAACGATGTTAATTTATCTGATAGACAAAGTGGCGTTCTATGTTCATATATTTATCTATTTAAGCAGTTTTCATCCTCTATATATTTAATCAAATTACTAGGGAGTAAGCCCACATTCCTGATAGTTTGCTCGAACTCCAAATCTACCACGGCGTCATACCCATTTTATTCGGCGTAAGCCCGTTTTCATTGGTAGTTTGCTCCGACTCCAAATCTATCGTGAGTCATACCCTCAAAGTAACATGACTTATATATTTGTTTTATCAACTACTACTTTACTGCTTCATTACTTATTTTATATGTACATATATATCTTTATTTTCTCACAAACCAAATTACAAAGGTATATTTTTGGACAAGTTTTAACATAGTGTATAATTACTTACCGGTACTCTACAACATTATTAAGGTTTCAATTTATATCAAAATTAATCCTTAAGAGAATATTTATGTTAGCTTTAGTCACGTTTTTATATGGTGGCGAATCTATACGTAGCACTAATTTTAAGGGTATTCATGACACCCTTAAAATTAGTGCTACGTATAGATTCGCCACCTATATAAAAACGTGACTAAAGCTAACATAAATAGTCTCTTAAAGATTAAAATACCCAAAAATTCTTATGACTCAAACAACCTTTATGTCTCTTATGGGGAAATTTACACACAATGCAAACTTACACATTTATTTATTCTATTTATTTATTCATCTATTATCTTTGTTCCTTGTAGAACTCTGTGTCTTATCTCAACATTGCCTTTTCTATGGAGTGATGATCCACAAAAGCTTTTTTTTATTCAAATTTGTAAACAACCAACTATACAGATGTTTATTTATGTACTATTATCTTTTGTAAATTAAAATTCATTTTATGATTCTTATATAAACAAAGGCATTTTCTTAAATCCTTTATAGTTTAATGAATATGAACCGCCTGAACTTTAACTTCCAAAGCATATAACATTTTAAATTTCTTCAATGTTCTATTTTATTTTATTTTCTATTCTAATAAACGAATCTTTGTATCTTCATTAATTATCAACGACCATTACATCATTCTCCACTTATTTAGATTTTTTTTTTAATTTTCTCTACCAATTTCATTGATTTTCTCAAAACTTTTATATATTTTTATTTATCTTACATTTTCTGGCTTTACATTTCCATAGGTTTTTTTCCTAACAATTTGAGCCTACAGATTACCAATGTGAAATTTTAGATTAACAACTTTATTTTGCTGCTCAGTCCTCGCTTAAACAAAAGGATTCTAGCAAATTATCTAAATTTGCCCTTGAAGTAAAAGGAATTTGGACTTCACCTTAAAATTTACGCTAAATGTAGTAGGCAGACTGGATTGTCTTTTAAAGTTAGTAAATATTTCACTGTTGTTTAGTTGCTTGCTATATAAATTTAGGAAATTAAAAGGTGTTTGCCAGTAAAGTAATTTTTATTCATATTCACAAATAAAATCGTCATAAAGATTAAATAGAGGTATTCCCGTAACAGTGTGGACAACCGTAGTACTTTTGTAATTGTTAATAAAACTGAATCATATATCTTTAACTTGTTTTTTCATCGGCTATCGACAACAATGATTTTACGCTCACTCAGTCTGTCAGAGGCCTTCCAGTGGGGATTTAAATCATCACTTGTTACACATTTCGATACATAAAATGAAACTCTTTTCAGAAAACTTTAAAGGAATTTGTTTGAAATATTCTTTATATCAGCACACACAACAGTTTCGTTTTAGAGAATGATAAATGTTCACAGCTAATATCATTAAATAATCTGAAAACTATGGTGGCCGGTTAAAGGAATTTGTTTGAAATATTATCGCAGCACACAACAGTTTCGTTTTAGAGAATTAAATGTCGCCTATCATATTCTATAACTATGGTGGCGGTTAAGGCCATTTCGCGTTTTCGCCTTTCATATTCTATAAAAACGCGAAAACGTCGAAAACGCGAAGTCGGTTTCGCGTTTTCGACTTCGCGGACAAGACTACAAAGTATAAGTCATTCAAATGATTGTCATATAAATTTCACATCTGTGACGTATTTTTAATATTTTCATAAATTAGACAATTCCTTTACATTCTTTGTTGACAATTACTGAACAAATTTAAAACAGATGCATTTGTATAAAATGCCTTTGAACATACAATTTGCTGGAAGTTATAGTTTGGACATTTTAAAATAAATGAAATTAATCATTATTATCGCCATGGTTACTTAAAATACATAATCTTTCATTTAATGCTCTTGTTGTGAATCTAAAATTTTAATATTTAAATAAGCTTGTGTGAAAAAGTTTAAAATTTAATACATTGTGGAAATAAGACTTTGTCAAATAAAACTTGGGACGGTTTCATGAAGCTATCCTAAGACCTGTTATAAGATACTAGAATATCTTATGACATGTCTTATGATCCTCTTAGGACTATCCAAGACCTCGCCTCAAAACTGTCGTAGGTTGATCTTAGCAAAGATATCCCAAACCTGTCGCATGTTCTTTTATTTAAACAAAAGTAACCTGGATTTATGGAAAATTCATGTAAATGTAGAATGTGTTTCCCATATATTACTAAACGCATTGATTAATATTTCAAATTTTCAAAGATGGAAATTTGTTCATCTACAGGAGACACCAAGGGACAAGGGATATACTGTTGAATGCAATAATAACAATCCTCCCGTGTCAGAACCAGATTAACAAAACAAATAGAGAAACCGAATCTGGTCAATTAACAAATATATTTTAAAATGTCAAAATATGATTTCAAGCAAATTGTATACTCAAAGGCATTTTATACAAATGCATCTGTTTTTAAATTTGTTCAGTAATAATAATAATAATAATAATAATAATAATATCTTTATTTAAAGAGAGTAACTCATTTGGATTAAACCAATTTTAAATAAGGCTCTCTAAATACAATATCAACTACATGACTAAAACATAATTAATCTACTAATATACACATGTAAACAATAGATGTATATAAACAAAATATAATTACAACAACAAAACCGCATATAGTTTACATTGTGGCTTAACTTATAAATTTGACACTTTTAAAAAGATAATGACTTGTTAGAGTATTTGAAACAAAGAATGTAAAGGAATTGTCTAATTTATGAAAATATTTAAAGTAAACCACAGATATGAAATTTATATGACAATCATTTGAATGACATACTTTGTAGCCTTGTCTCCAATCATATTTAAAATGTTATGTTATAATAACATGTATATCGTAAAACGCGAAAAGGCGAAATCGCGAAAACGCGAAAACGCGAAAAGGCGAAAAGGCGAAAGGCGAAATCGCGAAAGGCGAAAAGGCGAAATCGCGAAAGGCAAAACGCGAAAACGCGAAAAGGCGAAATCGCGAAATGGCGAAAACGCGAAATCGCGAAGTCGAAAACGCGAAATCGGTTTCGCGTTTTCGACTTCGCGATTTCGCCTTTTCGCGTTTTCGCCCTATAGAATATGAAAGGCGAAAACGCGAAAACGCGAAATGGCCTTAACCGGCCACCATAGAAAACACATTTACACATTTGGATTTTCATTGTAAAACTTTAAGTCGATGGGGTTAATTCACAAAATATCTTAAGAGAAAAATACTCCCACGTTGTGATCATTTAAGAGTAACCTACCATTTATTCAATGCATAGGATTTGTTTGTGAAAAGAGTTCCGGACGATGAAAAAAAAATCATTTTAACTGGATATTTTTCACATGGATCATCGTTTGAATCATTCAGTCATACAGAGAACTCATATGATTAGTTTACCTTGGATATTCCAGTACTACACAACTCAATTGCCTCTATTTATGTATATATCTATATGTATATCTAATTAATTAAAAGACTTTTCTGTTTGTATAATGCTTTTATGTAAAGGGAAACTGTTACGCGTGTGTGTGATCCTTTTTTTTTTTTTTTTTTTTTTGTCGTTTGTTTGTGTCTCATTGACATACAACCGGATATTTTCTTCATATTTAAAAACATACGAGATGACATCAATACCAATTCATGACACAAAATAACTGAGTTAAACTAACAGCAGAAGAAAGAAAAGGAAAAGCGCTTTCATGGTTGTACTTAATCTCGAAGTCACAATGTGGTCTTTGAAAAAAATGTTACAAATGAAAAAAAAAAAAAAATTGAATGTTTATATTGGAAAAAGTAACGTTGTGTAAATTATAACAATTATTTCAATCCATATTAAGCTGTTGCTTTTTTCCGCTTCGAGCAAATGCACCAAACTATACATTTTACCTACTAGCATTTCATGAAGTAAATGAAAATTTCATAAGGCTTGGTCCAAATAGCTATTTACTGCCCAATATCTTGCAAGTACGAAAAAGATCGTACGAAAGTATATGCATTTGTATGCACCTGTCCTAAGTCAGGAGCCTGTTGTTCAGCGGTTGTCGTTTATAGGTGTGGTTCATTACTGTTTCTCGTTTCTCGTATTTTATATAGATTAGACCGTTGGTTTTCTTGTTTGAATTGTTTTACACTAGTCATTTTGGGGCTGTTTATAACTTGTTGTTCGGTGTGAGCCAAGGCTCCGTGTTGAAGGCCGTACTTTGACCTATAATTATTTACTTTTTACACATTGTGACTTGGATGAAGAGTTGTCTCATTGGCACTCATACCACATCTTATTTATATTTGTCTGTGTTTTGTAATTGCAGAACTATTGAAAGTTGATCATGCATTCGTTCTAAAATAAAATTTTACACAATCTGTTTTTCCCTAAATGGCAAATTTAGATACTGCAGAAAACACCTAGCAGAACAAGCTACAAAGGCACTGTATAAGGTGATCAAAAAGGGGAGAAAACATGGCTTATCTAATAGTTGCCAATTAGATTTATTTGACAAATTAGTGAAACTGGTCTTATTGTACGGTTGTGAAATTGGGAATAACGAGGAGCGTTCAATTAAAATTCTGTAAGCTTCTTCTGCACTTAAAGTCTTCTACCCCGAATTGTGTAATATATGGTGAACTTGTACGATATCCCATAAATTTAGATATTAAAGTCCGTATGATATCATTTTGGGTGAAATTAGTATGTGGTAAACCGACTAAATTATCAGCTACTATTTATAAACTACTGTATAAGCTGTCAAATGAAAATGATGTAAATTTTAGTTGGTTAAATCATGTTGAATCTATTTTTAATGAAACAGGATTATCTTTTGTTGTTGTGTGTGCGATTATTTCAAACATGTATTAGTGACATTTGGTTAAAGAATACAATTAAAAAATCACTTCAAGATCAGTTTCAACAAACATGGTTTTCAAATGTGCAAGCATGTTCGAAGACATTAAATTATCGAATTTTTAAGGACACTTTTGGCTTTGAGAACTATTTTGATATTTTAGAATTTCGTGATATTTACACTTTATGCAAATTTAGAAACATTAACCATACATTACCTATTGAGATAGGGAGATGGACAAATATTCAAAGAGACAGACGAACTTGTAAATTGTGTAATTCAAAAGATCTTGGAGATGAGTTTCATTATCATGATTATATTATGAAGTGTAAAGAAATGTCAGAAAAACTTTGTACTTTTATTAGATATATAAATTCCTTTTGTGCCCTCCTGGCTAAATACTATCAGTATAATTGTAAATAGTGTACATATTTTGCTCTGTGTATTCATGTATTTATGTCTATTTATTGATGTCATGTAGTGTCTGTATACCATTGTAATTGCAAAGGTTTGACAGAATAAAGAAATATAAAGCTAGTTAAATTAATTTTCATGTTTGAAGAACGTGCGATATCATAAAAATTGTTTATCAAAACATAACAAAAACGCAAGTTAAGAACGTTGAAGTATTCAATATTAATCAAAACACAAATGTTGTTCCTGTACTAGTTTTTCAAATTATTTGATTTAGGCGTTGAGAACCTTTGGTGACCCCACAGTTTAAACGACGTGATAAGTGGGCGTTACAGACAAACGTTCACCTAATTTAACCCAGTCAATGGGAGACTTGAGCGCGCCAAAATATCGTCTCGTCAACAGATACTAAAATATAGGCAAAGTTTGAAATAATATTAAATTAAATGATTTAGATAAAAGCCCCGATCTTATAAAAAGTATTTAACTTCATTGTAAAGATAACTTTTGAAAATACAATTCTTATTTTGATACTTGATTTAAAAGTTAATTTGTTAAAAGTATACAAATTAAGGGGAAATAACAAATGACATGACTGTGGCGCGTATACTATTGTCGGGTTTTGTATTATTGTTCGATTAATATCGCGGAATATTGGGTGTATAACTATGTTGGGAAAAAAATGTAATTTGTATTGAAACTGTTGCAAATAGATTCGACTGTGAACCAGAATAAAAATGTAGCAAGCAGACTGGATCGTCTTTTAAGGTCCCGTTGTCATGCCGAGTCCAAGCTAGTTCCAAAATTATGTAACATCAATGTGAGCAGTTCCCCGTAAAAGAATTAAGAATAACATGAAACAAAGACAACAACACAGATTCCTTAAACGGGACCAAGTTCCCGCATAATATTTGGATCAACAATGTTTTCAGAGCTTTTTGTTACTAAGGCCATGCATTTTGTCTTGAGGATGTAGATATGAATATGCAGTATGCCCTATTGCTTTATAGAGTCTCTTTTTTCAGAGCAAAATTTAAAATCTTAGAGAGTTTAGTGTGGCGTTACCCACGCTTACTGTATTTTAGGTACCAGCTTTAACGTGTTGCAGTTAAGTGTATTGAAACCTATTCGCTTACTGCGCTAATGAAGTGTAAGGTTATGTGCTTGACATATAATCCATATGATTTACTAGAACAATCGCCTGATAGTAATTAAAAACTATGTACATATATATAAGCTTTTATATCATTTCAAAATTGTAATAGATGAAAAATTCAGTTGAATTTTGAACCAGTATATAGTGTGGCGTAACCCACGCTCACTATAGTTAGAATAACATCATCAATTGTTGTTGTATATTACATGTTTTGCAGTATAGTGTGGTGAGACCCACGTTTACTGTATGGTTAGTAACATAAGAACTCCAGTGAGAAGTATCCCAGCAGTCTTTAATAATTTGTTGTTTAATCTTTCTTAACCAGACTCTTAAAAGCAATTGTCGTATGTGATTACCAACCCATTAAAATAAAGTTCGTATCTAGGCTGCACCCGTCTTTCCACTTGGTGCTGATTACTTTTTCTGTATTTTTGTATGAGTGTTAAATCTGAGCTAAATTTAGGAGAGTTATAGATGTTATTGTTGTTGAGCTCCCTTTACTTTGACTATTTGTTCTTCTTTATCTTGCTCATAAAATCTCTGCATGTCATCTTTTCTTTTCCTAGCTGCCCAGTTCCATGATACTAATGAATATAATGGGACTTCAAGAATTGTTACTTTAAATCCAGGGTGAGCTTTAATACATTGTTGAACTAAATTTGCTTTGGTAATAATATCATCTATAATAGAGTGTTATGCGTTCTTAGGGATATATATATCTGCCGTTTTTAACAGTAAATTCACATGTACCTGCCCATACATACCCCTAAATATTACCTTCCCCTCCTATTAGGGATTCAATAGTGAGAGCTCTCCAGCCAATCACGACACTGTTTTATGTTGGCACCTTTACTACAAATCCAAGTAATATTTTTCTCTGTTGTTGTTGACACTTGAGATTCTAAATTTCCCCCTATCTGTTCTTATTATAGGTGTCAGTTTTTGTGACCCAGAAGGAGCAAGCCTGCTACTTTGCAGGAATTAATTTGATCAGCGTTCTTTGAATTAACATATAGGATGTATTGTTTTTGTTTGTAGTATGGTAAAACCAAAGTTTTGTTTTGAATATTCGCGGACCGGAAATTCATGGACCCCGCGAAAGTCAAATCAGCAGTTGTGTGATAATCTTCTAAAATGTTTCTAAATTGGAAATAAAATGTGTAAATATTGGACTGTTTTGTAATTGTTTATCAAATACGCTGAATTGTTCTTTTTGTATGTTAAATTGCACACTATACAACATAAAAATCACGATATTCCCAGAACCAAAAGCTACGTCGACCATCACCAACAGCGCCACCTATCATATACAGTTATATTTACAATATGTACGAAAACACGATCTTTTAAATGCAATTGTTTAATTATGTATAATATAGAATTCAATGCAGAAAAAAGAAAGAAAGTATGAGTCTTGTTTGGAGATAATTTCAAAATATGTTACGCAAGAAAAAGAGATAATGTTAACTTTGTTTTCAGATATTATATATTGCAAAACGCGTAAAAGGTCATGTGAAGAGTTTACACGAATAATAAAACAAGACAACTGTAAAAAGTGATCTGGCGAACATTGCCTGGGTCTTTCAGATAACCATGATTCTCTAATAACAATTAAGGAAAATATGCTGATCCAACACTCAGAAAAATTTTCTAAACACTCGCATCTGCCATCAATTTGCATCGAGTCATAACTTCAAACACAACATTACAAGTAAAAACGGGCACCGAGTCATAACAAATAACACATCAGTGTACTACATGTACATGTATACTGAGTCATATCTTATAACACAACAGTAAAAGTAACAACGGGCACCGAGACATAACTTATAACACAACATTATAAGTAACAACGGGCACTGAGTCATAACTTATAACACAACATTATAAGTAACAACGGACACTGAGTCATAACTTATAACACAACATAATAAGTAACAACGGGCACCAAGTTATACATGTACCATAAGAATGCAACACTTCTACGAGTACTGAGTCATAACTTTTAACACATTATAAGTAACAACGGGTACCGACTCATGACTAATAACACAACATGATATGTAACAACGGGTACTGAGTCGTAACTTATAACACAACATTATAAGTAACAACGGGCACCAAGTCATACATGTACCATAAGAATACAACACTTCTACGAGTACTGAGTCATAACTTTTAACACATTATAAGTAACAACGGGTACCGACTCATGACTAATAACACAACATGATATGTAACAACGGGCACTGAGTCATAACTTTTAACACATTATAGTAACAACGGGTACCGACTCATGACTTATAACACAACATTATAAGTAACGACAGGCACCAAGTAACATGTACCATAAGAATACAACACTTCTACGAGTACTGAGTCATAACTTTTAACACATTATAAGTAACAACGGGTACCGACTCATGACTAATAACACAACATGATATGTAACAACGGGTACTGAGTCGTAACTTATAACACAACATTATAAGTAACAACGGGCACCAAGTCATACATGTACCATAAGAATACAACACTTCTACGAGTACTGAGTCATAACTTTTAACACATTATAAGTAACAACGGGTACCGACTCATGACTTATAACACAACATTATAAGTAACAACGGGCACCAAGTCATACATGTACCATAAAAACACAACACTGAACTACGAATACTGAGTCATTACTTTTAACACATTATAAGTAACAACGGGCACCGACTCCTGACTAATAACACTACATGATATGTAACAACGGGTACTGAGTCATAACATATAACTCAACACTGTACTACGAGCACTGATTTAGAACAGATATATATCACAAAACCACACTAAGAGCACCGAGTCATTAAAAATATAACACAAGCTAAACATATGTTAATAAATATTTATTACAATACAATTTTCAAAAAAAAGTATAAATAAGATACTAGTAAGCAAATATTTTAAGTTTTATATAATGAGATCGATATAAGATGTTAATAAATATTTATTACAATACAATTTTCAAAAAAAAAAGTATAAATAAGATACTAGTAAGCAAATATTTTAAGTTTTCTATAATGAGATCGATATAAGATGGATATTTTCATATTGTATAAGATATATACGTTCATAGCTCAATACAAAGAAATTCAACATGTATCAAATTGCGGTAAAGATGGAAAACATGTTGATGTACATGGACCCTCGGGACATGCTGTACCATTTGAGAAGTATTTATTATGCCATATGTGATATAGAATAAAGGTTTGCCATTTTGAAGTAAGGATTCCATACTGACCTTTCAGTATTGGTTTAACCAGCGACATAGGTACATTACTCGCTTTAAGATTTTTCATTGTTGTAAGAAATGCAGCGTCAACCTTGGCATTGTTTATTTCAGCTTCATCAGGTTTGCCGCGAATGCTGCTGAGATCATATCCCCAATAACAATCCTTATTTGGTAAAATGTGATCCGCTATGTATCTTATAACGGTAAACCTGCTTCTGAAAATAGTTCCTGTTACCTGGCGGGCAATTCTACACACAGGAATATTAGTTTTCACTCCATTTCTTATTTTATTCGTCAGAAATACAATCTCTTGACTATCGCAAATGAAGCTTTTAATGTAGTTGTGAACCGTAGTGACACCTTTACGAATTAAATTAAGGTCGTGACCCCAATAACAGTTGCGATTAGGAAGAACTGATTTGGAAATAAATTTTAGAAGATCAAATAAAGTGCTATACATTTGTTTTGTTAGTTTAGGTTTATGCGTTTTAATAAACTTAAATATTTCTGATGGTTTCTCTGAAGTTTTTATGATTTTGTTTTTTATTTGTTCCAAAAAAACATTAGCTTCCTGAATATCTTGTATTTTCAGTTTTAATTTATCAATGCTATTGGACAGAAATGTTATTAATGGCTGCAGATAATCATTTGAAAGACGCCGAAGAGTTTTGTGGTTTGATCTTTCTATTATGTGGTTATGATGACATCTATATTTAGAATGTCCGTAAATCTGAGAGACAAACTTATAAAGTGACAGCAATTTTGGTTCATATTGTTTGCCCTTACTAGACAGATCATAAAGAAATTTCACAACATACTGGCAGAACTGTTTCTGAAAAGTTTTCATACTAATAAATGCAGAATTTAAATGATTTCTTGACTTTATAAGCGTATTTTTCTTTTCCTGTAATTGATCTCTTACACGTGCCTCTTCCTTTACACTAGAAACAACATCAACTATAGCAAACCCTACAGCTAGGACAGCACCGATACCCGATGCGGCAAGAGCTAAGGTAGTAGCACTTGTTGCTACCAATGCCGGCAAGGTCATCAATATTTCTAATGGAAGAAGATTAACCTGTAAAGCCGCTGCAAATAGAGCGTTTTTCACCCATTCATTGTACTCAGATAATATATCTGAGTTAATATAAGTAAAGTCATCCTTAATAGAACTATAGTGGTTTACTAAATCTATTAAATTCTTATCAATAGCAGTATCCAGTTCTTTTATGGTCAGAATTTTGTCCTTTATATCAGTAACTTGGTCATGGATTTTGCTGGCTGTAGCCTCAAACTGACTTGGCTGACCAAATTTTGACAGGAAACTATTTCTTTTCCTAGTCACTTCAGGCAGAAGATGTTTTTTTATTTCGTCTCTAAAAAAACAAAAAACAAAAAACTACTATAAATTCAGAAGACAATGCGACGATCAAAATAGTTATAAATTTGGACTGATTTCCTCATAATTTTTTTTTCTTTGAATAAGACGCGATGTCGTATATGTTGAGAGAGCAACTCCAAAGACCCCAACAATCGACATCTGGAGGTCAATATACAGGTACAGTCTTTAACAGTTGACAGGTCTCTGAATCGTACCCAGTCTACAAAGTTGTGAATACATTAACCAAAGGCTATCAAAGATTTGCCATGTAGACCAAAATCTACAAATAATAAATATATGAAATAACATAACCAGTGACTAGGTTCCTGACTTGGAACAGGCACATGAACATTTTGCTGAGATTGAACTAGTTATTTTTGTTGTTGTTTTTTTTTAATCTCAACCCTCCCAATTTTGAATGACTTGTTAAGTGGACTTAAAAGGAATGTACAGGAAAAGGCACATCACTGCATACTATACTAGTATAACTAAAACACCAGCTTTAATCAACCAAAAATAAACAATACAGTATCAAAGAAAGTTACTTAAAGCAAGTTAAAAATACTTGACCTGTTGGTATAATACCATGCATATGCCGTCCTATGTTTTCGTTGTTATGCAGCATATCTTAGTCATTACAAAAAAAAAATAGAACTACTGATTGATTTTCAATGACTAACCTCATTTTGCAAACATTTGGATAATATAAACACCCTTTTGCGGCTTGTACAACTTTCAGCGTGGTAGTTGTTATAGCTGTTACTGCAGTAATTGTAAAAATAAGAGTACTGAAATATAAAAAAAATAATACAATATGCTTAGAATGGTGGACTGTATACTCAAAATAAGATATCATTAACGACAAGTTTATTTATACTCGGAAATTTACGGATTCTGAATGATGATTCTGCTCCATCTAAATTACATGTTCTTGGTAAAGTACTAAAGTGGTTGCATTTTAATAATGTGCGACAAGCGTGAAATATGAGCTCAGGACGCTGTTGATTTCATTGACAGTCGGTGTTATTTACATTCAAATAATGCCTCTTTATATCTGTCAGATAGAAAGTAATAGACGAAAGCCGTTTATATATGTTACAGACAGAAAGTAATAGGCGAAAGCTGTTATATCTGATATTGTCAGAAAGTAACAGGGTGAAAGCAGTTATATGTATGTGACAGACAGAAAGTAACAGGGCGAAAGCAGTTATATGTATGTTACAGACGGAAACTAATAGACGAAAGCGGTTATATATGTTACAGAGAGAAAGTAATGGGCGAAATCCTTTATATCTGTTTAAGACTGAAAGTATATATTAGCCGAAATCCGTTATATCTGTTATACGTAACAATAAATAGACGAAGGACGTTTGAACTGGAACTCTAAACTATAATGTAGCATCACAATATTGAAGTCTAGAAAATTCATAGAAAACTTACAAAATAAATCTTTTTTGACGTAATCCATGTTCTTCCTCTATAAATTATAAAAATTAAAAGAAAAGAACTTTAATTAGTCGAGTTAATAGCACAAATAACATAGGTTTTAACAAAATATTTTATAATAATCCCCTACAGTATAAAGAGCATCAGTCATAAGAACATTAATATTTGTATTTGAACATTACTGTATGTAGATATTAAACAAAACTACATGTATAAAGGTTTCATGCAAAACATATTGAAAGCTTTTATTGTTCAGGGGTAGCTTTAACTTCTGTCTGATGACCAACACATATTGAAAACCTTGTGGTGTTCAGCGACAGCTTTAAGTTCAGCCGTTCATCGATGTTTTGTTCAGTATAAGTATAAGATATGAATGTACTAAAATTTGTAATGTCGGTTTTGGGTATCTCGTTATCTACGTAAAAACAACCGACAATATTTTTGGCTACATAGTGAAATATCTAGAAAGTTTTCTGAGAGTCATAAACTTGTTTTTCACTGTTGATATTGTTTTAATAGAACGATGTTCCCTTACATACCAAAAGCATTATTACGTACACATTGTATTCGTTAGACGAATATCATGAAAGCTACTGAAAGACTATTTAAAGTGATCAGATTTTCACAGTATTTTTAGATTTAATAACCGACTGTGCTGGCATGTATAACGAAGTCAGTAAATAAATAAATAAAATGTATTATGTAATTACAAAGTCAAGAATGTTTCTAACGTTCAAATGTTCGAATGTTCTCAAAGTGTCTCTAAAGTGAATTTGTTCGAAAGTTCAATATTCATTTTGCACTATAACACTGGTCGTTATCGTGACGAATTCTGATGTTGGCGAATTGTGTCCTTCTAGTGCGAAGCTGGATCTTATATATTTCAGAGGTGTCATCAGTCACCTTTTAACAATAGCCCATAACTGTCAACAGTTTATAGAGTAGTCTTACTATTGAATGATACATGTACTAGGTTAGGCAGTGGACAATACTATTAACGTCTGCACAATGTAATTAACGTCTGCAGGATACATGTACGATAATAAGCCGTTGACATTGTTTCTCTAGTTATTTTACGAAAAACTCCGAGTATGATATTCCGAACTGAGCCAATTTGTCAGTGAACGAAGAATTAAAGAATTAAATATACCATACACGTCTGATATATTACCTGTAATACACTCCAAACGATATGTTAAATCTGACTCCCACATTACACTTGTTCCGTTTTGTCGTGGCAGTAACATTCCGGGGTTTCCCTCTTCTGGGTAAGAACCGTTTAACATTTGTACCATTGCTACACTATTTCCAGTTTCATTCATTTTACCTTTAAAATATATTTTAGATACACAGAAAAGCAGAACATCGCAAAATAAATTTTTCTTCGGCAGTTACCCATTTGTCACTCAAAGAAAGTATTTTAAAAATCTTATTTCATTTTTTTCTTCCAAGATACATAAGAATTATAGGTTTGTTATGGTATTTGTAGCAAACATAATTCTTTATGCTATTAATTTCATTTAAGTTTGCAAATTGTATATTTTCATGTTATGAATGCAACGTTTTGTTAAATTTTACCAGAGGCTTACATATTTTTCCATAAGGTCATTCTAAAAAAAGTAAATTTCCAGTGCGGTCCATTTTTGCTGGGCTATCTAGAAAAACTTTATTTATAGCTTTTGGTGCATATTGCTTAAATCTGAGTGTAACAAATGAGAAAAAAATAATACTTTTACATACAAATATCATACATTTCGATAAATGCTTGGAAGCAAAAGAATATTCTTTAAGACATTTCTGAATTTATATTGAATGCGTTTCCATCATTTTGATGAACGTCAACAACACTACTCAGTTAGTTGGAGTTTTAAAGTTCAACTTCTACCAATACATTCTTTAATTAATTTTTTTTTCTGAAGCTGCTAGTGGTGTTACTGATATAAAGAAACTACCTTAACTGACGGGTGTCCAGTTTTTGTCATATTATCCTTTAAACTCTTGTAATTTCTTACCTATTGCCCATGCACCAAGTTCACTTGAATAAAATACTTGGATGGCATCACCAGAAAGAGAACGATATTTTGTTGTCAGTCCTGTATCATTTCCAATCCTTTCAAATTTAGCTAGAGTTGTGTCAGAAGAAAAATCTTTGCCTCCAGTGAGCCGTAATATCTTGCAGCCACCTAGATAAAATAGGATTTTCTGTTATCAGTTTAGATTTTTATTTTTCATGAAAGCAATATCTCCTTTTCATATTAAAATTCGAAAATAACTGTTTTGTTTTCAGGAACTATTTATTCCCTTTAGTGTAAGATATTTTATATAAAAAACAAGAATGTGTCCATAGTACACGGATGCCCCACTCGCACTATCCTTTTCTATGTTCAGTGGTGCGTGAAATTGGGGTCAAAACTCTAATTTGGCATTAAAATTAGAAAGATCATATTATAGGGAACTTGTGTACTAAGTTTCAAGTTGATTGGACTTCAACTTCATCAAAAACTACCATGACCAAAAACTTTAACCTGAAGCGGGACAGACGGACGGACGGACGGACGAACGAACGAACGGACGCACAGACCGAAAAACATAATGCCCTTCTACTATCGTAGGTGGGGCATATCTATCTATCTATCTGTAAATATCTTCTGCCAATCAAGGCACACCTCCTGGAACCCGGAGTACGGTTATCAAAATGTTAGGTATATACACTGAATATCTTCCACCAGTATTTACATTAAATCCATAAGAATTATATACACTGATAAAAGTTCTTTATCCATACATAAAATAATTATGTCCAATTTTAAAATCTGAAAGTAATATTGTAAAATTGCATTTTAAATATTTGTATATTGCCAAGAGGTGATCTGACTATACTATAGCAGTGACTTATGTTTAAAGCCACATTTTCTTTTCTTCTTTTTACGCATAATGTTCAATAAATTGTACCGCTTATGGTGCAATCTATATATAAGATGTCTACACAGAGGTTCTAAATGAGTATTAAAGTCATTAGTAAGCCTATATGTGCTGAGGTGATACAGTAGGCATAAGGATTCACTACAACAGTTAGAAGATCTATTTCTACAGATAGACTATATTTAGCAAATAGCAAGCTACAAGTGTTGGTGATCTTAAAAATTACTCGAGTTATTCAATGTTTTTTCCTGTATCGCTATTTGACCTCAAAGACGTTTCAACTCCACCTTTCCAACGAGATTTTTCGAATACACTAGCGATATACCCTTCCCCTTTCCCGTCCCATTTTTGTAGAACCGAAGATATTTTGTATTATCCACGTAAGATTGAGATTGCCACAGTCAAGTTCGTTCTTACATGAAGAAATCATTGCTTTATATTATGTAGTTCTCCCACTCACATGTAGATGATTTGTACTTATTGATGAAGTTCATACCATAAACTTAAGAGAAGCGACACTAGTCTAGTTGAAAATTATTATATAGTATTATCCTTGTATATTGAAACTCAATTATATAAAGACAAATGCAATAGTATTATAAAAACTAACAAGAAAAAACATTTAAGGATGAAATTAAAAAACTCTAGGATTTAAAATTGATACTATAAGTCAAAAGAACATTAGTTAAGGAACAAAATAAGCTAAAAATATTGATAGGTTATGGAACTTTTTTTTGAGATATTTGATTTTTAAAAAATGGCGGGAAAAGGCTGACTCGGACTTTCACCTTATATTTAGAATTGGCATTATTTGGGTCTCAAATAGTAAGAAGAAAAAACTAGAATCTGCTTAAATTTTGGTAATGGCCTTTTCATGAGCTATTGAAGTATTCAATGAAAAGAAAAGTGGGTGATATGGGGCAACATATTTTACCCTGTATCGTATAAAAAAAAACATGGAGCCCGAACATCTGACAAAAGTTCCCGGTAAACCTGACCTGACTACATTCTTAAAATAAAGTTTGATACATTAAACTCCCTTAAAAAATAAATTGGTAAAAAATAGATCACAATTATAAAACTTACCACAGGAAACAATATTAGTATCAGGTCTAATCTTTTCTTGACATATTTTCAGGGAAAAATAACACGGTGATCTGTATTGTTTCCCTTTGTTGTCGCACACCGTTCCTCCCTCGTCAGAGCACCTTGCTGTGCTGTCATCGGCACAAACACATTCCACGCCATCATAAACTTCCCATCCAAAGCACTGATCAACTATTGCATTAAAAATACAAATTTAAAAAAACCCTAGAACGTAACATTTCTTTTATTGAATTCTATTCCATATAATGATGGTTATGGTTTTAAAAAATAAGCTTTTCGTTTGTTTGATTAAATGTATTTGCAAAATGTACTTCTAAATATACTTCGTACAACTATTTTCTTGTATAGTCAAAATTTATCTGCTATAGGGAAGTTGTGTCGTTTTATAAATCTTTGTTGCTGACGGTATTAATATTGTTGGATTCAGATATTTAAATTTTATAAGCTATTTGTATTTTTTTCTTTCAGTTAGACATCATTTGTATCTTGTTTTAACATATTTAAAGGAATAAAAAATTCCAGGGATCTGTATTCCCTAATAATGACGTTTTTTGATTTTTGTTTTTTGTTTTTTGTGTGTTTTTTTTTATATGGTGTTTTTACCGGTTATAGTCTTGTCTCAACTTTGTCCTGAATACCATGTTTTCATTTCAAACTTTTACCTTGGTCTAATTTTAGTGAATTCACATCTACCGATCATTTATGAATTTAATTATGTCTTAGACAGGAGACATTTTCCAATCCACTGTTGTATGGTGCACTATGGTCTGTTATGACTGATCAAACTTTTTCAATAAGAGTTATAAAGCGAATGTCTTAAGTAGAGCCCCCTAAGTTCACCCCGGTTTTTTGTGAGGTTTTTAGTTTTTCTGTGTAGTTTTTGTCTACTGTTTGTATTTTCGTCATTTTTCTTTTGGCAAACCTGTTGCCTGTTTTTCTCCCACATGTGGATATGGTTCCCATCTTGTTAGTTTCTCTCTTTTTTTTACCGAGAGTTAGAATTTAATATTCTCAAGGATATGAATAGTTAACCTTGCTGTAAATCTGTGTCAGCACTCAATGAACTCAAGGATCTGTTAAAAGCTAGTGCCATGTCTAAAATAAAAAAAATAAGTTATTTAATATGCACTATTAATAATCAGTTTCAATGACATCAACAACAAAAACACAGATATTTTCTCATAACAAGTTAAACGAGATCTTGTTCTCGTAATTTTGATCCGTCTTGGAAAACTAACCAATTATCATTGAATTTCTTTTTATCATGTCAAATTTTAGTTTCTTTCCGCTTACTTGGCATTTTTGTAGTGAACAAAATACTATGAAAATCGAAACCGCTTACGAAAAAATACCTGAAAATCTAAATATTTTAATCAGTTGTTGAAAGTTTCAATATGAAGCAACTGGTGGTAATAATAGAATTTCGGGGAAAAGTTGACCAGCTTTAAAGATTTTTACAAACAAGTAATGTATCCTCGTATTAACCATGACTATTTCCACAAACTTCAATTGCATCAAGAGACCTGCACAATTTAAAATTTGTTTTTTGACTATCCGTAACTAACAAAACCAATCACAATTTTTCGAAAAATCAAACAGACTCCACTATTATATATTTCGCATGCACAATGCGACTTGTTTAATATGATATGTTCTAACAAAATACCAATGAGACCCCCTCCCCCGGGACAACACAAAAAATAACAATAAAAAAACAAAAGGCAAATTTTACACTATTATACAAGTTTTATTTGTTTTTATTATTCGTTTTGTCCCCCAGGGCTAACACAAAAATAACAACCCCCTAAAGACAAAAGGCAAAATTAATTATTTTCTTTAGTTGTTTTATAATTCTAATCATAGATAAGTTCAGTTAATGCCGTTATCTTATCTGACAACTATATATATAACAGTCAGCAGGATTTAAGAACATCCGTTATTCGACCTGCTAGTCAAATGCATTTTGTTAAAATATACTTTTTCACTTTTTTGGTCTTTTGGAAAATGTTGTTTGTGCTGTATTAAGACCCCTCTATCAAGAAATTTGTTTTGGATGCACACGTATAAAAATTGCGGTTTTTATCCAACGCAATCATAGGTTTGAACGTTGTTTTCAATTTAGACTTGTTTATATTTTTTCGTTTGGGCTTGTATTATATTTGCCTTCGGGTTTATATGGTCCGTTCATCCTGTTTCGACTCTTTAAAATTCAAAAGTCTATCCTAAATTGAGGTAAATTATATGGCCTTCCAAATACCGTTTCGATTCCTAACATCACTGAAGAGACATTAATTGTCGAAATCCGGATATGATGTTCTAATTTTTGCACCTTTTGTTTGCGGTATACCATCTTTTCCGCAAGTTTATTGTTTCTGATTGGTATTAAATAAATAAATACGATCCATTTTGTTACATCTGGTGATCCGTTTATTTGGCAATCGCAAATGGCAGTCAGCAGGGTTTAAGCACATCCGTTGTTCGACCTGCTAGTCAAATGCGTTTTGTTAAAATATACTTTTTCACTTTTTTGGTCTTTTGGAAAATGTTGTTTGTGCTGTATTTAGACCCCTCTATCAAGAAATTTGTTTGCATGCACACGTATAAAAATTACGGTTTTTATCCAACGCAATCATAGGTTTGAACTTTGTTTTCAATTTAGACTTGTGTATATATATATATATAAGTAACGCACTTACTTGCTGGTTGGTGATATAACAGAAAAACACTGAAAACTAGCCAGTAGGACGTACACATTTTTTTTGTACTCTTTGTATTCATTTTCAAAATAATGAATTCGGTCGATTTACTTACAAACCTTGTATATATATATATATATTTACTTTGCTTTAGTATCGTCATCGACAAATAATATATCCGGGATAATTGTCAATAAGGCGGGACCTTCCGGGAAATAAGGCGTTCAGGTGATATTTAATTGTTTTGTGGTTATTGATAGATTAAATTGTGATAGTTATGCCACTATAACTTCTTACTAAAAATGTTTGTTCCAACTCCAAAAACACACCTTTATTATTTGAAATGATATCAAAAGAAAATCATAAAAAAAAGAAAGAAAAACTTGGAAAATCGACAGCAACCATTGTCATATTGTCTCTGTTTTGTACAATAGGGTGTTTCTTACTCAGGTCTCTTAATTCCAATATTCTCGCTCTCTCTCTCACCATGTACGTCAAAGTATAAAAAAATAATCTTATTTGTTTTCGGTCTCTACTTTGAATAAAATTGAGAATGGAAATGGGGAATGTGTCAAAGAGACAACAACCCGACCACAGAACAGACAACAACAGAAGGTCACCAATAGGTCTTCAATGCAGCGAGAAATTCCCGCACCCGAAGGCGTCCTTAAGCTGGCCCCTAAACAAATATATATACTAGTTCAGTGATAATGGACGTAAGCTATTTCAGACGAAGTATTGAGTCTACTCGTTTTTAAAGAGTTATATCTAATTAGTGCAGGAGTTTTGAATTATATATTTCAGTGACAACTTTCAAATGCTTTTTTTTTATTAGTGGATTGATGCTCGTAAATAAATGGCAACACCATTGTAGTGTTTTAATAAGAAGAGGTTATCGCCCTTTTAAACACTGACAAATGAAACTCTTCAATGTTTCGAATGCAATAATTGATTATTTTCTTACAAGAACATATTCTGGTAAATAGTAATAGTGAACACAAAGTAAAATAAAAACTTAAATTACCAAATAATGTTATCCAAACCCTCTCAATACAGCAAACGATGAGAACAGCAGGGCTAAAGTAATTTTGTTTAAAATTGGTTTAAACTGTTGCTATACGAATTAATTATTTTCGACTGGCTTAGTATATATATGTCATTTGAACAAGCCAATTCTCAGCGTATGGATGAAGGTAGACCAGTGAAATTCAGGAAACCGATATCAACAAAATCGATTTATTTGCAGTGCTGCTCAACGATTGACATTTTTTATTTTTAGTCACTAGACAAGTTCAACGGACCTCAACTTTTAATGTGATTACACAGTTACCACCGCGCATATGTGTGGCAAAACCCGGGACCAATTTACCAACAGACCTTTTAAATATATTCTTTAAACGGATAATCAGTTTTGTAAAAATATTTTCCTTGTTAGTTTCATACGTTTAAATTCATTAGAGAGAGTACAAATATTTCAGAATTAACGCATGTCAGTCTAATCATAATCTCCTACGTCTGATAATTCAGAATTTTGTTTGTTTGTACTATTGTTTAACTTTTCCGTTCACAGTCTAACCTAATTCGTGACCTTCAGAACGGACTAGGCGCTCATTTTTGCTCCACATCCCTGTTAAGTCTCACTTTCTATCATAAGAATAATCATAATGTAACAGGATTGTAAACCCCCAAAAAGTATTCGAAAATGAAAAAAATAAAACTATTAAACTTATAAAATAAATTAACTCCCTCTTTTCCCCCAAAAAAATCATTCCAAACACAAAAGTGACGTAATTTCTATACTGCGTAGCACTCCGTACCTTTTTAAAACTTCTCGCTTATATTTGGACATGCTGAGGGGTCGTCTAAATAACTTTTAATCGGTCAGCATAGGCGGATTTAGGAGGGTAAACTTCTCCTAGCCGCTACTAACATTTCCTTGCAAGGCCCCTCTTTTCAAAGTAAACAAACTACTGATTTCATAATGTTTTCCGCTTGAATTGCTATCGCTTCAACATGCAGTTATACCCAAAGAGCGATAATCCTTAAATTAAATGTATTCGTATGAAATTATTCCCACTTTCAAGTAAAATATGTACATGGCTAACAGGGCATCAGCTACGAATTATACAAAAAATTAGAAGAATTTATTAAAGCGGAATATAGAAAAAATATTTAGTTATTAGCAGTCAGTTTGGCCTTCATCAAAATAAGCCAACAAACATCGCTGATGTATATATGGCTTGCAAGTCAATAATTCAAAACCTCATTTGAATCCGTATTCATACAACCTTTAATTTGAACTTTAGTGGAGACGGGCTGCTCATGTGTTCAGCACACAGTAAGCCTATCCATTCGTTAAAATAAGAAGGTAAACATTGAAAAGTGAAACAAGGGAGCCACCAGGAATAAACATTTCGTTGACTGATCCGGCCCAAAAAACATCATTCTTATACAGATAAAACGATCTTTTATATCTATTTGTAATCAGGCTAAAGCATGAAATAAAACAGATCTATAAAATCGTCAGTATACGATTGAACGTGCTTGGGTGTCTATTTATTTTTATAATTTCTGATTATATCTTGTTATATGATCATCGGCAGTCTTCGGAGGTCATCTCGATGGATAATCGCATGGCGTCTAGTCTAAAATACGCACGAATTGCATATACATTATAACGAGTCCATTCATTGTTTATTGTTTTTTTCTGGGCTTTTAGTAGTTTGGATACAAGTTTTAGTATGTTTATAATTAAAATATAAGAATTTGGGTCAAATCGGTGAACATGAATGAGTATGTAGCAAAATTAAAGGGGATAATCTCTCATTTAATAGGACTAAATATATTCCTGACAGTGTATTTCAAATTTGCAAAAAGATGTACATTTAAAGGTAAAGATAAAACTATAATATTAGCAGGGTACTTACAGATTATTTTCAAACAGTTTACGATTATAAACATACATTGCACAAGGTCATGTTTTTCTCTGATTGTTGAGCAATCAATCAATGACGTCTTTACACTAAATCCATTGGATGTTAGATGTGTACTGATTGATATTTTAGTCTTAATTACATGATTTTGTTATTAGTTGTTATTGGCTTAACCTGATGTTCAGTGGTTGTCGTTTGTTGATGTGGTTCATAAGTGTTTCTCGTTTCTCGTTTTTTATATAGATTAGACCGTTGGTTTTCCTGTTTGAATTGTTTTACACTAGTCATTTTTGGGGCCCTTTATAGTTTGCTGTTCGGTGTGAGCCAATGCTCCGTGTTGAAGGCCGTACTTTGACCTATAATGGTTTACTTTTACAAATTGTGACTTGGATGGAGAGTTGTCTCATTGGCACTCATACAACATCTTCTTATATCTATTTGAACTAGCTGTCAGTAACTGCGAGTATTCTCAGATCTGTACTTAGTGTCCTTTTGTTGTTAGGGTCAGGGATGGATAAATATCCTGCCTTGTCCGATCCGGTCTGTGTTCTTGTTTGATGTTTTCTGCTTCGTATCGATCTCGTGAGTTAAGCCTTTTTCAACTGATTTTTATAGTTTGTTCTTATGTTGTGCTGTTATACCACTGTCCCAAGTTAGGTGAAGGTTGAGCGCCCACAAACTTGTTTAACCCCGCCACATTCTTTAAGTGCCTGTCCCAAGTCAGGAGCCTGTATTTCAGTGGTTGTCGTTGGTTCATGTCTGTCATATTTGTTTTTTCGTAAATTGTTTTGTTATAAATTAGGCCGTTAGTTTTCTCAATTGAATTGTTTCATATTTTTGATGTCGGGTCTTATAAAACCGACTATACGGTATGGATTTTCCCATTGTTGAAAGCCATACGGTTGCCTATAATTGCGTACATCCACAATATTTGAACTTTGGTGGATAGTTGTCTCATTGGCAATCATACCACATCTCCTTATTTCATACTAATAGTCCTAATTTGTATGATAAACAGATTTATTGCAGGAACGATTCTTTTATTTCAACTATACACGTGTTGAAGGCCGTACATTGACCTATAATGGTTTACTTTTATAAATTGTTATTTGGATGGAGAGTTGTCTCATTGGCACTCACACCACATCTTCCTATATCTACATACATATCATCCATACCAAAATGCCATAAATGTTTTATGGACAACAATGAATGCAAATTCATATACTAGCTAATAAAAGAAATCTTATTCTGAAAAAAAATGGCACATCTTTTGTTGTAAACTATCCATAACGCATCATATAGACCATCGAATATCAGCGAAAAGACCATCACACTTAGGCAAAGACCATCGCATCACACCCCCTAGTCCTACAATATAACATCTTTATTATGATTCAGTATAAAGATTGGGTAAAAAGTCAGTATACAATCTCCAAAATCGAAAAGTGTCCAGATCAATTTTCAAGCGTATATTTTTAAAACTTTAAACATTTCATCCCAACAATACATACGATGGGTGCCACATGTGGAGCAGAATCTGGTTACCTTTCCTATGCACCCGAGATCGCCCCATGTTTTTTTGGGGTCTGTGTTGCTCAATCTTTAGTTTTTGATGTTGTGCTTTATATACTGTTGTTTTGTTGGTTTTTTTTCCTGTCGTTGTCGGTTTGTCAACAATTTAAATCTTTTGAAGCCCCACAAAATAGTTTACTTATTGCCAGAAAAATGTACAAAAGGACGAAACTTACAAAGCCAAAAAAAAAAACACTCAACTTGATAATCGATATTAAATTAAAATAAACTCATGTTTTCTGTTATTATTGTTTAGGTGCCAGCTGAAGCCCGCCTCCGGGTGCGGGATTTTCTCGCTGCTATGAAGACCCATTGGTGGCCTTGGGCTGTTTTCTGCACTTTGGTCGGGTTGTTGTCTTTTTGACGCATTCCCCGTTTCCCCGTTTCCATTCTCAGTTTTATTATACCAGAAAAAAGACCCAATTCTCCAAAACTATTCTTTTCACAATTTATAGACTTGTCAACCAGGCCTTGGGAGAATGAGCTTTACTACTTGCAATATTTTTTTTATTTGAATGGTATATTTTTTCATTTAAATGCAATATTTTTTATTCAAATGGTATAATTTGTCATTCAAATGCAATATTTTTTATTTGAATGGTATATTTTTTTCATTTAAATGCAATATTTTTTATTCAAATGGTATAATTTGTCATTCAAATGCAATATTTTTATTTGAATGGTATATTTTTCATTTAAATGCAATATTTTTCATTTAAATGCAATATTTTATTCAAATGGTATAATTTGTCATTCAAATGCAATATTTTTTATTCAATTGGTATAGTAGTTTTTTATTTCTATGCAATAATTGCATTATGGGAAATTCTTTGACGTCATAAGGTCAAATTTGCAACAACGTTTGTGATTGGTCGGTAATTGTTTGGATTTCTCCCCTTTCTTTCTAAACATGAGTGACCAAGAATTAAAAAACGCGTCAGAATATCGCCCCTCTAACTAAATCTGGCGTTTGTGCGAGTTCTGCACTGGCTGTTAAAATCTTCTGGTCCTAACTATTGTTTCAATTGCAAAATTTCGATGGTCAAAACGTTCTGACCACAACTTTTCAAAAACTTTCATTATTTATGGATCTATATGCAAGTATAACGTTTTTTTGGAATAGATTAGACACCGTTGGTTTTCCCGTTTGAATGGTTTTACACTAGTCATTTTTTGGGGCCCTTTATATCTTGTTGTTCGGTGTGAGCAAAGACTACGTGTTGAAAACCGTACTTTGACCTATATAATGGTTTATATTTACAAATTATGACTTGGATGGAGATTTGTCTCATTGGCACTCATACCACATCTTTTTATATCTGTATACAACGTAAACCAGACGTTTCTTAGATTGTTTCTTTTTTTAATAAATCCTTTGCCGCGCGTTGTGTACTGATTGATACTTCAGTCTGGGAGAACAAGATTTATTTCAGTACTAGTTGTAATTAGCTTTGAGCAAACTTCCAGTAATTGCAAATACTCTTATGTCGGTGCTTTGTGTCTATTGTCTTAATGTTAGTTTTTTTTGTGTGTCTCGTACCGATCTTTTGAGTTAATGTAATTGTAACTGATAAGTGCAGGTTGTTCTTTCATTGGACTGTTACACCACTGTCCAAGCTTCGGGATGGGTTGAGTGCTCACAAACATGTTGTACTGTTACACTACTGTCCCAGGTTAGGGGGAGGATTGGGATCCCGCTAACATGTTTAACCCCGCCACATTCTGTATGTATGTGCTTGTCCCAAGTCAGGAGCCTGTAATTCAGTGGTTGCCGTTTGTTGCTGTGTTATACATATTTGTGTTTCGTTTATTTTATTGTACATTAATTCGGCCGTTAGTTTTCTCGTTTGAATTGTTTTACATTTGTGATTTCGGGGCCTTTTATAGCTGACTATGCGGTGTAGGCTTTGCTTATTGTCGAAGGCTGTACGGTGACCTTTAGCTGTTGATTTATGTGTAATTTGGAGAGTTGTCTCATTTGCAATCATACCACATCTTCGTTTTATATTAACCCTGCCGTCTTCTTTATTTGCCTGTCCCAGGTGAGGAGTCTGTAGTTTAGTGGTTGTCGTTGGTTCATGTCTCGACTCATATTTGATATTTTGTAAATTGTTTTGTTATGTATAATTAGGCCGTTAGTTTTTCGTTTGAATTGTTCACACTTTTCATGTCGGGCCTTTTATAGACGACTTTACAGTAATAGGTTTTTGTCATTGTTGAAAGCCTTACGATTGTCTATAATTGCTTACATCCACTTCATATTTGAAATCCGGTGGATAGTTACCTTATTAGCAATCATATCCCATCTCTTCGTTTTCATATTATATACATGACTTCTAAACTCGTGTTTTTCCTGAACAAGCATGAAATATTTGTCACTGGGCGTTAAAAAGCAACAAGCAATCAATCAATTTAAACTTGTGTTAAATAATAGGAAAACCATTTGATATTTATTTATTTATTTGTTGGGGTGGGGGACAGAAGGATTTAATATATGAATATGGTTGCCTGGTAAAAGAGCTGAAAATAGGCATGATTAGCGACAGATTAAAATGAATAATAATGCCCTCTCTTCCCTTCCCCATCCTTCATCTATAAATTAAACTGACCACCACGGAATAGCCCAATAGTGTTGAAAGTAGTGTGAAACACCAATCAATCAAAATCCCTTCCCTAGAATATCAAATAATCGTCCCTTAACTGTTATTGTTCGTGTAGTTCTTATATTTATCCAGCTTATCCTATAGGGATATCCTACTAAGGCTGGCATACCATAAAAACGTTTATAACACAGCTCACATTATAATATATCAGCATTCATAAATTTATTAACGTCATTTAGACTGAACGACGCCATGTTTGTTATGTGCCTCTGCTGTCTAAATAACCTATCAAAAAAGAAGAGGTGGAAGAGAGCCAGAACATCTTCCCAATGCAAATCAAAGTACTGAAGTACTGAACATCGGATGACTGCAAGTTCTTGTGGATGGTCAAAAGCACTTGTCACAGAAAAAGATCACATGTCTATACCTGAAACTGAGGTAAATGTACAGAGATATATTTTTTTCTGAGACAAGTTCGTGCGTGGATGATGAATAAATGACATGAAATTCAACCGCACAGTAATAACTATTATATTGTGGTGATACAAATCAGTATACACTGGTTTGTTGTTATATATCATATTAATATAACAGTTACATGTATATATAATTTTCATCCATTTGTATATCATTCTATTCAACTATTCTAATAATAGTGCAGTGCAAGTGCATGGTGGACACTCTTCTGTAAAAATTCGATTTTTCTAAAAGATTGGATATGAGTAGGCATTCATATTTTGCCGTAAAAACAATTACAGAGTTACCGGTCCTTGCCGGGATTGTCGCAAAAACGTTCTTGAGATATTCTTCCGCATGCTTTAACACAATTTTTAGGTACGTGTGCATAGATGTTATTAATGATTTTTTACTTATATATAATATATATATATATCTAACGACAAAACATTTTCAAATTATTAATTTATGTTCTAAACAAAAATATTTTTATCAGTATGCATTGAAGAGATGTATTTATAACAAACGATAAGGAATGTTAGTTTGCACTAGTTAATTTCCGCGTATTTATCATGTTTATAGATCAGTTACAAACCCAAAACGAAAGTTATGTGTGCAAATCTAGGCGATAGCAATACATCGGAATACCCTCACGGTCATCTCGATGTGAAAAACAGAAATGGACTTCTTCTGGCTGACTACCGAAGAACAAACAAACGCGCCCTATTAATATGTTTTAAAAACGCCTTGCCCCTACCCTTTTTTCCCAAAAAATGGCATTGTTAAATATATATACATATATATAATCATCATTAAAATGTGGTAGAGCTATATTTTTATGTTTTATATTAATTAAGGTTTTATGTTATTAGAATATATACTGGATATATTCTATTTACAGTTATTATAATTTGTAGTCTGCTAGTTTATTCAGGTAGAACATTACCTATTGATTAATTTCTTTTCTATTGGTCAGTATGATTTAGGCGGGAATCTTTTGTTTAACTTTTCTTTGTTTTGGACAGTTGGCTAAAGTCTATATATGAAGTGGTAGCCATTTTCTTCAGCTCATTTGGAAGTTGTCATATCTTTACTTTTGAAATAGTCTAGGACTATCATATTCTTATATAAGGTCAGTTAATTACTAATATATTCATTACATTAACATTCCAGTTTTTATATCCAAGAGTGTGTGATTTATAAGTGCATATTTGAATGAGTAGGTGACAGTATTATGAAAAGTGTCTGATTATAATTGATTAAATAGTAAAGTTATGTGTTAACTATTCATAACACATGAAGTAATAAAGATAAACTTGATAATATAGTTTTATTTGTAAGATTTAATAAACTATATAAAATCTACATAAAACTGGTAAAAGTATGATTTATACTTTAATTTCTAGTAACAGTAATATAAAATCTATTTTAACAGTTTGTATGAGTGAGCGTTAAAAGATTTTATACTTCTATAAAGTTAATACAAGTAAATATTTGATTAACCAGATTTAAGGAGAGATAACTCTGATTATTTTAATCTAGCAGTATTGCATAAGGTTTCTATGATTTTAATATTTTGTCTTCAGGTATTACATTATTGAAACAGAATGTAAACTGATTTAAACCAATCAGTTGGTGAAGCAAAGACCTTTGCACTACATGTGAGGTATGTTTATATGTATACAGTTTGTATTATTCATGTTACTTTTATGTTGCTTTGCTTACATGTATTGTCTGCTTTGTGTAACTGTTGCCAATACGTAATGTCTTGTTTGCACTTACAATTGCGTTGTATTATTATGTTTAACTAACTATTTTTGGTATGATACTACAAGCGTAGCTATGTATGAACTGTGAACTTAGTCTGTCGTTGCATATTTCACAATGCACGAAATACAGAGAAATATATTGTGTACTCATTTAATACAGAATTCGAAATGGTGTAATATCGTTTTGTGTAGCTTGTAAAACTATTATTTTAAAGCGCAAAAGAAATCTACACAGTTTTCTTGTATGCATATAGATATATTGATTTTATAGTGATTGATTATTACCGATTGAATTGTATAAGAAATATATTTGTTATTATTTCAGGGTCATTTTTCACTTAGAATATTTACATCAATTCTGATGAAATAAAAGAACCATAGACCCATACAACGTGTTTGTGTTTTATTTAAATACAAGGGAAACACGACTACAAAAATGCTATTGTATTTTTATAAGACCTACTTTATTACATGATCTAGGACTAATGACATCTATCTATAAGTCCAAGCATACAGTAAATTATTATAATATGAATATGTTTCTTGTTTTAATAACCGCATATGATGCTATGCATGAGTCACCATTTATCAGGACAGGAATTGGGTTTACATAGAGAGAATAATGTGCAAAAAATAGATAAGGGGCGGGACCAAACCTATAGATAACATAATAAAAAAATGATGAAATATAAAGAATACGTTATTTGGTTTTTGGTTACCTTATGTCCAGTGGCAAATATTTCACGCATGTTAAAATATAATAGAGATCAAAGGATAAAGAAAAGAGTGAAATAGTAAAAACTAAAAGATATAGAATTATAGAAAAGATCTTTGATCTGAACCCCCCTTTTTCCCCTCACACACACACCATAACCATTACTGCCAATACTCGCATATATACATCTCTATACAAATATCTAAATCTGAACCCCTACCCCAACCCCCTAGACACAGAGGTTCTGGATCCGCCCCTGTTAAATGTATCTTATTATATACATTTTGTACGGGTCTAGATAATAGCTAAACGTACAATTCTATAATTTGTTGGATACAAAATTACAAATCATTAGAGATTTGTATCTAATTATGTTATATACTGTGTCACAAAAAACTTGTATAACCCCCTTTCCCGATGGAGCATTGAAAAGTAAATCATTTAAAAGTCCTGAAGAAAAATATGTTTTGAAATATGCCCTGCATACTTATTTATGCAAAGACATATAGTAATTATTGAACTACTGTGGGGCTTGAAAAAAAAATCTTAGGGATTCGTAGATGGGAACAGTAAAAAATGCTCAGCAACGAATCCTAAATGTAAAATGATTTGCGGCATATGACATGAGAGCACATATTATAGATAGTCCAAAATATGAAGTTCAAGCCTTATACAGTGTACGTCCTATGTCATAGGACTATTGTTGTAACATGGGTTAGTTACTGATTCCAATTTATCCCGAATTGTCTTTATTAAAGAATTAGATCCGGAGTATCACAGCTCATGTCTCTTCTTGTGGGTCTCTGGTTCTGCTGTCGTAATTAGGTGATTTTTTTTTCTACAAGTAGCAAAAAAGAGGGGGCTTAGTCCAAATAATTATAACGTCCTGGAAGGCTTTTTATTCTTTTTTATGTTTGCCTTCCTGCAACGTCTCTGAGGATCAAGAATGTATTTTTTTTCACTTCAATGTGTAGACTGTAAGGGAGTTTCTTCAGAAAGGGTTTTCATTGGATGCATTTTTGCCATGCACGCAGGCATCTGTTTCTATCCATGAAGAGGTTGTGTGTCAAATTAATTATTATTACTTGTCAAATTAATAATTGTTAGTTGTCACTCGCATTTTTTGCTCGACCTGGCCATTATTGGCATTAACAGCACGAACGCCAAATTTAGTTAGAGGGGCGATATTCCGACGTGTTTTTTTTTTTAATTCTTGGTCACTCAAAGATATAGGAAGATGTGGTGTGAGTGCCAATGAGACAACTCTCCATCCAAATAACAATTTATAAAAGTGAACCATTATAGGTAAATGTACGGCCTTCAACACGGAGCCTTGGTTCACACCGAACAACAAGCTATAAAGGGCCCCAAAATTACTAGTGTAAAACCATTCAAACGGGAAAACCAACGGTTTAGTCTATATAAAAAACGAGAAACGAGAAACACGTATAAATTACATAAACAAACGACAACTACTGTACATCAGATTCCTGACTTAGGACAGGTGCAAACATTTGCAGGGGGATTGAACGTTTTAATGGTACCAAACCTTCTCCCTTTTTCTGAAACAATAGTATAACATCACAACATAGAAAAACACACGATAAAATATCAATTGGAAGGCTTAACTCAATCAAAAAACGTAAATTAACACACTATGAACGAATAAATTCGATCTGTGATACCTGAAAGTAAATACATAGTTAATAAAATATTAGGGACAAACATTCAAGGCCAAAAAGCAAACAAACAAGTCCAAACAAAGCCATGGCAAGACACCACATGTTTAGAAAGAAAGGGGAGAAATCCAAACAATTACCGACCAATCACAAACGTTGTTGCAAATTTGACCTTGTGACGTCAAAAAATTACCCACAATGCAAATATTGCATATGAATAAAAAATCTACTATACCAATTGAATAAAAAATATTGCATTTGAATGACAAATTATACCATTTGAATAAAAATATTGCACATAAATGAAAAATATACCATTCAAATAAAAAATATTGCATTTAAATGAAGAAATATACCAATTAAATTGAAAATATTGCATATAAATGAAAAATATCAAATTTTTGCAACCAATACCATGCCATAAACGACAACTGATGAGTCCAATTTAAAACATCTATATTACACAATATTGCTATCAATAAATCCATTTAAGATTCTTGTTTAGGCATTTAACATAAACAATAGGCACACAAGGTGTATTATCATTGTCTGTCTGTGTAATTAACGCAGTACTTTTTTCTTATCTTTTATCCGCGATTATCAACTTCTAAATTATTGTTCAATAGGTATTGGTTGTCTAGGCATTTAAGCGCCTGTTCCCACATTTGCCCCACTGACACTATATGCATCTGTGTCCTCGGGCTCAGTTGTTGATAAAGAAAATCTTACAGAGACAAAATGGTTGGTCCAACCAATCTACCAAATTGTACTCTAGAAGACAAATGCGATGCATTTAAAAACTCTAAACAACATTTTTGATGCGGAAAATACAAAGGAAACATTCAGTCCTGTTGACACCTATGATTCAGAAAATTGATTTTAATTCAAAAATAAAAGACATAAATACTGAACAACACCAGTTTAATTATAATTTTGGAGATTAGTCTGTAGATAAACCAAAACGGATCCTTCAGAGGATAACTAATAAACCTTTATTTCTATAAAAAGATGGAAGTAAAATACCTCTTTTAATTAAAATTCCTGCTAGTATAATCATACTTTCTAGATAAATCTTCATATTTTCGATAATATTTAGAATCTGATACGTCAGTGTTAACACGGGGATATCGAGTCATCTGAGAACCGTACATTACATAACATAGAACCAATTGAACACCGCAATCAAGGAAGGGAAAGTTTATATTACTACAGGAACTGCTAAAACATTCGGTATGAAGATTATCATGCGACATTCAAATGTCAAGGTTTACAAAAGGACAACGATCACCTTTGCGGTAGATTTAGTAAGAGTGAGTTATTAAGTCTTTTAAATATCTACAGGTTTTAAAGAAAATATCTATCTAGTGATGTTTTCTTGGTTTTGCTTAAAACTAGACATAAACTGTCATGCTTACCAGTAAAGGAGGAAATCTTCGATATAAGATACACACAAATGATTTAAAACAGGAAAAACAAAAACCTGTCAAAGTTATGGTAATGAATACGGTCATTTTTTACTTATTCTGTTAACGGAGCAAGTTTAATTATTAGAACATTCGAAAACACCGTTGGTGCGTGACATACGCTTCCATTTACTAAAAAAAAATGAATAAATTACACATTATAAATTTTGTGAGTCCGGAAAAAAGAGGCAGGAGATACCCAAGATATATACAAACTCATAAGTCGAAGAGAAACTGACAACGCCACGACAAAAATACGAAAAACGACGAAATAACACACAAAAGATGACAAACCCCACCAAAAACCGGAGGTGATCTCAAATGCTCCGGAAGGGTAGGCAAATCCTGCTCCATTATTATTATCCGTCGTATTGCTCATGTAAGTACACATTCGGTGATGTCACATTCGAGGAAAAGAAGACGGCATTGCGGTTAAGACAGCTGATATCCGTCGTCATCTTCAAAACAGATGTTGTCGGTCGAACGCTTATCTGGATTAACCATCACCAGGAACGCTCAAATTCAAAGATTGGAAAGCCAAGGATGTATAGGTACTTGAAGGGACCTAAATAAATTAACCAAATCCACCTAAGGTCATCTTTGCCTGAGGGATTTGGAACCTTAACTTCTTAATAATGTCTTGATTGATAATCAGCAGAGCCTCTAAGAAAGTTATGTTATAAATCATGTCAGTACCGAAGCACTGACTTCTGAGCTGAATATACCCTCGGGAACAAACAGTCATCCAGTAGCGTTAACAACTCAGTGCTGGAAAATGAAAAAAAAAAAAAAAACACCTTATAGGTTTGGTGTTCAAAGCGCTATTCTGGATAAATCTTCCCCAGGAACGCTTAATAAAAAAATGTGAATGCCATTTTGTATAAATATTTGAATACTTTTGAGGAGCCACATGCATGACTTAAAGGGACCCAAAACAACAGCCAAATACACCCAAAATCATTTTTTTCTACGGAAGTTTAAACCTTAATTTCTTAATAATTTCAAAGTTAATCAACAATGGCAAATTAAAGAAAGCAATGTTATAAATCATATCAGTCCATCAGCAGCGGTACCGACCCAGTGATAGAAAATAACACTTGATAGATATGATGCTTCCGAAGCGCCCATATAGATTTATTACTTTTATCAGAAATGTTAAAACCAAAAAATTAGAAAGTCAAGGATGTACCAATATGTGAATACTTGAGGGGCTACATAACTTAAAGGGACCTTAAACAAATAACCTTGCCGTAGGAAGTTGGAACCAGGCTGAGTTTTTTTCCTTATAATTCATATATATATATATATAAACAAGTCTAAATTGAAAACAACGTTCAAACCTATGATTGCGTTGGATAAAAACCGCAATTTTCATACGTGTGCATGCAAAACAAATTTCTTGTTAGAGGGGCCTAAATACAGCACAAACAACATTTTCCAAAAGACCAAAAAAGTGAAAAAGTATATTTTAACAAAACGCTAAACCCTGCTGACTGCCATTGGCGATTGCCAAATAAACGGATCACCGATGTAATAAATGGATCTTAATTAAAAATTTAATACTAAACAGAAAACAATAAACTTGCGGAAAAGATGAAATACCGCAAACAAAAGGTGCGAAGGTTTTTGTACACCATATCCGGATTTCGACAATTAATGTCTCTTCAGTGATGTTAGGAATCGAAACGGTATTTGGAATATATATTTATCAACAGAACATTAAAGAAAAGTACATGTATGTTATAAATCATGTCAATGACAAAGTACTGACTACTGAGCACGTAAGGGCACTATCAGTCCACCATCAGTTGTACCAACCAAGTGCTAAAAATAACAGTTTATAATTTTGGCGTGTCCGAAATGCCAGTCTCCACCAGGAGGGCTCGAACCCTAAAATTTGAAATCTAGTAATGTGTTAATACTTGATGAGCTTTATGAACTAATATGCGTCTTTCATTATATAAATTTCGATATTGTACTAGAAAAGTTTTAAGTTGTTTCCATTTTTGGGGAAATCTAGGGTTATCTTTCAACGAAAAAAATATAGCTTCATTTTACACATATCTAAATTTCAGACTAGCGGGGTTATGAGAAACATACAAATGTAATGCTGTTGTTTTAATGCACATATAATATGAAGATGTTGAACTTAATATGACATAATGATTAAACAGAATTGCCAGTATTACACTTTTCCAAACAATTCAAGGTTTATAATTATCTAATTACAAGATTAAACTGAAAATAATTGGTAAAATATTAACTGTATGCGTTGTATTAACCTTTACAATTGGTTGTCTTTCCAATATTGGTTTTCGAGCTGATGCATCATGTTAGATAGTTTGCCATGTATTATCGTTTATATATGTATTTTAGTCAGATACTGGTATACGTCTGATGTCCTTAAAGGAATTGTTGAATTTATTTCCTGGAATATGCTAGATCTATTAGATATATATATAGGACAGAATGGTAGTCTAGAGTTTGATACCAGTGTATGTACTTAGAGGGAAGTCTGGAGTTTGAAAGATTGCAATATCAATGGTGGTACTAAGAAGGAAGTCTGCAGTTTGAAGGATTGTAATATTAATGGTGGCACTAAGAAGGAAGACTGAAGTTTGAAGAGTTACTATATTATTTTTTGTACTTAGAAGACAGTCTGGAATTTGAAGAGTTATACTATTTGGTTTGTACTTAGATGAAAGTCTTGAGTTTGGAGAGTAGCAATATCCATTTTTGAACTTCGGAAGTATTCTGGAGTTACTGTATCAATGTTTGTACTTAGAGTAAAGTCTGGAGTTCGAAGAGTTACTATATCAATGTTTGTACTTAGAGTGAAGTCTGGAGTTCGAAGAGTTACTATATCAATGTTTGTACTTAGAGTTAAGTCTGAGTTCGAAGAGTTACTCTATCAATGTTTGTACTAGTAAAGTCTGGAGTTCGAAGAGTTACTATATCAATGTTTGTACTTAGAGTGAAGTCTGGAGTTCGAAGAGTTACTATATCAATGTTTGTACTTAGAGTGAAGTCTGGAGTTCGAAGAGTTACTCTATCAATGTTTGTACTTAGAGTGAAGTCTGGAGTTCGAAGAGTTACTCTATCAATGTTTGTACTTAGAGTGAAGTCTGGAGTTCGAAGAGTTACTATAGCAATGTTTGTACTTAGAGTGAAGTCTGGAGTTCGAAGAGTTACTCTATCAATGTTTGTACTTAGAGTGAAGTCTGGAGTTCGAAGAGTTACTGTATCAATGTTTGTACTTAGAGTAAAGTCTGGAGTTCAAAGAGTTACTCTATCAATGTTTGTACTTTGAGTGAAGTCTGGAGTTCGAAGAGTTACTCTATCAATGTTTGTACTTAGAGTGAAGTCTGGAGTTCGAAGAGTTACTCTATCAATGTTTGTACTTAGAGTGAAGTCTGGAGTTCGAAGAGTTACTCTATCAATGTTTGTACTTAGAGTGAAGTCTGGAGTTCGAAGAGTTACTCTATCAATGTTTGTACTTAGAGTGAAGTCTGGAGTTCGAAGAGTTACTCTATCAATGTTTGTACTTAGAGTGAAGTCTGGAGTTCGAAGAGTTACTCTATCAATGTTTGTACTTAGAGTGAAGTCTGGAGTTCGAAGAGTTACTCTATCAATGTTTGTACTTAGAGTGAAGTCTGGAGTTCGAAGAGTTACAATACCAATGTTTGTACTTAGAGTAAAGTCTGGAGTTTGAAAAGTTACTATAGCAATGTTTGTACTTAGAGTGAAGTCTGGATTTTGAAGAGTTACAATAGCAATGTTTGTATTTAGAGTGAAGTCTGGAGTTCGAAGAGTTACTATATCAATGTTTGTACTTAGAAGACAGTCTGGAGTTTGAAGAGTTACTCTATCAATGTTTGTACTTAGAGTGAAGTCTGGAGTTCGAAGAGTTACTCTATCAATGTTTGTACTTAGAGTGAAGTCTGGAGTTCGAAGAGTTACTCTATCAATGTTTGTACTTAGAGTGAAGTCTGGAGTTCGAAGAGTTACTCTATCAATGTTTGTACTTAGAGTGAAGTCTGGAGTTCGAAGAGTTACAATACCAATGTTTGTACTTAGAGTGAAGTCTGGAGTTCGAAGAGTTACTATATCAATGTTTGTACTAAGAGTAAAGTCTGGAGTTTGAAAAGTTACTATAGCAATGTTTGTACTTAGAGTGAAGTCTGGATTTTGAAGAGTTACAATAGCAATGTTTGTACTTAGAGTGAAGTCTGGAGTTCGAAGAGTTACTATATCAATGTTTGTACTTAGAAGACAGTCTGGAGTTTGAAAAGTTACTATAGCAATGTTTGTACTTAGAGTGAAGTCTGGAGTTTGAAGAGTTACTATAGCAATGTTTGTACTTAGAGTGAATTCTGGATTTTGAAGAGTTACTATAGCAATGTTTGTACTTAGAGTGAAGTCTGGAGTTTGAAGAGTTACTATATCAATGTTTGTACTTAGAGTGAAGTCTGGAGTTCGAAGAGTTACTATATCCATTTTTGTACTTAGAGTGAAGTCTGGAGTTTGAAGAGTTACAATATTAATGTTTGTACTTAGAGTGAAGTCTGGAGTTCGAAGAGTTACAATATCAATGTTTGTACTTAGAGTGAAGTCTGGAGTTCGAAGAGTTACAATACCAATGTTTGTACTTAGAGTGAAGTCGGAGTTTGATTTTTCGTTCCCTATTGTTAATTTTCCATTTTTAGATGGTGATGTTCCTTTGGCACCATCTTAAGGTGTTTATATTTCACAGCTCGTTCGCTATGCCCGTGTCTGTTGTGACGTTTTTGATTTTAACGAACGTAATCTATGTATTACTGGTAAATTATTAAACCAGGGATATCGTTACCATAAATTACTTAAAACCTTTACTAAATTTTTCCATAGATATAAAGATTTGGTTTTGAAGTTTGGTTGTACCTGTAGAAAACTTATTTCAAACGGGATAGCACATCCTCATTTTTACGGAAATGTTGTTAACCGTGCCCGGAAATTTAGAAATGATCCTTGTAAACTTATCGCTCCTTTAAATAAACTTATTCTAAAAGGTTACCAATTCAACACTGTAATAAGATCATTGAATATTGTTTTTATTAGTATAAATATTGATTTTGTTATCAGTAAATTAAAAGCATACTAAATATTACTAGTATGTTATATACATATACACATTCATGGATCTACAATCTGTCGATACCTGCATCATGGCATTGCACAAGGTCATGTTTTTCTTTGACTTTTTATGACGTCTTTACACTAAATCCATTGGATGTTGGAAGTGTACGGATTGATAATTCAGTCTTAGATGCATGATTTTTTTATTAGTTGTTAGTGGCTTTGAACTAGCTGTCAGATAACTGCGAGTACTCTCAGATCTGTTCCTAGTGTCTTTTGTTGTTGTGATGTACAAGTACCCTGCCACGTCCACTTGTATTTTGTCCATCTGATGAGTTAAGCCTTTTCAACTGATTTTTATAGTTCGTTCTTATGTTATACTGTTATATCACTGTCCCAGGTTAGGGGAGGTTGGGATCCTGCTAACATGTTTAACCCCGCCACATTATGTATGTATGTGCCTGTCCCAAGTCAGGAGCCTGTAATTCAGTGGTTGTCGTTTGTTTATGTGTTACATATTTGTTTTCGTTCATTTTGTACATAAATAAGGCCGTTAGTTTTCTCGTTTGAATTGTTTTACATTGTCATTTCGGGGCCTTTTATAGCTGACTATGCGGTATGGGCTTTGCTCATTGTTGAAGGCCGTACGGTGACCTATAGTTGTTAATTTCTGTGTCATTTTGGTCTCTTGTGGACAGTTGTCTCATTGGCAATCATACCACATCTTCTTTTTTTATATTTGAAGAGTTACTATATAAACTTTTGTACTTAGAAGGTATTCTGGAGTTAGAAGTGTTGAGATATTATTTTTTGTACTAAGAGGGTCTTCCAAAGTTGGAAGTGTTGTAACTTAAATTCGTATACTTAGTATCTAGAATTGTCGATTGTGCAAAGTGATGGAGATGCTTCAAGACTTCATAAGAACTAGAACACACCCGCGAAATCGCGGGCATTTAGAGCGTGGTTGAAAATATGTAAACTGTTGTAGGATGAATTTTTGTGACTGAAGAATTTCAGGAAAGGTATCAGTCATTGGGGACAGGACAATTATTTAAAGCCCTCCCCTTTTCTAAAATCCATTATTTTTTTTAAATTTCTATAAATAAAGTGTATTTAAGGAATGACTTTAATATTTTTTCTGTCTATGAAGAAATAACATAAAAAATGTGGTGCACATTGAATAACCCGCGTAGCGGGTTATTTTTAAGTGTGCACCACATTTTTTATGTTATTTCGAATAGACAGAAAAAATATTAAAGTCATTCCTTATAATTTAATTCTAAAAAGGAGTAAATAATGATAAAAACTTTGATGACGTCGAGATCACATGACAAAATTATGTCTATGAGCTGATAGACAAAACACTTTCAGCCAACCAGAAGACGTGTTACATTCAAAATTAAATAGTTTGCTATTAACTATCAATTCCAAGTTTACTTTCCACGGCGTTCACTGATATATTATATAGAGAGCCTCTTTATAATATACCAGTGACCGCCGTGGATAGTTAGGGAACTACCATTTGATTTTTAGGGGGCGGGCGGATAGAATGAACAATTTTGTCCTGCATTTTTGTTAGTTGTAATCTCTGTCCTGCCTTTTTATTTTTCACTCTATTTGGTTCTGTCTTTTTTTTATAAGTTTATCCTGACTTTTTTTGCATAAATTGTCATCCTGCCATTTTTTGGCAAAGTTGCTCATCCTGCCTTTTTGTTTACTCAAAACTCTTGTCCTGCCTTTTTCAAAATCATCCTAGCCCCAACCCTAAAAAAAAAATGGTAGCTCCCTAAACTTGGAATTGATAGTAAATAGCAAATACACTTAATTTATAGTATATGTATGATCATAGTATACAGAAAAACGCGAAAATAATTGTCCTGTCCCCAAGTACTTATGAAAATTATGTGTAATTTTAAAACAGTCCTAAACGGAAGTCTTTTCTATGACTTAAAAGTCCGTCCGATGACGGAAACAATATCCGGACGCCTTTATTCTCGCTTTCCTCCCAAAATAACCCAAACTGAATAATCATAAGCGAGGATGACAAATGCGACTATGCATGGTACCTATAGGAAACAGAGGCATAATGATTAATTACATGTGGAAGGAAGAGAAGCGACACACAAAATGAGGTCTTCTCGTTTAATAGTATAGATGATAACTAGAAATCTATTATGTTTTATTGTTCCGAACAGGAAGTGGTTATAATCGTATATTGTTGTTTACAACAATGACGACAAAAACAAAGAAGAAAATATGTTACAAGTCATGACAAAAAGATTAAGATTGGATTTGTATTTGGCTTGCGTATTGATATCTGAGACTCATGAGTATATGCAACATTTGTGTTCGCACTATAATATTTGTTCCAGTATTTTTCAGGGATATTTCAGTACGATGATGTAGTAGCCTCTTCTTCACTATCTGATGCCATCATTCCAACTTTCATTTGCTTCACTATATAGAAGAACACTTTTTTCCAAGCCGTCGACGATTCTTTTGTGTACTTTTCTTTCAAATACGACTCAAGTCCATAACTGAGAGCAGGCCATAGACGCTGAAAAAATTATGACATAGTCACATCTGCATGTAATAAAAAATAAAAAAGTTGGGGTAGGATTGCCAATTAGACAATTTCACTGCTTTCTATTTAATTACATAAACACAATTATAACACGTTTTGTGGATTAAGAAATGAAATAAAACACAAAACAAAACCAACTTTGAACTGAATTCACTTGATGTATACAATAATGAAGTAATAAATTATACATTTAGAAACATTATTTATACAAACTTTGTTTTATTCGAGTTTGTTGATTTTCGAAAATGACTTATAACTGCTTTTAGTTTAAGCTTATCATGATCAATGGTATAGATTGACAAAAGTGAATCACGAAAATGAACAACATACTTTTATGGCCTCTAGGTTTGCATATGATTTCAAATAAGTTAAAAAAAAAAAAGGTCTTTGCCAAACGCCTTTTTCAATACCAAAATTCATTAATGTATTTGTTCTACTTGGAGTCTCATATGTGTTACCTGTTACGGAGACTGATCAATAGCGGAATAACATTAAGCCTATACATCTTATAAAATTCGAATGCTAAATCAGTGCTGAAAATGTTCATTATTATTCAGCTAGTTACAGCTTTTGTGAATCATAAAATAACCAATTTGAAACCTACACAAAATGTATTTAAAAAAAAACTTGGAGTGCTTGATTTTTTAAAAAGCGAAAAAAACATGTTTTGTTTGCCTGAGGTTCTCAAATTGCTTATCTTCATATCTTCAATAATGGGACATGGCTTGTTGCAAATGACATACATTGTAAGAATTTCATGCTGAATGTTTTTTTCTGTCCCTTTATGGGATGAATACTTAAAAAAAAAAAAAAAAACTGTTTTAGACAGAAGAAAAAATTTCTTTGTACTTTAAGCGTACTACAGACATATGCGTGTAAACTTCTATCAACATATATATTAACACATATTAAGACTTATCACCTGAAATGTTCGTTAGTTTTACTTCAAATATTCATTTCAATTATTACAGTTATAACAATAGGGCGATCCACGGAGACAATATCAATCTTTGTTTAACTTTTCGGAGAAAATGTAATAATTTCCGGTTTCTATGATAGCCTTATTGGCCAACAGTTTATGTTGTTTTTGTTTTGTTTTGTTATGTTATCTTTGTTTATTCTTTTCTTAATTATAAATTTTCAGTTGGTCTCGTCCTGTCTAGAGAGCCTCTTTATAATATACCAGTGACCGCCGTGGATAGTTAGGAACTACCATTTGATTTTTAGGGGGCAGGGCGGATAGAATGAACAATTTTGTCCTGCATTTTGTTAGTTGTAATCTCTGTCCTGCCTTTTTATTTTCACTCTATTTGGTTCTGTCTTTTTTTTATAAGTTTATCCTGACTTTTTTTGCATAAATTGTCATCCTGCCATTTTTGGCAAAGTTGCTCATCCTGCCTTTTTGTTTATTCAAAACTCTTGTCCTGCCTTTTTCAAAATCATCCTAGCCCCAACCCTAAAAAAAAAATGGTAGCTCCCTAAACTTGGAATTGATAGTAAATAGCAAATACACTTAATTTATAGTATATGTATGATCATAGTATACAGAAAAACGCGAAAATAATTGTCCTGTCCCAAGTACTTATGAAAATTATGTGTAATTTTAAAACAGTCCTAAACGGAAGTCTTTTCTATGACTTAAAAGTCCGTCCGATGACGGAAACAATATCCGGACGCCTTTATTCTCGCTTTCCTCCCAAAATAACCCAAACTGAATAATCATAAGCGAGGATGACAAATGCGACTATGCATGGTACCTATAGGAAACAGAGGCATAATGATTAATTACATGTGGAAGGAAGAAGCGACACACAAAATGAGGTCTTCTCGTTTAATAGTATAGATGATAACTAGAAATCTATTATGTTTTATTGTTCCGAACAGGAAGTGGTTATAATCGTATATTGTTGTTTACAACAATGACGACAAAAACAAAGAAGAAAATATGTTACAAGTCATGACAAAAAGATTAAGATTGGATTTGTATTTGGCTTGCGTATTGATATCTGAGACTCATGAGTATATGCAACATTTGTGTTCGCACTATAATATTTGTTCCAGTATTTTTCAGGGATATTTCAGTACGATGATGTAGTAGCCTCTTCTTCACTATCTGATGCCATCATTCCAACTTTCATTTGCTTCACTATATAGAAGAACACTTTTTTCCAAGCCGTCGACGATTCTTTTGTGTACTTTTCTTTCAAATACGACTCAAGTCCATAACTGAGAGCAGGCCATAGACGCTGAAAAAATTATGACATAGTCACATCTGCATGTAATAAAAAATAAAAAAGTTGGGGTAGGATTGCCAATTAGACAATTTCACTGCTTTCTATTTAATTACATAAACACAATTATAACACGTTTTGTGGATTAAGAAATGAAATAAAACACAAAACAAAACCAACTTTGAACTGAATTCACTTGATGTATACAATAATGAAGTAATAAATTATACATTTAGAAACATTATTTATACAAACTTTGTTTTATTCGAGTTTGTTAATTTTCGAAAATGACTTATAACTGCTTTTAGTTTAAGCTTATCATGATCAATGGTATAGATTGACAAAAAGTGAATCACGAAAATGAACTACATACTTTTATGGCCTCTAGGTTTGCATATGATTTCAAATAAGTTAAAAGAAAAAAAAAGAGGTCTTTGCCAAACGCCTTTTTTCAATACCAAAAATTCATTAATGTATTTGTTCTACTTGGAGTCTCATATGTGTTACCTGTTACGGAGACTGATCAATAGCGGAATAACATTAAGCCTATACATCTTATAAAATTCGAATGCTAAATCAGTGCTGAAAATGTTCATTATTATTCAGCTAGTTACAGCTTTTGTGAATCATAAAATAACCAATTTGAAACCTACACAAAATGTATTTAAAAAAAAACTTGGAGTGCTTGATTTTTTAAAAAGCGAAAAAAACATGTTTTGTTTGCCTGAGGTTCTCAAATTGCTTATCTTCATATCTTCAATAATGGGACATGGCTTGTTGCAAATGACATATATTGTAAGAATTTCATGCTGAATGTTTTTTTCTGTCCCTTTATGGGATGAATACTTTAAAAAAAAAAAAAAAACTGTTTTAGACAGAAGAAAAAATTTCTTTGTACTTTAAGCGTACTACAGACATATGCGTGTAAACTTCTATCAACATATATATTAACACATATTAAGACTTATCACCTGAAATGTTCGTTAGTTTTACTTCAAATATTCATTTCAATTATTACAGTTATAACAATAGGGCGATCCACGGGAGACAATATCAATCTTTGTTTAACTTTTCGGAGAAAATGTAATAATTTCCGGTTTCTATGATAGCCTTATTGGCCAACAGTTTATGTTGTTTTTTGTTTTGTTTTGTTATGTTATCTTTGTTTATTCTTTTCTTAATTATAAATTTTCAGTTGGTCTCGTCCTGTCGTCTGCATCTGTCCTATCGTCTGCATGCTCCTTCATCCCATTATAGCGGGGTTATTGTTTGTATCAGACTTACCAATATAATTTTTGATTTTACGTTACGCTTTACATGCTGACGGCCCACTTCTAGAAGGACGGAATTCAAGGCCTCTGATTCGTCTAAACTCTCAATAGCTGCAGCTAAACTGTGCATTACAATTGAAGCATGTTTCTTTAGCATTTCTATATCTGTCCCAAGTTCCAGTTCATTCTGGTCATTAATTCGGACAATCTTAGGAAATAGTACCTTCAACTTCGGTTGAACTTCAAAAAACCTGTTAACATATGAAAAAAACATGTTACATGCTAATGAAAAGTTTCATTTTTTACGAAGACAAAGACTTAACCCGAATAAATTTTGAATCTGCTGTATCAGTCGACAGCTCTACCTGAGGATGACGAATTACCGTATTATAGCCTATTACAAAGACTACAAACACTGGATTGTTCAGTTACGAACAAGAATAGCTGAATAAAGTAATTTGTATCGTACATTATATTTGTGCTTGAAAGTTATTGAAAATATAAGATACAAACCTCCAACTTGCGATCATTCTTAAATTTCAACAGCAGAAGAAGAAACGCATTCAACAAGATTAATGATTTTATATTTCATTTTTACTTCTATTCTTAAATTTCAAAGGAAAGATATATATTTATTTAGACAAGTTTTAAATGGAACGAGATTTGTGTAGAAACCAACAACAATTTAACCCAATATCGGACACACGAGTTCTTCAATTGGTTAATTGAGAATCCGGTTCTATAATGATACAATTTTAGATAAAAGAGCTTAGACATAATTTTTTAAAACAACGTTGATAATTGCTTATGCTCTGATGAGTATTATGGCTTACTAATCCACTCTATCACTAACGTATTATGGCTTACTAATCCACTCTATCACTAACGTATTATGGAAAGTCATTTTGGTTTGAACCTTCATATATTCATAAAATTTATTATTACAGAAATGAAAATATAACGGTAATAGATTCAAATAAAAAGTCTTGAGTGTTAAGTTTACTAGAATTGCTATGAGAAGTATTAAAAGAGGTAGGGACAGTTTCACATGCATTTATTTCACACCAGGGTAATTTTCCAAATAGTCTTTTAATCTTTACTAAATTCATTGATTCATAGCTCAATAAGGTTATAAAAATTTTATTTGTCAACAGATCACTTAATGATAAACGCCTGAAGATAGCAAAATATTTTGACATATTTGTTTAAATTTTTAGTGTTTAATCCCAAAATGTTTAAAAAGACACCCTGTAGTAAACCAAAACTAAAATTATGTTGCAAGTAAAAATATCTCTTGTCCTTCGGATCCTAATTTTATCTAATTAACTTTGGTTATCAATGTCCTTTGAAACAAAATTTTACATACAAAAAAAAACCCTGTCAAAAGTTCATTTTATTTTTATCAAAATGCCTTTAACAGGGACATGTAGCTAAAACTAACATTTCAATTGATGAAAATGTGTATGATGTTAAACATGTTTAAAGTTTATGATCTAAAATCTTTAATATTCAATTTGTAAAAGGATTTCGTAACTTTTGACCCTGCGAGTGAAACAAATACGGCGCGAATTCGTCCTACCTCTTTATCTTTCCCAAATGATCGCACTTTATTTGAAAAAAATGTCCATTCTTTACTATGAAAACACCATAATAATTAAATGTTTTCTGTTTTACAAGGGAAACATGCTAAAATTTGAGACAAAAGAAGATTTTCCGTTCCCATTTATAAATTTTCATTTTTTTTTGACAGCGACATTCCTTTGGCTCAATCAGTGAAAGTTAGGGAGGAAAAATATATGCAAATTGCCATTATGTATTATCAATTGTCAGCGTTAAAATTTCGGAGAAGATACGAAAAAAGAGCCTATTTATCGTATGGACGAAATTAAAAATGAACTCTGCTATTATTCGAACCATCCACAGGGTATAGAAAATGCAAGTCATTATGATAAGACTGTTTGTAGTAGAACGTTGTAATCACAACGAATGATTTAGTACCAACTGTTGTTCAGAATTAATATGGACATAATAAGTCTTGCAAATGAAGATAAGTTATCGCTTTAACATCCTCGAACAGATTAATAATTATCATATTCCGTGTTATGGTAGTTGCATATTCCATTTGTTAATTGTTGAAATTATGGTATTCATCGACTTAGGTGTTGATATATGACTTCTCTTTTACCTTAATGTACTGATAAACCTTTACTTCAAACAATATTCGAGAAGATCCATTTCTGGCACCAAAGAAATTGTTGCTTACATATGTAGCTTTTGTGAATATTGGCGACAGAATGTTTTGCAAAGTTTAAATTTGCGTTTTATCTCGGATTTAAATCTAAAGAATAGATGAGAAAAAAAAAAGATTGTCCGTTTTCTTTTCGAATGATATTTTTGTACTGACATAAATTAGATATAACTTTATTTTGTGAAGGTGAACTAATAGTAGCTGTAGACTCGAAGGATGATAATTCACGAGCTCCACAAATCAAGAGTGAATCATTATTTACAAATTTACTATTTACCACAAATTCGCCTATTTAAGAAATTTGGTAGCAAAACATACATGTATTTATTCTTTTCCAGGTAGACTCACGGAAATATCATTCATGAATGTTTGGAAATAATTGTATCCAGACTATAAAAGCTAACCAAACCTTTAAACAGACTTATTCAGAAGGGATATAGTTACGATACTGTTGTCAGGTCATTAAAGATGGCATATTTTGGTATTAATATTGATTCACTCATAGGGTCTTTGCATCGGAAATAAACACATTCATTCTAAAACCAGTTGTTGGTATGATACGGGTTATGTTCTCGTATATTTTATAATGTCATGATACTAAACCCCCAACGGGAGGGATTGTGCTTGATTTTCATATGATAAAGACATAATCTTTAATCAGTTTAATTGAGGTATGGAGCTGGTATGTCAGTAACTGTTAGTAGTCCTTTGTTAATTTATGTATCATTGTCATTTTGCTTAGTTTCTTTCGTTACCTATTCTGACATCGGACTCGGACTTCTTTTGAACTGAGTTTTACTGTGCGTATTGCTGTGTGTTTGTTTATTCTACATTGGCTAGAGGTATAGAGGGAGGGTTGAGATCTCACAAAACATGTTTAACCCCGCCACATTTTTGCGCCAGTCCCAAGTCAGTAGCCTCTGGCCTTTGTTAGTCTTGTATGTTTTTAAATTTTAGTTCATTCATATGTTTTGGAGTTAAGTGTGACGTCCATTTTCACTGAACCAGTACACATTTTGTTTAGGGGCCAGCTGAAGCCCGCCTCTGGGTGCGGGATTTTCTCGCTGTGTTGAAGACCCATTGGTGGCCTTTGGCTGTTTTCTTTCCTTTGGTCGGGTTGTTGTCTCTTTGACACATTCCCCATTTTCTTTCTCAATTTTATGAACATCTACATTGAGAATGCGGAAAGTTTAGGAAAGTCTAAACGAAACTTCAGATTTGATACATATTAATCACGCTAGTGTTCAAGGAGGATATTCAGTCTAAACTATTGGACATATCATATTATCAAAAAATAAAAACACTAGAAAAATTGGTTAAAACAAAAACTGTGTTATTGAATGGGAAAGAGATTAATTTTATCTACCTTCAAATTTCACTTTTTTATCAAAGTAAGGACTGTCATTATCGTACAGTTTACAAAAGTGTAATGACGAAGACCAAGATACATCAATACTTACAGTCGGAATAAAACATTTAGATAATTTCAGCGCCAATTAGATTTATACAATCATATACATTGAAGAAAAATGTGTTTAAATCGACTCCTGTTACTGTTTAGGACTTTTAAACATCTTGGTAAAAGATTGTTATGTTTGCCCTTTTTATACCGTGTAACAAGTCAGAAATTTCCATAAGTGGGGGCCCACTGACTGCCTAAGAGGGGGCCCGCTCCAGTCATGCTTCAGTGATTCCCTATATAATCAACCAAATTTTTTCCCAAAAAGGGGGGACCCGGGCCCCCTGAAAACCCCTCTAAATCCGCCTCTGGGAAGTGTACACAACTAACTTTAAAAAAAATCGATTGAGTCTTAAACACACCGGCCTTAAACACCTAGATGAGATCCTTAACTTTGTAAAGCATTGAGGAAGGTTGAAATTTTCATTAAAATCAATTTTTTCAGGTAAAAATGATTTACGAAAGCCAGACCAGACCAACTTTATTTTCATAAGTGGGGCCCACTGACTGCCTAAGAGGGCCTGCTCCAGTCATACTTCAGTGATTCCCTATATAATCAACCAATTTTTTTCCCAAAAAAGGGGGACCCGGGCCCCCTGAAAACCCCTCTAAATCCGCCTCTGGGAAGTGTACACAACTAACTTTAAAAAAAATCGACTGAGTCTTAAACACACCGGCCTTAAACACCTAGATGAGATCCTTAACTTTGTAAAGCATTGAGGAAGGTTGAAATTTTCATTAAAATCAATTTTTTTTCAGGTAAGAAATGATTTACGAAAGCCAGACCAGACCAACTTTATATATAATAACTTCTGCACAGTTGTACACTTAATGTAAGTGATATGGATTCTATATATTTTAAATAAAACACGTCATCTGTTAGATATGGCCATTGATTTCCAGTTTCCACTGAAACACTTCTCCAATAAATTCAGTTCACTTTTTTCCCGGAACTTCCTAGATGGTTATTAACTTGTAAGTTTAACAGCAGGACATTACGCAACTTAGAATAAAATCAAATACCAGATATCATTATATTAAGCAACATGCTGATTATCATTGATTCGGGTGAAAAGATTGATTGCATAGATGGCGAACAGTTCAATGTTTGTAAACAACAAGAAAAAACCTGTTTGATATCTGTAATGAATCAAAATACCAATTCTTAGACAAGTTTTCAAAACCTGTTTATTATATAATTGTGACTAAAATTCAATCAAACAGTGGGAAACGACGTTCTTATTCTTTCTTTTCAATGATTCCAAAGCATTAACCTCTGGTACACTCTTGTTTTTTTAAGCTGTGCTTGCATGTAAAATACAAAAAGTCTGTATATAAACATGACAGCTGTAATTGGGATACAGTTTAGACAAAATATTGATTCTTTTGAAAAGTTGATCTTTTGTATAACTGAAACTATTTTTGAAAAAATGAGCCAAAAGGTACAAAGCTAATATCGAATTACATGTGTCTTTATCAGCGAAGGACACGAATTCCAACGTCGATAATTTCTAATTTATCTCTCTATAACACGAAAATAATGTACTTTAAATACAAAAGTCGAACATCTTTTGTTTTTCTTCAATAAATAGGCAATTATTTACTCTTCTTCTGAAAAAAAAAATAACTGTTACAAATACTTCACTTTGTTTTCCACAAAACGGTTATGAAATATTTGTAAAAAGATGCTCTTCAAAAACATGAAGATAATAAGTCATTATTCTTGAATCATAGATTACTACGGAAGCGTATTAGCGCCACATTTTTTTTTTTTCCTATCTTTGCGTTATAACGCAAACCTTTGCGTTATAACGCAAACCTTTGCGATATAACGCAAACCTTTGCGTTATAACGCAAACCTTTGCGTTATAACGCAAACATTTGCGTTGTAACGCAAACCTTTTGCGTTATAACGCAAACCTTTGCGTTACAACGCAAACCTTTGCGTTTAACGCAAACCTTTGCGATATAACGCAAACCTTTGCGATATAACGCAAACCTTTGCGTTATAACGCAAACCTTTTGCGTTATAACGCAAACCTTTGCGTTACAACGCAAACATTTGCGTTATAACGCAAACCTTTGCGATATAACGCAAACCTTTGCGTTATAACGCAAACCTTTTGCGTTGTAACGCAAACCTTTGCGTTATAACGCAAACCTTTGCGAAATAACGCAAACATTTGTTTTATCTTATTTCTTATTTAAGATTCAAAGGAAGCAGCAGTTATTAATGGAGGAGGCTGCATATATTAAAATTTATCTTCTTTGTACTCATTGCAAAGTAAAATGCTTTACTATTTAACTAATAATGAGCAGGATAATAGATATGAGAATATGTGGTATGAGTGCCGATGAGAAAACTCTCCATCTAAGTCATAATTTGTAAAGTAAACCATTATAGTTCAAAGTGCGGTCTTCAACACGGAGCATTGGCTCACACCGAACATTAAGCTATAAAATGCCCCAAAATGATATACATGATAATATATATACATATATTACAATGAAAATTGAGTAAATTAAAGTTATACCGAAGAAAGAAAAAAAACAACTCTGCTAATATAGCTATAGCCGAATATAAATATACTTCCAAAGTAAGCTCTCCTTTGAGGATTGTGTAAGGTTGGTTAACTACCCTTTTGTAATAAATGAATAAAATGAAGATGTTTTATTAATAAAATTATGTTCTCTCCATTTAAATTGCTACCAAGTTACCACTGTAGATTGAAAATTTCATGACTTTTATCAAAGAATCTTTATCATATTCTGAGATTTAAAAAAAAAGATTTCTTACATCAAAATTAAAATAAAAAAATCTTTCTTAATTATTCATTTTACAGCAGAAAGATCATTTTGTCTATTTGCCTTGACAGTTTTACAATTGTATGACATTATTTTGCTCTTATCTACTTCATCAAAATTTTAAAATGTTGGCCTTTCAAATAAAATATGTCTATAACATATCTATTTTCTTGTTAAATTATATACTTTTCTGATTCCTATGCATATCTATTATAATGACTTTTCCTTGTATTTATGGTTCTTTTCTTAACTAAATCACAACAGAAGTTTAATGACAGACGGGCATATACAAAACTTAATGAATAATTGAAATCAAAATGTTTGCGTTATAAGGTTTGCGTTACAACGCAAAGGTTTGCGTTATATCGCAAAGGTTTGCGTTATAACGCAAAAGGTTTGCGTTATAACGCAAAGGTTTGCGTTACAACGCAAAGGTTTGCGTTATATCGCAAGGTTTGCGTTATAACGCAAATGTTTGCGTTATAACGCAAAGGTTTGCGTTATAACGCAAAGGTTTGCGTTATATCGCAAATGTTTGCGTTGTAACGCAAAGGTTTGCGTTGTAACGCAAAAGGTTTGCGTTATAACGCAAAGGTTTGCGTTATATCGCAAAGGTTTGCGTTGTAACGCAAAGGTTTGCGTTGTAACGCAAAGGTTTGCGTTATAACGCAAAGGTTTGCGTTATATCGCAAAGGTTTGCGTTATAACGCAAATGTTTGCGTTATAACGCAAAAGGTTTGCGTTGTAACGCAAATGTTTGCGTTATAACGCAAAGGTTTGCGTTATAACGCAAAAGGTTTGCGTTATAACGCAAAGGTTTGCGTTATATCGCAAATGTTTGCGTTATAACGCAAATGTTTGCGTTATAACGCAAAGGTTTGCGTTGTAACGCAAAGGTTTGCGTTATAACGCAAAGGTTTGCGTTATATCGCAAATGTTTGCGTTATAACGCAAAGGTTTGCGTTAAACGCAAAGGTTTGCGTTACAACGCAAAGGTTTGCGTTATATCGCAAAGGTTTGCGTTACAACGCAAAAGGTTTGCGTTATAACGCAAAGGTTTGCGTTGTAACGCAAAGGTTTGCGTTATAACGCAAAAGGTTTGCGTTACAACGCAAAGGTTTGCGTTATAACGCAAAGGTTTGCGTTACAACGCAAGGTTTGCGTTATATCGCAAGGTTTGCGTTATAACGCAAATGTTTGCGTTATAACGCAAAGGTTTGCGTTATAACGCAAAGGTTTGTGTTATAACGCAAATGTTTGCGTTATAACGCAAAGGTTTGCGTTGTAACGCAAAGGTTTGCGTTATAACGCAAAGGTTTGCGTTATATCGCAAAGGTTTGCGTTATAACGCAAAGGTTTGCGTTGTAACGCAAAGGTTTGCGTTATAACGCAAATGTTTGCGTTATAACGCAAAGATAGGGAAAAAAAAAAAAAAAAAAAAATGTGTGGCGCTAATACGCTTCCGTAGATTACAGTTCGACACAATTATTGATAAATCTAATGCCAAAAACTCTGATTTTGACAAGATAGTATTTGATGAAAAAAAACTAATTCGGTTATCTACTAATTGTTCTTGCAACATTTTAGTCTGATCAAATCAAGAAAGTTTTATTTCAAGTCGGCAAGTTAAATAACAATACAACACAAGCTGATTAAGATATATTATTAAGAGTGAACTGTTTACTAAAAAAAATATAGCAACAATGGTTGTTCGTTAATTGTTAGTGAATAATTTCGTAATTTTTCTCTGATTCAGACAAGTATTTGTACAAAGCAAAACATGTGATTTATACATGTATTTGGAACTCATAAATTCCGGAATATGAATACTATCAAATTATAATAACGTTTCTATCTGTAGAGATATTGTACTTTTTCCCTCACAATAAAGAAAAAAAATTGTTTGAAATTTGAATTTCTTTTTAACAAAAAATAGTTTTGATTGGTCTGCACGAGAGGGCGACATTAAAAAAATTGTCTCCCGCTGAGCCATGGATAGTATATAGATAACACATAAATAAGAGAAGAGCCAGTCAAGGTAGTTAAACACTTCCATCATCAGGGTGATAGAGCAGATCGTTACCCCGAGAAAACATTGTTAATCGAATGACAGTGTCTTTTCGAGGGATAGCAATCTGCTCTATCACCCTCTCAGCTATGTGTTAATCAATTTATTATACTGAATATTCTGCTATTAAATTACTGTCTATTAATTTTCAAATTCAAAGAAATAAACTATCACATAACAACATATTTTGATACAGCGCACAATTGATCAAGCATCTGCGTGAAGGTGTAACACCACTAACTCGGGTCGGGTGTGAAAGAACATACCAGAAAGTAGTACATATTTAAAGCAAAATAGTTCCTACGCATGGGTGTAACTTTCAGAATATGTAGAATAGTTTGGTAATTTTTTGAATCAAATGAAAGCTAAATGACTGGTGAACATTGTAGAACACTTTTTGACTTATAATTTTGAATAATAGAAAAATTGTATAAAATTTAATAAAGAGGGTACATTTTGCCTGTTTCTCAGATCTGAAGTACCTGTTTTGTTACTTCTTTAGTTCCGGGAACCAGTATTCTCTTATATGAAATTAAAGGTATGTTGAATTTTTCAGTACAAGGCACCATAAGTTGTTGCTTTGATGTGTAATGATTGACACTATTTAACTTAAGATAAAAGAGCTGTGACTGCTTGAAATTGAGGAATTTATCATAGAAAGCAATGGGGCGACGAATAAATGGTGTTCCTCCTGAAAGGTAATAGAGTATTTGCCATGGGATAGAGGGAATTATCTCCCTCGGTTTAACCAATCAAAATAGCATTTTGACACGAAGTATAATAAAGTAAAATGTCTCCCTCGTATTAACCAATCATAATATGGAAATTTAACTGAAGTAAAATGAATAAACATAGTAACCCATTTCAATACAGGATTATGTAAAATTCGTACCTATGATGTTGTCTCACAGAAGACATATTTATTGTCGAAATGCGCATCTGGTTAGTAAAATTGGTACCGATTATCTTATTGCACTAAAACAACATACATTTTGTACATGTAACCAAAAAAATGGCAACTAAAGAACACTTTTTGAAATGCTAAGTTTAAAACTGGCTGTAAATTGATTAGCTCCTTACTACTCACTGATAATATATCATCAAACCTTCAAAAACTGAATAAAGAATGCCTACACATTTTAAAATTTTTTTATACCTGAATTTATTTTGTTCTATTTGAAATTTGAAATTGTTTTCGATGAACGTACCTTACTTTGTTATTTGGTCAAATATTTTCTCTTTGTTTTATGAATTTTTACTATTACGTTTGTTCTATGAGTTTGAAAGGAGAAGGTCCGGTTAGGTCTAGTTTTGGCCTAAAATTCGAAGTACATCTGATGAAAGAGTTTTTACATTTTTTCATGCTTGTGCATTGTATTGTCAAAAACAGCTCATATTTATGTAACAGAAGTATTCTTCTTTCCAATAAATAGCTAAAAGTTTACATTTCAACAAATTTGTAAACATGCAATATTTTGGGGCAAAAAAGGAGTCTTACCGGACTTACTCCTTTAGAAAAGTGTTCTACGAGTTTTTCAGTTTTCATTTTTTATGTATAATCAGTTGCGATAATACAAAACTTAACACAGGTTGTTTTGGAGCAAATGTCAACATACCATAATATAACAAGTCATTAAACGCGTTTTCAAGGAATGCGCTAGATTTAGATCGACTTTCGAGTAGTTTTCAGACATATAAAGTATACAGCAAATGTAATAACCAATTACAAAACATTACTTCAGTGTTTGAACAGCACCGCTTTTGTAATATTTAATTGGTTCTTATTTTAAACTCACACATAAGTTAAAAACTGGGGACGTTAAGCAACCAACAATCAATGAGCCAATCACAAACAAGTGTCAAAATAATGCGTTGTTTGTCATCTCATGGACTATATATAATAATTGAAAGTCTTTTCAGTTCAGACTTTGCCCAAACCTATCAATTATTGTTTGCCTAATTTTGCAGTAGTTCAATTTTTAGCCCAAATAAGGCCGTATGAGCACCCCACCAACATTTACGAGTACATCTTAACAGTAGAGACTACAGACGTGATTGTAAATTTTAATTGGATCTCTATGATGAGTTGGAGATCTCAACAGCAATAGTCCTTCATTTATTGTCGTGAGACTCTTTATAGAATCAATACAACTACAGATCTTTGTGGAAGAAAAAAAAAACGGACAATACTTTGTGTATTTTATGTATCCTTGAATCTTGTTTGCCAAGAAAGCAGATCAGAAAGAAAATAAGGAAATTTTTCAATTTTTAAAATGAAGTTCCACATCATACACCCAAAAGACTTGCATCGAAGGTCCGTGATATACACTAATAGGACTTGCATCGAAGGTCCGTGTCATACACCAATAGGACTTGCATCGAAGGTCCGTGTACATTTGCGTTCAATCGATTTTCGTCTTCAGAAATTCAAAATGAAAAAAAAAATAAAACGAAAGTATTTTCGTTTTTGATATTAAAACAAAAACGAAAAACGGACGTGTTTTCGAACCATATCATACTGTGGGAAAGAACATGTTATTTTGACCGTTGTTGTTGAATGCAAGTCTATATATAGATTCTTTATTTTGACACATCTTGTAGCTCTATAGATAAGATCAGGGGCGTTTCTAGGATATTTGGCTAAAAAACATAAAATGATTGTGAAATGCATAAATTGCCATATTCAATACAATATTAGCAGATTACGATAGTTTTCATTACGCCCTCATCTGGACCCGCCCCTGGATAAGATAAGGGGATATGTTTTGTAGGATACCTGAATTTGACAACGACATTTGCATGCCATTTGATTATCTTGTTCAAAAACTGGTAATGTGAATATTTACTGTACTGACATTTTTGTCCCATTATAATGCTTATTCGTGTTCCTGCACTGGACATTGTGTGAACGATCCCCATACCCTATCCACCACCCCTCCACTACCCACACACACCAATTCCGATTAGGTTTATAAAATTGATATAACCTTAGCATTTGAGTGTTTTATTCATTTTATCAAATGCAATAACTGTCATTAGAATTTTTTTTCCTTTGAGGAAACATTTCACCGTTAAATCAGTCATGATTCAATATCAACTATCAGCTGATGAATATTGCCGACATAAAAACACCATCAATGCAATGATATATATATGACTGTCAATTGTTTTTAAATGACTGACAATTTTTGAAGCAAGCTGTCAAAAGCTGCTAGCACGTGTTCAAGATGGTTAGCCAAAAAGTATACGATAATGTAATATAGCCAATTGCAACAAATAATAACATCTCAGAGGAAATGACCAACATTAACAATACTCCACTGTTATATTAAGTTCACAGAAATAGCAATACAGATTTAATGTATCGTTTGCACGCGATAGAAATGAGTTCTGTGAGGAATAATTATTCATGCAACGATAAAAGCCCCAAAAATATTTTACGTTCATTCTGAAAATCACTTTTTCTTTCTTATTCTTCCCAAGATAATATTTGTCGAATTATTCAATTTTGTATGGATTAAGAACTTAGATATATTATTATTAAGAAATTGAATACTTGTTGTTTTACCGAAACATAATGTATTTCATTTTCATTTCACTCAATGAAAGCGGATTTTTTTCTTTCACTTTTTGAGACAATTAAATTTTCCCCGCACACAAAAAAAACAATGCATAAATTAACCAAATATTCATTTTTGGCAACGATCAATAGGCATGTGGACAGCGAAGGTATTTTATGCGTAATAAAGTTACACTTAAAAAGATAAAATAGCTAGAAACGAGTCTTCTTCTGTTTGCTTTGTCACAAATTTGATAATGGGTTCCTTAAAGTTATAGTAAGAGCATTTTATAGTCAACAGAGAAGAACTCTTTATAATTGAACATTTACTGTATACAGATATAAAACGAAAAGGTTTAAGTTTCTCGTTTAACTAAGAAGATACATACATAGTAGTGAGAACCTTGCGATTTCCAATGGCATCTCTATGTTCAGTTGTGACGTGTTTTTTACAGCCTTATGCTGCCACCAAACAACGACACCAGTCGGTTGTCTGCCTTATCATCTGATACAATAACAGAACATTTTCCAAAATATTTGATATGTTTAACGAATTCATTCTATACTTTTTCAAACAGTTGTACAACGCACAAATAAGCTTTCAAGATTTAACAGAAACGCTTTCCATTTACACCGATTATTTTTTTAACAGCAAACGATACTCGATACGATTAATTTTCAACATACATTGGACATTGAAATACATTTAAAAATATCTTAGAACCATTGTTTCAGATGAAATAAAAAAATGCTTCAGCATTTGTAGAGTGTTTTATAATTGTTATGTCATCCATTAAGCTTTGGGAAATCCTATTTAGTATTACCATGGAAGTATTATATAATTCTTCCATGGTATTACAGACTATGATGTTAATTAAATCGAACATCTGTTAAATTTCATATGTTCGCCTAACAGCAAATATGGATAATGCATGTTCCTATAATTAAACTAAGAAATGATATAGTAATACCATAACATTGTAGTGCAGAATCAGTCATATACATATTAAGCATTATTGTCTATAAAAGCTGATGTAAAATTGATAATGGAAATGGGGAATATGTCAAAGAGACAACAACCCGACCAAAGAGCAGACAACAGCCGAAGGCCACCAATGGGTCTTCAACGTGTTTACTTCTGAATTTCATACATTATTTATGTTCCGTCGTCTGAATGAATATTTTTGACATACTCCTTTCCTTACGTTTCTCAGAATTATTTGTTATACAGAATAAATTACCAGTAACAGCGAGAAAATTGCGAAAAGACTTGTTATGTTTTCCTGTCACGCGACCCTTAACCATGCCTTTACATAAAGTTTATTAGTAACGGCTACAAATGTTGATAATTACAAGATTTGAATAAAAATAGAAAGACAACTTGCATGTAAAAAAAAGATTTTAAAACATGAAAATGGGGTTTGGCATTATAATGTATTTTAAAATGTCAGACAACTAAACTGCCGTTTTGTAAACGTGTATTTCAGTAGCCTTCTTGGTATAATTGATGTGTATGCATTTGGAAGATTTAGGAGGTACACGTGGTATTAAAGTAGACTGAAATGTTCATTATCAAAAAAATACAAAATCATATAAATTTTTGAAATTTATTCATCTTTATCCTTGCTAAATACTTAGCCACGTGTTTTAATGTAATTTACGGACAGTGAAGAAGTTAAATAAACTTAATAGTTGTTACTACATTTAAACATATATATTATTATAATTGCTATTCGGTTATTTACTGAGAGTACATTTGGATCGGTACTATGTGTCTTTTGCCTTTTTGTTAGTTTTTTTCTGCTAATTGCCAATCTTAACTAGAACTTTTAACCCGGGAATAGATTACCTTAGCTGGATTTGGCAAATCCCTTCGGAATTTAAGGTCCTCCTTGCCCTTCAACATCCGACTTTATTTGGCCTTTTAAATCGTTTTATTCGAGCGTCACTAGTGAGTATTTTGTAGACGAAACGCGCGTCTGGCGTACAAAATTGTAAGACTGAGATGTTGTAAATCTACATTCCCGTCACAGGTCAGGGAAGGGTTAAACGTTCATATTTTTCTTTTACCTCGCAACTTTATGTTCATGTCTCAAACAAAAGTCTACACTTGGTATCCGTTTAACGTTACCGGTATCAGCTAATAAAAAACCGCTGGTTTGACATTTTGGTATCCATAGTCTTTTTATAACTTACTGCTAGTATATAGTATTGGTTTATAGTGATCTCATTTTCAATCATACAACATCTCCTTTTTAGCTAACCTGGCCCAAAGGGCCAAGTGAGCTTTTCTCATCACTTGGCGTCCGTCGTCCATCGTCTCCTGTTAACTTTTACAAAAATCTTCCCCTCTGAAACTCTGAGCCAAATTTAACCAAACTTGGCCACAATCATCATTAGGTATCTTGTTTAAAAATGTGTCCGGTGACCCCGCCTGCCAACCAAGATGGCCGACATGGCTAAAAATAGAACATAGGGGTAAAATGCAAGTTCTATCTATTTTGAAAACCGTTCCAGATAGAGAAAATCTGATAGGAGCCGAAATGTTCAGAATGTTGTGCTCTACCAATTGTCTATCTATACGTCAACACTGTCAGACGACTTCTTAGAGGAGTTATTGCTCTTAATGACAAATGTTTAACCATTTTTTTGTATTATTTTCATTTTCATTTTGCCTATTATCTTGAAAGCTAACGTCACAGTACCCAAATTGCACTGAGTACCCAAATTGCACCTATTTAGCAAAAATAGCAGCGAAAATTTTACAAGTTTTGCTAGGGACTAAACAATTTGTATTTTTATTATTTGACATTATGCACGTCTTTCAAATAGATGAGTATATTTAAATATTCACAAAACATTCACAGTCTATATAAACAGATAAAGTAATCACTGGAAAAAGTTAAAATCTACGGAAACGTCGCCATGCGACGTCCAAAAAGTCTTCTTTTAAAATGAGCAAATAAAATATGTTACGAGCATCCATTTCTTAAAAAATGAATAGTAAGCTTGGACAAATGTCAAATTGTTCTAAATATTTGAAAAATAAGTAAAACATCTGTTTTCGATTTTAAGGACGTGAATTTAAGTATAGATGCAATTTGGGTACTACTCATTACAGAATCATGGATCGTTTGGAGGTCGGTTCAAACCCATTTTCTATGATTCATTATGGATTCAAAATTAAATTGGTGGAACTACATAGTAAATAAGGATACATCTACAAAATAAACACAAAATGGAAACTTTTGTCTGGATCATAAATAAACGTAGGCGAAAAAACTGTCAAAATAGGTGCAATTTGGGTACCGTCACGTTATATTAGATAGAGAGAAAATTTAAATTGCAAAAATGATCAGCAAGACAAGTTCTACAAATAAGTCTTAACATGGTCGACTCCTTATTAAAGTTATTGCCCTTTGATGACGATTTTTACCAATTGTTTGCGTTTTTGCCTCATATCTTGAAAATTATAATAAATATATAGAAACTTAAGTAAGCAAAAACGATCAACAAGACCAGATCTACAATTGAGACAATATGGAGGAAATCGTCCGACGACTCCTTATTGGAGTAATTGTTTGTTCTTTAATGGCGATTTAAAAATTTTTTTTTTGCTTTTTGCCTTATATGATGAAAATTATAAACGATAAATAGACACTTTAGATCACAAAAATTATCAGCAAGGCAAGATCTACTAACAAGTCAAATTTTGTCAGTATAGTTAGAAGACTGTCACTCTATATAGGAGTGATTGTCCTTCGATGAGGATTTTTATACCCTCTTTTGTGTTTTGAGCAAAATCTAAAGAAGATAGAAAGAAACTCAACAGACTAAATGATCAGCAATACAAGATCAACAAAACAGATATTTTTGTCATGAATTCTGTTCTCGTCTACAATGTTGGAGAGTGTCCTTTGTTGAATATACACATAGACCAATGTGAGCGACACAGGCTCTTTAGAGCCTCTAGTTTTATGTAATATAGTTTTAAAATAGAAAAAAATATGGAATTAGGAGATGTTCTTTTAAAGACTGCGAACGAAATGTTCTAGATTGTACGAAAAACAGTTTTGTATTGAAAACATCTTTATTTCGAAAAAAAACTAAATAGTATTTTGTGTGGAGACATATGCATTCCGAGCAAAACTGTACTGAATATTAGTTGATTGAAAAGATCTCCCTCAAGGAATTTCAGTTGCAGGTTAAACAACATTAAAGGGGGATATTAAGTCACCATTACACAATTAATGTCTTTTGATAGGGTAAATGTGTTGTTTTATTTTTTATTTTCTATAACGTACTGGTTTCCACTGAGCCTAATTGGCGAAGTAATATCATTTTTGTGGTATTTTTTTTTCTTCAAAAGTACACACTTTTATCGAATCAAAAGACAATAATGATATTATTAAATAAGATATTTTTTGTGGTAAAGGGGAGATTGGTTGTTGTCTTACTATTTTGTTTTCATTTTTGTTTTATTCTTATAACTTGTAACTGACTGGTAACGGTACATCTTTAACATTTGTATTTGCAGCAACTCTATCTTCTTATCTTCTTTCACCTGATTTTACATATGAATAAAAAGAAGAGTGAGGTATGCGTTGATGGGAGAGCAGTCCAACAAAATAATAGAACAAACATGATAGCTAGGTCAACCTCAATAGAACAAACATGATAGCTAGGTCAACCTCAATAGAACAAACATGATAGCTAGGTCAACCTCAATAGAACAAACATGATAGCTAGGTCAACCTCAATAGAACAAACATGATAGCTAGGTCAACCTCAATAGAACAAACATGATAGCTAGGTCAACCTAGGTATCAAACTATAAACATTATAAAAATAAGAAGATGTGGTATGATTGCCAATGAGACAACTCTCCACAAGAGACCAAACTACACAGACATTTACAACTTTAGGTCACCGTACGGCCTTCAATAATGAGTAAAGCCCATGAGGAAGTAATGTCTAAACATACAAGTCTTCAAATCACCTAGGATCTAGACATGCCTATACTAAATGTTGGTTTAATTCTAGACAAGTTGTGAATACATTCAAAAGATGTTATCCAATATTTGACGCCAACATCATACTTATGAACAAAACAAACAACGGCAACTAACCACTGATGAGGTACTTTACTTGACACATAATTACTTGGAAATATTTTTTTCATATCTTCAATCGACAATTCTACTGTCAAAACACAGATGTGTAAATAAACCGGAGCATACATAAATGTATATCGTCTCGTGGTATCCTACTTCTGTTACGAGCGAATGGTTTCATTCAAATGACTTTTGCGTCACAGTTCATTTTGGTGTTCTCTCCGGAGTCCACGTGTAAACAATTTAATTCAGCCAAAAAGGACTTTAAGAAACATTATTAAACTTGTTTGCTTTATAAATGATATTACCATAAAAGGTAGGTATAAAATAACATGCTATTAAGTTTCTGAAACAAGAATATCATTTATATAATGCAGATAATATGGTGACTGCAGTTCATATCCAATCAACATATAAATGTTGAATTCATTAAAATGGTTCGAATATAAATTCCGGCTTTACCTTACCGGATCGACGTATTCATAAATCACAAGACGAATGTTAACAAGAGCTAATACATTTAACCCATCCATATAGTAGTAGTTTGTAGTGCATGTCCGTGTTGCTCAATATTTAGCTTTCTGTATTGTGTTTTGTGGACTGTTGTTTGTCTTTATTACCTCTACCATTATGTTTAGTCTATTGTCTATTGTGGAACTCAACTGTTCCAAGAATGTTTAAGGCCGAGTCTTCACACCTAAATAATTTGATTATCAATAATAATTGAATTTTAATAAATTAATGGGTCTAATTACCTTCGATAAATAAAAGACGATCATTTACGGAGAATTAAGATAAAGAAATTGACTCAATAATTGCAGTAGTATATAAAACTGGTATTTATAACTTCATTTAAAAGGTCGCATCAACGTTTCATCTTTCCATCAGTAATGAACTGATGTTTTCTCTCCTTTGCGTACTGGAGTTTATTAAATTTTGCAGACATCATTGTTTTATCAGATGTCCGCATGGTTTCAATCTGCATTTGTTATAATTAGTATTATATAATTTGCTTGTACATTTGACTTTTATTCTGCTCTTTATCGAGTGGTACATATTGTTTATAGGGAATATATGTCAACATCTGTTTACCATGATGTTATAAGACCAGGGGCCGGTAACAAGAAATTCTATTAAGAGAGATCGTAAGTATTGAATTAAGGGGAAGATAAGATAATCCTAAGATCATTCAAAGAGTGTAAACCAAAGCTCCCTCAGGTTGTTCGTAGATCGGTCTTATTTCCCCCTTAAGTTTCATAGTAATAGTTTTGAAGTTACGAGTTCTTAATAATTTTCCGGCGTCTCCGTGTTATGTTCCTCGCAAAGAAATTAGAATGGCCTTAAATGAATCATACAAACGTTGTAATGAACGACAAAATGCGCACAATAATCAACTACCCATGTAACCTAAGGAAAACAAAGTGTCAAAGGCACTTTTAAAATCAACGAATGAACTAAATAATTTTCTACCCGATGACAAATAAAGTGAAACAAGAGCATGCATGGATAAACATACTGTCTTGAACAGAGTAGCCTTGACGAAATCCTCCCTGTGCATCTGTTATAATCCCTATTTCGTCAGATAATTCATTAAATCTTGCACAAGTTCAGAATTGCTGTAAAAATTTTCCTAAATTTGAAGTGAGACAAATTGCCCCATAATTATCAAGATTATTAATATCTCACTTATTTTTAAACAAGGGTTTTATTACACCAATTAACCATGAATCAGGTATTATTATACCTGAATAAAAAACTAAGTTAAACAATTTCATTGTATACTTCACGTAAAAATGCAAGATTTTGATTGGCTTATACGAGGGAGTTAGATAATTTACTCTATCCCATGGCTCCGCGGGAAACAATTTTTTGAATGTCACCCTCTCGTGCAGACCAATCAAAAACCGATAATTTAAAGAACAATGAATTGAATTTACATTGATAAATTATAGACAATGCTCAAGTTCCACGTTTTGGCCTCAGAACTTTTTCATAGACTGCCAAAATAAAATAAAGAACATTTTGCTTTACTTCTAGTTGTTGTTTTTCTAATAACTGTAACGTTATTATGTACGTGACGTCATAGTCAAGTACCTTCAATTTTTATCTAACAGTAGAAAACAATAATGATAGAACTTTCGGTATAATAAATTAAATTACACATAGCTGAAAGGGTGACAGATTGGTACCCTCGAAAGAACTTTGTCAACCTCGGCTTCGCCTCAGTTGACAATGTGTTCTCGGGGTAACAATCTGCTCTATCACCCTCTCATCTATGTGTTATTTATATAGTATATAGGTAGACACTGGTTAACCGTGTTTTTAATGTATTCATTGACTATATCATCATTCCCCGGAGCTTTGCCATTACTAAGCTTTTTAACGGCTGATAAAATTCCTCTTCGGAAATACCTCGATCAAGAATATTTATAATATCTCAATTATCAATATTTTCTATAAGCTCGTCAAAATCTTGATTATCTGTATCTGCATCTTCATTTTTATTCAAAGATTTAAAATAATCGTATAACTGATCTATAAAAATTTAATCTCCTGCGCCGAATTATTTTTGTCTAAACGTTTCAAAACTTTTTCGAATCTTTTCTGGAGATTTTACGAAGATCACATTCGAAAATATGCTGGGAACTTTTGAAACAATTATTCATCTCAAATTTATAATTTTTTCCAGCTTTCTTCATAGCTTCTCGGTTTTCTTTATTTTCTATAACCATATAAACTTTAAAGACTTACTTTTGTAAATTTTGACTTGGATGGAGAGTTGTCTCATTGGCACTCATACCACATCTTCTTATATCTATTTATTATTAGTTGGTCCGTCATAAAATCCAATGGATTCGTTCGATCCCTGAACAATCTTCTTGTGAACTCTTGCTGTTGTACACGTTGTCTCAGTTGTACATACAGTAACAACGCCATTTTATTCGATTATTAAGAAGTGAATGTGCAGCTAAGAGTAGTCGGGATCACTCTTACAAAAAATATGAAGAGAAATTATTACGAATTGTTCTTGGTACACCCTTAAGTCGCTAAGTTTGTTTTAAGAAAACTTTATAACTGACCAAAATTTAAGAATGATTTTGTGTTACCGGATCGTTTTAAGGTACTAGACTTAAGAATCGTTCTTAAATCATGCACTTTCTCAAAACATTAAGGGCTGTCAATTATTCTAAGATAGGACTGAGGCTGGGTCTTGTTACACTCTTAAATCTTAAGACGCTCTTTAGACGTTCGTAAGACATAAGAATGCTTCTTGTTAAAGGCCCCTGCTTTATAACTTTTATTGAGTTGCAATGGAAAAGTACGGAAGCGTATTAGCGCCACACATTTTTTTTCCCTATCTTTGCGATATAACGCAAACCTTTGCGTTATAACGCAAACCTTTGCGATATAACGCAAACCTTTGCGTTGTAACGCAAACCTTTGCGTTATAACGCAAACCTTTGCGTTATAACGCAAACCTTTGCGATATAACGCAAACCTTTGCGTTATAACGCAAACGTTTGCGTTTTAACGCAAACTTTTGCGTTATAACGCAAACCTTATAACGCAAACATTTGCGTTGTAACGCAAACCTTTGCGTTATAACGCAAACCTTTGCGTTGTAACGCAAACCTTTGCGTTACAACGCAAACCTTTGCGTTAAAACGCAAACCTTTTGCGTTATAACGCAAACCTTTGCGTTACAACGCAAACCTTTGCGTTACAACGCAAACATTTGCGATATAACGCAAACCTTTGCGAAATAACGCAAACATTTGTTTTATCTTATTTCTTATTTAAGATTCAAAGGAAGCAGCAGTTATTAATGGAGGAGGCTGCATATATTAAAATTTATCTTCTTTGTACTCATTGCAAAGTAAAATGCTTTACTATTTAACTAATAATGAGCAGGATAATAGATATGAGAATATGTGGTATGAGTGCCGATGAGAAAACTCTCCATCTAAGTCATAATTTGTAAAAGTAAACCATTATAGTTCAAAGTGCGGTCTTCAACACGGAGCATTGGCTCACACCGAACATTAAGCTATAAAATGCCCCAAAATGATATACATGATAATATATATACATATATTACAATGAAAATTAAGTAAATTAAAGTTATACCGAAGAAAGAAAAAAAAAACTCTGCTAATATAGCTATAGCCGAATATAAATATACTTCCAAAGTAAGCTCTCCTTTGAGGATTGTGTAAGGTTGGTTAACTACCCTTTTGTAATAAATGAATAAAATGAAGATGTTTTATTAATAAAATTATGTTCTCTCCATTTAAATTGCTACCAAGTTACCACTCTAGATTGAAAATTTCATGACTTTTTATCAAAGAATCTTTATCATATTCTGAGATTTAAAAAAAGATTTCTTACATCAAAATTAAAAATAAAAAATCTTTCTTAATTATTCATTTTACAGCAGAAAGATCATTTTGTCTATTTGCCTTGACAGTTTTACAATTGTATGACATTATTTTGCTCTTATCTACTTCATCAAAATTTTAAAAATGTTGGCCTTTCAAATAAAATATGCCTATAACATATCTATTTTCTTGTTAAATTATATACTTTTCTGATTCCTATGCATATTTATTATAATGACTTTTCCTTGTATTTATGGTTCTTTTCTTAACTAAATCACAACAGAAGTTTAATGACAGACGGGAATATACAAAACTTAATGAATAATTGAAATCAAAATGTTTGCGTTATAACGCAAAGGTTTGCGTTATAACGCAAAGGTTTGCGTTATAACGCAAAGGTTTGCGTTATATCGCAAAGGTTTGCGTTATAACGCAAATGTTTGCGTTATAACGCAAAATGTTTGCGTTATATCGCAAATGTTTGCGTTATAACGCAAAGGGTTGCGTTACAACGCAAAGGGTTGCGTTATAACGCAAAGTTTGCGTTATAACGCAAAGATAGGGAAAAAAAAAAAAAAATAAAAATGTGTGGCGCTAATACGCTTCCGTAGAAAAGTGTTAAATAACGTAATATTTTTTAGCACAAACAATAAACACTTGCAATTTTACTTGTTATTATAATCATGATAATGAAACCGATTTAAAAGTTCATATATTGAAAGAGGTTCGTTTGTTGTTTACAATGCGCTATTCCTCATCTTAAAACATTAAATATGTTAAGCCAAAATTGTAAACATCTGAAAACACATAGACAGAGGTAACAACCTATACTCAGCTTAAAGTTATATTTCAAAACAATGAGAACTTTTTATGACGAGTTCACATTTGTCTGGTCCCTTGTAGTTGAAAACCCTTAAATCTATGAAATAACAGGGATTGGTGTCCATATATCATGTTTTTCCATAAGGTATTAATGTTGATCTAATTTGATTTTTTTTCTTTTAAGTGAATATATTGCTGGCATCAGGTCTGTGGTAATCTCTGTTAGATTTAATTGCACGTGCTTATTTACTTGGGTGGCATTTATTGTGTAAATATATTCAGCTGTTGTTATACTTTTATAAAATTTTAGTGTATAAGTATATTGCACAATTGTATAAGTATATTGCACAATTGAGGACATTTTAGCAAATTAAAAATTGTTTAAACCTGACTCTTGCAGAGTGTCAATTTTACACTATTGTACTCCTTAATAATACGATAGTCAATTAAAGTTTTGAAGCCTTAAGCATGATTAGACTTAATTAAACTCTTATCCATTTGAGACTTTGGGAGATCACTTTATAATCGTAATGGCATATTCGTGTGCGGTGCCGAATCTTAAGGGGTCGCTGATCAGGTATATAATTAATACATGTTATGTGTTTTAAGGCATACAAAATCGATGTTCAATTCCAGTCGAAATTTTTCAACCGATTACATAACTAACTTTTAAAAAAGATACAAGTTAGACATATTGACGTATGGTTTTCATTGTTTCTATTACATGCAGACGAGTCTTTGAACATTTCGATTTCACACTAATTAAACTACTACGTTTTGGCTATTTTTAATTTTCTTTTGAAATGCGTATAGATAAAACTCAACAATACAATAAATTATAAACAGAGGAAATTTTGATCTTAAATCTTAATAAAGTTTTTTTCACCATATTCATTGAGACACGCCAAGTTAATTTAACAAAAATAACAAGAAGGGTGCTCACAACATTATAAACGCTGAAGATAAAAATAAAGGTAATCACTGATTATTGGTTCCTGACATGGGACTGACAATACTCTAGCAAAATTAAACAATTATTAAGAGTACCTAATCCTTTCTCGTTTTATCTCATTTAACTAAATAACAAAAAGTACATTGGAGGACGTTCAATGAGAATCAGATCAGAAAAAAAAAACGTTCAGCCCTATACAGCACAAACTAAAACACAATACTATATAACCGTATCACAGGCTATACGGTACAAATTAAAACACGATACTCATAACCGTATCACAGCCTATACGGTTCAAATTAAAACACAATACTACATAACCGTATCACAGCCTATACGGTTCAAATTAAAACACATTACCACATAACCGTATCACAGCCTATACGGTACAAATAAAAACACAATATTACATAACCGTATCACAGTCTATACGATACAGATTATTACACAATATTACATAACCGTATCACAGAATACTCAGTTTCTCATGGAAAGCTCAGTGTACTCAATCTTCTGATCAGACATTCTTTCCATCTAATATCAGTCGCTGTATGTAGAGTAGATTTCATACATAAACGCCATACATGAACAGTGTAAAAACACAATCATTTCCAATACCGAAGTAAATACGTGTACAAAATTTAAATACAGTAAAGAAAATAAATGATACATTAAGTTTATAAAATACAAAGATTTAAGATCAATAAAATACTAGTAATCTAACAAAAACGTCTGAGGTAAACTCTGCCTTAGTGAGATAAATTTTGATATTTTGTGGATTAATTCATTTTATTATGAAAGTTAACAAACATTGAAAAGATTATTGATAACAGCTTAAAGAAAATTTGAGAAGTACAATGTATATTGAAAATAAGGGGGAAAACCTGTAATTTAACAGGAAGATTGAAGATTGGACAATCATATTATCGTGTTTAATATAGTAAATTATATTGACAACGATTTCTAAACATATGAAGCATTTTATATGATTGTACTGCATTATCAATGGCAGTAGAGCGGAGGAATGCTTATAACCCTTCATTAATTTCAACCAGATTTTCAGCCTTTACAAAGATTACAAACGATATTTATCTCGTAATAATATTGATATGCTAGTTTCATCTTCCTTTAAGATAGCAAGATGAAGAATCATTAATGCCATGTTTTATTACAGAAATCTTTCTTATGGAGTGAAGAGAAATTTATTGTAAGAGTAAGACTCAGTTATAAAGTAGTTTTGCCTGAGATCGGTTTGCATTAATGTGTGTGCAGTATAAAATGCTTCTGTCCATCAGCGGATATTCTCCGAGTTTTTATAGTCTCGTAAAGATTCCATTAAATAACAAACATTCCGTTTTTGATTTAGTTTTCCCTTTATGCATGCTTTACGACACAAATAAGCTATTTAATTCGGTCTAAAGGTTTTTTTTTTTTTAAAAAGTTAAATGTTGTCTAGTGTATAAATAAGATTGAAATATTGCCATAAAAGTTACTCATTTTCTTTCTTCGAAATATCTATCAAATGTACTTGGGTAGCTATGTAAAGTATGGATTATGTCAGAAGCTCTTTCCCTAGTTGTTTGAATAGTTTCTAAGAATCATTTACTTTACGTTTCACATAAGATATGCGGACTGAGTCAAGAAATAAGAGTGATTTATTAATAAAGTAAAAATAGTGATTTAAGGGGTTAAATATAGTCAACTAAGAAAGAACGCTTTCCGAAAACTTGTTTGCAGATTCCAAATTATTTGATTAAATAAGGTCAATATACTGAATATTATATATATCTTTATTCTCATACACCAAAGTGCAATGGTATAGAGACACATACAAATAAATTAACATACATAATATAAAATGTAAGTACAAATGTAAAGAAGAGACATAAAGTGGTTACCCAGAAGATTCTAGGCATTTAATAATTATTCGTATAAATTTACACAGTTTGTTTAGTTCAGACGGGTTGTTGCTATTCATAAGATCTTGAAATTTTAAAATATTTGGTCTGTTTACAAAATGATGCTTTAACAGTGTTTGTCTACTTTCGTCTATTGCCGAACATTCTAAAATATAATGAAACTCGTCGCCAATATCACCGGTGTTACACAAAGGACAAATACGATTTTCTCTCTGAATATTTTGCAATCTACCAATTTCGATAGGAATTTTTGTGTACTATGAAAAGTATTAATATATATGCATATGACTTCATCTATTTCTGCAAACAAATCATACCTAAGACCATGTCTGATTAAGAGGTTTTTAATATGGTAAAGTCACCTGTCTATGGTTGAAGGTACTGTCTAAATAACATATAGTACATATATCCATTTATTTAAAATTATAACAGAAAGAGAAAGAGTTTACATATACCCGTGTTTGAGTATATTTTTGTCAATTTAAATAAGATAATACACCCCCAAATCTAATATGGTACTTGCAAATCTCCTTTGAAATCCCTGAATATAAAGAAGATAATAATATTTATATACATATATGACTACCGATCTGGATATCTGTGAATTGGTTTATTGTCGACACAGTTCACAACTTATTGCAGCTCGTAAATTTCTTTATTATGAGACGTTAATCGTTGTAAAGCAATTGTAGATTAGATAATAATAAAAAAGGATATAAATAAGTCGGAAGCTGCTGAAAAAAAAACATTACTCCTAATAAAGATATACTAGAACACACCCGCGAAATCGCGGGCATTTCAAGCTTGGTTGGAAGTATGTACACTATTGTAGGATGAATTTTTGTAAAATAAATATGTCTGGAGAATTTCAGAAAAGATATTCAAACCCTCTCCCTTTTTTCAAAGTCCGTTATTTTTTTGTTTTCTGTTATATTCCATTATTTTTGCGTTTCTGTATACTATGAACATACGTATACATATTATAAATAAAGTGTATTTGCTATTAACTATCAATTCTAAGTTTTTTCTCCACGGCGATCACTGCTTTATTATATAGAGAGTCTCTATATATTATAGTAGTATAATCGTAGTATACATGCAGATAAACGCGAAAATAATTGTCCTGTCCCCGAGTATTATTAACTTGATTTATTTCACTTGACCGGGCGGAGTTTAACCCGTTCGCTCATCATAGACCAGTCCATATATAGATAGGTGTTTTGGGACAAAGTCATCAATGAAGTGTCCAATTATGGTCATTGATCCGGTTAAAATATGTAAACACCATATGTGTGTTCGCAAAATAAATGAAAGAACCTTAGTGAGCGCGCTCACATACCCCACGTCCCCACATTGTCATTGGAGAAATAAAATAAGTGTAAGAAAAAAAAATTGTATCAGAAAAAAAATTTGAATCATAATTTCCTGTCAATATGCACATCTACATAGTATGTCCTTATTATCTAAACAGTTTCATGAAATTCTGTTGTGTGGTTTCAGAGGAGTTGTGATGACAAACTGTTGCAGAAGTACATTGAAGCAAATAAGTTCAAAGGGGCGTAACTCCTGGAAAAAAAAATTGAATCGTAATTTCCTGTCGATATGCACATCTACGTAGTATGTCCTTATTATCTGAAAAGGTTTCATGAAATTCTATTGTGTGGTTTGAGAGGAGTTGCGATGACAAAAGGTAGCAGTAGTATATTGGGCAAATAAGTTCAAAGGGCGTAACTCCTGGAAAAAAAATTGAATCGTAATTTCCTGTCGATATGCACATCTACGTAGTATGTCCTTATTATCTGAAAAGGTTTCATGAAATTCTGTTGTGTGGTTTGAGAGGAGTTGCGATGACAAAAGGTTGCAGTAGTATATTGGGCAAATAAGTTCAAAGGCGTAACTCCTGGAAAAAATTGAATCGTAATTTCCTGTCGATATGCACATCTACGTAGTATGTCCTTATTATCTGAAAAGGTTTCATGAAATTCTGTTGTGTGGTTTGAGAGGAGTTGCGATGACAAACTGTTGCAGTAGTACATTAAAGTAAATAAGTTCAAAGGGGCGCAACTCCTAGAAAAAGAATTGAATCGTAATTTCCTGTCGATATGCACAACTAAATAGTATGTCCTTATTATCTAAAAAGGTTTCGTGAAATTCTGTTGTGTGGTTTGAGAGGAGTTGCGATGACAAGAAACAGGACTGACGGACGGACTGACGGACGGACTGACGGACGGACGGACGGACTGACGGACGGACGGGTCAAAAACATTATACCCTCCGCAACTCGTTGCGTGGGGTATAATAATGAGACACAGCCGTTTATTTTCTTGTAAAGCAGAATTTAAACAGATGTAAAAATTATCACATTTTTGAAATTGTGGATATGAAAGTAAAACCATGACGACCGCAGTTGCAAATAATACATATTTCGTTATTCTATAACGATTTGAAATACTTTTATCTTCCTTTTAGAGGCGGATTTTTAAGGGGATGCCCCCTCCCCCCTTTTTGTGGAATTTTTTGTTGTTGATTATTTAGGGAATCACTGAAACATGACTTGCGCGGCACCCTCTTAGGCAATCAATGCCCCCATTTATAAACATTTCTGGAGCTGACACTGCTTATATTCCAAATGCTTTTTGAGGGGGCACTGGGATAAGTTGCAAACAGAATTGATCATAATTAAGGAGGGAATAATTGGGTTTAAATACTATTTTTTTTATATTTTTATATATATTTTTTTAATTCACGTTTGAATTGAATCTCACAAACAGAAAGGTTTGAACCAGAATAATACAATAGCCGATACTTTAAAATACCGTCTGCCTTAACACAAACAAACGGTATAATTCTTAAAATGATTTTTTTTTCGGGGGTTCACACATTGTTCCCTCAGTTCTTTTGTATATCTGTTTGGTGACACTGATAGGTGATTAGCAATCAGTAATAATAATTATAACGGCAATCAACCTTATCACACACATCTTCAAATAGACTGTCCTTATGCAAATTAAAACGTAAGCTCCGCCCGATCAGTTGAAATCACATTGGTATACTTCTGAAAATTATGTGCAAGTTTAAACCGGTAGTCATCTCTGAATTAAAAGTCGGTCTGATGACGGAAACAATATCCGGACGCCTTTATTTTCGTTTTTCTCCCAAAATAACCCAAACTGAATAATCATAAGAATGGATGACAAATGCGACTATGCATGGTACCTATAGGACACAGAGGCATGATGATTAGTTTATTGTGGAAGGAAGAGAAGCGACACACAAAATGAGGTCTTCTCGTTTAAAAGTATAGATAATTCTCACACGTTCGTCGATAAACACTTTTGCAAGATCTAATTAGCCCGAACCTATACACAAAAATAATTGATTCAACCAAGTATCTGACATCAACATAAGTCTTTTTAATGTACAATAAATACAGGACCGTAACTACATTGAGGCAAATGAGGCAAATGCCTCATGTTGGAAATTTCAAAAAAAAAAAAAAAAATATAATGAGTTGAAACAAAAGCTTGTCTTCATATCAAATTGTTTTCACGGCGATTGTCTTGCAAGAAGCATGTTCTGTTCACCCTCTGACGTCGCGCCTGTTTTTTCGGGATCCATGTTTCTCATTTATTTTTAGTTTTCAGTGTGATTGTCTATTGTTTGTCGTTATGTGTCTTATATCTGTTCCCAGGATTGTCCTTTGTTCATTTCATTTGTAAATTAGTAATTTTGTTTTAAACTTGAGTTTTATTATATTTAAGGACCTTTTGTCTAATTTAAAAAACTACTTTAAATTGTAAAAATATTTGAAATTAGCTCTCGCATTTTTGTTCTGAGGCGGCGTTAAGCGAACACCAATCAATCAATCGATCTTTATGACTATGGCTAATATTCCTTGTTGTGAACGTTAATTCTCTGCTTTGCGTAGACTTAAGACTTGGGAAAGATCCACGATGACTAGTGAACGGTCATGTGTGGTTTGGCAATGTTACATGCCCACCGATGTCCAGATATTGTTCGAGACAAGTGAAACTGCGAGCTACTTCTCACTGATGATACCCCCAGCCCAAATAATTGACGGTAAACAGGAAGTTGTTGAGTGATGAATCTGAAAACACATCACACGGTATAGCTGACTTATTATAAACACTGAAACCAAATTTCAGAAATCCTTGTAATGTAGTTCCAGAGAAAAATGTGACGAAAATTTTCAACTTGGATGTGTTGAGTAAAATGATGTAAGTGTTCGGTAAACAGGAAGTTGTTGAGTGATCAATCTGAAAACGCACCACACGGTATAGCTGACTTATATAAAGCCTGAAACCAAATTTCAGAAATCCTTGTATTGTAGTTCCTGAAAAAGATGTGACGAAACATTTTCATGGGACGGATGGACGGACTGACGGACTGACAGACTGACGGATGGACGGATGGATGGATGAATGGACAGCCAGAGGTAAAACAGTATACCCCAACTTTTCTAAAGCGGGGGTATAAAAATGTTTTGAGAAGATACGATGCTACCGGACATAGAAAAACTTGTCGTTTTTTCATGGAAAGTTACACTTTATATTAAAGAATACAAAACTGGCTCTCTTTTCTGTCAATAAAACTTAAAAGCTGACATGGTTTAATTAAAGTGAGACAACCCAATCTCCCGGAATCAAATAATTTAAAAAGTAAATAATGTATTGCCATATGACCTTTTACATTGAAGGACTAAACTTGCATTGAGCCGTGTTCAGGCCCTAAAATAGAAAATAAAGGGATACGGAGTAAATGTGCATGGGGCAAAATCGCACACACTACATAGAAAAAATTCAAATTATCAATGAACAGGGCTTTTATTCCTGTTCTTCATTTTGACAATCACTGGAGGGTCTTCAACAATGAACGAATCATTCATACCCTACAACAAGGCCAAGACGGCCCCTAGCGTCGACTTAAGTGGTACTTATAGTATTGTAATGTGAATAAATTTTAAAGTAACAAAAATATTACACCAAAGTATAAACACAATACAAGACCAGAACAGACAGATCCGACATTAATCAGCTGGTATACATATTAAAACAGCACAAAAATGTAGCAATGAGGTCTAAGAACTGAGTCTATCCGGAGTCTACCCTTTTATCCCAGTTACGAACTACATCAACTTGTTATTGAAATATGTTATAAAAACTGAATTCACATAGTTATATCAACTATAATCAGCCCCATCTTAACTTAATTTGAAAAAAACATAATTGACAGGTATATTAAGTTTTTCTGCAAGCCAAAACTCAATAACAAAAAAAAAATCAAAACAAAACAAAACCTTCAGCGGCCCCCAGACCCCTCGCCGAAATTTTTTATCGCCTCAATCCGCTCGACAAATATATTTTGCCTCACTTTTAAAAGAGACTTGTTACGGCCCTGAAATATGAGGAGACAGCACAGCCAATAGGTATTTTTTTTAAACCTTATCTAAGATACTGATAGGCGAAGGTCATTTTTATTCACACAGAAGCTGCGATATCATCAAATGTTCAAAACTGTATATTGTGTTGTTGGGCTGCCAACTATTTGACGTATTAACCAACATCTTCCTTTATTTATATTGACCTAACTTCTCGCTTATTATGTCGTGCAATAACCCTATAAAAGTATTATTAAGTATTAGCATTTAAGAACAATATCTGTGTAAAACGAAAATGTTCTTTGCCACACTGTAAAGTCACTTATTAAACAAATAAAAAGTCTATTATACATATCAAATATATTTTAGTAAAATTAAAGTTGTTTTGTCATGTATTGATTTCTTTCGTTTATACAAAAAAGAGGATTTCTTGTATTTCAATTTTTTATTACCACAATTAAACATGTTGCACATATTATATGCTGAGCATATCATCAAAATATAAAAATAAGGAGATGTGCTATGATTGCCAGTGAGACAACTATACATTGTGGAGAAGTGAACAACTGCAGTTCGCCGTACGGCCTTGAACAATGAGCAAAACACATACCATAGTATAATACAGATCCTGTGTCATAGCTTGAGCACAGAGATCGGTATTTCAATCAGATTGAGTTAGAAACAGCTTGAATAATTAGATCGGTACTAAGTTAAAAAAAAAAAATTAGAAAAGATAAAAGACACAAAGTATGCGTCTAAGATTGCTCGCAGTTACCAACTGAAAGCTAGTTCAAAGTCGTATTTTAACTAAAAAAAACGTATACAAATGATTGCCAATGAATCCAAATGGTGCTGCTGTTTCACCACTGTCCCAGGTAAGGAGGAACTTCAGTGCGACAATCAATTTCGTCCTCTCAGCTTTAATTAACACCATTCTATTAATAATTATATGCACTTTGTAACATTTAAGTAAAGTTCTATGGAACATTTAGGACAACCAAAGATGATTTTTGCTGTTTTATTTATTCAAACGGTATTTTCATATAGACAAAATTCCGTCTTTTTATTGGAATCGGAATATCTTTTTTTGAATACTTACTGATATCAATCTGTAGCTACAGTTACTAATATTCATATTTCGACAACATATTGTCGGACAAATCAATATGCTACTGTAAAATCGTAAATTGACGTCAGCAAATGATAATATCAAATGCAGTAGTTCCTTGAATTAACATTTGCTTGAAAGTAATTTTTAGAAATCGGGTAACCCTAACAAATTGTCACATTATAACAAAAACGAGTTTCTGCTTCTCCTGTTGAAATATTCATTGCAAAGCCAAAAATAACAGCCGTGTAAGACCAGGTAATTTTTTTTTATGTGTGAGTTTATATGAAACATATCGCAAACAATGTCAGTCCGGAATTACTAGCTACTGGGTGCACTGAATCTCTCTAAAACTAAAAAGACGGATAAGTCAAATGATCTCTGGAAACTGTTAATACAGCAATTTAATGTTCCAGGACATAACTTCTACTAACCTTATTTTTTCCCCTAGTGAACTTGTGACAAAACAATCAATTTTTGCTTGTGATTTCAAATATTTTCTGATGTGACGATTAAATATACGGGTAAACTTTTTATGCCTGCAAACGGTGTACAAACTCTTAATTCAGCATATGAGTTAGACGGGTTGACAGAGTTGACATAATCGACAGATTGGCAGGGTTTAAATGGCCGACAGATTGACGGGGTTTAAATGGCTGACATATTAACAGGTTTTAAGGAGTAATACCACATTTGTTTTCCCCTAGGTTTGCCATAAAAGAAAAACCAAAATAATCCCCCCACAAAACCCTATAAAACACTTATTTAATATACATATGTAGGTATATCATAAATTTATTCATACTGACAGTTGCTGGAAGATCTTCAAATTCAAGGCTTAAAATGACCGACAGATTGACAGGGTTTAAATGGTTGACAGGTTAAGAGTTTGTCATGGTCGATCGTCTGGCTGTTCGGCATGGTCGACCGTCTGGTCGTTTGTCATGGTCTATCGTCTGGTTGTTCTGCATGGTCGATCATCTGGTAGTTTGTCATGGTCGATCGTCTGGCTATTCGGCATGGTCGACCGTCTGGTCGTTTGTCATGGTCGATCGTCTGGTAGTTTGTCATGGTCGACCGTCTGGTAGTTTGTCATGGTCGATCGTCTGGTAGTTTGTCATGGTCGATCGTCTGGTAGTTTGTCATGGTCGACCGTCTGGTCGTTTGTCCTGGTAGTTTGTCATGGTCGATCGTCTGGTAGTTTGTCATGGTCGATCGTCTGGTAGTTTGTCATGGTCGATCCTCTGGTAGTTTGTCATGGTCGATCGTCTGGTCGTTTGTCCTGGTAATTTGTCATGGTCGATCGTCTGGTCGTTTGTCCTGGTAATTTGTCATGGTCGATCGTCTGGTAGTTTGTCATGGTCGATCGTCTGGTAGTTTGTCATGGTCGATCCTCTGGTAGTTTGTCATGGTCGATCGTCTGGTCGTTTGTCCTGGTAATTTGTCATGGTCGATCGTCTGGTAGTTTGGCATGGTCGATCGTCTGGTCATTTGTCATGGTCGACCGTCTGGTAGTTTGTCATGGTCGATCGTCTGGTAGTTTATCATGGTCGATCGTCTGGTCGTTTGACAAAGTCGATCGTCTGGTAGTTTGTCATGGTCGACCGTCTGGTAGTTTGACAAAGTCGATCGTCTGGTAGTTAATTTGGCATGGTCGATCGTCTGGTATTTTGTCATGGTCGATCGTCTGTTAGTTTGTCATTGTCGATCGTCTAGTAGTTTGTCATGGTCGACCGTCTGGTAGTTTGACAAAGTCTATCGTCTGATAGTTTGGCATTGTCGACCGTCTGGTATTTTGTCATGGTCGATCGTCTGTTAGTTTGTCATTGTCGATCGTCTAGTAGTTTGGCATTGTCGACCGTCTGGTAGTTTGGCATGGTCGACGATTAGTAGTTTGTCATTGTCGATCGTCTAGTAGTTTGTCATGGTCGACCGTCTGGTAGTTTGACAAAGTCTATCGTCTGATAGTTTGGCATTGTCGACCGTCTGGTAGTTTGGCATGGTCGACGATTAGTAGTTCGACATGGTCGATCATCTGGTAGATTGGCATGGTCGATCATCTGGTCGATCGTCTGGTAGTTTGTCATGGTCGACCGTCGGGTAGTTTGTCATGGTCGATCGTCTGGTAGTTTATCATGGTCGACAATCTGGTAGTTGTCATGGTCGACCGTCTGGTAGTTTTACTAAGTCGATCGTCTGGTAGTTTGGCATGGTCGAAGATTAGTAGTTTGGCATGGTCAACCGATTTGCAGTTCATTTACGTTTTATTTGTACATACTAGTACATAAACAGTGTGAATGCTATGAAAATGTTTATGGAATATGATTTTTCACAGTAACTTCTTACAGAAAACAAAATAAAAGAAACGCATCTGTGTCAACAAGTCGTAATATAATGTTTCTTTTCGCTGTACTCCTTTATCCAAGGACTACATATCCCTACACACAGGTACTAGATACTTCTTATATTGTTATAAGATCTACAAAAACAAGGAACAACCCTTAAAAATGGCTAGTCTGCTGCATACCAATAAAGCATTCGCAAACAAGACAACTTTTGCACTTTACAATTTATAGGATGATAAGGAACTAAAAAAACAAAAACAAACACTTTTGACACTAATGCAAATAAGATTGTTAATTCAAGCTTTTTTCTAAATATTTTTACTATATCAGAAGTAATTTGAAGTTGAGATCGCGTCGAATGAATAACACATCCTTTCATAAAAGCAAAGCAAATTGACCGAGCAATAAATTAATTATAAATGTAAATTGTACGCAGAAAATAGGTTTGCTATAAAAGAATAAACAGCTACGCCATGAGCGCATGATACGCCCGTCGCTTTTTCAAAGAATAATGTTCCATAACTCCTCAATGTCATATCAGAAATTTATAAAAAAAAACTAAAGGGAGGTTATTTTAATAGATATAAACCAGTCATCAAAGTTTCATGAAAACTGCTCATAGCACTTTTGAGTTAATGTCCGAAAACTGGAAAATCCCCCTTTTTTAATGAATAAAACCCCATAACTCGGAAACGTAAAACCTAAAATTTATATAAATCACAAGGGAGCTCACGTTAATAGATATAAATAATTCATCAAAGTTTCATGAAAACTGCTCAAAGCACTCACGAGTGATTGTCCGAAAACTGGAAAATCCCCCTTTTTTAATGAAAAAAAACCCCATAACTCGGAAACGTAAAATATAAATTTACAAAAATATAAAGGGAGCTAACGTCAATAGATATAAACAATTCACCAAAGTTTCATGAAAACTGCTTAAAGCATTTTTGAGTTATTGTCCGAAAACTGGAAAATCCCCCCTTTTTAATGAATAACACCCCATAACTCGGAAACGTAAAATCTAAAATTTATAAAAATCGAAATGGAGCTCACGTCAATAGATATAAACAATTCACCAAAGTTTCATGCAAATTGGTTAAAGCGTTTTTGAGTTATTGTACATGTTGACGACGGACGGACGGACGGACAGACGGACGGACGGACAGACGGACTAACGGACGTACAGACGGACGGACAACAGTATACCATAATACGTCCCGTAAATGGGCGTATAAAAACCACAAAAAAAAACCCCACAAAACCCCATAAAACACTTATTTAATATGCATATGTAGGTATATGATAATTTTATTCATATTGACAGTTGCTGGAAGATCTTCAAACTCAAACTATAACTACAATATATAAATTCATAAATAACATGTCAGAAATTGTATTATGAGCTTTTCAATTATTGTGAGAAATTAATGTGAAATATATTACTACAAACATTTATGGAAATATAAACTTAAGCTAAAATATATACATTAATAAAGACCGGAACAGATATTTACACTATCTGAATGTTTCAAATGAAGTTCAACGTAAGCCGAACAAAAATAAAAATAAATCAAAGAATTAAAATGTTTTACTTAAGCATAACGGTTTTAAGTAATAACCAAAAGTCACTTGTGTCAAAGAATTCTTACAAACTGTTATCATTTATTTGACAGCTGGTTATCCTACTTTTGATTTTGATATTTTCTTCATGAACGTTAGTAATACACAAATACTTTTTTCATAAAGGTTAGTAATCCACAAATACTTTCCTATGCTTGCTTTAAAAAGTATGAGCACGGTAAGTATAGTGTCCAGAGGAGATCGTGTTTTTTCGAGTGAATCGGTCCACTTTTTTCGAGTGATATTACAAGCGATCAGATCAATTTACTGCTATTTCGCGTATATTATTCATGACTGTTCATCTTATTCTGAATATTAAACATGTTTTGAGCACAAACGACGCACAATTTCCTTGTAGTTCACTAATAATTCAGTGTTTTACATTGTCCGTGTTTTTTTCGAGAGAAAGATTTTAAACGTCCGTTGCTGGAAGATCTTCAAACACAAACTATAACTACAATATATAAATTCATAAATAACATGTCAGAAATTGTATTATGAGCTTTTCAATTATTGTGAAAAATTAATGTGAGATATATTACTACTAACATTTATGGAAATATAAACTTAAGCTAAAATATACATTAACAAGAAATGAATTTAACAGGATGCTGTTACGAAGTCTCCCAAACGAAGCTCCAATAATTCGTCATTCCCAGGCCTGACATTGGGCAAAGTCCAGTAAATATTGGTTTGGTCCAGTAAAGTGATGTGCATTAGTGACGCCTGGGGACTGACCCTGTAATTCATTCTAATCTTTGTGAAATGACGAACAGGAATCTATATGGTTTAGGGGTGGCGAACTTGATCATTTACAAGATATTTGAACAAATTCAAAAGACAGGGGGTGGAGATGACCCCTTGGGTCTTACCCCTTATATCATTCAAATCATCTTGGCATGACAAACCTGAATATATATGGTTTAGGGGTGGGGATCGCGACCATTTACAAGATATTAAAACTTGGGGGTGGGGGAAATCCCTGGGGACTGACCCTATATACTATTAAAATCTTTGAGACATGAGGAACAGGAATATATATGGTTAAGGGGTGGGGATCTCAACCAATTACAAGATATTAGAACATTGGGGTTGGGGGAACCCCTTGGGGACCTCTCCTATATATCATTCAAATCTTTATGACATGATGAACAGGAATATATATGGTTTAGGGGTGGGGATCTCGACCATTTACAAGATATTAAAACATTGGGGAGGGAAACCCTGCGGAATTACCCTATATATCATTCGAATCTTCATGATATGACGAACATGAATATATATGGTTTAGTGGTGGGGATCTCGACCATTAACAAGATATTTGAACACATTCAAATGAATGGGGGTGGGGATGACCCCTTGGGTCTTACTATGTATATCATTTAAATCATCTTGGCATTGCAACCCAGCATATATATGGTTTAGGGGTGGGATTTGACCACTTTAAAGCTATTTGAACTTTCTCAAATGGTAGGGGATGGGGTGACCCCTGGGGACTAACCTTTTATTTCATTTGATGTGCTTTATCATTTAGAACATTTTCAATTATAAAAATTGTGTTTATCACTAACTGTTTTCAAGTTATAATCATTTGAAAATTTGAAAATATTAAATCCCCTAGGGTTCTATAGTAAACCCCTCCTTTCTTTTTGCCCCTCAAAGTACCCCTTTATAAACCCCATTGCACAAACAAAACCCTGATTGCACCACTAGACATGTTAGTATAACATATTGTGGAACCCTAAGTTAATCCGACAAGCGGTTTTGGAGAATGGGTGCGGACAAGTTCAAATTTAAAAGTGGCGCAAGAGGAATAATAATAATAATAATAATAATAATAATAATAAGTAATCCTGTGTTAGGATGCTAACACAAAAGTCGCCAAAACGGCCCCCAACCATTGTTCTGCTGTTTCCATGGTAACGGCAGCCATTTTGAAATTTCATAGTCGGATAGCACATCTACACATGACAGGTCACATTAATTACAAGTTTCATAAAAATTGGACCAATTTTCAAATTTAGGCATTCGTGTTTCCATGGTTACGGTGGCCATTTTGGAAATTCCAAAGTCAAATGCCACATCTATATAAGACAGTCAACATTTGTGTAAAGTTTCATTAAGTTTGAAGCATTTTGAATTTTTTTACATTTTTGCAGTTTCCATGGTAACGGCAGCCATTTTGAAAATTTCAAAGTCGGATGGCAAATCTACACATGACAGGTGACATTACTGTCAAGTTCATAAAGATTGGACCAAATCTAGACTTTTCGCATTTTTGTTGTTTCCATGGCAACAGCGGCCATTTTGGAAATTCCAAAGTCAAATTCCAATTCTACATACACTCGTTAACATCTCTGTAAAATTTCATTAAATTTGAAGCATTTTAAAAAATTTCACATTTTGCAGTTTCCATGGTAACGGCGGCCATTTTAAAATTCCAAAGTCGAATTACAGCTACATATGGTGCTACCTGTAATAATCTATCATTATATAACATAAAAAGTACATAGGAATAATTCAACACTATCACATGACTAATCACATGACTATTGTTCTAGAATGTTCCATGAAAATTGACCCCCTAAAATAATGCCAAGATAACCTTGGGCTGAATTAAAAAATGTGGAATGGACACCTGGACATCGGTCTCTTGTATTACACAAAACTTAAAGGTTCTACCAGTAGCGAATCAATAGTCGAAAAATGACCCCACCCATGTTCCGGCCCCCAAATAGTGCCAAGTTGACTCCCATTTGAAATAAAAATAGTGAATGCACCCCTAGGGATACTACCCCAACATCATACCAAATATAAAGTTTCCATCATTTAAGGCTTGGAAGAAAATTGTCGGACAAATTAGGGTTAATAATAATAATAATAATAATAATAATAATAATAAGAAGAAGAAGAAGAAGAAGAAGAAACGGGACAAAAACATAAAGTCCCCAAAACTCCGTTTTGGCGACTTAATAATAATAATTAAAAACCAATTGCTCAGAGAACAATTGAAGGTCTTTCCACCCGAAAAGATCTATTTTGATACAAAAATATTAAAATAATGTTTGAAATGTCATTTCCAGTGTCAAATGATAGCTTATTGTACGCTGATTTCAAAAGTATATGGTTTCTTTTTGATAAGCTAGATAATTTGTTACTTCCGGTTTGAAAAATGTCACTTCCGGTATTATTTGATAGTTTACTCGACACTGATTCCAAAAATATATGGTTCTATATACTTGTATATTACACAAGTACAAAAAATAGCTACTTTCGATTTACACAAGGTCACTTCCGGTTGGCTTTTTCAAGGTCATATGACTTGCAACTAATGCAAAAAGTCCCATGGCTTTATCATGTATACATATGAAGTAAAAGCAAAGGTCAAAATTTAGAACGTCAAATTTACCTTTGACCTTGAGCTAAATTTGAAATTTTGTAGAAATATGTTGTCAATATCTTATACGGTTTTTGAAAAGAAGTGAAAATAAGCCAAAATCTAAATTTAGAATATGACCTTGACCTCTGACTTGACCTCATTTTCTTTTTTTTCGACCAAGGACCTCAAATCAAAAGACCCTAGGTCTCTATCACTTATGGTTTACCAGTAAGAAATGTATATTTTAACTTGCTAGGTTTTCTTGCATATATTTCGATGTGCCCCGTGCTGTCTATCATTTGTTGTTTAGTTTTATATGTATTGTCTATCATTTGTTGTTTCGAAATTATTGGTCTTTTGTTGGGCAATGTATGACAAATATATGTTGAAAAACCTCGCCCGTAATTATAAATTATGTAATTCATTGACCGCTCCCAACAAGTGTAACTTCAAGGCAAATTTTAGCGGCGATCGATGTCTTTCAAAATTACTGCACTTTTCTTGTACCCCTTGTGCTTTCGACTGGAGAACCGTCGTACACAAGCATCGCACAAGTTGGCACTCCGAGGCAGGTGGGGAGCAAGAAGGTGAACTGTGGTTTATTTTTATCCAGCTCCTAATATGTCAATCTTTAAATCGTCAGTACCAGTGTCATGTGCGTGCATGCGAATATAAAAACCAATGTTGTCGTTTGCCGGCGCCATAAAACTTTTTTTTTCTGAGTAAAAAATATTCTCAGAATGAATTATTTTACTCAGCTAAGAATGAGAACTTTTTTATCCGCCATAAAAAAAATATTCTCAACGTTGAGAATATTTCTACTATATTGCTTTTTTGATAGTATCAACATACTTATGCTCATTTTACAAAAATCATACTTTTTTCATTTATTTCTATGAATAGCAGATGCTGCCTAAAGGATTTTATTGGTTCTAAAAGATAATTATGATTATATTAAATAACTTGTGTAGTTGTTAGATTGTTTTGTTTAAAAAAAAAACACTTTCATTTCTGTACAGCATATTTTAGAAAAGTGTCTACAGAAAATATAGAAAAATATTAAAATGGCATTTTCACCATTGATAGATGCTGATGTAACTCTTTTAATTCTATATTGAATACCTCAGCATTTGGATGTTGGCTTCTAATCATTATGAGATTCTGGCATCCCATCACATCATTATTTTCGCTCAAATATCCGATGCCCACTAAAATGTGGGTGATTTCATACAACAACAAAGGAGCAGTGAAGCTATTTCACACTAGATTTAAAAAGTCTTACAATCTTTTATAAAATTCATAGTATCACAGCATCGTATGTACTTTTTTTATTGTTCTAACAATAGTTTGATTGATTATTTTAAATAAAATTATGAACCCTGGAAAAAGGCTGAAACCTCAATTTTTACAGTTTTTGACAAAATTGATGTTGAGTATTTATCCTAAAGAAAATGTATGAAAAAGACGACGTTAACCAAACAAAAAATGTTGGACTGAGTAAAGATGTGTATGTTTTTTCGGATACAATTTAATTTGTGTAGATTAGTGATGTTCTTCAATGCAAATTTTAACAAAATTTTGACAAAAACTCTATTGACAGTTGTAATTTTATATCAAATTACCCTCAATAGCAACATGTAAGATTTATTTTTTATACTTAAGTATAGTTTTGGCTATACTCAAATATTTAAGAATATTCTTAACTTTGAGTAAAAAAATATCTGAGAATTTTTTTATGGCGGTGTATTTTGCTGAGAATAAAAATACTGAGAAAATTCTCAGGCTGAGTACAAAATCTTTACTCAAATAGTTTTATGGCGCCGGGGCCTGGTAGACGACTTAATCAGAGACAGAAAATTCAATTTACTTTTGCCATATTTATAACGTCATTGCTTCAAAATACACTTAGATGACCGATGGTCAACAATGGTATAAAGCATTTATTATTTAGTGTATTATAGGTTGCAGTGTTTTGATTTATAATGTAAACTAATTGCAATATTGATGAAACGACACATATGTCGCCTTGGCATCAAACCCTCCAAACGACATAACGTGACAGTACCCAAATTGCACCTATTTTGACAGTTTTTTCACCTACGTTTATTTATGATCCAGACAAAAGTTTCCATTCTGTGTTTATTTTGTAGATGTGTCATTATTTACTATATGGTTCCACCAATTTAATTTTGAATCCATATTGAATCATAGAAAAATGGGTTTGAACCGACCTCCAAACGATCTATGATTCTGTAATGAGGAGTACCCAAATTGCATCCATGCTTAAATTCACATCCTTAAAAATCGAATAACAGATGTTTTGCTTTATTTCTTCAAATATTTAGAACAATTTGACATTAGTCTATGCTTACTATTCATTTTTTAAGAAATGGATGCTTGTAACATGTTTAATTTGATCAATTTTAAAAGATGACTTTTTGTGAACGTCGCATGGCGACGTTTTCTTAGATTTACTTTTTTCAGTGAATGTTTCATCTGTTGATATATACTGTGAACGTTTTGTATATATTTAAATATATTTACCTTTGTTGAAAGACGTGTATAATGTCAAATCACAATTATTTAGCCTAAAAAAAAAACTTGTAAGATTCCGGCACCGCTTTTTGTTGAATAGGTGCAATTTGGGTACTCTGTGCAATTTGGGTACTGTGACGTTATATGTCGCTTTGGCATTAAGAGGGTTAACTCATCAGAAGGATACAAATAAAAATACACCTAACAAAAACACAGAGTGGACGTGGATGGGTATACATCCCCACAACAAAATGACACTAAGTACAGATCTGAGAGTACTCGCAGTTACTGACATCTAGTTCAAAGCCAATAACAATTAATAAAAAAAATCATGCATCTAAGACTAAAATATCAATCAGTACACATCCAACATCCAATTGATTTAGACTAAAGACGTCATAAACAGTTGGAGAAAAACATGACCTTGTGTAATGCCAAGATACAGGTATAGACAGATGAGGTCACAGATTGTAGAGCCATGAATGCGCATATGTATATAGAGAATAATACATGGCAAAAGCCGTATCATATGCCGTATCATCCCGAGATACCAATATCAGCCCGAGGGCCTTTAGGCCCGAGGGTCGATATTGGTCGAGGGTGATACGGCATGTGATACGGATTTTGCCATGTTTTATACGCTTTATCATATATTTAACCCTTTCGACGCCAAAACGACATTTTTGTCGTTTACCGCTAGCACGCCAAAACGACATTTTTGTTGCTTTTTAACAGATTCCACAAACCATTGAAAACGTATATAAAAAACATCATTTCACTCCCGAAACCATTATAGGTTTGAAGGAAAATAACTTACATGGTTCTGTTATACCGGAATAACCCTAAAAGTCCCAAATATATATTGAATTTTGTGGTTGAAAACATTTTTTTTAGAGGCAAGGTGCAAATTTGTACACAAGCTATACACCAATTATAAACTTTGTATGCCTTTATTTATCAAATTAATTTAGTGAAATTAGTTCACATAGTTGACTGCAAAAAAAAAAAAAAAACAATTGTTATTTTATTTTTAAATTGTAACGTTCATTCGAATGACGTCATCAAAACTGGTGTTGTTTGTGACGTTTATGCGTATAAAATTGGCAGGTACTTGAAATTACTGGTAACGTTTTGCAGTAAAACCATGGAGTTTTTACCGATTTTCACAATGTGAAGTGTTAGAGATTGCAAATCGTTCGACAATTGGTATCACAGTTTGATTTCTGTAAATATATTCAATAAAAACTGTTTGTTCAAATTTAGTAGGATAGCTCGGCAGATAAAGTCGGTTGAATTCGGGAATATCTGTTTTTGAAGGCTCTATTTTACCCAACAAATTTCTTGAAAAACTTACTCATTTGCTGTTGGTGTAAACATATGTTGACTTCATTAGTATTAAAAATACCAAAATACTAAAGTTATTAATAATTTCGACAATGTCTTTTAAAATAATGTCTGCGAAAAGCCAAATCAAACCCTAAATTTTTTATTTATCATTCTAATACTTGAACATGGCATACACTTTTCATACTCCGCCTTAATTGTTCATGTATCCCACTTCGATCGTTGTCAATTCAATGTTTGAAAACGTTCTAGTACAGATCGTGTTATGAATAACCTATCCTTTATTTTCTTATTTACTTTTTGTCTTTTGTCGTTGTGTTAGGTTTTTATTTGTGCTTGGTCCAATTTTGACAAGTCAAACTCTTTTCAAATGTTTTTTGCTATTTGTTCTAATGTTATACTGGTACACGACACCGAAAGTTCAATGTTAGAAGAGGGGATCAGCGCCTACAAAAATATACTGAGCTTTTCCAAAGCCAGGAAGAAGCCTTTGGCCAACTGGTTGTCGTTATCACATACCCTTTGTTTGTCATGTTTGTTTTTTGGATCCTTCAATGCTTAAATCTTAACATGTCGTGAGCTTTCTCATTTTAATTGTTTCACATTGAATTAAATGAAGGCCAGTCTTGCATACAAAAAAGAGAGGCGAAAGATACTAAAGGGATAGTCAAACTCACAAGTCGAAAACAAACTGACAATGCCAAGGCAAAACACGAAAACTGACCAAAAGACGATTAATAGTACACACACAACATAGAACACTAAAGACTGAGCAGCACGAACCCAAACAAAAACTTGGGGAGATCACATATACAAAACTATTGTTGAGGCAGTACGACGACCCGTGGTTTATAGCCTTGTCCTGATGTCTTTGGTGGCTATAAGTGTCTCATTTTGAACCATACCAAATATCATGACTTTCAGATCATAACGGACTCTTTCAAAATATTGTTTATTTTCACAACCAAAGTTGTTTAACGGTAGCTAAAGAAAAACAATATTTAAACACGGACGGCAGTGCATGATTTTATTCAAAAGTTAAGCTAATACTAGTATTGAAAATTCAAATCCAACACACAAAATTGATATACGAACTTGTTTTTATACAGAAGTTATTAACAGCATGTAGATTTTTTTCAGTCCGTCTGATGCGTTAAAACTATTGAACTATTGTCATCATTTTGAATCGTTTTTATTTGTTTTTTTTTGTTTTGTTTTGTAAGTGGGAAAGATTAAACAAGACTGTAATATAACTACTTCGTATGACTATATATGAAAAAGATCAAGATATAATCAAATACAGCTAAGGAAAAGAGATACAAGTATAAAAAATATAATATTCTTGTAATTCCGAGGCCACAGTGTTGTAAGAAATGTTTCCGTTTGGCTTTAAAAATCCAAATCTCGGGGGAGCGACGTCGTCATCGTGATCATCTATTCCATTTGTTTATTTTAAAATTTTATGTGAAAGGCTTTCCTTGTGGTGGAACCTGAATAATGCTTATAACTAAGCACTTTTTTCAGTTTTAAGAACATACAAGAAAGGGTTAATTAATTCATGTAATTTGAAAATGTCCTTTTGTAAAAAGAGTTTTATTTCAAATTTTTCAACTGGAAAATAAAGGGTCGTCTAAAATCGTCTTTTCTTCGCACAAGTGCAATCTTCTATCCAGCTCTATTGATATACAAGGGATTGGATATGAGTGACTATTTTAATTCGGCACCATTTTTCTGTGTTGTTTTTTTCGGTAATATTTGAGTGTTATTTTTTTTTTTTTTGTCCAAGCGATTGTGTTTGTTTATATCCGACTGCTATATTTTATTTTGGGAAATGAATGCTGATAGCAAATTTTAGTAGTCTCTGATAATTTTAACACAGACTATCATTCTTTATCCTTTTAGTGTTTGAAATATCGTATAATGTCCGACTATCTTTTAAGAATTTAGTGTTTGAAATATCGTATAATGTCCGACTATCTTTTAAGAATGTAAGTTGACCTCTATAAATATTTGTTTTATTGTGTGTGTCCTGGAGTTAAAGTCTCATTTACACCGAGTCTGCAACTCTTTTTAAAATTGGAGATGGGTTTTTAAAGTAACCGTTTTGGTACCAAAATTTACCTCTTTTATTTCATACTTCAAACTAACCATGTACTAGTTTTGAAAAATAGATACTACATCATAAAGTTGGAAGCAATGAAAGAAAATAGTTACAGCATTTGGGGCCATATCGATTTTACCGAAATTCCTAAATGAACTCTTGCCAAAATATTGTGTCTCTACGATTAGATAGTTTCTTCTAATCATCTGCTTAAATCACACCAATGAAAAAAAGATTTATATAAGATTTTCGATGCCAATGATCGCAACAAGAAATAGAAAATAATTTTATCGACAGGCCTCATTTGATGACAAAACTGATTTGAGTCGGACATGTATTTCTTAAACCTGTACCTATAAGTAGTCAGTACTTCGGTACTGACATGATTCATAACAAACTTTTCTAAAATTGTCCGTTTATAAATTTTTAAATTATAAAGAAACTAAGGTTTCAACTCCCTCAGGCAAAGTTGACCTTAGATGAATTTGGCTATTTTTTTTTAGGTATTTTTGTCATATAGCTCTTCAACTGTTTCGGTACTTATACATCCCTCGGATTTCATATGTTTGGCATTGAGCGTTCCTGATGAAGGTAAATCCAGAAAAGCGCTTCGGACGCATGAAATTATTAAACGTGTTGTTTTCAATTTTTTACTGAACTTATTATAAGGTCAAAACACTTAAATATTATCTGTAAAAATCGGCTTATTCTATAAAAGGGTCAAGACAGTTTGAACCACAGATAAACATCAAATTTAGACATCAAATGTTTCATAAAAAATAAAGATTTAGCGAAATTAATGGAACTTCGTATGCCTTTGACATGTAAAATATTGACTTGAATACCAAAATAAAAATATATATATATATGACATTGTCGGAAACTCCTGTTTCGTAGCGAGTACAAATAAATTTTATATTTTCCGACAATGTACATATATTTTTATCTGAAATTTACTCCAAACACTTGAGACTTCATTTGTTAAAATCTAAATCATGGTCTCTAACTTTTCAAAGAAATCGACAAAGTGTAAACGCGGACCGCGAAGAAGGCCCCAAAATGAACTGGTACGTAAAAGAAATATCCACATTACTGCTTGCTCAACATGGAAGTGGGGTAACAGAAGACTTTATTTGTACAAGTACAAATAAAGCAAAACTTTATTTGTGTACCTGTTATTTGTACAATACAAGGCTGATTGCAGGATAAAAAGAGATCAGTTTAGGCGCGCTATATGAAAAAAAGAAGCAAAACTGACGGTAAAAGTTAACTACAACTGGTTTAGTCAGACAATTGACAATCCTCAAAACCAAATCGGCAAATCAAAATGAAGGTTAAGTCACACAACTGTAACGTTAAAGTAAACTTATTTTATATAATACACTATCAGAAAAAAGATAGTTATTATTGTGAATATTCATGAAATATTTGTCGCTGAACGCAGTTATCATTCGATTTATTGCTCAATCAGTTAAGAGTTTGGTGGTTAAATCATTACAATGTTATATACTAGTATCCCGATTTTTGTGGTGATGTGCAAAGTGTTAAGTCGGACTCTACATCAATGGTGCTTTAAAAAATAAACCAGACCGACGCCAACAATGAAGAAACTGAGAACACTGCATGTTCGTCTTTTGAATCCCTCGATGATATCAAATCTTGCAAGATCCTTTATATCAAAATACAGTAATTGAGATATATTTTCTTCAATATATCTTTATTGTTTGTAATATTTATCATGTTATAAAAACCTTCATTTATTTCATTTATTTCCATATTGTCGGGTTTTTTTTTAATAGTATTCTAGAAAAAGAAATAGAAATGAAATAAATTAACTTCGATTTCCAACTCGAACATAAAATAATCACTGAATATACGCAAGGTCCGCTACGTGTCCTCAAGTTTAAAGGTTAGTCCCGAGGATGTTGGAAATTCCCCCGAATGTACGAGATGTCTAATAAATCGATTAACGAGGATAACGTGAATGTGCTTAATTTTGTAGGTAATGTGTTGACGTTACGTTACGTATCGTTTATACTAACGTCATCCAAATATGTATGGCAACGTAACAATGTGAAAAAACAACGTCTCGGCGCTCAAAGGGTTAAACAGGAGAGTATATATAGAAAATGAAAGGATATGGAGTAAATGTACATGGGACAAAATCGCACACAATACATAGAAAACATAGAAAATTATCAATGAACAGGGCTTTTATTCCTGTTCTTCATCTTGACAGTTGATGTAGGGTCTTCAACAATGAACAAATCATTCATACCCTACAACAAGGTCAAGACGGCCCCTAGCGTCGACTTAAGCGGTACTATTGATAAAAATAAAGTAATTTTGAAAGACATCGATCGCCGCTAAAATATGCCTTGAAGTTACACATGTCGGGAGCGGTCAATGAATTACATAATTTATAATTACGGGCGAGGTTTTTGAACATATATTTGTCATACATTGCCCAACAAAAGACCAATAATTTCGAAACAACAAATGAAAGACAATACATATAAAACTAAACAACAAATGATAGACAGCACGGGGCACATCGAAATATATGTAAGAAAACCTAGCAGTTTAAAATAGTATGAAATGGCTATGAACTGCTTTCTGATCCCTAACGTTAAGCACCTGGGTTACCTTCAGATTTACTTTTGTCTTGTTTTATAAGTTTTAAAAGAACTGCTTAATTATTCATCCGAAACACCTGGGTTACCTTACAATTTGCGTCCTGTTGTTCATAGAAATATTTTGTTTATTGTATTTTTTATGTTTTGTATGGTAACGTGTGACGTCACATGCCAAACAATGACGTCATTCGATAAATGACGTCACGCACTAATGACCGTTTCATTTAGGACCCATTTAGAAAAATATTTCTTGAGAAGCTTGCATAAATTAAAACATGGACTTCATGTAAATTTAGTTGGAATCACTACTGTCATATATGAGAAAGGAGTAAGTTCGATAAGGCCCTAAAATGGCCCCTAATTCTAGCTGAAATTTAAAATTAGGATTTATTGACCAATGTCACAAGGAATCATAGGTAATATAATGACTAGATTGAAAAAAAAACGTCTTTTTGTTGAAAATTTATGTTTTTGCGTTCTATTTATGACGTCACAAATAGCACTCACTTTGATTTTCTGCGAGTAGGGGTGTGATAATGGGTAGGGTGTGATAAAGGGTGGGATAAAGGGTAGGGGTGTGATAAAGGGTGCGCATCAAAGTTCAGCGATACGGATTAAACAGCAGGCTATTTATCAAATATTCAAAACTAATGTATTTACTACTAAATATATGATAAATAAAAATAATATTAAGTTTGATTTGAATTTACTGATCAAAATAAATATTAATACCAATAAAAACAATATTCAAATAGCTGCTAATAATATCATTATTGTTTGACGTAAATTTTACATTGAGGTTCTGAAAAAAGAAATCACCAATTCACCAACATTCCAACTGACTCCATTTTCAGAAAACGACATCTGTAACAAACATAAACTTTTAGCTACCTCTTTACAAGCAGAACCAAATACAATGAAAGTCCCAACTATGTACTGGCTTCCGAAGCTACATAAAACACCTTACAAATATAGATTTATTTCGTCTTCAAGCCATTGTTCCACTACTAAATTGTCTATTCTTCTTACCAGTTCACTTGGTACAATCAAAACCTGATAATAAATTGTTCAAATAAGGCCTTTGAAAATAGTGGAATTAATTACTTTTGGAGTGTCAAAACTCGTTGGAAGTACTTGATAAATTGCATGCTTATATTGGTGATTTTGAATCTGTTCAAAGTTTTGATTTTTCTACCCTGTATACCACATTGCCTCACATTCTCATTAAGAAAAATTCACACACCTAATTAAATGGGCATTTAAAAGTCAGAATGTGAATACATATGTTCTAACTCTTTAGGTCATTTTTAGTAGCAATAAACAAAAGAAATATGTCAATTGGACATGCTTTGATACTATATCTGCCCTTGAATTTTTACTAGATAATATTTTTGTTCGCTTTGGAGATTCCGTATATCGTCAGGTTATCGGAATTCCAATGGGGACTAACTGTGCACAACTTATTGCGGACCTGTTTTGTATTGCTATGAGTTACAATTTATGACTAAAATCAGCAAAGACCCATCGAAACAACATCTGATACAAAAATTTAATAATACTTTTAGATATTTGGATGATATATTGGCTCTCAATAATGACGACTTCAGTATGTATACTAAAGAAATTTATCCTGTTGAACTTACTTTAAATAAAGCTAATACTAACAATGACCACCGCCCTTTCCTCGATCTTGATATCCATATCATTAACGGAAAGCTTAATACAAAAATTTATGATAAAAGAGATGATTTTCATTTCCTATCGTTAATTATCCATTTTAGATGGTGACGTTCCTTGTCACCATCTTACGGTGTTTATATATCTCAACTTGTACGATTCGCTCGTGTATGTAACAACGTTTCAGATTTTAACGAAAGAAATTTATGTATTACTGAAAAATTATTACACCAGGGTTTTCGATATCACAAACTAGTCAAAACATTTACTAAATTTTATCATCGGTACAAGGACATCATTCGTAAATATAGCTCAACATGCAGACTTCTTATACGTTCAGGTATTTCACATCCAATCTTTTATGGTAATATTCTTTATAAAGCACTAAAATGTCAGTATTCACCTCAGAAGCTAACAAAACCTTTAAATAGACTTATTAAGAAGGGATATAGTTACGATACTGTTGTCAGGTCATTAAAGATTGCATATTTTGGCTTTAATATTGATTCACTTATAGGGTCTTTGCATCGGAACTAAACACATTTATTTAAAACCAGTTGTTGGCATGACACGGGTTATGCTCTTCTCATATATTTTATGATGGTATGATACTAAACCCCTAACGGGAGGGATTGTGCCTGATATTCATATGATGAAGACATAATCTTTCAATCAGTTTAATTGAGGTCTGGAGCTGGCATGTCAGTTAACTGCTAGTAGTCTGTTGTTATTTATGTATTATTGTCATTTTGTTTATTTTCTTTTGTTACATCTTGACATCGGACTCGGACTTCTCTTTAACTGACTTTTAATGTGCGTATTGTTATGCGTTTACTTTTCTACATTGGCTAGAGGTATAGGGGAGGTTGAGATCTCATAAACATGTTTAACCCGCCGCATTTTGCGCCTGTCCCAAGTCAGGAGCCTCTGGCCTTTGTTAGTCTTGTATTATTTTTACTTTTAGTTTCTTGTGTATAATTTGGAGTTTAGTATGACGTCCATTATCACTGAACTAGTATATATATTTGTTTAGGGGCCAGCTTAAGGACGCCTCCGGGTGCGGGAATTTCTCGCTGCATTGAAGACCTATTGGTGACCTTCTGTTGTTGTCTGTTCTGTGGTCGGGTTGTTGTCTCTTTGACACATTCCCCATTTCCATTCTCAATTTTATTAAAGATCTAATTACAGTGTTGAATTGGTAACCTTTAAGAATAAATTTATTTAAAGGATCGATAAGTTTACCCGGATCGTTTCTAAATTTCCGGGCTCGGTAAACAACATCTCCGTAAAAATGAGGATGTGCTATCCCGTTTGAAATAAGTTTTCTACAGGTACAACCAAACTTCAAAACCAAATCTTTATATCTATGGAAGAATTAAGTAAAGGTTTTAAGTAACTTGTGGTAACGAAATCCCTGACTTAATAATTTACCAGTAATACATAGATTACGTTCATTGAAATCCAAAACGTCACAACAGACATGGGCATAGCGAACGAGTTGTGATATATAAACACTGTAAGATAGTGCCAAAGGAACATCACCGTCTAAAAAAGGAAATTAACAATAGGGAACGAAAAATCGTCCCTTTTGTCGTAAATTTTAGTGTAGAGTTTCCCGTGTAAAACTGAAATATTTAAATCTAGGAAAGGACAGTTATTACCGTTAATAATTGATTTATTTAAAGTAGGTTCCTTTGGGTAAATTTCGGCAGTATATTTAGAAAAGTCTTGATTATTTAACGAAAAATATCATCAAGATAACGGTAAGTGTTGTTGAATTTATCAATTAAATGCAATTTAGACAGGTCTTTACTGAGTTTGGTCAGGAACTGTGATTCATAACAGTACAAGAACAAGTCTACTATCAAAGGGGCGCAGTTGGTGCCCATAGGAATACCTACAACCGGTCGATAAACTTTATTGCCGAAACGTACATAAATATTATCAAGGAGAAAATTAACAGCTTCAATCATCTCATCACACCTCCAGTAAGTAAGTATACCTAGCATATTTACCTTTCTCATTAGAGAAGAAGGCTTTAAATGAGTTGCAGCAAATATATTTGCATTCAGATTTACCAAAGGACCATTTAATTAATGTCTAGATAGAGATCGTTTTTTCTTCTTCATATTTTAAAGCACTTCTAACTGATGGAAAGGAAGCTATCGTGGTGTTTTATTGCTGTGTGACCAAGTATAACATACGCTTGATGATACTCCTCATAACAGTAGTAGCATTTGAAAATTGTTCTTGTTTTCCATTCATAGAACGATAAAACAACTTATCACGGAGACAAATAGAAAATGAAACATTTAGGATGTATTTTCTGTTAAAAAAATACACATACCCGCTTAACACACACAATGTACGTACGTCTCAATCCACCATTGTACTGCGTTATACTTTAGTTTGGGAAACAGGATTTTTATTGGTTGTAACTGGCTTTGAACTAGCTTTCTGTAACAACGAGTACTCTTATATCGATACTTTGTATCTATTGTTTTTATGTTAGTTGGTTTGTTTGTGCTTCGTACCGATCTATTGAGTAAAGCCATTTGTAACTGATTTTTGGCTTACAAACATGTTTAACCCCGACACAATCTTTATATGCCTGTCCCAAGTCAAAAAGCCTGTAACTCAGTGGTTGACGTTGGTTCAAAGTGACATATGTCTACTTTTATCTTCGCCATTTGAACTCTTGTGGATAGTTGTCTCATTTGAATTCATACCACATCTCCTTTTCTTTATATATATGTCTGTGCTCACATTAATATTGTTTACAGCACGAATATTTACTGTATGATATTCATATTTGGTTAAATCGACATCGATGTACGTATGTTTGGATCGATACAACATGTGAACGTGGGCGTTTACTTGTTGGACAGTTCCACCATATTTTTTTACATGGGCTTGGACGTGTTTGATCTATCCAAATATACCAATGCCGGTGTCCATGCAACTTATAAGATGTGGCAAACAATAATATATACAAATATTCGATGTTTTTTTTACGAATGCACGTGTTACCTAATACAGTATTATCAAACTGGTTAAAGTATATTAACTGTATACCGCCATCTTGGATTGTAAAATAGCAGTATAAAATCGGTCTTGTTCTTTGCTTAAATCTGCAAATATTTAGACAGATTGGCAATTAATGTGTAAGACTGTTCGTTTAAATAAAGAAAAATAAGTGATTGACTGTTTTACCAATACTAAATATTTGTTTTTGTTCGATTCAATTTTTTCAACTTAGCCATATAAGGGGAGATAACTCTTATAGTAAAATTTTTATACTGGAATGATAGTGGAATTTTCATTTTTACTTGTAGCAAGAAAAAATGTTCGGCGACACCATATTTTATTTCTATTTTCTTAAAGCATATTATAAAACCTATCTTCTCATAGTTTATTTCAAAATTCTGTCTCATAGAGTTCTTTTTAAAAGTGTTTTTTTCATGAATAATCTAAGCAAAATTGGGCAATTTATGACGACTTGTAGCTTGAAAAATAGCACGGTGACCCATACTTTTGAGTATATTTTTTACAAAAACATGGCAAAATCTCTATTTTGGCAAAGTATAAGAAAATTCTATCTGAAGAAAAAAAAAAAAACCGATGATCCACCTTAAATGCATTGGTTTCGTGCTTTGAAAAATACTTTATTTAAACCTTTTCATTATATCTTAAACGTAATCGCACTGACATATAACATTTTAAGCCATTGTAATTTTGTATAATCAATCGATCAAACCCTGGACCGCACTAAAAAAAAACCGGGACTGCTCTAAAAAACACGGACATAAGAAAATTAATTTAAATTAAAATGTCCTTCTCAATGCAATTAAAAGAATTTTTGTAAAGTGTCTGTATTTCTAAGGATATATAGATTCCAAATATACATTTCCTTTTACATTTGCATTGGTACTTGTATACTTGAAAATAGCTTTATTCTATATTTTGGAATAAAAGCATTGTAAAGCTAAATTAAACTTTTAGAACACAAAATAATGTAGGGGTGATGATTTTTTTTTATCACCAATACTAACTTACCTTGTATTATCTTGTATATTAAGTTTAAGCATCTATTTCACGTCTTATAAAAAAAGAAGTCTGTTTGTTTACATTTTTTTATCATATTCACTCGAAAAACGATGTCATACTCGAAAAAACACGATCAAATCACTCGAAAAAACACGATCCCAGCCGGACACTATACCTTCTGTGATGACTTTCAGAATATTTTCATCTGCGAGTAGTACCCACGCCAGTTTCGCCGAGCCGGTTGCTGAGCAAAAATTGGAGGAATATACCAAGGCAGCCAAGGGGACAATTAAAAAAAAGGAGGCGATGAAAGCAATAGAAAAATGGCCAAAAGAAAAACGACGAAAAGACAAGTAGCCGTCCATAAAACACAAGCAATTGAAAATTGAGCAACACGAACCACACAAAAAAAGGGGTTAAACTCATGTTTCCCGGAAGGGTAATCAGTTCCTGTATAACTAACGGCACCTGTAAAATATACGTAGCCTGATCTGATTCGGATCTGTATCCGCTGATTTATCTTACCTTTGTGTCCATTGTTCTGTAGAGTACCTACTATTTCAATTTACCACTATATTCTCCAATGTCTTTCAGAACTCAACAAATTGATTTATCGTGTGATTTTTGTTCGTCCTGACGATCCCGGTATTATTTTCCGCCGTAATTATAATTTAAAACAGAATGTGTTTTTCATTAGGCACACAGCGAAATTTTTTAGGATCTCTCGACTTTACAATTACATCTGCAAAGTTATTGATAATTAGATGTTAACTGTTTTTATTGATTGGTTGTGTTTGTTTAATGTCGAATGTCATACGTTGTATGCATCTTCAATACAATAACTAATTATCCTAAACAATTCAACAGATTAGCTTACATTTGTAATACAACTGTTAAGCAGTGTATATAAAGTGCGGATCCAGTTAGTTCATTTTCACTATTGTATGCGAGTATGTCTATTGTAGAATAAAGGATGATGGGGAAAAGTGCGTTTGTTTACTTTTTGAAAATACAAAATAATTGATTTGAATGTATGTTTTAACACAATTTCATTAGAATATAACTTTTTAATGTATAATAACAGGATTAAAGTCCAAAAAAAGTGTAATTAAAGTAGCAGAATCCATAATATTAATTACTGAATGCGATTCATTTCAACTATTAATTACACCTTATGTAAGAATCCTGGATTTTGATTGGTTGATAGCCAGTGTATTTTTCACCAATTTACTGTTATCAAATGAATATCGTTCATTTTTTAACGCCGCAGGGGTATATGCAAAAAGGATATGCCTTTTTTACCCTCTCTGCCGTGGTATTTGCCAAAAAATACTCTATCCAACTGGACGCTTGTAACATCACGATCATCAATGCGTTTTTGAACGTTAACATTCGGTGTAATTAAACAGATATAGCATGTTCTTGAGGGGTATTTGCGAAAAATACCAGTCTTGAGAATGAATTTCCCTCGCCTTACGGCTCGCGAAATTTAACATTCCCTCGACTGGTATTTTTCGCAAATACCCCTCCTTAACATGATATATCTGTTCAAAATACTCTATCCGACTGGACGCTTGTAACGTCACGATCATCAATGCGTTTTTGAACGTTAACATTCGGTGTAATTAAACAGATATAGCATGTTCTTGAGGGGTATTTGCGAAAAATACCAGTCTTGAGAATGAATTTCCCTCGCCTTACGGCTCGCGAAATTTAACATTCTCTCGACTGGTATTTTTCGCAAATACCCCTCCTTAACATGATATATCTGTTCAAAATGCGACGAATTATCACTGTAAGTGCAATCATTTCTGATGTGGAATTTTTGAAGGTGCGATGAATTTTCATTGTTGATTTATATGTTTATTTGACATGCAACAACTGAAAATAGTTTTTAAATGACTTTACTATTGATGATATTTACAATTTGAAATGCAAGCTAGTCGTAGATGCCTACTTGAATATACACGGGTATAACCACGTTCATATCATGCATATTCAAATATTGTTGGTGAGTTTGCTATTAGCTTGTCATAGATCCGAAAATTTACTGGAGCAGAATATTTATGAATATAACGTATTTCTACGGCGAATTTTCCTTTAAAGGTTTTAAAATTCGCTTAAAAAAAGCTTTGAAAATTTGTCACGCCGTGTCATACATATTTCTTCCATATTGATAGGCTTTTGCACAACGAACAGTACAAAAATGTACAACGAATGGTACTAAAGAAAATAAACAAACTACAAAGAGAATGAATCGTACAGTGCCAAAATTGTGAGGTCAGTTTTTCAAGTAAATGTCTTCAAAAATAATTAAAACAACGGGTTTCTCATTAGCATTATGTATTTTGTATCAAATACACGGTCGCATTAGTGTAAGAGCCAACCAACTATGCTCTACTTGTAGTTTAATCAAGTTTGAGTTACACATAGTGTTTGGTTCGCGATGTTTACAAGTAATTCACAGACCTGTCTATTTAAAATAGTCACATGGTGTTCATGTAATATAAATAATATACAATGCTGCCAGGAGCAGTAAACTTTGTTTTCATAAACATTGAGTACTTAACTGAACAGTGCGTCAATTAGTCTTTGGTGAAAATATAAGAACGGTCTATCTACCAACACTGCTTCACGATGTAGCGATTAACATCCGGAATCAACTATATGGCGGTTATACCCCGTGGTACAGAACCATTTAAACATGTAACACTAAACTGTCTTCAATATTTCCTTGTATTCTTACAATTGCGTATTTGCTTATTTTTAACATCGACTTGTAAGAAATTAAAACATGAAATAAGGTGACTCGACTGTTGCTCGAACTTTCTTTACTGTATTAGATGTATACACAATGACATGATAAATATCAATTATCCAGTCATCCAAGCGTCAATTGTTTGTGCAAGATGAAAACGTTTTCACTCATTCAATCGTGAAATGAAAATCGTTTTGTGAATGCTCTTTGTTATTTAAAATGCATCCATTAGAGCTATTTTCCTAATGCTTGTAGTTTAAAGGTTTGGTTGGCTTGTTTGCTTTGTTTGTATAAATGTTTACTCAATCTTAATTACAATGCTTAAGCAAACATTTATACAAACAAAGCAAGCAAGCCACACACACCTTTAAACTACAAGCATTAGGAAAATAGCTCTAATAACGTTAAATTTATTAGTATGCGATGTAGATTTAGACCGAAACAGAAACTCTGCTTTTTCGGTGACGTGGATTGGCTTAACTGTCTAAAATATATGTATTCAATGATGGCATGTCATAGGAAGGGATAAATTTTATCCTATATATAGATCTTGATCTGGACAAATTATTAGAGAAAATAGAATTGACTATATTAGCAATAAATGCCATTTTTAAGGAATTTATTGGTATATTACCTCAGACTTTCACTCACAAAGTATGTATATATAATCTCTTCTTCTGAATTCATAAATTTTGTTAGAGAGTCGGCTGAATTAAGACTTTATATAATGAAAATTAGTTCATTTCCTTCTGTGAAAATGCATCGCATGTACAATAAAAATGAATCGCCTTACAGTGAAAATGAAAGTCTAGTATCACTATTCGACAGTAAACATGAATCGCATAACGAAAACAGTATAGTGGAAATTGAGTCAATATCAACAAGCTCAATAACAAAACCTGTTTTAAGTTATACAACATTAATAATTATGTCAAAAGGTACATTTTTCTGCAAATGAAACTTAACTGCTACTTTTAAATCTCTTGCACGCTCTGTTCGTGAACTATTCTTAATATTTATCTATTTGTGTATCAATTTTGAACCTGGATGGCTGTAGTCGCGATGAAACCCCGTCTGCATCTCATACCTATATCATGAAATTATAAAAACAGTACACATTATATATTATTTCTTATTTTATTAAAAAATCACGAATTTATCCTCTGTTTATTTATCATTCTACATCAGAAATTCATCACGGATACAGTAAAATGACATTTCAGGATTCGCACATTACATACAATTGAGAATGGAAATGGGGAATATGTCAAAGAGACAACAACCCGACCAAAGTTCAGACAACAGCCGAAGGCCACCAATGGGTCTTCAACGCAGCGAGAAAATCCCGCACCCGGAGCTGGTCCTCAGCTGGCCCCTAAATAAGATTGTGTACTAGTTCAGTGAAAATGGACGTCACACTGAACTCCAAAACATATAAATGAACTAAAATAAAAAAAACATACAAGACTAACAAAGGCCAGAGGCTCCTGACTTGGGACAGGCGCAAAAATGCGGCGGGGTTAAACATGTTTTGTGAGATCTCAACCCTTCCCTATGCCTCAAGCCAATGTAGAATAAAGAAACACATAGCAATACGCACAGTAAAACTCAGTTCAAAACATACACTGTTAAGTAGAAATGGGTAACTTGCACAAAGGACAAGGTACGATAAGGCCCGTTTTTGGCCCCCTATTTTCTCATTTTTCAAAATTTGTTTTGAAAAGCTGCTTATCACGTTAAATATTCCCTTAGGTTTGAAGTTTGTTTGGATGAACTTCAAAACCATTAATTTCAGAAAATGAGTGAGGTGAGGGGGGTAAAAGGGCATCAAAAACGCCAAAAGAAGGAAAAGTTACGATTTTTGGCCATTGTTTCTAAAAATTTAATAGTGTGCGCCTACGTGACCCGGAGAAAATTAAGGCTATTTAGACAGAAAAAACAGTTCTCATGACATTGGAATAAAAAAATTCCTGGGTCACGTTGGCGGAGGCACTTAAAAACTAAAAATTAGTTGTACTGAACACCTTCAAAGTGAATAATAATTACAATATTTGAATAATACCAGATAGTACACCCCCTCACCTCACCCAGTTGCAAAAATTAGTGGTTTTGAAGTATATCCAAACAAACTTCAAACATCAGGGAATGTTTTAACATAAAAAGTAGCTTTCAAAAACAGAATTTGAAAAATGAGAAAATAGGGGGGCCAAAAACGGGCCTTATCGTACCTTGTCCTTTTAATCCCTTTCTGTAATGTTTCTGCTATACTGCTATAAAATGAGGAAAGATGAACTGCAACTATCTGAAATAGTTTACATCGGAAAGAATTATCTATGTTTTCAGTATTAGAATAGAGAATGAAAACCGGGAATGTGTCGAAGCGAAGACAACAACCCGATCAAAGAGCAGAAAATAGCCCAAGGCCACCAATGGGTCTTCAGCGCAGAACGAAAATCAGGCACCCGGAGGCGGGCTGTAAAGTATACTAGTTAAGCGAAGTGGACGCCACACTTAACTCCGAAATATGCAAATGATCCAAAATAAAAAAAAATAAAACACACAAGACTAACAAAGGCTAGAGGTTCCTGACTTGGGACAGGCTAAAAAAAATGCGGCGGGGTTTAACATGTTTTGTGAGATCTCAACCCTCCCCTATAACTCTAGCCAATGTGAAATAATCAAAAACGCACAGTATAACTCAGTTCATGAGAAGTCCGAGTCCGATGTTAGAATAGGTAACTAAAGAAACTAAACAAAATGACAATTATAAACATAAATTAAGAACTACTAGCAATTACTGACATGCCAGCTCCAGACGTCAATTAAACTGATTGAAAAGATTATGTCTTCATAATATGAAAATCAAGCACAATCCCTTAGTATCATGCCATCATAAATTTTACGAGTAGAACATAACCCGTATCATGCCAACAACTGGTTTTAGAATAAATATGTTTATTTCCGACGCAGATACCATATGAGTGAATCAATATTAATTCCAAAAAATGCCTCTTTAATGACTTGAAAACAGAATCGTAACTATATCCCTTGTGAATAAGTCTGTTTAAAGGTTTGGTTAGCATTTGAGGTAAATGACGACATTTTTGTGCTTTGTATAGAATATTAAAATAACTGATGGGAAGTGAAATACCTGAACGTATAAGATGTCTGCACGTTGATTTATATTTACGAATGATGTCCTTGTAGCGATGATAAAATTTTGTAAAAGTTTTGAAAAGTTTGTGATATCGAAAACCCTGGTGTAGTAATTTTTCAGTAAAACATAGATTTCTTTCGTTAAAATCAAATACGTTGTAACATACACGATCGAATCGAAGAGGTTGAGATATATAAACCTCATACGATGGTAGTTAGGTAACGTCACCTTCTAAAAACGGATAATTAACAATAGGTAATGAAAAATCATCCCTTTTTATCATAAATTTTATTATTAAGCTTCCAGTTACAGATATAACGTGAGGGTACCCAAATTGCACCTATTTTGCCGTTTTTTCACCTACGTTTATTTATGTTTCAGATAAAAGTTTCCATTCTGTGTTAATTTTGTAGATATATCCTTATTTACTATATAGTTACATCAATTTAATTTTGAGTCCATATTGAATCATAGAAAAATGGGTTTGAACTGACCTCCAAACGTTCCATGATTCTGTAATGAGGAGTACCCAACTTGCATCCATGCTTAAATTCACACCCTTAAAAATCGAATGACAGATGTTTTGTTTTATTTCTTCAAACATTTAGAACAATTTGACATTAGTCCATGCTTACTATTTATTTTTTGAGAAATGGATGCTTATAACATATTTTATTTGCTCATTTTTAAAAGATGACTTTTTGTGGACGTCGCATGGCGGTGTTTTCGTAAATTTCACTTTTTCAAGTGAATACTTCATCTGTTGATATATACTGTGATCGTTTTGTGTATATTTAAATATAATAACTTATGTTGAAAGAAGTGTATAATGTCGAATCATAAAAATACAAATTGTTTAGTCTCAAAGAAAACTTGTAAGATTTCTGCTGCTATTTTTACTGAATAGGTGCAATTTGGATACTCCGTGCAATTTGGGTACTGTGACGTTAGATATCAAGATCCAGGAAAGTTCAGTGTTCATTGTTAGTATAAGCTTTATTTAAAGTGAGTTCAACAGGATAAATCTCTTTAGTGTACATACTGAAGTCGTCATTATTGAGATCCAAAATATCATCCAAATATCTAAATTTTTGTATCAGATGTAGTTTCGATTGTTTGTTAACTTATTTTCAATCTTCACATGTTAATCTCTGATATTACCATTCCATTATTCTTTTTACTTTTTCATTTTATTCAAAGAAAAAACCCCAAAAACGTGTGCATAGATCAAAATTGCATGTAAATAATTAATGAATACAAGCTTACCTGACAAAAACTACCAATCCAAGATCAGACAGGTCATCCTTCAAATCATCAAGATTAGCTTGCACGAGTAACCGCTGTCTTGGTGTCAAATACATATTCAAGTTTTCCTTTCCTATTTTCGTTTTTCCAGGTGTTTTATTTCCCATTTTCGAAATGCTGTATTGAAATGTCACAAATGAAAACAAATCTTACATTTCAAAAAAGAAATTAACATGACAGATGTGTGATCACATAGTTTTATCAAAAGACATCCTTTTACATGTATAAGCTTTTCTATTTAGTCCATGAAAACAAAGATAGAGCAGCAATATGATTGTCAGAATTAACAATTAATGCAATTGTCCTGTGACGTGTTAAAGATCGTTTATATTTCTCGAAATAACCAATTGCTGTAGAGAAATTGTAATTATATTCACATGCTAGGACTAATCCAGGTTATATCAATCTGATCCATGATAAAAACTGGTTTTATTGAAACGCATCAGCATTTACGTATATTTATTTTGACAGATAAATTATCGGAATTCTATTAACACAAATAAATACATGAAAAACTGTCCCTCTCAATAACTCGTATCGTTACAAGAAACTTTCTCTTACTGCTACCTGCTCCGATATATAGATTAGATTATGAGTGCAGGGATGCAATTAATTACTATGTCTATATTCAATGCATGAATAAAAATGAACTGTTCATCATTGTACAATTAAACAGTAATTTAGTCCAATTAAGTTTCCGGAAGTTGATTAATCTCTGCCAAATGTCTCCGCGTGCTTTAATGGTAGTCAGTTAATTGTCTTGATCTTTGAAATCTATCGATCTGATGAACATGATGATTGGTATATAAATCAGTTAAGAATTAAAAGAATGAAATTGCGCAATCATAAAGTCCGCGCTCATGACACAAAATGTGACTTGTTTCAAATCTTATTTCTACTAAACTAAACATAATATCATCAGGTACATAAACACAATCACTTTTTTATATTAATTTTTGGGGCAAAAAAGTTCGGGCAAAAGCATAAAAAATGAGAACCTTATAGTTTTCTTTTTCATTCCACTTCCTTCTGGGATTCTGTGGATGGGCAAATTTCTGATTTAGCCGCCCATAGTTTTACCCCGGCTTCTATGACCCTGCAGAATGATACTTGATCTTATCATTCAATAAATTACGTGTTACATGTGGGTCAATATGCGCAATTCATTTCAGGTAGGCAACAATTGTAGCCTTTTTCTTTAATTCCTCTGTCCAATCGTAAACTTAGATATGTATGCTGGTTCGTTTCGAAGTTGAGACATGTTCAAACATATGCTTACATTTTTGGGGTACGAAGTGTGATTCATTTTTCACAAATTAGGAAACCCCGAAAACTCCTATGCGATGCCGCTTCAGTAAGTTCACAGTTAATTATTCTGAAAATTTAGTTCATTACAAAATTTTAATAACTCCAAAGTTTTTGCATCTTTTTAGTACTGTCTTTTGATCTTTAAAAACACAAATGGTTAAGCTCAGTCAATTACTAGTACTTAAAATAGCATCATGACCAACATCATTGTATACATGCAGGTTTTATATTTCTATTTATAGTTGTGTTCCTCATTTGGAGGCGCATAATGAGCCTATGTGTCTTTTTTTTTTCATTCGTTCCGTTTGTTGATATAGTCTAACATATGATTTTATCAGTTTTTATGGACTTCCCCCTTTTTGAATTTACCTTTGAGTTCAGTATTTTTGTTAATACTTTTTTTTTTTATAAAGTTTACATATTTAATTATCAGTCATTAGGAATTAATTGACTATTATTTATTGGCTACATACCCTCTTTACGTTCGAATGAAAGTTTATCAAGTTACCGATCAACTTTTTGAAAATATTAAAACAAATTAAAACTACCGAAAACATCTAAACGATTAACATGGAAAGTACTCGATTAAGTTGTATATCAATCGCAAACATAATCGTCCAAATTGTTCGGTCGTGAATCGACATGTGATTAACCTACTTCTTATTCTTCATGTCATTTAAGTCCGGTTCACGAGGATCTGGCTGTTTTCTCTATATTTCATTGTGATTAATTACGTTTCATTTGTGTTTCTAGGATTAACTACATTTCCTTTCTTCTCAGTAATCACGTACGGTTCTGGTTGGAAGTGTGGCGTAAGTTTGTTATATCGCTGGTGTTTTATTAATACTAATTACTATCTCCATATATCTTCCATTGTGTCTGTTTAAAGCGTCTCTTTGTCGCACATGATGATCTTTCAAGAAATTCGCTTCCGAATTTTCCATTTGAGGCCATCATACTTTTTCCCTCGGTCTCATCTTTCTTTTCACTATCGTTCGGTGTTCTTCATGCGCTAGTCGCAGAATTCTTATTCTTGAGTTTATTCGGTACAACGATTCTCGTTCCTTTGAATAAAATGTTTATTCTCAACGGCACGACTTATTCATAACAGTTAACTTCTCACTAGTTGAACTCGGGATGAATTATTTGGATCTGCATGAATTTTGAGTTGAAATTTCTTTTTATTTTCCCAATCCATTAAAACAATTCTGCAGGATGTCCTCCAACTTTGAAATTCTAACGTTAATCACTGGACCAACATGTAATATTTATAATTTTGTAGCGGTCTCCATCCCTTACAACAATCTCCTTTTCTCACCAAGAAATCGATGACTGAATACTAGTTTTTAACGGCTGGTGATGCATGCATAGCAGGAGACGCATACCCTGTCGACGCACCCGTTCTTGCTCCTTTTAGAATACATGCAATTCTTTCGGTTTTTGTCCCACGCGCGACCCGTTGGCGGGCGATTGAGATACCGGGCGTTCGTCCATATCAATAATCAAGAAATATATTGTGCAATGTGGGGGACACTGGAACTCTTTTATTATTTGTAGCTTTGATTGTCTCTTTTTCATCGATCCAAGGAATTTGACTATCGGTAAACTACTGTCGCCTTAATTGATTCGATCCATATGAATATAGCATTGTCACATTAGATTTTACATTTGACACTAATGTCCTTCTATACATTTGGATGCACAAATTTGCAAATTGCACCTAAACCATTGCGATATTTCACATAAATCGCATTAAATAATACACTGATTATCCAACTCGCATTTTTATTACAAATGCACATGCATATGAAAAATCCTTTTCGTCGACTGTCTGAACCCTTCATTTATCTTTATTCGTGTGCGGTTTGCATTTGTCTTGTGTAACTTTGCGTCCGCACATTTTTTAAATGTTCTCTATTCCGACATTTTTGTGACATATTTTATCGTTTGTTATTGTACAGTCTCGTGTGAAATGCCAGTATTGTCAAATCTAGAGCATTCTACGGACTTCTTGTTTGTAGTGATATTCCCTCTGTCAAAAGTTTCAAACCTTACTGCTCTTTTGCCTACAATTTAATTGCCTACAGTTTCCTTAGCTCAAGCAACGTCCATCATTTTTTTTAAAGGTTAAATAGTCAAAAATCGATTAAGCGAAAACAAATCCGGGTCACAAACCAAAACCGAGGGAAACACATCAACTATAAGAGGAAAACAACGGAACAACAGAAACACTGAACTGCAACAAACATACATAGAAACGGACTATTTGATAACAACTGCCATATTCCTGACTTGGTACAGGACATTTTAAGAAAAAACGATGGGTTGAACCTGGTTTTATGGCTAGCCAAACCTCCCGCTTATATGGCAATGTTAAAAATACCGTTTAAATGACAACATTACGTGACAGGAATACAGTACAATAAACGCAAGAACACTCAGGACAGAGAAACACATAAATGAATAATATGATAATACATTACAACATGTAATCCACAGAATAACATTGGACACCTCCCATGAATTCACGACATCACACCAGGAAACCACAAACGAATTATAAACTGTCCGTCACACGAATGTATCAACGCGACAAAAAGTGACGTATTTTTTGTGACGTTTATATTATCACAGGTAAATTTCTAAAAATAGAATAGATTTGTCTTATTGTAGACACGTACAAGAATATAAAGTTGAGTTTGTAATGGTGTTATTTTATGTATTTTCTAACCATGACAAGAATATTAAAATGGAATTGTGTTTGTAATGGTGTTATTATTTGTATTTTCTAACCATGTCGGTTTTTTTTTCTAAATCAAAACTGTGTATAAACAAAAAAATCCTGTGCATATAGTTGCTTTAAACTAAAAATCATATAAATGAAATAGCTGATTAATAATCTTAACTTTTACATACATATAGAAAATAAAAATAAAATAACTGTAATATAAGGCAAGCTCATGTAAAACCAAACAGTAAACACACTTGAAAACAAACAAAATAAAGCAAAAACACTGCAGACGAACCACGAGTAACTCAACTATACTGACAAATAAGACGTATGTGAAATGTACCGAAAATACAGAATTCAAACCACAAACGATAAGACATAACACAATATCCAACCAGACTTACAAAAGAAACATCATAACTAAATACATGAATGTTGGATGTATAAATACCGAGACACGTCGTATAGCAATGCGAATTCACACTCGGCGAAACAATCATATTGACCAGACCAGACGCCGTATATGGTAAACCACAATCTAAGACGTGGTAAAAATGTCGTTAGTTAGTTTAGGCACAGACACATCATATAGATCAACCAATTGGTGATGGTCTCCATAAAATTTACGGAGTGTCATTTTCAATCTTTCCTCCTCATAACTCTGTTGGAGCAGTTTCTGCGTAAGTAGACCACTCCTGTATTTGAAGTCCGTATAGTGTGAACATGCACGAGCATAACGTATCAACTGAGATATGTAATCACCATACGATGGGGCAGAGGGTATGTTACTGCTGAGAAATGGGAAATTGATAATTTGGAAGTTGAAATCATCCCGTTTATTCGCATTAACCTTTTTCTATATTGTGTAGATTTACATTCGATTTCTAATACTGTCATCTGTTTCGTATTCACGTGTTTCGGTTAATTATTTTAGACGATTTACAGACGAGTCTATAGTTTTTCCTTCTTGTGTTGCCTTTTTAACATAAGCTTTTCAAACAGGACATGTTTCTATGTTTAAGATATTCATCTAGCTTCGTCATGGCGATTTCAATATCGTCACCGATGTTTTTTAAAGTGTCAGCACTTTTCTTGCACATCATACCCAGCTGAATGAAGAAATAATAATCGTGTCATGCTTCATCATTTATTCCTGAAGCAGTCAGATAATACATGCATGTCTTTTTCCATCTTTCCAATCTTTGAGCAATGTATGTTTGATCTCAAGCTTTCATGTCAAATGATACTACTGGTGTAACTTGCAAAGAATTTGGCAGTATTTGTCAATGCGAATCCTATTTATTATGAAACTGCATGAACGTTTTCGAAAAACAATCTCCTTTCTTAATTTATTTTCCTCGACAAAATTTGACTTGTTTCCTATCAACCTTCTTCTAAACTAATCTTTAGTTTGGGAGAACATGATTAACTTAGTAGTTGTAATTGTCTTTGAACTAACTTTCAGAAATGCGAGTGCTCTTATTTCGGTACTTTGTTTCTATTGTTTTTATGTTAGCTGTTTTTTTGTTTTTTTGTTTTTTTTTTTGTCTCGTATCGTTCTTTGGAATTAACCCAATTGCTACTGATTTTTACAGTTTGTTCTTATGATGAGCTGTTACACCACTGTCCCAGGTTAGGGGAGGGTTGAGCGCTCTCAAACATGCTTAACCCCGCTACATTCTTTATATGCATGTCCCAAGTCAAGAGCCTTGGCAATTAGGTCGTTGATTTTCTCTTTTTAATTTTTTGACATCTTTCATGCCGGGGCCTTTTATAGCCAACTATACGGTATGGGTTTTCACATTGTTGAAGGCCGTACGGTTGCCTATAATGACTTACATCCACTTCATTTGAACTCTGATGGATTATTGTCTCATAGGCAATCATACTAAATCTCCTTATTTTTATTCACATAGAAATATTATCATTTATCAGCAAAAATTTCAGATTTTGACAATTAAACCAAAAAAGGACAATATAGTACAGCGATTCATATTGCCATAGAAAAGCTGATATAAGGTATCAATTTGATGAAAAACATTTGACGCAATCAAGATTTCATTCCCAATCCATAACTACAAAACAAATTCTGTAAGTGTTACTGCATCTGTAAAATTTGAGATAATGACACTTTTCCTGTTTTATCAACACTGATTGCTCTTTTTCATATGTAAATGTAAATCAGATGTAATCGTCTTTTATCTTCGGAGCTGACGCCCCTCAGATATCAGAAGCTACACCTAATACATAAACATTATGTTATCAGGTACATAATATCAGATACAGAATATAGAATTGCATCCAAACAGGATGGAACTGATCATTCAATAGATTGTATGTTACAGAATTTGTGAGAATGTGTAACTTAAATATTTACTGTTCTGTCATTAAGAATTAACTGTCTATTATTTAAACATCACAGTAAGAACATCTGAAGAAAATTTATATCTATGACTTTAAAAATTTATGCTTTTACTACCCTTTTCCTTTGAAATGTAAAATATTTGGTTAAACACTGATTCTATTTTAGTAAAAAAAAAGGAATACTTGTTGTCGTGTGAGTCTTATTGTGAGTTGTGTCAATTTTGATAAAAAGGCGCTAACTTCTACGTCATTTGGACTCTGGTGGAGATTTGTTCCATTCGCAATTATACTACATCTTATTTTTGAATAGCTATTGATTTGAGATACAGGTGTCGCTGCTGGTGGGCTATCGGTTTCCGAGTGTATCATCACCTCAGAAATCAGTACATCGATACTGACATGATTTATAACAAACCTCTCTAAAATTGTCTGATTATACATTTCGAAATGATTAAGAAACTAAGGTTTCAACTCTCTTAGGCAAGTTGGACTTAGATGGATTTGGCTATTATCTTTAGGTCCTTCTTGGTCTTATAGCTCTTCAACTGCTGCAGTTCTTACACACCCTTGGTTTTCTAATATTTGGCATTGAGCGTTCTTCATAAAGATCAATCAAGAAAAGCGCTTCGGACGCATAAAAATTATAAACTGTTGTTTTGGTTTTTTTTACAGCATTGGGTCGATACCGCTGGTGGACTGTCTGTCCCCGAGGGTATCATCACCTCAGTAGTCAGTTCTTCGGTACTGACATGATTTGTAACAAAACTTTCTAAAATTGTCAGATCATAAATTTAGAAAAGGTTAACAAATTAAGTTTTCAACTTCTTTAGATGGATTTGGCTATTATTGGTTATGTCCATTTAGGTAAAACCTTTCTGGATGCATGAAATTAATGAAAAAAAGAAAAATTACAAAAATACCAAGGAAATTTCAAAACGGAAAGTCCCTTATTAAATGACAAAATCAAAAGCTCAAACACACCAAAAGACTGGAAAACAACTGTCATATTACTGACTTGAAACAGGCATCTCTTTATGTTGGTGGATTAAACCTGGTTTTATAGCTAGCTGAACCGCTCACTCGTATGACAGTCGCATTAATGAAGTGTCATTTGCATTTTTTACATTCTACATTTTTTGTCACAACTATACTGTTCTATCTCCACACTTCCCATTGAATAATAATGTAGCTTATTTATCTAGGTGATCACCGGAAGTACAGAGAAAAAGATAGTTAAAGTGTTGTATCTCCACTATTTTCAAATGTTTCTGCTCTAAAAAAAACATCAAAATTATCTTAGTGATACTATGCTTAAATGATTTTCCATGATTTCAAATCGATCGCTAAATAATTCTCAGCAAACTGAACATTACGTAATTAAGTGGTATTACAGAATTTCAAAGTCCATGGCCTATCTATCTCCAATAGAAAAATGGGAAATTACCTTTTTTTTAACTTAGTATTGTAGTGGTCTATCTCCAGAAAAGGATGTGCTTTATTTATTTAAGGTGCTAGTGTATTCAAATAAAAAGTAAAGTAACAAAAATATCCTTTTATTATTTTTATTTGAGCGTCACTGATGAGTCTTTTGTAGACGAAACGCGCGTCTGTCGTACCAAATTTTAAACCTGGCATCTATGATGAGTTTATTTACAACCAATGAGTCGATGCCACTGCTGGTGGAGGTTTCTCCCTTAGGGTATCACCAGCCCAGTAGTCACACATCTGTGTTGATATGGTCATAATTATAAAAAGTAAAATAACAAAAATACCGAACTCCAAGGAAAATTAAAAACGGAATGTCCCTAATCAAATGGCAAAATTAAAAGCTCAAACACATCAAACGAATGGAAAACAACTGTCATATTCCTGACTTGGTACAGGCATTTCCTTATGTAGAAAATTGTGAATTAAACCCGGTTGTATAGCTAGCTAAACCTCTCACTTGTATGACATTCGCATAAAATTCCATTATATTGACAGCAATGTGTGAACAAAACAAACAGACATAATAGGTAAAAAAGTCAAAAATAGGGGTATAGCAGCCAACACTGTGTTATAATCTTAATCACTAAAAAAAAAAAAAAACAAATATGTCAACAAAATGGCATATAGACAAAGCACATAAGCAAATATGAAAGACAAGAATACAAAAAATGGCGATAGCACAATAACACAATGCTCTTCAAGTCCATAAATAAGATTCTTACATAACTTTCTTGAGCTCATTCAAATATTCATGACATTGCGCTTTTAAACTTTATATTCAGGTTCCCAACATTGAGAAAAATGTAATATCATTATAATACTCACACGACGTGGGGCATAAAATGTTATTGCCTAATTTGAAAAATAAAATGCATTCAAATTTAGCTTTAATTTTACTGTATAGAATTTGACAGAACCAATTTTTATCAACATATGTGTTTCTGGTCATGAGTGATTGACCATAAAAGCCTCAATTTTGAATCGTGATCTATTCGTGACCCACAATTGTAATTTCCTTGATAAGGACTATGACGTGAATCGTTTTCTGTTAGCTTTTATTTATCTATTTATTCGCTTTCCGCATCATGAATGCTGGAACCTTGACGTATTGACTTTGTACGGGCGTCCGTCTGTACGTTTACAATTTGTAAACGCAACAACTCCAAAAGTATTAATAGGAGATTAATGAAGTTGTGCACAATTTTTGTGCGAGTTTTTTTAGTTAAAATTCAAAAATTTTGTAAAACATTTTTTTTTGTGCTACGATTGCAATGACAATTGAATTTCTAGGTATATTTTACTAATCCAAATTGACTCCTAGTGTCAAATTTGCTGTAAAAATGTACTTTTTTGTAAAAAATATAAAACTTACATCTTGTTTAAATCAATTGCAACAAAAATTGATATATAGATACAACATGTTATTCCAAATTGATCCCCAGTGTCAAATTTGAAGTAAAAACTTGGTATTAAAATTTTGAGAATATGTTTTAGTGCTAGGATTGTAATGAAAATTGATTCATCTTGAAGCAAAATATCGTTGTGGGTAAAGCTGTTGCTCGTATCTTAATATTAATGACAAGATCTCAAAATGAGGCTAGTTTGGCAGTTGATGTAGATTTGAATAAAATGCAAGGAGTTTGAAGCCCTAATGTATACATGTTAGACAAACTATAATAATATAAATACTGATGATTGATAGTATAATGTCCAGTGAACATTTAAAACCTGTTTTTTGGTTGATTCATATAGGGTTAAAAAAGTGGCCTTATCGTACCTTTTCCTTTGATGTTTTCAATATCTAAATATTTAATTTCTGAAGATTGCCTATTTTTACCCTGTTTATTTCTATAGCAAATAACTATTATTATTTCAAGCTAAAAAGACAGTCCTAAACTAAATGCAAATGTTTTTGGACTTTTTGAAACTTTTTTTTTTTTTTTTGCCAATTTTAGTTCACAAAAATTTTATCGATATTTGACCTAGTGAAGAGATAAATATTGTACATAAAATTGAAATGGAAATGGGGGTTATGTCAAAGAGACAACAACCCGACCAAAGAGCAGACAACAGCCGAAGCAACCAATGGGTCTTCAACGCAGCGAGAAAATCCCGCACCCGGAGGTGGTCCTCAGCTGGCCCCTAAATAAAATTGTGTACTAGTTCAGTGAAAATGGACGTCACACTAAACTCCAAAACATATAAATGAACTAAAATTAAAAAATATACAAGACTAACAAAGAACAGAGGCTCCTGACTTGGGACAGGCGCAAAAATGCGGCGGGTTAAACATGTTTTGTGAGATCCCGACCCTCCCCCTATACCTCTAGCCAATGTAGAATAAAGAAACACATAGCAAAACGCACAGTAAAACTCAGTTTAAAAGAAGTCCGAGTCCGATGTCAGAATAGGTAACTAATTGCGAAAACTTGTCGACCATTTACCAGCCAATCTGTGGCGAAAGAGTTACCGACTCTTATTGTGAGTGACAGAAAACTTAACCCTATTTAATTTATTGTATCCGAATTGATTATTATTTTATGTGCTTCACACAAAAAAGTACAAGCGGGGCATCACCTGACAATCTATACACTTCTGTCTGGGAATATTCGGGAATATTTTAGATTGTTCTCGAGTAGCGTCCAGCTTTTATCGAGTAGCATCTAGATTTTATCGAGTAAACAAACAATATTCCTATCGGTTAAAATATTATCTGTAAAAGCATTTACGTTTGAATAAAATGAACACGTTCAAATAAAGTACTTTTAAAAAGAAAAACTTGAAACGATTTTGATGATGATGTACTAACAAAATAAAGTCCGTTCTTTTGTATATGAATAAATTACTTTTATTTTCATTTTGTGCGTTAGAAGTGTATAGGTTGTTTTGTTTCACATATATTGTGTGTATCGTTACATATTAACAATATTATAGTAAAATATCAAAAAAAAAAGATCTGACAGTACACCAGCTAGACCACACCATCCGTTAACAACCGAAATAAACGTACAAACCTAAAAGAACAACAACCAACGAATAACCGTGATTTTTTGAATGCTGACGCTAAAGGGGAAACGAAAAAAACAGCTAAGAAATGGGGATGTATTTTTGAGATGCCAGTAAGCATTAAAAATCGTCAGACATACATATTACATGAACAAACTATCATGCCGGATTTTTTTCAATAACAATATTTATTCGAAAAGAGTTCAATCCTCAGCTTTTTAGTTTTTAGTCTAAAAAGTGGAGTCTGGTCACCTACATTAACATAATGGAATATGTGTGTTGATATTAGTATTACTTCGTCAATAGAAATGACTGGTGAATTGAAGGCTGCTAACATATTTTATACAGTTACTTATAACAGAAGCGGATGGGTTAATCAGTCATAGCAAACATCGTTGAATAGTTTGTAATCTAAAAGTAAGTTTGTTGTAGATTGTAGACCATGCCACTTCGTCGTCCTTAAACCACTCAGTAATTTATATTGGAGAGCAAAACATCTGTGTATCTAAGATTATGATTGCATGATTGTAAATACATTGTATACTTAAACCAAAGTTGTATATTTATGACGCCCGCTTTTATTCGGCACCCACCTTGATGAATGACGTTATATTTAATATCTATCCTAAGTGTTCTTAATATCCGTGCGACTCTGGGGGTTTTGGGTTTATTGTGTTGATTTAAAAGAACCTACACTTTGCCAAGGATGACTGTTATAAAATTCTAACTGAAATTTGCTTTGATTGTCGCATAAGGAAGAAAAAACAGAGATAAAGTAACTTTTCGCCGTTTTATTCTTATCTTACAATTAACATTCAGGTTTTCTAGAAATAGAATTATTTATGACGTAAAAGTACGTGTTTTATTGGAAAATCTTTCTTAATTCCTTCCCTTTGGAAGCAATTAAAGAAATTTTTTTAAATAGCGGACGGAAACAATATTTGTCTCCGATGAAAGCAACATATGAATTAATTTCGTCTGACAGTTAGTGATATAAAAGTCTGAGTGGGTTTCTTAACAAGTATAGTGTCAGTATAGTAAGGTTAAGTAATGATGGTCAAATAGATTTAGTTATATCACTGGTGTTCAAGGAGATTTGGGAATACCCCTGAGGGTCCAGGAGATTATTGTATTCCACTGATGGTACAGAAGATTCTGGTATACCACTGATGGTCCAGAAGATTTGAGTATACCACTGATATGTTAGGAAAATTAGATATACCCCTTATAGTCCAAGATATTTGGGTATATCAATGCTAGTCAAGGAGATTAGGATATACCATCTATGGTACAGAATATTTTGGTATACCCCTGATGGTCCAGAAGATTTGGGTATACCCCTTATGGTCCAGCATATTAGGATATACCCTTGATGGTCCAGTAGATAAGGGTATACCCCTGATGGGCCTGGAGATTAGGGTATACCCCTGATCTTCTAGGAGATTCGGGTATACCCCTGGTGGTCAAGGAGATTAATGTATACCATTGATGGTCCAGGAGATTTTGGTATACCAGTGATGGTCCAGGAGATTTGGGTATACCCCCTGATGGTCCAGGAGAAATGGGTATACAATTGATGGTACAGGATATTCGGATATTACCCTGATGGTCCAGGAGATTAGGATATACCATTGGTGGGTCAGGATATTTGGATTTTACCCTGATGGTCCAGGAGATTAGGATATATCATTGGTGGGCCTGGAGATTAGGGTATACCATTGATTATCCGGAAGATTAGGGTATACCCGTAGTGGTCCAGGAGGTGAGGGTATATCACTGATGGTCATGAGGATTTTGGTATGCCCCTGATGGTCCAGTAGATTATGTATATCTCTGATGGTCCAGGAGATTAGGGTATACCCCTGATGGTCCAGGAGATTTGGATATACCATTGATTTTTTTAAACATGAACATAATTGTTATATACATTTATGCATAACATTACAATTACAGTTCTTTTAAGGAATAATATTATACATAAGTAAAAGATATACAACGGTTTTATCGACAACAATCAATTACTTAATTAAAGAATGTAACAATTAACACGCCGAAATTTTGATACAGAGTTTGCGAGACAAAGGTTGCTAGGATCGATAGTACATATTTTTAATTAATATATACAAAATATGGTGTCTGTTGTCGTCTTTGTTGTTGACACTGAAGTAGTCCAAGGGTTCCAGTAGTTCTCCACCCTACTTAGTCTTTTATTTTATAAAATATATTGTTTTTCTATTTATAAGTTTTCTTTTAAATCATATTTAGCGCTATCATATTGGTGTATTCCAATGATAATTTGCTTTTAAAAATACAGAATTTCGTTAACAGAATTATACAGTTTCTTGTGTCCTTTTTATCGTTTTTGTTAGAATACCAATTAAAATCAAATCTATATTTAAAGTTAGTTCTATCTCTTTTTTTCAAATATCCAGGCCTCCCCATAATTTTCAGGAGATTTGGGTATATCCCTAATGGTCCAGGATATAAGGGTATGCCACTAATGACCCAGTAGATTTGGGTATACCACTGATGATCCAGATTTGGGTACACCACTGATAATCAAGGAGATGTGGGTATACCCCTGATGGTCCAGGAGTTTTGGGTGTACCCTTGATGGTTCAGGCGATTTGGGTATACCACTGATGGTCCTGAATAGAAGAGTAAATATCCCTGATGGTCAAGGAAATTTGGGTATATTATTGATGGTACTTGAGATTTGTGTATATCACTGATGGTCCAGGAGATGTGTGTATACCATTGATGGTCCAGAAGATTTGGGTAAACCACTGATGACCTAAACCATCATTTAGACCTCTTTGTAAATTATAATGTGTGTTAATATTACACCAATTAGTATAATTATTACCATTTACGAGTATATGGTTAAACATAACCATCGGGATTATGGTCTTCCTTTCCGGACTGATCGTAGCTTTTTGGTGAGATTTAAATAATTCTGAATATTTCACTTTTTAACTGTATCTGTTGAAGAGTTCAAACTATAGCTACGGCCTACTGGTAAAGGTTAACTGTTGAAATATTAATTATGATTTTGTATTTTACATGTACGTTATCAAGCTTAAACCTCTTTTTATCTTATGATACTGACTGTGCAGCTGTATCTGTCGGCACAATGTATAGGAAATACCTAAATATCTTTTCACAAATTAATTGACTTGATTTTTTCATCTATGACGACTTGAGCTCCATCGATAACAATATTTTAGTTTAAAAGTTAATTAATTCAGGAACTTTTACCTTGTGATTATTTAAAAAAATATCTTTTTGTGAAAAATCATTGAGCAGTATTGTTACATTTTCAAATGATGTAGTTCAAAGAAGGAATCGTTGAATTTAAAAGTTTTTGATTTTGGTTCATGAACAATTTCCATGCTACAGTTATGATTTTGAAAATAAAGAGATATTTGTAAACATTTACCTAGCTTTAATTGTTGAACTGGACGTTTTATAATGGACAGTTACATTTTGTATGTCGTGTACTATATGCATGTCGGTGAGTTAATTACAGGAAAGACAGTACAGATATGATAAATGGAGATGATCCTTTGATGTATGACATTTCCTAACAACTCTCGTCTTTATACTCAGTTTCTTTCTTTTTTTATAGTAATTGAACATATTCTATTAACTATATGGCACCATGTCCGGCCATACTCGTCCCGTTAAGTGCTTCATTAGAGTCAATGGTCTGAGAGATAATGCCGGGATTTTAAATCAAAATCCTTTTGTCGATGATTTTCTTTTTGTAATTTCACATATAAACGTTTAAAACATATCTCATTACGGTCACGCCAACAGAAATATAAATAATATAAGGGTATATCAAATAGAAAAGTTTTTCATTTAGAGAACGTTTGAGACTCATTGCGATTGAGTATGACATATTTCAAAGACACTTGTCGGCTGTTGAAGGTTTTTATCTCTATATGTATTTTGTGTGTGGGTTTTGGAGTTCTGTGTGATTGACGTATACACACACCGCCTTTCATTCATATTTATTCTTGAACATTTATCCATCTGATAGAATGACTACTGAACAATACCAATTTTATGGGTATATGCTAAAGAACTCCTGCCAATTTCCCGAGTATTTATTTCAGTCACAGGGTCAAATCTTAAAATTGTCAAAACCTACCGCAAATTAAATATTCAAACGCGTCTGAGCGTCACTGGTTAGTCTTGTGTGGACGAGACGCACGTCTGGCGTATTAAATTTTAAACCTAGTACCTTTTGTTAGCTATTATTCATGTGTTTCTTTGTCCTATATGTTCTCCCATTTACTTGTATTGTAGTCCTGTCATGTAATGTTGTCATTTTAATGTTATATTTAACATTGCCATAAAAGCGGGAGGTTTGGCTGGCCACAAAACCAGGTTCAACCCACCATTTTTTTCTTAAAATGTCCTGTACCAAGTCAGGAAAATGACCATTGTTATATTATAGTTCGTTTCTGTGTGTGTTACATTTTAATGTTGTGTTTTTGTTGTGTCGTTGTTCTCCTCTTATATTTGATGCGTTTCCCTCAGTTTTAGTTTGTAACCCGGATTTGTTTTTATCTCTAGCGATTTATGAGTTTCGAACAGCGGTATACTACTGTTGCCTTTATCTATTTTATTATTCATTAACCAATTTTAAATATTCAAATTCATGTGTAGCCCTTCATTGCTATTGAAAGCATTTTGATACAAAAGTACAAATTTTTTCATGTTTTTGTCAAATTTTTTATTGAATGACGTCAGTATAATCAAAATGACATAATTTGTATCCGAACGACAATACATTCGCTTTACTTCCAACAGAATTTTGGTTTTTGTTTACGATGTCATTCTTTGGGGATGAATATCAAAATTGACCAAAATCTGCCAAAATTGCGGTTTTGGTCTATATTCAGACGTATATAATTTGACTCATTTAGAATTAATAATCAAATGTTATAAAACTTATGATTTTTTCAAAATACTAAGAATTTTCTTCCCCACGAATAGATTACATAAGTTGTATTTGGCAAATTTTTCGGAATTTTGGGTCCTGATTCCTCTTCAACTTTGTAGTTTATTTGGCCTTTTATTTTGTTTTATTTGAGCGTCACTGATGAGTCTTTTGTAGACGAAACGCGCGTCTGTCGTACCAAATTTTAAACCTGGCATCTATGATGAGTTTATTTACAACCAAAGAGTCGATGCCACTGCTGGTGGAGGTTCTCCCTTAGGGTATCACCAGCCCAGTAGTCAACACTTCTGTGTTGATATGGTCATAATTATAAAAAGTAAAATAACAAAAATACCGAACTCCAAGGAAAATTAAAAACGGAATTTCCCTTATCAAATGGCAAAATTAAAAGCTCAAACACATCAAACGAATGGAAAACAACTGTCATATTCCTGACTTGGTACAGGCATTTCCTTATGTAGAAAATGGTGAATTAAACCCGGTTGTATAGCTAGCTAAACCTCTCACTTGTATGACATTCGCATAAAATTCCATTATATTGACAACAATGTGTGAACAAAACAAACAGACATAATAGGTAAAAAAGTCAAAAATAGGGGTACAGCAGTCAACATTGTGTTATAATCTTAATCACTATAAAAACAAACAAATAAGTCAACAAAGAAAACCAAAATGGCATATAGACAAAGCACATAAGCAAAAATGAAAGACAAGAATACAAAAAATGACCATAACACAATAACAAAATGACGGGATGTATAAATACCGAGCCACGCTAAAAGGATATTACCAAAAATGAACTAAACAGCAAAGATAAATAATTTACAAAGACGAATAAAAGAACACTATAACACGTAATTAAGATAATAAACAACGTCAATGCCTAGAATCTATACTTCAAGACCATCAGGTATTATTTGTGAAGTTGATACGGAATATTTGTCAACAAGGTCTTGGTATCTTCAGATGAACGTTTTAGAAAAAGGACGAGACGTTCTTTGACATAACCATGGTGCATCAACTTTCTGCTCAGACACTGGTGACGTTTTATAAAGTCTGAGTAGCAGCTGCAAGCTCTTGAATACCGAATGAGTTGTGAACTGTATATCCCATATGCAGGTGAAGTTGGTATATTGCTACTAAGGTGGGGGAAATTGATAATTTCAAAATTGAAATCGTCTCGTTTGTCATAGATTCTGGTACTGAGACGACCGCTTATGTCAAATTCGAGGTATAAGTCTAAAAATGAGGCGGAGGAACGGTGTCTTGTTTTTTAATTTATAGTTCTGGAGGATATATTAATGGAACCCAATCAGAAAAGTTGGGATTGTTAATGGAAAGACTATCATCAATATATCTGAATGTGAAATTAAATGATCTGGCTTCTTTGGTCTTCTTGTTTTTGACAAGTGCCTGAAAATACTCCGACTCATATGAAAATAAGAAAATGTCGGCAAGGAGAGGCGCAAAATTCGTTCCCATAAGAAAGTCTACCTCCAAATTCAACAAATATGTTGTCAATAAGAAACTCCAGCATACTGATCACTTGTTCTTCTGTGTAGCATGTTTTACCTTTTTGTTCACTATTAACAAAATATGCCGTATAGTATCCCAAAGTAATAAATTTATTGCGTATGCTACCATTTTTATATTGTAAAACATTTGCGGATTATTTCTTTTAGACGATTTCTCAATTTCACATGGGGAAATACAGGGTTGAAAAATCAAAAGTTTTGATAGAATTAATTTCAGAGAAAGATCGAGATTGAAAATTATCCAGAAGTTCTTAAGAGTTTTTTAGAATCCACATATGGTTAATACCACTAAACTAAATGTTTACAAAACTTTGAATTTTTTATAATACTAAGGAATTTTTTCGAGTGTGACCAGATTTATTCACGTAAATATGATGTAAAATAAAACAAACAGATTTATTTTCTAATTACATGAAACCTTAGCTTAAAAAAAATAAACCGTAAGCTAGAAAAAGAAGGGCGAAGGATACCAAAAGGGACATTCAAACTCATAAGTCGAAAATAAGCTGACAACGCCATGACTAAAAAATAAAAAGACAAACAGAAAACAACAGTACACAAAACACAACATAAAAAAATAAAGACTGAGCAACACGAACCCAACCAAATACTGGGGGTGATCGCAGGTGCTCCGGGAGGTTAAGCAGATCCTGCTCCACATGTAGAATTGATGATAAAAAGTGATTATAAACAATTATTATGACATTCATTATTTTGAGTAAATAAAGTTAACCCATTATGAATGCAAATTAAATGAAGCATTCGTAGAATCTATATATTCTTATATTTACCGACGCTTCACACAAATACTTGTAGTTAGATGAATAGGTACATTTGAGAATAAATTAATTGTGTATGTCCGATTTTATTCGATAAAAGTTCAGGTTTGTTTTTTTCGAGTAGCGTCCAACTTTTATCTAGTAGCATCCAGGTGATATCGAGTAAATAAACAATATTCATATCGGTTAAAATGTTATCTATAAATGAATTTACGCTTGAAAAAATGAACATGTTCAAATAAAGCACTTTTCAAAACATAAAGAAAAAACTCAAAGATTGCTTTAAACGATTTTGATAATGCTGTAATCACAAATAATGTCATTCTTTGTTTGTATAAGAATATATATTTTTTATTCATTTCGTACGTCCGAAGTGTAAAGATTAATTTTTCATACCTATAGTTTACTTGAGGTCTTTTTGACACAATACAAAAACTAAATATTTTTGTTGACTTTTCTCAGATATTGAATTAATCTACCTTTCTTGGAGTGGGAAAGAAGAACAATGCACAAATGTCACTTTTGTGAAGAGGAATCCGATCTAACTTATGTAATACTTGGTAATTCAGTTACAACACACCATGATATCTTGCTTAAATTATTCATTGATTTAATTATTTTCCATTTTGTTAAATATGGCAATAGATATAATAGAAGCTTATATTTCAATATGCTTCCAATGACAGCTTAGGACAATCGAATAGACAAAGGCAACATTCTGGCATTGTATATCTCTTAAATTTTCTATGAAATACGATGATATAGTATTAACAAATGTATATGAATAAAAAAGAGATGTGGGTAGACGTCAATGAGAAAGCAACCCAAGGACAAAAATAACGAAAAGATATCTTGTTAAAGTCTTTAACAGTAAAAGGTTGTTATGTCAACCTATTAGACCTCCCGAGTTCATAAAAGTTGTGAAACAATTAAAGATTTGAAATTTCTGTGACTTGACTGTAGGTGTTGCTGTTTACCTTTACCCATTGTTCAACCAGATTGTAAAACTGACAATACAATTGGGAAATTTAAATTGACCAATTGGTATTGTTAGAGTTGAGTCTACGTTGATGCTACCTGTACTGTTTGTTATTCACCTAAACCAACCTTACAGCATGCTTTTTTTCATGAAGTTTTTCTTCACCTAGGGTTGTTCTATTATAAAATAAAATTGACAGGGAAGAAAATATGTTTTCATTGTTATAAGTCCCCAATATAGATGATTAATCTTATTTTGACCCAAAAATCTTAACTGCATGTTAATATGTATATACATAGTATTGTTCAGTTGTCAGTGAAACAAGAAATAGCTATTCAGGTGTTTTCAGTTACAGTTTTCAGATGGATATGTTATGCATTTCTTCATATATCTCTTAAAATTTTTCATTTTGGAGTATTATTCACAGTGTTTGAAATCTTTTGGAATCAATATGCATAAAGTATTGGGATTTATTTTATTTGAATTCACTTCTTAGATACCAACTTATTTTGCTTCTTAAAATGTGATTCGTTTTTTTCCAAGAATGGATTGTCATGAATGTATCAAGGAAAAAATCATTCATTCAAAATGTTTTGTGTGGCATTCACATTATGATGTACATGTAAAATTCGAAATAATTTTGGAGTATGCCTTGCAGTGTTTTTCTTTGAAATCTATTAGGAATTTTGTGCATAAAAAAAAATGTTTTAACTTAAGGAATTCACCTTTTATAAGATGGGATTTAGTTAGTCTAAAAGGTAAAAAAAAATCAAAACTGGAATGCAAGTAGTCAAATTAGTTCATCCAACAAAAACATTTCTATCATATATATCCCAATGAAACAGGTGAATCATCTTCATATTAGATCCAGAATTTTAAATGTGATTTTAAAAATAGTCGTTATAAAATTCTGGATCTAATATGAAGATGATTCACCTGTTTAATTGGGATATATATCATGGAAATGAAATAAAATGTGAATACAGTGGATATAGTAAAAAAAGTAAAATATTAAAAAAAAAAAACCATAACATGAGGATAACAATTTTGAATGTGATATTGGGAATAATATACATTTATTTCCCGTGCCTGAGGGAGATATGAAGATTTGTTCGCCCTCGAAGATTCATATTTCACGAGGGCTTTGCTCGAGGGAAATATGATTTTTCGAGGGTAAACAAATTTTCTCCCGAAGCTAAGGGAAATGAATGTATTATTCTACTTCCTATGTTTAGTTTACTACCTTAACATAAAATATTAATTTACATACATTTTTTTTATCCACTTGTTTTTATAGTTGAACACAACATGAACATTGATAAATAGTACGGATCAAATTTAAAGTTAATTATTAGTTTTTTTTGTTTTAACGTCTGGAATAAATTTGAACACGATAATGACTTTACTATCGTTATTTAAAAAAAAAACTTCAAAACGTTATGTACATAAACCGCGCGTAACGTCGCACGATGAAGATCCGATCTTTAGAGGGGAATATGATGCTCAGAGGGGAATATGAAGCTTTGTTCAATGACACGTTGGATAGTCTCAACCAATTAAATATTGATTAAGCTATAAATATGTACATACAGAAGAATAATATAAAATTCTGGTTCTAATATTAATTAATTGGGACATATATCATGGATCATATAATGAAATAAAAACTGAATAATGTCGATATAGTAAAATCAAGTGATATAGTGAAAATATAAATGAAATATTCCCAAAAATCTGTAAAGTGAAGATAATTATTTTGAATGTGATATTGGAAATAGTCAAAAAGTACACAGTTCCGGATCAAATATAAAGACTCTGCACCTGTTTAAGTAGGATATATATCATGGGAAATTAAATAGAATGCTGTGGATATAGAAAAAATCTAGTGATATAGTGAAAAATGTAAGAAAATATTCCAAAAAATCATTAAAATTGGAAAATTTTCAAAATTATTTCAAATGGTGAAACTGGAATACTGGATCAGATATTGAATATCAGTGTCAATAAATAAATAAATAAAACAGTTTATTCATAACTATTATTTTGATATTTAACAATGCATAAACACTTTGTACAAGGCTCATGTTAATAAATATTGAACAAATGTCCAAATGAAAGAATGCACACATTTGTTCTGGTTTTTATTAATCCTGGAAAATTATGGAAATATAAAATAATTAAAATTTCCACAAGAAGAAAAAAAAAACAAAAACATCTTAGTTATCTCCCATTACAAAAAGTCCAAGAGATAAAAGAGATCTTTTCAACAATATAAAAGAAATCCAAGCACCCATAGTATTTGGCTTTGAAACATTAAGAGGAAATGTAGTGCATTATAAGACATGCAATTAAATACCCTGCAAGAAAGAAAAAAACATATACATTTTTGTTCTGGCTTGCTCACTCATAAATTTTGAAATGACAGTAAAATAGAAGTCTCTCTTTTTTCGTCTAAATACTGTATTTCTTTGATAATTGTATGGCCAATTACTTTAAGGAATACATACATTTCAATGAAAAAAGACTGTAATTACAATGTTTATTTCCTTTACTTGTTTTAGGTTTCTCTAATGAAAACAAATGGGGAAAAGAATTTTTAAAATTCAGCAGTATTTAGCAAAAATTAGATCATGAAATAAGTTTGCAACATGGATAACTTTTGAAAAACCTGTCACATTTACACTATAGTGAAAAATATAAATAAAATATTCCCAAAAATCTGTAAAGTGAAGATAATTATTTTGAATGTGATATTGGAAATAGTCAAAAAGTACAAAGTTCTGGATCTAATATAAAGATTCTGCACCTGTTTAAGTAAGACATATCATGGGAAATTAAACAGAATGCTGTGGATATAGAAAAAATCTAGTGATATATTGAAAAATGTAAGAAAATATTCCAAAAAGTCATTAAAATTAGAAAAATATTTCAAAATTAGTGAAACTGGAATACTGGATCAGATATTGAATATCAGTGTCAATAAATAAATAAATAAAACAGTTTATTCATAACTTGTACAAGGCTCTTTTTTTCCATCTAAATATTGGGTTTCTTTGGCAATTGTATGGCCAATTACTTTAAGGAATACATTCATTTCAATGAAAAAAAGCTGTAATTACAATGTTTATTTCCTGTACTTGCTTTAGGATTCTCTAATGAAAACAAGTGGGGAAAAGAATTTTTAAAAATTCAGCAGTATTTAGCAAATATTAGAACATGAAATAAGTTTGCCACATGGATAACTTTTGAAAGACCTGTCACATGTACACTACAACATTTACAATTGAACAGGTGAGGTGATAGGACAGTATTCAGGTAGAATCTAAATTCATGAGTGATCGTCTATTTATCAACTATAACAATACCAACTGGTCAATTTAAATGTCCCAATTGTATTGTCAATTTTAAAATCTGGTTGAAGTAAACGGCAACACCTATGGTCAAGTCACAGTAATACGTATAGTTTTGATATTCAATAACTATCAACACTCATCAAATAATTGAAATTCGTAACTTTACTTTCACTTTTTGATACTTATATTATCATATACAATGTTATGGCTGCGACATGTGGATGATCATAAGGCACCAGCTGTAGAGAGGATACATCTGGGCTATTGTAAAAATATTATGAAATTAAAAAGCTCTACTTGTAATGTCATGATGTGTTATGAGTTAGGTATAATGCTATAATTGCACACCAGAAAATGTAGAATTTTGAAATACTGGTTTAAGCTGCTATGTACCTAAACCTGTATTTTGAAGAAAAAAAAACTGTTATTGTTGGGTTTTTTTAAGATGACTTACAAAACTATCCAAGTTATACAACAAATTGGTTGTATTTTATTGAAAATGAACTGCTTAGTAGAGGTTCAGGTGATATTTGGTATAATCAAGAGTATTTTATAAGATAATAAGCTCTCCAATGCTTTTTACTTGAAAATTAAACAGCGCCTGTTAAATTGTCTGAAGCAAGATTTTGACAGCCAACTGAGTAATTTAGTTAAATGTTCAAGTAATAAATATATGCTTCAAAATGTGTGTTTACAATATTACTTATGTTAACCAATACCAGTTATTTATAAGACATATATTACCACAATTAATGAGTTTGAATAATCTAAGAGGGCTATGTAATTTGGGTAAATTCATATTTCGTGCCGAAGAATTAAGATCTGACATGTTGTAAAATGTTTCTCATTACCTTCTGCTATTTTATGTATACTATGTGTAGTTTGTATGTTGTATGCCTGTAGTTGTTATAACTTTGGTATATACAGATTGACTAGTAAAATATTAATTGAAAATGTTAACACAGTGGGTGTCTATAGAGGAGCAGGAACTGTTGGTCCTTCCGAAGCACCTGAGCTCAACCCCCGTATTTTGGTTACAAGTGTCATTAATTTATTTTCTTACCTGCACTTTTCTGCAGGTCAAAGATTGATGTATTGTATTTAAGGGATTACTTTAACCTTATATTATATGTTATTTGTTGAATTGTATGTTATATTATCAATTTAAGTTTTGTTGCCATTAAACTTTTAGTGTCCCACAAATAATAGACAAGAAACAGATAACGATATAGACTAAAAACTAAGCAAGCATACAATAATATGAAACAAATGTATGAGTACCCTTTCCTTACTTGATTAATAACGATTGATTTTGTCAATTTTTATGGTTTTCCCTCTTTTGAATTTGCCTTGGAGTTCGGTATTTTGTTATACTTTTTTTTTGAAAAACCCGGACGTTTTACTAGTACTTTATTTCAGTAATAAAGTAGTGAAAGTGAGTTTTAAAGGTCCCGAATGCCTTCTTTCTTGTTCATATTTTCTTTGAAAAACCCGGACGGTTTACTGTAGTACGCGAAAAAAAACCATTGACGCTATAGTTTTTAGTGTAATAGAAGAAAAGTATGCGTAATTTGTGCTCAAAACTTGTATAGCATCGTAAATAAATTGTGCACATGAATAAAACTAATATACTTACGAAATAAGATTTTTTCGATTTCATCGCTTGTAATTTTCACTGGAGGAAAAAAGGTGGTCTGCACTTGAAGAAAACGGACATATTCACGCAAAAAAAAAAAAACACAATCCCCACCGGACAACTATACCAAAAAAGGTTTAAAAGATAGAAAGACTTTACCTCCTGTATTTAGCAAAATATCACATTTATTTTAAAAACAGTTCAGCATTTCACGTAAATGCAACCGTGACATGCATGATATGTATCAACTGTAAAAATAAATGTCAGACAAACAGACAACAGTATCTTAGAAAGAGTATAAGAATTCGCATGAAACAGATTATACGCCTGGCATGTAGAAAATACAGTTGTTAAGTGCATATTAAGGCGATTGTTGTAAAGGGAACTTTAGATTACTTTTTTTTAATGCACGCATTCTACAACAACTACAATTTATCTGGTCAATAAGTCTATTTTCCTAAAGAAAAACGATACAAAACAGTTCTTTAATATATAAAATATATATATCTTGCAAAAAATTTCTCTAAAATATAAGCAAAATGATTGACAATAAGACAAAATAAAAAAGCGAAAGACGATGCGAAGAAGACAGACTTTGATATGGCAAAAATTTGTGGTTCAGCTATCATTCGAGATTGACTTGCACGATATTCTAGTTGTTGAAGCTCAAGAAAAGAAATGAAACCGTCCAGGGATTGTGATATCTTCCGTTGAAATTGAAGAACAGACAGAGAAATTGATGAAAAGTAAAAGAAAGTCGAAACACACACGTGATTATAAGAAAGTTTATATCGCAGATGAACTGACAATTGAAGCGCGGATACAATTGGCAAATATGATGACAGTGTTGGCGGGTAATGGTCGTGAAAAATATTTTGTGTCCGTAAACGGTAAAATTCAGAACAGAGGCAACAATACGAGAGGTAAAGAACCTGACAATCCGAAAGAGGAGATTGGATACCACTCCAGGGAAGACATTGTCATTGTAGAGGTGGTACAGGTGCACGCAGATATCAGAAATTAACGCTTCGTGTTTGGAACATTAGATGGTATTCAATACTCCAAAATGACAATTCAAACTTCTGATGTCATGTTGAAAACGCTTTTAATTTTGATATTTCATGTCTATGTAAAACTGTTTGACAGATAATGATAAATAAAACGTAGAAGATTATACAACTATAGAAACAGAGATAATATTCATGTAAATTCCAAGAAAGGTGATGGTGGTGTTGCGGCTTTAGTTGCAATTTTAAACAATCAATTACACAAGATACTATGTGGCTAAAATTAAGTAACAAAGATGATATTCTATGTTTTTGTGTATGTTACTTACTATTAGACGTGTTAGGAAAGTCAATACGATTTTGACGCTGATGTTAAATACCTATACCACTACAGGCTATAGTGGGGACCATCTCAAAAAGCACAGATAATCATTCATTATATTTACCTGTATGGGTTTGTTTGATAATGCTGAGATGATTTTTAAACAATAAAACAGTAACAATTTATTCCGCAATACACGGACGAGGATCCATCAAAACAACACGATCATTATTCTTAAAATTGCTTTGTTTCATAGTAGTGATCGATTAAGTTTAAGATCGTTGCTCCCCCATTTCTTACTATTTTGTTGAACGACTACAAGGAAAGTCTACAAAGTGATCAAAATAAATGAATAAAAAAAAAAAACACAGGAATCAAATCATATTCGAATCCAATTTTTTACTCTACATCAATCTTTGTTCAAAACGTTCGTTTATTTAAGAAATAATTCACGGAAGCCATAATTACACATGGCCTGGGCCGTGATATTCGAATTTATCCTGAGCGTTAGCGAGGGATAAAATTAACGAATATAACGGCCAAGGTCATGTGTAAATGTCCAAAAAATGTATGGCTTCCGTGAATTATTTCGATTCTAATAGGACAAATACGGTAATTTAAAAACTGAAGCGAAGGTAGGATTGTCGTGTGTATGGCTGTTCTATTTTACCCCCTGTAAGATAAAAGCTACAAATTTCAAATAAATCGAAGTCTTTCGTGAATTTTTTCTTAAATAAGCACTAGAAAAATATGTTCAATTCTCATAATTCTTAACCCAAACATTTTTTTCCGTTGGTTACTATTTATTGTCAAATCCAGAGTTGACATGTCAAACTAAGGAGTGAGCCGCCATGTTGACTTGCTGAAATCCACAAATGTGCGAATAATGCAATAGAATAGAAAATGAAACAACACATACCTCAAAACTCCATTTTAATGCAATATTATCCGAACTTCGGGCGTATACGTAACAGAAAACGTTCAGCTTGAGAGTTTTCATTCGTATGACGTCATGTTATGACATGACGTTAATGCGCCAAGATCATTCATGAAATTTCGCGGAATTTTATTTTATTTTGTTTTATACATTTTTAAGCTTTTGTGCATTAATTCTTTTGTTATGCATTATAATAGGAATAACGGTTCTGTAGTTTCTTTTCAATTTCAATTTGAACATAACGAAATCGACATAATGTTTACACATAGGTTACGATATATGTGGATTTACATGGGAGGTAAATAGTAACAGCCACGAATATGCACATCTCTGAGTCTGCGCTAAGTATAGATATATCGAGAATTTTATCACGGTGTTGTTTACAAAGCGAAAGAAGCACGTCATATTAGAATTGAAATTTATTTAAAATATACTTGTCATGTCGGGGCCTTTCTTAGCTTTTATGCGGGATGGGTTTTGCTACGTGTTGGGGGTCATACGGTGACCTATAGTTGCAAACATTTACGTCATCTGGTCTCTGGTAGATAGTTGTCTTTTTAGCAATCAGACCACATCTCCTTATTTTGTATCATTTTCTAGAATAGAGAAATGTGTTACACAGTAGAGTAAAATTCTTAAAATAAACCAAACTAGAAATTTGTGTACTTGACAATTAAAAAAAAAAGAATGAAACAAAAGCGTTTTCAATTTCATTATCTTTATATTTTTATTTTATCTAGAAGGGTCACTGGCAATTTAATGTTATGTTGAAAAGCGACAATATCTTATTTTCCCTGACATTTTCTTTCTATCAACATTTATCAGTTAGTTTTTCGTAAAAGAGAAGTTATCGAATAAAGTTTTAAAAGATTACAACGTTTGGGCATTATCAAGCATGTTAAATTTACGTTTCGGTGAAGGGTCGGAAGTTGTTTTTTTTTTTCTTGTTATCACGGCTTCCTCCACCAACAAAACAGAACACCACGATTAAATTGAGATATTGTTGAAAGTGGCGTTCAAATTTCATATGGAGAAGTTTATTTTATTATCTTTTGGTCAGGAGGATATTTTCAAAATGGAAAATTCATTTTCACCTCTTGCAAAACAAAGTCTGCTAAATTATATGTCGGGCATTTTTTTTTTTCGATTTCCTTCATTTTGTTTTGCCTAATATTCACTATACACTCCGTTTTCTAAATTGGACGGTTTATAGTGATGGGTGAATGGGTCCATCCGTCCGTTCTTTCGTCCCTCTGTCCATGCATTGCATTCACACACAGATAGTAGACAATACGAATCACATATAGTTCGTGAAAAGTGGTTTTCTTCAACATTAAAACGATGCACAGCAAGACAACCTTCTTATGTAGCCCCCTGCTTCTTAAAGTTTTATATAGAAGTAGCACTGTATCCACTTGTGTCCACTATTTATTTATTTTTTTATGTATAGATATAACGATGTGCTCAGATTAGTACTGATTTGTTTAAGCCACACATACGTGTCCCTGTATCCCCGACACAAACTGCATGCTTACTATATTTTGCAACGAAAATAGGACATATCTATTGTGGAGACAAACTGAGTTATAGAACTATCAAACATATTCTAATCATATCACTTAATGTATATATTTGGACTTGTGGCCGTAAAATCCGTCATTCCCATTCTTGACTCTTACATATATTTTTGTGAAGTTTTGTTTTGCACTCCTAAATCAAACAAATATAAATGAATGTATGAAGATCTACGTAAGGCCAATGCACGTCTTAAAATTTGGAGTCGAAGTTAACCGTTTGTTTCATGTTGTATCAAACCCACCACAAAGCTAAACTATACTACGCCGGGATACTTTTCAATGCAATTGCATTTTGAGAAAGTCCACACTTAAATCTTGTATCGGTATTGGTATTTAACATCAGCGCAGTATTTAAATCCCTTTCCTAACACGTCTATTAGGCGCTTAAAAACTTTCAAAGTCAGTGGAAGCCTATGGAGACATCCGAAAAAAATCAACCATACTGTAGAGCATTGTGCGTTTTTTTTTCAGAGATTGATTGAATGCTGTTTGTTTTTCTTCCAGTGACAAATATTTCATGCATTTTCAGGACGAGGTTTAGAAGTGGAATGACAGATTGATATCGTAATTAAAAAAGTAAAAAATCAAACTGGCTTATTATTTGATTTTGTTCTAATCTAGAAGTGCATACTAGAAATACCATCGTCACCTCCCCGCAAACACGTACACCTTTCCATCCTATAATCACAAGCAATGCTATCAGAAAATGATTATTCTAAATTTTTGTATAATTTTTAATGAACCAATAAGTGTGTAGGATACCTGCTTAACATCACTCAAATTGATTTTTACCTGTTTTAATCAATAATCAATGTTTTGACACAGTCCACATTTAAAGTATAACTTGTCAACCTCAGCGTCGAGTATATACCTTTACGTAACACGTCTACTAGAAAATTTTGTATACCATGACTCAATATTTTTTGATACTTAACTGCTCGAACAAATGTATATATATATCAAAATGTCTGTAGATTGTATGTTTGTGGTGATTTTAATTCTAGATGTAGGGGTATCCAAGATTTTATTGAAGGTGTTGATGATGTGCACATAAGAGAAATTGTTGATGATGTATCAAATAGAAACGGTTATTTACTCATTCCGTTTTTAGAAGATTGTAAGATATGTATGGGCGAATTGCATGGCTCGAAAGATTTTACTCATGCAAATAAATATGTAGTAGATTATGTCCTTACTACACATGAACAGTTATACGAAGTTAATGATTTTAAAGTGAATGCAATATCAGACTCAGGGCGTATTTGATGCAATCAAACTAGTTTACAGTTTCGGTATTTGAATGGTTTATGGTTTCGATTGAAACCGGTTTTAAATATGTTTTGGTTTACCATTTCGAAACAAATAAAAAGTTTTAATAATGGTCAAACTGTTCAAACCACACGAGTAGGTTTGATAAGTTTATAAAACAGGTTTTGGGTTTGAAGAAACAAATGTACAACCAGTTTCGGTTTCGAACTAATAACCGGTTTGGAAGAACAAATAAATGGTTTGTCAAACCTTCAAAAAACTGAAACTAGTTTAGAGGCCATAAATACACCCTTAGTGACTTAGTTATCCCTTGACGGGAACGAATGGATTCTAGATCATTCTCTGCTAGAATGGTGCATACAAGTTCGAACGGATATGCTCAATTACTTTCAAAACGAGAGCGGTATATCAAATCGAGTTAACGGCCCAAACAAGTTCAAACTAGACGGATTGAGGAACAATCTTTTTTCTAACGAAAAAATGCAGAATGTATTACGACATACTATATATCAAATCGAAATTGTTTAAACTGTAGTCAAGATGTTTATAAGGCTTTTAACGATTTGAAATATTTACCGTTTAAGGAAATTGAACTAACATGTTAAGTATTGACACCGTCCGTTTCTAATATTCGAACGAATAAATGTATTTGGGAACCATATTGGTCCGAGGAATTGCAGGAATCATGGAACAAAACTTGTGAAGTTGTATGACAATGAAAGAAAGCGGTGTAAATCGTTTGGAAAATCTAAGCTCCGTACTCGATTTATGCAATCACTAAAAGATTTCGACAAACTAAATCGTAAAGCGAAATGAATATAACAATTATAACAAAAAAATAAACCAGTATTTGGGCGAACAAAATTTCTTCTGAATTTTGGAAATCAGTGGGTAAATTAGGACTTGCAAATGACCGTAAATTGATAACAACTTATCAAATTCGATCACTAACAGGTGAAAAATAAAGTGACATTGACTTTGTGTTAGAAAAATGGAAAACAGACTATAAAAAACTGCACGACAGTGTCGAGCGAGATTTTGCAAAATAACACGTGTATAGACTTAGCGACAGTTATCGATAAAATTCGAAACAACGACAGTCAACAGAATAACTTTAATCTTCTTGTATCTGATTTTACAATGCAGATTTCCTAATATGCAAAGATTACATTTTTGTTATTTTTAGATGTTGTCTGTTGGTTTTAGAATTCAAGCGTCTAAGCTATGTCTTTTATCGACAAAGGTAAAATGTTTTGGCAAATTGGATTCCAATTATTCCTCTTTAAGATAAAAATCCAAATTTTCGTGGGAGGTTTCGGAAATCAGAACTTATATAAAAGGGTGAAATTTCACAACAAGAGCATTTTGATCTGGGTGATTCAAAATTAAATTTTGCTTTTCCAAGCAAAGTTAGTTTGTCTTTTTTACCAATAGTTCTCATATAGCAGATATGCATCTCAAATGACGACTTCAAGCCAACCAGTCAAAAGATCGACAAACCTTTATGCATTCATTTCTATTATCGTCTGAAGGTTTTTTCTTTTAATTTTTTTCTGCTTAATTTCATTCGTGTGAAAAGTGCCATAACGTTAATTATTGATCAAAATTAAAAATAGCAGACACCCAGATACAAGTTTTTCAACGTAGTATCGTCTTCTCTAACAATATATACTTGATTAATATAAGAATTAAAGAATACAGCATAAAGCTGACACTAACAAATTATAGCATTAAAGACATGAACACAAAATGAAACTTGATGAAAAGAATATCTATCAAGTTAAAAGACAAATTGAGTGTCTTTTTTAGAGTAGACTAAACAAGCACACCGAGCTGCAAATTGTATACGCTGTTTGCGAATCACAGTGGCATGAGTTTTCCCCTTCTACAAACTCATTTGTGATTAGAAAATTCAAACATGCGAGATAACGGACTAAAAAAAAAATAAATAAAAAAATATCAGATTCAATGACAATGTTTTATTTCTGAACACCGAGCTACTTTAAACATGATGCCTCAGATTTTTTGTTCTACTACCTCATGTAATTATTCACTTTTGCGGCTAATGTTGTGATTGGAAGGAAGAAGGCTACTGCAACGTCAGTTTTACACAAAATTGTTTTAGGGATCATGATTAACCTATTTTGGTAACTTCTCGTTTTCTAAGGGTATATGTGAGCAAGCATCTTTCTTTCTCCAAATAGAATTGTTTTCTGTCTCTCCTTGCTGCTTGGATATAATCTTTTGTCTTATTATTTTTCAGAAATTTACAGTTAGGTGACCAAAGAGCGTGTTTATGCCATGGATCGTCTGCTATATGCCAATTACGCAGTCCGTGTCCACACATGTGGCATGCAACTTTGTCTTCAATGTGAGTAAAGTAAAATCCTGCTTCAGCCAGTAGTGTTGGATCGGGGGCATTTGCAATATTCCAGTTAACGTACGAATTTATTCTCGAGTGCAGTTGTTCAAAATCTGGATTATACATACCTTGACGGATAGTTCCGTCAAAACGACAGCGATTTACAAATTCCTGTCCTTTTGTTGACAAAACGAATGGACAATGATAGTAATATTTAGCATGACGAACCCATGGTTCCTCGTCAGGTTTGAAATCCCAATCTGCGGCATTGCAATAGAAACATCGAAACACTACTCCGTCGTCTGCACAAAAGTATCCAGCGTCGGCAAATTCTTCTTTTGTAGGTTTAACAGATGTAGGATAATATCTAAATGTCTGAAGTCTGGCTTCGTATGTGTCAAACTGTGGATATTTTGGTTTTGTTACTGGTGGTTCAACTACCGCGTCGTGAATAAGCATTCTACATTCATTTCGGATTGCTCGAGATTTTGGAATTCCTTCCATGGAATAAACAACACCTCTTCCGAAGTGATCATAAGTTTCGTCTGCATTTAATGTTGTTCGTACAATTTCGTTGAATTGTTTGACTTCGTCTGAATTTTTACGCAACATTAAATCTTCCATATCATACACGATCAGACCAACTTTTGAAACTTTATTCTTTTGTTTTTGCATATTTTCTTTAAATATGTGTGCTATATAATAAGGACGACTGACAAAATCTTTTAAAGTTTTCATAGAGACAAGCACTGTACTATCTTTAATTTCTATTCCTAATGTTCTCATGGCAGAAAAAAAGAATCTAAAATCATTGCATTGGTTTAAGAAATGAAATAGGTCATATGCAACAGGTTTAGCTAAGAAGTAGACAACTTCGTCCATTTTAGATTTTCTAAGTTTGGAAAGAAATTTTGTACCGACTACTTCTAATTCTGAAAACTCGGTTTCATCTTGTGATTGTTTCTTTATAATATAATTTGAACTTTGCTCAATTGAATTAATAAGTTGGTTCCACCAGGATTCCTTATTCCCCAAAATATCTAAAACTTGGAATGGTTTTAAAGTTCTTGGAACTTTACATTGTTCTAAACGACATGGAATAATAACATTACGATCTCCATCCTCGCCTCGACTGAAGCATTCCTCTAAAGCTAAATCCAATTCATATTGACATTTATCGCTTTCCATAAATGCTTCTGTTAAAATTATTACTATTTTCATACTTTGCTCAAAAGACTGAACTATTGTTTTTGGATACCTTTGACCTGGAATAAAATCTCGACATTTGTAATAGCAAAGGAAACCTACACTCTCTAGATCATTAACGAGATTAGTCACATGACTAGACACTACGTCATTATCTTTGTAGATAACACTTACATGGAATCGTTTTCCGAACGCAAGAACTTTTTGATGGCGCTGATATATGACTACATCTGGTGCAAGATCAGAATTTACTGCACTGACCTGAGTGACGTCATTAAATTTGCTACTGTCCTTGGTTTTTACAGCTGTCTTCGTTTGTTTGCACTCTTTCGATTTGTTCATATAGTTTTTGTTTTCTAAATGTGAAGTTTCATTTCTATCTATTAATTGGAGTTCCAGTGAAAGATGGTCTTTTAAGTTAACTGCAACTTCCGAAGCACAATCTTCAGCTCTCCAAAAATTTCCACAGTTCTGTGTTTGATTGCCGAGTGAACCTGATAGACAAATATTTTGAAGTAAGGAATTTCTGCTTTCTGAATCACACTGACATAAGCTGTCAAAAGAAACACTAATTCCGGAGTCTAAATTTTTATCGGTTGATGCATCCATTACTGAAAAGAAAAAAAATGTCAAACACTGACTTGATAAATTATTTAAAAAAATAAAAATAACACTTTATAAATTATAAGTGCTTTCCTAGAATCACCTTCACCAAAATACTAAAAATTAAAACATTGTAAACAGGCGTTTATACAACGGGACACAAAGCATTAACTACTCGATCCTGAAAAACAGTCAAATCTAATGTGAAATAGGAATATTTTTCTTGTATTATGTACCTGATAGATCTTAACATAATTTAAAGCCAAGCGCGCCTTATTGGACCCTTAACAAATCAATGCTTTATTCAAATACGCGGGTTCAGGTGTGATTAGAAAATGCAAACATGCGAAATATCGGACGAAAAACTCAAATAAATATGTGATACAGTGATTATGTTTTATTTCTGAACACCGAGCTACTTTAAACCAATTAACATATTTTTTTGTGGAGTTCAGTTGCCTCATGTATAACCTATAAATAAATTCAATGAAATTACTTCTTGAGATCAAAACAGTTATAAACATCTGCTTGATTTTTGTACAAATGTAAAAAGATTGGAAGTGTTTCATGTTTTATTAGAATACGTTTTATTTTTATTTTTTCCAACATATATAGTTCTTTCCATCGTATAAAGCCCCTTCTTCTTTGATGACAGATTATGTTTTGAGATTTTTAGCAGCTAAAATATGGGGTCAATATATATGGGAGTAGAGATTGTGACCATAAACAATTACGAAAATCTGTGTTGGAATTGTCAGAATATTTTCTTACTGTGTTTTGTTCGATTCAACATATTTAAATGTATTTGTAACAGCATCTTCACTGTACTATTTTAATGAAAAAAAGCGATTATTAAAAATAATTTTGGTTGGGTTACTCTTTCCTTGACGTATTCCCCAGATCTCTTTAAATGTATAAGAGTACCGATACATCTCCATGGTATAATCTATCGAAAAAAAAACCCTTAAAATACACCAACGATGGCGGTTCAAATCATAACTGGGTATTATTCATTCAAAATCAAATTTAGAAAATTGAAAAAAAATAGGGATGACTGTTTTTTACATCCAGCCACCCCATCAAAATAACTAAGATTTCGTAAGTACTCTGATTTATTCAAAATAGGTATCATTTATACTCGTGAACCGCGGGTAACTTTTCATAGATATAAGAAGATGTGGTATGAGTGCCAATGAGACAACTCTCCATCCAAGTCAAAATTTATAAATGTAAACCATTATAGGTCAAAGTACGGTCTTCAACACGGAGCCTAGGCTCACACCGAACAGTAAGCTATAAAGGGCCCCAAAAATTACTAGTGTAAAACCATTCAAACGGGAATTCAGTACATTCCCAAAAAAATTGTGAAAAATACACAAGATCTGAATTGATACCATTTTGAAACTAGTAATCTTTACAATCTTGGGACAAGACAAAATATTTCACAACCAATATACAGATTTATAACATATCAGTGGTACTAAATCCAAGCAATGAATTAATTGTGAGACCACCTGGATCGGAATATGTGTCAACTATTTAACTGTTCCATATCTTTAAACTTAATTTGCACAAAAAAGTATTTTTAAATGAAAAAAATAACTATTTGTGTTAGTGTTATTGCCACGATCAACTGAAAAAGGTCTCTTTTCCATGCTTTATACATAAATATAATTATGATAAGGGTTCAAATTTGAAATGAAGATGTTAAAATGTGTAACTATGATAAGGATGTGGTAAATTGTATCCCAGCAGCTCATTCTTATCAAAAATAGGCAAACACACTATTCGGGGACCGGAGGGCATAGAGCAGGACACAATCAAGAAATATTGTCAAATAGGAAATGGATTGCTGCTACCCTCTCCCTACTCCCGAATCTAGCAGTCAGCCTTTTTTTTAAACATCTTTAACAGATGATTTTAATAAGAATTTTAATTCAATATTATCGATCAGCATGTAGGCGTTGCCTATAATTACTTACACTTCATTTTAACTTTGGTGGATAGTTGTCTCATTGGCAATCATACCACATCTCCTTATTTATATATATATACATTATTTTTTATTTTCCTGTGTATTCATATATATTTACACAGATATCCTACATATACCTTTCCGTACTCATGATACATAAAAATTAAAATAACAGCATCCTGCAAATTAAAAGATTAAAAAGGAAAACAGATAAGTAAACTAAAAAAAAAAAAAAAAAACATCACAAATTTGTAGATATTAACAACATGTAGACACAGTAAAATGATACTTACATAATCATTTATTTGCCACGTATTGTTTCGTTTTCCTTGAGATTCATTACAAAATTATATTTATAGAAAATTCATTATTGTAAATCCCCGGTCATTCATGAAACTCATTGATTTGTACGGTTCAGCGAGTAGCTCACTTATCCATTCTCTATATTTAAATTGCAGTTTAAGGAAGTTTTTAATTTTCTTTACGGTTATGACACAACATATGAGTATTAGTCATAAGTCGAAGGTTTTTATTGATTCTCTGTCGATTTATGATGAGGCGGCGTAAATACACAAATTGAAGTTATGTGCAGTGGGAAACCTGGTGAGTCGAGAACAGAAATAAAAGTAACTCTTCCGTTCATCAAATCGACATCCAATATAAAGTCACGTTCTCAAATCAGGAGTCGGTTTTACAAAAAAACTTACGACTAAGATTGATCATAAGTATACTGAATTGTTCATGACTTACATCGATCTTCGTTGAAAGTTTTTTTTGTGAAACCGACTCCAGTGTCCAATATTTTTATCCTCTAGTCGGCGTCCAATGTGACGCCATATATTAATGAAACGACATCCGATGGATCGGAGTCTCCTCTCATCGATCAACAAAGTCGACAACAGTCCGTCCAAATTATCAACTAAATAAAAATAAAAGGACAAACATTAGTAAATGATAAACAGACATCATATTACAATGTTCATGTACAGCATATTAATATATTGGTGAAAGAAGTTAATCCACTGGATCTACGTTGTCTTATTCCTTTCATATTCATAAAAATAAATGACACGTGGAAATACGAAAATGAGCCAACAACCCAACGACAAAGATAATCGAAAGACATCTAGAGGGCAATATACAGTCTCAAACAACAGACAGATTAACGAAATAGAGTCAATTGTTGAAATGTATTGTTGTTCAATTGTACTCTGCAAGATTTTAAATCTTATATTTTTAACAACTTTTTGAATTTTAAGATCAATCAACCTTTTGTTTTCGGAAAATGCCTGTCTCAAATCAGAAATATAACTGTGACGTCATTGCGGCAAGTCCGTAAAAAGGGCGTCGATGAGAGAAGCCAAATATTGGACGTCGATTTGAGAACAGCAAAAAAGACGTCGATTAGAGTTTTATAGAATTGGCCGTCGATTTGGGATCTTATTTTATTATGACGTTAGATTTTGACGCCGATTAGGGCCATGCGTCGATTTGAGTTTTACAAATAAATGGGAAATCAATATAAGCAAATTAATTCCCCTAGTCCAGCCCATTAAAATAATTCCTTATTAAAGATAAAATATGTATTCAGATCTGTGTAATTGTTGGGTGCTAGATTCTATCTGGATAGATTGCTCCATTGATCAATATCAAATTGAATTCAAATATATCATATAACGGTGTATGTAATGTGCGAATCCTAAAATGTCATTTTTACTGTATCCGTGATGAATTTATGATGTAGAATGATAAATAAACAGACGAAAAATTCAAGATTTTTGAATAAAATAAGAAATAATATATAATGTGTACTGTTTTTATAAATTCATGATATAGGTATGAGATGCGGACGGGTTTTCATCCAGGTGCAAAATTGATACACAAATAGATAAATATTAAGAATAGTTCACGAACAGAGCGTGCAAGAGATTTAAAAGTAGCAGTTAATTTTCATTTACAGCAAAATGTACCTTTTAACATAATTATTAATATTGTTTAACTTAAAACAGGTTTTGTTATTCAGCTTGTAGATATTGAATCAAGTTCCACTATACTGTTTTCGTTATACGATTAATGTTTACTGTCGAATAATGATACTAGACTTTCATTTTCACTGTAGGGCGATTCATTTCTATTGTATATGCGATGCATTTTCACAGAAGGAAATTAATTAATTTTCATTATATAAAGTCTTAAGTCAGCCGACTCTCTAACAACATTTATGAAGTCAGAAGGATTGATTATATATGCATACTTAGTGAGTGAAAGTCTGAGGTAATATATCAATAAATTCCTTAAACATGGTATTTATTGCTAATATAGTCAATTCTATTTTCTCAAATTATTTGTCTTGATCTATATGTAGGATAAAATTTATTCTTTCCTGTGACACGTCATCATTACATACATATATCTTGGACAGTTAAGCTAATCCACGTCACCGGAAAAGCAAAGTTTCTGTTTCGGTCTAAATCTACATCGCATACTAATAAATTAAACGTCATTAGAGCTAAATTCCTAATGCTTGTGGTTAAAAGGTGTGGTTGGCCTTGATTGTGTAAATGTTGCCTAAGCATTGTAATTAAGATTGAGCAAACGTTTAAACAAACAAAGCAAGCAAGCCAACCAAACCTTTAAGCTACAAGCGTTAGGAAAATAGCTCTAATGGATGCATTTGAGATAAGAGCATTCACAAAACGATCTTCATTTCACGATTGAATGAGTGGAAACGTTTTCATCTTGCACAAACAATTGACGCTTGGATGACTGGATAATTGATATTTATCATGCCATTGTGTATAAATCTTATACAGTAAAGAAAGTTCGAGCAACAGTCGAGTCACTTTAAATATGCTTGAATTTCTTATAAGTCGGTGTTACAAATAAACCAATACGCAATTGTGAGAATACAAAGAAATATTGAAAACAGTTTATTTGTTACATGTTTAAATGGTTCTATACCACGGGGTATAACCGCCGTACAGTTGACTCCGACCGTTAAGGGCGTACGATACAGTTACAGGGGAGTTAATGACGTTGCTAACGTAAATTGTTATCTTCGCGACGTCAAACTGTTACATATCGAGAAAATATGCATATTTCGACTGTTTTTTATGATTTAAACTGATTTAACTTGAACTTTAATGCCATCTTTTTTTAAATAGGCATTAGGTTGATTACGTAACTATGAAGATTATTTGTACCAATTTTAATGAAATGTCAACATTGAAATTTTATTAATTTTGATAAATATACCGCAAAAAAAATGCCGTTTTATTCCGAAAATCCTGAAACTTTGTTAAAAATTAATTATTTCCAAAAAAACAGTTGAACATATAAAAGAACATATTTATGTTAAGAAGATTTTCATAATGTTTCTACAAAAATCCGCTTGCGTTTATGAGTTGAAATAAAAAAGTTGGGTATGTGTTGGGTATGTCTATCCTAAGGATAGAAATGTCCAAAAAACCGAAATTTTGAGTAAATGTCTAAAATTTCGACCCCTTTTATCTCTTAAAGTAGCACATGAAGGTAATTTTTTTATTACAAAGCTGCTTAGGTGAAAAATAGCTTGTATGCAAATTTTCGTAAAAAAAATCATTATGGGATCGAAACTGTATCTTATGCCCTTAATCGCTACATCGCGAAGTAATGTTGGTAGATATACCGTTCTTATATTTACACCAAAGACTAATTGACTAATTGTTCAGTTAAGTATTCAATGTTTTTTGAAAACAAAGTTAACTGCTCCTGGCAGCGTTGTATATCATTTATATTACATGAACACCATGTGACTATTTTAAATAGACAGGTCTGTGAATTACTTGTAAACATCGCGAAACAAATACTATGTGTAACTCAAACTTGATTAAACTACAAATAGAGCATAGTTGGTTGGCTCTGTCACTAAATGCGACCATGTATTTTGTGCGTTGTTGTTGTTAAAATGCATAATACGAATGAGAAACCCGTTGTTTTAATTTTATTTAAAGACATTTACTTGAAAAACTGACCTCAGAATTTTTACGCTGCACGATTCATTCTCTTTTTAGTTTGTTTTCTTTCTTTAGTATCGTTCGTTGTACATTCTTGTACTGTTCGTTGTGCAAAAGCCTATCAATACGGTAGAAATATGTATGACACGGCGTGACAAATGTTCAAAGCTTTTTTAAGCGAGTTATAAAATTTTTCAAAGAAAATTCGTCCTAGAAAAACGTTATATTCATGGATGTTCTCCTCCAGAAAAAAGATTCGGATCCATGACCAGCTAAAAGCAAACTCCCCAACAATATTTGAATATTCATGGTATGAACGTGGTTATACCCGTGTATATTCAAGTAAGAATCTACGACTAGCTTGCATTTCAAATTATAAATATCATCAATATTAAAGTCGTTTAAAAACTATTTTCAGTTGTTGTATGTCAAATAATGATATAAAACGACAATGAAAATTCATCGCACTTCCAAAAATTCTACATCAGAAATGATTGCACTTACAGTGATAATTCATCGCATCTATAGTTAAAATGAATCGCATTCAGTAATCAATATTATGGATTCTGCTGCTTAAATAACACTTTTTGGACTTTAATCCTGTTATTATACATTAAAAGGTTATATTCTAATGAAATTCTGTTAAAACATACATTCAAATCTATTATTTTGTATTTTCAAAAAGTAGACAAACGCAGTTTTTCCCATCATCCTTTATTCTACAATAGACATACTCGCATACAACAGTGAAAATGAACTAACTGGATTCGCACTTTATATACACTGATATAATACGATCCATTTGATGACTGTCATGACTGTGTATGCAATTGTGTTGACATAATCGGCATAAGTTGCTTTCCTTCGTTCAGATCAATAGTGGGTTAACACATGTACAATATCTTTTTAATTATGAATTAAAGTGACAATATTCTGTCTGCATACATGTATATATATTGTTTCACTTTTTCGTAATGAGAGGATTAATAGCTCAGTATTTATTAATATACCGAAAATATAGATACAAGTATCATATGGCCATTAACCTATATTATGTAAATTAATAAAGGCAACAGTAGTATTCCGCTGTTCAATAGTCATAAATCGATTAAGCGAAAACAAATCCGGGTCATAAACCAAAACCGAGGGAAACACATCAACTATAAGAGGAAAACAACGGAACAACAGAAACACTGAACTGCTACAAAAACAAACGCCAACATACATAGAAACAGACTATTTGATAACAACTGCCATATTTCTGACTTGGTACAGGTCATTTTAAGAAAAAATGGTGGGTTGAACCTGATTTTATGGCAAGCCAAACCTCCCGCTTATATAGTAATGTTAAAAATAGCGCTGAAATGATAATATTACGTGACAGGAATACAGTACAAATTAACGCAAGAACACTCAGGATAGAGAAATACATAAATAAATAATATAATATTACATTACAATATGTAAACCACAGAATAACAACGGACACCTCCCATTAATTTACGATAATACACCAGTACACCAAAATAGAATTATGAACTATGAGTCACACGAGTGTATCAACGCCACAAAAAGTGACGTCACAGGTAAATTTCTAAAAATAGAATATAAACTTGGGATTAGGTTTGTAATGGTGTTATTTTATGTATTTTCTAACCATTACAAGAATATTTATATAGAATTATGTTAGTAATGGTGTAGTTATTTGTATTTTCTTACCATGTCGGTATTTCTTCCAAACCAAAACTGTGTAAAAAACAAAAAACAATCCTTTGCACATAGTTGCTTTAAACTAAAAACCACACAAACAAACTAGCTGATCAACCACCCCAACTTTTACATACATATAGAAAAATGAAAATAGAACTCAAACCACAAAAGATAAGACATAACACAATATCTTACAAGACTTACAAAAAGAAACATCATAACTAAATATATGAATGTTGGCTGTATAAATACCGAGACACGTCTAATAGCAATGCGAATTCACACTCGGCAAAACAGTCATATTTAAGAATAACCGTACTGTAGTTGAAGAGTTGCCACCGTCAATTGTCGATTTGACGGTCGCAAATGCAGTTTTACTGGCGACGCGTAGCGAGACAGTAAACGGAGATTTGCGACCGTCAAATCAAATTGACGGTGGCAACTCTTCAACTACAGTACTGTTATTCCGATTCTAATGCATTACAAAAGAAATAATACGATAAAGCTTAAAAATGTATAAATTTGACATACAAAAAAAATCCGCGAAACTTCATGAATGATTTTGGCGCAAAGACGTCATGGCTAAACGTGACGTCATACAAATGAAAACTTACAAACTGGAGGTTATTACGTTACCTTTACGATTCAAATTTGGATAAAATTACATTAAAACGGCGAATTCGAGGTAGGTGTTGTTTAATTTTCGATAATATTGTAGTAATCGAATATTTGTTGGTCCCTCCTTAGTTACGCCTGGTCAACTGTGGGTTTGACGGTAACTTTTAGCCAATGAAAAAAAATGGCACATAAAAATTGCATTAGAATCGGAATTAGGTCACGTTCGGTTCTTAGCAGAGCAGACGACGTAGATGGTAAACCACAATCTAAGACGTGGTAGACACAGACACAACGTATAGACAGCCAATTCGTGATGGTGTCCATAAAATTTACGGAGTGTCATTTTTAATCTTTCCTCCTCATAACTCTGTTGGAGCAGTTTCTGCGTAAGGAGCACACTCCTGTATATGAAGTCCGTATAATTCAAATTTTTTTTATCTTTCATATGATAATACATAGCAGAGAAAAATATAAACCGTAATAGAGAGTTTGCACTCTGCCAATTTAAATTATGTAATTAACAAACGTCTACATATTCCATTATATTGCTCTGACTTGACTGTAAGTGTTGTTCTCCACCTATTGCAGTTTATTCAAAATTCTGACCAAATTGCAATTTGGATTATCAAACCAAACCGTTCAACTGGTTAGAAATGTTAACATACTGCTGTAGATATCTACTGTCAAGTCGTAATAGTGCAAGATGATAAATAACGCATACTTCCAATCGTATTAGACTTTATCTCACATCATTTAATATTTTGAAAATGGCAATAAGAATGTCTATACATTCTTTTATTGTAATTGTCATTCCAAAGGTGAATAGCTAAAAAATGTCCAAATTTAAGTTTTTTAATAATTTCTTCTAAAAATGGTGTTTTTCTATGCAAATTCAAGGCTTTGTTTTATTTAATCTCTTAAATACCTGGTAAAATATACTTTAAGCTTAAATGTGTTCTCTTAAAGTTTTAAAGGAGATAAGATCAATATTTCAAAAGATCAATGATTTTATATTATCTCCCATGAAAACTTATCAACTATGTATTGTAATTTCACATATATTTTACTGGATATAACATGGTTAAATTCAAACTGATGTCTTATTCTTATGAGTTTAGAAGATTTGTTTAAAGAAAAATTGTATGTAAGCTTAGTTTATACATATTTTTTAGCAATTCAAAAAATACTAACTATCACATTTCGAATGACAATTACAATAAAAAAATGTATAGAAATTCTTATCGACTCTTATTAAATATCAATAAAGTGGAATTAAAGTCTAGTAGGATTTTAAGTATGCTTTATTTTATCACCTTGCACTTTCACGACTTGATTGTAGTTTTCTACAGCAGTTAGTTATAATTCCTGACCAGTTGAACAGTTTGATTTGATAAAACAAATTGCAATTTGGTCAGAATTTTGAATAAACTGCTATAGGTGGAGAGCAACACTTACAGTCAAGTCACAGTAATGTTCTGTTTCTTTTACTGCATTCTATGTCATTTGGTCTCTGGTGGAGAGTTGTCTTATTGGTAATTTTACCACATCTTCTAATTTTTATATTCATATATAAAATTGGTTTTAAATTATCATCATAGTACATTGTACCAACAGAAAGCCTGCATTTCTGTAAAGGATACCATTCAATTTACTGTTCATTCAACCTTAATATGGTCTTATGGTATTCTGAAGCTTCTATTTAAAAAATGCTTCAAAATAAGCAATATTCCATAATAAATTACTTAACTTTAAGGATAATTTTATACATAATTGGTAGCTATAAGAGGTAGCATTATGCACTTTTATGAAATGTGTGTCCATATACAAGGAGATAATCAAGACTTATTAGCTCCCTTTTACCAAGCGATTTTGTTAAAGAATAAAAATAATAATTTGTTTGTATCGACAGTAATGTGACATGAATATATATAAATGCGGCAATCTTTCTAACTCTGCTATTATAAGCGATGTTCCATAGCAAGATTTTGAAGTTCAAACACTTTAGCAAAAATATAGTTATCATACATTAAATATCATTTTGTCATAGATGTTTATGTAAACTAATAAAAGAACGTTTTCTGTCTTATATAAAAGTTTCTTCTCAGTTCCTATTGATTTAATATTTTATATTGTTTTTTAGGATTTTTTTAGAATTAATATTTCACATACATGACATATAAAAAAAAATACACACAAAACGTCTATGGTAGTTTTTGTAAGACTTTGCAAGAACTTCTTAATATTTTGATGATCGCACATCCCATGCAGTTGTTGTTAAATAGTGCACATATTGACTCAGAGGATGAAAAAAGAGTTTTAAATTGTTCTTCTTCACTCAGTTCTTGTAAGTTGGTGTTTCTGTTCATCGTTGTTAAGGTAGTTCAGGGGTATAGAAAAAAAAAATGACAGAATTTTCTTATACTTTGTCAAAATGAAGATTTTACTATGCTTTTTTCAAAAAAATATTAAAAAGTATGGGTCACCGCGCTATTTTTCAAGGTACGAGTCGTTCAAAATTGCCAAAATTTGCTTAGATTGTTCATGAAAAGCACATTTTGTACTTAAAAGAAATCTATAAGACAGAATTTTGAAATAAAATATGAGAAGATAGGTTTTATAATATATTTTAAGAAAATGGAAAGAAAAATGGTGTCACCGAACTCTTTTCTTGCTACAAGTAAAAAATGAAAATTTCCCTATATGTCCAGTATAAATTTTGTACTAAAAGAGTTATCTCCCCTTAAATGGCTTATTTGAAAAATTGATTCTAAAAACACAAATATTTGGTATTTGATAAATTATTTTCGATAATGCAATGAATCACTAAGTTTTCTTTATATAAATAAACAGTGTAAACAATAAATTGCAAATCTGTCTCCAAATTTGCAGATTTGGGCAAAAAACTAGACCGATTATGTACCGTGATTGTACAATTCAAGATGGCGGTATACCCCTGAACTACCTTAAGTTTCTGTTCATCGTTGTTAAGCTTTGTTTGTCTTCCTTGTTCATATGCCGCACATTTCATTACAAAATGCATCACATTTTCAACTGAATGGTTCATACAAAATTTGCAAGTCCTTCTTTCTACTGGTAAATACCCTTTCTCAATTTTTCAGTTCCATTTCTAAGTTTGGATAAGACTGCACGATGTTTGTTAATAATGTTTTGAGAAGTGTAGGTTCCTTGTAATAATCAGATTTGATTTTCACATAGGTCCTCAATTTAGGCTTTCCAGTACATTCGACTTTCCAATTTTCTGCTGCTATAACTGAAATTTTTGGTTTTACTAGGTAAAGAAAGGTCTTACAACTCATACCTAGCAGACTATTCAGGTTTACTAGGTAAAGAAAGGTCTTACAACTCATACCTAGCAGACTATTCAGGTTTACTAGGTAAAGAAAGGTCTTACAACTCATACCTAGCAGACTATTCAGGTTTACTGGGTAAAGAAAGGTCTTACCTAATACCTAGCAGACTATTCAGGTTTACTGGGTAAAGAAAGGTCTTACAACTCATACCTAGCAGACTATTCAGGTTTACTAGGTAAAGAAATGTCTTACAACTCATACCTAGCAGACTATTCAGGTTTACTGGGTAAAGAAAGGTCTTACAACTCATACCTAGCAGACTATTCAGGTTTACTAGGTAAAGAAATGTCTTACAACTCCTCATACCTAGCAGACTATTCAGGTTTACTGGGTAAAGAAAGGTCTTACAACTCGTACCTAGCAGACTATTCAGGTTTACTAGGTAAAGAAAGGTCTTACAACTCATACCTAGCAGACTATTCAGGTTTACTAGGTAAAGAAAGGTCTTACCTCATACCTAGCAGACTATTCAGGTTTACTAGGTAAAGAAAGGTCTTACAACTCATACCTAGCAGACTATTCAGGTTTACTAGGTAAAGAAAGGTCTTACAACTCATACCTAGCAGACTATTCAGGTTTACTAGGTAAAGAAAGGTCTTACAACTCATACCTAGCAGACTATTACTAGGTAAAGAAAAGTCTTACAACTCATACCTAGCAGACTATTCAGGTTTACTGGGTAAAGAAAGGTCTTACAACTCATACCTAGCAGACTATTACTAGGTAAAGAAAGGTCTTACAACTCATACCTAGCAGACTATTCAGGTTTACTGGGTAAAGAAAGGTCTTACAACTCATACCTAGCAGACTATTCAGGTTTACTAGGTAAAGAAATGTCTTACAACTCATACCTAGCAGACTATTCAGGTTTACTAGGTAAAGAAAGGTCTTACAACTCATACCTAGCAGACTATTCAGGTTTACTAGGTAAAGAAAGGTCTTACAACTCATACCTAGCAGACTATTCAGGTTTACTAGGTAAAGAAAGGTCTTACAACTCCTACCTAGCAGACTATTCAGGTTTACTAGGTAAAGAAAGGTCTTACAACTCATACCTAGCAGACTATTCAGGTTTACTAGGTAAAGAAAGGTCTTACAACTCATACCTAGCAGACTATTACTAGGTAAAGAAAGGTCTTACAACTCATACCTAGCAGACTATTACTAAGTAAAGAAAGGTCTTACAACTCATACCTAGCAGACTAATCAGGTTTACTGGGTAAAGAAAGGTCTTACAACTCATACCTAGCAGACTATTCAGGTTTACTGGGTAAAGAAAGGTCTTACCTCATACCTAGCAGACTATTCAGGTTTACTAGGTAAAGAAAGGTCTTACCTCATACCTAGCAGACTATTCAGGTTTACTAGGTAAAGAAAGGTCTTACCTCATACCTAGCAGACTATTCAGGTTGTGATGATTTATCAATTTACATTTGTTCATTATTGATCTGGTTTCTGAAGCCAAACTGTTTTTTCCCTTTGTTTTGGGTTTTTTTCTTCCTCATAGATAAGCATTTTTTTGTAATCCATTGTCTATCATACTAATTATTCTTGTCCATAGCCTTATCATGTTCAAGTGGAATCTAAGTTGTACTTCCATCCAGCTTGTTTCTCTTGTTAAATAAGGATTGAGTGCTCGCTTACCTACACCAAGAAATGTCCTTGCAGCTCTGGATTGCAGTTTATCAGCAAAGTCATATTTCGTAAATCTGCAGATTTCTGAGGCACATTCTCATACTGGAACAACTGTATTGTAATACATCTTTTCATAAACCGAAAAACCTAGACCTTTTACATTGTAATGCTTAAAAATCATTGCACACAGAGATCTACTTCCAGCTTCAATTAGGAGCTTAACTCCTTCAGTGAATTCTGGATGGCTGCACGCGCTTGATGAAGCTAATTTGTTTAGCGAAATATTGGGTGAATATATAAGATATAACAACTATTTTCATAAAACCCAGTAGCGTGTTAAAGTTACATTCTTAGGCATTTATATATATATATATATTCATCTTTTAGAAAATGTTGTTTGTGCTGTATTTAGATCCATATACCAAGAAGTTTATCTTGCCGCACACGTATACAAATTGCGGTTTTTATCCAACGCAGTCATAGGTTTGAACGTTGTTTTCAATTTAGACTTGTTTATATTTTTTCGTTTGGAATGCATTATATTTGCCTTCGGGTTTATATGATCCGTTCATCTTATTACGACTCTTCAAAATTCAAGAGTCTATCCTAAATTGAGGTAAATCGCATTTGAACGTTGGTTTCAATTTAGACTTGTTTATATTTTTCGTTTGGGCTTGTATTATATTTGCCTTCGAGTTTATATTATCCGTCCATCCTATTTTGACTCCTCAAAATTCAAGAGTCTATCCTAAATTGAGGTAAATTATGTGGCCTTCCAATAACCGTTTAGATTCCTAACATCACTGAAGAGACATTAATTGTCGAAATCCGGATATGGTGTACAAAAAATCTTTGCACCTTTGTTTGCGGTATACCATCTTTGCCGGAAGTTTATTGTTTTCTGTTTGGTATTAAATTTATAGTTCAGATCCATTTATTACACCTTGTGATCCGTTGATTTGGCAATCGCCAATGGCTGTCAGCAGGGTTTAAGAACATTTGTTGTTCGACCTGTTAGTCAAATGCGTTTTGTTAAAATATACTTTTTCACTTTTTTGGTCTTTTGGAAAATGTTCTTTGTGCTGTATTTAGACCCCTCTAACAAGAAATTTGTTTTGCATGTACACGTATAAAAATTGCGGTTTTTATCAAACGCAATCATAGGTTTGAACGTTGTTTTCAATTTAGACTTGTTTATATGTATATATATATATATATATATATATATATATACAACTCGTCTAAACATCAGCCCAACAATGTTAGATCTGTAAATTTGCTTTCGCAAATTTTTTGTTCTTCCCTCGCCGGGATTCGAACTCATGCTACTGAGATATCGTGACACCAAATCGCCTGCACTGTATCCGACACGCTAGACCACTCGACCACCTAGGCTTCACAAAAATAAAGCTTTCGGTGGCCGGGTGTTACCTTTTCTCGTCAGTTTTAATCAAGCGTCGAAATACAGTACATGATATATAGTTGTCACTGGTTCAGACGTACTTATAAATATAATTATTTCTGTGACTGTATCTTGCATTAAATTGTAGGATCCTTTACAATAGATATTTCAGCTGATCTGTAACAATTCCATCTTCATGCCTTATATATCATGTACTGTATTTCTTCACAGAAGTGTTTTCGGTTTGTTGGGTTTTAAGCTTGATAGTTTGTCTCTTGGACGCATGTATTGACGTTCTGCTTAGCGTGTTTTTTTTTTTTTTTTTTTGTCAAAATATTTACTGTTCTTTTCTCTAGGGATTCCTTTACACTGTAAGTACAAACTTTCATTATTTCTCACGTGTTGCCATAATTCAGAGAGTTCATTGTTCCACCAATGTTTAAGTTTTCTACGACCATTTTTTCTGCTTTATTTTTTAACAGTTACTTTGTAGTTAAGTTTCTCATTTAACTCATTTTGCACCAATCAAAAAAAGTAAAATAACAAAAATACCGAACTCCAAGGAATATTCAAAACGGAAAGTCTCTTATCAAATGGCAAAATCAAAAGATCAAACGAATGGAAAATGTGGATTAAACCTGGTTTTATAGCTAGTTAAACCTCTTACTTGTATGAAAGTCATATAGCATTCCATTATTTTAACAACAATGTGTGAGCAAAACAAAAATACATAATAGGTAACAATGTAAAAAATTGGGTACAGCAGTCAATATTGTGTTATAATCTTAATCACTATAAAAACAAAGAAATATTTAAACAAAGAAAAACAAAATGGCACATAGACACTCTATAGACAAAGTACATAAGCAAAAATGAAAGACACGAATACAAAAATGATCATTGCACAATAACACAATGGCGGGATGTATAAACACCTAGCCACGCCGGCACCTAGAATCTATGAACAAAATGCTGAAATTGAATGAAGGTCTGGTAAATCTCAATGAGACCATAACAGGCATATCCAAATAAAGTTACCTGAAGTCACAAACATCTTCATTCACTTGAAGATCTATTTCCACTACTTATTCAATATTGTATTTATCAATAATAATATAAATAGAAATTGTATGCATGTTATTTAAAAACGATCTTTGGGTAAACTTATTAATCCTTTTAATAAACTTATTTTAAAAGGTTACCAATTATTCAACACTGTAGTTAGATCTTTGAATATTGTTTTTATTGGTATAAATATTGATTTTGTTATCAGTAAATTAAAACCATACTAAATAATATTGTTATACACATATGCACTTTCATGGTACTACAATCTGTCGATACCTATATTTTGGCATTGCACAAGGTCATGTCTTTCCCTGACTTTAATGACGTCTTTACACTAAATCCATTGGATGTTGGATGTGTACTGATTGATATTTTAGTCTTAGATACATGATTTTTTTATTAGTTGTTATTGGCTTTGATCTTGCTGTCAGTAACTGCGATTAAGCTCAGATCTGTACTTTGTGTCTTTTTGTTGTACTTAAGGATGTATAAATACCCTGCCACCTCCGGTCTGTATTTTTGTTAGATGTTTTTCTGCTTTGTATCGATCTGATAAGTTAAGCCCTTTTCAACTTATTTATATAGTTTGTTCTTATGTTATGCTCTAGCACAACTGTCCAATGTTAGGGGAGGGTTGCACGCTCATAAACATGTCCTAAGTCAGGAGCCTGTAGTTCAGCGGTTGTCGTTTGTTCATGCCTGTCATACTTGTTTTCGTGAATTGTTTTGTTATGAATTAGGCCGTTATTTTTCTCAGTTGAATTGTTTCATATTTTTAATGTCACGGCCTTTTATAGCCGACTATACGGTATGGGTTTTCTCATTGCTGAAGGTCGTACGGTTGCCTATAACTGCTGACATTCACTTCATTTGAAATTTGGTGGATAGTTGTCTCATTGGCAATCATACCACATCTCCTTATTTTTGTTATAAAGAATAAAAGTATTGAGAATTGTTGAAGGGGTTGTTGAAATTTGTATGTCTTTGGAAGGGGGTCTTGAATATTTTTTCCTTCCTCAATATGCTGAAGACGGAGACTTAAAAAAATAGAAATTCCAATGTTTCCTTCCAGGTCCCCCAATGAAAGAAAATGACCAGTCCCTTTGATGTGATTTATATTAGAGTGAAATTATGCGTTTGTTATTGATGTGTCTTTTTGAACCTTTTGGTTTTAATAGGATATTTTGACATTTTGATGTGCCCTTGGATTTGATTGCTCTTAGTGTGTTTAGGGCCAACCAGAGCCGACTGCCTGTTGGTGGGTAGTTCCTGCTCAGTCGAAGACCATGTGGTAAGCCTTGGATGTCTATTTGTGTATTTCATTTGGGTGATTTGGTGATGCCTTCATGCCATTGTTCCATTACTTTATATAGACAGCTTGTCAACCTGATCTATCAAAGACGACAAATGACGGCCAAAACTCTCCTGGCTTTTTGAGTATATATATATTCAGGCGAGAAACATGATATCAACTGACTTCGCTTGGTATATACATGTACATGTATCAAATAAAGTAAACACGTATAAATTCAAGTTAAATCAATACTTTAAAACAGCTTCAAAATATAACAGTGTAAAAAAAAATGTTTTTAATAAATGTTGAAAAAAGAATTGTGTTTGTGATTGGCCATGAAAAAAAATACATGTTTTCTGGTCTGGTAAAAAAAAAGGATTGGCTTGGGTACAAATCCCTGCCCCATCCTAGAGAATCAAATGGCTGCTCCCTTAGAAACAATAGAGCTTGAAGATGTTGAGGAGAAATATCAGATACAATTATTCTTACATCAGAATTGTACACAACAATTTTCCACCAGCAAAAGATGCAGGTGATACTGTTTCACCACTTGAAGGAGATGGATGAGGAAGAGTGAGAGCTTTCTAAAAAAATTCATAGTAAACGAGCAATTCAATACATGCCAGAGAAGACACAGATTTTATTAACAACTGTTGAAGCTTTTTTTTTTTGTTATTAAATATTTTACTTTTGAATTGTTATTAAATGATAACCAAGGTTTTAGTTTATGATTATTTGATTACTAAAGAAAATCAATTTCTGATTACCAAAGCAAATATTTAATGATTATGTGATTATATTGGCAAAAAATGGTTATTATGTGGTTACTGGGACCCCCAGGGCCTCATCGATACTTCAAAACCATCATATATTATGTGTGAAGTTGATACGGAATAGTTATCAACAAGGTCTTGGTATCTTTCAATGAACTTTTTCAGAAAAAAGACGAGACGGTCTTTGACATAACCCTGGTTTATCAACTTTCTGATCAGACACTGGTGACCTTTGATAAAGTCTGAGTAGCAGCTGCAAGCTCTTGGATGTCGAATGAGTTGGGAAATGTATATCCCATATACAGGTGGAGTTGGTATATTGCTGCTAAGTCGGGGGAAATTTAGAATTTCAATATTAAAATCGTCTCGTTTGTCATAGATCCTGGTACTGAGATGACCACTGATGTCAAATTCGAGGTATAAGTCTAAAAATGAGGCGGAGGAAGAAGTGTCTGTTGTTTATCTAATTTCAAGTTCTGGAGGATATATCAATGAAACAAATCAGAAAAGTTTGTATTGTTAATGGACTGAACATCATCAATATATCTGAATGTGAAATTAAATAATCTGGCTTCTTTGATCTTAAGATCTTGAAAATAAGAAGAGGTCGGCAAGGAGAGGCGCACAGTTCGTTTCCATAGGAATGCCGACAATTTGTTGAAACAGTCTGCCTCAAAATTCAATAAATATTTGTCAATAAGAAACTCCAGCATACTGATCACTTGTTCCTTTGTGTAGTAGGTTTTACCTTTTTGTTCACTATTAACAAAATATGCCATATGGTATCCCAAAGCAATAAATTTATAGCGCATGCTACCATTTTTATATTGAAAAGCATTGTGGATTATTTCTTTTAGACGATTTTCAATTTCACATGGGGAATGGTGGTATACAGGGTTGAAAAATCTAAAGTTTTGATAGAATTAATTTCAGAGAAAGATCGAGATTTACAATTATCCACAAGTTCTTTAAGAGTTTTTTAGAATCCACATATGGTTAATATCACTATGCTAGTAAACAGTATCACAGTATTTCTGGAGACCACAGAATTTCAACTTATGAATTCGACGTTTTATCAGAGACCTGATTTATTTGACCCATTCTGACAAAGTGTGTAGTTCAACTTCTTCTTGTTTAGCCCATGTTCTGGCGTAGTCCTCAATGGAATCCATTATTATCATGAAGTTATAGTTCCAATTGATGTGTTGGGGTTCTCTGGACTAAGGACCATGAACCATCACCTTTCGGTGATGGTCATGTTGAATTATGTTTAGATCCACAGTAATAACATGGCCAGAAAGGTGAGTGGTAACAGTCACAAGTCAGGTAGTTAGGTATTCTTCTAAATCAGGGTCCTGCAATGCTCGCTTATAGTTAAATACGTTAAGTGCAATGGTTTTGGTGTAAATGTAGAATACAATAGGAACAGACTGATTTTGAAAATAAAGTGGAATTTTATGTTATCTCTTTGTGATGAAGAACGTTGCTGATGTTAATAGCATCAATTCCTTTATTGTAAAAACGAACTGGAAGGAATTTCCTCTTTTCATTATGTAAAGGTTCTGATCTTACTGGTTTAAAAAGACGGAAAAGAGGCTGCTACATCACAAATTATACTGACCAGTCTGTATATTGGAGAAATGTATTTGTGCATCCCTTGTCAATTGCATAATCCCTCAAACATTTAAGAAAATTAACAGGCAGTGAAAACATAATAGTTCTAATGTAATGTAACTCTAGCGGATGATGAAGATGTGAAAGAAGGTCAACAAGTTCTAAAAATATGTCATCAATTTCTCTTTGAATGACTTGAACATTTTGTGGTCTATGAATAACATTTTCAACAGCATGAGCTGTGCGTTGGTTTGAAAACATGTCTATCGGAATAAAGTTTGTGATATATCTTCTTTTTTGTAAGTCATTTTTATTGGTTGGTCTATCTTTTTTGTTGTTGTATGGTTTCATATCTTTAGATAACGGAATGCACCATGCGTGCGGATGGATTGAGGTGAATTAATACACGTCAATTTTCTAGTTACATCATCGATCGATCAAATATCTTGTTATCAGGGAATTGAGATTTAACATTAATGACTAGTATTAAATAAACGTTTAACTTTTATATTGATACATTATGACTTACCTGACTTAATCCACTTCGTCCCATGGGGGACATAGGGCGACCAGAGTGGCTTTCCATCTTTTCCTGTCCTTGGCTAGTTTCTTTGTTTCTCCCCATGTTTTCCCGATTTTCTGTAGATCAAAGGTTAGATCTCTGCGCCAGGTGGTTTTTGGACGCCCTCTTTTACGATGGCCCTGAGGATTCCAATCTAACGCCTGTCTAGTTACGTTTATGTTATTTTTACGTAACGTGTGTCCAATCCATTTCCACCTACGTGTTGTAATCGTTCTTTCTATTGGTTCTTGTCTTGTACTTTTCCATAATTCTTTGTTGCTAATGGTGTTTGGCCACTTAATTCCAATAATGTTTCTAAGGCACCTGTTCATGAAAACTTGTAATGTTTTGGTAGACACAGCTGTTAGTCTCCAAGTTTCTGACTCATAGTGAAGTATCGATTTTACATTTGAGTTGAAGATCCTGATTATGGTGTTTGTTCTGAGTGCTTTGCTCCTCTAGACCGGTTTAAGGATAGTAAAGGCTTGTTGTGCTTTTCTTTTGCTAGATTGAATATTTTCATCTGTCCCTCCTGGTGTACTGATGACACTTCCAATATATGTGAATTCTGGGACATCCTCAATTTCAGCATCTCTTACTTTGGTTGATACATTATAGTTAACATTATTTTAAATCATACATGAATATTTTCTTTTATCAATTGATATTGTAAGTGTAGTCCGTATTCTAAAAATCATTTAACGCCATAATGATGTTAGTACTTATAAATCTATTTTTCAAGACTTTATTTTTGTATCATGAATGAAGTTATCATTGTTAGTACTTAATATAATATTCATACGTCTAGATAAAACCATGTAGACATCTACACCCTAATGATTGTACACGATTAGTATCTATGTATAAAGAAGAAATATGTCATAAATATAGAAAAAAAGTTAATTTGAGTATACGAGTAGAACAGCAAAAAGGACTGCTCATTTCCTTATTTATTTTTTTTCTCAAATGCTTGTAAGGATTTGTGTCTAAAATAATCCGTACTATATATAGTTTTATGTACATAGAATATATATTCATTTTGATATACATGTTATCAGCGATGGTTTCAGGATACCGATTTATTTTATCATTGAGGTGAAATTTTTCGTCAAATTAATTGGTAGATCATAAGTAAATATTTCTTGAGACAGAATTTTCTTATACTTTGCCAAAATGAAGATTTTACTATGCTTTTTCAAAATATAATAAAAAGTATGGGTCACCGTGCTATTTTCCAAGCTATGAGTCGTTGAAAATTGTCTAAATTTGGTTAGAATGTTCATGAAAAACATATTTGTGTGCTTTTATTTTACTAAAGAGTTATCTCCTTAAATGGTGGATTTTTTGATATTTGTTTAAATATTTTGAGTTATACTGGACAAATCTTTTTTTTGGGCAAATAACTAGGCCGATTTTGTACTGGGATTGTACAATCCAAGATGGCGGTATACCATGAATCTACCTTAAGCCTTCGGCGAAAAACAATCTATTTTTGGCGACAAGTCGAAAACAATTTTTTCTTTCAATTTTAGCATTACATATAGTGGCAGCTGAGGGTGAAACAAACATTTTTTTTTCTCAGGGTCAAAACAAATTATTTTTTCTCCAAAACTGAAACAAACTTTTTTCCAAAAATCCATAGCCCCCAGAAAATCAAATGGTTGCTGCCTAAGGGCATACGATACAGTTACAGGTGAGGTAATGACGTTGCTAACGTAAAATGTTATTTTCGCGACGTCAAACTTTGACATATCGGGAAAAGCTGCATTTTTCGACTGTTTTTATGATTTAAACTGATTTAACTTGAAAACGAGTACATGGACCCCTCTTTTTTAAAATGGCATTAAGTTTGATTTCGTATGAAGATTATTTGTACCAATTTTTATGAAAAAGTCAATATTGATTTTTTTTTTAATTTGATAATATAGCGCAAAAAATGCGTCTTTTTTCCTAAACTCCTGAAACTTTGTTAAAAATTAATTATTTCCAAAGAACTGTTGTACATATTAAGAGCATATTAATGTAAAGAAGATTTTCATAATGTTTCTACAAAAATCCGCTTGTGTTTATCTGTTGAAACAAAAAAGTTAGGTGTGTCTATCCAAAGGAAAGAAATGTCCGCAAAAACGAAATTTTGAGTAAATGTCTAAAATGTGACCCTTTCTTCTCTTAAAGTAGCACATGAAGGTATATTTTTTATTACATATTTGAATTGCTTAGGTGAAAAATAGCTTGTATGCAAAATTTCGTAAAAAAATCATTATGGGATCGAAACTGTATCGTATGCCCTTAAGACTGCTTGTGCAAAACTGAGTTGAGAGGCTTAATGAAAGAGATGGGGCCAATTTCGCTAGTATTAGTTTTACTCATAGAGTCAAAATGAATAAGTTGCCATATCCTACTGGATATTGAAAACAGTTTTAAATATATACTTAAAACATTTTACAACAATTTTAACATATTTCCATAAAACCAAATTGCAGTTCGGCTCTACATGTTGCTGATGAAGACATTTTGATACACAATTGCAGAAATTCAATTCGGCTGTACATGTTGCTGATGGAGGCATTTTGATACAAAATTGCAAATTTTACATGTTTTGTAAATCCAGCATCGAAGGACGTCAATTACCAAAATAAAATAAATTTTAATGTTCACTAATTGATATAATATCATGTCTGTAATCCTGCCCTTAATGGGCCATAATTGGTATAATAAAATATATATTGCATTGTATTGGATTGTATATACTAGGCGCGAAGAGGAGTTTTGGCCAGGATGCCAGGCTATATTTTGTTTATATATCGAGACAATATTTTATAGATTGATTTTCATGAAATTTTATCTAAACGAAAGTTATTTACATACTAAATAGAATAGAATGTTTTATTTTATTAGGGCCCTTATTTAAGTCACATTTGTATAGAGATCTTTACTCAGAGACATGTGTAGTATCAGAAGTCCATTACTAGAGCCCTAGTACTGAATAGACTTCTGGTAGTATATACTATATGTATCTGTTTGTCATGAAATATAAGTTCCAAATGGAAGGAACAAATATTATCATGAGTACTGCAGTATTTGTTCCTAACCGGGAATATGGCTTTATATGATCTTATAGAATATTTGTTCCAACAGGAACAGATCTTGTGGTTTTGTTTATAACAAAGTTTCCAGGGGAACTACTGTTAGGGGGGTGCAAACATACGTTGACATGACATTGTTTAGTTCTACCTTGGGCCTACCTGGGACTATTATACTAATAAAATAAATAGTTCCAGGTCCAATCCCATTTTGTGCTTTAACATAAACATAGACTTTTTATATACAACTTAATACTATTTATTTTCATCAAATGAATAAAGGTAATGCTCTTGTACAAATATAAACATGAAATAATTATAAGCAGAGAGGTTTTATTTGGAATTACTTCCCCTGTTTCACATCACGTGATTAAACCCCATTTCTCGATTTTCAAGATGTAAACATTGTTACTTTCTGAAAAATTGGATCTAAGACTTCAAATGGTATAGGAATATATGTAAGATAATATTGTTAGAAGTGATTCGCCTGTATATATCATGTATAACTGCATTGACTAGCTGCCTGTTATGAAATTTTCTCAGTATTCCTTGCTCTTGGATTTGCCACAGCTAGGGAATGGCTGTTCGTGAATCACTGTACATTTCTTGAGATAACTCTGACTGAATATTAAACCAATCAAATAACCTTTCCTCTCACCTGAACACTGTGCTGAAAAAATCAATTCCATTATTGTACCAGAATTGTTTTTGTGAATTTGTATTGTATACATTGTATAAGTATGAAAGTATTAATAATATAATATGACATACTTTTGACACTAAAAGTTAGAAATAAATAGACAAAATTGAATAGACAGTTTATTCTGAATTATAAAACATTCATAATATTATATTTTCAGAAAGATATGTTGCACTATTTACTCTATTGTCTTGATTGTGTTTTAAAATAGCAAGTAACAGTAATATCAAATTGCTGGATTTTAAATTAGATTATGCATCTAAATGTTCATGCACATCAATTGCCATACATGTCAATTTCATTCTTTTATAGATTTTTCATTTGTCCACCTTGTTCCTTCAAAAATCAGAAGGTCAAGTGTGTTTATGTTCCCCAATTTTCTTCTGAAGGGTCTTCTTGTCAAATTGCATGATGTATTTAAGTTTAAAAATAAGCAGATGTGGTATTATTACCAATGAGACAACTATCCACCCAAGTTCAAATGAAGTGGATGTAAGCAATTATAGGCAACTGTACAACCTTCAACAATGAGAAAACCCAAACTGTATAGTCAGCTTTAAAAGCCCTGATATGAAAAATATGAAACAATTCAATTGAGAAAACTATCAACCTAATTTATAACAAAACAATTTACAAAAAACAAATACATGTATGACAGACATGAACCACTGACAACTACTAAACTATAAGCTTCTGATTTGGGACAGGCACATAAAGAATTTGGTGGGGTTAAACATGTTTGTGAGCACTCAACCCTCCAATCCCCTAACCTAGGATATACTACGAAATATAGTTCAGTTTGAATTGAACAGGCTGCCAAGCATTTAGAGCAAAATTTATTTCAAATTGATAAAAATTTGACTTAAAATGAAACCAGTTAAATCTGATGATGTAATTTTTTTCATGGAAAATTGTTAATCATGGGATTACAATTATAAATTTATACTTGAACTTATCAATTTTAATCTTTTTGTCCATTCAGAAGACTAAAACAATTACAAGCAGGGCTCACACTACTTCAAAATCATAGGGAGAAGTGACTTCACTTTTTGAAACTGGTAGGAGAAGTAGTGAGATTTGAAAGAGAAGTGCTCGTTCGCTGGCGGCACTTCAATTTTGGTTTTTACTATAAAAGAAAGGGCCATATATGTTTCCTATTTCTTTTTTTTATATAGGTGTTCAATTCATACCTGAGTCAATTAAAGTAACAGTTGTTTCAGTTTATGTCTTAAATAGTCATTTATAGTTGCACAATTATATTAATCCTCTTGTCAGAATCTATCAACTAAATATCTAGCTCTATTAAAAAAGAACTTTTTTTATATCAAAAACGAAAAGAAAGTATCATATACCAATTAAAATGCAATTAAAAACTATTCTGTTTATCATGTTAATAAAATTAATTGTTCTCATTAAAAGATATATAAATTAAACAAAGTTAAGCAACTTTAATCAATAAATTGAAACAAAGTATTTACATGTAGCAAGGAGCTCTAACCAAAAGTCTGTTAATGCGTGTGGAATGCATAATTTTCACTATTGGGATTATTATTCTTTTGTCAGCTGTTCAATTCAGGCGTCTGTAGTTATTATCGTAAGAATACGGATTTTGGTCATAGTTGGTCCGCTTCTGATGAATCCCGCCTCTGATCTGTGGTTTGTACAAATATTTCAATGGCGGATGAAGAAAATTTACGAAAAAAAACAATGTTTGACAAGCGATTCGGAAAGGATTATGACGCTTTTAATGCAATTAATGGATCAAACATTAAATAAAGGCAATTTTGATCACTTTCTAAAGAAGTAACAAACTTATTTTGCCGAAAATTAGAATGTTTTGATATACAATCTCGAGTAACAACTTCAAAAACAAGTACTGGAAGTGAAAGATACTTCATAAAAGTTGTTTCTTTGAAATAACATACGACCAATCTGTAAAGTCAATACTTTCACATCTTTTCTATAGAAATAAATCGTTTATGTCTTTGAATTTCTTCACTTTTAAATGAAAATATGCTGTTTCATTGACTTGGTAAAAATGGGAAATCGTCGTTGATGAATGCGACTGCAAGCGACAATTGTTAACACCAGGGCGACTAGATATCGCTTTTGATGGTCGGGCAAAGCGAAGTGACGGATGGAAAGCGACTTTGTTGCCCCAGTTGCCTGCTATTTTGAGCCCTGACAAGAACAATTCTATTTGTGTTACATTGCGAATATGATGAAATCAGGTAATGCGCGATATCACTGGCAGCACAGACACAGGGATTCCACTGTACAACATATATTATTTTGTCTTATAAATTTGACAGACAATAAATAGCAAGGTATTCCTTATCAACATAAGCCAAATAAATAGTACTTCAGTACTTCTCCAAAAACATTGCTGATACACAATTATCATGATTTATCAACATACTTATATGACATAATTTGATTGGATCATTACTTTTAACAGCAACAGTAGTGAATACTGGAATAAAAATACATGGAATATTGTTAACAATACTGGTATACAGTATGGTTTTTTTTCCCATTCAACATCATATACCAGTGTTGTAATCGCCTTGTTCAGGTGATCCAAAACCCACCAAATTGGGTTACCAGAATGGTTCTTCCTCTTACATATATCTTCTTTAGTTATACAATATTGCCTTCATTCTTTTGTGGCTAATTATAGCAGGTACATGTAGGTATGATGCCTGGTATAGTTGGAGATTTTTGGCAGATGTATATGTAGGTATTTGTTCTGGTCTACAGCTATAATTACTTTTATATAGGAGGTCATTTGTTATTTTGTAACACATGATAAAGTCATCCTTTTTTACCTTGTTAACTTCTTTTTCTTGCAAATTACAACATGTATAAGTCAGACTGTACATGTACTTGAGTGTAATTAACTTGAAAGCATCTCAAACAAACAGACTGCCATTCAATCGACCAAAAGAAAAAATCCCAAACAGGATGGTATATACAGTACATGTATATTCAGTGATGTATTCATTTAAAAGTATTTACACTGGTCATCCTGCTGACTATTTGAGATGTGACTGGTCCCAGGGGATGGTATATATTCACTCTGGTCCCGACGTCCTCCAATGAACTGACTGTACTACCGATTCTGGTAATCTGTTCCATTGTCTTGTTCTTGTTCTCTGGAAGAAGGAATGGTAGTAGACATCTCTTTTCACTCTTGTTTGTCTAATTTGTGGATGCAGCGGCATTGCTGATATTACTGTCTGAAAACTGTTATATTGAAGTAATAAAACTATTATCTTTTCATGCAAGTTTAGGTATAAAAAAGATATAACTCAGTATTTCCTTGTCTAATTCAGCATGTTCAGATCAAACAACAGTTTTAGAACATAAAATGAAATGTGGTGATCAGGTATACTGTTTAGGCAACACCTTAGTAACAATGTGCTTGCTGCATAAAATGCAGGGGGATGGTAACAGGTCCTCAACAGTTTTTCTGAGCTCTACCAAAGTTTAATTCAACAGACTTTATGGCAACCATGGCAACAGAATACTTCTAAACTCAGTATGGTGAGGATTTCTGCACTGTTTTATGATAATAATTTATTTTTTGTGATCTTGTGTTTATTTGTCCAACAAAGTATACGTGTATCTAAACAATGAATGATTATTGAAAGTATTGTCTTTTAGCCATTATTTTTGGCGGAAAATGATTTTCAAAAATGATTTAATCTACCATATCTTCACATTTCATTGATTTTTAATACTGTTTTGTTTGATTCATTTAATCTAGACAAGGAAATGCTGAGTTGTGTGTTTTTTATAACTTGAATGCAAAGGTAAGTGTACATGTACATGGGCAAGGATAAAATCATTGATAATGTCATCCCTTTAGTTATCACGTCAATGATTCTGGAAATATTACAGTTTTCAGACAAAGAAATATCAAATCATGCTTTAAAATGATATGTCATATGGAAACAAAATCAATAATCAGCTGATTATAAAATGTACAAACATTTAACAGCTTAGCGTATTAGCACTTCTTATTTCATTCTACATTGTACATGTTGTATGTACATGAACCATCCTGAACTGATAACATCAAATTGTATCATTTTATCAGATAAGTGTCAAGGACACAATATTAAAACAGAGATATAATATATATATTCTAAATTTATATTGTATCAGATGTTGTCATTTTCCAAACACAATAGCATAAGGGAATTGCCAAAATTGTCAGAAAAATAAAAGCAAAGATACCAAAGGGAAATCTGACAAAACTCATAAAGTTGAAGAGAGCTGGACAAAATCATGGAAAAAACAAAAAGACAAACAACAGTCTACAAAGTAATACATAAACAATTTTAAGACTGAGCAACACGAACCCCAGCAAAATCAGGGGTGGTCAATGTGTCAGCAAATCCTGCTCCATATGTGACACTGTATTTTCCACTAATTAGGTTGTTTCAGTATTCCACCTGTGGATCCTTGGAAGTGGTCTAGATGATTTCTTGACACCTTTTTCAGTTAAGATTCGCCAGTCTTTTTAGATTTAAAATTTTCTTAATGTTTCCAAAAGTTCTGGACTCACCAATGACCAATAAAGATAGCTGCTATACATGTAAGTATCGCTGAAATTATAAACCATTGTTGTCATGTGTCAACCTTAATTGCATCTGACTTTAAATATTTATGCTTTTATTTCAGTTTTATAGAGTAATCATGCCTTATGATACTTATGTTCCGTACCATGTGACCAGGTTGTATGTTTTTACAGTGGTGAATTTGATTTTGATGTTCCATGCATCATGTGTTAATTGTGATGTTGTTGTCGTAAGTCATTTGATATTATTTAGTATTTTGCTTGAAAAAACAGCCTTATGATATCATTTACATGTATGTTAGATTTGTATGAACAAAAACTTAATTTAAATTATTCAAGCTAAATGTGTTGTATGAAATCTCATTTTTAGCTCACCTGGTCCATATGGCCGTGTGATTTATTGCTATCACTTGGCGTTTACATTGGTTGTCCTAATAATTTTATACGACTACAAAGGTATGATGTTGTTGTAGTCGTCCAAAGACATTTGGTTTCCAAACTTATAGCTTGAGTATTAACTATTTATAAGTGTATGGATCTCTATGAAATTGTACCATAAGGTTCCATACCACAAAAGAGAGGTTGGGATTGATTTTTGGGGTTATTTTCTGAAACTTAGATTAAGGTACCAAAAAGGGGCCAAAAACAAGCATTTTTCTTGTTTCAGGACAATATAACTTGTGTCTAAGTGTATGGGTCTCTATGAAATTGTACCACAATGTTCCATACCCCAAAAGGAATGTTGAGATTGATTTTGGGTGTTATGACCGGGCCCAAACAGTTTAGGAATTTGAGGAAAAAGGGGGCCAAAAACGAGAATTTTCTGCTTTCCTGACAATAATTTGAAAATAAGTCAGTGGATCTCTATGAAATTGTACCTCATGATTCCATACCAAAAAAAGGAAGGTTGGGATTGATTTTGGGGGTTTTAGGTGAAAATAGGCCAAAAACAATACTTCTCTAATACTTTGTATAAATTGCTTATTTCTTGACCAATTTAAATGGGGTTTAATTCAAAGTTGGGAATATTTGGGGTTCTTTACTATATTGAATCTAACTGTGAATTTATCATTTGGATTTTGGGCCCAGCCTTTTGAATTGATCCACATTGAGGTCCAAATGGTCCAAAATTAAACTTTGTTTGATTTCATCAAAAATTTAATTATTGGGGTTCTTTGATATGCAGAATCTAACTGTGTATTTAGATTTTTAATTTTTAGGCCCTGTTTTCAAATTGGTCCACATTAAGGTCCAAAGGGTCCAAAATTAAACTTTTTGTTTGATTTTAACAAAAAATGAATTCTAAGAGTTCTTTGATATGCTGAATCTAAACATGTATTTAAGTTTTTGATTTTTGGCCCAGTTTTCAAGTTGGTCCAAATCGGGGTCCAAAATTAAACTTCAACAAGAATTGAATATATGGGTTCTTTAATATGCTGAATCTGAATGTGTATTTATATTATGGATTTTGGGCCCGTTTATCAAAATGGTCCACATTAAGGGTCCAAAAATAAACTTTGCTTGATTTCACTAAAAATTGAATTTTTGGGGTTCTTTGATATGCTAAATCTAACCATGTATTTAGATTTTGGATATTGGACCATAATAGGTAAATGTTCAATTTCAAATCTTTTAGTTTTTAGACCACATTCATCCTGTGACAGAAACCTATGCTGTGTCAAATATTTAATCACAATCCAAATTCAGAGCTGTATCAAGCTTGAATGTTGTGTCCATACTTACCCGCACTGTTTATGGTTCGACTTCTGCGGTCGTATCAAGCTGCATTTCATTCAAAGATCTTTGCCTCTGAAACTATTTTAACATGCTAAAAATGTTAATTAAAAATTCCAAATGTTTTAGTTAAGAATTACTGTGGATTCATTTATTTTCGTGGGTATCAATTTTCGTGGATAGAGAAAAAAAGACGTTTCGTGGTATACGTAAATTTGTGGATCGCTGATTACAAAAAAAAAAATCAGAGACGTAATTCGTGGATTTCTTTTTGATTTAGGAGATCATTTAACCTCCTAGGTTTGATCAATAATAAAACAAACAAAAAGAAAGAATTCATTGAAAAAGTTTTGAATTGTCAAAATCTTCGCTTGGTCATTCTAGGTTAAAGTGTTCATTGAAAACTTCTATTACAATATTGGACAGAGACAACTAATTATTTGTTTTTTTACAATTTATAAATTCTTGTCGGAATTTTATAAGGCATTCAAAACTCTATGATTTAAAGCTCATTTCACTAATCACGATATAATAAAACAGTCATATAAGTAAAAGGTGTGAAAATAAATGTTCCTGTTATAAACAATATTACCTACGGGCAAAATCCCCGTACTTAATCCTATTGATTTTTAATCACCAGTAAACCAAACTATGACACGGTAATTAACGACTTGCAGTTATTTTCCATGAACAGTTTTAATCAATTTTAAAAAAGTAAATTATCACTGATATTCGATATATTTATTATTGATTTAATCAAAATACTTGTATTTTCTTTCAATAAAAACACATGTTATGTTACAATGTTTATCGCTAGTCAACACTATACTAGAACTGCATAACATACTAGTAACCGGAAATAAACATCCGACTCCATACACATTTCTCGGGATTATACTTCGTTGAATTCTTAAATTCGTGGTTCTCTGTGACCCACGAAACCCACGAAAATTGGTATACCACGAATAAAAATGAATCCACAGTATAAGGTTCATTTGCTTTTTACCATCAGTTCCAAGGAGTTAGCCACCATATTGGCTTTCTGAACTCCGTTTTCGATTAGTGCAATAGAATCTGAAATCAAATAACACCTACATTTGTACCTCAAAATCTTCATTTTTAAGGAGATATTATCCGAATTTGAAGCGTACAAGTAACAGAATGTCATGCTTGAAAGATTTCATTTGTATGATGTCATGTTTAGAAAACTGTTATCATATGTTCTAATTACTGTTTATGTCACAGTTCAATTTGAGATCCATCCTGGTCCACATTTTAGTCATGTTAACTTCATTCAAAAACAAATTTAATGGTTGTAATGTGAAAAAACTATAAATTTAAGTGAATGTTAAATTGCAGGATAAATACAATATTTGTACAGTGTAGGAAAATATCCAATTTATTTGTACTCGCTACAAAACAGGAGAAAAGCTTGATAAGCCTCTCTTTTCTCTATGTTTTTAAAGCTTATATATATATATATGAATTTTATATTTGCCTACACTGTATGAATATTGTCTGTTTAACTAGCTTGGTTATTCCAGTTGACCCAACCAAAAATGCTTTGATATCTTACAAATGAATTAAAGACTTAGATGTCAGTAAATATATACATGTGGTAGTAGATTCTTTGTTAAAAGGTTGTCAGTGGTGTCCAGTAAAGGTTACTTTCTATGACTGGTTTACAAATTTCATTGAATTTGAACAAAATTAATATTTTGCAATATTATCAGTATAAAACAAACCTATTTTTGAATACCTAAACATAAACCATTTGCTTTGTTATTGTATTACAGTTGGACAAACATGAGAATAGTACAGCAGGAATCCATTTCCCTGATGAACCTGCACAATTTGGTTCAGATATACCTGAGGACGGTCTCACGGTTTGTATTTGATTTTTAAGATGATAAAATGATACACATTGCATATTCACAATATAATCCAAAAAAAATATTCAGTCCAACTTTGATTTGGTTTCACAGAATAAGAAAGAAACACAAATTCATTATGTATAGTTTGACAAATGAATTGTTGACCTCTATGTTACTAGATATAACAGAGTCAAAATATCACATTCATACCAAAGTGACAGTGAAGAGTCATCATGACTGGTACATGTAGGTCAGAAATTTAGAGGACAGTAAAGGTATTGCAAAATTCTCAAAAAATACTTTTGAGAGTTGCTTGTGGATACAAAAAAAAAATGAATTGATTTCAATCAGATGCTCTTGCAAGATAGTATATAATGTGTTATATGGGTAATTTATTCTGCTGGACTAGTTTAATACCAGAAACATTGATAGGTTGAATAAGTCAATTTACATTTCCCTGTACTGGTTTAACCATTGTATGAATGACTTGATTTTGATTGTTTTAATTAATATCAACTTCTTTATTGTATTTGTTATACATGTATGTAAGTAGTTATGCACAAGTAATAAAAAAAAGTCAAAAATGTCTCAATCTTCATTTACTCTTTTTATGCTTTTGTTGCACATGTGCAAATAACTTCCACAATCCATAGCAAATAAAAGGTACCCAACAACCATGCTTCACAACATACCTAAAACAACAAGGCACTACAATGTACATAATCATAAATTAAATGTTACTGCAAGAGTCTGTGATAAGGAAAGCAAAAAGCAATTGTACCGAACCATTTACCTAGCTCTTTCAATATTTGTAATTACCTACTTTATCAGTTTACAATAACAATATTGAAAATGTACAAAGTATTCTAATTAACTTTCTCCTGTTTATCAATTCATTTTACCTGCCCAGGATTTCATGTGTGTCTTCTAATATCAATGAAAGCATCACCTGCTATAGGCTTAAATATCAGAGATTCAGAAAAAAATTTGGAAACTTTTTTTTTCATATTCAATAACAGCTAACATTCAATATTATGTGCTGGTTGATTTCAGATTAAGAATTTGTTTAAGGCATTGTATAAATATGCCCTGCCTACAATGGAGTTATTGTTACATCTACTTGAAACTTGGTACACATGCATGTTCATATATAAGTTAGGGTTTGGACCAAATTTAATTGTTCACTGATGAGGTCTAAGTTTTGATGATTGTATTAATGTCTTTTTTAGGGATACTTGATATATTTGAAACCATCACCAAGTAACTCCTGTGTACATTATGAACCAAAACCACAACAATTCACAATTGATCAGCCATGGATCGCTCTTATGGCAAGAGCAGGGTGTAAATTTGATCAGATGGTATGCTATCATTATGTCTGAAGTTGTTTGGTTCTGCCCCCTCAGTCATGGTCTATTGACTATGAAACTTTTGCATTGTTTACATTTTAAGTTTGTGATTAGGTCAGTGTAAGATGAACCACTAATGGTAAGTCAATGGTGTTTGATATGCAGTTGTATTAGTACTTCATATATGGCCTGCAATCACTGCTTTTCCTTCAAAATATCTGAATGTCATAAAATAATGAGATAACAATACATGTATCATTTTGTTTTTTTATAGCAGTTTGAAACACTAGACACAAAAGATGGTGTTTTATTTAAATGATTATCTGTGGTTCACAAAAAAAATGCTGGCTCTTATTTGAACAAGAAAGCTTGGGAGTTTTTGTTTACCTGTTATGTTATAGATATGAACCATGTTTATAATCCTACATAACTGTCTGTAACTTGGATAATATATTATAACATGTGCATGAAATTTTTTATAGCAACGTACTGTTACTATTGTTGTCAGAATATTACATATATCTGTATGAATGAAAATTAACAACCCTCGTATTTGAAGAAAACATTTCTGTTATAAAGCTGAAAAATAACAGGAAAACATTAAAAAAAAGATTCAATGGCAGACAATCTAAAGATTTTTCAATTATTTCAACAACAAAAAATATGAATTTGGCCTTATAGATCTGAATAAAAACAAATTTATGTCAAACTTTAGTGAGCATTTTTCCATGGAATAGATCTTATTTTAGGTTTACATTGCTCAACAAATGAATTTTTCTGCTGTTATTGTACATAATCAATACCCAGATGAAGAACTGATCAATATGGGTGGTAGTGAATGTGAGTATAAACAAAGCCAAATATCAAGATAGCTTTCCTTCTCCTCTACACTAATCTCTCTCAGAAGCTGTAGCCACATCCAGCACATAATCTCCGTCAAAACACATGAGAAATTTGTAAAGAAAAGTATGAAGATATAAATTGGGAGGTTTCTGTCAAAAACATAAGTCATTGATGATACAGTGGTTGACAAATTACTCCAGTCCCAAGTTTCTTTTGCACATCCTCATCAGCCCCCTCTCCTTGTTCCTTTTACAGGTGCTTGCTGCACAAAGACTTGGCTACAGTGGTGTTATTGTACATAATTATAAATCAGAAGGAGAAAAAAGGGAAAAAATGAAAGGAGGAAAAGGTTGGTTGTAATGTCAGAAAAATAAAGGGAAGACTAGAAAATACAGCATTTTAATTCTCAAGAATAAAATATTTATTTCAAATATGATGAGTATATTTTAAACCAATAATTTGGAACAATGAAATAATGATTATCAGTATTATCAAATATAGTACATGTATACTTTACATTTTTACTCTAATGCAATTGTATGTAACAATTAGTTCCTCTGTAATTGGTCAAATTTCACTGCTAGTAAGTAAAGGATTTACCATTGAGAGAATTGTGATACAAGTTTTAGCTTTTCAAAAGAGCTGATCTGATTAAATAGATAGCTTTTTTGTAAAGTTCCTGATAAAGAGAAACAATGCATATGATACCTGATATATTTATTTTAATATAAAATTAGTTCTGGACTAATAATTTTCCAACAGGATAGGTATTTGATAAAGGTGGTGCCTCATTCTACTAAACAATGTTGCATGGTATGGCTGTAACAAGCCAACAAAAAAAGGTTGTAAAGATGATCTTAAGCTCTCATTTAAATTAATCCTTTCTTTTGTGCAAGGAAAGAAATCAACTTTTGAGTTACAGCTTTTTGTTCAGGTAATTTTTTTTTTTCCTTTTCACATTTAAAATTAGTTATCTCTAACAATCTAATTTAGTGCTATACTACATCAGTACATTAGGACAATCTAAAAATAAATCCATTTTCTAAATCTCCATTGACATTTTTCAAAGGTAAGGTACTATTTGGGCTTAATTGCCATTTGGGTAGTCAATACAGTTTCATATTGTATTTTTGTCTCGCCTTGACGGAGTCCAAAAGCGAGACATAGGTATGCTGTTTCCAGCGGTGGCGTCGGTGTCAACTATGTATTAGTTTGTGATTAGGTCTAGTTTATGGTGAACCACAAGTGGTAGGTCAATGATATTTGGTATGTAGTTGTATTAGCATTGGGACATCTCATTTCCTCAGAGATTATTATAACCCCGCTTTAAAAAAGTGTGGGTATACTGTTTTACCTCTGTCTGTCTGTCTGTCCGTCCGTCCATCCGTCAGTCCTTCAGTCCATTCTCCTGTCCCATGAATATTTTTCGTTGCATCTTTCTCAGGAACTACATTAAAAGGATTTCTGAAATTTGGTTTCAGGGTTTATAAAAGTCAGCTATACCATGTGATGTGTTTTCAGATTCATCACTCAACAACTTCCTGTTAACGAATACTTGTATCCTTTTACACATGATAGCCAAGTTGAAAATTTTTGTCTCATTTTTCTCAGGAACTACAGTACAAGGATTTCTGAAATTTGGTTTCAGGGTTTATATAAGTCAGCTATACCGTGTGATGCGTTTTCAGATTCATCACTCAACAACTTCTGTTTACTGAACACTTACATATTTTTACACTATTAAAATTATCCACTTGCGGCGGGGGTATCATCACTGAGCAGTAGCTCGCAGTTTCACTTGTTTGGCCCTGCCCCCTCAGTCATGGTCTATTAACTTTGAAACTTTTGCTTAGTTTACATATATTAGTTTGTGATTAGGTCAGTTTATGGGGAACCACTCGTGGTAGGTCAATGATATTTGGTAAGCAGTTGTATAAGCATTGGCATATCTCATTTCCATGGAGATTATTTGGCTCTGCCCCCTTAGTCATGGTCTATTGACTTTGAAAATTTTGCTTAGTTTACATGTAATAGTTTGTGATCAGATCAGTTTAAGATGAACTGCCAATGTTAGGTCAATGATATTTGGTATGCAAATTTATTGGCATTTGCAAGTATTGTTTCCATGGAGATTATATAGCCCCACCCCCTCATCATGGTTCATTGACTTTGAAACTTTTACATAGTTTACAAGTTAATGTTTGTGTTTGGGTTTGTTTAAATGGAACGACATAATAAGTCAATGGTATTTGGTATGCAGTTGTATTAGCATTGGCACATCTCATTCCATGGAGATTGTTTAGCCATGTACCTTAAACAATAATTATATCTTTGGGAAAAAAGTGTACTTGTATTTTTGAGGATGAGTGGTCAAATTGAATGTCTTCAAAAGCTCTGCTAAATATACAAAGAGAAAAATAAAACTTTATGACATTAAATTGTTTTTTTTTAATGATTACCAACTTGCTAGAAAAAAGTTACCGTGTATTAAGAATTTTTTGCAATATTTTCATGAAAATTCACTATGATAGGTATGGCAAAAAAAAAAATGCAAATTTTAAGTTTTGATAGTATTTTTGTATACTGCCTTTCCTGAAATCGAAATAAAATTTCAGTCATTTTTGTCAATTGCTCAACAATTGTAAAGATAAATGAATGCAGAAATTTATTTGTATACTGCCTTTCCTGAAATGGAAACAAAAATTCAGAACATTTTTGTCCATTATTCAACAACTGAAATGATAAATGCATGCAAAAATTTGTGAATTAAATTTACATTATCCTGGATGATAATCATGCTCTAGTCTATGTTATAATATTAACCTGAAATAAGCCTTTCTATTTTGCTAAAATCTAACAAGTATCATTTATGGTGTCATAGTCAAATTTATCTATCACGCCACAGCTGTTGACATTTTCTTAAAGCATTTCAGCCATTTGCTTAGCTCTTTAGAAAATATGTTTTAATAAAATGTTATTGTAATAATCAGCAAATTTACGAGGCGAAATAAGGCCAGAAAAAACCCCTTTCCTTTGGTTTGTACCGTACTGTGGATTCTTTGATTTTTGTGGATTGAGGGATGGTTTTGTCAAAATCTGTATGTAAGCCAATAGAACATTTATATTTGTTTGAACATATAAATTTGTGGTTTACTTATACCCACGAAATCCATGAATATTTGTATCCAATGAATAATAATAAAACCACAGTATTACCTAATTACGGCACCTTCAAATATCTCTGGATATCTCTAATGTATGTAGTAGATAGACTTGGCCAGAGGAAACACTGGAGTAGTTAGTTCCCTTTTTCATAACAAACTGATGAACATATTCCTAATATTTGTTATTGTTTTAAATAGAAAGATTTTTAGTGATAATGAAGAAGACATTTTTTAAAGCATGAATACATATTACTGTTCACACTATGACATGACTTAGAATGAACTGCCATTTATGTACTGTGTAAATACTTGCAAAGCTAACTGTTCTGGTATCACCATTGTTGTAATACAATGGATGCTAGCTGTCATTGAAACAGATATACACTTGATGAATCTATTTTCTGATGACTTCAATGTCTAATTACACTTGTTGAATCTATTTTCTGATGACTTCAATGTCTAATCTTTGACTTACAGAGTCTTGTTACTAAATAATAAAAAAATATTCCTTTCTGTAACAAACAACTTGCATCTCATTACATATTGTATACATTTATTATAAAGCAGTTAAAAGTTAAACAAAACCTTTTCATTATTTACTCTGATAAAAATATGTGACTCTCAAACAGTTGGCATATTCTTCAATCACAATAATTGTGGGTAGCCATTGACTTACCATGAATCTCAGGCACTGGTTATGCTCTAATTCATGTCATGATTGTTACTGTTACCATAGGTAGCTGTTTCCTTATTATTAAACATGTTAAATCCAAGACTCCATGTAACTTACCGTACCTGAACAATACCTTATTGCTTATTTCGTAAAGTAAAAGCACATAAATTTGTTTTTTTGATGCAATTTGTTGAGGATAAATGACAAAATGAACATTTTTCTTTACAGATGCAGATCAAGTACACATTCCATCAGTATTTGTTGGTTACTATGATGGGGATAATTTAGGGAAATATTATGTGTTTAATGCCTCAGATGGCAGGTATGTAACACACCATTCTTTTCTTACTGTCAGGTTACTTGTGTGATCATTTTTTATCAAAATAGTAAATGGTAGCCAAATTTTGACTAAGTGCATTAGTGGCGGGTTTACGATTTAAAAATGTACAATATTGTAAAATAATTTCAGAGTTTATTCATTGCTCTTTTTTTTTGAATTTTTAAGCATGCATCTCCTGTTTGAAACCAAAATAAATTTATCTTTCTTAAATGAACACAAAGTACTGAAATTTGTCTATTTAGTCCTAACTTTCTGTGATATAACAATGCAAATGTCAAGGTATAAAAGATATTATGTTTATACACAAATATGCAAAGATATTTTCCTAGTTTTGAGTGTATTTCCTGTCCTACCTGCAGAGGGGAATATATTTAATAATTGGAAAATATTTTCCATAATAGTTGATAAACTCAACTAAAATGCTTATTATTAAAAACAGGATCATAAACTGAAAATAAAACTCAAATTGGATACATTTGTATTACAGTCGACTCTCATTATCTCAAAGTCAGCCGCACCAGAGAAATATTTCGAGATACCCGTAGTTCGACTCGAACGAAAACCGGAAGTTTGACAGACCAAGGGACACAACTCTTGCTAAGCTTGATAAAGCTGAAATAAATCCGGATGAATATGGGATGTGGGTCAATATTTGGTCTCAGATCGATGTATTTGTATGTCAAAAATATTAAATTTCATTATTATAATTTTATAATTACATTGTTTTCATTAATTTAATTATTTCTTTGAACAGTTACAATTTTTCCCTGTGGCTTTTATCCGAGACAGTCATGAATTTCCAATCGATCTTAGCGTTATCAAAGTCATTTAAAGTTGACAAAATTGTTTATTCTCGGATACAAGAGATTTTAGAAAATTTAGATTTCTTTTCATTTTCTTTTATCTCAATCATTCTTTTCAAGAGAAAATACAAAAAGATTAAAGACGCCGATTGCGTAGTTTTTAGGTGATCACTAACGGAAGTCTTAATTCCCACTTTATACACATCAAAGCTCATCAGTGTTAATCACGATAATTAATTGTTTTTAAAACATTTTAGATAATTGTTCATAAATTTAACAATGTATCACTAATTATTTATTATTGTAATCTTAGGTAAACACTCGTGGAAGTAGCATGTCATAAATCAATACAGTGTTCAGAGACCGGAAATTTAATTACACGTGTATTGTCAGAGTAACTCTTCGATCCTTTTAAATCCCGGAGGTCATGTTTTGACATATGTGTATTAGTTCGAGATAAATAATGAATTTTAAATGCTTTTGTTAACCTTGGGACCGTAAATTCAGTTCGACTCAACCGAAATTTCGACTCATCCAGTTTTGACTCATCAGGAGTCGAAATACATATATTTATATGGAACAAAGTTCGGGACCACGAGAAAACTTTGACTCATCCGAAATTTCGAGTCAACCGAGTTCGAGACAACGAGAGTTAACTGTACTTGGAAAAAATCTTGGAGATCAAAGCTTTTTTCCATTAACATACTAATATGGTCCATTTTCTTATCAGCTGTTAATCGACACCAAGTCTTTAAGAGACTACACAATCCCATTTAGGACAGTGCATGGGGTCTATGTAAAAGGAAGTCAAATTGGTAAATGTACACAATTTGGAGAAGCTTTAATGACAACAAACTTAACACCTCAATAATAATCGTAATATAGATACATTAATTTATTAACAATTCAGTATTTGACTATTTGTTACACAACTTTATGTTACTTTAAAAATTGCATGGAATATTCAGTAATTAGTAAATATTTTATAGATTAATGTTTGATCAAAATGATGTATTATCCTAACTCTACTAAATCAAAACTTACTGTAAAATAAACTTATCACAAATATTTTACACTTTGATTCATTTATTTTTCAGTAGTTTTACATATTTTTACAGACCTATAGTGCATGAAGATTACATAAAACAAACAGAAAACGTTTTTACTCCCCCACCACACACACACACACACCTGATTTAGGTTTATTTATACTAGTAAATATTAAACTGTCTTCTATTTTCACACTCTTGGCAGTTTTTGATATTCAGGTACTTAAAATTTTAAAGGTAAACCATAAAGAAGGATGAGATTATGTTATATTGATTTATTATTTCAGGTATCTTGTAAGAATAGATAAAGAAGGGTTTGACTTTAAACCCTATTTGTTATGGCCATTCGCTATAGTTGTTGGTACCTGTTTTGTTTTAATGTTAATATTTATGGTAAGTCAATTCATTCATCACATTGTATTGTAGAACATTATAGGCCCTTACATTTTAGGTTCTAGAATAATACTATTGTTTATGCCCTGTCTACAATGAAGTTGTGGTAACATCTACTTGAAACTTAGTACACACTGTTGACATTTTAAAATAAATACCAAATTACGGTTTGGACCAAAATGTAATTGTTGACTGATGAGGTCTAAGTTTTGGTTTAAGGTAGTTCAGCATGAAGTAAAAATAAGTCCACATGTTCATTATGATGTAGTATTTGTAATATATAGGCCAATTTAAGATTTGGACCTTCTGAATATGAAAATACAAAATTGCAAGCAATATGTGCTGTACTCTGGACACATATTCTACTTTTTTGGGGTATGTTTGTTTTTACAGTGTAACTTGAATTATTGACTTCCAAATTTTGATTCTAATTTTATATAGATATAACTATTGTTACCTCTAATTTATACCTTTCCTCTAGCAATGGGGTTATACTTTAATCCCCTTGTCTGTCTATTTCTCCCAACAATTTATACATTTACTCTAGCAGTGGGGCTATACTTTAATCCCCTTGTCTGTCTATTTCTCCCAACAATTTATATCTTTACGCTAGCAGTGGGGCTATACTGTAATCCCCTTGTCTGTCTATTTCTCCCAACAATTTATACCTTTACTCTAGCAGTGGGGCTATACTGTAACCCCTTGTCTGTTTATTTCTCCCAACACTTTATACCTTTGCTCAAGCAGTGGGTCTATACTGTAATCCTGTAGTCTGTCCATTTCTCCAACAATTTATTCCTTCACTCTAGCAGTGGGGCTATACTGTAATCCCATTGTCTGTCCATTTCTCCAACAATTTATACCTTCACTGTAGCAGTGGGGCTATACTGTAATCCTGGCTGTCTATTTCTCCGTCAATTTATACCTTCACTCTAGCAGTGGGCTATACTTTCATCCCCTTGTCTGTCCATTTTTCTAACAATTATACCTTTACTCAAGCAGTGGGGCTATACTGTAGTCCCTTTGTCTGCCCATTTCTCCAACAATTTATACCTTTACTCTAGCAGTGGGGCTATACTGTAATACTCTTGTCTGTCCGTTTCTCCAACAATTTATACCTTTACTCAAGCAGTGGGCTATACGTTCATTCCCTTGTCTGTCCATTTCTCCAACAATTTATACCTTCACTCTAGCAGTGGGGCTATACTGTTATCCCTTGTCTGTTCATTTCTCCAACAATTTATACCTTTACTCTAGCAGTGGGGCTATACTGTATTCCTCTTGTCTGTCCATTTCTCCAACAATTTATACCTTCACTCTAGCATTGGAGCTATACTGTAATCCCCTTGTCTGTCCATTTCTACAACAATTTATACCTTTACTCAAGCAGTGGAGCTATACTTTCTTCCCCTTGTCTGTCCATTTCTCCAACAATTTATACCTTCACTCTAGCAGTGGGGCTATACTGCAATCCTCTTGTCTGTCTATTTCTCCAACAATTTATACCTTCACTCTAGCAGCGGGGCTATACTGTAATCCGGTTGTCTGTCCATTTCTCCAACAATTTATACCTTCACTCTAGCAGTATGACTAAACTGTAACACCCTTGTCTGTCCATTTCTCCAACAAAATTTTTTGTCACACTTTTCATATTTGGACAGGAGCTTGACAGTGATAAGTTGTATGGTGCTTGTGCTTTTCTGATTTGTCAGAAACATACTTCCTGGTTTCCGACACATTGATTTTCCAATATGTTATAGAATAGAATTAATTCATATCGGGTCTGCAACTTAACACTGAATACTTGTAAAATGTAAGTGCAGATGAAGTTTGTTTTCCTGTATACCTATACCTTGATTTATAAAAGTTACACAACACAACTAATATATAGATATCTATCTATATATTAGATTGTACCATTTAAGCATTATCACATGTATGAATGTATATCATTACCTTTTTTAAAATGAAGGTAATGGCGTCAAATGATTAGAGAAATGGAGTAAGAGTTAAACATTTGATAATTTGGATAATTGTATTATATTTTCAGCTTGTTAGATTTTGTCGTGATCTTCATAAGAAGAGAAAGTCCAGGCTTTCAACTAAACACCTGAAAAAGATTCCCATCAAAAAGTTTAAAAAAGGTATTTTGTTATCTATCTATATATTAGATTGTACCAGTTTTTTCTCCAGTTACATCAATCTGTGTTCTCCCTCTTGCCCTTTATATTTACCATGGTGCTATCAGAATAGATTTTATATTAGAATGTACAACTGTAATATAGATGTGCTATAATTTCAGGGAAGCAGGACTATTTCCAAATCCAGTGGTACTATAACTATTCGAAAATACTTTGTTGAAGACTTGCTAAAATAGATCATTGTGAAAGGAAGGTTGTTGAAATGGTCAAAAATATTTAAAGGGGCCTTAATCAGGAAACAAGCTGGGAGAGGTCAAATGAAAATATATGACCTATTGATCTCATTATTTAATTCTGATGCCATATGACGGAAATGCTAAATTAACCCCTTGTAGGAGTTACTATCCTTAAATAGAAATTATATATAGCATTTCTGCCTATTGGTTACAAGGCTGGAGGCTTCGGCAGTCTTGACATACCGACAAATCTAGTTTTTACAAATAAAGTATTAATTACTTTTTAATTCTGACTTTTGTCATTTAAACTTGTCTAGTCATAAATGAATTAACTACATTGTACCAGTGATACAAAATCACTAAAGTTTAAGCACTATTTTTACTGTGTAAATAAACGATTGATTTGGCAATAGACAAACAACTAATCAATTAACAGTGAAGGTTAAAGAAAATTGTTAACAAATATTAAAACAAATATATTTGATCTTTTCCAGGTGATGTGTATGATGTATGTGCAATTTGTTTGGATGATTATGAAGAGGGTGAAAAATTACGGGTCCTGCCATGTGCTCATGGTTAGTATTATTATCAAAACAGAATTTTGTCAGCTGAACCATGTTTAAAGCAACCAATTATGATATAGATTTGATTTGATTTTTGGTGTTTTAACGCCACTTTTAAGCACCGCTTTTGGGCTATTTCGTGGTGGCCAGTTTTTATTGGTGGAGGAAGCCGGAGTGCCCGGAGAAAACCACCGACCTTCGATAGGAAAACTGACAATCCTAGTCAATTAAGATTGGAGTTGAGTGCATCCGCACGAGCGGGGTTCGAACTCACAACCTCAGTGTTGACTGGCTAGTGATTACAGTAGTAACTTCTTAGACCACTCAGCCACCAAGGCCCCCTATTTTGATATAGAAGGTGATAGAATGTAATCAGTTTTAATTGGAATAAGAACTTGTTTACAAACAAAGATATTTAGTGATTGGTATATACTAAAACAACAAAACATTGTCATGGGGATTGGTAAAGATTCATGTTATGTTTATTTCAATTTCGAATCTCTGTTTATACTTTATATTAGTGCTTTTTAAATATCTTATATATCTCTAACAGGAAAAATTCTGAAAAGTATTATTTATTGTTATTTTTGTTTATGGCTTAGATGATGATGAAGGATTGGTGTTATGTACAGTGGTAATTATTACATGCTTATCAGGAGGAGCACATGTTAAATTGTGATTTAAATCCTGCTTTGTATTTAACTGACACACTGAGCAGAATTTTTAACATGCTAGTTCACAAAGTGTCTGCAGGAAGACATGTCAACCTACTAAGACACATTATTCTGACTCCAAGCCAACAAGTCTTTGCTCTTACTCCTTAATGCAGAGAAGCAGCATGTATTAATTTTCCATTCTTAAGTTTGAACCGCTGGGGATTGAACCCACAACATCCTGCACTTGAGGCCAGCATGCTACCTCGAGACCACCTCGGATAATGATAGATACAAATGTTGTGTATACATCAATGAGACACATCAACATAAATAATCAAAAGACATTCAGAGGGTACCATAGTCCAACAAAACTATTTATGGGGTTTATTAGTTCTGACAAAATACAAAGTAAAATGTGTATAGTCTAGTCTATACAAGTTAACAAAAAATTATTCTTGCTTGCTCAAAATAAAAAGACAGCTAAATGTTTGTATGTCCTTATTGCAATGCCCTTTGTCATAAAAAGATAATAATTTTAATATATTCAGAGATATCCGATTTTATAGTTTTATCACCAATAGAATAAGAAATTTGTTGTTTATTTTAGTTTACCACATTAAGTGTATAGATCCTTGGCTAACTAAGAGAAAAAAGACATGTCCTGTATGTAAACGTAAAGTTATACCGGGGAGTAATCCTGACTCAGATTCATCAGATGAGGACACAGAGAACGAGTCATCAAATGAACGTACTCCATTATTAATAAGCAACAATAATCAAGTAATGACTACACCAAGGAGATCTACTTTTGATAATTCTGGTATGTTATACAAAAATGGCACTATTTGACAGGTCATTTGTTTTGTTTTTTAAATTATAGCATTTATAATACAGTGAATGATAAGTAAATTATGAAGCTACCTTTTTATGTGAAGTCTAAAAATTGTAGCAATTAAAAATCCATTTTTTGACTTTTTTATGCACATCTTACATTATTAACATTTGCTTAATTAATGATAAAATGGCCATCAGCATAAGGTCACTTTTTATTAGGGTTGAGTAACTTAGAGCTTGTAGAGTAAGTATGAAATATTGGTCAATTTTCAGAAAGCTATTGTAATTTTTCCCTACGTAATAATATTTAAAAACTACAGTCTTTTTGTTGGTACAAAACTGCTGAACTACATTTAATCAATTAGGATAATATTTCAACTACATGGTTTGTATTTCGGTAGAAAATCTTCATCAATAATAGTGTACCTTTTAGTAGCTGTTTTAGTGTATCATTTGGTCTGCGACATTTCAGCTCATAGAAAATTATGGTTATAAATCATTGATAGTATTTCCCTTAAAGCAAAACACTGTGCTGTTTCAGTAGGACTGTTTTACATTTGTACAATGCTGTTTCCAATACCCCTGCTGGTTCTCTGACAAAAGTAAGTCCCATTCTTAGATACTAAGTAACATATGGTCATGTTGATTTGTATTGAAATAGAATATGTTTCCTTGTACAATAGGTTACCATGTTCTTTGTTTCATGCTTAATTGACATACTTAGAACAGCTTTTAATTTAAGATTTTATTTAAGCAGAAACCTTATCGCTTGTTGTTTTGTTCCAACAGTTGGAGTCTGTCTGGTTTTAATATATATCGTTTACGTTTTACTTGAAGGACAGGTGATGTGTTAGTTTGACTTAGTGGATGCTGATCATGTTGATGTAAAACATTGTTGTTATATGAACAATGTCAAAAAAAAATAAATTCAAATATGATTTTCTGACCTGCCAAGTAACTTGTTTTTTTGCTGTAGGATTACCTGAAGCTGTAAGGCAAGAAGTGACTACTGTTCATGTACGTACTCACAGAATAGAGGATTCTGATTCGGACTCTGATGATAATTCACTTTACCATACAGTTGGAGAAAGCCCAGAGCAACATTCTAGACCAAATACTGGAGCCATTAATATCACCTATGAAAGTTCAAGTGAGGAATCTGATGAAGAGAGTGACGAGGAAGATCATGATGAAGAAGAACATGCTGAAAGGGGTTCCAATGGGGAACATAGTGCTGAGGGTGCTAATGGAAACACTGTTGTTGTTGTCATCAACAATGAAAAATCAGATAAAACTGTGAACCATGTTGTTTGAATATGATATTTAGAAGTGGTTTGGTTTTATTTCATTTTATTCCAATTTTGATGTGATACTCCATGTTAAAATGTTAGAAATATTTTGTATAATTTATTTATTTAAATGTATATTATATTTATGTTTATGCATCATAAAGATCACTTTTTTGTGCTATTATTTAAGCAAGTTCGTTTATTCTTTTAATCTGTCAAATAAATTCAATACTGGTAAATGATAAAGTTAAAATTAGGTCTTCAGTAAGCATTTAAAAGTCATGTTGATTTTCCTAACATTTATTTTTTGTTAGAGATGTTGCTCTTTTTCTTATTTTGTAAAGAATTGTGAAATTAATTTTCTGAATCAGATGAAAAGTCTTGGATCATTTCATAGATCTAGTTTATATAAAGCTATTGTTGTCTTGATACAATATAAACATGCTCATATCTTATGGATTTTTTAACAGAAATTTTGTAGGATTACAACCTCTTTACAGATAAGTAATTAAGCTTGTGGAGGTACTTGTTTTTCTTCTTTTGGCTCTAGTACATGTTTGTTACTGATTTTTGTACATTGAAAAAATATGCTAATTCTTATGATTTTTTTGTAAGATTTGATCCATTTTCAATTTTAGTCATTATTTATCTTTTCGAAGAACTATATTTCATAGTGATTCATGTTGGAGTTACTAAGTTTGATTGAAAAGGCAAATGCTCTTTAAACAGAACTAGTTCTAATATGTTATGATGTCATAGTAAGAGATCAACCTCTTTTTTTTAAATAGTCAAGATCAAAGTTCATGTGACCAAATAGTATGGTTATTCTAATTATGTCACTGCTTATAGCCATATTTTTCTTATTTGACGAAAGCTCACAAGAATTATATCTATACTACTAAAATAACGAGGTCCAATTTGTTAGCCAGCATGACGTAAAAACGACGAATCAAAAAATTCAACTTTATATATAACTAATATAGGACAGTGGGGTTGATTAAAAATTACACCATTCCAGGCCCTTTTGTTTTCCGCATAATTCATATTAATAATAATTATCAAGTTCCGGGTCATATCCGATACCAATACCAATAGTATATGTCACCTGTTACCTGTTACCTAATCTGAATTCTAAATTCAATCATTGTCACATGTAGTTTCCAGTTGTAGTAAGAACACCAGGATGGGTTCAAACAGAAAGATTTTGAAAGCAGAGAACACTGTGCACCTTATAATCAGCATGACAATACCAATACTAAAAATCCAGACTAAAAATAAGGCGTAGGTACTTTAATTAAGGCACGGACCTGTGATATCGCGGGTGCGTTTTAGTAATATATATACAGCAGCCAAATATTTTTTGTAGATAAAATTTTCATTTTTTTAAATGTTTTAACTTTAAATACAATAGTTGTATATATGTAATATATGATATAATCCATACCTTTATAACCATGATAACTTCATGTTATAATTATTACTAGTTCTACAGTTTACTTGTAACATTTCCTGCAGTTGTCAATGACTAATATGTATGAATTTAAGTTTTTTTGTAATAATGTGATATTTTGATATGTGTATTGATCTTTGATAGTTGTTTCACTGATTAGGACTTGTAATAACTGTTGTGCATACCTACCAACCTCTGAAACCTTCAATGAGGGAGATCTGCCCCTCAGCTATGACAGGGAGACTCCCACTCAAAACGGGAGGGTTGGCAGGTATGGTTCTAGTTTTGTTACATTGATTGTTGGGACAGGGCATTACAGTTACATTTGTGGTTTGATAACAAGGGCTTATATTCATCATCATATGCTATGCTATTTACTAATAGTTCTGTAAATGACAATAATCATTATAACAAATACTTAAAATGAGGAAAAACACCAATATTTTATTGGCTTCATTAATATTAGAATTTAAAGTTGTTACCAATCCATAAAGATAACTTATTAATTATTTTGGGTTAGAAATAAGGTTTACATGCAGTTTTCCTACCTAGAAGTAGGAAAAGTTTAGATGTTTGAGAAAGTAAGAAGAGGTATCATATGAATTGAATGAAAACAACTTGATTCAAAACTTAATTCAATCCCGATTTTATCCATTGGATTTACTTATTTCTTGGTCAAGTGAATAATCTGCATGTGAAAAGTTGTCATTAGAGTAAGGAAACATACAGACCTATTAAAAAATTAGAAAAAAAACACAATGTATGTTTATGGTTACCTGACTGACAAATTTTTCATTACATTGAAACTTTGTCTCAATATGAAAAATGAATGAGTAATGTTTCTGGGCACAAAACAATATGGTTTTGCACAGAATTGGAAATATTGGGTGAAATAATAAATCATATTGATATAAAGTCAACAATAAACAGTCAACTTTACATATTATGATCTTGTGATCACTTTTCCCTGAAAAAAATAAAATGAAAAATAAGGAAAATTCAAATGTAGACCCTATTTTCTTCATAGATGTTCCATAAGTAGATATAAGAAGATGTGGTATGAGTGCCAATGAGACAACTCTCCATCCAAGTCAAAATTTATAAAAGTAAACCATTATAGGTCAAAGTACGTCTTCAACACGGAGCCTTGGCTCACACCGAACAGTAAGCTATAAAGGGCCCCAAAAATTACTAGTGTAAAACCATTCAAACGGGAAAACTAATGGTCTAATCTATATAAAAAACGAGAAACGAGAAACACTTATGAACCACATCAACAAACGACAACTACTGAACATCAGATTCCTAAGACCAATTTGTATTTATATTTTTTTACTTAATTGCCCTGCCGTACAACTTGGATATTGTTGTCTTTGATTTAGATAATTGGACTATTTAATGTTTGAATACATTAGAAAATGATTAAATCCATTTATTAAAAGTGGCATAATCTAGGGAAATTCATTTTTGTACAATTGTTAGTCTAACAAAAATCTTTATCATTAAAACTAATTTATTTGTAATTGAAACCTATTTGATATTTTGAATATGTTCATGCTGTGCAGTTTTATAATTTTGCTTAAGTGGTAAATAATGCTTTGATTATACCTTTTTTGCTGTAATCGATTACTAGTGTTGTTCTCAGAACTTCTATAAAACAATTTATACATTCTAGTCCTTAAATTAAATTTGTAAATAAAATATTATGATTACCCTGAAATTATTTTATTTTGTGGTTATCTGTATTTGTGAGCAAAAATGCATTTTTTAATTGTGTCTTAGGTATTTGCTTTAAAATGAAAAAAAAAAAAAATTTTTTTTTTAAATTTGGTGCTTTCTAAGTCTCTGGATTTACCTACATTAGGAATGCTCAAACCAACAATAAAAATTGAAAGCCAAGGATGTATAACTACTTGAATATTTGATGAGCAATATGACCAAAATGACCCCAATAGAATAGCCAAATTCTTCTAAGATCAAGTTTGCCTAAGGTAGTTGGAACACTTTTTTCTTAATAATTTCTAAATTTATCAATGGAGAATTTATGAAAGATATGCTATAAATCATGTCATTCCCAAAGCACTGACTACTGAGCTGATGAAAAATATATTCAATCTTCCTGCATTTCAGTGTTAAGTGCTTTATATAGTAAATTGAAAAAGTTGAAAAGGATGAACTATCTTAGTTAATGAAGTGATAAGTGATTTCGTATACATTTAATAGTTATATCAAAGTCAAATTACTCTTAATCTCACATTTTTTGTTTTTTTATGAATAAAACCTTATAAGAGAACTATTAACTAAATTCTTCTACTGTTAACATCAAGCCTGTGGATATACAATACTAAAATCTATCCAAGATTATTCAAGGAAGTTCTTGATGAGGAATTGTTTATAAACAAATATAAATGTATGTATTTGGTCACTGTAAAATTTCAGGAATTCTGTTTAACTGAAAAAGTGTCTTAAAATAATCCTTTTATACCAGATAATTATTAATGATTTATACAATAAAGATGAAAAAATATATTACATTAATCTGATATATGGACAGTCATAAAATGTCAAGAGATGTCGACATATCTTCATTTGAATGATCTGTCTTAGGCTGGTGTTTTCTGAATACAGGGAACATTCAGAACACATTGTAATAACAATTTGTCTGCCTATCTGACCCCTCTGTATTCAGTCTAGGAATTTTTATTATACCCCACGCAACAAAGTTGCATAGGGTATAATGTTTTTCACCTTTTGTCTGTCAGTTCGTTTGTCTGTCAGTCCTGTTCTTGTCATCACAACTCCTCTGAAACTAGACAACAGAATTTCATGAAACTTTGTAGATAATAAGGATATACTATGTAGATGTGCATATCAACAGGAAATTGTTATTCAATTTGTTTTCTAGGAGTGATGCTCTTTTAAATAAAATTTTGGCCTAAACATACTGCTGCAACAGTAAGTCATCACAACTTCTCTGTAACCAGACAACAGAATTTCATGAAACTTTGTAGGTAATGAGGACATAATATGTAGATGTTCATATCCACAAGAAATTTTTATCAGTTGACTTCTTTTGGTTATGATTTGATTTTGATTTTGTCTTTGAACTTCAGTATTTATTGAATCTGACAATCCTAGTCAATTAAGATTGATTTTGCACCCGACGAGCGGGTTCGAACTCACAACCTCAGTGTTGACTGGCTAATCACAGTAGTAACTACTTAGACCACTCGGAGGCCCCACTTTGGAGTTATGAGTCTTTGAACTTAGGAATCTGGTGAGATTTTGTTTGCCCAGTGACAATGTTGGGGCATGGGGTATGTGAGCATGCTCACAAAGGGTCTTTAATTTGATAGGTTGTAAGTAAATATATGAGTATATGCCCTGAGATTGCCCTCCTCAGTATCTTCCACCACACCTCAATGGAAAACTGAAATATGATTTTAAATTATGCGCACAGCTCTTCCAATCTTTCCGTTAATGATTTCGATCACTCTGTTGTAGGAAGTACTTTAAAAGCCATACACTTTTATCTCAGAATTTTGAGAGCGGAAAGGGATGATTTTTAAAAATGAGAAAAAGCTGATAATTTTTTAGTGAAATAATAATGAAAATGGCTGCAATTTCATACTATTGATGTTCTAAGTTTCAATCCTTATGTTGTCTTTGTTTTATTAGGCTCAATATTTTCAATTGCCCCCTTGATATTCTCTCTCTTAATCTTTTTCTTGAACTTGGTTTGAAAATGAAATCAGAAAAATGTCCAACTAGCTATAAAAAATTTAAGAGTGGTCATTCAATCTCAGATGACGAAAAGAACAAAAGTTTCACATTTCTAAATCAAAAAAATAAATACATCATATTGAGTGTCGAAAGTGCTTTTCTGGATTTACTGTACCGTAATCAGGAATGCTCAAACCGAAACTTGACACACAGTTTGTATCACTTCTATACTTGCCTGCATCAACTTTATGCAAGAAACATAATTTGTAGTTTACAAGGGTGGAGGGTAGTCCTCAACAAATTTATAGAAAGAACTTGTCTAGCAATCCAAGCTCTTAATTTCTTATAACATCTAACCATGTCCAAATGGTCTTCTTAGCAAAATAAGCATCTCCTGTAGGTACATCTTTCAAATTAAAGAATGTGAAAGTGTTTTTTGATGCCCAATAAGCAGTTTTCATGATTTTAGATACTGATACTACATTTAACAGAGCAAATGATGTAACCATTCCATTTGTATCATGAACTCTCGCTGTTTGAACAGTCATTCATTAGACTACATGCATTTTGGATAAGTGAAACTATCTGCTTAAAGTACTTATTGAGTCAGCTTTAAAACTGAACCACCTTTAAAAGTTTTGATAAGTAAAAAACTTGGAATCAAAAGGATGGCTAGAATCTTAAAGAAGAAAACGAATAATGTCTATACAACATTGAGAAGTGATAATGTCTTATTAATTAATGTAATAAGTAGCCATATTACGAATTGACAAATCATCATTACAAAATAACAAAACCACATCATGAAATGAAACAACTACATTATGTAAAGCCACATACACACATCAGGTAATGTTGAAACAACATTGCCTAATGACACAACCACATAAAATAATGTTGAAATTATATAAAGTTATAACAAACCATATCAAGTCATTGCACAACCATATCATGTAATATCAAAATATCATTAAGGAATGATAAAAGCCACACCACGCAATGTCAGAGAATCACCTAAGACAGACTTGGCATTCCAGGTGTTGTAGCACAGTTCTTTTTTCATCAAAGTAACTACTGTTTTTTTCAGCTATGGGTCAGGTGTTCCATTTTACCAATCTAGGCTCTTGATTGATTGTTGTCAGCTTAACACGTCCAGTGGTAACTATTTCATGCATGTTCAAGACAAGAACAATATAACAATAAAAACAAAAGGTAATTCCTGCCTTAGCGAGTTGACTAGAATGATAGGCGGGTAATTTGGAATGCCACTGAAAAATGAGGGTATATTGCTTAGGAACAGAAATAAAGCATTGCAGTAAGCCACCTACGGATCCCCCAAAGAGTTGTTGAAGGAGTTCTTAATTAACACACAGAGCATAGCACCCTACATGAGGCATCGAATTAAAGTCCCCATATTCTGAACAGGCGTGGCTGCGAATTTATACACCCCGAACAGCCAAACAGATGCCCCACTTCAGCAAGGGTTTTACTGACAGTCTGGAAAGACCAAGAGATGACCATATTTCTATATTAGTCATCCCTGGGGTTGACTCTTTAGAAAATCTTCTTCAGTGTAACAGTTTGATAAAATTCAGAAATTACTAAAAAACTAAGGTTCCAACTCCCTCAAGCAAAGTTGACCTTAGTTAAATTTGGCAGTTCTTTTATGTCCCTTTTGGTCATATATATCCCAACGTTTCTGTGTATTTATCCATCTCTTTCTTTTCAAATATTTGGTTTTGAATGTTCCTGGTGTAGGTAAATCCAGGAAAGCTCTTCAGACCGCTTTAGAGGCACAAAATTTATAAAGCGTTATTTTCATTTGATAACCTACTCTTCACACTTTTGCGACTTGATAATTTTGATACTGACTTTGATAGTGTATCAATGATATTTCACTGCTAAATCCTTCTAAGAATAATTTGAATCTCAATTCACTTGCTTCCTACTAGCAACCTTTCACTTGTGCAATGACATAAATATATAAGAAGTTGATCAATTTGTTGAGTTGAATTCAAACTGAAATTGGGTACATCAAAATGATATTATGTGAGGATAAAGCCTTTTGTATGCACTGTATAAAAAATAACTACAGGCTCTAAAGTCTGACAATTTTATAAATTCAAATATTGTAGATCTTGTCTTGCTGATCGTTTTTGCTGTTAATAGTTTCTACCTATCTATTACAGAATTCAAGAGAAAAAAGGCGAAAATGCCCAAAAAATGGTAAAATTTTTATTTAAAGTGCATTTACTCCAATAATGAGTCCACTAACGATTTCAGCCATTTGACTCATTTGTAGATTTTTTCTTGCTGATCATTTTTGCTACCAAAAATTGTTAAAAATAGCCATTAATGGGCAATAATTACAACAACGAGTCGACTTACGATTTCCGCAATTTGATTTATTAGTTTTATTGTTTCTCTTGCTATTTATATCTATTACAGTATTCAAGATAATAGACAAAAATGCCAAAATTGTTTAAAAATCGTAATTAAAAGGCATTTACTCAAATAAAGAATCCACTGACGATTACTTCCAGTTAACTTATATGTAGGTTTATTTTGCTAATAATTTTTGCCACTAGAAATTGGTAAAAATCGTCATAAAGGGCAATAACGAGTCGACTGACGATTTCCGCAATTTGACTTATTGGTAGATCTTGTCTTGCTTAAAACTTTTGCTAATCAAAGTTACTATCTATATATTATTATTATAGTTTTCAAGATAATAGGCATACATGCAAATCGCCACTAAAGGGCAATTACTCCACTAAGGAGTCGACTGACGATTTTGTCCAAGTAAAAATATATTAAGATAATTTATAAAGTTTCTATCTATCTATTATATGCTGATCATTTTTGCAATTTTCACGGCAATAACTCTTATGAAAGGTCGATTGACAATTTCGGTCATGTTGTCTTATTTCAAGGTCTTACTTTGCTAAATATCTTTGCCATTTAAAGTATATTTGTATATATCTATCATAGTTTCTGCACACAAAAAAAATGTTAAAAGTAGTTCCTATAAAGGATCAATTGACGATTTTGGTCATGTTCACTTATTCGTAAATCTTACTTTGCTGAACATTTTTGCCACTTTAATTTTCTCTCTATCTATCATAGTTTCTTCAAAAAACTTTATCAAATCTGAGAAAAATTGTCTTTTCAAGGACAATAACTTCTTTAAGAGATCAATTTACAATTTCAATTAATTTGACTAGTATATAGATCTTTACTTGCTGAACATTTCTGCTGTTTCAAATTTCTCTTTGTCTATAATAGATTTCAAGATAACAACCACAGAAATTTCGTAGAATTTATTATTTCAGAGGCAATAACTCTAAAAAGGGTTGTCCGATTGGTCTGAAAATGCCTTTGCAGATAAATCTCAACCTGCTTATCATTTTTACCAGTGTAAATAAACTCATCATAGAAAGCAAGATTAAAATTTGTACGCCAGACGCGCGTTTTGTCCACAAAAGACTTATCAGTGACGCTCGAATAAAAAAAATAAAAAGTCCAAATGATGTACGAAGTTGAAGTTGACCCAGAATTCGTAAAAGTTTTGACAAATACAGCTTATGTAATCTATTCCTGGGGTGGAAAATATTTCAAAAATTCAAAGTTTTGTAAACATTTAATTTATAATTATGAGGATATCAATGATAATTAATGTCAACACAGAAGTGCTGACTACTGGGCTGGTGATAACCTCGGGGACAAAAACTCCATCAGCAGTGACATCGACCCAGTGGTTGTAAATAAACTCACATAGATACCAGTATTGAAATTTTGTACGCCAGACGCGCAGTTCGTACACAAAAGTCTAATCAGTAAAGCTCGAATCAATGAAGTTAAAATTTGTAAGGGTTCCGCAGAACCCAGTGTCTCGCCTACTTTTGCTGCTAGTCACAGGCTCAACAAAATGGGGAAAAATTATTAAAAATTTTCTTATAAATACTATCTTTTGATTGTAAGAAGCTTCTGTCCAAGTTTGGTAAAATCCAGAATAGTTTATGAATCTAATAAATGTTTCAAAAACTTTAACTACAGACTGTATGTAATGTTAACTGGCAGAAAAACTAAGTCCATTTATAAGTAATATACGGAAAACAGGAAATATGTTTTTATAAAATTTCCTTCTAGATACTAGCTTTTCATCATAAACAAGCTTCTGTCCAAGTTTGGTACAAATCCAGGATAGTTTAAGAAAGTTATTAAAATTTTAAAAACTTGAACCGCAGAGTGAATGTAATGTTAACAGGCAGAAAAACTAAGTCCATTTATAAGTAAAATACGGAAAAACAGGATTTTGTTTACAAAATTTACTTCTGGATACTATCTTATGATCATAAACAAGCTTCTGTCCAAGTTTGGTAGAAATCCAGGATAGTTTGAGAAAGTTATTAAAATTTCAAAACTTTAACCACAGAGTGAATATTTGTGGACGCCGCCGACGACGACGGAATGTAGATCGCTATGTCTCGCTTTTGCGACAAAAGTCGCAGGCTCGACAAAAAGGCCATATGCTGTACGAAGTTGAAGAGAATTGAGGACCCAAAATTCCTAAAAGTTTTGACAAATACAGATAAGGTAATCTATTGCTGGAATAGAAAATCCGAAGTATTTCGAAAACTCAAAGTTTTGTAAACATTTAATTTATAATTATGACCATACCAATGATAATTCATGTCAACACAGAAGTGCTGACTACTGGGCTGGTGATACCCTCGGGCACAAAAACTCCATCAGCAGTGACATCGACCCAGTGGTTGTAAATAAACTCATCATAGATACCAGTATTAAAATTGTGTACGCCAAACGCGCGTTTCGTCCATACAAGACTGATCAGTGATGCTCGAATCAAAAAAGTTAAAGAGGCCAAATGATGTACGAAGTTGAAGAGCATTGCGGATCTAAAATTCCTACACAAGTTTTGCCAAATACACCTAATGCAATCTACTCCTGGGGTACAAAATCCTAAGAAAAATTCAGTTTTGTAAACAGTTACGGTTTGTTTTAGCTACTTTAGTTTTTGAGATACAAGCCAAAAACTGCATTGTGCCCCTAAATTCTATTTTTAGCCATGGCAGCCATGTTTCTTGATTGACAAGAATAAAAAACACAAACTTTATACTAGATAGATCATACTCTAAGGATCATTCAACCCAAGTATGGTTGAAATTGGTTCACGAGACGACGGACGCAAAGGGATGGCAAAAGCCTCTAGGACCGGTGAGCTAACAATTTGTATCAACCATCTTATTGCAAGATCTGTATATTTATATTTTTCTATTTTTAGTCAACACATTTTCAAACACCTCAGTGGACTCCTGGTATTGTGCTTGTGTGCTAGAAAAAAACAGGGGTCATGTTCATGTCCTGAGATGCATGCAATAATTGCTACTGGACATTAAACATTAATCCATCATCATCATCACACATTGTTCGTGGCGATGAATGTTGTCTTGAAGGACTGTCGCCTCACTTTTTTCAGAAAGTTCTCCGAATCCAAAATAATGTCTGGGTAGGGTGACATATCTTACGACTGTTACCTAGATAACCTTGTAAACTAGCTTGTTGAAAATCCAGCTCAGTACGTGTGCTAGAAAAAAAAAACAGGGGTAATTTTTTTGCGGTCGTATAAAACATTAAAAATACTGTTAAAATGTCTTTAACGGGAAATAACTCCAATAACGAGTCCATTGGCGGATCCAGAACTTTTCATAAGGGGGCCCCTCTGACTAACTTAGGGGGCGCTCCCGTCATGCTTCAGTGATTCCCTATATAATCAACCAAATTTTTCCCACAAAGAGGGGGCCCGAGACTTGTTGATCATTTTCGCTCTTTCTTTCGGTCTATTACAGTTTTTAAGATATAAGGCAATAAACAGAGATATGTCTCACCTTTTTGGTATTTTGATAATGCAAATGTTGAAATCAAAATAGCAATACTTTAACATGTAAGTAATGCAAATATTTAAAGTCAATGAACTATGACTGAATGTACAGGGCTGAACAATTTCCATGGAAATGAGATGTGCCAATAATAATACAACTGCATACCAAATACCATTGACTCATCATAAGTCGTTCCCTTTAAACAAACCTAAACACAACATTAACTTGTAAACTAGGTAAAAGTTTCAAAGTCAATGAACCATGATGGGGGTTGGGGCTATATAATCTCCATGGAAATGAGACTTGCAAATGCCTATACGTTTGCATACCAAATATCATTGACTTAACATAAGGGGTTCATTTTAGACTGATCACAAACTAATACATATCAACTAAGCAAAAGTTTCAAAGTTAATAGACCATGACTGAGGGGTAAGGACCAAATATTGAGATGTGTTAATGCTTATACAACTGCATACCAATTATCATTGACCTACCACAAATGGTTCCCCATAAACTGACCTAATCACAAACTAATACATTTCTTTTGTTCTATTACAGTTTTTAAGATATAAGGCAATAAACTGTTAACACAGAGATATGTCTCGCCTTCTTGCAATTTTGATAATGCATCAGTTGAAATTAAAATAGCAATACTTTAATTAACATGTAATAACATAAACGGTACCAATTTTTCTGCACGAGATGCGCATTTCGACAATCAATGTCTCTTCAGTGATGCTCGAGGCCAAAATATTTGAAAATCCAAAGCTTATTAAAAATATGAAGAGCTATAAACCAGAAAGGACCAAAAAGTATAGCCAAAGCTGGGCAAGGAATCAAAGCTTTGCATGAGGGAGATACATTCCTTAACTTTAAATAATTTCCAAAATTTTTTAACAGCAAATTTTAATAACACAAAATCCGTATTTTCATGCCAGTACCATGCAAATATTCAAAGTCAATGAACCATGACTGAAGGTACATGGCTAAACAGTCTCCATGGAAATGACATGTGCCAATGCTAATACAACTGCATACCAAATATTATTGACTTACCATAAGTCGTTCCCTTTAAACAAACCTAGACACAAACATTAACTTGTAAACCATGTAAAAGTTTCAAAGTCAATGAAATATGATGATGGGGTGGGGCTATATAATCTCCATGGAAACAAGACTTGGAAATGCAAATACATTTGCATACCAAATATCATTGACTTAACAAAAGTGATTCATCTTAAATTGATCTAATCACAAACTAATACATGTAAACTAGCAAAAGTTTCAAAGTCAATAGACCATTACTGAGGGGCAGGGCCAAATAATCTCCATGGAAATGAGATGTGTCAATGCTAATTCAACTGCATACCAAATATCATTGACCTACCACTAGTGGTTCACCATAAACTAGACCTAATCACAAACTAATACATTGTTGACGCCGCCGCCAAAACAACATACTTATGTCTCGCTTTTTGACTCCGTCAAGGCGAGAACAAATTCGTCATTAAAGAGCAATTTCTCCAATAAAGAGATGTCTGATAATTTCAGCCATGTTGACTTATTTGTAGATCTTATCTTGCTTATCATTTTTCCTTATGAAAACTTCTCTGTATCTATGATAGATTTCAAAATAATAGACAAAACTGAAAAAAAAATGATAAAATTTGACATTTAAGGGCTATAACTCCTATAATGAGTCGTCTGACAATTTCGACTTAAATGGACAGCAGTCAGATCTCAACATTTCTGCCCCTGTCAGATTTTCTCTATTCATAGCGATTTTCAAGCTAAAACTAACTAAGACAAAACTTGCATTTTACCTGTTCCATTTTCAGCCATATCAGCCATCTTGGATGACAGGTGGGGTCAACGTGCACATTTTAAAACTAGAGATTGTGGCAAAGTTTGGTTAAATTTAATCCAATAGTTTCAGAGAAGATTTTTGTAATAGTTAACGGGCGACGATGGATGACGGACGCCAAGTGATGAGAAAAGCTCACTTGGCCTTTTAGGCAAGTGAGCTAAATAGTGTATAGATAAGGCAACTACACAAAACACATGGCCACTATGAATAAAAATAGAACATAGGGGGTATAATGCAAGTTATAGTCATACATCTTAAAATCCGTTGCAGATATAGAAAACCTGCCAGGCCAAAAACACTCAGAATATCAACAAGATCTACCCATGATCTATTTGGACCAAATGTTTAAGACTACTCCTTAAAGGAGTTGTTGCCCATCAATGAAAAAAGATGCCTTTCTATTTCATTTCTATCCCATTTCTGAAAAGAAATAAGGAATTCTGAACTTGGACATTCCATGTGTTACTCAAGCCAATAAAATTGGAACCGTAATGATTTAAAGAAAATTATTTCTCGTTAATTTTTTTCATAAAAGCAAAAGGTCAATTTACTTTTATTTTTTCCCGTCTGATTTGATGATTTAAACAAATAATAACTTAAAAAGTGGAAATTGATAGCTGCCATTTAAAAAAAAATCTTTTTAACATGACTGTGTTAATATGATATATGATGTGATCTTGTGTGTCCTAACTGTGTGTTTACATGGACAAATATTAACTGCAAGTCTTGGCCTGACAGAAAAGTTGAAAGGCTCAAATAAACTAAGCTGTTTTGTTGAAAAATTTTGTAAATATTTTCAGTGTACAAATAACTGCCTTTTCCAGTGAATATCTCCTACATGTGTGGATTCCTATGATAGATGAAATTACCTCATATAATATTCCCTTGACTTAGAATATATGAATCTTCACTGTACTCTTTAATTATATGTCTTCAAAGTGTCTGATAATGAAAATGTCCAGCCTATCTCTGCTATAAACAGCAATATAGCATGCAGTTGAATGAAGTGTTTTATTTGTGCTATTGTAACAGTTTTAAAATCAACCAAATCATATCTGTACAATAACATTATCATACAAGTATTTGTTGTTAGTGCCAACTTTTATGGCTTTAAGAAAATTGTTATTTCTTTGAGGATGTTTTGTTGTTAGTGCCAACTTTTATGGCTTTTAGAAAATTGTTATTTCTTTGAGGATTTTTAGTTTAATGTTGTTTTTTTTTAAATTGTATTTCCTTCCAGATTTTGAATTTGTGTAGTTTTAATGTACTAAAAAAAATCCATGTAATGTATTACCCTACAAAAAAAATAACAATTTTACAGTATTATTCAATTAAATCTTCCTCAACAAATCTACCCTGAAAATTAGGGCTACTAGCTATAAATAGCATAATGCCAAAAAAATAGTTATTTTACACTAGGATATATGTCTTACAAAACTATGGTAATGATTTTACAAGAATAGCTGCCTTTAAATAATGAAATAAGCCCAACATCTCAACAACAATCTCTCTGATTCAATCTAAGAAGTGCACATGTTCATTTCCTGGTATCCTTGACATTTAATAACTCAATATCAACATTTCAAAGCTTTTGAATTAAAAAATAAATTGATGTAATAAACTTCTTTTTGGTTGTTAATAAAGGTGTCAAGCATCTCATTATGTGAACTTGCTGCACTTCAAAATCTTTATCTGATGCTAACCCACTTCTTTTTCAGCAATGTTGAACATTCTGGTGTTTCTTAAAATGTGAAAATAAATATCTATCACCAAAAAGTCACTATTGCTGAAAAAGGGACTGACAATGATAAGATTTCTAAGCCATACAGTTTTCGTTGCCAATATTAGTTCCCTAATGAAACTGAAAATGTAATTTTTTTCCTTCTTCCATAGTACTTTAAGAAATTTGTGGGATAAAAGTCTTCAAAATCATGAAGTTTACTTCCCAAAACATGATTCTCAAAAATGCAAACGTTTCCTCCTCAAAATTCAAATACATTTTCTTTTTAGACACATAAATGATAGTGGTTTTCAATTTAACTTATCAGAAATGTCTACTTAATCAAAATAAGTTACTAAAACAGCAAAATGTAAAACATGCACAAGGAAAAATAATTTAAATATAAAAGTCAACTTGTAATAACTCCTAACCTGCAAGACTTCGTAATTCAAAGAAAATGTTGTGTCTTAGTTTTGTCTTTCCAATCAGGTGTCCAAACAATGATGAACGAGATGTACATTTCTATAAACAACATGTAACACATAACTTGACAACAAATGTGCCCTATAATAACAAAATTTTGTACTACCAGTAATTTCTATAATGGCACAAAAGTATGATGTTTCAATCACAACAACTCAAAATCTCCTTTGATATTTTTCTTGCAAAATAAAATTTGATTGAAAATGTAATTAAACAAGTTGGACACAAATGAGAACCTGAAATGTATGGCACAATATACCTGAGATCAGACACATTCCCTGATTGATGTCAACTAATTATGCCATTATTATTTTTCCTTCTTCCATAGTACTTTAAGAAATTTGTGGGATAAAAGTCTTCAAAATCATGAAGTTTACTTCCCAAAACATGATTCTCAAAAAATGCAAACGTTTCCTCCCTCAAAAATTCAAATACATTTTTCTTTTTTAGACACATAAATGATAGTGGTTTTCAATTTAACTTATCAGAAATGTCTACTTAATCAAAATAAGTTACTAAAACAGCAAAATGTAAAACATGCACAAGGAAAAAATAATTTAAATATAAAAGTCAACTTGTAATAACTCTTAACCTGCAAGACTTCGTAATTCAAAGAAAATGTTGTGTCTTAGTTTTGTCTTTCCAATCAGGTGTCCAAACAATGATGAACGAGATGTACATTTCTATAAACAACATGTAACACATAACTTGACAACAAATGTGCCCTATAATAACAAAATTTTGTACTACCAGTAATTTCTATAATGGCACAAAAAGTATGATGTTTCAATCACAACAACTCAAAAATCTCCTTTTGATATTTTTCTTGCAAAATAAAATTTGATTGAATATAGTGTTTTATGCTCTTTCTCACAAGAGGAGTTTCCTCCTACTCAATTAACTACAAAATAACTGTACTGACAATATCGACAAAACATCCATTATGCTGACATGGAACTTGATCTTCCATCTCATGTAGGATTCTATTGCACGTTAATAGTGTGGTCCCATACATCCTCCTCCTCCCATCCGTTCTTTGTTTACCACCAAACAGGTGCTTCTTTCTTGAAGAAAGTTTTTTTGTAAGTATCACAGCCTTTGCACTTTTAGTTCTAAAAATATTCACACCTCTGATATAAAACTTTTAAAAACCATTTGATGGCAGTCTTAGTAAGAATTTATAGAGGTAGCTTTCGTACTATCCATTTGTATGTCACTTTCGTAAGTCTAACACAAACACCTGCAAAATAAAAATGTAAATCAGTTAAAAAATGATTTATAAAACATTGAATCGCCATTAATTTTTAGTGTTCTTATCAAATCAGTCTGTCCTTTCATTCCTTTCATTATTCGAGGTTGTATATTTGGAGCTGGAGTAGTTTGTTAGGAATGTACTGATTGCACATGTCAATGTTAATATTCTATTCTACCAAAATAAAGGGCTATAATTGGCACATATTTGACCAGCATGTTGAGAGGAAAGCAGAGCCAAATAAATGGGGAATGTGTCCATGGGACACAGATGATGCCCCCGCTTGCATACAACGTTATAAATTGACATAACTCAAGAACGGTAAAAGTAATGCAACCCAAATTCGTACTTAATCTGTGTTTTGTGGTAATAAGCATTGTCCATAAGTGTCATAACATTTGGTTGCGGCAAACTTAAGTAAGAGAACGGAAACCATTTTCGGGACGTACAGACATACAAACAGACAGACGGACAAGGGTAAAACTTAATGCCCCCTCCGCCACGGCGGGGCATAAAATCTACATAGAAATGAGATGTGCCAATGCAGTATACCAAATATAATTGACCTACCATTAGTGGTTCCTCATTAAAATCCTAATCACAAACTTACAAATAGTTGACGCAGCTGCCAAGGAAAACAGGACACCTAAATCTAACTCTGAGAGATGTTTAATCACAGAGCTATCTTTTATGGTCATAGTTAATGGGAAAATATTTTGACAACTTCTTCACATATTTGAAATAAAATGCTCTGCGGGGCGCAGCTTGATACAACCACAGAGGTCAAACCCTGAACAGTTGGGGCAAGTATAGACACTACATTCAAGCTTGATACAGATCTGAATTTGGGTTGTGATTAAATATTTGACACACCATAGGTTTCTGACACAGAATTAATGTGGTCTAAGAACTGAAAAATTGGAAATTGGAAATCCAAAATCTAAATACATGGTTAGATTCAACATATTAAAGAACCCCAAGAATTAAAGACTTTGAATTAAACCACATTGAAATTGGTCAAGAAATAAGCAATTAATGCAAAGTATTAGAAAAGTATTGTTTTGGCCCCTTTTTCCTAAAATGTTAGGGCCATAACTCCCAAAATCAATCCCAACCTTCCTTTTTTGGTATGGAACCTTGTGGTACAATTTCATAGAGATACACACTTATACTCAAGTTATTGTCTGGAAACCAACAACAATGTCATACCAAAAGTTTGCGGTTGTATAAAAAGAAATCCCCTAAAATACTTACCGAACCATCAGACGCACTTGCTCCAACCTTATCACCTCGGTGATTCCAACATACTTCAAATATTCCCCCTGTGCCCTTATAACTGTGCACTAAAGATCCACTCTGTAAATAGAAAATATTACTATAAATCAATACAATATTTACATTTTAAATATAAATTATCACAGTGTAATAAGATAACTTGCAAATTTTCAGGGGCTTTTCATGGAGTCCAGCATTCTACATATTGCACTACAGGAACTCCATTTTCTAAATGAACAGAATGATAATCTTCAACACAATTTTGTTCAATTCTGTTCCATATTTTGATGAAATAAGTTAGTGAGAAAACAACTGATATGTTGATGAAACGTTTTTGTGAAGAAATCCTCATAAAAAATTAGGGTCTGTGTTCAAAATTGAAATGAGTCAGGAAACCCTGAACACATACTTTTTTTTTGTTTTGGCCTTAGTCAAGAATATTCACGGTACGTTAAGTTACACAGGTTTGAGGTTAACATTGGAACAGGTTTTAATTGTACTATATTTCCTCTTTATAAACTTTATGAATAGTCAAAAGAAACTGATAATATGATCTGTTTAAAAGTAAACAATCATAAAGTTAACAGGCATAAGTTTCAAAACGACAATCCCCATGTGTTTGCAATGTATAATTTTTATTTTACTATGATTTTACTTGCTTAATTCCTCAACTATTCATTTTCCAAATTTTCTTATATGCCAACAGTTATTTTACTTAGATTTGTTTGATCGTACAAATTTGATAAAAAAACCAAACACAGCAAAGATTACCTGAAATTTAAAAGGACATGGCACCAGGCAAAATACATTTAACTTAATACAAATATATGAAGTGTAATTTATATGTCAATGTGACATACTTTTTAAGGAGGGCCGTTATTCTATATTGAGTGCATCTGAAAAAAATGTACAACAGATGAATGATTATTAAAATGCATTAACAAACCTGCACATTCCAAATATGAACACACTTGTCAAAAGAACCACTAGCTAAATATTTGCCATCAGGACTAAAAGCTACACTATATACAGGTTCTTGATGTTTTGTTAATGTGTGGATACACGTCCCTCGCTCCACTTCCCACAACCTCACTGTGGAATCAAAAGAAGCACTGAAAAAAGATAAACATTTTGTTACCAAAAATATTAAAGAAACAGTTGCATTAAATGGTTGTGATATCAATAAATGTGGAGTATAGGTCAATAGGACTTCAACTGAACTACTCAAAAATCCAAAAACATACAGGTTGACTAATTTTTAATGAGCAATAAATATGAAAACGATTTTCCACTTTGTACTAGCTATTTAACATGTTTTAATTTTTTTTCTTTATGTTTGGAGAAAACGTGTCTTATATAACCTGCAAACTTTGAATTTTTTCTTTTGCTTTACAGCTTTCCTAATCAAAGGATTAGAAATGCTAACTAGTGATTTATTTTTGTTTTGGTCAAACTCTAATAAACATAACTAATATTTTAGAGTTTTATTCTTACACTTGATAATCCAGCCAAGTGTGCAATACAGGGGTTGATAACCCTAATGAAATGTTTTTACAATATTAGAATGCAGTGGTAAATACAAGATATACCAAGACGGATTTCAATCAAGCACTGAAGGGTAAAGATTGCTGCCATTTTGCAATCTTGTGATTTTAAAATAAAAATTGAATTGTAGTTAGCTAGACAAATTATAAATTTGAGTTGGAGTTATCTTCCTTTGTTCATGATTGTACATTTGTAGATTGACCTATTTTTATCAGATTCATACACCATGCATTACTATAACATATCTTTAATAAATTGCCTGACATTGACTGGATAGGATCTAAAGAATGATCACTTCATTGCACTATTTTGTTTGAACTATGAAAGGTAGTGGTAAACCTTGGAAGATTTAGATATCAAGTCAGTACAAAAGGATTTTGATTCATGCAATCTTTACCCAAAAATATGGACATATTAACATTACCAAATTTGCCGAAGAATGAAATGTAGGCCACCAAAATCATAAACTACACATATTTTATTTGTACTATACAAATTTTATCAATAAAATACCACCTTTCCAAAGGTTTCTGAAATATGAACCTAAATGCAAAAAAATGCTGACAAGAAGGTTATTATTTTCATTGTTCAGATAGTAACTGAATTATTTACCTAGATAAAATAAGTGGGACATTAGGATTATTTGTCCCTGGACCTGTGGGACTCCATTTGATTGTGTAGATTTCTTTAATGTGAGCTTGTAAGTCATGAACACAGCTATCCTGCCTCATACTCCATATCTGAAATGAAAAAAAAAAAAAATGGTTCAATGTATATGAAGGACTTTTTTTTCATTAAACAACAACATATGTATCAACTGTGAGCATTCAACCATAAAATTCATATGTTAATAGAGTTTAATGCTTACATCGCATAACTTTACATGACAATGCTATTGACTAACACATCAACTGTGATCAACTCGGAAGTAAAAGCAAACAAACATTTGAATTTTAGTTCACTACCAGTTCACATCTATTAAACTGAGGTTACCTATCTGTGCAAATGAAATCTTTTAGATGCACATGTTAATGTACATGTAATCCACACAAAATACTTCCAACCTAACATGTATGATTTTCTAACTAAACACTAAAATTTAAAATTTAAAACAATCACACCTTTACACCTGAAAAGTGAAAGCAGGATTTATAAATTGTTATGTCTCTCATTCTTCAACTTCAGTTAAAGGACATCACTCCCCAATATCTAACCCCTTTTTTGCTGACAGAATCACTTAACTGTGAACTCTGACCTGCACCTGCAATGACCTATACAGATATTATAATAAAGCAAAAACAAAGAAAAAGAACTTGTTTCTCAGTACTGTTAACTAACAGGTTAGGTCACTATGTGGCATGGGAAAGTCACAACAGGTCATATTCAGAAAGATGAAACTTTACAAACATCTATTGGTTTCTGGCTAGACAAGGACTAAGGTTCATACTTATCTTTATCTCAAAATATTATCTATACATTTCATGATTGATATTGTAAAACAAGGCCAATGTATTGTTCTGTAATTAATTTTAAGAAAGATATTTAGCCAGACCTTTATACCTTAAAAAATTATATAGAATCGTCTTTTGTTGAAAACTATTATTTATTTTTCTAGTTTTATTGTATTTTTCTCTATGACTTTCTGCACAGAAGTTAACTTATTTCAGTAACAGTTTTCCCTGTTAGAACCAACGCAGAGAGAGAGAGAGAGAGAGAGAGATAATATGAGAAAGGGTTGGGATTAAGCTTGAATAATGGAAAAAGAGGTCTTTTTATAGCAGAATAACAGAGGGATGTATACTACTAAGAAAGGATCTAGTGAAAACTTCAACGGACTAAAATTTCTTGTCAGCCTGATATTTTTGTTGTCACTATTACGTTTGTGTTTGTGCTTTATAAATAAATAACAAACCTTTAATGTCATATCATCAGAACAGGATGCTAATAACTGTCCTTGAGGATCCCATTTGATAGCATTTATTTCATTCTGTTGACAAAAAATATTGCATAATATTAAATGGCAAATTTTGTTAGCTGGATATGTTAAAATGTAAAATCATATTCAAATGAATTAATACACTGTATTATAAATATTATACTAAAGGTTCCAAGGAGCCGCTCATCTTCAGACTTAAAAATATATGCAATATTGATATAAACATAAAAATCAAGACAAATACAATATTTTGCAAAATTTTCCATTAATCCTGCCATCATTCCTGCAAAGTTTGTTTTAAACTGAATAAGTCTCACTTGGTTTGAGAGAAGATAAAAATTGGAAAATTTTCAGGGCAAGGGACACCATATGATGGCTTTAGCTCCCTGTTGGTCTGGTGAGCTAAAAAAAAGAGAAGCTTTTATTTATTTCATCCCACGTCAGAAAAAAATCTTTTTTTCTTTCTTTGCAAACTCAATTGTGGTAATCTGGATGTCACAATATTAGGTGCGTCATATCCAGTTGTTTGTTGATTACACTACCAGATACAAAATAAATATTATTCTTACATATAACTACACAATCTAAATTCAACATGTTCAATCCAACGTAATGTTGCCTTCTTCTAATGCCAGCATTGAAAATTGTTTTGAGTAAAATAATGTTTTCTCTGCAATGTTGAATGATAGAATAAAAGTTTTTGTCTTGAAATTGATAATGGTCCAAGCTGGATTCATGATGTACACTTCAAAATTTTTTTCACTTTTATTTCCAATCAGCTATGCCAAAACTACAATACAGTTTAAAGGGAAACATATAAAAGTTGTACAGAATAAACAATAACATACAGTATGTCCCTGGAATGTTTTCATTGGTCTATCCATCCCTAGCCTGCAGACATGGATACACTGATCTGTTGAACATGATGCAAATGTTTGGTTACTCTGCCAGTCTACGTCCAGCACAGGAGCTGTTACAAATATAAATCAATTTTGAACAAGTTATATATACCTTCAACAATTTGGTCAGTAAAAGTTATTTCCCTTTGTCCATGTTAATTAAAAGAAATTTGCATAAACATACATACAAATATCCCCCTGTTGTAAAGAAAAATTGACCTGCCAAATACTGCCTGTTTTTATCAGACACGGTGTGCTGAGAATGTATAAATTAGAACATTTAAGCACCTGATTGCACTACAATTTATCTTAAAACTTTTTTGAGGGAGTTTTGTATTTCTCAAGCTACAGTTGTCTGCATATTTTGAATTATTTCAATATTAAAACTGTCAGTCCACTTGATTTTCATGAATTCAGACTTTTACTTTTGATACTTGGCCTTCTTAAAATTTTTTTCTTTCAAAGTTGCTGAATAATACCTCAGAAAAGTCTTAATTATCAATACCTGCTTACTTGTAAAACAATTAAGGACATGCTATAATTACCTTTAATTTACATTGGACTACATAAGATTATTTTCAATACATTGACATGCAATAAACATATCCCTTCTAACAACATCAAAGCATTCTCAACAATCATTTCATCAATCACTTTCTATTTTCATGTCAGCACCTATGCTATTTTTGACATTTTTTCAATATATTATATTCCATATCATTCATTTTTCCAAAATATCCTGCTCCAAATAAACTAAATATACTATAAGTTAAATGTACTTTTTATTTTTTTTATTCTAAACGATTATCAATATACTATTAGTTAAATGTACTTTTATCTATTTATTCTACAGGATTATCAATATACGATAAGTTAAATGTACTTTTATCTATTTCTTCTACAGGATTATCAATATACGATAAGTTAAATGTACTTTTATCTATTCCTTCTAGAGGATTATCAATATACGATAACTTAAATGTACTTTATATCTATTTATTCTAAAGAATTATCAAAATACTATAAGTTAAATGTACTTTTTATCTATTTATTCTAAAGGATTATCAGGCGACAAATCAAATTTTGCACGCAGCATTTCATGCTTCTTGATAAATATTTGATTGCTTTCATGCTCTTATCATTAATTAAAAAAAAAAAACCAGTATACTCTAGCTCTGATCACGTTTTTTTAAAACGGTATTCAATTCTATTCTCTGGTTGCTAAAAAATATATATTTTTAAAAAACTTTTTCACAATATAAATGTTTCTGTAAAATTGCTACTTTTAAAACTTAAATTAACACATACAAGCATTTTTCTTATTTTAACAGTTCAGTCAAATTTTGTTCATTTAACAAATAGATTCATAGGTCTTATATCAATAGCATGATGTACTATGCATTATTATAAACCATGCTACCTATTAAATTCTACATATTATCAGGGTAATAACATAGAAAACTGATATATTGAAGATATTGTCATGCAGAAAACAACTTCTAAACTGCCTTGCTCTTCCAAGCTCTTTTTCCAATACATACCAGAGTGAAAAGCAAACTGTTCTTTAGCATGTCCTGTACTAGCATCCCAAATTATAGTCGTCTGAAAAATGAGATATAAGAAAAGAAAGAGTGAGAAATCTTATATCTAGGATACGTACCAGAATGAAATGCAAATTGCTGTGTAGCATTCCCTGAACTAGCATCCCATATTATTGTCGTTTGAAAAATCAAACAAGTGGCCATTTTCAATTCAAATGAATTTCAAAGGCCATAATTTCAGGAATAATTTTGAAACATGCACAAATTTAAAAATGATACTGATGATTTTGATAATATAATGAGATGATAGTATGGTGTAAACTTTGTCAACCTTTTAATTGATTTGAAAATAATGAAAATATTTGAACTTGAAATCATGGCAGCAGTAATATAACCAAACAGAAGTCATACAAACAAATTTATAAGATTACATAAACACTTACATACAAGGAGAAATTTTGTACAGACACACACACACACACACATACTGAAAACAACTGTACCTGTGTCATCTGTATTGAGATGTGTCCAATAATAAAATTGCCTTTTATTTCATCACACTTATAAATAACTACAAGCTGGCACTTTCGGTTACATTCTGATAAATAGAGATTCAATATCACTAACCTTGTGACCTTTATATATATACTTACTTTATCTAAACCAGCACTCAAGATATAATTCCCTCTTTTATTCCACTTTAGGGCAAAAATAGGATCTTTATGTTGACCTAATGTATTTACAAGTCGACCTGAAAATTAAAAAAAAAAATCTGTATAGGTTATAAACAATAACATAAAACTTAATTCTACCCATCTGACTTACAATAATACATGTATGCTTTCAATTCTTACATCGAATAATAAACTTCAGGAGCCTGTAATTCAGTGGTTGCCATTTGTTGCTCTATATCATATATTTTTTCGTTTATTGTTTTGTATATAAATCAGGCCTTGCAGTGGTCTATAAATGCTTACATCCACTTTATTTAAACTCTGGTGGATTGTTGTCCCATTGGCAATCATACCACATCTTCTTATTTTAATGACATGTTTTGTCAGTGTAAAATGATCACACACTTGTTGATGCAGCTGATGCTGGAAGAATGCCCAAGGTGAGACAAAATTGAATTGATATACCATTAAGAAAAAACAATGATATAGTAAAGTTATAAATAATCAAATGTACTAATTTAACTACAAACAATTTATCTGTTGTTTACAATGCATCTATTGATAGTGCCAAAATGGATGCTTTCCAAAACTGATTACAAGACCTTGACAAACATTTTCATAAGAGTTTGTTACAGCACATCAGGGCAATTTTGTTTACTTATAAAACAACACAGATAAAACTGACCTACTTGAAATTGACAATCACACAAGCATTGTACATCCTTATATGTTCTACTCTTAAACAAAATTAGAACAAACTCTGGACAAAGTATGAAAGTTAAGTGATGAGGAAACAGGCAAACTCATTCCCTATGACATGATAAAATTCTGACATTGATTCTCAACATGATTTATAACAATAATAATAACATGTGAAAAACTTGTTTACTGGTAAATTTCCATGTTCTTTATAATGGATTGTTACAGCAAAACAATAATATCCCTTAAAACTTTAGATCTAACATAAGTGACATAGAAATGGCAATAAAGTTCCCATTTCTCCTTTGCATCAACATGAACTGTAAAAATCATGTAATGATAAGTGGGGAGTGTATCTAATAAGGATGCATAAAATATAAACTGGTACTTAGCCATTGTTCATATTGTTAAGTTTTTCAATGAACATAGCTATTTATTAACCCTTAATGAATGTGTACTCTGTACAGGATGAACCTACTACAAAATTGTTTTAACCTTTGACAAACATAATCAGTTAAATTGTTTTAACCTTGACAAACATAATATGTTATGTAATTGTTATCTTATTACAAATGTAGTTTGTAACAATTTACAAAACCTTTATCTTTTCTCTTATCACTCAAGTGGTTTTTTTTTCAAATTCAAAATTTTCAAATATCAAATTCAACTCAACATGAAACTAGTGAGGTGATCTAGTAATCTTTTTATCAGGAAACCACAAAATTTTGATTTAAAAAAAAAATTCAAGTACTGTAAAGCGGAAAAGGAAAAAGTGACTTTAACCTGTCTTTAGTGGTCTAAAACATTCCATTAATATTTCAATTAATTCAAAAAAGCATTTCTCTATCTATTATCTGAAAACCAAGTGTGACTAGGGTAGTGATAATAAAAGTTTGCAGATTTCTAAATATGATCAAAACGTAAAAGGAACAGTAATGATTATCTGAGAATCACAGATAATTTACAATACTGGTTTTTACTAGAGTATGATAATCTCAAAGTATCAAAAGCCATTTTTTTTACTGCCAACCTGAATTTTAATCCCAGTTTCTCATGCTACCATTAGCTACAACCTGATCAAGAATTATTTCATGTATTTTTTATACTGATCCAAATTTGCCATGAATCATAAAGCGAAATTTGCCATGAATCATAGAGCCAAATTTGCCATGAATCATAGAGCCATATATGCCATGAATCATAATGATGGTCATCTCATTATGCACTCTATAAAAACTGTGACATATTATTTGGAAAGAATAGTTTATGAAAATTGGCAGGATCGCAAAATTCTTAAATTTCCACTATAGTCAATTTCTTTTACTTCTCAAATATGTCTTTACTGAAGGTTTGTAATTATAAGGCAAATATTTATGCATGTTTTTGGTCTTATACCAGAAATACATGCAGAGCTGTTGAAATCATTTTTAGTCTGTCAGACAAACATACAATGGGTCTGACAGACTTGTCCACCTTGTCAGACCCTTTTTTGAGTTGTTGCCAGACCTACACTTTTAATAAAATTTAACCATTTCAAAATAATTGTATGCCTGGTACTTAAAATGTCTTTAGTTATTACTTTTATTGTTATAAAAGCTCATAGATTTGTCAGCTTCACTTTTGTTATCCTCCTTAATTTCCACATTTTTTTCATTTGCCCTGCTTGACACCATCTGAAAACATGATGGGCAATTCTGATATGGGAGCACCATTTTCAAATTTGCAACGAAGACCTCGACCCAAGGTGAATATCAGCCTTGAATTGACGAACTATTATTTAAGCAAATGAACTATCTGTATCAGATATAAATAAAATGATCTTACGATGCTACAAAACTGAAACCCCTAAATTTTCATGTTAAGAAAGATAATTTACCAAAGTAACTTTCATTTTCTATTGTTATGATTCATGACGTATAATAACAGATTTGCAAGATCGTAGGTACGAACTATGATTAAGGAGTTGATATTGATTATGCGCAGTCGCCTGATAAACTGATCTCCAGTTGCAAATGTCAACTTCTACCTACCTGTATTCGAATTTTCAAATGGACCAGTCAAATTTATTTGTTTACACTGAATTGGTCCAAGGATTTGCTATAGAAATCCTTGATTGGACATTAAACACTTTTTACTGGACCTAATCAGTCAAAATTATTTACCTGACAAAGGGTCTGACACGATTGCTGTCAATGGGACCCGGTGAATTTTTGTAGGTCAGACCAACAGATCTGTACATGTGTTTGAAAACTCTATCTCTAAGCTTATGAAACTTTAATATCAATGTGTACAATCAAACAGAAAGTCCATACTTGGTTTTAGTTTATTCATTTTAACATAGATGAGACTGTTAATTTTCTCTTTTGAATTGTTTCAGATTTGTTCATGGACCTTTCATAACTTCCTATACAGCATATTGGTGAAGGCCATATGGCCTGTTGTTGTTTACATCCTCTGGTTGATAATTGTCTCATTAGATATCATAACATTTCCAAATTTTCACACTGCAAGAATTCGAATTTAACTTTGTTTACAAGGGTAAAAAATGTCAATAATCATAAAGTCCCTTCTTTATACATGGAAAAATGTATGTACTATATATATACATATCAAAAGAAACATAGATCCATTAATTAAAATATTAAATTGTTTCCTTTAGTATTCCCATCACGAAATCATCCTGAAGGAAAGTTTTGTGATAATACAAGCTGATAAAATTAATTTGAAATCATTCATACATAAAAAGTCAACAATATTTCAAAGGTTAGCTACACCACAGGTAAAAGTATGATTCATTGTCCTACTTTATACGACATTTAACAGAATTATAAAAATGACCCAGATACAACCAGGATCTACAATCTAAAAATTTCCAAATACATTTTTCATGTGGGTTGTATCTTATTTCACAGACAAAAACGAGTCTAAAACCAATAACGGATGTTTACCAAAGATGATTTATAGGTCTGTTCATGCTAGATCTATTTGAGGGATCTGAAAATAAGCTTCTTTTCCTACATTGGTGCAATACTCCAGATTAAAATAGATACAAAATTTTTATCAGACATAATATGCATAAACCATTTACTTTACAGAAAATCTCTAAATCAAAAATTCCTCTAGGTTATTCAAATAAATGTAACTTGAGCTTCAGACTCTTAAGGAATTTATCTTTTTTAAGAAAGAATAAGTAGTATCAGAGAAAGAGATTAGCAGAGGTCCAGTAGCCTAGAATGCAAAATATTGGACAGGCCCCTTAATTTTAGCTTCATTGCTTATGTTGGTCTTTTGTATTGTGGCAGGTTAGTCCCCTAAAAGGAAAATGTCTTTTATCCTGAATATAAATGCTAGAGTAAAGATTCAAACCACCTGTGTGATGCAGAAATGAGCCAGATGAAAAAGCATTTCAAACGTTTATTCTTGATTATCTTGTTCTCTGGTCTTGATAAAAAAACAACCTCCAAATACAGCTTAGAAATACCGGGTCAGTCAAGCAATACTTGTCATTAATACACAGACCATGAAAGAGTATAAAAATAATTTATACAAACCATCTGTACTCCATATTCTAGCATAACCATCATATGAACCAGTAGCCAACAATGTTCCTTCACACTGTAAAAGATTGTTTCAGCTTTAGAGGTAATCAGATATAAAAGATAAATGCAAAAACAGATTTTTTTATCTCTGAAAGTAAAAAAAAAATTTCTCTATTGAAGAAAAGGGAAAGTATGAGTAGACAATAAACATACAAGAAACTATTTTCATTAAATATTGTATAAATTTCTTATTCAACAAGACCTATCAATTGACAGGACATTTCTCTCAAAGACTGACAGTGTGACCATTATTTATTCAAAATTGGCAACACCAGTTCAGCGTATATGTACTGGTATGTATTCTAACATTGATAAAAGTTTCAATATAAAATCTTTAATAAAACCAATTCAATAATTCATTTTCATGAATAAATACAACCTTCAAAAATTCATATGGTTAAGAGTACAAAGCTAATTTATACAAAACATGTACAAGGAGAGAAGCTTCATGATCTCAAAAATATATACATCTTTATTGGTAATTAAATGAAAACCTGTGTTGTAAAATATTCTACCAAAATGAACATTGATAGCTGATGGCTATGTTCATACATGGCTGACAACAGTGACCTTGACACTATTATTAACAGTCACATTATTTTTCAGTACAAATGTATCGAGCCAAACTTAACTAATTTGTGGTGCATATCCACTTATATGTTAGTTCACATTTTCTTGGTGAGATTTTTGAATGACTCATACCATGGTGTATTCTAATTTTATGTTATTTACCTAATCCACACCTATAAAATTTTTATTTCATTTATACCAAAAGTTGCAGGATTTGACAACTAACCATGCAAATACAAGATTTAACGAGCAGTGATTCTTCCATAGTCAACAGTGGTAGTAAATTCTTTTGTATAAAGTTACTTAGAAACACCTTGAGAGAAAGGCTGACAAGGTCGGTCTGCATCTGTTCAAACATGTTTAATGGTTTATGAGTGAAGACATCAATAAAGTAATGTTTTTTACATCTATGTAAATAGAATGGATTGATTCTGTTATCTATCCAAAGTCATTAATGTGACCTCAGACAGATAACAAAACCAATATAATCATTACATACAAGTATTATCACAGTGTCAATGCAAACTATCAAAAATAGATTTTTTCAGATAAAAATTTATAAGTGCATGATCCTTGTGTTTTGAATCAAATATCAAGGTAACAAAAACTTGAAATGATAAGCAAACTTGAACTATTCCACTTGCAAAATGTATTTTAAGAGATTAATTTCTTACATTCCAATCAAGTGAGGTTACATCTCTATTACTAAGGACTTCTGTACCTTCTCTTTGTATACAATGTCTCAGAACCAGCTGATTAGCACTATTACTGTTGTCATTCATGTTCCAGATTCTTGCTGTTGAGTCTCCTGACCTAACAAAATATTACAAACAGGGTCATACTGATGATATTACAAACAGGGTCATACTGTGATATATTTGAGAGTTGTAGAAAGGAAATGTGAGTTGAATAACATAAGGTGCTTTAATTGCTCAACAATTAAATATCAGTGTTATCAACACAAAATCAGGAAGACAGCATGATTTTTTCTATTTGTAAATTCAGTACTTGGGAGCTTACTCTGTATTATTTGAATTTTTGGTAATGTTTACCTCGTAACTGAGTCTTCATTTTCTATAATAGAGTTAAGCACCTATTTTGCACAGAGTTTTACTGAATGTTTATGTAGAGTTTATTATTCCACTGATCAAGATTTAAATGAAAGTGTTGGTGCTTAAATAAATGGAGAATGTGTCTATGGGCCACAGATGCCCCCGCTTGTAAATATGCATGAGTCAACTTCCACATACAGATGCAGGATTCATGTAGTTAAGACTGTTTTGTGATTATAAGCGTTGTGTATAAGTTTCATAACATTTGGTTGAGGCAAACTAAAGTTAGAGAACGGAAACGACAGATTTAGCAATTATTCCATTTATAAAGGGGCATAATTAACTCATGAACAGTAAAAGTGATGCCACCCAATTTCGAACTTGATCTGTGTTTGTGGTAATAGGCATTGTGTATAAGTTTCATAACATTTGATTGAGGCAAACTAAAGTTACAGAAAGGAAACGACAGATTTAGCAATTTTTATGTTTATAAAGGGACATAACTCATGAACAGTAAAAGTGACGCCACCAAATTTTGAACTTGATCTGTGTTTTGTGGTAATATGCATCATGTATAAGTTTTATAATATTTGGTTGAGGAAAACTAAAGTTAGAGAACAGAAACCAATTTTGGGGACTTTCAGGACGGACGGATGGACATGGGGTAACACTTAATGCCCCCTCCGCTACGGCGGGGGCAATAAAATAATGTAACCCCACCACATGGTCATGTTTTAAGTCTGTAAACTTGTTGGTAGCTGTCTTTTGTAATATCTTTCTTTATTTGTATCTGCTGAAAATGTTCTAAAGCTTTCTAGACATTGTTTTAAAAAACATAAGATTTTTTAAAATAAGTTAAAAATTGCTGCAATCTATATTCAATTTTTGGCAAAGTGATACTAGTTAATTTGAAATGAGTGATGTTTTATTGGCCCAAATAGAAATCTCCAGTTTTCATGAAGATAGTTTGATAAACCTGAGTAAGTTTATCAGCTAGGAGTAAACTCCTTGACACAGCCATAAGATCAAAATAGTTTTCTGTAATTACCCAGAAGCCAACAGGTCATTTGTAGGGTTCCAAGCACAGATGAAAACTTCTGACTCGTGTCCTCGTAATATGGTTGCTTTACTGCTAGGAATTTCTACTCCTCCATCTACTTCCATATTTGTTGTATGATTAGCTGCAATAAAGGTCAAGTTTCAGCATGTGATAACAAAATATACAAACTCAACAATCAAAAATTCGTAAGGGTTCCGCGGAACCCAGTGTCTCGCCTACTTTTGCTGTTAATCGCAGGCTCAGCAAAAATGAGATGAGGAAAAATTTAATAAAAATATTCCTCTCGGTACAATTTTTTTATTGTAAGAAGCTTCTGTCCAAGTTTGGTAAAAATCCAGGATAGTTTATGAATCTAATAAAGGTTTTAAAAAATTTAACTGCAGACTGTGTGTATGTAATGTTAACTGGAAGAAAAACTAAGTCCATTTATAAATAAGTAAAATATGGACAAACAAGTACAAAATTTTAATAAGAATTTCCTTCTAGATACTAGCTTTTGATCATAAACAAACTTCTGTCCATGTTTGGTACAAATCCAGGATAGTTTAAGAAAGTTATTAAAATTTTAAAAACTTTAACCACAGAGTGAATGTAATGTGTCCTGGCAGAAAAACTAAGTCCATTTATAAGTAAAATACGGAAAAACAGGAATTTTTTCAAAATTTACTCATAACGATACTATTTGAGAAAGTTATTAAAATTTAAAAACTTTAACCACAGAGTGAATGTAATGTTTCCTGGCAGAAAAACTATGATCATAAACAAGCTTCTGTCCAAGTTTGGTAGAAATCCAGGACAGTTTAAGAAAGTTATTAAAATTTCAAAAACTTTAACCACAGGGTGAATATTTGTGGACGCCGCCGCTGCCGACGACGGAATGTAGGATCGCTATGTCTCGCTTTTTCGACAAAAGTCGAAGGCTCGACAAAAATGAATATTTTTTTGTTTTCCTGGTAAGTTTAGGGTTTAGAATTCAAAATAGCTTTCTCTTCCTTTACTTGGCCCTTGTTTAATATGAGAATTTAAAAAAATTTCCTTTTGCAGTTAGTATTTCTTGTTATTTTAAAGGACATATTTATCATTTGTAAGTGGTATATACATGTACATGTATGCATTATAGTAAACTGTTGTTCAAGTCATATTTCTCATAACACAAATAATTTAATGGTCTTTATTGAAATAAAACTTAATATATGTATGGACTATCTGCAAGAAAATTTGGACGTAAGGCTTCCTTCCGTTCAAGACTGAAGTTCAAAAGTGAAAAATTTAGCATTTCTCATGGCCTAAAATTATAGGAAAATTTGTTATTAATTGTGTGACCAGTTGACATATTATGACATACGTCAGATACATATAGACTCCCAATAACAAATACTGTTGACCTATCATGCATATTCACTGATGAATAAACAGGAGCAAAAAGTGACATTACAGCCATATGATATATGCCAGACCAACATAAATTGCTTACACCAATCAATATATCAAATATTGTTGACCAAGGCTATCATGAATAGTTAAAACTAGACAGGGAAATCAAGATGAAATAACAATTATTCACTGATACAATTTTGGGTTTACAGAGGCGAAAATGGAGATGAGATATATAAGGGGTATATGCAACTGATAAAAATATTGTTGTCAGAATAGTAATGCACAAATTATGCCATTAGTAACTCTGTTGCAGTCAAGACAAATAGATGTATAAAGAAATGTATGAGGACAAATGTCCCAACAGGACACATAAATGTGAAAAGGTAATGTTCTGAAACAAAATGCAAATACACACCAAAATTCAGTTCAATATATACAAGAACAACAAAGACAAGCCCCGCAAGTACAATTAACATAGTATGTTCAAGGGCTATGAAATCTGTGGGTCAGCCTGACTTGAGCAAAAGACCAATACACAACTTACCACAAAATCACTTCAATACCACAAAGCATTAAGAAATTGACATTGGATACACTTCAAGACAAATTGGAGGGCATGATACAAAAGGAAAATATGTAATGGTTTATACTTATGGGTGGGGCTCAGCAATGGCAATGGTGTGACTAACAAGAACTTCTACAAGCAAGTTCATTTCTAAAAAAAATTACTTGCGGTTTTTCAATTACTTTTCATGATCAATTTGTTAAATGGCATAACTCTAGAATGGTAAAAGTGACACCACCAAAATTCAAACTTGATCTGTGTTTTGTGGTAATAAGCATTGTGTATAAGTTTCATAACATTTGGTTGAGGCAAACTAAAGTAAGAGAACGGAAACGAAAAATTTAGCAATTTTTCCATTTGTAAACGGGCATAACTCTAGAACAGTAAAAGTGACGCCACCAAAATTCAAACGTGATCTGTGTTTTATGGTAATAAGCATTGTGTATAACATTTGGTTGAGGCAAACTAAAGTTAGAGAACTGAAACCAATTTTTGGACGTACGGACGGACATACAGACGGACAAGGGTAAAACTTAATGCCCCCTCCGCTATGGCGGGGCATAAAATCTAGATTAAGTTGTAATTTAACATAATCTAAACATTTCCAGATTTAAGAATATTCTAAAACATACTAAGTACACTTGAAAACTTTACTGAGAATCAGTAATACATATATTATATCTTCATCAGTTGCATTTTGAGAGAATAAGATTATTAACCCTCATATGATTTGCAAGCCATATTTAAGAAGCATGCAAGATGTGTCTTTTGTTGTATTGATTCAAAATATATATACATTCAAATACATGCTTTGAAGAAAGTCAGCCAAATGGAAATAAATTAGCCCAAAGGCACTGACTTTAAATAGTACTGAATTATGCATCAAGTTAACATTATATCAGGTGGAGAATTTTCAACAAAGAAAGTTATTGCTCCAATAACTTCAAAAGAAATAAATTAGACAATATCAGAAACAGACTATAAATTGGCTTGTCAATAATTAATCTTTTGTGGTATTTTGAAATAGATATACATTGATTTTTCCACATTGCACAGTTATGTGAAAAAGACTATACATCTTTTGTACAGCTTGGCAGTTCAGTAACCTAACAAACCCATAAAATCAATATAAATGGAATCTTCTAACCTAATATATGCTTTCCCTATATAACTCGTTGGACTAGTCTTGTTTACTTGCTGTGTACTTATTATCTATACAAAAAGCAAAGGTCAAATGACTGGAGAATTCTTTCAATCTTGGCATGTAGCATACTAATATTTAATTGGCTAGGTAAGCAATCAAGCAAATAAAATGCAAGTATAACAGATGATGGTTCATTTTAATATCTCCAATAAGTAATTTTCTTGATTCTAATTAAGCTCTTTGATCTACAAATGTATAGCAAGTATATTGATTATGTTGAAACCTATTACTTTTCTGGTTGAAATAATAAGATACACTATAATGTCCAGATGATTTAAAAACAAGCATTCTGAGAGTATTGCACGGCAATACATAGTCCCCTACAGAGTTCTGGAAATCTTTTTTCCGCTGGTGGTCCTGGAGGGAGATATGCTGGTTTTCACTATCATTTCTATTGCAAAATACTGAAATTATGCCGGTCCTTTGCAAATTTTGGTGGTCAAAACCTTAGGACCACCACTTTTCGAGAACTCTGCCCCTACCGGTTAAAAATTCATTGTACTGCAACAAAATTCGAACTTGATCTGTAACTTGTCATGATAAAACTTTATACCAATTATCAAATCAATATCTTCAAGCATGACGAAAAAAAGTGAGGAAAACTGATTATTTGAGTGAATTTTCTAAGTCCAATGACCATAATTCTGCACAAAATTATCAGACCGGAACAAAATTCGTACTTGATCTGTAACTTGTCATGATAAAACAATACACTAAATATCAAATCACTATCTTTAAGCATGACGAAAAAAAAAACTGATTATTTGAGTGAATTTTCTAAGTCCAATGACCATACCTCTGCACAAAATCATCAGACCGGAACAAAATTCAAACTTGATCTGTAACTTGTCATGAAAAAACAATACACTAAATATCAAATCAATATCTTCAAGCACGAAGAAAAAAATGTGGAAAACTGATTTGCAGGACTGTGGGATGGATGGACGGACAGACAGACAGACGGAGTGCAAACCTAAACTCCCCTTCAACTTCGTCGGTAGGGGACTAAAAAGAAAAGAAAAGAGGAAATAATACAATTATTGAAAAATATTATAATGCTGCAAATACTTGTAATATAAACATACTCTGTGTTATCAGTACTTCGTTAAACCTTAATCCCACAAATGTATTGCAAGTATCTACATGTACATAACTATATTTTTAATAGGACCAAATCAAATGAACACTAAAGTTAAAACTCCTTCTTGGAGCAAATTTAGAAAACATAAAATCCAAATCAAATCCTAGTTCAGGATGTCAAAAAATCATTAATAGCTGAATAATGCTTCTTATTATAGTTTTGTTCTAATTTAAACAAAAGTTTGTTGTATCTAGGACCAGGTTGAAAATCTTCCTCTAAATAAGGAATTTGAAGAAGAAATACTTTCAACAAAAAGTAAGTCCTTTTTCACCTCTAGAAATTTATATAGACCATCTTGCATAATTAAAAAAATATGACCTATTTCCCTGTCTCATTTTACAATCTTACATAAATGAATGTAAATCATTTTGTATGTCAAGTCTCCACCTACAGATTTTTCTACTGGATAAACATGTCTGACAACCAGTATTAGGCATTATAGATTTTTAAACTCTAAAGCAAATTATTGTTTCCCTCATCTTGTTTGGATTTAACCAACAATAGACTAATCCATTATAGTTGGCCTGGACAGCTGCCAGTGATATTAATCATACTGGTAATAACATCTGGATATAGCTCAGTGACCTTCACCTACACTTAACACATGTCTCCAGGGGCTATCATAATGTATTGGATATTCTATTCAATAAATCAACATAATACAAGTAATGGTAAGGTCCAATGAACCTAAAATTAATTGAACTTTGACCAAACTACAGCTAAACAGGACCAAAAGCATTATAACACCAGTGCCAATTTTGGCAAATTCTCCTGTAAAATAGGTCATAACTGTTTGTTTTTCAATTTTGGTAACATGTACATTCTTTTTAAAAAATTAAGTCATATAGAGAAATTTTTACGGTGTAGAAATATTCTAGCAATATATAATTAGCCTCCATTCTTCCTTGGTGTAACAGTCAACACTGAGGTTGTGAGTTCGAACTAGACACAAAGCAAGCATATATCCCTTCTTAATTGACTAGGATTATCCTTCTTCCTATCACAAAACGGTGGTTTTCTCCTAGAAACAAAGCAAACATCTATATCCCTTCTTCCACCAAAACAAACTGACCGCTTCCTACACATAGCAAAATCTATATCCTTCTTCCTAGACACAAAAAAGCATCTATATCCCTTCTTCCTAGAACAAAGCCAATAATCACAAAATCAAATCTATATCCTGTAAATAGTTTGAAGCAACAATCAATCAATGCCTTCTTCCTAGACACAAAGCAAGCATCTATATCCCTTCTTCCTAGACACAAAGCAAGCATCTATATCCTTTCTTCCTAGACACAAAGCAAGCATCTATAATCCCTTCTTCATAATAAGACAACAGAAAAGTTGTACAATGTAGGTGTGGTTGGTCAATGTGCTAACTATATGTAGTTATGTGCTGAATTTTTACACATATAATTTCACACAAGACTGGTCAACTGGACATTTACATCTTTTACTGCTAAAGATTCCAAATACACATGTATCTTACAAACTACATGGTAAAAACATGTATTCTTAAAAACAGAGTCCTAATCTAATTAAAAATGACCAGTAATGTTGATACTATAATATTCATATTAAATAACAAATATTATAATTGTAAGTACTTCCATAAATTCAGCTGACAAGGAGTGATCTTAGCTATCTGATAATCAATATATTGGTAATCACAACTATTCAGCATGAACAAAACTTGACAGGAACAAGTTTGCCAATGACAAGAGCAGCAGGTACACAATGGGTTGCATTTACATACTATAAGAATTGCCACCAACATAAAATGTAAAAGACCAGAATGTATATCCAATTGCATGAATATCGTAAAGTTTGGACGGGAACTGTCAACATGTATTTTTTATATATATATAAAATCTAATATTACTTTTCTCAATTGAAATATGATATGAACAATACAGTACTAGTGCATGAATGGGAGTCATGTTGGATTTACTTTATATAAAAATATCTATCTCACGAAATATTTTTCATAATATCACAATCTTGTAGGAATCAGTCTGCTTAAATTTTACTATAATACACTATTATGACGGTTTCAATTATCAAAATTATCAGTTTCTGACAATAATAACATATACAGAACTAAATAAACAAAAAGTCCTTACTACAACTTTGTGAAGTTTCTCCTTCACCATTTGTGTTGCTTGGCTCTGACTTGACATTCTGTGTCTTGACTGCTGCCTGCTTTCTGGACTCGACAACATCAGGCATGACAGCATCAATCAGGGACAATGTCTCAATACAACGCTCAGATCCATCCTGCAAAATCAATCAATAATAAAGGAATTTAACTATGGGGCTCTTTTCACAAAAAAATTCTTATGATAAAAATTTATGGTACATGTAATACTGAAATCCTCATGACTTTATATGAGTCTTTTATCTGGCAAGAGTTTTTGTGAAACACATCGCAGATATCTATTTACTAAAAAGGTTAATTAAGATACAAACTGTTTTATCAGCTGCAATATTTCAATTCCTAAACAGGACAGGTGTTGAGTCATAATCAATTTTTAATTGTGTTTCTTTTAGTGATGTCACTAACATTCTGACTATTGTCAAGTGAAAAATTCAGATAATTGAACAAATACTCATTACATCAAATATATAAACTCTCTTCAGCATGAAATGTAAGTCAAAGTGACTCACAAACAATTTACTATAAAGGAAGATTATAGCCATGAATATAATTGACATACACGTAATATCATATAGTACGGAGGAGAAGATTTAATGTGACATATTACCATGATTACTAAACTATCAGTAAATACATGTATGTCAGAAAAAACATAAAAGCAAACTATATTCCCATTCTTCTTTTAACCAAAACGTCCATATAAGTATATGTAAACTTAAATAAATTACTTTTTTTTTTACGTACATGTACCTAATACTCATTCACACTTTGGTATTTTAAACTGGGTTCAACCCAAAATTACTTAATACATGGTTAAATTTAAATAATGTGAACGTCTCAACCTGGGGCAAATCAGGATTAATGTTTAAATACCCCTCATTTTAGATAAATATGGGGTTAATTGCAATTGCGTCTCATTGCTGTAGCCACACATGATGTTTGCTGTCTCTAACTGTAATAAACATGTAGAGAAGCCAGATCACTGATGTACATATAGCAACAGAATCACTTCTAAGCAAACAAGAATGTGTCCATAGTACACGGATGCCCCACTCGCACTATCATTTTCTATGTTCAGTGGACCGTGAAAATGTGGGAAAATCTCTAATTTGGCATTAAAATTAGAAAGATCATATCATAGGGAACATGTATTCTAAGTTTCAAGTTGATTGGACTTCAACTTCATCAAAAACTACCTCAACCAAAAACTTTAACTGAAGCAGAACGAACGAACAGACGGACAAACAGACGAACGAACGGACGGACAGACCAGATAACATAATGCCCCTCTACTATCGTAGGTGGGGCATAAAAATGTAGTCTTAAATGGAACAAGGAGACAAGAATCTTATTTTCTATATAGACAGAGAGCAAGATACAGGTCTGAGGAAGAGCCCTACTCTCCCACAAAGAAGTATTTGTAAATATGGAAAGGAAAATGGTTAATGCAGATTCCTATCAAAACTGCCCAGGAGTGCTGACAAAGAATTAAAACTTTGAAAAATTGCAACTGTGATGCAAAGAATGTAAACAAATCCAGTGGACAAATGCAAGAAACAATTTTGTCCTTACATACCTATTTTTGTTGAGAGGGAAACCCCAATGTAGGGTTATATCATTTAACTTTTAGCAGGTGTGAACAGAGGTAATCAATCCAGTTAATTATTGACTTGATGCAGATTTAATAGTGTGAACAGGGAATAACTGTCAAAATCTCAAGACACAAATAGTACTGAAGAAGAAGTTCTAAATACTAAGACTACCGAGTACATTCCAGATATTCATTGTCAAAAGAAAACTTCCACGTTCTGCTCCTCTTTTTTCTAATATGACATAAACAATATCATTGAGTATGCATAACCATACCTTTTATTTATCATACAGGGGTAAATATTCAATTGTTTCAATAAAATATATTTTCTTGAATTTAAACCCAGTAAGCAGAGGCCAACATTAAAAGGACATGAGAGTGATGAGACACATGAGAGTGGAGAGACACACTCATGCTGATGGATTTGGATAAAGTACTTTCAAAGTCCAGATAAACAAACAGATTAAAAATTAATAAACTATTGTGATACATCAAACCATGGTTAATCTGTTTTCCATAGCTAATATGATGAACATGACTTTTGCCCTGAGGCATCATCTAACATGAAAGAAAATAACATAGTTTCAATTTTGCTGACACGACACTGTTGTGACCTCTTTAATAGATATAGATGTGAAGACGAAGGTTTACTCAATGGCCTCAAGAATTCCTTATTCCTTTTATTTTCATATAAAAATCATAATTTTCCCCCAATAGAATTTTGTGGTAAATTGGAATGAAAAATATTCATCAAATCTGTGTAAAAATAAAAGAATGTGTAGTTTTTTTATAAATTAAATTTGATTGATTTATACAGTAAATTTTGAAAAGAAAATTAGTATCATTAGAATATTAACGTGAAGAAAAATAACTTATAAACAATTAACAAACTGTGGAGGAATCTGAAAGAGTTAGCACTAAGACTGACAATCCAAGCAAAAATTATAAACTGACTTGGCAAAACTAGTGGGTAGATTTATACATTTAAATTTAAGTCAGCATGGTCAGCTGATTGTTTCATTGAACATTAAAATATCTGTGTTTGCTGGGATCCATTCAAAAAAAAACCTTGTAAAACTGGAACACAGTACGTAATAGGTCTTTTGAACCATGTAAATATTACAACAGTTTCTGATTGTGTTACCATCTATGCTCTCATCTTAAATTAGTCCATGTTTTAGATGAGGATCATTTATCAGAATTGAGCTTATTTTATACATTTCACAAAATCAAATTAATCCATTAGGTGACATGACATTTAAATCTACAGTAGTTACCTCTGCTATGCTAATTTCAGCCTCTGTATACTGTAGGCCCTTTTGAATGATGTTCAACAATGCTGCTGGTGGCACCAGTGCTCCATTGATATTAGACTGACTAATATGGCTTTCAATTCCAAAGGTATAAGCTGAGTGTACAAAACCTTTAACAATAAAAATTATATCTAGATTTAAAGAAGTAACAACCAACAAGTTTTTATATACTATGAAGAATAATGTAGTATATGATATGCACTTGATGATAAAGGAGAAGTTAAGATTTGAGGTCAGATTGACCCTAAAATCAAGTGTACTGTATATAAAATAAAATGCTCCGCAGGGCGCTGCTTGATACAACTGCAGAGGTCGACCCCTGAAATGTTTTAGCAAGTATGGACACAACATTCGAGCTCGATACAGCTCTGAATTTGGATTGTGATTAAATATTTGACACAGCTTAGATTTTTGACACAGAATGAATGTGATCTAAGAACTTTAACATTTGTAAGTGGACAACCAACATCCAAAATCTAAATACATGGTTAGATTCGACATATAAAAGAACCCCAAGAATTCAAGACTTTGAATAAAACTGCATTGCATTTGAAATTGGTAAAAAAATAAGCAATCTACACAAAGTACACATAGAAAAGTATTGTTTTTGGACACTAATATATTCTTGAAGTTAGTTCATAACCCCCAAAATCAATCCCAACTTTCCCTTTTTTGTATGGAACCTTGTGGTACAATTTCATAGAGATCCAGATAATATTGCAAAGAATGTTACATCTTTATACTATTTAACACCATGTATATAAATAAAACATTGAAGTTTTACTTACTAGTGTTACTAGGGTTATATAGCCAAAAAATGCAGTCAAATGTATTTTTCACCTTATTAAGGGGCATAACTCCAGATCCACAAATATGAAAAGTCTAATTATACCTCAACCTATGTTCAATTACTCCTTTAAATATTACCAAATTTTAATTGAGTTGGTGATGCTTACTAAAATATTTGCCCAATGGAGATTTAAAACTGAAGTTGGTCAAATTTGAACTGGATCTGTGTTGAGTGGTCCCTAACAACATCTCCATACCTGCCAACTTTTCAAAATCTCCATGGGGATTTTAAGCGCAAGAGGACCTAATGCTCCTCTTATATTGTCATAAGTGTTCTCTTTCTACTACTATATTGTTTGAATGAGTATATATGTGCTTACATACCCTTTAAACTCATTTGAATGCCTGTTTTCAGGTCTTCAGTTTATATAACAAAGAATTTCAAAATTCAGGTCAACACCTCTCATGGGGGATATCCCCCATAAATAGGGATAGTTGGCAGGTCTGCATCTCTAACTTTCATTTAATTCAGCCTAGCCTTACTCAAGTTAAAATCTGGAAACCAATCTTAGAACATGTACAAATGTATATACAAGTTGAAAAGAAAAATTATCTTGACCTATGTGCATGTACAAATGTATGTTGAGAAATAACATGGAGCAAATTAAAACCACAAGCACTTGTCTCTGAAAAAATTACCTATATATATATATACTTTAAAGCATATAGGTAATTTTTCAGCAACAACAAGTGCCTGTGAGCAAAACCCTTGTCAATGTGGGTTTTCTGCTTTTCTATGTGACAAAAAATCAATTTAGGCTATTATGCATGCACTCTATGTAAATTAACAAAAAGGTTCATTTTCTCTCAATGAATACATGTACATGTATTAGCTTTTATTCACCAACTACCCCCTTCACCAAAATCCCTCTAAACTACAGTTTTTTCCAAATTTTACAAAATGTTCTTTACACCAGCAAAGGTATTTGTATTGATGCATCCGATTTATTAAGTAAAAGAAAACATGTTTTTTTTTATATAGATTAGACCGTTGGTTTTCCCGTTTGAATGGTTTTACACTAGTAATTTTTGGGGCCCTTTATAGCTTACTGTTCGGTATGAGCCAAGGCTCCGTGTTGAAGACCGTACTTTGACCTATAATGGTTTACTTTTATAAATTTTGACTTGGATGGAGAGTTTTCTCATTGGCACTCATACCACATCTTCTTATATCTATTTTGTATTTTACATTAGTTTTTGAGAATACACATGTGTATGTATGTGTATATTTATTTATTTTTTTTAATCTTGGTTGTCTATTAAATTTTTGGCAATAGATGCCCTTTATCTGAATTTTCTTTAGCCCTAATGTCAACAGTATATGGGAGAATTGAAATAAACCTGTGCCATTTTTGTTTTTGTTGTTTTGCACAACATTTATATGGAAATTTGTTATAAGGTTGAGAAAAATGGTATGTTTCCAGTTACAAATATTAAAAATGTCAGGGGTTGGTCTGTCACCTTACACAAATAATGAACTATGTAACATTAGTACAGTGCAGTGGACTCTTGCAGGGTTTGATATTAACTGTCCGAATGCCAGAGGGTTGGCAAAGTATTACCCGGGCCTGGGTTTTCCCGGGCTTGACAATTCTCCCAGAAACGGGTAATACTCATTACTGGGCAATACGATTTTTCAAGCTTATTTTTACACAAAATAGTAAATATTGTAGTTTAATAGTATTATAGCTAAATATATACATTTTAAACAGATAACCATTGATAGTCATTCCTGAAGATTGAAATTTAAACCTCTTCTCCACTAATTCTATGTCGGCAGAATACAAGTTTTGCACATTTCAGGATACCTTGTTAATTTCCAGTTTGAAACTTTGATAAAAATGCATTTTATTGCAGTGTTTAAATAGATATAAGAAGATGTGGTATGAGTGCCAATGAGACAACTCTCCATCCGAGTCAAAATTTATAAAAGTAAACCATAATAGGTCAAAGTACGGTCTTCAACACGGAGCCTAGGCAATGAATTGTTAATTTTAATTGCTATACAATCATATTGCTAAATAAACGCCCTAAGGGGACAGACCATGAACACTTATAGCAATCAAAAGTCTGATTACTGTTATATAAACAAATCTGTGTTATAATCTGAATAATTACTTATTAATTAGTGATGTACAGAAACACATGCTTATACTTCGTAAACAAAATGTTTAAAAGTAATTTCCCTTACATATAACTGTTAATTTTTAATATTAGTTATATTTAGTAAAAATAAATAGGGAATGTGTCCATGGGACACAAATGATGCCCCCCCCCCTTTTTGCATAATAATGTTTTAAAGGGACATAACTCAAGAACAGTAAAAGTGACGCTACCCAAATTCGTACTTGATCTGAGTTTTGTGGTAATAAGCATTGTGTATAAGTTTCATAACATTTAGTTGAGGCAAACTAAAGTTAGAGAACAGAAACCAATTTTGGGACGTACAGACAGACGTACAGACAGACAAGGGTGAAACTTAATGTCCCCTCCGCTATGGCGGGGACATAAAAACCAATTGAATTCTTGAACTTTTAGTCAACACTTTGATTAATCTAGACAGAATGGCGATAAGATAGATTTTTAGGATTATTAGGAATAGCTTTCCACATTTGTCTTATGTGTCTTCATATACACTTGTCTTAAGTTTCTGCCTTTTCTGGACCATTAACATTTTCTCAGATTCATACACTTTATATTATATCGCAGACGCCGGAAACAGCATACCTATGTCTCGCTTTTTGACTCTGTCAAGGCGAGACAAAAACTGTCTCTTTATCATTTATTAAAATCCATTTTCATTGCCCACACTGACTAATTCACCTATTGATAGTGGTTAGCATATTTTCTCCTTCAAATTACACATAAATTGAAAATACTGGCTTATCAGAATATGATTTGTTTGTATACTTATATTTAAGCACACTAATGTTACCAGTCAGATCTTTCTGATTTTTATGGCTAATCTATACATAGCTAGGAATCATGATTGAGAATAATTATTGCTAATTTTCAATTGCACAATGTACTGTTGAAACATCTAGATAGATTATAAGTTTAAAAGGTACGCATTTTTCTTTATAACAAAACATTAATGAAGGTATGTCCATATTGAAGAATTGTGTAAATGGTCGATCCCTTTCATACAGATCATAGAAATGGGTCAACAATGGAAAAGATGTTAAAATGTTTTGCAATACATGTATATGGAAAAAGGTGTAATGTAGCACTCTCTACAAGGAATAGTTGTCTTAATTTAATGCTGACTTATTCCCTTTTTGGCATTACTGATGCAATCAAAATTTGAACAATCAGTTAATGATAGGTAAAAAGTTTTTATGTCAAACCTTGTGCATTCTGTTTTTGTTTTACCTTTAACTGAAGATGACAGATAAAAAGTTATGTCAAACCTTGTGACGGTCTGTTTTACCTTTAACTGAAGATGACAGATAAAAAGTCTATGTCAAACCTTGTGACAGTCAGCTGTTTTGCCTTTAACTGAAACTGATAGGTAAAAAGTCTAATGTCAAACCTTGTGACAGTCTGATTTGCCTTTAACCGAAACTGATAGGTAAAAAGTCTATGTCAAACCTTGTGACAGTCTGTTTTACCTTAAAATAACATGATTGTGTCATAAACATTAAATGAATTGTGTCTTAAACTTGCAGTGATGTGAGAGTTTTTGTGCTCCGTGTTGAAGTCCTCACTGTGACATTGAGATGAAGAACAACAATAAAAGCACTATTCCTTTGCTTTTTGTGTGTTTTTTGCTGTCAATGTACATGTACTGATTTTGTTTTTTGTCATGAAATATTAATGGATACCCCATATGCTTTGTTTTTCTATTAGATTCATATCAGATCTTATGAAATGCTATGTTTATATCTGGATTTATCAATTTGGAATTATAAACAGTGTGCTTTCTCACTGGTTCTGCAATGTGTAATTGTTATTCTAGATTAAATTCTGCATACAAGTAAAATGAATTGTATGCATTTGATTTTCCCAAAAAGTAATAAAATAGCTGCATGCACACCGACATTGCATTTGCATTCACACTGTACTCAAATATGATGTCAATTGAAATCAGGTGTCAAAGTTTGACACTACCAACATCTACATGTACCTCCAGTGGATTGACTCCAGATTCACAAATTACTCATTTAATCTGTAATATGTGTGAATGCAAACCAGTAATATTTACAATCTGATTTTGTTGTGTCATGTACTATGTGACAGGGTATTATACTGAGCTTTTTCTTATCATATTCAAGTTTCTGATACAGTCTTAATAATTTTTAAATGTTTCATTTAATTTCTTAAAGTAAAAGCACATACATATAGTTATTTGGGATAAGGACTTGAAATAAGCTAAATTCTGTTTTCCTTCTTATCTACTAATAAAATTCATGACTTACATATGTACATGTAATGTACCTAACACATTTTATAGACATTTTTGGAAAGTTCAGAACATTTTCCTTTACAGTACAGGTAAAAAATTTTTACTTAGTTGCCTACCCTTCATGCTTCTGTATGGAGACAGGAACCAACTATGTATTTATTTTGACCTAACTCCATAGTTGCCAACTGACATGATATTCGCGTGTAATACACGCTTTTTCAACGGTTTACACGCGAGGATTTTGTCACATGGCGTGTACACGCGTTTCGCCACTTTACACGCTTTTTCGTTGTTTTGATTGTTTGGTCGTTAGTGATATCGCGATTCTCGGGTTTTTTCATTATTAGACAAAAAATACCGAAAATTTCGAAGTAATTGTATCGTCGCCATTGTTTATTTTTCTGTATCATGTATGGACGAACAGCAAAAGCCCTAAAGGTAAGTAGTTTGTGATTAGTTTTTACGATTTTGTGACTTTCCAGAGTTCTCGAAATCTTTTTTTGCCTGGTGGTCCTTGAAGAAAATATGCAGGTCCTCACTATCATTTCTATTGCAAATTACCAAAATTGTGTTGGTCCTTCCCAAAAATGTGGTGGTCAAATCCCTAGGACCACCACTTATCGAGAACTCTGTCTTTCTTTCTTTCAAATTCACTTAGGGGAAATGTCGACAGACATAGTTCGCTTTCAGGACCTCTACCGTCGTTTGAAGAGCCGATTGCTAAGCAAAAACGATGTGTACATACCAAGATAAATTTCAAGATTTACAAATTATATTTGGGAGTTCAAGTTTAAATTATTGAGAGACGAGTAACGCATTGTGCAACCTATGTTGCAATCATAACAATACATGTGAGAGGAGAACTACAATGTAGCGATTTGATTAAGCATTTAACGTGCTTAATGGTAATCAAATAATAAAATACTTTTCTTTTTCAGTTTCAAATCTAGCCAGATTTCCACAGGCCAAAGGGATGGAAATATCATGAAACTGTTGGATCAGAGCTCATAGTACCAGCTGTCTTCTGATGATATACCCAGTTTTGACCAGACAAAAGCCTTAGAGACAATAGCAACATATATAGTTCGTTGGGAGCAATGGCAAAGATAATAGATGACATTTTAGATGGCAAAAAAAACGTTATGACACTCTTTCAAAGCTTGATCAAGCTATTTAAGTTCAGCCAATTATCAATACTGACTGTGAGAGAACATTTTCAATTATAAAGAAATCTAAACTGAATTCTGATCAGAAATCGACAATGATATATTGTGTGCCTTGTTATCAAGTAAATGTAATCAAACTGGCAGTTGTTTTGAATATGTGCCTAAGCCTAGGGTGTTGCTTTAAAAGCAGCAAATCAGACCACTATTGAATACAATAAAAGTTTACTCTAGATAATTGTTTTTATTATATATTAACATGATTAACAAATTTGTATAATCATGATAATGTGAAATTATGAACATTTTTCACATAAAAAAGTCCGCATTTTCGTCGCGCGTTTTCACACGCTTTTTGACATGTCATGTCATGACATGATTTCTCATTGTCAGAGGTTGGCAAGTATGCCTAACTCGGAGCATGCTTCAACATGTACGGACAGCTTTAGGTTACATTACATGTATATACAATATACATGTATAATTACAGGGACATACATGTACAAATGTAGCAAGGCTATTAGTTTTACTGGGAAAGGGATTGACAACTCAATTCATTATCTTAGTTCTTTTACTTCAAGTATGATTCCATCCATTATCATATGTACCTTGTATAAACTATAAATGCATCAATGTAAGAAGTTTACTCGCTTTAAAGTAATTACCAGATTCTTGCAAATATCTGTACACCAAAAAATTCACTTCGTCACTGCTAAAGCTCATGACTTTTTTACTTTTCACTGTCTTTAAATAAGAGTCATTTACTGCAGACCTTTACCTAAAGCAAAAGGAAGTTTATGTATAAAACAGACTATAGAAGATGAAATATGTGGAACAGACTATAAATAGCTTGGCCTATCATCATAAAGCTCATTATAGAAATAGACTATAATCGCCCTAATACAGAAATGAAAACTGAATGTTGTTGTTGTTCCAAAATTGCTCATGTCATTGCACCAAATTCAAAATAAATCCCGCAATCTTTCAAATTTTGTGTTCTTAAACGAAACCTTTCTATTTTTCATTGATAATTAAGACGATGCTGTGTCGTGCAGAAAAGAGATATCGGCATAACAGAATCAATTTAGCAACAAAATAAACAGTCATGTATATATCTAATGGAGATTAAAACAACTTACCAGCAAATTTTAAAACAACGAATCCAACTGTCAAATGAAATATGCACAACCGAGCGCAAAGTCAATAAATATGTTTTGTGAAACAGACTCTATTTCAAAGGATTGCAACTAAAATATTATAATGAACAGTACTCCTTAAATTAACAACCAAAACGTAATGTTTATCGAGTTCTGTCGATAAAGATGAATGTAAAATTAATATAGACAATAAACCACACTTAAATTACTCCTGAAACAAGAAAATTGTCTCCGGTGTATTCCATTGAATTTCCTCGATCATCGAAGTATGCCGACAAATGCGGAAGGATCAGAGTACTACTTTTCTATGAATAGTGCGAGATCAACATAAAAAGAAATCTCATATGTTTCATTTGATCTGGCTTATAGTTCATTGTTCATACATTTCAAATTTCTGATGATTTCTCTATAATTGGAATAAATACTGCATATTACGTAGAATCAAATAAAAATCGGTTACATTTCTTCTGCGGAAGCTTCTAATATTTTGCATACTACTAGGCGCTTTACTGCTGTATATATGAATGACGTAAGCCCGGACTTGACCCATTCGACCGGGGTTTTCAAGATAAAATATTAGCCCTTGATGATATCTTTGGAAATGTCTCAGAAATGTATCGAACAGAAATCTGACATCATTAGTTTATCATAAATTTTAGCAACTTATATCAAGCTAGATTGTTGTTTTATTACAATGATACTGAAAGCCACAACGGAACTAAAATATATTTTCACCTATAAATCATATGCAATATTCTGAAGGGCTAAGTTGGGAAATTTTTAAGTTCTATTTTGGGAACAAATGCAATAGAATATGTATTTTTACCCAATAAAGTTTTAAATAACACAACTCATTGACATTGTTCTTAATTAAATATCGTTTAAATTTAGGTATATTCTAAAGTGATGAAAGGAATAAGTTTTACCCTACTCAAACCTTTTGACCCATTTAAGTTACAAACGTGACTTTTGACCTAAAAGAAGACAAACAACCTACTGTGCACTGAAAAGTAAACATACAAACGCCGTAGTTATTCGCCTTTTCTTGATTTTTCGCGATTTGCTAAGATTACCAGTAGCGTTATCCAAAATACATCTAGCATTGCCATAAAAAAAAAAAAAAAGGAATTGCAATAGATAGCGCTTAACATTTATTTTCGATTAGAGGACCCACGGCCACGACGGGAAAATCTGTATTTTTTTTTAAGATTAGATACTTTAATACACATTACCTGAGACTACTATTAAAAATAGTCATAGATGTTACAAATGAATTATAAAAATAGCTCAGTCATCTAATAAACCACGCCAGATATTGAGTTAATATGCATCATAGTATTGATATTCTAATCATTAGTGGGCCATTATGACCATGATGTAGAAAAGGCCGGAAAGAAAATACTGAAGGGACAATAAAAAGAATAATCGAAGAAAAACAGACATCAAAATGGCTAAATAGAAAAAAGACTTGCAGACAAAAAAAAAAAACAAAACAAAACACAAAACAAAAAACAGTCCACATGATAATAAACAGAAAAATTAAAAATCGGGGAGCAACATGATGAAAAAGGGAGGCGAAAGATACCAAAGGGATATTTAAACTCATAAGTCGAAAACAAAACTGACCATGCCATCATGGCACAAAACAGGACAAACAGTATACAAAACACAACACACCAAAAAACTGGGGGTGATCTAAAGTGCTCAGGAAGGGTAAGCAGATCCTGCTCCACATGTGGCTACCGTCGTGTTGCTCGTGTAGGTACAAATACGGGGATAAGTCTAATTCGGTAGGTCACATTCGAGGAAAAGAGGACGGGAATAAAGTTACGACAATTGGAACATATCCGTCGTCACCTGTGAAACAGATATTCCATAACGGTTAACCAACTCGGGATGGCGTCCGTAAAATTTTCGAAGGGATTACTTCAACTTCATCACTTGGAACTCTTAGTTCAATAGCTTCCTTGTGTGCAACAACCCCTATCAAAGAAATCATAATAGGAAATGCAAACTCTGAAATATCGTATCAACTGGGAGATATATACTCCATATGCAGGTGCTGCTGGAATGTTACTACACATAAATGGAAAGTTCACAATTGGGAAGCTTAAATCATCTCTTAATTATATCGTAAAGTTTTGTTCTCAACCAACCCCCATTGTCAATTTCTAGATGCAAGTCAAGATATGAGGGCGACTTGTATCCTTTATTTCAAGTTCGATGGGATAGATGCGAAACCCGCCATCAACGGGGAAGGTTGAACTCCGTTTCTCCGGAGGGTGCTTGCAAGATTTGTTAGGGTTCAGAAGAACAATAATCTGTCATTTTAGTTCGTTAGAGTTTAAGTTACATTTGCTTACCTGAACCTTATGGCTTGATCACTGCGTCACCACGTCAGTCATTTAACTTATCACATTTTCGCCATCTCCTATGAAGGGCTCAATTTGAACAAATATAAACAACCGTTCAGACGATTAAATGTGCATGGACGTCTCTGAAAAAAGTGTCAACAAATTTAAAGATTTATTGTAATATAAAAATAAGGAGATGTGGTATGATTGCCAATGAGACAACTATCCACCAAAGTTCAAATGAAGTGGATGTAAGCATAATATACTCTCAGGTAATATACTCTCTGGCACATCAGATGTACTGCAAGATGAACATGTTTATAAAATCATAACAACTAATTAAAGATGTTGCAAACATTTAAACACGTTTAGGTGGTAATTTTTAACGAAATTCATGGTCAACCGAGCAATTTCTTGATTCCGATGCTTTGAATTTTTCCAAAAGTACTTGGCAAAATATATCAATCGTAATTTGATGATTTAGACCTGCTACACAGGTCCGAGATTTCGTGCTGTTACATAGGTACCCATGAACTCTTTTGAAATAAACTTTTGTACGCCACACGCGCGCTTCATCCCCAAAAGACTCATTAGTGACGCTCGAATAAAGTACGAAGTTGAAGAGCATTTTTAAGACCCGAAATTTCGAAAGATTTTGCCAAATGCAGCCAAGAAAATCGCAGTTTAATCTTAGAAATCTTTCTTGAACAACATAGCAAAGTGAAACCTTTACAAAAGTTGACAGGAATAATATGTGAAAGGTTCTCTGTAACATTTTTAATCTTGCTCGAAGACTACCAATAGGTAATTCTTGATTTTAATAAGCGTCAATTATGATTTAATTCTATTATGATTTAAACACAAGCTTTTAAAATTTATTTAGAGATAATCTATTTCTTGAATATTTTGAATTGTCTTTGTTCAAGCATATAAATCGACCAACAACGCTGTCGCTATTGCCAAAAGTACTTAACCGAGACTTTCAAAAGTAAGTTGCAATTAACGTTTGTTTACCTATTACTACGGAATAAAATATATTGAATACACAGACTTTACTAACGACGGAACTAAATGATGCTACTTAATTCCACAATATTCCCACCTAAACATTGGCTTTTTAAATTTTACCAGAAACCATACAATCTGCATCCAGTACACGTTCAACTATACAAATCCTTCTAATTGATGCTTTCAAAACCGTCAATGGAATGCATATACGAAATAATGGGTGGTTCGATGAAATTGGTGGAGCCATTTAAAAAATATACTAGATAAGTCGATAAAATCAATACTTCCTTAATGTATTTTATTTTAAGAATGCGTCTTTTGTGAACATCATATGAAGCTGACATGATGCGCATACATTCATAGTGTGGACTCAAAATGATATTGTATCTGACTCTGAAAATTTGGTATTTCACCCAGTTTTTATGATAATTAAATGAAATTATAGTAAAACACGTTCGATGGTGATTTTTATTGTTGTTGATACCACATTTAGGTTTTGTTTATGCTACCATATATAAAACTCAAAGCACACGATATAAGGATTATTTTTTTAATTTTATTGTCGTTATATATTATTAAATGAACAAGTCTTTCTATGTTGTGATGTTACACTATAGTTTCAGGTTAGGGTGAAGGTTGGCGCCTATTAAAACGTTTAAACCCGCTGCATTTGTTTGCACCTGTCCTAAGTCAGGAACCTGATGTTCAGTGGTTGTCGTTTGTTGATGTGGTTCATAAGTGTTTCTCGTTTCTTGTTTAATATATAGATTAGACCGTTGGTTTTCCTGTTTGAATGGTTTTACACCAGTCATTTTTGGGGCCCTTTATAGCTTGCTGTTCGGTGTGAGCCAAGGCTCCGTGTTGAAGACCGTACTTTGACCTATAATGGTTTACTTTTACAAATTGTGACTTGGATGGAGAGTTGTCTGATTGGCATTCATACCACATTTTCTTATATCTAAGTACACTCTCAATACTTAAAATTGAATATTGCTAATGATATTTAAAAAAAAAGTAACAGAAATTTGGCTGTCTATACAAACTAACACTAGTGGCGCGTACTGTTACCTTAATTGAAGATCTTAAAATCGATAATGCAGCATAGAGCTATGTTCAAGACTGCATCGACTTGAAATTACAAAATATGCAACTTCCCTGTACACAACCATCCAGGTGAGACCTAGATAAAGCTCGGCACTCAGTGAAGGAATACCAAACTAAGACACACATTTCTTGGTGACAGCAAATGCTTCCTTTTATTAGCGCAAAGGTGCCACTAGCATTATTCTACTTCAAAGCTTCATCTATATTGTTTGGATGATACTGAAATGGCAAACATTAATTTTGCTTTGCATTGCCCTTTCTCTTTGGTATCTTTGGCATCTTTTTCAAATGTCTAGGTTCAACATGTATGTTTTTACATTGCTACTTAAATATTATTTCCAGAACGATTTCACCGGCAAAGTCAAAATGTTAGAATTGTCCTATTTAGTGTATTGAAAAGACAAAAAATGAATCATCGAAATAAAAAAAAAAAAAAAAAAAAAATGGGTAAACTTTATTTGGCTCGAATAACATACACCAACTCCACTCACAAGATTAATGATAGGCATAAGATACCAAGGGAACAATACAAAATTATGAGTCGAAGTAAAACAGACAAACCCATGTCAAAAAGGAAGAAGACGAAAAGTCAAACAACGGTCTGCAAAACACAACACAGAAAACTAAACACTTAGCAACAAGAACCCCACAAAAACCGAGGGTGATCTCAGGTTCTGCGGAGGGGTAAGCAGATCCTGCGTCACTAGTGTATCCGTCGGCTCATGATAAGTTAGAATTCGGTGATGTCAAAACAGAGAAAAGGGTGGTATTGAGGCTAGAACAACATATCCGTGGTCATCACAATAACTGTTCAATAGCTATCCAGAAATTTGTTAAGTATAAATCAAACTGACTGCCTTGTAATATTTCGAAAGACTTTTACGACCATCTTTTAGTTCTAAAATGCAATATCGTATCCAAGCTCGAGATGACTCCATCATGTAAAACAAATTAATGACCCACTGCATTACTCTGAACACCTTTATAGATTTATTGAACGATAAGGAGATGGTGTGTGTTTGCAAATTAGATAACTATCAACCATACACCAACGGACCAGGATGTAAACAACTATGGGCAGCATGGTTCGTAAGCGAAGCTAGAACACAGATATTTCAATCACAAACATCCTGACTGCACCTGTACTAGTTGCCCATTCATATATAATCCAGATTGCCACGTTATTACTGATGACTTCAACATAGTCAAGAACACTTTTAAAATGTGACCCTTAATCCATCAAATGGAAACACAACTTTAAAAACTGACAGATTCAGTTGAGCAATTTGCCAGGAAATGTGATAAAGCGGAAAAGGAAACGTATAGATACTCTTTCCGAATTGGATGAGGCTGTGAGGTCGTTGATACAAGCTATAATTAAAACCTGAATGGGTCTATGTATACACATGCTACATCGATCTTTAAAGACCCAAATGTTTCTAAGAAACTTTCATGACAAATATGTTGTTGTCTCCGCATATATAGCCCCAAACAACACTGTTTGTGTGTGAAAATCACATTAAATAAACTGCTCGATAAAGGAAATAGATATTGACATTTCAATTAGAAACTCAACACATGCCCTCATGACACAAACCAAATAGAGGAAATACTGAATAATCATAGGTCTGTTCTATGTTCATTTGGAAAGACGAAGAAATGAATCTTCCTTCTCTTTATTAAATACCTAAGTTACATAAGTATCCTTACAAATAACGTAATATTGCTGTGTCTTCCAAGTTCTCCACTAAACCTCTTTCTAAAATATTAACATAAATTTTATCATCAATCAAAGCCGTGCTTCAGAGTTATTGTGAAACTACCTACTCTAGGAGCGATGTGAATCAGACGTTGATACTTTTATAAATACATTTCATTTCATTTAAAATCATTTCAAAGATATGTAAGAGTACAGAAAATCTTAGTCTACTTCTTCTTGCAATAGTATAAAAAAAAACATTTGACTTTTCTACCCTTTCCTCCAGTATTCCCCATTCCAAACATAAAGACAAATTAAAAGAATTTGTCTTAGTTTGTTTCACAAACCAGAATGACCAACGTACATATCTTATGTTAGGGAGGGACAAATCTTGCGATGTAAAAAGCAACTCTATTTCAAACCAAAATAAAAAAAAACCCTGAAACTGACATTATCAATATGCTTGATTTCTTGATGATTGACAACATATCTGTTACGTTTAGAGGAAATGTTTTCAACAAACAATCGGCATTCACATGGGAACCAACTGTGCTCCTCTTCTTTCAAACTTGTTCCTTTATTTCTATGGGACAGTCTCCATACAATAGATTCTTAGGAAGAACGAAAAGATGTTTGCATTATCCTTTAACTTCACGTACCGCTATATAGATGAAGTCCTCTCAAAGTTTAGTGACTATATATATGTTGAACGCATCTGTCATATCGAACTTGACATAAAGGACATCAAAAATACAGTTAAATCTCCCCCACATCTTGACTTACATCTTGAAATTGACAACGAGGTCGGTTAAGAACAAAACTTTACGACAAAAGAGATGATTTCAACTTCCTAATTGTGAACTTTTCATTTCTATGTACCGACATTCCAGCAGCATCTGCATATTGAGTATTTATATCCCAGTTGATACGATATTCTAGAGATTGCATTCCCTATCATGATTTTCTTAATAGAAGTTTGTTGCTTACAAGGAATCTATCATACCAAGGGTTCCATTAGTAAAAATGAAGTTATCCCTTCAAAAGTTTTACGGACGACATCACGAGTTAGCTTACTGTTATAGAAGATGTTTTTTTGTTTTTTTTTTTTCACATACGATGACGGATATATTCCGACACCACAATCCCGTTTTCATTTCTTCGAATGTGACATTAGCGAATTAGATTATCACCGGATTTCTATTTACACGAGCAACAAGGCGATTGCAACATGTGGAGCAGGACGTGCTTACCCTTACCTTCACCTGAGATCACCCCTAGTTTTATTTGAAAGGATTTCGTGTTGCTCTTGCTTTAGTTTCAAGTGGTGTTCTTTGTGCTTTTTATTTTTTCAATGTTTGTGTTGTTTATACCGGTACGATCTTGTCTATCATTTGTCATCAAAAACGTTCTTCTAGTTTAAAATATCACACTCGGTTAAGTTTTATGTTTAGAAAGTTTGCATAACCGATGGTTTACGAATTTGGTGATGTCTAAGGGTTAGATCAGAGTCAATTGTCAATCTGCTATTGTGTGATGACTAATCACTTGATATGACTGATCAACGTATTTTGAAGGAGTAACAGGACGGGTGGCACCAGTTACTGTCCTGTGAAGCAAGATTTCCTTACACTTCCGGGGCACCTGAGATCATCTCCGTTTTTTGGTGGGTCTCGTGTTGCACAGTCTTTATACTTGGCTTTCAAATATTCGGCTTTGAGCGTTCTTGATGAAGGTAAATCCAGAAAAGCGCTTCGGACGCATAAAATATATAACGTGTTGTTTTCATTTGTATGTTTTGTTGACTGTTGACTGTTGTTTGTATTTTGGTCGCTTTTCGTTTTCTTGCCATGGTGTTGTCTTCCAAATATGAGTTTGAACATCCCGTTAGTATCTTTTGCTTTTCTTTTATTAATAAAATATGTGTTCCTTAAAAAAAAAAAAAAAAAAAAACAATTAAATCAAGAATAAACGAAACAAAACAAAATTCAATAATTTATGTCATTCAACAATATACAAATGCTACGTCGGACAACTTGCATCAAGCTATGGAAGTAACTGGCTTATGAATCTGTGTGTCTAATACTCGTCACTCAAAATCTATTGCAATTCTATGGACAAAAAATGGGGTTTACGCAAATAATTCCCTTGTACATCAAGTGATGAACGAAAATCGAGCATTTACTCAACAATACAATTGCAGACTTCAAAATGGTGTTTATTTATGAATAAAATTAGATGTGGGACAGACGTCAATGAGACAAAATACAAATAACAATTCTAAGCAAAAGACACCCAGAGTACAACATATTGCTTTCAGCTATAGATTGATGTCTATAAAATATGTCGGGTTCTAAATCGTCACAAGTCCATAAAAGTTGTGAATAAATTTAACAGAGAACCGTTTAAACCCAAATCTCCAAATTCCTTTATAGTTTTAAGGTGAGGTTTAAAACTTTCTTTCAAAGTTCTGTGTTTATCATGTGCACCTAAGTTTTTTTTTCGAAAATCCATTTCTATATCTTTGGAGATTTCAAGGGCGTTTTCCATTCGTTTGGTGTGTTTGGGCTTTTGGTTTTGCCATTTGATGGGGGACTTTCTGTTTTGGATTTTCCTTGGAGTTCGGTATTTTTGTTGTTTTACTTTTTATTCTATGCTTCCAGGTTAAAAGAGGTTTTGATATAAATAATGCAAATTTATCAATATTCAATAGGCAAAAATAACCTTAGTATTCTTTTTTGTGACCTTTGTTGGTATTAGTTTACTTATAATTGTAACCAAATGTTTTTTTAAATTCTAATTATATAATCAAATTTTTATTATATAAAGAGTCGTGTTTGAAACTCATCATTAGCTATTTTCAGCAAACCGAGTAGGCGTTATGTACAGTGCAAGATCTGGGAAAATCAATGTAATTGAAGCATCCTCTTGTGTTACTGACAGGAATTAATAATTGTTGTAAAGTATGTACCAACATTATATATATATTAACCAGGTTAATGCTGTCGCAAGCATTTCATGACAATGTAATTAACTCGGTAGAGAGGAAAATAAATGGCCGATCGATTCAGTAAAGGGCGTATAGACAGTTTTTGTGTAAGAATCTCCCATAACATTTTTACAGTTTTGTTTCACGCATAACAAAGCGCTTAGTACGCACAAAAACATAAAGTGTTAATTTCATTTACAATTATTTTTATTTTACATCTCTCGACGGCGACCTTGCGCCTAGCATGTAAAGACAGAAGTGCTAACCACCATATCCAATCCCAAAAAAGAGATTGCCGAGCGTGAAGAATTATTGTATCACACGAGATTCATTGGGTGGTGAAATTGGGTTCTCTCTTTAAAAAGGAAAAAGTTTTCCTCAATGAAAATCGTGTTCCATCTTTTTTGACGTCACCAGACATGGTCGTCTTTTTTCATGACGTCAAATTGAATATTGACGAATGAAGAACTAAGATCAAGCGAACCACACCTTCATTATGAAAAATAACCGATCGGGGGGAGTACAAATCGGCTAAGAATTAGAGAAATATGTATAACCAATTTCACTGTATCAGATGCTCATTTCGACAACTAGTATATCATCAGTTTTGTCTCTTTTTAGGTGGTGTTTAAAATTTACGTAAAACCGTTCTTTGTATGACGTCAAAATTAGCCAAAATTGATTTTCATTGTTTAAGGGTCGAAAACGTCAAGTGCATGCGCTGACAAAAACTTAAATATTTTGTCATAACAAATTACCTATATGATTAAAATATATTTAGTTTGTCGAACTCTGCGCTCTATGCTTCAAACACTGCTTGGGTACCTCAGAAGATATGGTCACTGGTCAAAATAAGAATGTCGCATGCGAATCAGGATATGATTCCTCATATTGTAGAACCTGATGCACTCGGATTTTAGTTGGAGATCACTGCCCAAAGACTCAGGTGATTGTGTTTGTTGATAGTATACGTTTTTTCTTCCAATTTTCGTACACTAAACCGTTTTGCTACCTTTGATTTACTTTTTCCACTGTTTTTTTTCCTTTTCAATGAATATTGAAAGTTTATTGTCGTCAATATTTCTTGCTCGCATACCGATTTTACCTCATCAATATCTTCAACCATTGGATTATACGACGATTGCATAATTATAATGAGAATTACTTAACCGACCAGGAACATTGAACAATAAATCGAAGATCAAATTAGAACATGTCGATCAACTTTAAAACAAGTAATTTATTATCATGAAATGAAATTTCGATCTTAAGTAATGCGAAACAGACTATATATAGATCTTCTGATCAATATTTCCATGCGGTGTATATCTGATGCCAATTTATAAATTAAATATAGACAATGACATCCAATACTAAGAAAAAAAATGTCTATATAACAATGGAATAACGCAAAACACGAAAGACATATGAATGGAGGAGGTGCGTCAAGGACACTTTTCGGCCTACAAAAATGAAGTATTACGAAACTAGGTGATTTAGATTAAACTGTGCAAAGTATAAACTGTAATGGAAAATATTCTGAATATTTACGGAGAATTTGCATTCAAAAGATAGCAAAATTCAAAATGGAAATATCATGATTGAGCGCTTGCAAGTACCACACAGATATTTATATGGAAGGTGTTGATCATATAGACAAATTTTGTAGCCAATTATTTAATTCAGTTGTACTTTGCCTTTTTATATATAACTTTTCTAATTATCTTCGTATTTCACTTCTAAAACTACTTATCTTCTATAGACATTAAAAACATGTATAGTCAGTATTAACCTCACTTTTGTCAACTTTATTGAAAATACCTTCCATAAAAAAAGGAAAATGGCACAATTTTTGCGCCCAAAAATTGTGAAGCAATATGAACGGTTTTTCATAAAAGAAGTGTTTATTTATTTTCATCGGAGAGTACAGACTACGATAATTTGAACACTTGCAACAAATCCTTGATAATATGACCAGATTAAGGAATGTTCAGTAAAAAGATTTACCACTCTATATTAGCTTTAACAGCTATATACTGTTATATTGGGGATAATCTTTCATCTTCCTTAAAATCCCACCCATCTTGCATATTTCCATGCAACAAAAGTAAATAGTTGGTATGAACATTAATTCTTACATGAAATAAGAATGTAAAATGCACTGTACAAATGTAATGCTTTAGTCAAATACATTCCCATAAAGTATCATTCAGTATAATGTGTGTATTTGTGTTATTCACTTAGTTACCTCTGTGTTGTTCTGTAGTAATTGTTTTATTCTTTTATTGTTAATCTCATCATTTTTTATAATAGCCATATTACTCCTTGTGGGTTCATTATTTGGAAAATAGTATTCTTTTTTTTCTTATTCCTCTTCGTTTATTTATGGTAAAGTTAAAACCAATATTTTTCTTCCGTGTTAATGTATTCCTAAACCAACACATTTGAACGACATGTCTACTCAAATCCTATAACAATGTTCTTGTAATCAAAAACAAAAATATAAATTAAATCGACATCTTGCATTGGTTAATATATATTTTCATTCATCCCTTATTAACCTCATGTGATTTCCCTTTAACTGCACCCCAAAGTACACTGACATTTACAGCAGTATTGATTTGCAAAACAAGCAAAGCCACGTGACTTTACACAGCTTCGTGCCGCGGATTTCCGATAATACGCTTTGGGAGTGGTAATTACCAGTCGTCCTTCACCTCTCTTGACAAACAACTCAGCAAAATAAATCACCTAGACATGTTTTACGTGGAAGCCTTAAATAGAACGAAACAATATGGCTGCTGTAAAGGTCATTCGCTATTACAGTGCAACTGGGGTAAATAGGACACCAATAACACGCTATCACATGATTTAGTATTGGCGGAGAAGAAATGTCAATAAATTGATTCATCATAAGGAAAGGGGCATGCGTACTAGCAAAGCAATGTTATATTTAACAGCTGGCGTTACATAATATTTTTTCTGACAAGGGGAAGGACGATTGTAGATAAGTATGTTTGATATACGAATTATGCACTCGTCTGAAGAGGTTGAGAAATAGGTTTTGGGTTGTTGTTTGAGAAAGACATCTCTAGGTAAATAGGTAAAGTATTCAAATAGTATTTAAATGTCACACAGGGCAAAGTAAATAATATCTAATGTTAAATATAGATTTGATATGATTAGTTGACTTAAATATCCATATACGAATTCTCGAGGAAATTTATTTTGCAGCTTCTAAAATAAAACAAAACATACCTCAAGGCTATCATAGAACCAATTCGCTACTCGGAATGTGGTTCGAGATTAAAGTCGATATATAACAACATAAACCATCAAACGTTAGAAATAGAATTGAATTGATAAATGAATAATGTCAATCTGGAAGTTTCTCTTCATCAGTGCATTGGCTCGGGAAGTAACCTTCAGTGGTATTGCCCTTAATAAATTGGTTTCGACCCTATTGTCCGGAAGTAATGGGTTTGATCCAATGGTCGGTAGACTTAATTCACAAGCAATGAGTTTCGATGCGATGGGTTTCGATACAATCCCTGTCAATGATGAACATGAAATCTCATGACATGACAGTAAAATGTGCCATAGACTCATTTGACTGTTGTATAATTCCAGTTTTTTTGGAGACCAAAAATTGATGGAAATAGTTTTGAATTGTTTGATTCATCTAACTACCTTATAATCTAAAATCATTCCAGTCTCAATCAGGCATGGGATAATCGAAATCGTAATCAGCTGTAATCGATTACATTTTGCAATGTAATCACGCAAATGGAATAATCATGCAATTTCTGATTACATGTAATCGTAACTTAATCGATTACAATTGTAAAAAAAGAACAGGTGTAATCATGATTACTTTTAGATTACATTCATATCATTACTTGCTGATTACAAATTTTGTATATGGAAATAGTTCTGATATACAAGCATGAATAAAAAAAATTATCAACCTAGTATGAAGCTTTCCTTGGGCATGTAGAGCGAAAATGTGTGATTTATTTTTAAAACATAAAAAGACGATGTGGTATGATTGTCAATGAGACAACTCTCCACAAGAGACCAAATGACACAGAAATTAATAACTATAGGTCACCGTACGGCCTTCAACAATGAGCAAAGCCCATACCGTATAGTCAGATATAAAAGGCTCCGAAATGACAAATGTAAAACAATTCAAACGAGAAAACTAACGGCGTAATTTACGTAAAAAATAATGAACGAAAAACAAATATGTTACACAGCAACAAACGACAACCACTGAATTGCAGGCTCCGGACAGGCACATAAGAATGTGGCGGGGTTAAACTAGTTTGAAGGCGCCAACCAAAAGTTCACTAAATGATTTACCAGCTAAATGTTTCATTGTGTGATACAAGAATATGCTTTGAAAACATTTTGTGTTCCCTGATTGAAGACTTCTGATAATAATTCCAATTTCAGTTACACAAAATTTTGTGGCCATTCAACAGCATAGCACATTAGTTTGGGGGATTTTGATCAAATTTTGACTGATGATCTTCGTAAATGAGCCCACTTAAATAAATAATAGTGGATTTTATAGAACCCAAATTCTTTTTTTTTAAACAATTTTTATGATATTGTTTTTCATAAATATTTTAATAGGTGCTTTCTAAGCATATCAGGAATTGAAATTTTTCACACGATTATATACAAAATGAAAATAAACTACTTATAAGTTAATGAATTATTGCAATTTAGACAATTAATGTTTTTGATACTCAAGCTCATCTATTTTTATTGTTAAAAAAATTGAACTAGTTGATTATAACACTCATAAACATATGTATGTGTCAATTATGACCCCACAGACATTAAAGCTACTTGATCATTAATTTTTCATTATTCCTGTTATTTGTGAAGGTCTTTTTAATTAAAGAATTGCACTGGGCTTAAGAATTTATAAAAACCAGATTAATTCTTTTACAAAGAAATGATACTTGTCTATTGTATCAAACAATACACGTTACACTGCTTCAAGTCCAAGTTACTATAATTGATAACATGAATATATTCAAGATACATGTATTTAAAAACAAACTCAATTTTACACACAACGTAGCTTTTATGTAAGGATAACAAATTTTATAAAAAATCTTTAATACCACAGTTAACAATGTAATCGCAAGTAATCCAAAGTAATCATGATTACTTTAAAGAAACACAATTTAATTTAATCAATTACATTTGAATTTAGGTGTAATTGTATAATGTAATTGATTACATTGATTTTACAAAGTAATTGTAATTTAATCGATTAAAACAAAAGTTTGAAATACCAAATACATGTTAAATAGAAGGCCACAGTTGCGCAGAGAGTTGTGTATCCGCATTGACAAATTGGATTAATTTCTTAACTTAATACTCAAACAATATTTTTCAGCAAGTCAGTGCCGTCAGCATGTTTTGTATACTAACACATTATACAGTAGTACTTGGAGACGGCGTACAAGGTCTATGGGTATGACACGGCATGTTCATGTACGGAATTTCTCTATGAACGCAATGCATACCGGCCCGTTTAGAAAAATACATATCAATCTTCTACATGCATCTTTTAACCAATATGAAATGTATATCAACGACAACTTTCTAACAGTACTGCCGGCGTTTTCGTGGGAGCTAACATTTGATTAACAAATGTCAATGTATTATCAAAAGCAAACGTTTTAACCCTTGATGATACTGCTTCATCATTCAATAGGAACCCAAGCATTTCACACTGTATACATAATAAAAAAATCATGTTTATTTTTTTTTTCTCTATTGTATTTTCCACTTTTTCATATTTATATATTTATTACAGAGCATGCCAGTATTTATATTTATGTACTGTTCAATAAGTGTAGTATTTGTGTAATAGGAGACAGATATGTAAAAGCAAATTTGCTTGTTTCTGAATCCTTAATATTTATTTCAATTGTATCATATCGTTTTGTGATGATTTATCTGAATAAATATTGTTTAAACTAACAAATGTATACATTCGGACAATATGAGGGTTAATGAAAGGGACGAACAATGTTTCAAAAATACAAATTAATGGGCAGAGTATGCATTTGATGTATGCACAATCCAAGCTTCGATTGAAAATCATGTCCAATGTTATTTATGGCATACAAGGAATGAATGTGCAATAGAGTGAAACTAATTGTTTGTTCGCAGTTCATTTGTGTTTTGTCATAAAGCTTTACATCATTTTGGTAGCTATGTTTGTCTTACATTTTACAAAAGCACACCATAAATGAAGGCCACGATAGTTTGCCAATGATGAAATTTCATTAAATGATTATGAAGACGAATCAAGGGAATAAAAAAAAAAAAACTAAGGTGATCGCCAGAAGGAGCGATGACAGCTGCGTTGAAAGATTTGATATATGGACAAGTATACCACTCAGTGAAATTTTCTCCAAATGTATTTTGTAAAAATTATGATTAAACAACCGTAAACATTAATTAAATGAGTTATGCAATAATAAAAAAAAATCATTAATTTAGCAAAAAATATTTATCAAGAGCTCAAACCAACGATGGTATCTACATCAGATTTACAAAGGTTAAAAGAGAACAATTATTTGTATACATTTTACTGGCAAGTTTTTTTTTTACCACAATACAATGCGGGTCCTCAGTGGTTGATACAGGGATGGAATTATTTCTAATCGAAAGATTATCCAATTAGGTTTTGAAAATCCATAAAATTAAATTCATATTTTACAAAGTGAGTAAAATATATTCAATTTATGTACGAAGGAGCCGTCAAAAATGCCTTTCCAATTAAGCGAAAAAGAAGATTTTATTTCATCTGCATTTGAAGTAAATTTTTGCCACATGACTATACACATTTTTGGCTGTTATACAACACTGACATTTCTAGTAACTGGAACTGCTACCCATTTTTTCCAGTTTTTCAAGAAATAAAATATAGAACACCACTGGTACCCTATTGAAAATGCATTACGAATAATTGCATTCTTGTAACCTTAATCATCTGGAGTTGAAAATCAAAATAGCAAGCGATGCATTCGAAATCATTAAATGTAATTGGATACCCTACATTTATCATGCTTTACCATAAAATAAGATGAAATTGACGAAAGACCCCCTCTTAAAATATTTAAATTTAATCCTTTTGCATAAGCCATAAAATCTTGGTTTGGTCACGTGTATCTAATACATATCGCTCTTATTCTCTGAGTAGTTGGTAGTTAGTTGATAATGAAATTTCTCCATTATATATCGTTACCATTATTCAGCCTCTAGTTTTCTATGTTGTATATTATGTATTAGATACACCTTGAGGGCGTTAGCCCGAACGGGTGTAACTTATTTACACCAATATATTATTGTCAATGCAGAATGATAGTTTTCAATAATTTAGGAGGGGGTCTTTCAGCGAATTGACCATATCTCATTGAAAAGCATGTTAAATGCAGGGTATCTAATTTCATTTATCGACATCTTGGTGTGAATACTTTTGTTTGTGTTTTGGACCATTTTTTTTGCCATGGCAATGTCAGCTCGTTTTCAACTTATGAGTTTGATTATCCCTTTTGTATCTTCCGCCTCTCTTTATATGAAAAAAGAACTAGTTTCTCAATAACAGTAAGACACGCTCACACACATACTTGATAGCTGCTGTATATCGACTAACATCAAAATATAATTATTTGCAAAATGTTGAGAATTATACATTTCAAAATGTTCATCGTGGCCTTTTTTTATAATTTATTTATTTTTTTTTATTCATCATGGATTGACAGGCATTTACATATATTATCTGTAGTGGCACATAATAAAGCAAGCGAGATAAATAAGCATCATTAAGCAAATGTTCATCGTAGCCTTGCAGAGAACAATATTGATAGCTTATTATAACTCTTGTAATTCTTTTTACAACGAAAACATTATTTTTTTTTAAATTTTCAATTACAGCAATCATGAAACCGATGACCGAGGTGATAGACTGATCGGCAAGATTGTAACAATTTAATATTGAACTGAAGAATCTGCGAAACAGATATTCCATAACGGTCAACCAACTCGTGATGGCGTCCGTAAAATTTACGAAGGGATGATTTCAACTTCACTACTTGGAAATCTTGGTTTAATAGCTTCCTTGTGGGCAGCAACCCTCTATCAAGGAAATCGTGAAAACAAACACAAGCCCTGGAATATCGTATCAACTGGGAGATATATACTCCGTATGCAGGCGTTGCTGGAATGTTGCTACATAGAAATGGAAAGTTCACAATTGGGAAGCTGAAATCATCTCTTTTGTCGTAAAGTTTTGCTTTCAACCGACCCTCATTGTCAATTTCTAGATGTAAGTCAAGATATGAGGCAGACTTAAATGCATCTGTTGTATCCTTTATCTCAATTGAATATATAGACTCGTTCAACAAAGTCACCAAATTTTGAAAGATTTAGTGAGAGGACATCATCGATATAGCGGAAAGTGAAGTTAAAGGATACTGCTAACTTCTTTTCTTTCTTCCTAAGAAGAAGTTCCTGTATGAAGTCGGCCTCGTATGAATAAAGGAACAAGTCGACAAGAAGAGGAGCACAGTTAGTTCCTATTGGAATGCGAATGTTTGTTGAAAAAACGCGTCCTCCAAACGTAACAAGCTCGACAGTCGAAGCTGAACTGTTCTTCTGTTTAATGGTTATCTACTAATAATTATCAGATTCATAGGGAAAAATACAAGAGGAATATTTTTCTGTCCTTCCAATTATTCTTATTTTAGTGGTTTTGTTTAGAGTAGTAAGTACTCCTACTCGCGCGAGGTTATAAAACCAAGTGTTAATTAAACAGTTTTACAATTTACAACTCAAAGAAGATTAGATACCTTTGGACATAAGATGCCATCATTGCACATCTAGAAATCTAAAATACAAAAATCTTATTATATTTAAGGTAGATGCTTGAGGGGTTAAATTAAAATCCATATAATTTTTAAATAATTTGTCAAATTAAAATGTCCTGTACCAAGTGTCAGGAATATGGAAGTTGTTATCAAATAGTCCGTTTCTTTGCATGTTGGCGTTTGTTTTTGTAGCAGTTCAGTGTTTCTGTTGTTCTGTTGCTTTCCTCTTATAGTTGATGTGTTTCCCTCGGTTTTGGTTTGTGACCCGGATTTGTTGTATGACTATTGAACAGCGGTTTACTACTGTTGCCTTTAATTATATCATGCTTTTTTTCACAAATATGATAAAAGATGGGTCACCGGGCTTTTTTTCGCGCTATAGGTTTTGCAAAACTCTCAGATTTTGTATAAATTATGCATGGAAAATCCAATTTTGTGTGATTAAAAGGAAACTGCACCATAGAATTTTAAGATAAAATATCAGTAGATACCTCTAATAATATGCTTTCAGATAAGAAAAGGAAAAAAATGGGTTCATCGGACTCGTTTCTTACTACATAATAAAATAGGTAAATTCACAACACATTCTATTGTAAAAGTTGCTGTATCTGAGTTATCTCCCATTATGTGGCAAAGTTGAAAAAAAATGAATCGGACAAAAACATGTTGTTTTTTGTTAAATACAGCCGTAAATATGATAAAACACATAATTTTCTATATCAACATGAAAAGTCTATCACATAAATTAAATACTACATTCGACATTTGCACATTCCATTAAAGATCTAGACCGATTGTTATCTGCTATTTCAAAATCCAAGATGGAGGAAGACACCCTAGCTACTTAAATACAGTTACATTTTTTATATAAGATGAATTCCGTTTAAATGTGGGCAACTTAACTGCCAAAGGGAATAACGATAAGTACATTGACTTAATCAAATGTTAGTAAAATTTATTTCTATTTTCATCTTGTTAAGGAATATACATCAGGTCTTTGTTGTATTGATTTTATTTTGTAACAATTTTTCCAGTTAATTGTATGAATGGATTCAATTGGATGGTCGTTGTGGTCGTAGAAGAAATACCAACATTTCTGTTTATTTCCCCTGTCATTCTAATAATCATTTATTGAGAAACTAGGTTCCAACTCCCTCGTGACCATTAGAATAATTTGGATATTCTGTTTATGTCCTTTTAGTTCATATAGCTCCTAACGTTGCAGCGTATTTACGCTTTCAAATGTTTATGTTTGAGCGTCGTCCGTGATGAAGATTAATCCAGAAAACTGATTTGGACGCACAAAATTTATCAAGCGTTTTATCATTTATACTAATTAACGCACTAGTTTATACCACAAGGTCAATTTCTAAATCTTCGATATATACCATAAGGTCAAGTTCTTTATACGTAAAGGATGATAATGTGAATTACCATGCCGCCACATCAAATCAAAAATCTAAACGTGACAACTTTATGACAAACTTTCTCCATCAGATAACATGTGGTTATACATGGCTAACACCATTATATATATATAACTCGTCTCAAAAATTTAGCCCAACAATGTTAGATCTTCAAATTTGCGTTAGCAAATTTTTGTTCTTCCCTCAGCGGGATTCGAATCCTTGCTTCTGTGACATTGTGGCAACACCGCCTTCACTGTGTCTAGCGCTCTAGACCACACTACCACCTAGGCTACATAAAAATATAGCTTTCGGTGGTCGATGTAATACCTTACCTCTTCGGCTTTATCTAGGGTTGTAGCATAGTACATGATGTATAGTGGCAAGAAGATGGTGTACCTTTCAAATCAGCTATTTTGTCTGTCGTAAAGGATGATAATGTAAATTACCATGCCGCCCATCAAATTTAATTATATATATGTTCTCAATTGAGACAGCAATATACAATCCCTATATCTATTATAATATCCTGGTATCTATGTTGAGTTTTTTTTAAATACATATATCACGGTTAATGCAAAATGATGGCTTTTAATAATCAAGGTCAAGGCAGTAACCAAAAATAGATTGGAAAATAAAAGTATTAACATAATTGCATTGAAACAATAAAAAATTTTTTTTTAAAAACTTTATGTGCCATGTCATCAAATGGTTTAAATAAAAATAAATCAAAAGTAATCAATTTCCTCTCATTGTGTTGAGAAGAACTTTTTTTTTTTTGAAGCCCATTGACGCAAGACATTTTTAAAAGCTAAACCATTAGCGTATCCGTGGCATTTGGGGTAAAAAAATTGGAGTCAAGTTTACATCTGGGCTAATTATTTTTGTTTATCTGTACAGATAAGTTACAGGTAAAATTTTATCTGAATTTGATATGAAATATATAAGAAATGTATCGAAAAATTATTTAAAAAATATAACCTACGTAAAAATTCAGTTATAGGGAAACCATGCATGTCTTAAAGTTTTACACCGCTTAATGGACATGAGTTTACAGTTGCAATCAGGCATTATCACAAGATTGTATTTTAAAGGCTTTAAATTCAGGACCTGAACCTTGGAATAATATACTGACAATATATTATGTTCCAGCTTGAGCCAGACTTTTTTGAGAAAAATCTATTGGATGTACTTTTTAAATCTTATCCTTTTATAGCTGTTTTATACTTTCACGATGTGCCTATAGATTTAAACAATATTTAGTGCTAATATATAGACTTATGTTACTCAAAATCCCACTTTCACCTCCAGGTGGTGAGCAGCCACGGTCTGTCAATCTAAAGGGCTATATAAAACTAGAACATGTTAATAAATGTCATTTATTACACATCGAATATTAATGTATAATTAACTTAAGATATTTTACATGTGAATTACCAGTACATGGGAGGATTAGCCCAAATGTCGAGTTGCCATTGGCTCAAACGTAACATATAATCGGCCCAAATGTTACACCAATAAGCCCAAACGTGCATCTCTCATTGACGTATTGATGTCATTTAGTTATTTCTTTCATTGACATATGTACCACATGACCTTTATTCATACAAGTTGCCCCTTTTTTAACAGTCGCGTAATTAGCAAATTTGTATATAACTGATGTTTTTCCTTTTCTAAAGTGAATTCATTAGATAAAGTTGTGATTGCGTACAGTTAATGCCATCGTAACTTAAAGCTATAGCTGACGACAAATTTCATTCGCAGTTAATGTAAAGGGATCAGATATTTTTTATTCCCCCATCACATAGAGACTTATCTTCATTCTTAGAGCTTGATTTTCGGTTGCATTTGTTCTGACAGATACTTGGTTTTTAAAAAATACCAGTTCATCTGTAAATGTGTTTTCATGTTTTTCAAACGAATAAACTCTTCCAATGACCCTTTACTGTTATCCTATAAGTTGTTCTTTAATATCTGCTTTAGTCAAATTTGCTTTATATTTTTATGCGCACTTTATATTTCCGCTTTTTTGTCTTGATGATCTTGGTAATATTTTTAATGTGTTTTTGACTGCATATGGGTGTTCCAAGCTTTTCTATTTACCTTAGTATTGATTCCAACATAGGTATAATTTAAACAGGTGGATTTAACAGATAAAGTATAAAGGTCTTAATAAGATTTTTTTCCAGTGCTTTTCTGACACCAGATCACAACGTAACTTAAAAATGTTGTACATGAATCTTTTACGTTTTGACTAAAATCATCAAACAAAGATATGCCGTCAAATTTCAGACCAACGAACTTGAACAATGACCTTAGATATTTATCTATTGGCATTTGTCGGTGCTGTGTTCATGGCCCGACTTAAAGTAAACTAATTCGAAGGTGAAGGTTTTGTATTATCTAGAAAGGTCGAAAATATGTCACACATTTTTATGAACAGGTAGAGGGTTACCAGTGGGGACAATGACCTGTCCTTTGATTAATTGGGTACGTTTATTATCTGTGAATATGGGAGTGATTTTTATCTTGGCTAATAATGACTTAGTAAAATTAAAAAGTTTTTATAACATACACTTAAACCATGATGCCATTAAACCCAGAACGGATAATAAAGTCAAACATTCCTGACAGGCCCCATTCTACTTATTGAAAGCTAGCATTAACCGTAATATGGTGTATGCGAGAGGTTTTAAAAGTCCCTAGCCAGAAGTACAAACACAAGTATTAATATTTTTTATTAATGAAAAAAGCCTCTTCAGGACTGGCATGCACTTGACATAAGTTCGGAAAATTTAACTCAATTATGACGTTTCTTAAAAGATGAGATTAAATAATATTACGTTATGATAGAAAAAAGTACACCCAAATGTATAATGAAATTCGTCGTCAATTTGTCGATTGTTACAATGGCGGCAGAAACGGTTCTCTCCTAATACGGTTTATCACCTTGCTGTTGCTATCGGCAAATTTGTTATTAGTCGGGGTCGAAATCGACAGACAACAACAGCATTTTGATGTCCAAAATATTAAAATATTCCTCGACTTCCCAATATTTCTTAGCTTTGTTTAGTTAATACCTTTCGACGAATTTTGGACGAGCGAAATCCAATTTTAAACTACTCCTGAAGTTTAGAGAGAGGAGGTACGATAAGACAAAACATTTTAACCCTGAAATTGGAAATTTTAGTAAAATTCCTTAAGCTTTTCCAATTTGTGTTAATTATATTGATAAAGGATTTTTATTGGTCTTGTTTATCAATAATTTAATCAGTATTTCTAAATGTTTCATTTCAACATCTTTAAACTTTGTATGTACCTGAAGTTCAAATTTAACATATAAGAATTATATGACATATATTATTTGCTTACATAACAAACTTAAAACTTAATTCTGTATTTGACTCGAGCTTCACCAATGTGTCTTTTGTAGGCAAAAAAACGCGTCTGGTGTACAAACGTTTATGCCTGGTATCTTTGATGATTTTTTTAATACACATTTTTATAAAGCAGTCTGAATCAAATTAAATCAAAATATAAGTCACAACCAATACTCTCTGAAGTCAAAGTAAAATCACGTCTATTATTTTACCATATAAAAAGGCATTTTTGACAAAATCATCGAGTTTTGTCAAGAACTAATCGTCTTTTATTAAAATATCTGGACGAGATATGCAATTTAAAAAGGTATTTTGCGGGTTTGCTCTTGATTTATTATGTTCCGGCTTAATCCTTCAAATGTATTGTAATAAGTAAAATGATAACACCTTCCGTTCAATGACCAAACACGCATTTAAACGGAAATGTTTAAGTATTTAAAAATGCCTAACTTCAAGGTAAATTCAAATAGAGGAAAGTCTATAAAATCTGACAAAATCAAACGTTAGACTTTATCAACCAACGGAACGAATGGAAAACAACTGTCATATTCCTGACTAGGTACATACATTTCCCGAATAAAATGTTGGGTTAAACCTTTATAGTTCCTGTTGATGTGACAATAATATAGAAAGAGTTTACTCTATATTGCTGCTTATAATGTTTAAAATGTTATCAGCGTTGATACTTATGATTTTCATCCCTGTTGAGAGTTCTGTTCTAAAAAAAACAATTTTGTATTGTACTTAAAGTCTAAAATGCATCTTTATATATAATTTATAGGAGAGGACAATTATGAATTGTATAATTTGTTTCCATTTCATTGATCTTAGACAATTAAACTTATTTAACCTAATTGAAAATCGTTTGGAAGAAAATTAATGTGTCGCAGAGTACTATTTAGAAGTTTCCTAAGATTTTTGGGATTAAAATATTGTTTGGCCAATTTCAAGTGACAATGACAATTATATTTAAAACCAAAAGTAAAACTAATCTTCGCAAATTCATCTGCATTAGACTTTTGTCTATACTCCTTACATTTAAAAGTGCGTGAAACTTCCTAACAAAGAAAAACTTACAGGAAATCTCTAAAAAAAGATACAATTATTCATTAAAAAAAAGTCTCTATATCCGATCAGTAAAAGTATAAAGGACTTGTATAGTGATACATATATACCAAGTTGTAGAGCATTGAAAACCCAAATTTAAAAATAAGCTGTGCCAAATCTGGCCTAGGCAATTTGTGTCATGAATAGAATAGCATCAATGTTTCGAATAATAAAAGTAAATATACTGAAAATGACCGAATTAATGATTTCATGTCAGCGAAACTAGGCTGGTGATACCCTCAGTTGGAAACGTTCACAAGCGGTGGCATCGACCCCTTGAATATCATTAGATAAGTACACTCATTATGCAGGTGGTGCTGATATATTGCTATACACAATGGAAAGAATTACAGTTTTCAACATATGCATTAAATTTCTGTTGATTAGAATAAAATACAAAACAATACAATTTGTTTAATAATGTTAATATATACATGTATTTACGTAATTGATGTTATCTGCCACGTAACTCGTCATAAACGAGAAAGCAAAATTAGGACTCCATAACGTTAAACAAATCAATTTATTTCTCCAGCGTAAAATGTCCATAGTAAGGATTCTCCAAAAACAAAATCATATTTCTTTCAGATTTGCTTCCTCCAAAATTTTGAATACCTAAAGAATTAATTTCCCAACATTCCTGAAAACTTTCTGACGTATTGGCCTAATTTAATAAAAACAATTTCAACATCTCACCGCAAAATTCAAAGAAAATTACATTTTTTTGTATTTAAAAATGATTTCTCTCCCCTGAAAACAAGTTTTGTAAAACGGTATGGCTTGGAAAAATATTGAAAATAAAATTTTTCCAACATTTGTACATTTAAGTCCAAACAAGTATTCAATTTGGAGTGTCCTACTGAACTGAATTATTCTAAGGGTATTGTATATCTTTTAATATGAGTTATGTCTACAACAATAGAAGTAGTTTAAAACCATAGCCTAACAGCATGAATACAAGTAGAATAAATATGGTATACTACTGTTGCCTTTATATAACAAACATCCTGGTAGAGTGCAATCAACATAACCATTTAAGGTATATTTAGTTTTTACGTCAGCATTCATATACTATTACATTGAAAACTAACCTTGATGTAAAAATCAATGTTCTGATTCAATACCTATTTTTTTAAATACTTAAAATGATACTGGTGTGAACAAAATATTTGCGTATTGAAAATCTACAAGTTACGTAATACGGGTTACGTGTACTTAAGCGATAAGTCAATATCACACTGTGAATAAGACATATGACAAAAAAAAAACAATATTGATTTATTATTGTTTGAGATTTGTTTTTCAAATTATTCAGCTTGTTACGTTTTAAAGATAAAGAATCTTATAAAGTTTAAACTCTTAAATATCAAAACCTGTAAAATGAACTTATCTTATTTTACAAAACCAAGCGGTGTAGCCGTTTAAGCAACTACAGACTTGAAAGTTTTCCAAAATAGAAAATAAATAACCTCGTTCCTAAAAAGAAATGAAAATAACACTTTATATGTCGTGCGTCTGAAGCGCTTTTCTGGATTGACGTTCATCATGAATGCGCAAAACCGGATATTTGAAAGCCAAGGCTGTATAAGAACCGAAACAGTTGAAAAGCTTTATGACTAAAAAGTCAAAAAATAAATAAATAAATAAATAAATTAAAAATAGCCACATTCATCTAAGGCCTTGCCTAAGGGAGTTGAAACCTTAGTTTCTTTATAATTTCCAAATTTATGAACGGAATATTTAAGAAAAGATTGTGATAAATCGTGTAATTACCGAATTACTGACAAATAATCGAATGATTCCCTCGGGGACTGATAGTCCGCCAGCAGCGTTATAGACACAGTGCTATAAAAATACTTTATAGCATGCTTCCAAAGCGCTTATCTATACCATAATCAGGAACGGTCAAAGCCAATATTTGAAAGCATTACAAAGTTAATACTCAATTACTCTCAAGTAGATTTGTCCTTGTAATGTTACAATGACATGCTATTTTATATGAAGACAAATGTTCTTCAAACGGAATGTAAAAATGTTAAATACAACCAGAAATGGTGTCTTTTTTGTTTCATAAACCGATTTACAAAAGTACATTTTATATTATTCTGTTCAGAAATCAATACGAAAGTTCTATGCCCGATTTAAAAACTAGAAAAATATAACTTCAAGAGGGAGTGTTGCAATTAATCTAATGAAAGCCTTAGTGACACAGATCGATTGTCTGGAAACTTGATAGAGTATCAAAATTGCTTATGCAACTTTTCTTTCCGAAATTAAAGATACTGCTGCTTATTCTGAATAACAAATATTTCAGTAACCAAAAGGAAATTCCAAAGTGCAATTATAAAGTACACAAACATAAACAGTATTTTTGTCAATTGACTAAGATGCACCTAAACAACTTCTTGTTGTGTGATGTTTGATACTATGATGGATCATTGTTCTCAAAAGATTGCACTTAGTTATTACGTATGCCAATTTTATTGACTGTGATGTATGTAGATACCATTTTGAAGAAGTTCCTTTTAAAAAATTGTCTTTTTATTTTGCTACATCATATTGGCAACTATAATTTATCATTAATATGTATATCAGTCAAAATTGAAAACTACGTTCAAACCTATATCATTGATATATATATATATATAAGTCTAAAGATTTACACAACGGTACTAATATAAGATGGTAATATACGAACATATTACCATCTTATATGAGTACCGTTGACTTGTGTAAATCTTTAGACTTATATAATGTTTTCCTTATCTGAGCAGTATCGTCTATTCTAGACGATCCGGTACATATTAAATTTGCTGGTTGGTCCTTTTTATAGACTTCAATATATATGTACATAAAAAAAAATTTGCTTCCGCAAATTTACAGATCTAACATTGTTGGGCTGTTGTTTAGACGAATTATATATACAGAGTGTATTTTCAGCCTTGTATCACCATCACTGCTGGTGATCCGATGGATAAAATCCGTTCTAGAGTCGTCACTGGTTCAGACGTACTTATAATAAAATTATTTCTGTGACTGCATCTTACATTAATTTGTAAGATCCTTTACAATAGATAATTCAGCTGATCTGTAACAATTCCATCTTCATGCCTTATAAATCATGTACTGTGTTACGACGCTAGATAAAAACTGACGGTAATACCCGGCCACCGAAAGCTTTATTATTATAGAGCCTAGGTGGTCGAGTGGTCTAGCGCGTCGGGCATAGTGCAAGGCGATTTGGTGCCACGATATCCCGGCCAGGAAAGAACAAAAAATTTGCTTCCTCAAATTTACAGATCTAACATTGTTGGGCTGTTGTTTAGACGAATTATATATATATATATATACAAGTCTAAATTGAAAACAACGTTCAACCCTATGATTGCGTTGGATAAAACCGCAATTTTATACGTGTGCATGCAAAACAAATTTCTTGGTATATATATATATATATATATATATATATATATATATATATCAAATGCGTTTTGTTAAAATATACTTTTCACTTTTTGGTCTTTTGGAAAATGTTGTTTGTGCTGTATTTAGACCCTCTAACAAGAAATTTGTTTTGCATGCACACGTATAAAATTGCGGTTTTATCCAACGCAATCATAGGTTTGAACGTTGTTTTCAATTTAGACTTGTTTATATTTTTCGTTTGGGCTTGTATTATATTTGCCTTCGGGTTTATATGATCCGTTCATCCTATTTTGACTCCTCAAAATTCAAGAGTCTATCCTAAATTGAGGTAAATTGTATGGCTTTCCAAATACCGTTTCGATTCCTAACATCACTGAAGAGACATTAATTGTCGAAATCCGGATATGGTGTACAAAACCTTTGCACCTTTTGTTTGCGGTATATCATCTTTTCCGCAAGTTTATTGTTTTCTGTTTAGCATTAAATTTTAATTAAGATCCATTTATTACATCGGTGATCCGTTTATTTGACAATCGCCAATGGCAGTCAGCAGGGTTTAAGAACATTTGTTGTTCGACCTGTTAGTCAAATGCGTTTTGTTAAAATATACTTTTCACTTTTTGGTCTTTTGGAAAATGTTGTTTGTGCTGTATTTAGACCCTCTAACAAGAAATTTGTTTTGCATGCACACGTATAAAATTGCGGTTTTATCCAACGCAATCATAGGTTTGAACGTTGTTTTCAATTTAGACTTGTATATATATATATATATATATATGTGTGTGTGTGTGTGTGTGTTTTGAACGTTGTTTTCAATTTAGACTTGTTTATATATATATATATATATGTATATATTTTACTTTTCTTTTAGAAGCATATCTATGCAGTCTCTATTAATTGTTTCCTTTTTTAATATTGGTGTTGTTTTGTACACTTTGTAGGTGTATATATAAAGTGCAGGTGAAAAGTCTGCACTTTCAGAATAAAATGGTAGCCTGTAGTAATATGTGGGTAACAACATGTTTGGTATGTGATACAGATTTATAATAATAATAGAAGCACCCTTCGAGAATAGATGAAAATATATCAGTGAGGAAGAATACAAAACAAGATAATGACAAATCAAAAAAAACATAAACATAGAAATAGAAATACTTCTAGTTGTTATCTTGGGATATGATTTTTAATACAACTTTTATTGGCAAAGAAATTTTGCTACTTGTACCAACATTCAAACTCTACACTTAAAATAGAAATAATAAATGATTTAGAAATTAGCAAACAAATGTAAATTATCAGTAGAGCTTTCTTGGATCATATTGCAACACTTTGAATAATTGAAAACCATATCAAACTTAGCATGCCCGAGTTGGCTATATTTTTGGGGGGCCTCGGTCAGTGGCCGAGTGGTATAAGTAGTCAAACTACTGTATCACTAGCCTGTCAATACTGAGGTTGTGAGTTCGAATCCCGCACGTGGCAGGTGCGCTTGATTCCAATCTTTAAAATTGACTAGGATTGTGAGTTTTTCCATCGAAGGTCAGTGGTTCTCTCTGGACACTCCGGCTCCCTCCACCAATGAAAACTGACCGCCACGAAATAGCATAATAGTGCTGAAAGTTGCGTTAAACACCAATCAATCAATCAATTTATTTTTAGTTTTTACGATAATATGAAAGCTTCAAAGTTTGAATGTAGGTTTTAGATTTTCCAATAATGCGGCCTTCAATATCATTGAAGAAACATTTATTGTCGAAATGCGTCAACTGGTGTTGTAAAATTTGAAATGTTTGTGTTACTACTATCAGTCGGTCGATACCTGTCCTACTTGTCTGTTAGTCGTCATCATCAACATCATCATCATGCGAAAAAAATTCTAGAACATTTATCCTGTGTAAATCGATTAAATACATTTTTACAGAGAATATTTTGAGCTAAAATTCTACACACGAATGTCATACATGATGCTGAACAAATATTGGAAGAACAAATACGATAAGGTGGGTTAATTTTCGGTGATGTTAAAGTCTGTGTCTATTGTGATCACATTATGGGGGTAATACAGTTCTGCATCTCCAAGGTATTGGTCGAATCAAATTCTGTATCCGGACTTGTTGTATCCTTTGCCATTTAAGTTGTAACATTGACTCAGTTGGTCCAAACATTTAAGGTGGGGTTGGCTACGGACGCGTCTATCAAGTTCGTCCCAAAATGTACTATGGAGTTACGATCCGCGGACTGTGAGGGTCATACCAATACATAAATATTGTTCTGAATTTGGAAATCCATGATTACCCGTTGCTGTATGGGCAAGTATATAGTTGTTCATCGTGTATAAGATTTTACGTTTAAGTTTTCATTTGATTTGAGTAAAAAACACATTTTGGAATTTCCTTGTCACGGGCGTCGACTGGCAACGAATTATTTTACCTTGAAAGGTACACTTATCAAATACATGATTAAAAAAAAGGAAATAAGTAAAATTAAATGAAAACACATTGGGTGTAATTAATAATTTAGGCATTCGGTCACCATTAAAGATACACATATATTGTTGTATTCAGGTAATAAATCTTTAAATAAATATGAAAGATACAAGGTTCTCATATTTGAGGGGCGTTAGAAGATATGAGACGATTACATCTGATTTACATTGAAGTAATTAATAAATATTTTATCTTTTCTCTTGTTCTCAAAAGAGCAATTAGTTTTGATAAAACATGTCATTATCTCAAATTTTCCAGATGCAGTAACACTTTCAGAAGATGTTTTGTAGTTATGGTTTTGGAATGAAATCGTAATCTGTCATCAAATCGATACTTTATCACTGCTTTTGTATGGCAAAATGAATCGCTGTACTATCTTGTCTTTTTACGTTTAACTGCCAAAATCTTTTTTGCAAACTTTTTGCTGATAAATGATAACAGTTATATGTAAATAAAAATATTGCATCTTTAGAAAAAATAAACTGGCTGTTAAAGGGAACAAGAGGTTGAACTCAAATCTGTACTCAACTTAGAAGTATTACAACTGTTATCTCCCCTCTACCATATCCTTAGTGTACGACTTATTCTAACTAACAAACTTAATTCTATTTGAAGAGAAGTTCAGCTCAGCAGACGACAGTTCTAAAAAGAATTGGTCGGTTGCTAGCCGATGTGAGTAGTTCACCATTTAGTTTTTGTGATGGGAAAAAATAAAAACAAGAGAGGCGAAGGATACCAAAGGGACATTCAAACTCATTTTTTCTGTTCTTTGGTCGTGTTGTTGTCTCTTTGACACATTCCCCGTTTCCATTCTCAATTTTAAGATGTATATACATGATCTAGATCAACAAGTTTGAAATAGCAAAAGATGTCAATATTTAAAAAATAGTGTATAGATCTTTGCTTTGAGATGTTGGGTAATTAAATGATCGTAGGAAAGCTACTTACAGAAAAGGGAACAGGAAATAAGTCAAAACAGAAATGAAATATAAAAAAAAAAAATCAATTGTTAAATATAATTTTTAAAAATGAATTGTGTGTTTTCTTTCCTTTTTGCACGATTTTAAGTGAAATTTTTACTAGTTTTTCATTTCTTTTTTCTTCTGTTTTTTTCAAACTTAATATTGAAATTTTAATATCAAATAAATGCAGTTTTATTTAAAAACATTTTTTTTTTCAGATCTACAATTTCTTTTCTTTCGATGATTTTTACAGTGTTTTTCATGTTAATAGACAATTGACAGGAAAAGTGAAAGGAAAAATTGTGTTATAAGTCTCTTGTGTATTGCTGTAGAAGGATGACATCTTCATGGACCAAATTTTATTTTAACAATATAATCAGGGAATTATTTGCAATTAACTCATTGAAATGAAACAAAACACTGACCATGTAGTAAACCCCTATACTATGTATACTAATGTTTAGGAAAATACAGAGAAAATGAATGGTTTCATTAATATTACTATTTGTAGAACAGACATAAGATTATTGGTGTTTTAAAATAAAAAATAGAAATGTTCTTCTTTTGACTTTTCTACTACCAGAGTTAAGTATTTTGCTTGTGAATATTCCCCAGTTACCTTATATATAAGTATTAATCCTGGCAGGTTACTTTCATTTATACATCTTTCATCAAATTTTAGAAGTATTTCAGTATTGATTTCCTATTTTTAAAATAATTCTATTATATTTTATTGCAATTTGATAAGAAGTGTTTTATATTTTAACTGGGTAGCAGTTGAAAACCTTTCGATTGAGGAACATTGAGTATTTAATTGATTTTCCGAAACTATACAGATTCCAAGAGGATAATAATACACAATCCCATTGATATTTACTTCATATATTACACAAACACATATGTTGTCATGAAATTTCAAATAATTTATGTGTGACCTTTTTCCCTACATAAAATCAACTGAGAATTTTTTCTACCAGATTTGTGACTTTTTACCAATATCCCAAAACCCACTGAGAACATGGTTTCATTAAATAAGTTAATGTTACTACTGTATTTTCAACCAACAATCCAAAATTATTTGCTCACTATTAAAAATTTTTCATTTGTCTAAATTTTGTTTGAAATATAACAAAGACAGATTATATATTGCATTATATGTCTCTGTAAATATATGTACTCAATGAAAAAATATTTGAAAATTAGTTATTTTTAATTCAAAACAATTTTCTCAAAACTGAATTGTGACATTTTTCTGTTACTTTTTGTAAAGTGACTCATTATTATCCTACCTAGTCCTTTGGAAGAATCAAGACACAAAAAGAAATGCCTGTATCTTTTGCACTTTGAAGAAAATTCATATGAAAATGCTACAATATATAAAAATTAAAATATCAAAAATACCGAACTACAGTGAAAATTCAAAACCGGAAAGTCCATTATCAAATGGCAAGTTCAAAAGCTCAAACACATCGAACGAATAGAAAACAACTGTCATCTTCCTGTCTTGGTACAGGCATTTTCTTATGTAGAAAATGATGGATTAACCCTGGTTTTATATAAATGACACTGTTTGAAAATGGAAATTAATTTGTATCACAAAAAATGCAGAATGATAAAATTATTATCACATACTCAATATAAAATTAACTTCGTTGTTACTGATACATGTAATCAGTTTCTAACCTAATAATGAAAAAACCTCTATTTCAATGAGGAAACTTATTAACATGAAAGTAATTGGAAAGGTTAAAGAACTTATGTACTTGTACAGGTAAAGACTTGATGTACATGTAGGATGTCATTTTCACACCTGACTGCTCAAGAGATAAATACTATTGCATCTCACCAGGTAGCCTAATTAGATTGACCACTCGCCCATACTTTATGACCCCAATAAATGATCAACATCTCATCATTTATGACTCCCAATAAATGGTCACCATGGCTAATGTACCTTTAGCACATACTTACAACTTCTCGTCCAATCAGATTGCTTGAATTTGCCTTCTAATTTTCATACTACATACTTTTTCCGTGTACTAAGTAACTACGCATGAATGACCACAAGGGTAAGATTTCATTGTATCGTAATCAAGATATTGAAACAAAAATTGCCACTGGCTATTGTGAAATAAAATGCTGTGTTCCAAATTAAATTAAATAGTTTGTAATTAGTTTTCACATTGATTTTTAAATATTCTGCTATTAAAATCTTTGGATCTAAAAAATGTTTTGACGATTACAAGTTTCTTACATTTAAATAAAGAGATCTACAATTTCTTTTCTTTCGATGATTTTACAGTGTTATAGAATTTCATGTTAATAGACAATTGACAGGAAAAGTGAAAGGAAAAATTGTGTTATAAGTCTCTTGTGTATTGCTGTAGAAGGATGACATCTTCATGGACCAAATTTTATTTTAACAATATAATCAGGGAATTATTTGCAATTAACTCATTGAAATGAAACAAAACACTGACCATGTAGTAAACCCTATACTATGTATACTAATGTTTAGGAAAATACAGAGAAAATGAATGGTTTCATTAATATTACTATTTGTAGAACAGACATAAGATTATTGGTGTTTTAAAATAAAAATAGAAATGTTCTTCTTTGACTTTTCTACTACCAGAGTTAAGTATTTGCTTTGAATTTTCCCCAATTACCTTATATATAAGTATTAATCCTGGCAGGTTACTTTCATTTATACATCTTTCATCAAATTTTAGAAGTATTTCAGTATTGATTTCTATTTTTAAATAATTCTATTATATTTATTGCAATTTGATAAGAAGTGTTTTATATTTTAACTGGGTAGCAGTTGAAAACCTTTCGATTGAGGAACATTGAGTATTTAATTGATTTTCCGAAACTATACAGATTCCAAGAGGATAATAATACACAATCCCATTGATATTTACTTCATATATTACACAAACACATATGTTGTCATGAAATTTCAAATAATTTATGTGTGACCTTTTCCTACATAAAAATCAACTGAGAATTTTTTCACCAGATTTGTGACTTTTACCAATATCCCAAAACCCACTGAGAACATGGTTTCATTAAATAAGTTAATGTTACTACTGTATTTTCAACCAACAATCCAAAATTATTTGCTCACTATTAAAAATTTTTCATTTGTCTAAATTTTGTTTGAAATATAACAAAGACAGATTATACATTGCATTATATGTCTCTGTAAATATATGTACTCAATGAAAAAATATTTGAAAATTAGTTATTTTTATTCAAAACAATTTTCTCAAAACTGAATTGTGACATTTTTCTGTTACTTTTGTAAAGTGACTCATTATTATCCTACCTAGTCCTTTGGAAGAATCAAGACACAAAAGAAATGCCTGTATCTTTGCACTTTGAAGAAAATTCATATGAAAATGCTACAATATATAAAATTAAAATATCAAAATACCGAACTACAGTAAAATTCAAAACCGGAAAGTCCATTATCAAATGGCAAGTTCAAAAGCTCAAACACATCGAACGAATAGAAAACAACTGTCATCTTCCTGTCTTGGTACAGGCATTTTCTTATGTAGAAAATGATGGATTAACCCTGGTTTTATATAAATGACACTGTTTGAAAATGGAAATTAATTTGTATCACAAAAATGCAGAATGATAAAATTATTATCACATACTCAATATAAAATTAACTTCGTTGTTACTCATACATGTAATCAGTTTCTAACCTAATAGTGAAAAACCTCTATTTCAATGAGGAAACTTATTAACATGAAAGTAATTGGAAAGGTTAAAGAACTTATGTACTTGTACAGGTAAAGACTTGATGTACATGTAGGATGTCATTTTCACACCTGAATGCTCAAGAGATAAATACTATTGCATCTCACCAGGTAGCCTAATTAGATTGACCACTGCCCATACTTTATGACCCCAATAAATGATCAACATCTCATCATTTATGACTCCCAATAAATGGTCACCATGGCTAATGTACCTTTAGCACATACTTACAACTTCTCGTCCAATCAGATTGCTTGAATTTGCCTTCTAATTTTCATACATACATACTTTTCCGTGTACTAAGTAACTACGCATGAATGACCACAAGGTAAGATTTCATTGTATCGTAATCAAGATATTGAAACAAAATTGCCACTGGCTATTGTGAAATAAAATGCTGTGTTCCAAATTAAATTAAATAGTTTGTAATTAGTTTCACATTGATTTTAAATATCCTGCTATTAAAATCTTTGGATCTAAAAAAAATGTTTTTGACGATTACAAGTTTCTTACATTTAAATAAAGAGTAACAAACATGGTTCTTCATACCTTGATTAGAGTACAACGCCATCTTTAAATTGTGATAATTTATCATCCTTGCAATTACTTTGTACACCAAAAAGTGTGTACTATGAAACCTTGTGAAGGGAAATTAAGGCAACTTGATCTATTTCGTCATGAATTGATTGATTGGTTGATTATTAGTTGCATAATGTCCAGTGGAAAATATTTCATGCATGTTCAGGACTATGTCATTAGTTGAAAAATCGTGATAATGTCTGAAGAGAATGTGCCACCTATATATATATATATATATATATATATATATATATATATATATATATATATATATATATACAAGTCTAATTGAAAACAACGTTCAAACCTATGATTGCGTTGGATAAAACCGCAATTTTATACGTGTGCATGCAAAACAAATTTCTTGTTAGAGGGTCTAAATACAGCACAAACAACATTTTCCAAAAGACCAAAAAGTGAAACAGTATATTTTAACAAAACGCATTTAACTAACAGGTCGAACAACAAATTTTCTTAAACCCTGCTGACTGCCATTGGCGATTGCCAAATAAACGGATCATCGATGTAATAAATGGATCTTAATTAAAATTTAATACTAAACAGAAAACAATAAACTTGCGGAAAAGATGATATACCGCAAACAAAAAGTGCAAAGGTTTTTGTACACCATATCCGGATTTCGACAATTAATGTCTCTTCAGTGATGTTAGGAATCGAAATGGTATTTTGAAAGCCATACAATTTACCTCAATTTAGGATAGACTCTTGAATTTTGAAGAGTCAAAATAGGATGAACGGATCATATAAACCCGAAGGCAAATACAATACAAGCCCAAACGAAAAATATAAACAAGTCTAAATTGAAAACAACGTTCAAACCTATGATTGCGTTGGATAAAACCGCAATTTTATACGTGTGCATGTAAAACAAATTTCTTGTTAGAGGGTCTAAATACAGCACAAACAACATTTTCCAAAAGACCAAAAATGTGAAACAGTATATTTTAACAAAACGCATTTGACTAACAGGTCGAACAATAAATGTTCTTAAACCCTGCTGACTGCCATTGGCGATTGTCAAATAAACGGATCACCGATGTAATAAATGGATCTTAATTAAAAATTTAATACTAAACAGAAAACAATAAACTTGCGGAAAAGATGATATACCGCAAACAAAAAGTGCAAAGGTTTTTGTACACCATATCCGGATTTCGACAATTAATGTCTCTTCAGTGATGTTAGGAATCGAAATGGTATTTTGAAAGCCATACAATTTACCTCAATTTAGGATAGACTCTTGAATTTTGAGGAGTCAAAATATATATAAATGTTCTGATAAATCTTGAGGAGTCAATATATATATAAATGTTCTGATAAATCTTTTAGTTTTTACTTTGAAATGAATAAAATAAACATAAACCCTAGTATCTTTGATCTATTGGTAGTTGCTTTTTATTGACTATCCGCTAGACTATCTATTGGGACATACCAGGGGCGGATCCAGCCATTTTTAAAAGGGGGTTCCAACCCAGGATAAAAAGGGAGAGTTCCAACCATATGTCCCCATTCAAATGCATTGATCGTCCAAAAAAAGAGCGTTTTGCAACCCCTTGAACCCCCCGCCCTTTGAACCACAACGGCACACTATCTATATGTTTCAAATTTATTATAGCTTTAGTTTTGCTGTGAAATTGAAAATTATTTTCAAGACATGTAAAGCTTCCACTGTTTTTGGTCAATTTATTTTGTCATCTTACCATGTAAAGAAGTACATGTATAGTAAAACACCGCTTTATATCAATAAACATACTTACACCATCAGCTACTATCTTTTCATTCTGGAGTCAAGGGCCTTTTGAAATCACATATTTTAAAATGCTACTAGTGAGTAGATTTACAAAACATCGTTAATGAGCCCCGTTTTACAAACACCTGTGATACAAGTAGTCAGCCACAATAAACTATCAATAGGCCAATTAAAAGATTACTCGAGTTGTAAATATGTGCTAAATTGGATAGTCTATGAAAAGGTATATACTATAAAATTAAGAGCTCGGGGCAAGCCCTCGCTCTAAATTTCATAGTATATACCTTTTCATAGACTAACCTAGACGTACAGGTAAAGACTTGATGTACATGTAGGATGTCATTTTCACACCTGACTGCTCAACAGATAAATACTATTGCATTTCACCAGGCAGCCTAATTAGATTGACCACTCGCCCATACTTTATGACCCCTATAAATGGTCAACATCTTATCATTTATGACCCCTAATAAATGGTCACCATTTGATGGTGACCATACCAGATGGTGAACATTTATCAGAATATGTCAGAGGTTGTACTGTAGATGTGTGATATGCGGAATAGGCTTTGGTCATTTCTAGCAGTAATTGCAGGTATTCTAATGATCTTTAAAATATCTTCACAAACTAAAAAAGGCATCATTTACTTTGTAACTGGGTTCTTTTCATTTTTCAATTACGGAGGAGAGGAGCGAAAGATTCCAAAGGGACATTCAAACTCATAAGTAGAAAATAAACTAACAACTCCATGGCTAAAAAGAAAAAGACAACGGGACAAACAACAGTACACAAAACATTATATAAAAAAAGACTGAGGTGATAAGCCTAATTCGGTAGGTCACATTCGGGGAAAACGGGACGGGATTATAGTTACGACAATTGGAACATATCCGTCGTCATCTGTGATACAGATAGTCCATAACGGTCAACCAACTCGTGATGGTATCCGTAAAATTCTAGATGTAAGTCAAGATATGAGGCAGACCTAAATGTATCTGTTGTATCCTTAATTTCAAACTCGATGGGATAGATGCATTCAACATAATCACCAAGTTTTGCATTATTTAGTAAGAGAACATCCCCTATATAGCAGAAAGTGGAGATGAAGGGTACTGCTAACTTCTTTTCTTTCTTCTACAGTTTGGTTTTGGAGGTCAGGTCCACAATTTCAATAGACGAGGTTTTAGATATGTATTTTATATGGATCCACTAAACGTCAAACACTTTAATTGTGTTTTGTTAACAAAATTGGTATTCTTTTTGAACACAAGTTGAGGTTTTGAAGCGGACTAGATTTTGGAGATAATATTTGTAGGATTTCAGTATAAAGCGAATATGTGAGTGTATTTATTCTATTTATTCCATTAATCATCAAAACTATCGTCAGGTTGTTTTGGTATCAGGAAGAAAATAAGACGATAATGTCTATCAATTAAAAACACACACTGGAAATCTGAAAAGATTTCGTATAAAGCCCGACGTAAACGTTGTACAAACATGCAAACAGCTACAGAACAGAATCAAGCAAATGTAAATAAAATTTGTATACAAACGATGGGGTTGAATGATTGTATGACTGTTAGTGCTTAACGCCACTTTCAGCACTATTATTTACCGGTATATCGTTGCGGTCATTTCTATTGGTGGAACCACCGACCTTCTGCAGGAAAACTGACAATACTAGTCAATTAAGATTGAAGTAGAACGGACCTTCCAGATGAAGGGTTCCAACTCACAACCTTAGTGTTGACAGGCTAGTGATACAGTAGATGAACTACTTAGACTACTTGGCCAACGAAGCCCCAACATATATGGGAAGGTAAAATCTTAAAACTAATGGTGGTGTAATAAAATATATAGATGAATATTTAGAGCAAGGTCAGAAGATGTTTGAAACTCAAAATTGAAAAAATATACAAGCATAAACCTCAATCACTGAGATATATTCTACTATATGTATCCACACAGCACAAGAAACAAGCTCCGAAATTAATATGAATAAACGCAAATATTTGGTAAACGTCAATGAGAAACGACATCTACAGTCTTCAACAATGAAACGGTGTCTTTATTATGTCTAACTCTACATCGCACCTAGTCTAGAAAAGAACTAAATTTAACAGACTATCAAAGATCTGCCATCAACACAAAATACAGAGAAAAATAAAAACAAAACCACTGAGAAATAGACACGCACAACAATGACGAGGTTTCTGACTTTGATAATTGTTTTTTTAGAATGGAGTAGAATCTTTTTACTATCCCAGAGCACCTGCGATCATCTTAGTTTTAGTGAGGTTCATGGTGCTCAGTCTTCAGTTTTTCTATGTAGTGTTTTGGGCTTGTGTTGTCTTTTCTGTTTTGCCGAATGTGAATTCGCATTGCTATACGACGTGTCTCGGTATTCATACATCCAACATTCATGTATTGATTATGATGTTTCTTTTGTAAGTACGGTTGGATATTGTGTAATGTCTTATCGTTTGTGGTTTGAATTCTGCATTTTCTGTACATTTCAAATATATCCTATTTGTCAGTATAGTCGAGTTAATTTCCTTTTTCCATGGATAAAGTATTGTGTAAGTCCAATTAATTTTGACGTCGTCACAACATTAATTTAAAATAGCCTTTCAAGTCATGATAATTATTTGGACTTGTATTGTGAAAATAATTGTGAATTTTGGATCTCGTTCCATATAATTGTATGAATTTCAAGATTACCTGCCTGTGATGATATATACGTCACAAAAATACGTCACCTTTGTGGCGTAAATTCATGGAGATGTCCATTGTTATTCTGCGGTTTACATGTTGTAAAGTACTATAGTATCATTTATTTATGTATTTCTCTGTGCTGAGTGTTCTTACGTTTGTTTGTACAGTATTCCTGTCACGTAGCTTTGTCATTTCAGAGGTATTTTTTAATATTACCATATAAGCGGGAGGTTTGGCTAGCCATAAAACCAGGTTCAGCCCACCATCTTTCTTAAAATGTCCTGTAACAAGTCAGGAATTTGGCAGTAGTTATCAAATAGTCCGTTTCTACATATGTTGGCGTTTGTTTTGTTGCAGTTCAGTGTTTCTGTTGTTCCGTTGTTTTCCTCTTATAGTTGACTTAATTTCAAACTCGATGGGATAGATGCATTCAACATAATCACCAAGTTTTGCATTATTTAGTGAGAGAACATCACCTATATAGCAGAAAGTGAAGATAAAGGATACTGCTCTTCTTTTCTTTCTTCTACAGTTTCGTTTTGGAGGTCAGGTCCACAATTTCAATAGACGAGGTTTTAGATATGTATTTTATATGGATCCACTAAACGTCAAACACTTTAATTGTGTTTTGTTAACAAAATTGATATTCTTTTTGAACACAAGTTGAGGTTTTGAAGCGAACTATATTTTGGAGATAATATTTGTAGGATTTCAGTATAAAGCGAATATGTGAGTGTATTTATTCTGTTTATTCCATTAATCATCAAAACTATCATCAGGTTGATTTGGTATCAGAAAGAAAATAAGACGATAATGTCTATCAATTGAAAACACACACTGGAAATCTGAAAAGATTTCGTGTAAAGCCCGACGTAAAAGTTGTACAAACATGCCAACAGCTACAGAACAGAATCAAGCAAATGTAAATAAAATTTGTATACAAACGATGGGGTTGAATGATTGTATGACTGTTGGTGCTTAACGCCACTTTCAGCACTATTATTTACCGGTATATCGTTGCGGTCATTTCTATTAGTGGAACCACCGACCTTCTGCAGGAAAACTGACAATACTAGTCAATTAAGATTGAAGTAGAACGGACCTTCAATGTGAAGGGTTCCAGCTCACAACCTCAGTGTTGACAGGCTAGTGATACAGTAGATGAACTACTTAGACTACTTGGCCAACGAAGCCGCCAACATATATGGGAAGGTAAAATCTTAAAACTAATGGTGGTGTAATAAAATATATAGATGAATATTTAGAGCAAGGTCAGAAGATGTCTGAAACTCAAAAACTGAAAAAAATATAGAAGCATAAACCTCAATCACTGAGATATATTCTACTATATGTATCCACACAGCACAAGAAACAAGCTCCGAAATTAATATGAATAAACGCAAATATTTGGTAAACGTCAATGAGAAACGACATCTACAGTCTTCAACAATGAAACGGTGTCTTTATTATGTCTAACTCTACATCGCACCTAGTCTAGAAAAGAACTAAATTTAACAGACTATCAAAGATCTGCCATCAACACAAAATACAGAGAAAAATAAAAACAAAACCACTGAGAAATAGACACGCACAACAATGACGAGGTTTCTGACTTTGATAATTGTTTTTTTAGAATGGAGTAGAATCTTTTTACTATCCCAGAGCACCTGCGATCATCTTAGTTTTTAGTGAGGTTCATGGTGCTCAGTCTTCAGTTTTTCTATGTAGTGTTTTTGGGCTTGTGTTGTCTTTTCTGTTTTGCCGAATGTGAATTCGCATTGCTATACGACGTGTCTCGGTATTCATACATCCAACATTCATGTATTGATTATGATGTTTCTTTTGTAAGTACGGTTGGATATTGTGTAATGTCTTATCGTTTGTGGTTTGAATTCTGCATTTTCTGTACATTTCAAATATATCCTATTTGTCAGTATAGTCGAGTTAATTTCCTTTTTCCATGGATAAAGTATTGTGTTAGTCCAATTAATTTTGACGTCGTCACAACATTAATTTAAAATAGCCTTTCAAGTCATGATAATTATTTGGACTTGTATTGTGAAAATAATTGTGAATTTTTGGATCTCGTTCCATATAATTGTATGAATTTCAAGATTACCTGCCTGTGATGATATATACGTCACAAAAATACGTCACCTTTTGTGGCGTTAATTCATGGGAGATGTCCATTGTTATTCTGCGGTTTACATGTTGTAAAGTACTATAGTATCATTTATTTATGTATTTCTCTGTGCTGAGTGTTCTTACGTTTGTTTGTACAGTATTCCTGTCACGTAGCTTTGTCATTTCAGAGGTATTTTTTAATATTACCATATAAGCGGGAGGTTTGGCTAGCCATAAAACCAGGTTCAGCCCACCATCTTTCTTAAAATGTCCTGTAACAAGTCAGGAATTTGGCAGTAGTTATCAAATAGTCCGTTTCTACATATGTTGGCGTTTGTTTTTGTTGCAGTTCAGTGTTTCTGTTGTTCCGTTGTTTTCCTCTTATAGTTGATGTGTTTCCATCGGTTTTAGTTTGTAACCTAGATTTGTTTTCTCTTAATCGATTTATGACTTTTGAACAGCGGTATACTACTGTTGCATTTATTCGTCGTTTTTCGCGCTTTTTGCCATTGCATTGTCGGTTTCTCCTTGATTTATGCGTTTTGAATGTTCCCTTGGTATCTTCTTTGTTTAAATTTTCTTATTAGTAGAATTAAACAAAGGAAAATGCACAATAAAAAGTCACGAAAAGCATTGTATTCAATAGTATGGATATTTTACTAAAATAGTAATAATACCATATCATCAATTTAGGTTTTTATAGAATCGACGAATTCTAAATAAATCTAATTATGTTTTTTTCTTTTTTCTTTTTTTTTCTTTTAACTTTCTTTGTATAATTTATTTACGATTGAAATCGTTTATTTCGTTTTTCACTTGAGTTATGGAATAAACTTTAATAGCAGTTTTATAACAATAAAGAGATGTTGTATGATTGCCAATGAGACAATTATATTGCCATACATGTTAAGTTATAATTTAATAAAAAAAAAAAAAAAAAAAAATCAATGCTAGTACCGATGAAGACAGTATTCAAAGATCTTCTACGATGCTTGATTGACAACCATTCAGAATAAGTATATTTAAAGAATCAATGTGTTTACATGGATCGTATCTAAATTTAATACAATGCTCTTGACACAACATCACCGTAAACATTTAGGACGTGAAATCCCGTGTTTAAAAAATTTCATTAAGTACATGCAAACTGTATGTTAATATGTGTAACTTTGAAAGGATTTAGTAAAGGTTTTGAGTAATTTGTGGTAACGAAATCTATGACTAAATATTTTACCAGTTATACATAGATTACTTTCACAAAGACACCGAGTGGGGACGTATAAACATAAAAACTGTGTGTATTACCATTGTTTTATAACTACCTTAATGATCTTGGTAATCATAAAAAAATATATAAAAGTTCGTTTTGGGAACACCCCGCTGAAAAAATTCTGGATCCGTCCCTGCACACCGTGAGAAAAGGACCAAGAGAACATCACCGCCCAAAAGGAAAAAGGACCAAAAGAACATCACCGCCTAAAAGGAAAATTACCAAAAGGATACGGAAAATCGCATCTTTTATCGTAAATTTTGTATACAGTTTCCCGTGTGAACTGAAATATCAAAATCTAAAAATAGGACAATTATTGTTGTTTTATTCAGGTTTATTTAAAGTCAGTTCCTTTTGGCAAATTTCCGAAGTATAATTAGAGAATAGCTGATTAATTAAAGCAGAAAAATCATCAAGGTAACGATAAGTTGTACTGCGTTAATCTATTAAATTGAATTTAAACGTATCCTCACTTAATTAATGCAACAGTAATCTATTGATGTTCAAATAACTGAGATTGTCCATTAATTGTGATTTATTAAAACATAGGAACAAGTCTACTGTGAAAGGGGTGCAGTTAGTATCCATAGGAATATCAACAACCCGTTTATAAACTTTATTTCCGACACATACATAAATGTTGTAACGGAGAAAATCAATTAACGGCGTTGATCATCTCATTACAGTTCCAGTTAGCGTATCAATATACAATTAGTGGTATGTTTGAGACAACTATCCACCAAATTTTAAATAAAATGGATGTAAGCAATTATAGGCAAACAAACCCATACAGCATAGTCGGCTATAAAAGGCCACGACATGAAAAATGTGAAACAATTCAATTGAGAAAACTAACGCCCTTATTTATAACAAAACACAATATACGAAAAACAAATATGACAGACACGAACAAATGGCAACCACTGAACGACAGGCTACAAGGATATTTACCTTTCGCATTACAAGAGAAGACTTTGGTGACTATGTTTGACACGGGATGGCGGTTTTGAAGCGAAGAAAAAGCGACCAAGGTAAGTAAAAGTATCAAAATTTCTTTTTTGAGAATTGTTAGCACCAAATAATGTATTGCACAGAAGAAACCGAACCATAATCTATTTCCAGCAAGCAAAAGCAGACGTTTCAAATGCTCCGTTTTCGCAAACACCTCTCCCTACTTTCCTGTGTTGCAGATTTTGAGACTTCATAGGCAAGTTGACCATGATAGTAACTACAAAGGAAAACAAATCATGTTTAGGTATTAAACAAAATACTTTGAGGCTTTTTCTCTATTTCTTACATTTAAACGCACATTACTTATAAAACTGAAATATGGGTCAAATGAAAATCTTAAGTTTGTAAAGAGTCATCATAATAGAGTATGTGTGTTTGAATTAACAACTATCAGATAAAGACCGAATTATAGGCAAATATATCCTTATTTTAAGAAATGCCTCACCCCTTGAGACGCAAAATCTGACACCCCGAGCGACACATTACATTTCGATGAAAAATTAACTTTAAAAACAATAAATTTTGACTAAGAAGCTGGCATTTGATTAAATTTTATGATAGGAATTCATTTCTATTAGATCATGCGGAAAAAATCTCTAAAAGTTGTTTTTTTATCCTGAAATTTGCATATAAAGTCTCAAAATCTGCAACACGGAAAACTAGGGAAGGTGTTTACAAAAACGGAGCATTGGAAACGTCTGCTTCTGTTTGCTGGAAATAGATTTTGGTTTGGTTCCTTCTGTGCAATACATTATTTGGTACTAACAATTCTCAAAAAAGAAATTTTGATACTTTTACTTTTCCTTAATCGCTTTTTCTCCGCTTCAAAACCACCACCCGTGTCAAACATAGCTAATACTCCGCATTAAAAGCATGATCCAAAGAGTTTTTTTTTACAAAAATAATTAATTCCGTTATTTTCATACGCTTTTTCACAAAATTGATAATAACTTCTTTAACTGTAGTCAGGGAGCAAGTTTAAAAACACTGAAGATTTATTGTAGAATGAATAAATTCAACAGTAGTATACCGCTGTTCAAAAGTCATGAATCGATAAAGAGAAAACAAATCCGGGTTACCAACTAAAACCGAGGGAAACACATCAACTATAAGAGAAGACTTACGGAAAGCCGAGATGAAACGATATTTGATCTCTATTTATGTAATGTATGTAGCAAATGCCTATTAGGAACTTTCAAATGTTGAGAAAAGACCTTTACCTGAAATGATGTAATAATATAATTGTCTATAATTTGACTCTATGTGGCCATGAAAAGTTTATTTAATTCTTAAAACTTTCGTGTAGCGTTTATGTTTATTTCTAATCCTAGAAATGAGCATATCATTAACCATTCTATATATATATCTGAATTATTGTTTAACTGTGATATGCGACTATTAACATTATTCGTACATTTAATCAAATAAGAGTCAAAGAATTCTTTATTAAATTTCTCTTAATTACAAAATTAGATTAACAAAAGGATGAAAAAGCATCTTCAATGACATGACGACACTCTTTCCAATTTATTTTTGATGGAGGACGATATCTTAATTTTTACCTCTCGGTCTTGAACAATGAATTATTCCCCTGTAATAACATAACCATAGACGTAATATCTAAACTTCGATGATTCAAAGTCTAATGTTAAAGGTAAATTATGTTTTATATTGACGTCTCATGTAACAGATGTATTATTAAAAAAATAACTTTTTTTTACATTTATTTGCGAAGTAATTTGCGGATGTATATGTTATCAAATGATGGAGGCATAAAGTTTTGATCTGTATTAACTTATTCATTTTAAGAAAATGTCCTCTATGGTCTTTAAGCTTATGATACGTCAGATCAGCATGTAAAGATACGCGTACACCCACAAAGTAAACTGAAAAAAGTTTGTATCATAAATGTTATATTGATACAGCCCATGTACTTGAGTGTTCCTTTCTCCGTGTATTATATTTGACAATTATGTACTTAATATATAGGGAATTATTGCATGCAGCGCTAGCAATGATTTCCCTTAAACAAGTTTTTAAATAAAGATATTAGTAATAACAAGAACAAATGTGGACAAGTTCATGTACACATTTAAGGGTGCGCTCGACTTTAGTGACTCAGCGTGTGGCTTTTTTTTTGGGGGGGGGGGGGGGTAGTAAAGGTTGTTTCAGTCAGGATTCTACTTGGTCAAAATTATCTCCCCATTACGCAACCCAATTTTTTAATCGTGAAAATGGAGCCATTGTAGGGATGACGCGCTGTCAATTTAGCTCTTGAACACCGATGAATTTATCCAAATAGCTTCATTACGATTCTTACATGACAAATGTATATTTTAAAAAAGACACATGTATCTAATAGCTATTAAGCATCATTTAATGTACTTTTAGGCCTTTCGTCAAATTAAACACAATTTTCTGATCAGTTGTCAGGGAGGATTATCGAAAGTGAAAGAAATACTAAAAAATTCTTATTGAATATTTCGTGGAAGAGCAGACTAAATTCTATCAGAGGTTGAAGAATTATTACCCCAGATACCACACACTCACAAATATCTTTTTCTGAAGTTATGCATTTTGAGATCCACTTGTGAAGTCTGTCGTCAAGTACTTTTAGGCCTACTGCGAGCGTTTACTATAGTTTTTACCATCGCAAAAATGCATTTCCCGAGTTTATATTTTCTAAACATGGCGATGTTGATTAGCACTACTTCGAGCGTTATCTATGGTTAATATAGTCAACCCAGTTTTCTCCAAATAAAGTCAACATAGATACCAGGATAAAAATTTTGTACGCTAGACGCACGTTTTGTCTACAAACGACTGAACAGTGGCGCTCGAATAAAAAAAGTTAACTTTGGTTGGACCATAATGACGTCACCAATGAAACATACTACAATACGATCACTCATATTTCTGATGTGGATCAAATTATTCAGCTTAAATAATATCAAAACAACCAACAACATCAGGAAAATGCAGCTGGTCGTGTTTTAGATAATTATATGAATATGTTGAGAGTTCAAAATAACATTTTCAGTTTAAACAAATGGCCTCGCCACAATTGTCGGCCATTTTACAAAATGGAGAAACCCGAGCAGTGGCAGGGTAGAACTATAGTTTGGTGGTGACGTCATTATTTTCGAACTTAAAAGAATTTTGGTGAACTATTGACTATATTAACTACAGAGAGCGCCCGAAGTAGGCCTTAGTAAAAAAATGTTATTCAAACACACCTGCACTGTTATCATCACTCAAAGGTATTTCACGTGATCCATATATTTGATTTTTTTAGTACTGTGAATTTTCAATGTTATCATATCAACCTGTAGCCTAGATATATCAAAAATAATAAAATCTGAAGCGAGATGATGTATCAAATATGTTTGCTTTATACGTTTTCAAGACAAAATAGTCAACTTAAACACGCATGAACATAAAAAGGTTTACTCGACTTTCTCATTTCGATGAGATTATTGCCCATTTTTAGGATTTTTTCACATTAAACTGTCGCCGTGGTTAGATATGCTTTAAAGGGCAATTCTTTTATCTGTCTGTGAAATTATTTTCGGAGGAATTTATGCTGATGCGCAAAAAAAATCCACATATATTTGTACCTACCACAAGCGACTGTTTTGTGAAAATTTGTCTTTAATTTACCACACTATAATTTAAGTAAACCACATATAAGATGCAAATAATCCTAGATTAAGCACCTACATTTAACTTTTAAAGCCCATAGAAACAGATGAAAACAGTTCAAATATACCAACTTGGCCTTGTTTACCGTATCTAATAAAGAGTTCCATTTCTTCACTGGGGTAAAGCTGATGACTGTAATTCGATTCACGATATCCCATAGGATAATGCTCTATTATAAATACGTTTCATACCAACACGATTAATTATTTGATACAAAAAAAAGATATTAATAGTAAATGATAATGTTCTTAGTTAATCAAGAAATCTAAAATTCTGCTTTAGTTAATCTCCAACAATCTGTTTAAGATAAATAGTATGTGAAAAAAGTAATGCCATGTAATGCAATGTAATGCAATGTAATGCATGAAATTACACAATTTTTGGCGAAATTAATGCATTAAATTACAATTACATATAATGCAAAAATTGCTGCATTACACATTACATGCAATTACTTTGAAAAATGTAATGCATTACCATGCATTATAATTACAAATTTGCATTACCCCATGCCTGATTAATACAAATACGGATATTTCTTAGAATTGACGGTCATCCTTTAAAAGTTACGGTCATCCTTTATAAATTACGGTCATCCTTCATAAATAACGGTCATCCTTTACAAATTACGGTCATCTTTTTACCAATCACGGTCATCCTTGTTATATGTTAAGGTCATCTTGAAAATATTTTAATGATGATTTACGGTCATCTTAGCGATGTTTTCAAATCGAATTTCCTGTTTCATACACATTTCTAGGTAGTAATTTGTGATTTCTGTGTGAATCTTTTATAATTTTACATCATACCAATGTATGCTTTGTATAGAAAATAATATAAAACACTTTAATAGACAATACAGATACTGACTTAAATTTTCATCCGCCATATTGGGATGACCGTGAATCGAATTACGGTCATCACCTTTACCCCAGTGATTTCTTATATTTAATTTTAACTGGATATCAGCCTTTCTTAGTGCACAGTATCAAATAAAATTCAGAATTTTGTTTTAAATTACTATCTTCTGTAGTGACGAAAAAATGCACTTCAAATCTGGGAGTGTGTGTACTGTTTTTTTTAGAATCATAATGCATGTAACTTAAAATTTCATATATAAATATGAGTTCTGCCAGGCCTAGAAAATTTTTGATTGAAATGAAATTGACAAATCAAACACACCTACAACATGCTTGTGAATTAACTTATTATAGACACTAGATTATAAATTTAGATTGAAAACATATTTTAGGATTTGAAAAATATGGCCGTGTTTACACCACAAAATCTACTATGAGTACAGACAAACCGATGCATCTAGGAAAGTTTTAAGGCATGGCAGGACCTAGATACATAAAAGTTATATGTAGTCTATGTTTCAGAAAATTAAAAACTTACCTGGATTTTGATGTGCATTTTTTTTCCAGTCTGCAAAAGATAGCAAAATAAACAAACACACGAGAGTTTCATTTGATACGGTCCACTCAGTTACACAGTTTAAATCACCTATTGTTTGCAGATGTCTATTGTCCATTTAAATCAATACTACTCACAACATTTATTATATGAAGTTAGCTTCTCAAACCTCTTTCCCAACTTAGTTTATTTTGGCACCTTCTGCAGGAATGAAAAAAAAAAATGAATAGCAAAATCCAGAAAAGTTTATAATTTTCTGAAACATAAAATGCACTTAAAATTTAATTATCTAGTTACTGCCATGCCTTAAAACTTTTCCAGGTGCACAGGTTTGTCTGTACGCAGAGTAAAAGTTGTGGTGTAAATACGGCCATATTAACCAAAAGGTTATGATGAACCTTAAACTGACTTGTAAAACTGGTCTCACAATGTTCATATACTGTTCCTACTTTTGATTGGTTCTCTGCTTAACTATTGACTCCGCCCAGATGAAGGTGGTACCTTAGCTAATAATGATTTCATGGTTCAGCTAGCAAGCTAACCAAAGATACTACCTTTACCTACACACTCAAGTACATGTGCTGTAAGAGATCATCAAGTGTCAAACTAGTGGTATGACGAATTCGTTAGCAAAGATTAATAGGTTTGCCATGAGACCATGGGACCTATGATCACGTTGAGAATATATGTTCCCCTGTCCCGTGATGTTGTCATTAGGCCAAGGCGATATGTTGTCTGTAGTCGATGAATCGAAGACAGGTGTCACATTTGTTTTCAAGAATCTTCAAATTGTTTATGAGATTGTTCTTGTTGTTTCTGGACGGTTTCGTGTGGCTGGAATTTGATGAAATCAATATCATGCTTATGTTTTCCTACATCCTGGTAAATCAAACTTTTAAAATTCTTAGGTCTGGAGAAGCGGTATAGGTGTTCTTTTGTACGTTTGAAAACATGTTCTGTTTGTCCTACATTTTGAATACTACATTTAGTAAAGAATATTGAGATTTGGTATTATTACCAATGAGACAACTATTCACCAGAGACCAAATGCCGTACATGTTAGCAACTATAGGTCACCATGTACCCTTCAACAATGAGCAACCCCCATAACGCACAGCAAGCTATATAAGGCCTCGACATGACAAAATATAAAACAATTCAAACAAGAAAACCAAACACCTGATGCATGTACAAAACAATTTAGGCTTTGTTCATGTTTCAACATATATAAGGCTTTTATTTTTCTAGTATTGCCATATGAAACAGAGAAAGAAAAAGCTCTCCCTTTACTGGTGATCGAACAGTACCATTAGAAGATAACCTGTAACAGGTTTGTCATTTTTGGCATCGTACAAAAAAAAAAAAAAAAACATTCTGGCGTTTCTGTTGAATTATCCGGCTGCAGAGGTATTGCCATCTTTCACACAATAAGGAAAACTGCTGAGTTCGATAGGTGACTTTTGATACACGGCAGTTGATTTTCTATTTCGTATGCGGTTTCTAAAGCATGTTGATATTCATGATGTTGAGACGTTTTGGGAAGTTTCCCCTTTCCAAATATCATTATAGTGTTTTGAATAAAAGATTGTATGTATATTTTTGGTCAGTATAATTACTTGAGGTATGAAAAATAAGACTTTATTAATTTAACGCGTTCGACGCGCTTATTTTGGATTTACCTTCATCGAGAACGCTCAAACCGAAACATTTGTAAGCAAAGACTAATACACGTGAAGAATTATATTACCAAAATGGACCTAAAATCACCAAATTAATCTTGATTTAACTTTGTTTAAGGGTGTTGGAACCTTAGTTTCTAAATCATTTCTAAATTTATCGTAAGGGAATTGAAGAAAAGTGTGTTACAAATCATGTCAGTACCGAAGCACTGAGTTGATGATATCCCCATGACTAATAGTCAACCAGCAGAGGTATCGATAAAGTGCTAGTAATGAAAATACCACTTTATTAATTTAGTACGTCCGAAGAGATTTTGATTAACTGTTATATTTGAAAATCATACCTTTATATGTTCTACATGTTAAGAGTTTACAGCAGTGAGGTTCAGAGGACTATCTGTTAACGAACGTCGTTCTTGCCATGGCGTTGTTAGTTTGTCTTCGACTTACGAGTTTCAATATCCCTTTGGTATCTTCAATTTCTCTTTTGTATACATTGCAGGTGACAATTTGTACATTTGTTTTTCCTGCTTAATTGTTTTTTTTAAACTTTTTAGCGTTAAATTCTTTAAAATCGGTTTTTCAATAACCGTCCAATATGTGACTCAAGCCGCCATGTTTTGTTTGTTATATTGGTTACGAAAGTAGACCAGTGAACACAGTATCAAAATAGCATGCCACAAAAACCACTACCATTTGCACGGAATGTTTGCTAAATTTAATTTAAGCATGCACAACGTTGCATACAACCATAATGAGAGGTTTGAAGGTTTGAAAACCATCCATTTATTTATGGCACTTTGAACCTTTTTAAAAAATTAGACATTTTTAAAAACAACTAGAAAAAAATGTCTTCTTTTCGTTTTTACAGTTAAAGCTGATTTTCAATGTACATTTTATGCAAGTATGATCAACAATCGATACGAACTCAGCAACTGAAAATAATAAAAATTCTTGAAGGATTGTTTAATCCAATACAACCATTGTTGATACAGATCGATTGTCTGGAAACTTTGTTGAGTAGGAGAATTGCTTATACAACTATGTTTCCCGAACTTAAAGAAGATGAAAGTATATGCAAATACATTTGAAAAGAAAAGAAACGGAAAACATCGATACTGTACCGTATTTTCTTATTTTGAATTACCAGTTTTTCAGTAAACATAATGGAATTCAAAATTGCAATTAAGGTAAACAACAATAAGAGTTCAATCAATGTTTATGTCAATTGACTAAGATGCATCTAAACAAATTATTGTTATGTGATTAGTAGTACTTCGTTGGATGATTGTTCTCTAAAGCTTGCATTTATATGTTATATATGACATTTTATAAAAATAACATCATTAGAATTGCCAACCATTAATTTGCCATTTATATTTGTATAAAGTACTGGTGAAATGTCTTCACTTTTAGATTAAAAGAGTAAAAAGTAAAATAACAAAAATACCGAACTCAAAGGAAAATGCAAAACGGAAAGTCCCTTATCAAATGGCAAAATTAAAAGCTCAAACACATCAAACGAATGGAAAACAACTGTCATATTCCTGACTTGGTACAGGCATTTCCTTATGTATAAAATGGTGGATTAAACCTGGTTTAATAGCTAGTTAATCCTCTCACTTGTATGACAGTCGCATAAAATTCCATTATATTGACAAAATGAGTGAACAAAACAAACAGATATAATAGGTAAAAATGTCAAAAATTGGTGTACAGCAGACAACATTGTGTTATAAACTTAATCACCATAAAAATAAACAAATATGTCAACTAAGAAAACAAAATGGCATATAAACAAAGCACATAAGCAATGTACCGTTGTTTGTGCGGAATTTTGTGACGCTTAGGTATCCAATACAAACAAGGTAAGTCCTCAGATTTGCTGTTGAATGTAATTTTTATTCAAGCCATTAAGGACTTATGATTCGCAAAATCTCATCCTTGTCAAATGATATGTTTTTGTATGTGGGATTACTTGGGTGCTCATTCATTCCTAATTCTTATACAAGACACTCGTATTAGTACGATTTACATACAAAAACAATATTATTTAAAGCTTTGTCCGGACAAAATGTCCAATTCAGCTTCTTTTCGTTTAGAAAATGGTAGCAACATTTTTGGTACGTGAATAAACTCATCATAGATAACAGGATTAAAATTTTGCACGCCAGACGCGCGTTCCGTCTACAAAAGACTCATCAGTGACGCTCGAATCAAAAAAATTTAAAAGGCAAGATAAATTACGAAGTTGAAGAGCATTGAGGACCCCAAAATTCCGAAAGGTTTTGCCAAATATAGCTAAGGTAATCTAGTCCTGGGGTTGAAAATCCTTAGTATTTAAAAAAAGATATTGTAAGCAGTTAATTGATAGTTTTGATACAGATTAATAGTACTAATATCAGCACCAATCTAAACTAGACGAAAACTTAAATAGTACTAATATCAGCACCAATCTAAACTAGACGAAAACTTAAATAGTAATAATATCAGCACCAATCTAAACTAGACGAAAACTTAAATAGTACTAATATCAGCACCAATCTTAACTAGACGAAAACTTAAATAGTACTAATATCAGCACCAATCTAAACTAGACGAAAACATAAATAGTAGTAATATCAGCACCAATCTAAACTAGACGAAAACTTAAATAGTACTAATATCAGCACCAATCTAAACTAGACGAAAACTTAAATAGTACTAATATCAGCACCAATCTAAACTAGACGAAAACATAAATAGTACTAATATCAGCACCAATCTAAACTAGACGAAAACTTAAATAGTACTAATATCAGCACCAATCTAAACTAGACGAAAACATAAATAGTACTAATATCAGCACCAATCTAAACTAGACGAAAACATAAATAGTACTAATATCAGCACCAATCTAAACTAGACGAAAACATAAATAGTACTAATATCAGCACCAATCTAAACTAGACGAAAACTTAAATAGTACTAATATCAGCACCAATCTAAACTAGACGAAAACTTAAATAGTACTAATATCAGCACCAATCTAAACTAGACGAAAACATAAATAGTACTAATATCAGCACCAATCTAAACTAGACGAAAACTTAAATAGTACTAATATCAGCACCAATCTAAACTAGACGAAAACTTAAATAGTACTAATATCAGCACCAATCTAAACTAGACGAAAACATAAATAGTACTAATATCAGCACCAATCTAAACTAGACGAAAACTTAAATAGTACTAATATCAGCACCAATCTAAACTAGACGAAAACATAAATAGTACTAATATCAGCACCAATCTAAACTAGACGAAAACTTAAATAGTACTAATATCAGCACCAATCTAAACTAGACGAAAACATAAAATGAGGAAGAATTATACCAAACAAGATAATGACAAACTAAAGAAATATATATATATATATACGAAATATCGAGATATTACAAAAGAAAGAGATGGAGTCAGAAAATTTGTATAATGTAGAAAATACGTAAAGTTGCCAATGCTGAAAGCTCCGACAGGAATAAGACATGTAAACGTTAGCTAAGGGAACACCGATTCGATGTAAATATATATTAAATTTGAAAAAATATCTAGGACCCCAAAGTTTGTGAAAAAGTCAGAATAGACAATTTTGTGAAAAAGGTCAGGATTGAAAATCAGACTTGGTATTCATTAGCATTTATTGAATTTAAATGGTTTTATCGGTAACAAAATCAAAATTATGTTCTTACTTCTAGCAACCTGTAAACCCTAAACATAAAATAAAATAAATAAATGATATAATATTTGGAAAAACAAACAAATGTAAAGTATCACTCAATTTTTTTTTTGGATCTAATTACCAGAACCCTTTTTTTTAATTATTTCTCGTTTTGTTGTTACGAAGTCGTTAGAAAAAGTATTGACAAAATACCAAACACCAAGGTAACTTTTAAAAAGGGGAAGTCTATAATACCTGACAAAATCAAATGTTAGACTATATCAACCAATGAAACGAATGGAAAACAACTGTCATATTCCTGACTTGGAACAGGCATTTCTGAAGGAAATGGTGGGTTATAACTCACTCCATTCTGAAGACCGTCCGGTGACCTGTAGATGTTTACATCCTTGTCTCTTTGTTGGATTGATGTTTTAGTGGCAATCATTACACGTCTCCTTATTTTGTATTTCTATTTGTACGTAAGAATTCTACTCTGATCGGTAGCATTCGAACTCAAAGTCTTGTGTTTGCCCCCAGTTTATTTGAAAATTTACATTTCCCATTCGAGCCGAGTTGGGAGACGTTTCCATGTAGAAAAATTCCTGCAGCGCTTGCATATGGAGTATATATATCCTAAAAGAGAGGCGAAAGATACCAAAGGGACATTCAATCTCATAAGTCGAAAACTGACAACGCCATGGCTAAAAAAGAAAAAGATCAACAGACAGACAACAGTACACAAAACACAACAAAGAAAACTAAAGACTGAGCAACACGAACCCAACCAAAAAGTGGGGTTGATCTCAGGTTCTCCGGAAGGTTAAGCAGATCCTGCTCCACATGTTGATACGATATTATAGAGCTTACGTTTCTTATCGTGATTTCATTGGTAGAGGGTTGCTGTTAGCAAGGAAGCTGTTGAACCAAGGAATCCAAGTGGTAAAGTTGAAATCATCCACTAGAAAGTGTTACGGACGCCATCACGAGTTGGTTGATTGTTATGGAACATCTGTGTCACATGTGACCACTGTTATATTTCAATTGTCGTAACCACAATCCCGTTCTCTTTTCCTCGATTGTGACATCGACAGTTGTGTATCTACCATGCGTAAAACGACGGTTGCCACTAGCGGAGCAAGATCTGCTGACCCTTCCGCAACACTTGAGATCACCCCCACTTTTTGGTCGGGTTCGTGTTGCTCAGTTTTAGGTGTTTTCTTTAAAATATTTTGTGAACTTGTTTATCTTTTGATCGTCTTCCATTTTTTTCTTTCATGGTGTTGTCAGTTTCTTTCGACTTTCGATTGTCCCCTTGGTATCTTCTGCCTCTTTTCACCCGTATACTATTAGTTTAAGCTCTTTTAGTTCTACAAATTTAACATTGTTTTCCTTAGTTAACTGCCGTAAACTTGAATAATCTATATCCCATTGTAATCGAAAGATTGTGGTTTTTGTCTCGCCTGCGAATGCGAGACATAGGGATTACAATCCAGTGGTGGCGATGGCGTAAACAATTTGTATAAAGCTTTTATTGCTGACGGTAGAAGACCTGGATGTTTTATGAATCAGTGATCAAGGCTAAGTTTTCGTGGTCAAATCCGTTTTCAGATTCTATAAACAATAGGTCAACTACATTTGGTGTGTGGAATGATTGTAAAATGTCCATGTCAGACTGGTAGGTTTCATCTGACCTTGAACTCATTTTCATAGTTCATTGGTAAGGTAAAGTTTTGTTGTTCGGTCTGTTTCTCAGATACAATAACCAATAAATTAGCTGTTTTGGTGTAAGGAATGATTTTAAGGTGCACATGTCTGTCTGGCAGGTTTCCTCTTACCTTGACCTCATTATCATGGTTCATTAAACAATGTTAAGTTTTTCAGTTTGATTTATTTATCAGATACTATAAGAAATAGGATCACTATATTTGGTGAATGGAATGAGTGTAAGGTTACATATCTGTCTGGCATCTTTATATTTTTTTTATCATTTTATGGTTCATTTGTCAATGTTATGTTTTCATAGTTAATGTTAAACAGATACTATTATCAATAGGTCAACTATAATAGGTTTATGGAATGATTGCTAGGTGAGCACGTCTGTCTGGCAGGGTTCATCTGACCTTGGTCTAATTTTCATGGTTCGTTAGTCAATGTTATGGTTTCATGTTAACTTCCGTTTATCAGATACTATAAACAATAGATAAACTACATTCGGTGAATGGAAGGATTGCATGGTGCTCATGTTGTCTGACAGGGTTCATCTGACCTTGGCTTCATTTTTATGGTTCATTGATCTATGTTCAAAATTTGTAATTAGGTCTGTTTCTCAGATTCTATAAGCAATATTCTTACTATATTCGGTGTATGGTATGAAATTCAAGCATGATAAGTAAAGCAGGCGAGACATTTCAGCGTGTGCACACTTGTGTTGCATAGTATTTGATTGGAAGAAAAACAATCTATGAAATTATCCTACAAGAAAAAAGTAAGTTCTAGAATGATTTGAATAAAATCTAAGATCCCTGATCACTTCCATGCTCCTCCTGAATAGTTATACGACTTCTCTAAAACATTACGACTTATTGAAATTCCATTTAAACTGCATGGCGAGAAAATTTCATACTTTTAAAGTAAATATAAATAAAGACATTTCGTCATTTAAAATGCGATTCATCAAGTCTTAACTACTAAAAAATAAATAAACAAACAAATAAATAAATAAACTAAGTCACATAAAAAAGAAGATCTGTATGCGTATTTACAATAATTTATTAAATACATTTGTGGAATGAATTATAAGTAATACAACTGTTATCTCCCCTCTATCATATATAAAGTGTACATCTCATTTAACATAACAAACTTAATTCTATCTGAAAAATAGTTCAGCAGACGAGAGAATAGTTAGGTTGTTGTCTGTTGTTAACTTAAAATATACTCTGTTAGCCGCCGTGAGTGGTTCTTGATGGAGAAAATTTATATTGACGAAGAAACTGCAACATGCTGGCATGTAGTTATATGATCTGCCGAAAATCCTCCGGTCATTTCAGTCATTCTACTCCTTCTGATCTACTTTACTAAATGGATGATTCTGAATTAAGCTTTATATTGATTGATTGTTGGTAACTCCAGTGGCAAATATTCCATGTATGTTCGGGACGAACTTAATAATCCGAGTACAAATAAAAATAACCGTCGGATAATTTAAATGAGATAGCAACCTAACAACACACTAAAACTAGAGTCACGAGGGCAAAATACGGTCCTCAACAGTAGATAAGTGTGTATACCAGATTCTGGCTATTAGTCGCCCCGATACAGCACATATCCTGAACGATTGAAATATATTTTATATAAAGTTTAGACAATACTTGGCCTTATCTTATGAACATTGAAAAACGAAGACAAAGTCGATGCCAATTTAGAACATATTCGCACCTTCCAGTGACTATATATATATATATATATATATGCAAATGTACTGTTAATCGAACCTTGACCTATGAGTTATGCAGATGGAATGAAGTAACACTGAGACAGTTTTTGTAAAGATTAAAAGGGTACAATAATTAGGTCTTTCCACTTTTTTGTGGAAAGACCTATTGTATTTGTTCTGATTATTATTATTATTATTTTTTTTCTTCTTCCGCCAAATTTTGTTCTTGCGATAAATGTTTGTTTCGCAATATGTCTCTTAGATATTTCTCATGTTGTATTGTATAGTTTATGCGCTTTTAAATTTCACCCTGCTAAGCCGAAGCATTTTCTTTGTAAGAGTTATCTTCCTATTCACTGTTTATCATATGTTTGCATCTCCTTCGTAACAAAAAAAGATATCGACAAAATTTCTCTTACAAATTGTTCGTTACATCCTCAGGAATTTTTGGCTAATTTGAATCGAAGCGATTCGATGAAATTTTATAAGAGTTATCTACCTTTACGAAATTAATTTATCGGTATGTGTTATTAACTTATCAACCGTTAACTGTATAACCCTGGAATGTTTTTATTTGAGGCCCCTAGGTCCTAACTTAGAAAATGAGGTCAAGGTCAAAGGTCAAGGTCAAGTTCTCAATTATGACTTTTCCTTGTTTTTGCATTTTCTCAAACACTTTAAAAGATATGTATAAAGAACAAGTGCAAAATGATTGCTTCATTGTAATGAAGATATGTTACATTTGGTCTAATAAATCTAATGGCATCTTATAGGAGTTAGTGCCCCTGAAATGTCTAATTATAAGGTTAATTGATTATTACTTCAACTTGGTTCATTATAAAGCCATATGACCTTTAACAAAAGGTTGGGTGACATATGACCTTGAAAAATGACAACCGAAAGTGACCTTGAGAAAACCGGAAGTAGCCATTTTTGCACTTTTTTCATGAAAAAGTACTTGGAATCCTTATATTTTGTAATTTAGATACATTAACTTATCACCAAAGACTAGAAGTGACTTCCGATAAACCGGAAGTGGCCAATTATCTCCTGGTTTACTGGCAAAAGTATATAGAAACTATATATTTTTGGAATCAGTGTGGAAGAAGCTATCATATGAGACCGGAAGTGATATTTACTTCACCGGAAGTAGTTAATTATCTTCCTTATTTCACTCAAAAGTAAATAGAAACCACTTATTTATCGTATCAGGATGAAGAAACTTATGATTGGATGCCAATTTTAACTTTGAGTAAACAGGAACTAGCTTCTTTTCAAAAACTTTGAAAATTGGTGTGGAAAGACCTTCAATTGTTCTCTGAACAATTGGTTTTTAATTTTCAAATATAATTTGTCGTGCTTTAAAAACCCGAATATCTTAATTGACTTGTACATAAGAAGTAATTATTTACACTTTATAACAGGATTTCTCGGGGTATGGTACAAACATAAAACGCTTTTTGTGATAATTCAATTCAATTCTATTTTTTAGTAAAGATGTCGTTTAATAGAAGGATTTAGTATAAAGTTTCTTTCGAAATTATTAACACGATTATATCAAAAGGATTCATAAAAGTTTGAAGAAAGAATCCAATGTATCGGCCTTGTCCCTTCTGCACGCCAGTTGATGATGTCTTGAAGGTGGGCGATATTTCGATCCTTTTTCAAACATTTTATAATCCTACGATCTTGGACACTGTTAATGGACCTTGAAACAACATGGCCACAAGGATTACACCTAAATCTCGAATTTTTAAAGCTTCAAGATAAAGGAATGTTGTTTTCAATACCAACGTCGGAAGTAATAGATGTAGAATTAGAATTATATATCTTCTAGACCTTTTTGAAGCTGTAAGATGCAATATTAAATTCAGAACTATCAAAGTATGCAGGTACAAAATTTTGAAAATAACAAACATGATCATCCAGTAGTTTCTTAATTCAAAAAATTACGTTTGTGATCTTCTGGTCTGTATAGTGAAGGAAAAGCTTTTCGAAACCAAATAGCTCTTATAATTTGAGTTCCTTAAAAGTTGTTATACAGAATCTGATTTTAATGTTCTATGCCAGTTAGTCAAACTTGTTTCTTTTATAACGTTTTTCTTTAAAAGTTGTTTTTCAAAACTTCCTGTATGTTTTATTGCTCATTTAAATAGCCAACTAAAAATTGTTCTGCATGTTTTTTTCACCAATGATTATCAAATGTTTATTTAACGTTCAGTGGCAATTATTTCATGCATATTCAGGACCAGAAACTAATAACAATTTGGATGAAAGGCTTTAAGGGCGGTAAATTTGAACTGCCACTGAAAAACAATGGTTTGTTGGATAGTGACAGAAATTTTGACTTGCAACAGGCCACCGACTGACCACTCAAATAAAGTGTTGTAAGATAATTTACAATGCAGAGAGCATGGTTCTCTCTCTATACTTTGTGTCAGATTAAACTTCCCCATTCTGAGAGGACATGGCTACAAATTTATACATCCCGCACAGCTAAACGAACCGTATTTCACGAAAATAATTGCTTTGTATTTACAAACAATCATACGTTAAACAATATTATATTAAGATATCGTCCATTAATGTAATTACACACATTATTAAATTAAAGCGATCAATAAAGAATTCACAACAAAGTAAGTAACGGAGTGCATTAAAATCAGACCTTATGGGGTAGAGGGATAAAACAAAAGTCCATAACAATTCAGTATACTTACGATCAATCTTAGTCGTAAGTTTTTTTGTGAAACCGACTCCTGGTGACCCATTTTATTTTACCATAAAATGCTCGAAAAATTCATAGCTTTGACATATCCGTTTTTAAAAAAAAATCACCGGGAATTTTTACGAAAAATCGATTTAACCAATATTTTTAGCCTACAACTAAAATTAGAAAATGGCAAAATTTAGACATAAATCTAAAAATAAAAGGAATGTTAAGTCTAATACAACCAAGGGAAAAGTTTACATATAGAATTTTAATGTTTTTTCACATAATAATCATTCTGTCTTCTTTCTGAAAGTCGTTGAATTTGATGTAGCCTTTATTGTGGAAACGCTGGAAATGTTTGAAAATAGGGTCAAAATCGCACATTTCGCTTCCTTTTGAGGAAAAAACGAGCAAAAGATCTACAAAATATGTGAAAATAAAAATGTTCTACCGGGTATCCTTCGTTCGGAAGTCCCTTAACACCTGATGTTCAAAGATGAAAAATGAATATTTTTCAACACTTAATGCAGGAAGCAATTGTGTAAAAAAGTGAAAATAAATTTCGCGCGGAAAAAAAGCAGACTGATGAAAATGAATAGTCATTCCGCAAAAAAACTCCTGCCCTTCCCCCTAGAATATCAAATGGTCGTCCTCTAATGGTGACACATATTCAAAAACTACCTTTTCTAATACCAAACCTACATTTTCTGTAACGAACCTGCTATCATGGCAACTAAATAACCATGCATACAGAAGGGTAACATCAATGCCGGGGAATATGCATTTCTACAATAGAGAGAGGTGGAAGATACCAATGGGATATTCAAACTCATAATTCGAAGACAAACTGACAACGCAATGGCAAAAAAGAAAAACGACCAAATGACAAACAACAGTATACAACACACAACAGAGAAAACAAAAAACTGAGCAACACAACTATCACCAACAATTCGGGGTGCAGGAAAACGTGGAGGGGTCTCGGTGGCCGAGTGGTCTAAGTAGTTGAACTACTGTATCACTAGCCCGTCAACACTGAGGTTGTGAGTTCGAATAGCGCACGGGCAGGTGCTCTCAACTCCAATCTTAATTGACTGGGATTGTCAGTATTCCTACCGAAGGTTCCTACAGAAGGTTGGTGGTTCTCTCCGGCTTCCTCCGCCAATAAAAACTGACCGCCACGGAATAGCACAATAGTGTTGAAAGTCGCGTTAAACACCAATCAATCAACCAAATCAACTCTAAACGAACGCCCCTCCTCAGCATGGGGTTTTACTGTCGGACGGGAGTGTTCAAGTGATCATATTTTTTTACCCCAGTCAACCCATGTGATTAATAATTCATAAATGTCTGTATATTTGTCTGACCAAATTTACTTAGGTATATATAGGTTGACAGTCTGAACATTTTTGCCCTGATCAATTTGATATTTCGTTTTTAGTCTTGGCAGCCATGTTGGTGGACCAGCAGGATCATCGACCACACTTTTAAAACTCGATACCCCAAGGATGATTGTGGCTACGCTTGGTTCAATTTGATTCAGTAATTTCTGATGAGAGGATTTTGTAAAAGCAAACGGATGACGGACGACGACAAACAGACAAAGGACACCAAGTGCTGACAAAAGCCCACACTGGTCCCTTGATCCACCTGAACTAATAAACTAAACAAAGAAAGTTAACAATAATAAGCAGAATTCATATCCGACTTACTTCAAATGTAGCGGTTGTTCTTTATTTGAAAAAAAAAGATGAATTAGCATTCAATGATATGTGCATCAATTGTGAATGTGTTTTGTTGTTTAAAAAATACCTATATCATTGAGAAAAATACATTTCAGGCTTTTCATTGTGCTTTCCCTTTGAAACGTTTTTATTCTACTAAGGACAAAGGGAGGCTTTGGTGCTTAAGTACTCACAATACCAAATGTATTCATGCAACATGTTAATGTACCTGTCCCAAGTCTTAGTTATTGTTGTACGTGTTTATTTCTAGGTATCCTTTTTTCTATCTTTTTTTGGTGTTGATGACAGATCTTTGAAATTCTCTGTATTACTTTTCTATATATGTTGAGTCGATATCTATATAGGAAGAAAAAGTTCAATAAAAGTCATCGCTTCATTTTTACTTATTGGTGTGTTATTAATATATTATAACGTACATATTCTATGAAAGTAAGGTAAATTAACCCGTTGTTTACCTAACCACGTCTGTTTTTCACATGCACTTGAATTTCAAAAGTTACCATGAGACTTTTGATGAACATCTCGTGAACTATTTTAAAATAGTTCACGTTTAATTTAGTTCGAACATAGAATCGATTTTACGGGAGCTAATTATTGGGAGTAACAAGTTGGTCTGACTTAACATAAAATTGAGAATGGAATTGGGGAATGCGTCAAAGAGACAACAACCCGACCAAAGAGCAGAAAACAGCCCAAGGCCACCAATGGGTCTTCAACACAGCCAGAAAATCCCGCACCCGGAGGCGGGCTTCAGCTGGCCCCTAAACAATAATGTATACTGGTTCAGTGAAAATAGACGTCATACTAAACTCCGAAACATATAAATGAACCAAAATAAAAAAAAAAAAACATACAAGACTAACAAAGACCTATCAAAGGCCAGAGGTTCCTGACTTGGGACAGGCGCAAAAATGCGGCGGGGTTAAACATGTTTTGTGAGATTTCAACCCTCCCCCTATACCTCTAGCCCATGTGGAATAAACAAGCACACAGCAATACGCACAGTAAAATTAGTTTAAAAAGTCGAGTCCGATGTTAGAACAGGTAACAAAATAAACTAAGCAAAATAACAATAATCAACATTAGCAAACATTGTTCCAGATTTTGATACTAAGGGAAGGATGAGATAGATAAAACAGATTGAAGAAAAATATACAACTAAACCGGACATTCACTGGAATGTGCAGTGGCCTTGTACTAGTTGCTAGTGGATTTTAAGGATGCAATCAACAAAAAATTATTGCGAATTCTAGTTTTATATGTATTGAAGCACCGTTTAGACAATCCAGTTGAGCAGTTCCAGATTATGTATCAGATAAATATAATTATAAAACTATGTCCTTAAAGATTATGACATATTAACATGTTCAGCTAATAACAAGATGATGCAGATTAAAGCTTTTGAGAAATAGGTTCTATATTATCGTCTCCAATGGTTGCTGTGAAGTCCCCATTATTTTGTCCTTGTACTTCTGATATTTTATCGGTATAACCATCGATACTATCTTCTTTTTTTAAAACTGTGTTATCGGTTTGTATAGATATATCTTTCAGATCATCTTTCAGTGTGTCTTTACCAATATTGTCTATCTTTTCTGCCGGTTGAATTTCTTTGTAATCTCTTGTTGTGTCTGGACGTTTCGCTTCACTTGTTTGACACTCTGAATCTTTGTATTTAGAGTCCACACTATCATTTCCACTACTAGTTGACGATTTGATTGATTTAGAATCATCATTATCAGAACCATTCTTCACACAAATTTTTGGTTTCGCTTCAGTTTCCGAAACATCGGTCTTGGTTTTTTGGACACCATTTTGAAGGTCTTTCGTACATGTTTGATCAATCTTATATCTCGCTTTTAATTGTATATCAAAATCAGCTGTTTTAGTTTTCACACTGTCTTTCCTGTGACTTCTTACGATGTTATTTTGTTCCGTTTTCCACTCTTTATAAGCTATTTGAAAAGCTCTAGACATCACAAGAGCCATAGACTTGGCTTTCTCAGGGGTGCTGCATAACACTGCATGACACAATAATCTAGGACTATTTTCTTCTTTTGATATCCAACTAAATATTTTTCCATTAGCAATACTCTCCGCGTTACAAAACGAAATATTTTCTATTGGAAATAATTTTCCTTCGTCTTTCTTTTTATCCGAATCTTTCATAAATATTCCATGAATGTTAATAACCGTCGTCACTTTATTCATCGCTTTCTCCTCTCCCGAATTATCCCACAGTTTCTGTACAGGTGCATTTGTACACCCAGTTCCATTTGGAACATATACTTCAACATTACCAAGATATCGAGTTTTGAAAACAGGGTCAGAATCTGTGATTTTCGCACGAACTTTCGAAGAAACAAACATTTTCAAACGATTTCCTTTAAAAATTCAAATGCCACATGTAATTTTACATAGAACGAGTGAAAACAACAAAAATAGATATTGTCATGTCGATCACAAATCAATTGTTTGACGGATTTAAATCATTTGATGAATCACACAATTCTAGCCTTAAGGCTACAACATCAATTTACATACACTAATTTTCCTATAAATTAAGACATATTTCACCTTCAAGTCCTTTTCCGTCGTGTTCTAACCCCGTTGTTAAGTTTTTGCTGATAAGGAAATCAATCGTTTAAAATATTCGATAAATTAAATCTATCATTAAAAGAAGCATTCCGGTTTAAGGAACTTTGCGTTGTCAAACAATTCAATTTTCGTACCAGAAGTTTGAAGTATGATAAGTAAACAAACATAAGTAAGAGGTTCCTATCACATGCTACTCCTACATTATTAATGAATTTATCTTTATGATCGTAGTGGGTATTGATCTCTATGCTAGGTCTATGGCGACCATTTGATCTGTTTGAATAACTTGGTATCCCAGTAGATATAACCAAATGTCCAAATTAAACTTTAATGAAATTTTATTGCACGATTTATGGATTATTTTTTATCAATTCGGACAAGCTCAGTCTCAGTAGGTGTTAATATATACATTTCTGCGATAGGCACGATAAATTCTCAATCTGATAACCAAAAACATAAAAATAAAAGAACATCAATACTAAAATCAAACAATAAACTTCAGAAAAGAATTTTGTCTTGTGCACAAAACGAGTTTCTAGACAATATCATTGCGAAGCTTTATATAATAATTATGATGCCGAGTGCAAACTTAGATAGGCATTACATTTGCGCACATTTAGGGATTAAAAAAATTACGTTTGCGCGCAGCTTTTGATTACATTCATTTTACAGGTAACACAGGTAAAAATAAAGATAATTCATAATAAATTTGACTACAGTTATTAATTTTGAACATACTTGTAAATTTAAATTATATATTTAGCATTAATTTCAGAGTGAATAGTATTGTTTGCTAATTTTTCCCTATAGCAATTTCTTTAGTAAATGATTCAAGTCAGATTGTAAAGTTGCAACAAGGCACACACATGGAGTTTCGTTTGTCAGAGAGAAATCAGGGAGAAAAAATAAGATGGATTTACTTTCCATATCGACAGAACACTCAAGTCGGGATATTTCATGTCTATATATGTAAAGGGTTGAAAAGGCAGGAAAAATAAAACTGATCAACATTCAACAGCCATTCTAAATGGTAACTGTGAACATACAGGAGTCCGATTTTAGAAAACTTGAGAGGCAATTTATTCGTGCGGTTGTAAAGAGAAAAGCTCCAGCCGACATAACTGCAAGACCTATGAAATTAGTAGTTACCAATGTTTACCTTTTAAAATGAATGCGCACAAATGTAATGCACCGGCATACTTAACCTCGCTCTTGATGCCATCCACGATATCGTAATTTTAACTTAAACGGATGCCTAAAAGATCTCAGATGTGAATCAAGGCAGATAAAATAGGATTGGTCAGTAGAAAGCTCGCTGTTACCAGTCTGACTAAAACCAACCCCAACTATTCACTTGCGTTTGTAGGCTGGTTTTAGTCAGACAGCGCTGTTACTTACTTCGAACACATTAACTTATTCTGCAGATATTGGTCTCTGTTTGTTAGTTGAGAAAATCATACCTCAATTTCTTTTCTTAATATTTAGGGTATTTTTCTAGACCATAGAACATCAAGATTTTAAGTTTTCCAGTGCAATGATGCATTAACTACATTGAAATGCATTTGGTAAATGATTTCATCCCATACGTATTACATCTTTAAAATCTTTTCTAACAATTATGTTTCCTATTTTTTTCTAGAACTTATGACACACACACACACACACACACACACACACACACACACAGAGGTATATGCATGCATATTGAACTTTTATAGTTCTTATATACATTTAGTGTGTACAGTATCGTTTTTCATAACCATCCGGTGCCCTCGTAAAAAAGATGGTTAACTATTATCTAGACGCTTCTATATATATAGATATTTCGGCTCAATAAATGGCATTAATAATCATAATAATAATAATAATAATAATATATATATCTTTATTTAAAGAGAGTAACTCATTTGGATTAAACCAATTTTCAATACGACTCTCTACATACAATATTAACTACATGAATAAAACATAATCAATCTACTAATACACAAATATAAACAATATATATATATATATATATATACATATGACAAAAATAATACACCTATAATATACATTGTGGTTAAACTTATAAATTTCACACTTTGTTAAAAAAATAATTACTTGTAAGAGTATTTGAATGCAGATACAATTTTTGATTTTTTAATTTCACTGGATAGTGAATTCCAAACATTTTGACTACTAAAAGAAAAACTTGATTTGTATTTGGGGACAATAAAATTATCTGATGATGAAAGTCGAGTATTGTACGATTGTTTGCTATTTGTAGGCACAATTATATTTGATAAATATTTTATGCATTAATAATGATTTGTGGTAAAGTATTCTCTTAGTAAAGGGAATAATTCCAGATTCCTTAAATAGTTCAATAGATGGTTTACGGATATCGTGTTCGTTTAAAATAATTCTAGCTGCTCTTTTTTGCAATTTTAGTCAACTATCAATTAAAAGCTTATTATAGTTTCCCCGTACTGAACAACAGTAATCCAAATGTGGAAGAATATAAGCATTGTAAAATAGAATTCGTGCATTATGATTCAAGCATTTCTTGATACTTTTTAATTACGCTAATGAAAAACTATTTCTTGATACTTTTTAATTACGCTAATGAAAAACTAACTTTTTTGATAATATGATTAATATGATCATACCAAGACGGAGTTGCGTCAACAAAAATACCAAGGACAGTGACTCATTATTATGTTGGCCATTAATGGATATATTTAATGTGTCATTACACATGACAGACAGCATACACATTGTCTTTGTTTTTGACACATTTACTTTATTTAACATTTTGTTTTCATCACACCAATGACAAATATTTTCTAATACAGCATTGAGTGCCTGACTCTATACCTTTTGCCTTTTTCAATCACAGAAATAGTGCTATCATAAGCAAAAAGATCAGTGTTATGATTAGGATTATATAAAGTCAAATCATTAATAAATATCAAGAATAATATAGGACCTAAAACTGACCCTTGAGGTACAACTGTTTTTAATGTAGTTACATTTGAAAAGGTATTTGAAATGGATACGACCTGATGTCTGTCGGCCAAATATGAAGTAAACCAATGAAGTGAATTATAAGAACATTTATATTTGTGTAATTTTTAAAGGAGCAGTTTACGATTTATAAGATCAAAAGCTTTACACAGATCCAAAAATACTTCCCCTACTAAATTTCCTTCATCATTATCTATCTAGCAGTTTGACAGGAATGGTTTGTACGAAAGCTTGATTGCATGACACACAACAGATTATACTTGTTTAGAAAATTCATCAAATGAGTTTTTACGTGTCGCTCAAGGATTTTAGATATTAATGGTAAAATTGCAATAGGTATGTAGTTAAATATTTTCGAACCTTATTCTTAAAAACTGGTATAACTTTAGCCAGTTAGAATAACGATGGGTATACCGATTTTCTGATGCTTAAATTAAAAATGTGACATAATGGAACTGAAATAAGGTGTAATGACATTTTTAAAAACTTTGCACTGATATTATCAAGACCTGTTGCTTTTGACTCACGTGTCAGTCCTATTTCAAAATGTGATAAAACAATGAGTTCTTTGTGTGTAAATATAGCTCACTCGTCACTCATTCATATAGGTAATCTTGTACTTTATCCAATTAAAAAAAAATCAATTCTTTACAGGCGTGGTTGCATATGTCTTGATACCCGTAAGTATGCGTGTACGGGTATCTTTGACATCCCAGTACTTGCCCAGGAATCACCTCTGCTATTCATTTTGGATGTACATCTACGAATTCTCTGTTGTAAATACTCAACCTGTGTCTACTTTGAAATTTAAAGATTATACAAGCGTGGTTTGAATGTTGGGAATATATGTTTTGAGAAAGTTGTTAATAAATCAAATGCACGGTAATGTTCCGAACTGACAAATCACATGTTTACATTTTAAGAATATTGAAATATTTGTACAAAGCGACATAACTCAATAATCACTTTCTAAAAATAATACACAGGCCGCAAACAAACAGTATCACACGTAATATGAATTGTGATTTAAACATTTTGCTATAACATATGAAATTTAATTATGTACATTATTCTTATTCAAACGAAAAAATCTGTAGAAATTATTGATAATTTAATCCATTATTATTTTTTTTTTTCTGTATATGTCTGTTCAAAGTCAGGAGCCTGTAATTCAGTGGAATCGTATTTTGCTGTATATCATATTTGTTCTTCGTTTATTGTTTTGTACATGAATCAGGTCGTTAGTTTTCTCGTTTGATTTGTTTTACATTTGTCATTTCGGTGCCTTTTATAGCTTACTACGCGGTATGGATTTTGCTCATTGTTGAAGGCCGTACAGTGACCTATAGTTGTTAACTTCTATGTCATTTTGGTATCTGATGGAGAGATGTCTCATTGATCTTACCACATCTTCTTAATTCTATATTTATACTCAAAGTACATTAAATGATGCTTTATAGCTAGAAGATACATTTGTCTTTTAAAATACAACTGTCATATAAGGATCGTAATGCAACCATGTGGATACATTTATCGGTTTTCAAGAGCTAAATTAACAGAGCGTCATCCTTACACTGGCTTCCACTTTCATGACTGAAAAAAAATAGGTGGCATAATGGCCGGGGAGATAATTTTGGCGAAGTAAAATCCTGACTTGTTAAACACACATATATGTATATGTATATCTTCCTGCATATACAAATACATTACTGCAATATCAAAAATAAAAGTCTAATTAGAGAGGGTATTAACGGAGTAAGTCTGGAGTACCGTGACGTATTTTGAGATAGCAGTCATTCCGTGTATTTTTTTTTTTTTTATACTTTAGTAGTTTGCGGAAAATGTAATCCCGCTTCAATCTCACATATACTAGTAATCAATACTACAAATGGAACAATTTTGCCTTTTTTTCGGAAAACGCGTGTCTCAAACAGAAATAGGTATGGTTTAGATAGAGCCGGTTGTTCTTGTATTTTGAAGTTTCCTCTTACAGTCATACACTTTCTTCGCGCTCATTTGCAAATTCATTTTGTATGCACTTTGAATGCAAAATCCTCCTATCATAAAAGAATTCTAAAGTTCTGTGACGTCACTAATATTCAAACTAGATATTATTATCTCTCCGTTCAATTTTAGGATATTAACCTTTATTTTGGGGATTATCAGGTTTCCTGTATACTGATGATATATCAACTGCAAGTCACAATATGTAGATTTTTATCGAGTAAGCGCAGCGAAATTAAAGAGATTTGTTTTTGATAATTGATATTTACCAACAGAGTCTGGCCAAAATTATCATAGTTCGTATTTTAACAGTAAGAAAATGGGAAACGATAACTTGAATTTTGAGACAAATCTACATATTTTCCACAAGATCGTGATTTCTACAGGTCAGTTTATACCTATCTTAAAATGTTTAGATTCGTATTAAAAGAAGTCAATACAATAGTTTATTTTCATACTTTAAAGAAAGATTCAAGCATTTCTCGAACCAAACTGTATGATATTTGACCCTGCTGTACTAAAACTCTCACTTGATACACTGAATATAACAAGTATACAACATTTAGTTATTGTACAAGAGCTTCACAATTGAAAATTGTATGCAATATACAATATGCTTTATTTAAAAACACTCTGTTACATTCACATGTGAAACAAGAGGTACACATATACAAAATACTATCACATACGATCATAGAAAGAAATAAAACAACTCTACAATGAAATATATTAATAATTACTATACTTTATAATACTTTAATTAACTTTAAAACGAATAAAGATACATATTTTAGTACCTTTATTTTACCCAATGATAGCAATCGAATAAGTAGTGGTATTCATTACCAATAGCATTCAAACATATAGTTCAGTTTTACACTGGAAACTGTACACTAAAATTATGACAAAAGGGACGACTTTTCGTTCCCTATTGTTAATTTTCCTTTTTTGGACGGTGATGTTCCTTTGGCACCATCTTACGGTGTTTATATATTACAACTCGTTCGCTATGCCTGTGTCTGTTGTGACGTTTTGGATTTTAATGAACGTAATCTATGTATTACTGGTAAATTATTAAGTCAGGGATTTCGTTACAACCAATAACTTAAAACCTTTACTAAGTTCTTCCATAGATATAAAGATTTGGTTTTTAAGTTTGATTGTACCTGTAGAAAACTTATTTCAAACGGGATAGCACATCCTCATTTTTACGGAGATGTTGTTTACCGAGCCCGGAAATTTAGAAACGATCCGGGTAAACTTATCGATCCTTTAAATAAACTTGTTCTAAAAGATTACCAATTCAACACTGTAATTAGATCTTTGAATATTGTTTTTATTGGCCTTAATATTGATTTTGTTATCAGTAAATTAAAATCAAACTAAATATTTTTTTATATACATATGCACATTCATGGCTCTACAATCTGTCGATACTTGTATCTTGGCATTGCACAAGGTCATATTTTTCTCGAGCTGTTTATGAAGTCTTTATACTAAATCCATTGGATGTTGGATGTGTTCTGATTGAAATTTTAGTCTTAGATGCATGATTTTTTTTTATTGTTATTGGCTTTGAACTATCTGTCAGTAACTGCGAGTACTCTCAGATCTGTACTTATTGTCTTTTTGTTGTGGGGATGTATAAATACCCTTCCACGTCCACTCTGTGTTTTTGTTAGTTGTATTTTATTTGTATCCATCTGATGAGTTAAGCCTTTTTTTAACTGATTTTTCTAGTTTGATCTTATGTTGTACTGTTACACCCTGTCCCAGGTTAGGGGCGGGTTGGCGCCTTCAAACTTGTTAACCCCGCCACATTCTGTATGTGCATGTCCCAAATCAGGAGCCTGTAATTAAGTGGTTGTCGTTTGTTGGTGTGTAACATATTTGTTTTTCGTTCATTATTTTGTACATAATTTAGGCCGTTATTTTTCTCGTTTGAATTGTTTTACATTTGTCATTTCGGGGCTTTTTATAGCTGACTATGCGGTATGGGCTTTGCTCATTGTTGAAAGCCGTACGGTGAACTATAGTTGTTAATTTCTGTGTCATTTGGTATCTTGTGGAGAGTTGTCTCATTGGCAATCATACCACATCTTCTTTTTATACATATGACATACCCTCTCTTCTTTCGGAATATTGTACAGATCTGTACCACCTACTTAGCTCTACTGGAATTTTCACATTGCAGCATCTTAATTTAGAAATATATTCACCTTCGATGGGTGATAATTGTAAAACATACTTTTCTAAACCAAACATTGTTTTGAACAGACCATAAAATTCTCCTCTAATTGATTGACATCTAATGGCAATTGCTGAGTCCAAACATAGGTCCAGAATTGTTTGAAATCGATTTAAGATAGTCAATCCGCTTGAACGTATAAACAGGATACTGCTTAGTTTGTTTTCATTTGGGAGAGAACTTTATTCCAAAAACACACCATTCTAACTTTGATTAATATATCTATTGGTGTACGACCAAGTTCTCCATAATTATGTCATAAAATTTGGTGTCGAGGATCTAATTTTTAACAATTTCGGAAAAACTGTAGATGGATTTTTTCCATCATGTAATTGTTTCCGAATCCCCATTTTGCACACTCATATGTCAGAATGGGAAAGTGTATCAAACAGTTGTTATTGCAAGTCGACAGGTATAGATAGGTTACGTTTCTTTTATAAAGGCTAAATAGTGCTTTCTGTGCTTGTTTGCTTAAACGTTTTTTTGCTGTAGCAAATGAACCATTGTAAATAAAAGTTAGTCCTAGATATGAATAAGAATCTTGAATTTCAATAGACTGGTCAAATAGTTGAAACATGAACAAAGTTTAGTTGTGCAATTTTCATGTTATTTGTTGCGATGTAGATATGTAAATAATCATTGGATTTAAGGAAAAAAATTATAAATATAATAATTGATATAAATCGGACTTGGTTATTGCAACGATTTTAAAATCCTTAATTGTTATTTGTCAATTTGCAAATACACAAGACTTTTTATCATGAATGAATTGACCATGCAGACTTCATTTTTATGGCGTCGAAGGTGGAGTGTAGTCCGGAATTGGTTCGGTTTCATTTGTCAGCCTTAAATGTTGTAATTCTACTTGCAAGTAATTCATCTGGATTATCCTCGGTATTTGAAAATTATTAACTGTCGATGTGGTTGTAGTTGAATACGTTTCATCGTTTTCCTCTGAAAAAAATATATAATAATATAATTGCTACACTCATTTTAATTCATCTCGGACCGATTAAATCCCTCTTGGGATTCTGAGTCCGGAGCGATTTGGCCTCCCTCAGAATCCCTTTCAAGCCACGTTTACTCTATTCGGGAAATTTTTACCAACTATCTCACCTCGAACCGGTGCTTTTTTACAGCACCATTCCGAACACCATTAGCAGGAAGGAATTGAAAAGAAGACATATTTGCCTTTCAGAATCCGTTAAAATTTTTTTAAATACCTTACCTTAAACGTATTTATAGATCAATATATTGTACTTTTGTCTTAGTGACGGCCATATTCTTTTTTTCTCTCTCTGACCTTTGACATTTTTTTTCTAATTTAAATACGAAAATTTAAATTTAAACTCTAGAAATCGGTTTGTTGAAAAAATAACAGAATAGTTCAGTTCCTCATCACAGTATCAATCACGTATAAAAATTCATCAAAGATACCAGACTAAGAATTTAGTACGCCAGACACGCGTTTCGATACGCTTGCAATGTCGAAGCACCCTAATTTCCTACATTTTGAATTTATCCGATTTAAGGAGTTGTTTCTATTCTCTAAATTGATTTACGAGATATGAAAAGCGGTAAACTTGTTGTTTTTATATTAAGTACCAACGATCGTTTAACCAGTTTATTGCTTGTTAAGTTTGATGATTCTTATTATTTTCAAGATTAATTTTTCCTTAGACATAAATAATATATTTATACAAACTCACATTTTATTAAGTATTTGGTTTTATATTATATCCTTAATACCTGGTATACTGGCCTGTCTGAAATCGTGCTTTTCCCTATCAACAGGGCATTTAATGGACTTGTATCCACGTTTTTGTGCCATAATCCTGACACATGCAGTACAAAGTATGTGTCCGCATGGCAGAATGATCGGCTTGCGTTCTTCGTCATCATATTGGTCTAAGCATATTAAACACACGTCACTGTCAATGTATACAGTAGCATTTTCACTTTCGTTTTGAAACGACAGTACTGACGGAGGTTCCCCAACGGAGTGTCGACTTCTTAAAGTACTTTCTGTATAACTGGAATCATTACTGATCTGTTCATGCAGTAAATCAAGGGATCTTTGGAGATCAAAAATGTCAGAAATATCAAATATAGAATCATTGCCATAATGACGACATTTCTTTATACAATTTCCCATAAATGGATTTTAAACAATCTGTAAAATCAAATATTTTGCATTGATTTTCTTGAAATGAACAATCTTATTTCTCATTTTATCACGGGTATTGTGAAAAAAAGTAAAATAACAAAAATACCGAACCCCAAGGAACATTGAACAAAGTTATATAGTTAAAGATTCCACTTTTGTAACTTTTTTTTATATGAGTTTTTGGCTTTACTTACGTTGTATGGATAATTCGAGATTGAAAAAGATTGGTATACAGGAAGGGGGAGTTTTGATGTGCAAGGAAATCGGTTTCAGCCAACCACTTTTGCAAAGTGCCTGTACCGAGTCCAAATAAGGGCAGTCAATTGTTGATTCGATGATAATCTTTAAAGTAAATTTTCAAAAAGTGGTCAGTACATACAGAGACATATAATACAAGAGATTCGCAACTCTAGTAGAATCTAACTAACGGCCAATAAAATGCCTCGGACACCGGAAACCGATTGGGATGATGGAATTGTGACGAAAAATTCCGCAATTGTGGTGAATAAGACGATTTGCCTAACGATTTTTATATTTTTATGCCGATAATTTCCACAGCTAAAGCATAAAGGTATATTCAAAAGATTCACAAAACCAATTCTTATAATTTGTAATTAATATAATGGGTTGAAATGACGAGAGTCATCAAAACAAACCAATTTAAAACTCGGTCCATTCTGCTTCGCCTTCTGTTGCCGTAGAACACATATGGTCTACCAATATGTTTCGTAAAACTTGGAAATTTACGATTAAATATATGATTTTATGGGGCTATTTTACTCCCAAAAAAATAAGACTGGTTTCGTAAATTTGATCCAACAGTGGTTTCTAAAAATATCAGCAAAGGTGACTATCATTTTCATATTGATACCCAAAGCCAGCTATGCTGGTACTACCAATCTGTTTCGTAAAACTTGGAAATTGACGATTAAATATAGAATTTTATGAGACTATATTACTCCCAAATGTTATATCGTGAAAATAAGATATGCATCGTAAAAACTGATCAAATGGGGGTCTTTAAAAAAATCTACAAAGGTGACTATTATTTTCATATTGATACCCAAAGCCAGCTATGCTGGTACTACCAATCTGTTCCGTAAAACTTGGAAATTTAAGCCTCGGTCACACCTTACCGGATAGCACGAACGGACGCCTAACGGATGAAAATAAAAGTTGTCCGTTGACAAAATTGTTATCCGTTGGTAGTCCGTTGATGTACTGACCGAATAAAACGGACGTGTAACGAATGCATAACGGACACACACCGGATATGCAACGTAGGAGAAACGGAAACGTACCGGACAGAACGGATGTCGAACGTACATCCAACGGACGAGTACCGCATAAAACGGACACCTAACGGAAGCGTACCGGATAAAACGGATGAACAAGATATACAGAAAAATTAAAGGCGACAATAATAATACATGTAATTCGCATAAATATTCAAAATGTTTCTGTGTAACTGGTTTTGGTTTGTTCTTCAAAATGCCGCCAAAGGGCAGTGTCTGGCCTGAATGAGAGCTGCTTGATTGTGAAGACGTGCCCTTACTCTAAGATCGATTATGAATAATAAGAATTCATGAACCTTAAGAAATCTGACATACCAATAATTGGCATTTCTGACGCGAAATTTTCAATTGGCATTTATCCGTTCATCATCCGTTTTATCCATTATACGTCCGGTAAACGTCCGTTTCTCATTCGTTCAACATCCGTTTTATCCGTTAAACGTCCGGTAGAAGTCCGTTGGTGAATTTATCTTCCAGACCTCAAACGGATGTATAACGGACACGTAACGGATACAAAACGGAAACGAAACGGACGAGTACCGTACAAAACGGACGCCTACCGGACGTTCAACGGACATTTCATCCGTTGGACGTCCGTTCAAAGTTTTGAACATGCTCAAAATTTCCACCGGACAGAACGGACGTCGACGGATAAAACGTACGCTAAACGGACATGCAACGGATATGGACGGACGTCTAACGGATAAGAACGGACGTCTAACGGACATGAACGGATTGAAAAAAAGTTATCCGTTAGGCATCCGTTCGAGCTATCCGTTAAGGTGTGACCGAGGCTTTACGGTTAAATATACAATTTTATGAGACTGTATTACTCCCAAATGTTATATCGTGAAAATAAGACATGCATCGTAAAATTGATCCAATGGGGGTTTCTAAAAAAATCAACAAAGTTGACTATTATTTTCATATTGATACCCAAAGACAGCTATGCTGGTACCCTACTTTCGTCTAAAAAACTCTTGACTTGAGCGCAGACCATTCATCTTTTGGGGATGTATTTTTGAAAATAAAATGTTAAATCTAAATTTCATGGGGAAAACATATATTTCAGACGAGTTGTCTTTGACATGAAAAAAATGTATTTAATATTGTTTTAAATGTTGTAAACTAGAAAAAATATGTCATTGAGTTTAAAAGAAAATTGTTCTACATGTTCAATATTAGAAAAAAAAATAGTGTTTCATAACATACATGTAGTAAAGTAAGAAACAATGTTTGTCATTAGAATGAAAAAAAAAAAAAAAAAACCATGACCTCATTCACAGACTGCGCTTGGGAAAATGAATGAAAATTAATGAAAACAAGTGTTTGGTTCTCTTTTAAGTATCTTTTAAGTACCACTGAACATTTTTGTATAATTTCTTTGGGGGGTGGCATATATCTGGTCTGAATGAATATTCATTTTCACCTTATGCAAGTACTATTTTTGCGTGGCAAAAGTAATTTATTTTCATTTTTGTACACTTTTATATCCTGCATTTCGTTGGACAAACTATTCATTTTCCTCCTGTTTAGGGCAAGGTTATTTATTTTTAGTACTTACAAAGCCAGAATATTTTATATTCAACATCCTCCTACCTCTCCCCCTCCCCTCTCCCCAGAATATTTGTGAGGAGATTTGTACATAAAAGTTTCATCATTAAAATTTCTAAATATGTATAAAAAGCATTTTACAATAATTAGTGTACATGTACCTGTGTCATTTCATATACTTCCTTAATGTTCTTCTGTAGGATAGTTATTGGTTCATACAGAGATGTGTATAATATGTCTCCGGTAAATACATGTATGATAGTTGATGTTTTGAATTGAAATTTGCAACTACCAAATCGTACAAATTTCAAATATCCCCACTGACTAGCACATATATACTTACTATTTAATGCTAACTACGTATCATTTAGGTATTACACAGACTATGCGTCAAAATACCTGTGTGTTATTGATATACCTTTGAAGTATTTAAAGGTTGATTGGTAATTAAAGTACATATGTAATTAGAGAATAATGATATTAGCAGTATTCCTACCGAACAAGGAAGTGTTGATCATTTCGCGGTAATCTTGTTGGTTATCTTTTATCCAAAAATATGTATTATTCTGATTGATTCCTTCTATCAATCTCATGGCTTAGTTCCGCAGGGTGCAAGTTTGAATTAAGGCATGTGAAAGTTGTATTTGGAGTTTAATTACAGATGCAATTAATGAAATAATAAGTTTGATATCGAAATAGCTTATATTTATATGTCCTATTGCTATGTGATATTATGACTGAGTTTAAATTCGCATGACCGTTGATGTAAGCAAGATTCCTTTAATTGTTTATTTAGAAAATATAACCTTTTCAGATTTAGTCTATAACATAAATTCCTGCTCTTTTCTTCAAATGTTTTCAGAAAAAGTTCATCTTCAGGGAGGATATTGTTAAGAGTCAGGTTTTGAAGTTTAAAACTAGTTGAGCAATAATTTATCACTCATGAAAATAAGAATTCTAGTTTCCTTTCTCAATTTCATTGATGGCTAGCATCTTGATGATGCATTGCCTCTAATTAATTGGTTCTTTCCTGGTACCATCAATATTATATGGCAAGCTGTCTCAAAATTATGAAATTTACCAATTATATCTAGACTTGAGATATAAAGAAATTTAAGTGTCGATTTGTTACTGGCGTCCTTTTGCAAGTTAATTTTCCAATAATCAGTTATTGCCTCTCTAACCTGGCATTTCTATCACTTCGTAGGTAATTGATCATTTAGTGATGGAGGTTACAGATTTTAACTTGTTTATTCGAGCGTCACTGGTATCATATGAAGACGAAACGCGCGTCTGGCGTACACAATTATAAGCCAGATGTCTTTGATGAGTTATTTTACAACCACTGGGTCGATGCCACTGCTGGTGGACGTTTCCTCCCCGGGGGTATCGCCAGCCCAGTAGTGGGCACTTCTGTGTTGACACGAATTATCATTGATATTGTCATATTTATAAATTAACGGTTGACAAAACTTTGAATTGTTCAAATACTTTGGATTTCCTACCCCAGGAATAGATTACCATAGCTGTATTTGGAAAAACCTTTCAGATTTGTTTGCCTTTAATGCTCTTCAACATCATACTTTATTTGGCATTTTAAACTTTTTTATTCGAACGTCACTGATGAGCCTTATGAAGACCAAACGCGCGTTTGGCGTACAACATTATGAGCCTGGAATCTTTAATGAGTTATTATACATAAACAATAAATTTGCTACTCTGTGAAGAAAGATTAGTTCACGAGTTGCAGGGTATGTTGTCTTTCTAGAGCCTTTCTCAGATTGTCATTCTTTCGTTAGAAGATGGAAAGAAACGGGCTAAGAATTCGTTATGATTTTTTGTATGGAAACAGCGCACAAAAGACTACGTACTGCCTAGACTAGTATAGTTAGTGTATTGGATACATGCAGATATAGGATAGTATACGTATTTCGTTTGGAAAGACTATTAATTTGAATGTTCAATGTGGCCAGACTTTGCTGTAATTGTAAGGTCATTTGAGTTCTCAGAGTATAGCAGATGGACCAATTTAGAGTTGACTGAATTTCAATTGCTCCAATTCTAGATTCCACGGCCTGTGCTCTTACTTGCCGCACTCTTTTATGCATGTTAAATGAGTCTGTCATATACTAGAATTTGATTTACATACTAATTTAGAAATTTGTTATTGTAGGTCTTCGTTTCTGCATCACAAGAGTTCTATAATGTCTTGGTCTAAATTCTCTCCTCTGCAAAAGTTTATTGTTTTTTAGTGGTTGTTTGCTTTTATGTTATAGTTCAATTACGTATCCGTGTAACTCCATATCACTGCTGTCAGTGCCAGTTGTTTTGGTCTGGAAGATGTTATCGTAGGTCTTAAAGATGATATTTACAAGTAGTAAGTCGCTTTTGTTATTTTATGAATAATAATGTGTGCTGTTCTGAGTATTTATTGTTTTCTTGAATGCAAATGATCTTTCTTAGTACTTGCGGTTTCCTTTACTGAAGTTATATCATTGTTTACTTCAGTACATTGTTGTACTTTTGCAGAACTAAGTTATTTCTCTAAGTATTCTAAGTGATTTTGGACAATCCAGTTTTCGGTTTTTTTTTCATATTAGGCATATAACTTGGCATTCACAAGCTTTTACGTTACTATTTATTTCACCAATAATTTCCAGTGGAGGCATTCGGCATGTTCGGGCAACATCTTCATCTTTCTGATGTATTCTGTATATCCTCTTTATACAGTTAATTTCTAATACATCTCTTGCATATGAATGGTATGGTTGGATCAATCTGGTTAACTTAGGTTCTTGTAAGACCAACACAAGTATTGTGAAACCAGTGATGTCAATTCTCATATTCAATGGTATCTTTATCTGACTGATGGTTTCAGACAGCAGAAACATTTTTGTTTGATATCAGAGCTAACATTTTCTGAATGACATGGATGTGTTGAAATTATATCATTGGTATCTTTATCTGCCTGACGTTTTCAGACGGCAGAAACATTATTGTATGATATCAGAGCTAACATTTACTTAATGACATGGATGTGTTGAAATTATATCATTGGTATCTTTATCTGACTGACGGTTTCAGACGGGCAGAAACAATTTTCTGAATAACTTGGATGTGTTGAACTTACCTGACGGTTTCAGACGGGCAGAAACATTTTTGGTTGATATCAGAGCGGATGTTTGTTTTCTGATTGATATCAGAGCTAACATTGTCTGAATGACATAGATGTTTGTTTTTGATTGATATCAGAGCTAACATTTTCTGAATGACATGGATGTGTTGAACTTATATTCCGATTTGTTTTTGCAAGTTTGATTTTCATCATAAAGTTTAAGATGATGTGTTTGTTGATGATTTCTTACATAGCTACTATTATTTATCACTTGACTAATTGTAGGGCTCATTTTACTAATGACCTCTTCATTTTTATATCAGATGATTCCTTTTTGTGGAAGGTTTGTTTCCATACGGAGGTATGCCCTAGGATCATTTACCAGTGAACATTACTTAAGGGTGATACAGATATATTGAAAAGTTCGGGTATGCCTTGACTTGCACGTTTTTCAGGCTATAAAATCTTAGTCTAGTAATCTATGTTTCATTCAATCTTTTTTATCCTTAACTATTTATAATATGTAAAGAAAAATATTATTCAAATTAAAAAAAAAAAAAAAAAAAAAAAAAAACAACAGGTACAGTTCGGAACAACAACACATACCACAGACCAGATTTAAAGATTTTGTTTTTGTTTGTTCCAACAATCTGTAGTAACCAAGCTTTTGTCAATAAGGGAGTTGGATAAATTCTGTCTTAATAGAGGGTTGTTTGTATATATTTCCTGCTTTTATTTAAACTGTGCTCCTTATCAGTTTGTGTACTATATGATCTGTATAGATCATAGGAAAAATCAGGTGAAAAACGATCTTGAGTATTGCTTAGGTACTTAATAGCGGAGTACTAAAATACTATGTATCTGAAAACACATTGCATCAAACGGGCCAGCGTTTCTTACCCGCTTTGTATCCTTTCGTTTTAACGGAAAATGCCTGTCTTACTGATTCCGCCATTAGATAAAAATGAATAAAGAATGCGGAGAACATGCGAAGTTAGCATCACTTGACGAATTTGTCTCGAAATGACATGTTTTCATCAGGCATAATTAAAAATTAAACGGAAAAAGCAGCATATTATTTTTTTTTTTTTTTTTTTTTTTTTTAAATTTTGTAAACTATTAGATAAAACAGTTCGTTGTTTAATCCGGAAATGAGAAACATCAGATTTATGAGCAGACATGATACAAGTATGCCACATAAGAGTGGGGTTAAAGACTTTTACTCGTACTTAAGTTTACATCGACGTCTCACATTCAGGAAATGATTTAAAATGTTAAGCCTAAAAATGACGAATAGACAGTACTGTCCTCAAGCAATCATGACCATCCATTTTCTAGTACAGACTTTTTAATCTTTAAATATAATTCAGAGAGGCTCCCAATCCATGGTTCCCTTAATTATTAAAGAAGTGATAATGACAGACACTAACAAAACTATAAAGCTGTGAAGAAATACGTTCGTATGAAAGATCGATGATTTTCTATCATCTATTAGATAACTTATCATACATCTTTAGGTGATCAGAATGCAGGAATACAGTAGTTTCCATATAACAGTTACGACATTAGGACCGGTCATTTAACGTATATTAAATTCTTCTTAAACTTATGATAAATTCTTAAAAAAAAGATTTATTTCTTCAAATTATGATACCAACACACCCTTTATAAAATTTCTACACTTTCAAGCGACGTAAGTACGGAACAGTGTTATACTTCATGACTTTTACAAACCTATTTTTTGAAAATATTTATCTCAGTGCTATAAAAACTTTTGATAGTCGCTCCGTCTTCCTTTATATCCCAGTTATACCTTCAAGCAACTGTAACAAGTAACCGTATGTCATTATTGTTCTTTCCCTTTGAATATCTATGGTGAATGGAGTAAAATTTTAAGCTCATTTATAATTTAACTGTTTTTATAAAGATATATTATGATTGCAACAATACAGAATCAGTAAATCACTCAATTTGGGAACTATGTTGAACGCATCTATCCAATCGAACTTGAGATAAAGGATACAACAAATACAGTTAAGTCTGCCTCATATCTTGACTTACATCTAGAAATTGACAATGAGGGTCGGCTGAAAACAAAACTTTACGACAAAAGAGGTGATTTCAGCTTCCCAATTGTGAACTTCCATTTCCATGTAGCAACATTCCAGCAGCGCCTGCATACGGAGTATATATCTTCCAGTTGATATTCCAGGGCTTGTATTTCCTATCATGATTTCCTTGATAGAGGGTTGCTGCTCACAAGGAAGCTATTAAACCAAGAGTTCCAAGTGGTGAAGTTGAAATCATCCCTTCGTAAATTTTACGGACACCATCACGAGTTGGTTGACCGTTATGAAATATCCGTTTCACAGATGACACCGATTATGCTTCAGTTGTCGTAATTACAATCCCGTCCCCTTTTCCCGAATGTTACCTACCGAGTAAGACTTATTACCGGGTTTGTACTAACATGAGCAACACGATGGGTGCCACATGTGGAGCAGGATCTGTTTACCCTTCCGGAGCACCTGAGATCACCCCCAGTTTTTGATGGGGTTCGTGTTGCTAAGTCTTTAGTTTTCTATGTTGTGTTTTGTGTACGTTGTTTGTCTGTTTGTCTTTTTTAGCCATGGCGTTGTCAGTTTATTTCGACTAATGAGTTTGAATGTCCCTTTGGTATCTTTCGCCTCTCTATTAAAGATGTGTATTAAAAAAAAACACTTAAAAATGTATTAAGATGAGGTGCCGAGTAAAAATCACATGAACGCGATCCTCAGTTAAAACAATGAAGTAGATGGTAAATTTATACTGTTCAATAATTATACAGGACTTATTTCATAGATGTAACACATCTCAGGGTTAGGACTCGTTTTATTATGATACGAAAAATATAGTTGGCAACAAAAGACCCTGTAATAAAATATAAAATTATAAACAACGGTACAATGAGAACTCAATGAATTTCCAATTAAAATAAATTATACAAGTTCTGAATTTTTCTCGATTTCATTATTCTTACAAAATATGTTAATTTAATCTAATCTAATTAAAATATAATTACATACAAAACTAGATTCTACACTAAAAACTAAATAGCTAATGTTAGGCAAAAGCAAAGCAATTAAAAATAAACATAAGCAAACAAACAAAATAATAAGCTTTGCTATCAAAATATATAAAACCAAACTCAATGCTTACCTCACACTTAGATGCGAAGGTCAAAACAATATTTTCCCTTCATGGGATGGACTCAAACATTAGTCATCAAAACATGGTCACACCTGAATATAAAATAATGATAATAACTATTGTGCCCCAAAATGCACAATTGTATATGAAATCTTATTTTTAATTAATATTTACTAGTTTAATAGATTCAGATATTTTATATTCATATTTAATGGTTTTAAATATTAACTCATATAAGTTTCAATACTTTTATAGTTTTTAACCTTTTATCAGTTTAGCTGTATAATCCGTCAGTCAATTAATCACACATCTCAAATACAATAGAATTATTTAATAAATGACAATTATATTTATGTTTGTAATTGTAAATACCTCAATGTAGAATATGGTGACAAAGTAAAACAGTAGCTGAGTATACAGCCTAAAATGGACATCAGAATATAAATGATTGTGTAAAACACAAAATGTCTTCCTTCATGCTGAATACAAATCAAAAGAATAATTTTAAAGAACAAAGAGATTTCCCTCCACAGATATACGTATGATTTAAATAACCAATGAAAACAGACCTCAACTGACCATCAATACAATGAATAGATATTAAAAGGGTTCACATACCAGAACTCAGGTCATCACCTTAATTAGCGTTAAGCCTTCCAATTGATGTTTTATCGTGTGTTTTCTATGTTGTGATGTAATACTATTGTTTCAGAAAAAGGGAGAAGGTTTGGTACCATTAAAACGTTTAATCCCGCTGCAAATGTTTGCACCTGTCCTAAGTCAGGAATCTGATGTACAGTAGTTGTCGTTTGTTTATGTAATTTATACGTGTTTCTCGTTTCTCGTTTTTATATATACTAGACCGTTGGTTTTACCGTTTGAATGGTTTTACACTAGTACTTTTGGGGCCCTTTATAGCTTGTTGTTCGGTGTGAGCCAAGGCTCCGTGTTGAAGGCCGTACATTGACCTATAATGGTTTACTTTATAAATTGTTATTTGGATGGAGAGTTGTCTCATTGGCACTCACACCACATCTTCCTATATCTATATAAAGATAAACAAAACAGCATGCTTCATGCATTTATTATTGAACTAAGATTCTATTCTGTAAATAAGTAAACAGATCCAATAAATATGTTCCAATGAATATTTTATTATCAAAACAGTAATTCAATATAGATCAAAGTGCAATCCGGAAAGTTAAAAATATATACATTCAAACCAATTAAATTTCACCCTTTTACATACTCCCCCCATCTGGAAAATGGCGTCTCGTCATTTCTGGTTGGAGCATGGGAAGAAGACTTCAGTATCTCTAAGATGGGTTTTCCTGCCTTAGACTCTAAAAAGTCCTGCGTCTGACAATGAAGTGATGCATTCCACCTTATTTTCCTAGTATGATATAGGTGGTCTCTGTGCAGACTTTGTCTTGTCGTTATCTCTCCTGAACTGAACCGACTCTCCGTTCTCTGGTGGAACGACGTGGTTGAACTAGTTGATCATCGTCAGGTTCTATATCAGTATGCTGAGCTGTTTCTTCATCAGGGGGTTCCTCCTGAACAGTCTCATCACACAGACCATAATTTTCTACATCTATAAAATAACAGTTATGTGCAAAATCAATTTAATTCACGTTTCAATCAAAGTATCACCAATTTACACACTTAAAATCATTCATCATATTTGTTGTCTGTTTTTCTCTGCATTTTCAAGAAATTCTGTAACAAATATATGATACATCTTGAAAAAAGATGAAATAGCAACTTAAGGTAGATGGGGGTCTAAATTAAAATCCATAGAAAATTTAATAATTTGTCAAAATGTAGTTTATGTCATGTTTTTTTTCAAAGATATAATAAAAAGTATGGGTCACGGGGCTTTTTATCACGCTACAGATTGTGCAAAATTGTCAGATTTTGTATAGATTATGCATGGAAAACCCAATTTTGTGTGATGAAAAGAAAACTACACCATAGAATTTGAAGATAAAATATGAGAAGATAGCTCTAATAATATGCTCTCAGATAAGAAAAAGAAAAATGGGGTCACCAGACTCGTTTTCTTGCTACATAATAAAATAGGTAGATTCACAACAGATTCAATTATATAAGTTACTTTTTGTGAGTTATGTCCCCTTGTATCTGAGTTATCTACCCTTATGTGTCAAAGTTGGAAGAAAGTGAATCAAACAAAATATTCTGTTTTGTGTGAAATATAGCCATAAATATGATAAAACACATAATTTTCTATATTTACATGACACGTCTTACACATGAATTACATACTACTCTCGAAATTTGCACATTTCATTAAAGATCTAGACCGATTGCTATCTGCTATTTCAAAATCCAAAATGGAGGAAGACACCAAAGCTACCTTATTATGTCTATCAGGGACTCAATGTAAAGAGATATTATTTTCCATATTTTAGGACATTGGTGTTCCGCCCTTGAAATATTTAAATAATATGGAGACTTTATCACTCTTTGAATTTGAATACATATACTGTATTGGCAACAAATCGGCGAACCTCTATTGGGACGGAGCGAACGAGCAATTGTCTTCGTGATTAAAATTTTACGTAATCACTCTAACTAGCAAATAAAGTAAACTTAATTAAAAATTGTAAATATTTTTAAATAGGCGGAAGATACCAACGGGACATTAAAAACTCACAAGTCGTAGATGAAATCAGATCTTTCACTTTGCTCTTTTAGATGTGTTTGTTGCTCGTGTAAGATCTGAAACATCCAATAAGGGATCATGTTCGTAATGACCGTTTATGCAAATGTTCAATCAACCTTCTTCTTTTTCTTTGTATAAGCTTCCTATGAATAGGAACACCTAAATAGGGTAATTTTGTATAAAAAAAATCAAAATATTTTGGTGTATTGTATTTCAACAAACTATGTACATCACACTATGTATCCCCCTTTTACACCGCATATGTGGATGTTATACATGCTAATAAAAAACTGGTTACAAAGGGAGATTATAAAAAGTTAATGGTTTAATCAACAATGGGAGATAACGTTCAAAATGTATCTTTAAGTATAAGTATTTAGTATGACGAAAAAAATTTCACTTCTGTACTCGTACTATGAATAACAAATTTATTTTGTAAAAAATGTTTCTGTACTCCTAACAAAAAGATTATTATATTTAAATTTACCTGTGTACGTTACTTTTTGTCCTAGGTTAAAGCTGTCTTTTTGACATTGAAACATCTTTTTTTATTTATATTGTGTCATAGATCAAACTTATTCGTTCAGTGTATATTTACTTGTTTTTGTGAATTGTCTTTTTGATCGAGTTAAGCCATTTCAATTGATATTTTATTGTGTGTCTTTTTATGTTGTAATGTTATACCACTGTTTCAGGTTAGGGTGAAGGTTGGCGCCTGTTAAAACGTTTAAACCCGCTGCATTTGTATGCTCCTGTCCTAAGTCAGGAGCCTGTTGTTCAGTGGTTGTCGTTTGTTGGTGTGGTTCATAAGTGTTTCTCGTTTCTCGTTTTTATATAGATTAGACCGTTGGTTTTCCTGTTTGAATTGTTTTACACTAGTCTTTTTGGGGCCCTTTATAGCTTGCTGTTCGGTGTGAGCCAAGGCTCCGTGTTGAAGGCCGTACTTTGACCTATAATTGTTTACTTTTTACACATTGTGACTTGGATGGATAGTTGTCTCATTGGCACTCATACCACATCTTCTTATTTATATGTAGCATTAACTCAAAAACCAGTTTAGGTGACAAAAAAGAATAATTTTTTAAATTGGTCTTGAATTCTAAAAATAGATGTTCAATGATTAAAATCGAAAACATTTTCTTATGTTTAAAAATATAAAAAAATATATACCCAATATTTAAATGATTTTGTGTCATGTTTTAAAATATTTGTCCAATATTCATATTTTAAAAATAGATTTTTTTGATTAATATTAGAATTTAAATGATATATATATAAAAGTTTAAATATTAAAATCAAAATTATATATAGCAACTTAACAATATTTTGGCATCATCTAAAGAAAGAAATGTTGATTTATCATACGAATATTTAATAAAATGATAAACCTTTTTGCATACTATATTGTTTATCATAGTTATATTTTAGATACCACCGTGTTGACAAACGGGTTACATGTGATACGAAGTATTGTCCTCCTTCTTTATTCATGATTCACAATGCTACTTACTTCTTCGCTTTCCCGTGAATATAACATATTTCCTTTTAAATCATTTTTATACACTAGCATAATAGTTACTATTTTTATTTTCAATTTCACTTATTCTTTGATGTTAATTACATCTTATACATTGTACTTTAATTATCTTGACTTCTAATTTGAATTATAGGTGTCTTGCTTTTTTTTCTATCTTCCTTCAAGTTCTCTCCTAATATCTAACGATACTTTGAGTTGTTACAATCTCGTATCGAGCGGGTTATTTCCAGCTTGTTACCACAGAAAACCTTCCAATTTGTTGGCCCAATATTATCCAATATTTCCTTTTTTATAGATATAAGAAGATGTTGTATGAGTGCCAATGAGACAACTCTCCATCCAAGTCACAATTTGTAAAAGTAAACCATTATAGGTCAAAGTATGGCCTTCAACATGAAGCCTTGGATCACACCGAACAGCAAGATATAAAGGTCCCCAAAAATGACTAGTGTAAAACCATCCAAACAGGAAGACCAACGGTCTAATCTATATAAAAAATAACAACGATTGCCTATAAAGTATTTCTCTCTTATAGTACTATGTACTGGACATGATGTTACCATATATATGTACTATTTTCTGTATGGCATAATTGACATGTTGGATCTGCTTAAAATGTGTAAACTTATGTTTGTCTGATTGTAAAATGTATACTCCAGTCATCATTCTGGCTTTCACAATAGCTTTTCTTAGTTCAAGCCTTGGTTGATTTTTTAGATTCCAAATTTGTGCAGTTTGTCCAATTTCAAGGCTTCTGTGTTCATATATTTAAGACTGGTTTTGTTGGTGGCTTCAGATTTCATTTAAGTGTTCCAAATTTGGTTTATTTTTTTTTCTCTGTTTCTTCTTTCCAGGCATCTTTTTTTTTTATATGAATTTTTCTGTAGATAAATGATGGAAGGTAGATCATATAGTTCAAGTATGTGAAGTATTTTGATGAAAAAAACTTTCTTAATGGCATCTTTTATTTTATTGTTGTCACAGGATATTATGGAGTATAGAAAAGATAGTTGTCTCTTATGTATTTCAACATCTGTTGAGAGTGCTCCTAACAATAATAAGACAGCAGCATTTGATGTTATCTCTGGAAGTGACTGAAGGTGCCTCAATTTTTTTCCTCTGGAATATCTCTAGTTGCTCAATATTTGATTTTGACAATGGTAGAACTTCTAAACCATATGTTAGTTTTGGTATTACATATGTCTTGTATATTTGGTACGAGGTTGCAGGGTTGAGTCCGTTTGGACAATGTACAACAGAACCCATCAGTGCATACTTTGTTCTTCTAGCTGTTTGGATTCTTTCTTTTAAGTTGAAGTTACTTTCTTGCCCATCTGTTCTCTTTATGCCAAGATGTTCACTGCAATCTGTGGTTTTTACTTCTTCCCTCCCATAGTCCAGTTGTAGTCAGTTTTCTGTTTTCAGCAATGAGTTGTTTTAGTTTTATTAGGATGAATTTTATAATGATGGTCTTAGCATATCTGTGTATTACATTCAAAATTATTTGTTACTCATATTAATTTTTTGAAATAAAGGATATATCATCTGCGCAAATTGGTGCTCCAATGTATATGTTCCTCAAATGATATCCTAACGAGTTCTGCTCAAGTTCTATCAATAGGTCTTGTAAAAAAATGTGTGGAAAGTATCCCACCTTGTCTTACTCCTTGCTTAATTTTGAATGGTTCACTTAACCCATCTTTCCATTTTACTTTGGAGCTAAGCCCATCAAAAAATTGGATATATATTTTGATCAATTGCTTTGTCCATAAGAATAACATGCTGTACAACATCAAATGCTGATTGTACACCAAGAACAGATATGAAAACATTTTCATATGCTTTTTTGTTTTCACAGCGGGCTTCTGATATGAGCAGGCTTGACATAATTGGTGACAGCTCTTCTGTAAATATAAATTGTAGTAATGTTTTTGATTTTAGATTAAGTTTTTCTAGAAAGGCATATTCAAATGTTTTTCCGATGGTAGGTGTAACTGTTATACCACGGTAATTCCCCATAATAGTTGGATCTTTTTGCTTTTTGAGTACAGTAGTTAGCAATCCAAATCTAAATGATGTTGGGACTATTTTATTCTGTAGTATGTTGTTAAATATTGATGTTAGCACAGGAGCGACGATTGATTTTGAGTTTTTTAAATGTTCAGCTGTTATTCCAGATTCACTTATTTTAGTTTTGAGTTAACCAATTGCATTCAAAACTTCTGTCTCTGTAAATTGTTCTGGGTCTTTGATTCCTTTGTCAAATGCTTGTTCAAATAGTTGATGTCTGATTTTACATAGGTTATGATAGCTATTGTCATATATATCATCCTTTGGTATACTTAGATCCTTATAATATGCTGCAAAACTTCTTCTTTTGTATTCTGGTACAAAATTACATTCACCTTCAATTTTCAAATAATTTGTAGAGGTTTGTTGGTTGCTACGATTCCTATTTATTAGCCTGTAAAATAGTTGAGTATTGAGGTTGTCCATAATCTGTTAATACAGATTTTGCCGACTTAAAGCTTGTTCTATTCTCAATTTACCATGCAGTTTCCTTTTCTCCAAACTAAGTGCTGTTACTACAGGATGAGCTTTCGGTTTACCAACATCTTGCCATTGTTTATATATATTTCTGCATGACGTCAGTAGTATTTCAACCTCTGGTGATGCGTTCCATTTAGGACCCTTCAGATGCAAGAGTTGTTTTGGAATTGTACTTTTCCCTGCTCTTATGAGGCTATTTGTTAACATATCAATCTGTGTATTCGACGAGGGTGGTAATTAACGACCTTGACCACCCATGGTTCATTAAAAAAACATTACTACTAAAATCATTCAGAAATATATATATATATATATATATATATATCTGTGTATTGACATTATTTTCATGCATAATTGTAGCAGCGTCCTGTTGAATCAGGCTGTTATATTGCTTTTTATCCATATAGTCCCATTGGAGTTTGTACTTAGCTTTTTTGTTTTTGTTTGCAGGTTTTGTTCTTGCTGGTATATCAATTGTTGTTCTTACTGTTGCAGAAGTATGTGCTGGCAAACTAATGCTTGATTTTTTGTCTATGTTATAATTTAAGACTAGATTTTCGTCTTTGACCAATACGTAGTCAATCTGTGATGAAGATGACCAAGCATGATGAAAAAATATGTTTTTCTCCTATATCTTGACCTGTAAATAGCCCCATTGCAGACACAAAGTTCTTAAGCAACTAATCATGTTTATTGTTCCTTGTCATAAGAAGTGTTCCATTCAAATCTCCACAAAGTATAATTTTATGATTTTCCTGATATTTTCGTTTATCATATGACTAAACAAATTCTCTTTTTCTCATTGGCTAAAAGCATACGGAGTTTTTTTGATAAAACACTATATTCACCGCGGGAAAAATCACGGGAGGTTAATATAAGATTTGGAACAGCTAACTTGTACCTAAATATAGATATTACAAGGCAACGTTAATGACGTAAGTTTATGGCGTACACTTTATTGAAAATTTCAACTTATAAAAATTAGCACCTGCAAATGCAGATGATATTTTTAGTATAAGAACAAGGAGCAGTTGTAAAAGTATCTTGAGCAAATACTAGAAAATTGGGGAAGGATAAAAAGTCATATAATAAAACAGTTTTTGACTTTTGATATCAGTTGATACTATATAAATAACACATAGCTGAGAGGGCGATAGAGCAGATTGTTACCCCGAGAAAACATTGTCAACCGAGGCGAAGCCAAGGTCGAAAATGTTTTTCAAGGGGTACCAATCTGCTCTATCACCCTCTCAGCTATGTGTTACTTAATTTATTATACTGAATGTTCTATCTTTTTTGTTGTTTACTATCAAATTTTAAATTGAAATAACTTAACTATATGACGTCATGTACATTACAACTTACAGTTTATTAGAAAAACAACAGAAGATAAGCAAGATATATTTTGTTTATTTTGATAGTCTATGAAAAAGTTTTTAGGCCAAAACGTAGAATTTGAGCATTGTCTTAAATTTGTTGATGTAAATTCAATCCATTGTCTTATTTATTATCGATTTTTGATAGGTCTACACGAGAGGGTGATATTCAAAAAATTGTCTCCCGCTGAATAATGGGATAGAGTAAGTTATCTTCCTCGTATTAGCCCATCAAAATCTGGCATTTTAACGTGAAGTATAATAAAATGATTTATCAACCCCAGATATACGACATTCACCATCATCAAAGGTCAATATTTGTATAATGCTATCATATATTATGTTCAAACATTCTCTATAACCAAATTGGGAATCTGTGCTACACGTTGGCATGTATGTATTGAGAGTACAAATATCTTGCGAAGTTGTTATCAATATGGCAATTACTCTTTCTTTGCAGTCTTTTAATTTTTTAACACTGTTCGTCCATAAATTAGACCACATTATGGAGACCCCCCATCTTTTCCTTTAGGAAGTTTAAAGCTATCTCTTGGGTCATTTGTATCCGAACATCTTGTGTAATTGTGCATTGAACAATCATTTTTTTATTTCTCCAATTTGAAAATCCAATAAAAAGTGCTCATGTAAACATACAATTGATTTTCAAAGATCTAATGAGTGTAAGAATACAATATTCGTTTTTAATCCTTCGATATTGCAGGTAATACTTTCTATTTATTGATAAGCACCATTCCCTTTCTTGTTATTTGTGTTTGATCTGGTGGACGATTTTCTTGGGCTGGTACAAAAATTTTTCTTGCTCTGGATTAATTTCATAGTTTCTGCAGGTGGTTGGTGATTTTTTTAGTAGTCAGATATCGGACGCATTTTATCCACTTTTGTAGAGATCTTCTGCCTACTTGACATAACTATAGTTTTTTCCCCATATTTTAATATGGTTCCAACCCCTGTGTTGGTAGGACAAAATAGTAAAGGTAAATAATTTACTAGTTGTTTCTGTCATCTGGTGACCATGAGAGTTATTATTACCTTCGGTTAGTCTTTTGTCAAGGCTATTTGGTCTTTCAATTATATCATTAAGGGCATTTCTTATTCTTTGACTTCTGCTATTGTGTTCCTTTTGAAATGTCACAGTTGTGTTTATGAAACAGATTGAGATTTCGACGATTAATTTTATGATGAGGTAGAAGCCCTGGTTTCGTATTCTGCTGGATAGTCTCTGAATCAATGTTTGGTCTGATATATTACTTCTTTGTAGGTTTTGTTGATATAAGTGCGAATTATTATAGGCATTAGTCATTACATGATGACGTTGTCCTTGCAGTACTTTCTGGAATCCTAGTGGTTCTGATGGGAATATTAATTCCTGACATTGGATGTTGATACATATAAGTTGGGGTTCCATATGGACTATGCATTCCTGCTAGTATATTTGGCATTAATTGGTGTATATGGGTTCATGTATGCTGTATGGATATAATTTGGTGTTACATGATGAACCGTTTGTGGATGTATAAGTCCTCGTCCAGTATAATGTATGGTAGAATAGGAAGATTCTGCTTTGCTTGTAGTGCAATTTGAGTTGTTAGCACAGTTTGAATGCACATATTTAGCATCATTTGAGTTTCGATTGATCTTAGTCGATGGTCGGGAACCATGTCTCTGAAATGGTTCTGTGCCATTTGATCTTGTTGGTTATGATCTCTCCTATGTGCATTATTATCTTTCGCATGATTTCGATTTAATGTATTCTTTTTCAGATTGGATTGCACCGATGACAGTTCATATGCTAAATTTCATTTTCTAAGGATTCTTCCTGGTTTTTTGTGTAACTATAATTTCATCTTTATCAGATCTTTTTATACTAGTATTAGATTTGGTAATTTTTTTCTTCTCACTTGATTGCAGCATTGTTTTTTCTCCATTCTGACTAATATCATGTGATTTTCCAGATGTTTTACCCTCCACAGTTTTCATATTTGATTTTTTATGCTTGATTTTAGCGACAACACTGATTTTGCAAGTGTTTCTTCTTCTGATGCTTCTACTGTAGCTGATTGGATTGCATTTTCAGGTATCTGATTGGATATGTTGATGTCTTCAGTTTCCTCTGTCATTTCTCCTTTAATTTGACCTCTATGGTCACTATCTAAGTTTGTATCTTTATGTTCTCTGCATGTTGTGTATACTCATTCTGACTATTTGTGTTGAGATCCTCTGAAGTTTCGAGAACTCCATCATGATTGGATTCCTCAGTCGCATCGCATTCCATATGGTTTGTACTTTCATACAGCATATCATCGTTGCAGAATCTGCATTTATATTCAATATGTTTCAGTTCCTCGTTGCCTATATTATTTGTGAGGTTTTCACAGTCAAAATGGTACCAAAAATCACACATATCATATCCAATTCCATCATCTACATATTTCCTGCAGCCTGGACAGATATTTTTGTCTGATTCAGAATATTTTGTATCTAAATTTTAACTTTTGAAGTCCTTGTTGTGGCTAATATTCACATTTGTGAAATTGTTAGTTTGTTTACATTCCTGGTTTATTTCCTTGCTGATTATAGACTTTTGTATCACATTTGAAGTGTAATTTTTCATCTGCGTAAGATAGGATTGGATACTGTTGTTAAGTAATTCTATTTCGCCATATTTATTTTTTTGACTTTTTCGCATAACCCATCAAAATGTCATTAATAAATATGTCCACTCTTTTACCATGTACATTCATTGATCAGCTTGTGTGGTATAGATTGATGGTAAATTTCAACCTATTGCTAGCAAGTCCATTTTGTTTCTTATTGTAAATTGTGTAGCAGGAATCAACATATAGCCCTGCATTTTCAACCCCATCTTGCTTTTGTATAATTGCATAATAGTTGTTTTCATCAGGATTAAATAATATCTTACGAATCTCTCTCCTTATAATTTCTTATGCTCCAACACTCATGTCTACAACAAGGTTCTTTCCTGCGTTGAGCTCGAATCTGAGAAGATGTCTGTGGCAGGCATCCAATTTTTTGTAGTGCTTCCTCTTTGTCTAAAGCATATGATCTGATCTTGTATTGATTGAAGATGGATGAAAGTTTTCCTAATCTGTCTATGTTCTATAGTTTCTGTTTTTTTTTTTATCTATATTTCCTTTGTTAACTACCTAGTATTTGATATAAATTAATAAATAAATCACAGGATTCAGTACAGAAATATCTAAATGCATAATTCCAGGAGGGTATAGTGGTAAAGCAAGGAGTCCCACACTGACCTACCCTCAATGTCTGGATGCCGGAACGAATATTGTTGGGTTTTTTTCGCACTGAATCCTACAATTACTTTATCTTTTTGCGTGAACCCCCTGAGGGGTTCACGCCTTTATATTGGTGAGTTTTGGAAGTGTCTATGGGCCATTCGATATCCTCGGAATCAAGATTCTCGGAACGTCTCGAAAATTTTCGATCATTTATCTGTGTCTTTGATACGGTCCCTGTGCTGGAAGATAACCAAGTGGGATAGTATTTTTCTTCTATCAATGTTCATTTGTAGATTGGAAAGTAAAAAATTAGAGACGTAAAAATGTTATAATTTTCCAGTAGTATTTGTTTTTGACAGAATTAAGCGCTTCGATGTGAAAGTTTCTTAACAAATATAATGACAACGCAATTATATTTGTTTTGAGACGACCCCTGTACGCTTCTGTTCAATTATTTAATACCACGTGCTTTTGTGCATTGTCGCAATAAACTGATTATATCTGAAGGTTTAACCACGTGATGTTGTGTATTTCCATCATAGCCTGAGGAGATAACATTTCTGTTAAAAATATTTATATTAGGTCGGAAAGCAGAAAGATAACATTACTGTCAAAAATATTATTTAATTTGATTGATAGAAACTAAAAAAAAATCAAAGTAAAAAAAACAAGGGAATATTTATTAAACGATTACTAAGTTTTAAAATGACCCTAACAATCATTGATAGAATATAATTAATAATTTCATATTATGTCTGATAGGTTTTAACAGTAAATACTGAAAATTATATGCAACATTTGAACACAGAGTTGCAATTTACAAATAAGTATTTATTTCAAGTATTATAATACAGTGCATGTTGTATTTAGCTTTTATGCATTGTTATAATTACGTTTGTGCTAATAATGTGTATTATTAATTTCTAAAATCTTAACTGTTGTGAATGAAACATAAATATTAATACTTTATAAATCCTTGCATCTCAAAATTAAAAAAAAACGTAAATAAACAAAAATCATTATTTTTCTACGTTAATTTATTTCGTGGCCTGTTGCAAGGAAAACTTTCTTTCCCTATCAAATATACCCTCATTTTCCAGTGGGAGTTCAAATTTTCCCGACCTTCATCCCGGACGGCCTCTTACTACAGGACCTGCCTATTGTATGTATTGTTAAATTGTTCTTGATCTAAACATGCATGAAATATTTGCCACTGGACGTTAAGCAACCATCAATCATCAATCAATCAATCAATTTAAATCTTGGCAATATGGTGCGATTTTTTTTTGAAAATTGTATGCATTGTGTTGACCAGCTATCCTACACACGTCTTGGTTCATTTACATTATACTACACACTCTTCACACGACAAAACTAAATAGGATTTGATTAGAAATCCGATTTGATAACAATATTGGTTTGCGTTCACACAAATTCCGGATTATATGGCAATGAATCCGGAGTCAAACCACTTCAGGTAGGTAGTCTGACCTCCGAATTCAACTAACATTAGATTTGAGCCTAGAATAAACATACATGATGACGCAAATGCATATTCTAATCCAGAAAAATCAGTGCGTATGCTTTCCATTTACTATTTCTTGCGCAAGAAAATCACGTGCATGCATAAATTCAACGTGAATTTTCGCATTTCCTATCTAAATTCAGGACACGGCAGTAAAAGCTTGACAAGTGACTTAGATGTATGGTCATCATTAAGGTATTGTAACCTCTATATATATACTTATTTCTCTTTTCTTTTTCTTTTTTTGAGTGACTGTCCTGTTATAAATTTTTTAAATACTAAGTATGTTTTACCCCATGAATAGAGTACTTTAGTCGTATTTGGCAAAACCTTTTGGAATTTCGGGTCTTCAATGCTCTTTAACTTTATTTGGCCCTTTTAACTTTTATGATTTGAGCGACACTGATGAGTTTTTTGTAGACGAAACGCGCGTTAAGAACGCAACTTGTTTTAATCTATCTATTGATTTTTCTAATGCGTTATCAATATCATAGATCTCAGGACAATGACCTTAATTAGTTAACCGGTATAGCGGAGTCCCACACAGACCTTATACTCAGTATTTGGATAACCAGATAATAAATGGTATAGCGCGGAGTCCCACGCTGACCTCAAATTTTGTTGCCCTGAACCCTAGAATAAGATATAGTCTGATTATAAGTTATTTATATATATATATATATATGGAAAATGTTGTTTGTGCTGTATTTAGACCCCTCTAACAAGAAATTTGTTTTGCATGCACACGTATAAAAATTGTGGTTTTTATCCAACGCAATCATAGGTTTGAACGTTGTTTTCAATTTAGACTTGTTCATATATTTTTTCGTTTGGGCTTGTATTATATTTGCCTTCGGGTTTATATGATCCGTTCATCCTATTTCGACCCTTTAAAATTCAAGAGTCTATCCTAAATTGAGGTAAATTATTCGGCCTTCCAAATACCGTTTCGATTCCTAACATCACTGAAGAGACATTTATTGTCGAAATCCGGATATGGTGTACTAATTTTTGCCCATTTTGTTTGCGGTATACCATCTTTTCCACAAGTTTACTGTTTTCTGTGTGGTTTTAAATTAATAATTAAGATCCATTTTGTTACATCTGGTGATCCGTTTATTTGGCAATCGCCAATGGCAGTCAGCAGGGTTTAAGAACATCCGTTGTTCGACCTGCTAGTCAAATTCGTTTTGTTAAAATATACTTTTTCACTTTTTTGGTCTTTTGGAAAATGTTGTTTGTGCTGTATTTAGACCCTCTAACAAGAAATTTGTTTTGCATGCACACGTGTAAAAATTGCGGTTTTTATCCAACGCAATCATAGGTTTGAACGTTGTTTTCAATTTAGACTATATACATATTATTTTGTTTTTTTTTTAAATTAAGTTGTTATTTATATTCTTTTCACTTGTTTCAGCTTGATTTTCTAGCATCCAACAGTCTTTAATGGTTTTTATGGTTAATTTCATTTACCAGGCTCTGGCTAGATGGTAGCTTGTGTGTATTCCGTCGTATAGCAAGCTGATATTATATAGTCTACGACTTTTGGTTTCTCCTTTGTCTTTCACTTTCTGCCTCCCCTTTGTATTTTTTTGCTTGTCTATTTGATTTCCGATATAAATCTGTGTTGAAGTTGGCAGGATTATAGTTATTCTCTTGATTTATATTTTGAATCGCTTTGTTAACTGCAATGATTTGGCTCTCAGTATGCTATCCTCTTCTGTTTGATCTTTTTCTTCCAAATCTGTAGTTTCTTTTTTCTATCTTTTTTTTTTTATTCCATTCGACGATAGAAAAGAACGGAATTTCCAAAATAGTACAGTTGCTGTTTGGAGAGAGTCTTTTCAAGTGTTTTTATATTTCTCTATATTTGCTTGTTAGGTAGTCTTCATTATCCTGTGTACTTTTATATTTGATTTTAATCAGCCTTGTACTCTGTTTAAATCAGTTAAATCACGTGTACCAATGAGAATATCCAGCCATATATCTTGATCAATAAGCTTAAGTTCTGTTTCCAGATTATCTTCAATCCAGTACAATGCTGAATTAGTGTTCCGTCCTCCTTCACACCACCATATGTTGTCACTATGCCGAGAGTGATACTTTTGCTTTTGTATGTTGGCCCCAATACTGTCACTCAGTAGAACTGGTCTTTATATTTGTTGCCCTTCAGGAGTTGGAACTTTAATTTTTACCAATGACATGTATATTGTTAGAAATGGAATCTGCCGTGGGGTATGTTCCTGACGATGGTAAAATATCAAATCACCTGATATACAAGCACGATCGAATGTTGATATCAACCAAAAATAAACTTATTTAATTCCTCATCAAATGCAGGTGCATGCAACTAAATAATTGTAAACATAGAATGAACTAAATCATCATAAATATGGATTTATTTAGGCAGACTGGTTGTAGATTTATGAAGGATTGCTTGGAGATGAACAGGGAATGAGCACAAACAATTGAATTATGATGTGATATCATCTTCATTCTTTTACAATTACATCTGTAAGCTACAAAATAAAGATCTGACTCTGTTCAAATTGTTTTTCCTCTGTCTTTTTTCAATGATATATCAGATCTTAGGATGTTTACACTGGAGTCATGTCATTCAGGACAAATCTTGACATGCTAACAGATCACAATAATTTACAACTGGACTTCTAAAATAGAACGCACTTATTTAAGGATATGATTAGGAGCTTTATATACATATTCTTACATGGATAATGTGCTGAATCCAGAATATCTGTGTGATTTTTAAGTAAGTAGACAACTAATGTTCACATTTTGTAATTTTTTGTACTGAAAAACATCATTGAGGCATGAAAAGGGAAAATAAATTACAAAAAAAAATAAATAACAGATTTTATTCATTTCAATGACATGTTGACTGTCTTCTCTGTAACAAGTTTGTCATATTTCTGAGCTGTTTTGGTCAAGAGCAGAGAAGTTAAAGAAAAAAAGTAATTGCACTGCCTTACCAAATTGTGATGTGTATTGAACTTGTGCTCATGTGTAAACAACGAATGGTAACGTCATGTGACCATTCCAGTTCTGTTCTCCATGTTCCAGTTTATCAAAATAAACCAGTCACATTTATTTTTCCTAGGGAAACCAGGCCTGTGTCAATTCGTTCCGAGCTGAAAATTTGTCATTGAAAAATGGCGGTTCCGGAGACTGAAAATTAATGACTTGAATTTCTTTTTCAACGATACATTACTTTTAATTTTTATGTTTTTCAAATAATTTATAAACTTATGATATCATGTATACCGCTCATGATACGTTTGGTTTCATAAAATTTCACAAATTCACGATTTCTTACCGGGTCGTCTTCAGCGGGGAATTATTTTTCTGCGCAGCGACATCTGTTGACGGCTTTCTCAGAAATTATCTCCACTTGATTCTCGGATAATAAATCCGGGGTTTTAACAGACAAATCAGTTAACTGTTGTTGGCCCAAGACCACAATTAATGAACTTTATACGAATATAGTTCCTATTAATTATAGTGTATATTTCTTTCTTTTTTTTTTCCCTTTCTCATTATTTTTTCCTTTGTTTTTATGGGGTGGAAATGAAAGAAGAGAAATAAATGTTTGAATATTATTGTAACTGCTCAGTGGATGGAAGGAGTGATTATGCCAGGTGAAAAAGGGTAATATTTACAGTTTTCGAAACATCTCTCAACTTGTCCATACCTGCAGGAATTTGTATTGGCTTAATTTGTAAACTGGGTCAGTGTCATTTTTTTAAATTTTGAATATATTTTGGGACTTGTACTGAACATTGCACACACCAATGATTTTTTGTTGAAACCGATGTTGGGCTTTTTTTAAATGTGAAAAAAGAAATAAAGAAGATATGATTCTTTTTGCAAAACTAGACATTTTTTAATTATAACATTGCGAAAAATTACCTCATAGAATGAAGTTACAAACAAAACCATTTGTCAGAGTTGTTGCCATCATTTGCAATATGCTTTTGAACGTTGGCTGCAGACGTTTCCGAATGCTGAAAATATTTTTTTAAGAACAAAAAAAGCTCTAAATATGTTGTCTTTCATGTAATTTTTTTCATTTTTCTGTGTTGACAAGGCTAAAAACTATTGTTGTCAGATGGAGTAATGTACCGAAAAGTAAACTTGCTAAAATATCGTCTTATTGTTCGCTGGCTTATTGTTCGCTAGCTCCTACCTGGTTAAAATATGTATATATTTTTATTTCAATAATAATAAAGTTTTCTGATTCGAATGTTTGATAATGTATTAGTCTACGGTAGAAAATCTCAACGTTTACGGTAGGAAATATTTGTCTCGCTCCTTGGTTAACCTTAAAGGTTAACCTTAAATTTCGGTAATTATTACAGAAATATTTCGGCTGTTAAATGCCGTTGCGCAAATCTTTAGACTTTTCATATTATATATATACATATATAAAGATCAATTGATTCTAATTGCAGACGTAAAAGTTAGTTTAATTGGATGTGTCGGTGACTTTTTAATTTCAATGTCAATCAAAACAATATTATTAATTAAATACTTGTATAAATAAGAAGATGTGGTATGAGTGCCAATGAGACAACTCTCCATCAAAGTCACAATGTATAAAAAGTTAACAATTATAGGTCAAAGTACGGCCTTCAACACGGAGCCTTAAAGCTATAAAGGGCCCCAAAATGACTAGTGTAAAACAATTCAAACAGGAAAACCAACGGTCTAATCTAGAATGAGACAACTCTCCATCAAAGTCACAATGTGTAAAAAGTAAACAATTATAGGTCAAAGTACGGCCTTCAACACGGAGCCTTGGCTCACACCGAACAGCAAGCTATAAAGGGCCCCAAAATGACTAGTGTAAAACAATTCAAACAGGAAAACCAACGGTCTAATCTATATAAAAACGAGAAACGAGAAACACTTAAGAACCACATCAACAAACGACAACCACTGAACAACAGGTTTCCTGACTTAGGACAGGTGCAAACAAATGCAGCGGGTTTAAACGTTTTAACAGGCGCCAACCTTCACCCTAACCTGAAATAGTAGTGTAACATTACAACATAGAAAGACACACTATAAAATATCAATTGAAATGGCTTAACTCAATCAAAAGACATATTAACAAAAACAAGTAAACATACACTGAACGAATAAATTTTATCTATGACACAATATAAATACAATATTAAATAAAAAGGGGATGTAAAACAATGTCAAAAAGACAACTATAACCTTGGACAAAATGGCGTTAAATAAAATAACGTACACAGGCAAATTTAAATATAATAATTTTGTTGTTAGGAGTACTGAAATATTTTTTACAAAATAAATAAATTTGTTGTTCATAGTACGAGAACAGAAGTGAAAATTTATCGTCATACTAAATACTTATCAAAGGTGGTACATATTAAAAATAGCTAGACGAGATATAACACAACATAAGTAAACATTGAATAACAAAAATGCATATTTTGCGACAAAACTGAATTCAATTTTAATGCGCACTTTGAGTAACAATTCAATTATATAATTATGAAATCGATTATAACCATGTAAAAATGTGTTCATTGTTTTTCAGTTTCATTACTTTTTACCTCAAAACATAACTCTACAAACACGAATAATTATCATATACATTTTCCCTGTCATATTAACATTCTAATGCAAATAACCTTATGCGCTACATATTCCTTACAAGCGCCATACATTATTTTTTTTTCGTTCGTTATTTAATATGTTCTCGTTAGATGTTCTTTAGCGGAATATATAGCCGTGGGGGTAAAGTCAAGTCCATATTCATCTTTAACATTGACTGTCAGAAAGACAACCACCAGATAATAAATTACATCGTGTCGTCCATCTGACAAAACTTGTAGTCACACTGTGTTTTCTTACTACAATAAAGACACAAAAGGTTACAAATACATACGGAAAATAATCAATTCCATAATAAAAAAAAACTTTACTGTTATAGTGGGTGAACTGTGAGTAATTACTATGTTACAATGCTGTAAACGTTCGGAATCAACTCTCCATTGTGTGTATGTGGACCGTTTTTTGTTTGGAAGACGGTAAAAGAAAGATGTGTTGTAACTAAATGATCGTCAAGTGTGGATATATTGTAACATGGTCAGAATAAGTGGAGTCACACGGCGTTTGTCTAAGAAAATACGATGGATTGTAATTTTTGTATTAACCTGTGTACCGTTTATAATTCTTATATCCTCTGGTGAGTATATTAAATCATCACCCGACCTTAATTTTATAATGACCTTATTTATCATATATCTGAGTAAAACATTATTATACTGTGAAAAGCCGATTATGTTGTTCTAGCTCAAAAGATTTATGTTTTAATGAATCAAATTCCGTAGAGTTCAAAGAATTAAATTACGTTGAGTTCACTCTTTATATATATTTATGGTGGAAGAATTGTTCTCCTTTTGATGGTGTAAATATTTGAAACAATTTGCCTAAGTTTGGTACGCATAGGAATCTGAAACAAGGTAGGAAATACATATACGCAAATTAAAGTATAAATAATAAAATATTTTCCGCGTTAATGTCGGATGGGATTCAATTTTTTTTTGAAATGGAGCAAGGGGTTTATACATTCAGCTAAAAGGTTCTAACCGAAGATGTCCTGCTCTCTGTAGTAATCCATTGTTTTGATTTAAAATGAAATGCATCGTGATTGGACAATTTTCTTCAGTCTATTAAAAACTGTATGGTAATTAAATAAACAAATCGTCCACTGATCTAAAATGATATGGGTGTTTTCATTTTAAAGTAAATAATTGTTTTTCAAGCTTTACATTAATGTTTAAGTATGCAAATATATGCAATAGTGTCACATTAGCCATACAACAAATAATTATATGGTTAATACATGGGAGATCATAACATATACATACCGTGTTATCCGTCCTGCAGATGTGGTGTTGACTTTCTAATGAATGATTTATGTTGACCTAGTTTAAATTAACTGCACTCGTAAACTTTGATGGAAATGAGGAATTATTGCTCTGTCAACCTTCCTTTCATACATGGTGCCGATGTCGGCACATTGAAATCTTCATTTAAATGCGTATTTATCTTTTTTCCAAAAAGGTGGTTTAAAAGGGTTTTATTTGATTACCTTCGGTTACCTTTCTGTAGCAAAAACAAAAAAAGAGAAGAAAATCCACAAAACACTACATTAGAAACTAACTGAACACACACAAATAAAAACAACAGGGACTCAACTCTAGACTTTGACCTACGACGCATTTATACATAATTTTTATAAACAAAATAGTCATTTTTAAAACGAATAAAGTTTCATATACCTTATGTTCTATATGAAACTTTATTCGTTTTAAAAATGACTATTTTGTTTATAAAAATTATGTATAAATGCGTCGTAGGTCAAAGTCTAGAGTTGAGTCCCTGTTGTTTTTATTTGTGTGTGTTCTGTTAGTTTCTAATGTAGTGTTTTGTGGATTTTCTTCTCTTTTTTTTTTTTTGCTACAGTATTGTCTCTCCTTCTTCGATGTATGATTTGTTTTATTTTTACATCTCCTTGTTTTTAATCTGTAAGTTACTTAATTCACGAGCAACAGAATCGTTTTATTCTTCCGCTGATAAAAAAAATATGAGGAGAGTTGAGTACTTAAAAAAACTGGTTTAATCCCGCCATCTGTAAATGTGCCTGCCCCAATGCAGTCAGGAATCTCGTCAGTTTTTCTAAATGATTTTTGTCCATCAGGAAATGTGGTACTATAAAACGTAGGGTTTATTGCAGTCTTACATCCACTTTATTTGAACTTTGGTGAATAGTTGTCCCATTGATAATCATAACACATTCCTTATTTTTATATTGAAGCTCTCTGCTTACATAATTCACAATGTCCATAGGCTTGGGGATATCTAGATATTGACTAGTGGTGTGGACTGCTTTCTATTATAGAAGACTCGACGTGTTCTTGTTGTCCTGTTTGGTTGTTGTCTCATTTAAATATACCAGACATCTCTCTTTATTAAAAAAATAATATTGTCCAGGTTGTACTATATGTTATAAACATTATTCTTCTGCATGTATAAGTCAGAAGAGGATTTTGTATTTTTCAAAAGATTACCCGCCTATATAATACCAAATAATTAATGAGAAGTTGATAAACGTGAACACACCACACCATTCATTTCATTAGGACCAAAGAGTTCCTTGATATAGTTTTATGAAAATTCTTTTTCAACAGTGTGTTCTTAAACAAGAAATTACTTTTGGTACAACAAAACATAAGCTTAATATTTGATTAAGACATATTTATAATTACTAATCTTCAAAACATGGCCCTTTGTGACTGAAAACAGGCTTGTTAAGAGCACATAGAATAATGAGAAACATACGTAGTATCAAAAGTGGTGGAACAAACAAAATAATAATATGCTTGTATTAGATTATAAGATTTCATGACAATACAAAGTGTGGAACAAACAAAATAATAATATGCTTGTATTAGATTATAAGATTTCATAAAAAAAGACACGTAGATTTTTATGACATAATTAAAAACAAAAATATGTCATTGAGACAAATTCTTATGAAAGGCATGGAACCAAAAAAAAAGAAAAATATTATTGACATAGAAAATGTTTCAAAGAAGTTTCCTGTGTTATACATAAATGGCCACTCAGTCACATTTAAAATCTTTTAACCGTGTTCATATAGGCACGAGTCGCGAGTCGCTAATCACAGTCTTGATTCCGGTTCCGATATTTAATTCATAAACTATTTATTATATTTTTCAAACATATAAAAGGTTAACGGTGGACTGAGGCAAATATAGTTTCTGTTCTTGTAAATAATCGATTAATTATTCATGTCAAACTGTCATCAAGTTTTATATAATTATTATTTAATATATAAATATGTTCTGTGAAGCGACAAATGACAATATAATAAATAAGTACGCAGAACCCTTAATACAATAATTGTTTTACTCTTAAACCTCGAGAAATGTACAAAATAGGTGTTATCCGTCCTGCAGATGTGGTGTTGACTTTCTAATGAATGATTTATGTTGACCTAGTTTAAATTAACTGCACTCGTAAACTTTGATGGAAATGAGGAATTATTGCTCTGTCAACCTTCCTTTCATACATGGTGCCGATGTCGGCACATTGAAATCTTCATTTAAATGCGTATTTATCTTTTTCCAAAAGGTGGTTTAAAAGGGTTTTATTTGATTACCTTCGGTTACTTTTGTAGAAAACAAAAGAAGAAAATCACAAAACACTACATTAGAAACTAACTGAACACAAAATAAAACTAGGACTCAACTCTGACTTTGACCTACGTAGGTCAAAGTCTAGAGTTGAGTCCCTGTTGTTTTATTTGTGTGTGTTCTGTTAGTTTCTAATGTAGTGCTTTGTGATTTTCTTCTTTTTTTTTGCTACAGTATTGTCTCCCTTCGATGTATGATTTCTTTTATTTTACATCTCCTTGTTTTTAATCTGTAAGTTACTTAATTCACGAGCAACAGAATCGTTTTATTCTTCCGCTGATAAAAAAAAATATGAGGAGAGTTGAGTACTTAAAAAAACTGGTTTAAGCCCGCCATCTGTAAATGTGCCTGCCACAATGCAGTCAGGAATCTCGTCAGTTTTTCTAAATGATGTTTGTCCATCAGGAAATGTGGTACTATAAAACGTAGGGTTTATTGCAGTCTTACATCCACTTTATTTGAACTTTGGTGAATAGTTGCCCCATTGATAATCATACCACATTCCTTATTTTTATATTGAAGCTTTCTGCTTACATAATTCACAATGTCCATAGGCTTGGGGATATCTAGATATTGACTAGTGGTGTGGACTGCTTTCTATTATAGAAGACTCGACGTATATTTTGTTCTTGTTGTCCTGTTTGGTTGTTGTCTCATTTAAATATACCAGACATCTCTCTTTATTAAAAAATAATTGTACTATATGTTATAAACATTATTCTTCTGCATGTATAAGTCAGAAGAGGATTTTGTATTTTTCAAAAGATTACCCGCCTATATAATACCAAATAATTAATGAGAAGTTGATAAACGTGAACACACCACACCATTCATTTCATTAGGACCAAAGAGTTCCTTGATATAGTTTTATGAAAATTCTTTTTCAACAGTGTGTTCTTAAACAAGAAATTACTTTTGGTACAACAAAACATAAGCTTAATATTTTATTAAGACATATTTATAATTACTAATCTTCAAAACATGGCCCTTTGTGACTGAAAACAGGCATGTTAAGAGCACATAGAATAATGAGAAACATACGTAGTATCAAAAGTGGGTGGAACAAACAAAATAATAATATGCTTGTATTAAATTATAAGATTTCATGACAATACAAAGGTGTCATAAAAAAAGACACGTAGATTTTTTTATGACATAATTAAAAAACAAAAATATGTCATTGAGACAAATTCTTATGAAAGGCATGGAACCAAAAAAAAGAAAAATATTATTGACATAGAAAATGTTTCAAAGAAGTTTCCTGTGTTATACATAAATGGCCACTCATTCACATTTAAAAATCTTTTTAACCGTGTTCATATAAGCACGAGTCGCGAGTCGCTAATCACAGTCTTGATTCCGGTTCCGATATTTAATTCATAAACTATTTATTATATTTTTCAAACATATAAAAGGTTAACGGTGGACTGAGGCAAATATAGTTTCTGTTCTTGTAAATAATCGATTAATTATTCATGTCAAACTGTCATCAAGTTTTATATAATTATTATTTAATATATAAATATGTTCTGTGAAGCGACAAATGACAATATAATAAATAAGTACGCAGAACCCTTAATACAATAATTGTTTTACTCTTAAACCTCGAGAAATGTACAAAATAGCAAACACATTATTAAATTCTCGACATTGTAATTGAATTTAAAAATTGTATCGTAGTCAATGCTAGATAGCCACCCTTTATTCTAAATTTGGTATAAAAATACACACACACACACACACACACACAGTTTAAATAGAAAAGTAAATAAACCCTATCAATTGTTATCGTTGTAAATTTTTTTTTTTTTTTTTTACTTTCAAAATTTAAAAGAACGAATGGACGATGAATCAAACACATAGACAACAAAGGTTGTTTTTTTTTTAATTATTAAACTTCAAAATATAACTGATCATCGATATTAGAGATTTGAAATTTGAAATATTCAATCAGGACAAAACCTGCCAGAGGTGAGTCTGTATGTTCAAAATTCTTCATTATAAAGATCAAACTAACACCAAATGATATGTAATGATACTAACGTTTTTTAGCTCAGATCAAACACCTAGTTAAACACACATACTGATATGATATTGTACTGTAAGCCGCCTTGTCGAACTTCTGAATGTTTAACTTTCGTTTTTTTTTTTTTTTTACTATTATTTTTTTTCTAGAATGATGGCTTCACTTTCACTATAGCACAAATGTGAATTTATTTGACGCACGTTTTCCGTAGAGTTAAAAGTTTACAAATCTTGATCCGGTCAAATTTTACAAATTTCATGATTCTAAACAGAGTCATTTAATACCCTGACGAGTTGATACTGAAAATGAAAAATGTACACCTTACCAGGACAGTACACATGTCAAATACAGAAAAGGAAACATATGTATGCATAATACTTCAGGCTACCATTTTACTTTGAAAAGATCATCAATCAAATGAATTGTTTCCTTGTGTACTAGGATAGAACAATGTATAATTTTATTTTAGATTCTTAAGATGCCATGTTTTGCTGAAATGGGTTATTTATCTTTAACTGACCAAGTTTTTAGAACCAAAACAACTTGAAATGAATTTTCGATATTTTTTTTTATATGAAAGGCATCTTTTTGGGTCCCTTTATAACTTGCTGTTCGGTGTGACCCAAGGCTCCGCGTTGAAGGCCGTACTTTGATCTATAATTGTTTACTTTCTACACATTGTGATTTGGATGGATAGTTGTCTTATTGGCACTCATACCACATCTTCTTATTTATATTAGACAATAAAACAAATTATTTCTTATCAATTCAATTCTTATAAGAAATAGTCCGCATGACATCATTTGTTCAGAAACCGCAAAATTTCTCCGACTTTTTTCCTCCAAAACCCCGAATTTTAAATTTAGATATGAATTCAATTTTATTAAAATACATATCCTGTATTCAAGCTTTGCCTTGTAAGCAAACCTTGAACACATGATCCATGTTTTAATCAGGTTTGTTATTAACTGACAATTGTAGATAGTATGGGGTGATATGTCATAAGATGTTTTCACATTATTTCATAGATGATACTTCATATTTTTATGAATGAACTTCAAAGGTTTGTAAAACATTATGGATAAGTTATACCGACCGGTAAACAATTTGTCGAGTCATCTTTCTGGGATAACACCGTTGTAATATCCAGAAACCAACCCAAAGGTAATTGTAACAAGGGATTTGTCTACACTCACTCAAAAGTTATAATTAACTTTATATATTTACTACAGGTACTGTAGTACTTTATTATATTAGTTATGGAGTTTTTTAACCAATATTAATTTTTACTTACAAAGATAGTTGGTTGAAATTCCTATGAATATGTGGGTGTATATCAATAAGACACCAACCAACGACACACAAATCACAACACATCCAGAGGTCAACACACCATGTGTATACATGTAATTTGTTTGGTAGATACTAAGAAGACGACCATTTGATATTCTAGGGGTCCAAGATGATCTTTTTTTTTCTGACAGGATAGTCATTTACATCATTTGCGAGACTCTCTTATTTTTGTTATTTTCACTTTTGTGCACATGCTATCCTGCATTTTGTTGGATAAACTATTAATTTTCATTCTGTTTGTGCAAGGTTATTTATTTTTAGTTCTCAACAAGGCAGACTATTCATTTTCAAAAACCTCCTGCACCCTCCCCCGAATATTATATGGTAGTCTCCTAACCAGAAACTAGTTAAATTTTACAATAAGAATTATGCACCAAAAAATAAATCTTCGTGATTTATTTGTTCTTTGCCTCAATAATTACATTTGTCTTCTTTTCTTGTCTAGATGAAATAACGACCACTGCTTAACAGTACATAGTATGAAGCTCGTAAGATTTTTTTAGGAATATGTTGCACTTTGAAAAAATATTGCTGATTTATAAACAACGCCTCTTTTGAGGAGATACTTATTTATAGATATTTGGTTTGTTAAACTACTCGTTACCTGATCCATGTTTAATCTCATAGATACACAATTTATGAATTTTACCGTATCAATACAGTTGGATAGCGGTTATATTAAATTCTCAGGAAGACTCAAAGTAAAGGGAGAGGTAGTATAGAATTTTAGTACAAGATTAAACTCTAAGAAGTTCGAGCTATATAAATGTTGAAAAATTGCCACAAAACTCATGCTTTACATTTGCAAAAAAAATGTAGTGACCTGTTATATTAAAGTTGCCCAATATTAGGTATAAAAGAAGATCATATGAAAAATTGCATGTCTATATTTAAAGAATGCGACCTAAATTGTTTTGTGTATCGAAATTTCGGTCTGTAATGCAACACTGCGCAACATGAATTTTATGTTAAGTACAATTAAATTCATGCTCATTAACAGAAGCATTTTATCAAAACAACAAAATAAAATAATTTAAAACTGACACAGATAACATGTGTCGTTAAGAAAAAACATAAATTTTAGCGATAAATGATGTTATGATAATGCATCTTAAAATGACAACTTATGTACGTGCTAGACAGTAGCAATGTTTGTGCATCATACTACTCAATGTAATGCGACAACGTACATAAAAATTACATTCCGTTATAATTAACCTAAAACTCTTTTCAAAGCATACAAAATTAAAGTCAAACGTCTCTGTAGGAAAAACATTTAAAGTAAGAAATGCAATATTTTTATATTTTTGCTGGTTTTAATGAAAATAGGGGGAAAATATAAAGAGACAACAGTAGTTTACCAATGTTCAAATCTCGTAAAATTATTTTGAATATACAAACACTCAGGAAACCGGAGGGAATCGCATGACCCCCAAATAGAGCAAGACCGGTTCTCCTGTTCAGCATGTATCGTTCGCAAAGCGAATACAGACTGGAAAAAAATGTCAAAATAAAAACTGGGACACAATCGGTAAATTTCCATATCAGAAGACTATTTTGATAGTCCTTAAAAGCAGGAATATAAGAGAATTGAAGGCTTCTTTTGTCAGTTTATTGACGTATAGAAGCATGTTCGAAGCACACGGTCAACACTTTTACAATCCTATAAAATTACAAATCGAACCATTCAATTCTAATAATTTTAGTTTCATGGTTATAGCATAAAATGTCATTTTAAGCTTGCTTCAACTCTTGTTTTCATGTTTATATAGCATAAGATTGAAATTATAAGCTTGATTCAACTCTTAATATTTTATGGTTATAGAATAAAAATGTAATTATAAGAATTGAATTCTTCTATTTTAAAATATATGGACTTCATTTCGTTTGTTTTATAATGCATTTGTAACAACGTTGTCATTTAGATCATGTCCAGTTTGATAGGGAAATGAAACATAATTTTTGTCAGCCATACAAAGTTGTGAAATATATTTAATGTAATTATAGTGCAAAAAACGCGTACATGTATCTTCAAGAATACTTATAAATAAAACAATAGAAAACCATATATCTCAAAAGACAGGGATGACAAATTACTAACGAACAATGCATCACATTGTGACTGTTTAAAAAGTTTTTAGAATAAAAACAGGAAAAATTTCCATTGATTAATTGTACAATATAAATTGTAGAAGGTCTTAACAGACATCATTTTCATTTCTAATTATTACAAATAATTTTAAGTAGTGTGACAGACCATAAAAGAAGCATTGTAAATCAGTGTTAGTATTATGATGATGATGGATGGCTGCTTAAGGTGGCTGGGGCGTCTTAATCAAAATCCATAGATTTTTTAATAATTTGTCAAAATGAAGTTTTTACCATGTTTTTTTTTCAAAAATATAATAAAAAGTATGGGTCACCGGACTTTTTTTCAAGCTACAGGTTGTGCAAAATTGTCAGATTTTGTATAGATTATGCATGGAAAATCTAATTTTGTGTGATAAAAAGAAAACTACATGATAGAATGTTAAGATAAAATGTGTGAAGATAGCTCTTATAAAATGCTTTCAGATAAGAAAAGAAAAAATGGGGTCACCGATCTTGTTTTCTTGCTACATGTTAAAATAGGTAAATTCACAACACTTTCTATTATAAAATTACTTTATCTGAGTTATCTCCCCTTATTTGGCAAAATTGAAAAAAAAATTAATCAAACACAAATATGGTGTTTTTACAAATTACAGCCGTAAATATGATATAACACATAATTTTCTATATTTACATCAAAAGTCTTACACATGAATTACATACTACTCTCAAAATTTGCAAATTTCATTAAAGATCTAGACCAACTGTTATCTGCTACTTCAAAATCCAAGATGGAGGAAGACACCCGAGCCACCTTAACGTTAAGCGGGAAATTAATATGCATATTCAGGACGAGAACATGTTAATTTAATATGAATATTTACCCTGCTTGGTACTAGACCGACACGCTGAGCCGGATTTTAACGTGCTAGTTCACAAGGTAACAGTCCGCAGGAAGAAATCTGACTTACGGACATATTATTCTGACTCGAGCCGACCAGTCTTTGCTTTATGCAATGCCGCTGCTTACGGAAGCAGCAAATACCAATTTTAAAGTCTTTGGTTTGACCTGGCCGGTTCGAACTCGACCTCCGAACTCGAGGCGAACACGCTACCATGGTGTTTGTAATAAATAAAGGATGTGAGTAAGGTACAATGAGGAAATATCGCATAATAAAGAACCATATGAAACTGATTTTATACGCCCGTCAATTTTGACGGACGTATTATGTATACAATGTCCGGTGTCGTCCGTCCGTCCGTCCGTCTGTCCGGCTTAAACATGTCGCACCGTAACATCAGAACGACTTATCCAAATTATAAACTTTACATAGTTGTTTCTTATGATGGTCAAACGATCTGTATACTTTTGGTGAAAATAAGATTAAAACTTTTGAGTTACGGGACTTAGTAACTAAAACAGGTGTGTGTTTTTTTTTTTTCATTCGCCCGTATCTCAAAAACAATTTATGATTATTGGTTAAAACTTTACACAATTCTTAGTTATATTAATCTTAAGATCTGTATACTTTTGGTGATGATTCAAAATTTTATTTTAGAGATATTGAGTATTTTGTTAACAAGGAGGGTTTTTCATGTCGCGCCGTATCTCAAAACAATTTATGATTATTGCTTTTGAGTTGGAACTTATAACTAAAACAGGTGTGTGGTTTTATGTCGCGCCGTATCTCAAACAATTTATGATTATTGCTTAAAACTTTACACAACTCCTTAGTTATATTAATCTTAAGATCTGTATACTTTTGGTGATGATTCAAAATTTTATTTATGAGTTATTGAGTATTTTGTAAAAGGAGGTTTTCAATGCGAGCCGTATCTCAAAACGATTTATGAGACCAACTGTTATCTGCTACTTCAAAATCCAAGAAGGAGGAAGACACCCAAGCCACCTTAAAGGAGACATGACACGATTTTCAATTTGTGTTTCAAAAGGTTTATTTATACTAAACTTTCCCCCAAAATACATCGATAGCAATATAAGTGTCAAATATTTGGTTAAATATGTATTTTAATGAGATTTTAATGCAACGATTTATCGACCTGTCAAATATGCATATTTCCATCCCGGAAGTCACTCAGAACGAGGCTACTACGTCAGTGGTTCCTTTCATTCATATTGACATATGGGTACAACGCAAATTTAGTTTCGATTATTATCCAATATTACGCATGACAGTGATAAACAATGATTATATGTGATGCCTATGGATTCAACAATATAATTAAAAAGAATATTGACATGATATTTTCTGTTTTTCGAATGACACGCGGACTTAGAAGGTGTAAAGATGGGACTTTTTAACAAGCCCAAACTACACTTCTTTCCGCCCACTTTCATGCGGAATTAAGATTTGGGGTCTCGGGTGCCATGCCATTAGTTCATCATAGGTCACAGGTGTACGTTTCAGGTGATTGAGTATCGCAATTTCAGGTCTCGTTTGAAGTTGCAAGCTTCAGGTGTCACGCCACATGGGGGTTGATAGTTATTACGCAATATTACTTCATAAGCTCTTTGTGAACATCCTGGATGTTGGTTTTGACGAGGGCACAGGTGAGATTGGAATATATTATTGTTACAGTATTACAGGTACAACTACCTGATGTTTAATGAATACCTGTAGTACGACCATACAATACCCTATGCACCACCAATATTAAATACCCTAACCAGTGTTGTAAATTAATTATAGACAACCTGTATATAGATCTTATTTTTATTGCTTTTAAGAATATGCAGATATAAAAAGGTTTATAACAAATGCCCTTTTTTAATTGACTTCTCGAGATGGAAAAGTAATATTCCTGTATGCTTGCAAGTCTATAACTTCATAAGAAATTATTAGGCAAAAGTATAAAAAGCAAACAAGGAATTGATACGAGAATGTGAATCATATAAGTCTTATACATTCTTATATTGAACATCGAACATAGTTATTGACAACTATCTAGTTGGTAAAGATTCAGATGATGAAAAACATGTCTTTTTAAAATGGAAACTTAATAATAAATGAATAAAGTGACGTTTGAACCAATTATTTGGTATAACCGTAAAGCCTCCAACAATGAGAAAACCCTATATCGTATATTCGGCTATAAAAGTTCTCAACATGAAAATGTGAAACAATTTTAACGAGAAAACTAACTTATTTATAACAAAATAATTTCCGCAGAAAACATTTGAAAGACAACCACTGATCTACATGCTCCTGATTTAATACAGTCGCATTCAAAATGTGTCGGGGGTATATGTTTGTGAGCGCCAACCCCCACCCCCACCCATCCCCCCAAAAAAAGATAGTGGTCTTACAGCTGTACATAATAACTATAAAAACAGTCTAGTTCAAAAGATCGGTACGAAGTACAGAAACCACTAACGTAAAAACAATAGAGATAACGCACAAATACAACTAATACATAACTCATGTTCCCGAAGACTGAAGTATGTTTCATGCAAACATTTTCATGCTCAGTCCGATTGAAAATTTAACATTATGTGTTGTGAATATTTTCCTGGACGCAATAAACAAATTGATTGCTAAATGCTATTTGAAGGAGCGGTCCCTAAAAACACCGCAAAGGACCTATATGTGAATTTGAATTTACTTTGTGTAATTCTTAAATTTGAAGTTAGATTTATAATGGTTTTGATGGAATTGCATACTTTAGAAGTGTAATATAACTATATTAATTATTTCAACATAAGACTATAGTATTTTTTTCTGTAAATGTATGGTTTTAAAAGGTAAATAACATAATTCATGACTTAATCACAATACAGGTGCCTTCTTACCTTTCACCTGGTCAAGTATGCAAGTATGCTATAGGTGTCAAAATTTAATTACTAACAGCCTCCAATAAATGTTTTGTATTGTTTAATTTTATACATAAGGTGGGACGTAAATAAAATATTGAATTGAATTGTTTACATAAAAGCGGGAAAGTAATAAAATTGTTAATTGAATATCCTAATGCAGAAAAAGTGTGATAAAGGATTTGTCACTATAGAAATCCTTGGCGTGATGTATGGTTTTCAACAAAAAATATTATAAGCATAACTTTTGGTGATAGTTTATACCTATTTAAAGTCTCTACGTAAACAAAACAAAATAAAAAATGTATCCTTTGTGAACGCCTTATTTGACTTTTACAATCGTTTTTTTTTTTTTTTTTCTTTCTGCTTAATTCTGGCGCACACATAATTATAACATTACCGTAACAGAGAGAAAAAAGAACAATTTGATCATCAATAATAATAAAATTTATATTTTTAATCGTGATTAAAAGTAGTTTTATTTAAATAAAAAGAAATGAGGAAAGCGGTTTATTAAATTTATTCATCAGACAAACCCATATGTATGGTAACAATCCGAACGGTCATCGTTGTTGGACTTTTCGCATGAGGAATTAATATCCTTTTCTTGGTTATTTTCCACACACAATGGCTCAAATTGTAGGTCAATTGTCTTTGTAGTTTGTCAGTAATCGGGAAAAGTGCTGTCAATACAGTGTATCGACATCGTCCAGAGACATTTTCCCAGCTTGTAACCACTGACGTAAGCACGATCACGTGATCGTTACCTAATTAAAAATCATTCATTATGACAAGCGCTGGATTCTTTGACCTAAAAAATGCCAATTGATCAGGTTTCGACCAGCAAAATTGTACAAAACATGTTTTAAGACTAATTTTTATTTATTAATAAAAAAAAAAAAAATTAAAAAAAAATCGTGTCACGTCTCCTTTAATGTTAAGCGGGAAATTAATATGCATATTCAGGACGAGAACATGTTAATTTAATATGAATATTTACCCTGCTTGGTACTAGACCGACACGCTGAGCCGGATTTTTAACGTGCTAGTTCACAAGGTAACAGTCCGCAGGAAGAAATCTGACCTTACCCGGACACATTATTCTGACTCCGAGCCGACCAGTCTTTGCTCTTACTCCTTAATGCCGCGTGCTTAGCGGAGAAGCAGCAAATACCAATTTTAAAGTCTTTGGTTTGACCTGGCCGGGGTTCGAACTCACGACCTCCCGAACTCGAGGCGAACACGCTACCATGGTGTTTGTAATAAATAAAGGATGTGAAGTAAGGTACAATGAGGAAATATCGCATAATAAAGAACCATATGAAACTGGATTTTATACGCCCGTCAATTTTTGACGGGACGTATTATGGTATACAAATGTCCGGTGTCCGTCCGTCCGTCCGTCCGTCTGTCCGTCTGTCTGTCCGGCTTAAACATGTCGCACCGTAACATCAGAACGACTTATCCAAATTTTATGAAACTTTACATAGTTGTTTCTTATGATGGTCAAACGATCTGTATACTTTTTGGTGAAAATAAGATTAAAACTTTTTGAGTTACGGGACTTAGTAACTAAAACAGGTGTGTGTGTTTTTTTTTTCACATGTCGCGCCGTATCTCAAAAACAATTTATGATTATTGCTTAAAACTTTACACAATTCTTAGTTATATTAATCTTAAGATCTGTATACTTTTTGGTGATGATTCAAAATTTTATTTTAGAGATATTGAGTATTTTGTTAAAAAAAGGGGGAGGGGTTTTTCCACATGTCGCGCCGTATCTCAAAACAATTTATGATTATTGCTTTTTGAGTTACGGGACTTAGTAACTAAAACAGGTGTGTGTGTTTTTTTTTTTCACATGTCGCGCCGTATCTCAAAAACAATTTATGATTATTGCTTAAAACTTTACACACTTCTTAGTTATATTAATCTTAAGATCTGTATACTTTTTGGTGATGATTCAAAATTTTATTTTTGAGTTATTGAGTATTTTGTAAAAAAAGGGGGAGGGGTTTTTCACATGTCGAGCCGTATCTCAAAAACGATTTATGATTATTGCTTAAAATTTTACACACTTCTTAGTTATATTAATCTAAAGATCTGTATACTTTTTGGTTTTGATTTTGTGGGGTTTACCATGTGTTGACATAGTTGTTTTGAACTTTTATATAACAATTCAATATCCGACATAAAAAGTAAAAATGAAATGTACGATTAGAATAAAGATAGTTCCTGGTCTGTACGATGAGAATGATAATGTTAATTCCTGTTTACGAACAAATTAGGGGTTATTACTGTCATATACGATAAAAATAAGGTTAACTTTTTATGTACGAACAGATTAGGGGTTATTCCTGTCCTGTACGATAATAATAAGGTTAAAGCCTAATGTACGAACAAATTTAGGGTTATTCCTGTCCTGTACGATAAGAATAAGGTTAAATTCTAATGTACGAACATATTAGGGGCTATTCCTGTCCTGTCTTGTACGATGAGAATAAGGTTAAATCCTAATGTACGAAACAATTAGGGGTTATTCATGTCCTGTACGATAATAATAAGGTTATCTCCTGATGTACGAAAAGACAAGGGGTTATTCTGTACGATAAGAATAGCGGTAGTTCCCGATTTTTTTAAAAAGTTTTGATAAGCTTCGATTGCCAAGTCTGACGCCTTGTATTACTTTTCATTCATCCAAAACAAAATGATACATTTATACCAATATTAATTGTTTTTTTTTTATCCCGAAATAAAAGCCTTTGTTTTCATAAAAATTACTTTGTCATACATGTGATTATGAAATGAAAGATGTTGGTTCCATATATATGAAATTATGTCCATTTCATAGTCGAACTAAATACCTTATGTTCTCAAAAAGTAAACCACAGCAACATCATGATATGGAAATAAGCCAAATAAAAAAACATTCCGGTACACCATAGTTACCACCACAAGGTGAAGATAAGCCCAAATAAAACACATATCCCGGTACACCATAGTACCACCACAAGGTGAAGATAAAACCAAATAAAACACACATCCCGGTACACCATAGTACCACCACAAGGTGAAGATAAAACCAAATAAACACACACCCCGGTACACCATAGTACCACCACAAGGTAAAGATAAACCAAATAATTCACACACTCTGGTACACCATAGTACCACCACAAGGTAAAGATAAAACCAAATAAAACACACACTCCAGTACACCATAGTACCACTACAAGGTGAAGATAAAACCAAATAAAAACATATTTCGGTACACCGTCGTACCACCACAAGGTGAAGATAAAATCAAATAAAACACACATCCCAGTACACCATAGTACCACCACAAGGTGAAGATAAAGCCAAATAAAAACAAATATCAATGTATACCAAAGCAATGCCATAAAGTGCAGATGAAGCTAAATACAACGCACACCCCGGTACATCATACTGACACCATTAGATGAAAATAAAGCCAAGTTATACACACATCAATGTACACCATAGCAATACCATAAGAGGGAAAAAAACGTAAATAAGATACTCATCTCATACACTTTAGCAGTACAATAAGGTGAAGATAAAGGCAACTAAAACACAACTCCATACACCGTAGCATTTCCACAAGGTGGGGGAAATAACCCAACTAAAACACACATCAATGTACGCCATAGCAACACAATAAGGTGTCGATAAAGCCTACAAAACAAAACACTTCTTCCATACTCCAAAGCAACACCATAATTTGAAGATAAAAGCCTAATGCAACGCTCAGCCCGGTACATCATAGCAATACCATTAGGTGAAGATGAAAAACTAATACAACGCTCAACCCGGTACATCAAAGCAATACCATCAGGTTGAGATAAAAACCTAATACAACGCCCAACCCGGTACATCACAGCGACACCATCAGGCGTAGATTAAGCCAAATAAAATACACATCAATGTACACCATAGCAACACTATTAGGTGGCAATAAAGCCAACAACACAAAGAAAACCATTCACCATACACCAAAGCAACACCATAAAGTGAAGATAAGAGCCTAATGCAAAGCTCAGCCCAGTACATCATAGCAATACCATTAGGTGAAGATAAAAAAACTAAAACAACGCTCAACCCGGTACATCAAAGCAATACCATCAGGCGGAGATAAAACATAATATAACGCCCAACCCGGTACATCACAGCGACACCACCAGGCGAAGATAAAGCCAAATAAAATGCACATCAATTTATAACGTAGCAATACCATAAGGTGAAGATAAAAGCTCATGCAACGCTCAACCCTGTTCACCATAGCAATAGCATTAGGTGAAAATAAAGCCACCTAAAACACTAATCCCAATACACTTTAGAAATACCATAAGTTGAAGATACAACCAACTAAAAACACACATTCCCATACACTATTGCAATACCATTAGGTGGAGATAAACCCAAATAAAACACACATTCCTATACACTATTGCAAGACTATAAGTTCAAATTATACCCCAAATAACACACATGTACAACCCCATACACTATCGCAAGACCACAAGTTGAAGATAATCCAAAATATAAAAAAACCCCCATATACTAATGCTATATCATAAGTTAAAGATGAATCAAAGTAAAACACACATCAATGTACACCATCGTAAGACCATAAGTTGAAGATGAATACAAATAAAACACACACCCACATACACTATTGCAATACCATAAGTTGAAGATGATTCCATATAAAACACACATTAATGTACACCATTACAATACCATCAGAATAACCCACAAAAAAACACACATCTCCATACACTATTGCAAATCCATAAGTTGAAGATGAATCCAAATAAAACACACACCCACATACACTATTGCAATACCATAAGGTGAAGATAAAGCCAACTAAAAAACACACAAAAACAGCAATACCAGCATTTGAAGACAAAACTAACTTAAACACACATCCCAATACACTTTAGAAATACCAGAAGGTGAAAATAAACCCAAATAAAACACACACACCCATACACTATTGCAATACCATAAGTTGAAGATGATTCGTTATAAAAACACATATTAATGTACATCATTACAATACCATCAGAAAATACCCCCAAAAAAAAAAAAAACACACATCTCCATACACTATTGCAATACCATAAGGTGAAGGTAAAGCCAACTTAAAAACACACCAAAACTATATAGCAATACCATAGGTTGAAGCAAAAAAGGCACAAACCCCCTTACACCAATCTGTCATATGATGTTTCTAGATTACTATTATTATCAAATTATGACTTCTTCAGAACTATAATGTCACATTGAGAAAATATGAAAATCAATGATTTTAATATGTAAAGCAAACGACACTTTTTAACATTAATCTCATGAGATTTAATTATGTAACTAGTTTCGAGAACATGACCAATTAGTAGAAATTAATAACTTGTATTGTCATTTTGATATCCTAGATGTCTGTAGATTCTTGATAAACTTAAATGCTCATCCTACATTGATTAAGCAGATTTTATTTGATTTTCATGCCATAAAAGCAAGAATAATTTTCTCAGTTTTGAAACTAGGGAAATGTAACATTTCAAAGTAAAAACTTTTATATGGGCTGTATTGTTTTAATTTATTCAAAGAAAATTCATTTTCAATACAAAATGCTAAGAATAAATAGAAGTCTTGTTTGCGTGTTTCTCGCAATTTGTTTCCGGTGACTGGTCTCTTGAAAAAGTCCATGTCAGGATAAGAAAATATTTATGTTGGGCCTCATTTTCTTTCCATATGTTGCTCTCAATTGACTAAGTAGAATCATGAAAATATTGTGTCCTTACCGAAGACCCCACATTGCCCTCGAGTGATTTCATTATTGTAACCCATGCATTAAATAGTAAGTAAATTTCCTATTTACAATACGAAAACTGATGATTAAATAGCAACTGGATTTCCTCATGTTTTGACAAGATCTCTCGTTTTTTTGGTTATTTATTTACAGTTGACTGTCGGATATATTATGATTATTGATTAACAAATTTATTTGCCCATTATTTATGTCCTAGTGATTGATATATATATAATTATTGATGGCTTTTGTTTGTGTTTATCGTATTCTTTTTATCAATCAGAAAGCTTATATCTGTTATATTATCATATTGTCGTAGTGTCTTCCGGTGCGATATACGTAAACAACAACGGAAACACATGTTATATATTCTACATTCAACGAAATGTCACATTAGTTTTTTTTTCTGTAATTGTATAACACTGATTACCCTTCTTGAGCAACTGAAATCCCTCTGGTTTTTGGTAAGGTTCGTTTTGCTCAGTCTGTAGTTTTATATGTTGTGTCTGGTATACTTTTGTTTGTCTTTTAGAAGTTTTTCTTTCTTAGCCATGGTATTGCCAGTTATTTTTCGACCTAAGAGTTTGATGATATCCTTTTGGTATCACTCGTCTCTCCTTTTTAAACATCTACTTGAAATCGCTACTTCAAGAAAACATTTACACACCAGTCTTAACCGCCAGTTTGCATAACTTTGTATCAAGTCTTTTTCTTTTTCCCCAATACACATTGGTTATAAACTGTGACTTCTGACTTTGGCATATGATATTTAAGTCAAACAAAGTAGATAATATCCTTAAACCTAGTTTATAACTGATTTTGTAAGAAATCAGTGGGATTAGAAAATCAACGGTTTGTATTTTCACCTTTCTTTTCATACAATTTTTACGTGCATTTGTTTGTAAAAAAAATGCTTTTGTTTGCGTTAGGGAAAAGCTTTGAATAACAAAAAACTTTAATGATTTACGTCTTTTTTAAGTTGACCAAAAAGACATTTTAAAAAAGTTTTTGTTTCGATGGTCGTTGATGAGTCTTATGTTGACGAAACGCGTCTGGCGTACCAAATTATAAACCTGGAATCTTTGATGAGTTTTAAATAAAATTGAGAATGGAAATGGGTAATATGTCAAAGAGACAACAACCCGACCAAAGAGCAGACAACAGCCGAAGGCCACCAATGGGTCTTCAATGCAGCGAGAAAATCCCGCACCCGGAGGTGGTCCTCAGCTGGCCCCTAACTAAAATTGTGTGCTAGTTCAGTGAAAATGGACGTCACACTAAACTCCAAAACATATAAATGAACTAAAATTAAAAACATACTAGACTAACAAAGGCCAGAGGCTCCTGACTTGGGACAGGCTCTAAAATGCGGCGGGGTTAAACATGTTTTGTGAGATCTCAACCCTCCCCCTATACCTCTAGCCAATGTAGAATAAAGAAACACATAGCAATACGCACAGTAAAAACCATTTGGTTTATGTCATGCTGGTGAACGTTTTGTCCCAAATGATATCACCAGTCCAGTAGTCAGCACTTTAATTTTGATATGAAATATCATTGAGAAAAAGTTGGCTCCCAATAACTGTCCATTAAAAAAGAACTTTTAACCTTGGATTGTTGTCTACTTTATTCAGGAGCAAAATGAAAATATCTTTAAACATGTTTTAGAGTTTATCAGAAGGTCGGAGGGATTCCGTATTGTTTTTATAGTAAAACATGACTGCATCCACATCTTCATGTAAGTGAAGCTTCTTTTTCCATGGGGGTCCTTTTTCTTCTTCTTTTCCGCCTTTTTGACTTTCTGTTCAATTTATACAAATGTTGAAATCATAATTTATTGTATGCATGGAGAAGACTTCATAAGTTCGTTTGACTGGTGTGTTATCCAATTTGTATTTATGCAAATATAATGTGTTTAATCTTAATATCGCTGATTTACTTTTTTTTCTGTAAATTTACTGTGTTTATAAGTTGAATTGTTCAGAAACACTAAGGATTTTCTTCCCCAGGTATAGATTGCCTTAGCCTTTTTTCGCAAAAACTTTTAGGAAATTTCGCGTTTTAATACTCTTCAACTTTGTATTTGATTTTCCTTCCGGTCTAACTGTTTTGGTTCGAGCTTGTGTTGACGAAACGCGTCTAGTGTACCAAATTATAAGCCTGCTATCTTAGTTGAGATTTTATAATCTATAAAATATAATTTAAATCTGAACTTATGAATGAAACTGAGTTTGCAAGATGAATTATAATCTGATGGATGAAACTATTTAAAAGAGCCTTAAGATTGACGTATGAATTATGATGTTTCTGTTTATTGCGATTGATACTTATACCGTGTGATCGTCACTAAGGGTTCCTCTCTTAGACTGGGCCCGTTATCCTATTATACCAAATTTTAGATGTCTTTCCATTCAGACCAACGGAATAATTAGGTTATAGCCCCTTGATTTGTTTATCAAGGGAAATTGACGTTAAGAGACACTAACACTTGTCTTTTAATTTCTAGATACAAAATCTCATTCTAGACTATATACGATATTTTAAATCATGGGAAAATATTCATATTACACGAAAACATAGAATAAAACACATGCTTTTATTTTAATACCGCAATAACATGGGATTGATTTACGAGATTTTCGTTACTTTATCACAAAACGAACATTGTAAATGTACATTTATGGAGCAATTAAATATATGTGTTTAGGTATTAACATAATGCCATTTTGCCGTACAGGGATACATCATTGTCCATTAAATTTGAGAATCTAAAAATAATCTCTTTTTGGTAACCGATTTCAGAAAAATGATAAACTATCTGTTTATAAGGAAATTTCAAATAAACTGATCACGACGCTGGAACTATTACAATATTAAAAGTTAAGCAACATGATATTTGAATTATGAATTAATTAAGAACTGGAGATTAATGTACAGAAGACAGCAACCTATCAACAACAAAAAACCAATATGTAAACTTCAAAACAATAGGTTGTCAAATCTTCAGTTACGAACAAGTGTCCATGCGATATGCTTAATTCTATATCAGTTCGAATCTAAAATATGCTCCACTTGCATCGACCTTAAATTTAGGATGTATATCCTAGTACAAAAAAAATCTAATTGTGAAGTTCCATACGTTGGACAGGCACATCGTCAAAAAATCAACATGTGGTTCGATTGTTCTCAGCTCCTCAGTGATTTAAATTTAATTATGATGTCAAATTGACTTCCTCTGTTACTTTTTTTTAATGTGATGTCCCAGTAAAGTCTACTTTGCGGAATGACATCTCCCAAAAAGAACACATTTTTGACATTGAAGAAAAACCTCAAGGTGCATCATTGGTAAATATTTCCTGAGATAGAATTTTCTTATACTTTGCCAGAATGTAGATTTTCCATGCTTTTGTCATAATATAAAGTATGGGTCACCGTGCTGTTTTTCAAGCTACAAGTCGTGCAAAATTGCCGAAATGTGCATAGTTTGTTCATGAAAAAACACTTTTTTGTGAATAAAAAGAAATCTATGAGATAGAATTTTGAAATAAAACTTGAGAAGATAGGTTTTAAAATATGTTATTAGAAAGTAAAGGGAAAAAATGGTGTCACCGACCTTGTTTTCGGGCTATTTAAGAAATGACAGTAATATTTTTTCTGTCTATGAAGAAATAACATAAAAAATGTGGTGCACACTGAACACACGGGTTATTTAAAAGTGTGCACCACATTTTTTAGTTTATTTCGAATAGACAGAAAAAATATTACAGTCATTCAATATAATTTAATTTTAAATTCCATTTTTAAGGAGTAAATCATGAAAAAACGTTGATGACGTCACGGTCACATGACAAAACTATGTCTATGAGCTGATAAACAACATTATTTGAGCCAATCAGAAGACGTGTTACATCCAGAATTAAATTATAAGTTAATATTGAAAATTTCTCTATCATTCCTTTTTAAAAATTTTACTATTTGAGTTATCTCTCCTTTAGTGGCTAAGTTGACAACTTGATTCGAACAAATAAAAAAATTACATTTGATAATCAGTCTGAATAATGCAATAAATCGCTTATTTTTCTTTATTCCAATAAACAGTCTAACCCATCTCAAAATTTGCAGATTAAACAAAGAACTAGACCTATTGTGAACTGCTATTTTATAATCCAAGATGGCGGTATACAGTTAATCTACCTTAAGATTAGCTTGAATACATTAGAGAATCGATTCCATCTCAGTATTTCGTGGAATACGACGAATCACCAACACTCGACATATGATTTCAAATATTCGAAAAGGCTCGATGTGCTCCGCTTTTGAAATTTGAAAATTTAAATGTGACAGTCTTGAGTGGAGAAATATCGTATCACACTCGATGCAGTAATTTGATTGCGATCTAATCCATGCGGTGTTTTGTATTTGCGCCAATCAGCATTATATTTGCGCAAAAAATTATTTCTATTGTGCTTTTTTTTCTTCGTTTGCGCAAATAACTATTATGTCATTTGCACCAAATTACAGTTACAGGTAAACAGTCATGAGTAACATAAGTTGAATATAATTTATTGACATGACTTCAGAAAATAGCCAGTCTGCCATCTGTCCTTTGCTCACCACGGGCGATGGAAGTGGGATTTCGAGCATGATAAATTTTATTTATTTATCTTAAACTATTTTCATCACACTTTTTCTATGGAATAAGAACACACTTTGATGTCATAGATATAGGAAGATGTGGTGTGATAGGCACATTTACATAAGTCCGTCCTGACACCTTATTCCATCGTTCCATCAACGAATATTTCTATTATATCATTGCACAAACATTCCAAAGTAACATGGCACGAAAAAAATATTAACGCTGTCAAGGTCATGTATCAGTTAAAGTTTTTCTGACTTATCAGCATTATAATTGTTATTGCTATTAAGGTAGTTCTAATATCAAAGACTACTTTTGTGAATTACTAAGATGGCTTGAAAACGAAATTAATGCAATATAAACAATGCTTATAAATGCATTGCACACGAACATTTAGTATAACCAAGGATTAGAAATACAACAGAGAGTATAAACGTCTTCAGAATCCATGTTTTCTAAATAAGCTACTTATCTAGAGTCAAATAAGTGTTAAAAAGTAACATAAATGTTAAATTAATGTCACGAAAGAAAAAACATGTTTTGAGTAATTCTTTTGTTATTCAGGCTAATTTTTAATTCTGCATATTCATGGACTATACGTTTTCTCGACTTATTTATCGAGAACAGTATAGTTTCTGACACGTTCATTTTCACCTCAAAATTTATAATAAATACATCGTGTTACGCATTATACGTTTTACCTTATATGTTCTGTCAGTTAATTAGAGAAAAAGGAAAAAAACTTATTTTGAAAAGTCTAAAAATATAAATGGTGTTGTAGGGGAGAGAATTTTAACAATAATATTTCAGCTTCGGTGCCCGAGTGGTCTAAGTAATCGAACTACTGTATCACTAGCCTGTCAACACTAAAGTTGTGAGTTTGAATCCCGCACGTGCCAGGTGCGTTCAACTCTAATCATAATTGACTAAGTTTGTCAATTTTACATACTGAAGGTTGGTTGTCCACTGCAGGTACTCCGACTTCCTGTGCCAATCAAAACTGACCGCCGCGAAATAGCCAATAGTGTTGAAAGTTGGGTAAATCACCAATATATCAATCAATCAGTTTCGATATGATCCATTATGATCGATTGGTCTGGCGCCTATTTGACGTGACCCTTCTTATTTGTCCTCTAATAAATGTATTGTTTATCGATTATTAGTTGCATGGAATTTATAAAAAAAAATGGGATAAAAACAAAACCACCTTCAAACAATACAGTGAATGAAGATAATCATTCAGTTCCTCTATATTTACGTAAGTTTTGCAGTATATAATAATTGATTGTCTTTTATAGGTGGCATAACTATGTATGATTCTTCAAACAAAACAGTACTTCAACCAGGATTTCATTCTGATGTAAGTTTTTATATTTAGAAAACTGTGTTTAGAAGGGGAAAAAAACACATAAACATGTTAAAACTTAGTGGCTGTAGATATTTTCTACTAGCGTATGACTTTTGTTACTTTAGTATACTTGTTGCTGTTTTATTCTTTAAATCATTGATTGCATTCTGAGCTATTCTTTGACACAGTAACGTAATGCAATTGTCATGATCGGTATATAAGACCAAAATATTTAATAAAAAGATTTGTATTATTAGCCACTGTCGTATAAACCAAACAGACATTAACGTAACTTATGTTCTTGTTCGTCTACTCAAAAGAACATAAAGTATTTATAAATAAAAACCAAACACTATTTGGGATATCAGCTCGCCTGGACAGTACTGTGTTAAGCAACTTTATTACTTTTATTTACAATGCACCAATGTTCATATTTGTCTGTATGTCCTTAGCCGCTCCCTCAACATATCATTTATCAATACACAATCTACAAAAGAAATAATGTTACCAATCTTTTCAATTATGTATAATCTTAAAAACGTCCACTTCAATCATAAGTATGAATACATTTGATACAACTTTGATAAAATATAAGAGGGTGGGTGAGTGGGGTCAGAAATGACCAGATTGAACTGTCCGAAGGCAAGCGTCGAATCATCCATATTTAAACATAGATTTACCGTTACAATTCTTCCAGCTTATTTCACCTCATGGAATACTCAATTACTGAGTAGACCTTATATCTAGTCATGTGACAAATGTCAAAACAAATACACGTGTTCATTATAACATTTATAATACGTAAGGAATATATCTACTATAGCAAAACATAAGTTTACGCTGCAAAAAATCAAAGCGAAATTAAAAATAGCAGTGTTAGCAGTTTTCCTAAAATATACAAATTTTGAATTGTGACAAATGAATCAAATCTTATCGCACCATTTCATTTAAATAAATGAGAAAAAAATGAATTATCATCAATACACACACAAATATATAAATATTAAATATAAACATTTCTGGTATTTTTTTTTTTTTTTTTTACTATAGATTATTGCAATGTTTATTATAGTATTCTAATTTAAAACAAAAGGAAATCGAATTTTTCATAACACTGAGATAAAATTGAGGAATGCACCTATAATATTAAACCTACAAAACTTTTATTCTTCATTTCAGGAATCGTCATCTAATATAAAATCCAGATTCACTAAACGTAATGACATTGTTCAGGAAGGATGTCGAACACTCAAACAATACTATATTGCTCAGAATTCGGAAGCGGCAGTCAAAGAACATTTAGTTGTTGATAGGAAAAAAAATATTGTTTATTGTGCCATAGAAAAAATCGGATGTACTTTTTGGAAACGTATATTTCAGATTTTGAGTGGTTGGCGTAATGTGAGTGACCCTTTCAGCATCAAAGGTATACATGCATATGAAGGGTATCAGACAGCCAAACGGTTACCCTTTGACAAAATCCATCAGATTTTAAGACAATCTAAAAAATTTATGTTTGTTCGTGAACCGTTTGAAAGACTAGTCTCAGGGTATGCAGACAAACTATATTCTCCAAATGCAGCTTATTGGAATTTTATTGGTAGATTTATTGTAGCAAACTTTCGTGATAAACCGACAAATCTGAGTTTAGAGTGTGGACATGACATTACGTTTGAAGAATTTGTGAAATATTTTATTTATTCGCAAAATACGAATGAACATAGGGATGCACATTTTGTGCCAAGTTTTGAACACTGCAGGCCATGTGAAATTGAATATGATTATATAGGAAAGATGGAAACTTTCAAAGATGATACGTTTCAAATAATTCAAGAACTCAACTTACAAAATGTGGTCAAATTTACAGATTTCCAAAACGAAACTGACGTTGATGCTATTATTGACACAGTTGATTATGTTTATTCAATGAAGAGAGCTATTGAAAAATGTATGCCATTACCAATGGCGTTATTTCGTTCATTCAGAAAACTTCAAATTCGAGGAATTTTAAGTAAAAACATCAAATTCCCTTATGACACAAGTAAGCAAATGGAGATTCCTCCATTGGAATACAAACGCTTTTTGTTAAAAGCACACGAGAAATCTGGTGATGCTAAAATAAGAAAAAAGAACAGAGAGGAGGCCTTTCTTGAAGCTTATAGTAAAATATCTCCTACTTTATTAGATAGATTGAAGAAGACATTATTGATAGATACTGTTTTATTTGGATATGAAGAATTGCCAAAGAAAATAACAGATTTAGAAAATAAGACGCCATACAATGAAAACTTTAGATTTTTTACCATGTAGTTTATAAATATTTTAACAGTTGTTGCTCATTTTTAATTATTGAATAAATAAAGATTGCTGAAAACTGACGACATGATTTCATATCAGCAGGTATAAATTACTTCGAGATTGTTTTCAGTAAATGTGTGCATTCTTAAATGAGATTTCACATTGTTTATTATTATTATTGTACTTGTGGTTTTTTTTTATATCTATTATACCGTTATTTTAGAGTTAAGTGTTTTTCCTTTACTAGTTGTTATTGTTTGTTCTTTAATGTGCGTATTGTTCGTTTTTAAATCTATATTACAAACGTGGAAGGTTGAGATCTCAAAAGAAAACTTAGTTAAACCCTACATATATACATGTGCTTGTCCCAGGTCAGGAACACTCAGTGGTTGTATAATGACATATATCTATTTCTTTTGTTAATTTTTGAGAAATGTGGTGTTGGTGGCAGATTTTTAAAAGTTTCTGCTTGGATTTCTATTGGCTATTTCCGTCGTTGGTTTGAAGGCTCATTTGTTAATGCCTAACATTTCCTTATGACATAGTTACAAAAACTCAGAGAATATAAGAAGTGTATTACATATCTTTAGCAGTTGTTTAATTTATTGTTGAATATTGTCATTTTTAGTTCTTAGATTGATTTAATTTCAATAGTATATTAAAATATTAAGATATAAACAATACGGATGGCCATGGCCTAATACCTATATCTAGGATAAACATTTTATTGCTTACTATACTGTAGCTAAACATAAAATTGAGAATGGAAACGGAGAATGTTTCAATGAGACAACAACCCGACCGAAGAGCAGAAAACAGCCGAAGGCCACCAATGGGTCTTCAACACAGCGAGAAAATCCTGCACCCGGAGGCGGGCTACAGCTTGGCCCTGAACAAAAATGTGTACTAGTTCAGCGAAAATGAATGTCACACTAAACTCCAAAACATATAAATGAACCAACATTAACCAAAATGTATTGCTAACAAGTTATCTAAATACTTATGGTCCTACAATATTGTCGATACTGCACAAGATAATGCTTTTCCCAGAATGCTTATTGTCTCCCGCGCAACGCGTTGCGGGGGGCATAGAAACATCGGGCGTTCGTCTCTCCGTCCGGACTTTTTAGCGCTATCACATGTACAATTCTTGTCAGATTTTTATACAACTTATATCATAGATTTATATCAGCAATGTGTCGGACGAGTTCGAAAATCAGTGCCGATCACCTATTTTTAAAAGAGTTATGCCCTTGGAAACATTAATTATATGGAAAATTGTATCGTTAGCGCTCTCATGTGTACAATTCTTGCCAGATTATTTTGAAACATATACATAGGTTTATATAAGCAATGTCTCGGACAAGTTCGAAAATAAGTTCCGCTCAGCTATTTTTAAAAGAGTTATGCCCTTGGAAACATCAATTATATGGAAAATTACATCGTTAGCGCTCTCATGTGTACAATTCTTGCCAGATGTTAATGAAACTTATATTGTAGGTTTATATCAGCAATGTCTCGGACGAGTTCGAAAATCAGTGCCGCTAAACTATTTAAAAAAGTGTTATGCCCCTTGGAAACATTAACTATATAGAAAATTGCATCGTTAGCGCTCTCATGTGTACAATTCTTGCCAGACTTTTATGAAACTTATGTTGTAGGTTTATATCAGCAATGTCTCGGACGAGTTTGTAAATCAGTGCCAATCAACTATTTTTAAGAGTTATGCCCCTTAGAAGTATAAATTATATGGAAATGTGCATTGTAAGTGCTCTCACATGTACAATGTTTGCCCGATTTTTATCAAATTCATATCAAAGGTATATAACAGTAATGTCTCGGACAATTTCGAAAATAAGTGCCGATCATTTTTAATGAGTTTCCCTTAGAAATATTGAATATATAAAAAATTGCTCTCAAGTCTTCAACTCTATTAAGATATTTTTTTAAAGTTTAAAAGAACAAATTTAAAAAAAAATTTTTTCGGTTATTGCCCTTGGACAGTACAGATAAGATATGTGCAACGCGGGGAACATTGGAACTATGCTCAATTATCATATTTGAATATAATCAGTACATTGGAGGTATACTGATTGATTTTTCCGTCTAGGAAAACATGTTCGATTCATTAGTGGAAATTTGACTTGGAGCTTCCAGTTACTGCCAGGACTTTAGATTGGTATACTTTTTTTTCTTTTGTTAGTCGTTTCATTGCCTTGTATCGATTTAATGAGTCAATCTCTTTCCAACTGATTTTTATAGTTTGTTCTAACGTTGTTCTGTTACATCACCTCCCCAAGTTAGGGAGACGATTTAGCCCGCCACATTCTGTATGTGCGTGTTCTTAGTTAAGTGGTTATCGCTGATTTCCGTCCGTCATAATGGTTTACCGTTTAATAGTACACGTACTACCTTTAACCAGATCGTATGTTTTCTCTGTTTCATTGTTTAACATTTCGTTTTCTCAGGACATTTTATTGTTTGCTATCCGATATTGTGTTTGCTCGTTAATTGAGGCTGTACGGTGAACTATAATTGTGCACCACCTTCTCGTTTGGTATTGTTTTGGTGGATAGTTATCTCATTGGCAATCGGTTGACATCTCCTTATTTTTATTTTCAAGATATTAACAATACGCATGGCCATTGCTTAATCCTATTTTCAGGATTCAACCAAATTTAGTTATTTTTTAATCATTTGTGTTAATATGGTTTTAATACATAGTTACCTTCCTTTTTGAATGGGGAATACATTTCAGTTCTTCAAAAAATGTAATTTAAGAAATTCTTAAATTTCCAATATATTCTGCCCCAAAATTCTTGTAGTTGCAGAATCTTATATATCCAGATTTTGCTTTGTAATTCGAACTATTCCATTACCTTTCATGAACGTATTATCATTTATAAATACATGAGTACAGACTTTCAAAACAACGGAAGTAAACTAAGCAGTTTCCTATCACAAAAGGTATGTTTCTAGGGGTGATTTAAGTAAGCAAATCGACCACCGATTATATTTAAAGGTGAAAAAAATCAAGCATATTCGAAACAGATGCATAAAAGATGTAATTGTTAACGTGATGGCAAATATTCCTATTTCTGGAATCGTAACTTAAGGAGTAATTGTAAGTGGAGTGCTTTTTTCGTAATTTATTTTAAGCGTGCATTCATTTGTGTGCCTTTATAATTCTCGCTGATTGAGATAAAAAAAAAATAGGAAGGATAGAGCACTTAAAACCTGGTTCCCGAATTGGACCTCGTTAGTGAATCGCTTTGCCTAGCCCTTTTGGAGTTGAACGTTAACTTACTAAAAAGTAAAATCACAAAAATACTGAACTACAAGGAAAATTAAAAAAGGAAAGTCCCTAATCAAATGGCAAAATCAAAAGCTCAAACACATCGAACGAATGGATAACAATTGTCATATTCCTGACTTGGTACAGGCATTTTCTTATGTAGAAGATGGTGGATTGAACCTGGTTTTAAAGCTAGCTAAACCTCTCACTTGTATGACAGTCGCATATAATTCCATTATATTGACAACGATGTGTGAACAAAACAAACAAAAACAATAGGTAAAAATGTCACAAATAGGGGTAAATAGTCTAATTCGGTAGGTCACATTCGTGAAAAGGGAACGGGATTGTAGTTACGACATAAGAAACATATCCGATATCATCTGTGAAACGGATATTTCATAACGGTCAACCAACTCGTGATGGCGTCCGTAAAATTTACAAAGTGATGATTTCAACTTCACCATTTGGAACTCTTGGTTTAAAAATAAAAATTCACAATTGGGAAGCTGAAATCATCTCTTTTGTCGTAAAGTTTTGTTTTCAACCGACCCTCAAAGTCAATTTCTAAATATAAGTCATAATCAAATGGCAAAATCAAAAGCTCAAACACATCAAACGAATGGATAACAACTGTCATATTCCTGACTTGGTACAGACATTTTCTTATGTAGAAAATGGTGGATTGAACCTGGTTTTATAGCTAGCTAAACCTCTCACTTGTATGACAGTCGCATCAAATTCCATTATATTGACAACAATGCGTGAACAAAACAAACAGACACAATAGGTAAAAATGTCAAAAATAGGGGTACAGCAGTCAACATTGTGTTATCATCTTAATTACTAACGTTTTACATCATATTTTTTGCATATTTTTCGATCGTTCTGTTCTATTATTCAAGCAACACCAGTCGGTGATGTTAATTAAACGTATATCATACGTTTTATTATACGAATGGGTTCGTACCGGCCTGACGCAGTAAGTTTTAACCAGTGATTAGGTTTAAGTAGAGATAACACAATCAGGAGCTGACCTTTTTTCTACAAACAATCCAAATATGGTGAAAAACTGAAGGAAAAAAATAAAAACACATATTACAACGAACCCAATTAATGATAATATTTAGAATAAGGACACAGAATGGAGTTCGCACTAATAAACAATACATATCAAGAACAGACCAAAGAAATAGTTACAAAATGCTGTAAAAAGTTGAAGGCATTAAAAATAATGTTGTTAAAATAACTCAATCTGTTGTTTGTCCCAAATTGTGTACAGAAGACGTTTTCTGTAACAGCGTTTTCTCGTCGCAAAGTCAATCTATCAGAGAAGGTTGAGAAAAGGAATAGAAATCTTTAATATTTTACGGTGAGCTCCAGATATAATTCTGAAATATACGAACTCGTCGTAAATGTGATTAAATAAAGGATATTGCTGAATATTGGGGATGTAACCTAGTACTAGTGTGCGTAGACCTACCAGTGCTTTGGAGTAACATCCACCCAGTAAGCAGTGCTTCGGTATAAGCATGATTAAAAAGATATATGTACTAAAATTCCTGTTAACAACTTGTAATTTTACTAAAACTAAAAATCCAGCTCCTCCATGAAATGTTGAACTTTTGTTTGGTTTTAACTGCACTGTTTAATCTCATTTGGATCTGGTCTTATTATATATTTTTAATGTGTTTTGATTTTTTTTTAAATGGCCTCGACAGTACCTGACGAATGGTAAACCAGTACCATGTGATGTGCACTGACGTTTTTATCATTATCTTTTATTAAAGGGGCACTAGCTGTCAAATTCATGTTCACCGATTTGACTCAAATTCTCTTATTTGATTTATAACAATGTAAAACATTTATCCAAACTATTGAAAGTCTTTAATAAACAATTTACAGGGCATGAGCTCGATAAAATGTAGCTTCGTTTCGTGTGTATTTTAGTCTAGACGCCATCTAATTTACTATCGAGTTGACCTCCAAATACCTCCCTTGACCATATACATGTAAGCAATATAAACATAAATATAGATATAAATAGATTAAGCGAACTCGTGCAATTAGATTTTTCTAGGTCTGTTTAATTTCATATTATAGATTGAAAATATATGTTTATCATCGTTTTTACCTTATAAGAATGATTTTTTATGGATCGAATCAGTCAATCAAATGATTTACCTTTGTTTCACTTTCAATGTTGACATTCTTTTCTTTACCTTTAAATAACTTTACACGGACAATTCATGCGTTATCCATCTCTAGCTAAGGAGTTAAATTGAAGGTCACATGAATACGGATTCAATGAGGCCGAATTATTCACTTGCAAGTGAATAATTCATCATCAATGTTGCTTAGCTTATTTTGACAAAATTGAAGCATACTGGCTGCTAAAGCGAATAATTATTTCACTATTTCACTTTCATTAATGATTGAACAAAAAAAAAAAAAAATCAAATTTGGATGTTTTTATGTATCTCGTAGCTAGTGCCCCTTTAATATGTTTCCTGTCTTTAAAGAATTTGGTCCCTGTCAAATTATGTAAAATATTAATAACTTATCTTATCAAGGGACTATTTAGAGATTCAATTATGATAATTGATATATAATATATGCAATTGTCAATTTGTAAAGACCGTCTGTTGCCTTTTTTAAAACATGTTATTTGTTTAATAGTGTTCAAGGGTGTATGTCCTGTTAATGTTCCACGTATCACTGATAATTCATACAATTTATATCTGTATACACTGTTTATGCACAAAGTGACAAAACGTATTAATTTTTCCGACAAGTAGGTTTGTAAACAAAATAATAAAACGTTTTTTCCAATAAAACATACAATAATACTTGACTTCCCGCAATTGACACAACAAATTTGGTTTGAAATGTGCATGTAGGCTTGCTTTTGGTTAATCTACATAAGTGGAACTCCTTTTATAACTCTCTCAGGTTCAAGGCTTTTTTTTTATTCCCGCAACATGTGTATTTGCAAGTCGCAAATCAATTGAAGACCTCGCCAGGGTTACCTTTTATTACAATTTTATGGTATTTTAGGTAAAGTAATTTTAATTTCCTTAATTTTGTAACTTTCAGATACAACAACAAAAATCATTGTTCACTTTAGACTACTTTTAATTTGAAATTAATCAAAATAGAACAAATCGTCTTTTATAGTTTTAAAAAGCTCAAAATTGAGACAGCCAAGACGTTGAAGTTCATGGAGAGTTAAATGCATAAAAGAAGCCTTATCAGAATAGCCACAATCATAGAATATCAGCTTTTTCCTTAGAATTTTAATTTGTAAAACTTCAATATGTAATATCGATCGGTATAACAATTTAAAAAAAAAAAACACAAACGATAACGTACAAAACTGAATGAATAATACTTCGGAAGATGTACGCAACTCTTTGTTACATGTACCTATATAAAAGACAACAGAACCCAAGAAACAAGTATAAAATACTAGCAAATAATGATGAGAGTTATTGAAAGCATATTTAAAGTACTTTAACTGTTTGTACTGAAAGGCTGTCGTCATACAGTTTAATCGCGTAAAATGTACGTAGAAGTTAAAATCATAATACGACTAAATGGGCACTGCATGAAGACACGATTCGCAATACCCGCAAAACCTAGAGTCTAGAATATCAATACAGAAAAAGTAAAAGAAATATTTCAATCTGGTTCTAAACCACAAATTACAAATAAGCAAACCTTAACCGATCCTAAAAATGCCAGATACAATGATCTAGCAATAAAAGTTTAGTAGTCAATAAGTCCACCAAGCCGGAAAGAAAACATAAAGGATAACTCAAACCCTGTCTGAATCACAGACAAAAACAATATAAAAAGTCGAGTATAAATTTCCTTCAAGGGGAATCATATTTCTGGAACAAATAAAGTGATCGTGAATAAGATTAAATAAGTGGAATTGATAAATGTTTGTATCCAGTACAGTACTATTGTTGATAAACTACCAGTGATTGAGGATACAATTCACCAAGGAGCCAGTGATTTGGTATTATCATGAATAAAATGATAAATGTGTACATAAATGTCAGTTCAAAAACTTTTTAAGTTTACTAAAACTACGGTTTCAACTCCTTCGTGTTTTTGCTTCACCAATAACACGTGCTTTGCACACTGGTTCGAATCATATGTTTTATTAATGTTTTCTTGGCTTTAAAGTATTTGGCGCAACATGTATCTGTTAAATTATCTACACTATTAACAACTTCTCTAAACTTGGGACGATTAAGAGATTTAATTGTTACAATTTTCATATGGCAGATACACTTGTAAATTTATGAAGACCGTCTGTTGGCTTATAAATTTTCTGTTCTGATTTTAATGTGTTTAAGGGTTTATGTCTTATTAATGTATGCAAAGTATCTCTTATTATTTTTACATTTTATGTATGTATAAACTATTTATGTAAATAGTGACAAAAAAAGTGACAACTATAATAAAGTTTTCCAACTTGTAAATTTTTTAAATATGAAAGAAACAAGTTTTTACCAGTAAAAATATATAGTTAATCTTGTCTAAAAGCATTTGACACAACTCAATGGTGTATAAATTCACGGAGAGTTCAATGTCTAAAATAAACCGAATCAAACGAGTCACAAATATCTAATGTTAGCTTTATAACCTACCGTGCGAGACCCTCATGGGTAGTCAAGGTCGTTAAACCCCTCTCGTCGTAGCTTTATCAAAGAGATACAATCATAGAATTTGAAAAATAGACAAACTTTATTACCAAAAATTTGAAATATTGACCAGTAGAATAATGAAAAGTACATAGAAGAACACACAGTGAATATTACTTCAGAAGAGGAAATCAACTCTGTGATACATGTACCGGTATAATAGACATACAAAACACAGATACAAGTATTAATACCCTAGCAAATAATGATAAGAGTTACTGAAAGCAAATTCCATGTATATAAATTACTAGTGTAGAAACGTTGCCATCATACAGCCTAATCACGGAGAGAGTACTTAGCAGTAAATATAATATATCAACTAGATGAGGACTGCATGGAAACATGATTATGTACAATACCTAGAGTATTTTTTTTTCTAGAGTATCAATACAGAAAAAGTAAAAGAAATATTTCAGTCTGGTTTCAAACCGCAGAGCACAAATAAGCAAACCTCAAACGATCCCCAAAACGCCAAACAAAATGATCAACCAATAAAAGATTAATTATTACTCCTATCAAAAAGTTCGCCGGAAATAAAACCTGAAGAACAACTCAAAACCTGTCTGTCAGACAAAGTTAAAATAACAAAAATACCGAACTCCAAAGGAAATTCATAACGGAAAGTCCTTTATAAAATGGCAAAACACCTCAAACGACAGGAAAATATCTGTCATATTCTTGACTTGGGACAGGCAATACCTTCTGTAGAAAACGCTGGATTAAACGTGGTTTTATAGCTAGCTTAACTCTCACTTGTGTGACAGTCGCATAGAATTCCATTATATTGAAAACACTGTGTGAGCAAAAATAAACAGACATAATAGGTAAAAATGTCAAAAATTTGGGTACAGCAGTCAACATTGTATTATATTCTTAATCATTATAAAACCAAACAACTATGTCAAAAAAAAATGGTATATAGACACACTATAGAAAGTAAGCAAAAATGAAACACAAGAATACAAAACATGACCATAGCACAATAACACAATGGCGGGATGTATAAATACTGAGCCACGTCAAAAGGATATTACCAAAAAATGGACTGAACAGAAAAGGTAAAAAATATACAAAGACAAATAAAAAGAACAATATAACAAGCAATAAAGATGGTAAAAAACGTCAGTACCTAGAATCTATACTTTGAGACCATCACAAAAAGCCAAGTATACTTTTCCTTCAAGTGAAATCATAATTCCGGAACAAATAAACTGATCGTTATTTCGATTAAATAAACGGTATTGGTACATTTATTGGATCCAGTCTGGGAATAGTATATCTAATATGTCAGTATATATGTTCCTGATCCAGTACAGTGGTGAGTGCTATTGTTGATAAACTAGCAGTGACTGAGGGTACCATCCACCCAGGAGCCAGTGATTTGGTATAGCAGGGATTGAAATGATAAATGTTTACTTAAATTTCAGTTAAAAAAACTTCTTAATTATACCAAAATTAAGATTTCAACTCTTTCGTGCAATTTAGAACATAGACAGTTTTTTTTTTTTTTTTTTACTGCACCAGTAACACGTGCGAATCATATGTTTATGTTCATGTTTTTCTTGGCTTTAAAGAATTTGGTGGTACCTGTTATATTATCTACAATATTAACAACTTATCTAAACTTGGGACGATTAAGAGATTTAATTGCTACAATTTTCATATGGCAGATACATTTGTCAATTTATGAAGACCGTATGTTGTCTCGTAAATTTTCTGGTTCTGATTTTAATGTGTTTACGGGTTTATGTCTTTTTAAGGTATGCAACATATCTCTTGTTATTTTTACATTTTATGTCTGTATAAAATATTTATGCAAATAGTGACAAAAATAATAAATTGTCCCGACATGTAAATTTCTAAATATGAAAGAAAAAGTGTTTACTACCAAAAATATATAATTATACTTGTCTCTACGCATTTGACACAACTCAGTGGTTTAACCTCCTATTCCGTATATTGCCCTCTCAGGTGAATGGTTATTTTACCCATACTACATTTTGAACTGCAAATCGCAATTCAAGGACCTCGTCACTCACTCAGGGTTTGCATTTTCTCATAATGTTATTTATTTTGTGAGATATATGTTGAAAGAGTGTCTCTTTTTTAATTATGTAGCTATGACCAAAATAAACATTGTTCACTTTATTTCTAGTTTTCAGCATTTGAAATCAAACAAAATCAAACTAATCGTCTTTTGTACTTCATTGAAAAGCTTAAAATTGAGGCAGCCAATAGTGTATAAAATCACAGAGAGTTAAATGTCTAAAATAAACCGAAACAGAATAGCCACAATAATCTAATGTAAGCTTATTCAGAAAGTTGCAACCTTAAAAATTGAAGAAAAAACAATACTTAAACTATGTAATATCGATCAGTGAAATAAAAAAATTAAGTATTCAGAAGAAAGCACACTAAATGTTACTTCAGAAAATGTACTGAACTCTAGGATACATGAATCGGTATAATAAACTAAAAAGACAGAAAAAATACCCTATAATAATAGAGTCATCAAAGATACCAGGTTGATTACTGGTACGCCTGACCAGGATTTCGTCTACATAAGACTCATTAGTGGCATTCGAATCAACACAGGTGGATGGTCAACTCAAATACGAAGTTACAGAGCATAACACCGAAAATTCAAAAAGACACACGGCTAAGGCAATGTCCACCATGGGGCAGAAAAACCTTAGTGTTTAGAATAATTCAATATTTCATAAAGAGTAAATTTACAGAAAAAAATCAACCCATCAAAGGTATTTCGTGTCAACACAAAAATGCTGACTATTATACAGGGCTGATGATATCATCGGGGACGAAACGTCCACTAGTAGTAGAAAATTATTAAACAAATACCAAGCTCCAGGGTAAATTCATAAAGGGGACAAGTCAATAAAACCTGATAAACTCAAGCGTTAAACTAAATCAAACAACGGAACGAATGGAAAACAACTGGCATATTCCTGAAATGGTACAGGCATTTTTCGAAGAAAATGGTGGGTTAAACCTGGTTTAATAGCTAGCCAAACCTCCCACTTGTATGACAGTTGTTTGACAGTTCCGTTATATGGACAAAATAGGGTGAGCAACCCAAACAGACATAATCGGGTAATGTGACAATAATTGGGATCCAGAAGACAAAACTGAGTACATCACAGTCTTACAAACACAACTGACTAAATCATTCAAACAAACATACAAATAGAATCACAAAAATCACAAAGATGCCGTCAAAAAAGTTATTGCAGTTGATACTAGATCTGACAAAGAAAACAACTATAAAAGTTTTAGTTGATAGAACATACAGTAAATAAAATCATAATGCCTTACTTGTATACACTTTTCCATTCAGTACACATTAAGTAAAATGTAAATACAAGGGTAACCAAATGAAAACAACACTGTAAAAGCCTCTTGCGTCCAAATCACACTTCTGGACCTACCTGCACCATGAACGCCCAAAGCCAAAAACCCGATACATGGATGCACAAATACCGAGTCACGTCAGTCAGTGTCATACATAATAGCACAAATACATGAGCAACTGTCTAGAAATAAGTAGGAGAAAGCGGTATCTGTAATTTCTTTAATCTCAAGTTCAAGAGGATATATTTATGGTACCCAATCAGAAAAGTTCGTATTGTTAATAGAAAGAACATTATCAGAATACCTATATGTAAAAAAATTATCTTGCTTCTTTTATCTTCTGTTTTAAAATGTCTGAAGTGTGTGAAAGAACTCCCGACTAATTGAAAATAAGAAAATGTCGGCCAGGAAAGGTTCATAGATGGTTCCCATTGGAATGCCGACAACCTTCTGGAAAATTCTACCTCCAAATTCAACAAATATGTTGTCAATGAAAAACTCTAGCATACTGATTACTTGTAATTCGGTGTAGCATGTTTTATTTTATGACTCATTTTAACAAAATATGCCGAATTATATTCCAAAATAATAATTTGTAGCGTACGGTACCATTTCTATGGAGGTAAACTTTGTGGATTATAAGCTCATCTGGCCCAAAGGGTCATGCGAGCTTTTTTCATCACATGGCGTCCGTCATCGTCCGTCGTCGTCGTCTGTTAACTTTTACAAAAATCTTCTCCTCTGAAACTACTGGGCTAAATTTAACCAGACTTGGCCACAATCATCATTGGGGTATCTAGTTTAAAAAATTTTCTGATGACCCCGCCTGCCAAACAAGATAGACGACATGGCTAAAAATAGAACATTGGGGTAAAATTCAAGTTTTGTCTATTATTTTGAAAACCGTTATAAATAGTGAAAATCTAACAGAAAGAGAAATGTTCACACTGTTGAGCTCTACCAATTGTTTATATACGTCAAAACTGTCAGACAACTTCTTATAGGAGTTATTGTCCTTAAATGACAAATTTTACCATTTTTTTTTCATTTTTGCCTATTATCTTGTAAAATATAATAGATAGAGAGTAACTTTAAATGGCAAAAATGATCAGCAAGACAAGTTCTACAAATAAGTCTAATGGTCGAAATCGTCAGTCGACTCCTTACTAGAGTTATTGCCCTTTGATCACGATTTTTACGACTTTTTTGCGTTTTTGCCTTATATCTTAAAAATTATTATAGATAGATAGAAACTTAGATAAGCAAAAATGATCAGCAAGACAAGATCTTCAATTATGACAAATGAAGGAAATTGTCCGACGACTCCATATTGAAGTTATTGCCCTGTAATGACGATTTTTACCTTTTTTTGCGTTGTCTTATATGGTAAAAATTATATTAGATAGATAGATAGTCACTAAAAATGATCAGCAAGGTAAGATCTACTAACAAGTCAAATTTTGCCAATATAGTTAGTAGACTGTCACCCTTTATAGGAGTGATTGCCCTTAAATGAGGATTTGTTTTACCCTCTTTTATGTTTTGAGCAAAAACTAAAGAAGATAGAGAGAAACTAAACAGACTTAATGATCAGCAAAACAAGATCAACAAAACAGAGATTATATTCTCGTCTACAATGTTAGAGAGTGTCCTTTGTTGAGTATGCACATATACGACGGGTATTTAATTTTTTCATGTTGTATGGTGGTTTATTAAAACGGTTGATAAATAAAAGGTTGTGATAGAATTTATTTCAGACAAAGACCGAGATTTAAGATTTTCCAGAAGTTTTTTTGAGTTCTTATGAATCTACATTTGGTTAATGCTACTATGCGAGTAAACAGTATCACATTATTTCTGTTATCATTTCACTGTGGGCAACATTTGGACTAATTTAACGGCTAATTCTTTGTAGAACATGCAGAGGAGCCGTCAATGTACCCTTGTTTGTGGCGCATTGTGAAGTTTAGCTATCCAATACAAACAAGGTAAATTCTCAGATTTGTTGCACATTGAAATATTCAATAAGGTCATGAAGGACTTAATGTTTGCAAAGATCTCATCCTTATCAAAAGTACCGTTTTTTTAAGTGAGATTAGGAGCCAGTGGCTGTAAAAATTCACTGAAGATATCAGGCATATAATTTGATACAACAGACATGCGTTTCATGTCTTCGTCAGTGGCGTTATGCCTGTGGGTAGAAAAAAACTTAACGTTTCGAGTAATTCAACATTTTATAATATGTCAACACAAAATATCAGACTATTTGGCTAATGAAAGCCTCGGGCGAAACGTCCACCAACAGTGGCATCCAAAGAATAATTGCATTGAAAATAAAGTTAAAGCACTTAAACTGCTTGTGGAGAAAAATGCCGTCATACATTTCAATAACGACTGATGTACTTACAAATTAAAATCATACAGCAACGCAATGAGTATTGCAAGAAGACAATGCCTAGAGTCTGTTTTCCAGATTATTAATACAGAAAAAGAAAAAGATAAAAGAAATATTTCAGCTTCTTTTCAAACCATAAACCTTAAACTAACGAATATTAACCCCCAAATAAAAAAAACACGCCCAATACAGTGATCCAACAACATGAGTATACTAGTTATTCTGACCCCTATCAGCAAAGACAGATAACTTAACCAATTGCAACTAAAATTTTCAATTACAAACACGTTTTGCAGGATCTCAACATTGACGACTTCAAGTCTAAACCTCCTGATTGCACCTGTGCTAGTTCCCAATTCACATATAATCCGGCTGGCCACGTTATTACCGGAGACCTCAACATTGTCAATAACACTTCCCTGCGAAATTTGTTATCCAAAGGTCCGAAGTATCGTGAGCCTAAATCCATCAATTGGAAATACAACTTCAAAATACTGATGGATTCAGTCGAGGATTATGCCAGGCAATGGGCTAAACGCGAGAAAGAAGATGTAGATACTCTTTCCGAATGGATTAAGGCTGTGAGTTCGTTGATACAAATCCGAATTATGAAACTAAATGGGCATATCAATACCCACGCTACATCAATTTTTAAAGACTCAAATGTTGCAAAGCACTTGTCCTACCTTCATGACAAATATGTTGTTGTCCCCGCAGATAAAGCCCCAAACAACATCGTTTTTGTGTGTAAATATCATTACATAAACTGCTTGATAAATGAATTAGGTATTGACAATTCACTTGGAAACTCAACATATACCCTCACGACACTTACCAAAGAGGAAATCCTGGATAATCATAGGTCTGTTCTATGTTCCTTTGGAATTTCAACCAAAGATGAAGAACTGGATTTTCCATCACTGTATTGGATACCTAAACTACATAAGTGTCCTTACAAACAACGGTATATTGCTGGGTCTTCCAAATGCTCCACGAAACCCTTTCTAAATTATTAACATCTATTTTATCAGCAATCAAAGCCGGGCTCCAAAGTTATTGTGAAACTGCCTATTCTAGAGGTGGCGTGAATCAGATGTGGATACTAAAAATTCCAAAGATCTTTTAGAGTACATACAATCTAAGACTCTCTCATCTTGCAATAGTATTAAAACATTTGACTTTTCTACACTTTACACAAGTATTCCCCATTCCAAACTAAAAGACAAATTGAAAGAGTTGGTATTGCTTTGTTTCATAAAAAAAGAATGACGAACGTAGATACAAGTATCTTGTCTTCGGGAGGGATAAATTCTACTTTGTAAATAATCACTCGATTCAAACAAAAAATTCTCTGAAACTGACATTATCAAGATGCCTGATTTCTTGATTCACAACATATTTGTTACGTTTGGAGGACGTGTTTTTCAACAAACTGCCGGAATTCCAATGGGAACCAATTGTGCCCTCTTCTTGCCGATTTGTTTCTTAACTATTATGAGGCTGACTTCATACAGGAACTTCTTAGGAAGAAAGATAAGAAGTTAGCAATATCCTTTAACTCTACGTTCCGCTATATAGATGATGTTCTCTCACTAAATAATACAAAATTTGGTGACTATGTTGAACGAATCTATCCCATCGAAATAGAGATAAAGGATACTACAGATACAGTTAAGTCGGCCTCATATCTTGACTTACATCTAGAAATTGACAATGAGGGTCGGTTGAAAACAAAACTTTACGACAAAAGAGATGATTTCAGCTTCCCAATTGTGAACTTTCCATTTCTATGTAGCAACATTCCAGCAGCGCCTGCATACGGAGTATATATCTCTCAATTGATACGATATTCCCGGGCTTGTGTTTCCTATCAGGATTTCCTTGATAGAGGATTACTGCTCACAAGGAAGCTTTTAAACCAAGAGTTCCAAATGGTGAAGTTGAAATCATCCTTCGTAAATTTTACGGACTCCATCACGAGTTGGTTGACCGTTATGGAATAACCGTTTCACAGATGATATCGGATATGTTCCTTATGTCGTAACTACAATACCCTTCCTTTTCACGAATGTGACTTACCGAGTTAGACTATTTACCGGATTTGTAATAACATAAGCAACACGACGGGTGCCACATGTGGAGCAGGATCTGCTTACCCTTCCGGAGCACCTGAGATCACCCCCAGTTTTTGGTGGGGTTCGTATTGCTTAGTTTTTAGTTTTCTATGTTGTGTCATCTGTACTATTATTTGTCTGTTTGTCTTTTTATTTTTGGCCATGGCGTTGTCGGTTTGTTTTCGATCTATGAGTTTGACTATCCCTCTGGTATCTTTCGTCCCTCTTTTAAAGAGCACCGACAAAACCTGAATATATAACAGAAAATAACACCACAAAAAAGCAGACTATTTTTTTTAAATTTCTGTTTTGTCCTTCCGTTTAAAGGCTAGTTTAACTCCGCTACATACTTCAGAAGATGTACTCAATTTTCTGATACTTGTATAATGGACAATTAAATCAAAGATACAAGTAAATAAAACCGTACCATAGAAGGCTTACAGTTACTGAAAATAAACTCAAAAGTAGTTAACTGCTTGTATGTTATACACTCTAACTTCGGCAAATGTACTCAGGAGTTCATATCTTACATCAACTCAATTAACATTTCAATTCCTATAGTATTTTTTCTGGTATATCAATACAGAAAAGGTAATAGAAATATTTCAGTCTGGTTGTAAAGACAAACAAAAAAATAAGCGAACTTCAACCGATCCCAAAAAATACAAAACACAATGATGCAATAAAAAAGTTTAATTATAACCCCTATCAATAAGTACGCCAAACTCGGAAAGAAAACGTGATAGACAGTTCCAAAGCATGTCTTCAATATCGTCACAAATTCTACATATGATTCCGCTGTGAATATTTGAGAAACAAATAGTAAAGTTTAAACCAATTTATTATATCTGTATCCCTATTGTAAATATATTTGTGCGAGGAAATGTCACTGTCATTGAAAATCTGAGCGCAGTTCTCAATCAATGTGTACGCTATTATTGGGGAAATTAAACTTCAATTCAGCTTTAAACGTTGATACTTGAGACTAAGTTGTTTCTTTTACGTTTCAGGATTGAACTACTGTTCACAATAGACTTTTTTGGTCCCTAGATTTACAAGATTAAAAAGTACTTCAAATATATCAAAGAACATCCTTCGGATGTGTACAAGACACAAGTCTATCGGATATCAATATTCATACATTTTGTTTTGTACTTTTGAAATGTGCTGAATGATATATAAAAAGGATAACAGGAATCCTAAAAAAAATACCAGACTCTAAAAGACCATATCAACCATCAACACCGCGGCACTGGGTCGATGCCGCTGTTGGTGGACTATCAGTCCATGTGGATATCATCAGCTCAGTAGTCTGAACCTCGGTACTGTTATAATTTATAGCAAACCTTTCTAAGATTTTCGCTTTTAAAAAAATGTATTAAGAGACAGAAGTTTCAATTCCCTCAGGCAAATATGTCCACCTTAGATGGAATTGGCTATTATTTGTATGCCACCATCTGGTCATATAGCTCTTCAATTGTTTCGGTTTTTATACAAGTGTTGTTTTCATTTCTTTTAGGTCTTTTGACGTGATGCATACATAACCTTCATCAAAAAGATATGTGGTACTAAAAGATGTAACATACCAAAATGCCAAAATAGATCTTCTCTTCAACATCTTCGACAAATGAACCCAAAGAATCGATGAGAAAACCACAAACGAAGTAACTGGCGTGGGACAGATACAAGCATGTAGCTGATTCGAAATAGTTTTGTGAGTATCAACAAAGATAAACAGAAGACGGAGAAACGCTTCATATTAGTTTGCTGGGGATTTTTTTGGACAAAGGTCATTGGTTATTTTTTATAGCCCCTTGGTATCTTCTCTAAATTTTTTACTAGAAGATAATCTCGAGCCTTACTGTCGATTTTGTAGAACAATTTAAGATAAAAAGTTACATAAATCATTGTTGCTGCTCCAATTATATTCCATATTCTATCAGTTGATTGGATGCAGATATAGCTTGATTTTATCATATCGTTGGTGTCATTTTCTTTGTGCTATCATTTAATGGCAGTATTAATTTAATGCTAACAGTTACTGAATACGTTTGTCAAAGATAACCATGAATTTTCCGAACTTTTTATAACCACAATTCCGTCAAATTTAAGCTGAGATTACCAAATGTGATTTATCATTGACATTTTTCTCACCATGATAAACATGGCAGATGCTAATACATGTAGTAGAAAATTAAAAAAGAAAACAACACTTCATAAATTTCACGATTCCGAAGCTCTTTAATCAGGATCTCTTAAAGCCGAATATTTGAAAGCCAAGGATGTTTAAGTACTTTTATGAATTTACAAATTTAGAATAGGAAATATGTTTGAAAAAAAACCGAACTCAATGGTGATTACCCTGACACAGCACCTGTGTTCGTCCTAAGTTTTAATTGGGGCTCGTATGACTTTTGCTAAGGTTTCTGAGTTTGTTTTTTTTTTCAAATAAGTTGTTTTAATCGATCATTATCTTATCTACCCTTTTCATGAAATAAACTGCTCAGGTTTTCATTTTAAACCTCATATCCTAACATGTCTAAATGTTAGAGGGTTTGCGTGTACAAATTGTGTCTTAATTTTGTAATTTCTTTTAAGTAGACAAGAGACATCCACCAAGTCTTATAGGTTCGATTTAACAAGAGTAAAATGATGTGTGCCATTAGTGAAGCAGAACCAGCTAACCCTTCCTGAGTACCTGACTTCAAACTAATTTTAGCAGGGTTCATGTTGCTCAATCATTGGCTTTCTGTGTTGTGGACTGTTTAGCTTTTGGTTTGTTTTTGCTATGGTGTTGTCTTTCATTTTCTGATTTATGGTATTCAACTGATAATTATAATTTTTGGTCTTGTTTTCCTGAAATATTTTTTCTGCTTGTCGGATTTTAGTTAGTCTAAACATTTATAGTAAGGCTGGTCATGAATCTTTTGGTAAAGTGTTATCTGAAATCAACATATTTGAGTATATATGTTTGTTTCACTCTTTCTCCTGTCTCTATCCTTCTCATTATCTTTCACTTATAAACCAAGTAAAATAATTCTGATTTTCTATGATACCAAAACGAATACTTTAAACATCTTGTTCTTAAATAATAAATCAATCTTTGTAACAAGAAAATTTATTTATTTTTACAACATATTTTACAAATCTGTTAAATTTTGTAATAAAAATCTGGAAACAAAACTATTTAAAAAACTGTATGTCATGATACTTATATTCCCTTTAAACATGTTTAAAGAAGTTGTAAACAAGCCAGAATGACTCCCTGAACAAGAATTTAAAAACAGTGATGCATAAATGGTCCACATTTATTTTCCTGTATATTTCAAAAGAAATAAAAAATAAAAGAGAAATATATATCCACCTTAACTTATGCAATATTTAACTCCTAATTCATGACATATATTAAATCATCACTTGCTTAATTTCTGTGAAAGTAAAATAAAAATCCTATGCATATCCATTAAATCGAATTAAAAAAATCACCTCAAGTTAAAAATAATATATAATCATTGTTTACAACATATTATTATTTTTGTCTACCTTTTCAAGTCAACTACAAATTCACAACATGAAGATATAGAACAAACTTAAACCCTATTTATTTTTTCAGAAATCAACATGTGTAGCTTTAAAAATGTGAACAAGATGTAATGATGCATATTCAAATCAAAACCTTTTATCATTCAATACTACTGTCTAGTCTTCCACAATTTACATCACAGATATGACACAAATAAATAACTTTCAAACAATTAAATTGTTCATTAACAAAATGTAAGTAAAGGTGAAGTGTTATTGAAATGACATATTCTACACTCATAATTTTTGACTGAATATCACATATATGGTTTGATCTTTTAAACAGTATTATATAAAAATAAATCATATTTTAAATTTAATTATAAAAATCTATAAATACAACAACTATAAATCAACAAGTGTGTTATTTGTTCAAATATATTAAAAGTACTAGTATATAAAAACATTATAAGGCCAAAATATAAAATAACTTGTGTTTAGGGTTTGCCTACATACTCTATTTTGTTATACCCACCTTAATGTTTTTATTGGCACTGTTGGTAGTCAATCAGGACAAAATTGCAGCTTACCCAATACACTCCAGTAAAATAGGCGAGATAAAAAACTATTTCTACTTATCTACCCTATTTATCTAAAGTAGGAAACCCTAACAAGTTTTGTTTTGACCTTGCTGAAATTGAAATATATAATTGTATATTGTATTCTGCATGTCTGGCACTGGTATTATTAAAAACATCTCTATAAAAACTATGTTTCACACTGAAGCATAGTGATATATAATTATAATCTAAAAAGATTTAAAGTATTATATTCATTTTACTTTACCTGTGATAATTGCAGCTTATACATAATAAAATGTTGTTTATAAACATTTGGTCATTTCTATACATCTCTCTTGCTATTTTCAATACAGCTTAATGAAAGTAGTAATATTGTAAGTTATAAAGAGTTGGAGAAATCAAAATCAGCCCAGTAGCCAGCAGTTCTGTGTAACATGAGTTATCATTGATATGGTCATACTAATAAATTAACTGTTAACAAAACTTTGTTCCAAATACAAAGGATTTTCTATTACAAGAATAGATTACTGTTGCTGTATTTGGCAAAACCTTTTAATGCTCTTCAACATCCTAATTTATTTGGCCTTTTAACTTTTTAAATGCGAGCATTACTGACGAGTCTTATGCAGACGAAACACATGTCTGGCATACAAAATGTACACAGTGATGAGGTACATATTGAGATCAGTATGAATTGATGAACTGGTTACCTGTTTGAATCATAGACCATTTCCCATATCCAGATAGAATAAACAGGTATTACTATATTTATAAGTTAAAATATTACAAATTCACATTGTAAGAATAGATGATCACTTTACAAAAAATTAAAGGGAATCTAAGGCAATTAAAAGGTCCCAAAGTCACCAATAAGCATTAATATTAAAAGTATGCAATAAAAGTAAACCAAAAGCTTCAATAATTCAAAATAAGTATTTGTTAAACTAATTAAGTAATTATATAAAACTATAACACCAATAGAACACAATGGTATTTGCCATAATATATTCACTATATATTTTACCAGTATTTAGTGTCAAACAAAAAGTTAATTAGATGTTCATATATATTCTTCCAATATCAATCTATTCAAGACATGAGAATGTATGATAAAGCCTTTCATTTGGCCCCTTGAATTTCAAATAAAACAAACACACCTATGAGTTTATCCAGTTACTAGCATCCAATGTTGATAAGATTCTTACATGTATACCAAAGACTTCTCAGCTTTAAATTACAAATAAGCCTGCCTTTTGGATCTTCCCATTTACATTTAGAAATGAATAAAAGCACTCCTAAAAAGATTGATTGCCAAAAGATATCTTGTATCAAAAAAGTTAATTAAGTGAAACATCCTTTTACGTTAGGCTGATGCTCATTTAATTGTAACAATTTTTTCTGTAAAATGGAAATTTTAATGAAACAGTTCAATAATGATGTTTATGACATCACTATGCTTATTCTGTATTAAAGTCACCAGTTTTACAAGTTTAAGTATCTATTTGTTTCTTTTCAATTTCAGGGGAAAAGCAATGGTTCTTATCATACCTTCTTTGAAATTTGTCTTTTCATGAATTTTAAAACCAGAACATTTATACTTAATGAATGCATATTAATATCAATGGTTGAAAGAGAAAAAAAAATATGTTTCTTTTACAATTGATAAGAAAACAATGTTAGGTATAAATCTTCTCCTAGTTTTTCCAAGAATGGTCAATAAATGTACCATGTAATTCACAGGTCAATGGTAAACAGTCAGATATAGAAATACTGTTGAAATGGGAGTAAATATTTTTGAACACTGTGTTCTATGGACCTGCTCTATTTGGCTTATTATACAGCAGATTTATCTACTAAATAACAATGATATATGATCATAATAGTGATATGTGTACACTGACAGAGTGGTTCCCCTTGAACAAATTATCAATTACTTAGACATTTGAAAGAATTTTAACACCCTGTTCTCTACAAATACAAATTATTAATAAATTGGACAAACATATGCTGAAAAGTGATTAAAATAAAAAAAGAATTAGAGAGAAAACTGTATAATTATTACCCAAATGATATGATACTAACTTGCATTGTATGATGATCACCATTAATTTGGCAACATAAACATATTTTGAACAAGACTTTATTCTAAACTCATACAGAAAACCTAACACTAACAGAAAATTAATTTCAAAATGAAACTGAATTTCTTTTGAAGCCCCAAAGAAAAAGTAAAACATACTGTCCTTATTCTAATAATAAAAATATTATGATAAAATGGAATGATTTAAAATATTCGTTGGAATATTACAATTGCCTTTATTTGATCTAGTTAATATCCAACATGTATGTAAATAATTTGCAAAGACTGATTACTAATACTCCAAACATCAGTATAAAGTCGAATCCATAGTATTTACTGCCATTTATCTCTTACAAACAATACATCACTGATATATTTATAGGTAATAAAGCAATTTAATAAAAAAAGATTATTTTAAAACAAAACATCAATCCCTTGAATAAATTAAGCACAGTTGATGAGGCATATGACTTGTTTGTATATAAGTATAATGAAATAATAATTTAAAGTAAAGATTAAACCTTATCCGGCTTATATTCAAAATAGCAGCATATGACTTGATGATAACAATTGTACTTTTTCACAAATTCTATCTTTCTTTCTACATTCTCTGAAGTATCTGCCATATGGGAATTCAGTAAGCAATGGCATATGTAAATAAATTGCTTTGCTGAGCGCAGCTGGATACGACCGCAGAGGTCCAACCCGAACAGTTGGGGCAAAAATGGACACAATATTCGCACTTGATACAGGTCTGAATTTGGATTGTTATTAAATATTTGACACATAATAGGTTTCTGACACAGAATAACTGTAGTCAAAGAACTTAGAATTGGTCATATGATTTGAATTTATATTCAATTTTTTGCTTTTGTGCAATACACTATGCTGTTGCGAATTGACCCCAAAAAAAATTTACCCTTTTTCTTGCTTTCGTGCAATACACTATGCTGTTAGCGTATTGACCCCCAATAAAAAATAAAAATTCTTTTACCCCGCCCTTTTATAGTATTTGAAGAAATTTTCTTTTTTAGATTTCTGAAATCTGAAATGAGAAAAAAATTGTCTCCCAACAATTTCTTATTTACCCCACACCCCAAAAAAATTTTTAACCTCCCCCCTTTTCCCTTTTTCCAAAAAAAAAATTCTTTCCCTCAAGATATGGTTATAATCCCTACATTTCTTTATACATAATTTACAAGCAGTGAAAGGGAGGTAATCGAATCATACACAACATTTTACTTTAAATTGTCTTAATTGTCCATTAACCAGGAAACCCTTGTTTTTCCCCCTTTTTTGCCCCTAATTCATAAATGGTTTGAGCCATAACCCCCCAAAGTCAATCCTAACCACCCCTTTGTGGTATGGAAACTTGTGGTATAATTTCAGAGAGATTCATACACTTAACACAAGTTATTGTCTGGAAACTACAAAAATGCTTATTTGGGCCCCTTTTTTGGCCCCTAATTCCTAAACTGTTGGGACCATAAACCCCAAAAACAATCCCGACCTTCCTTTTGTGGTTATAAACCTTGTGTTTAAATTTCATAGATTTCTATTTACTTATACTAAAGTTATTGTCCGAAACCAACTGTCTTCGGACAATGACAAGGACGACAACGACATGATACCAATATACGACCGCAAAAAAAATTGCAGTCGTATAAAAAAACTGTACATAGTAGAAAATATCATTCCAAAAAATAGCACCAAAGTAAGTATCTAATGATTTGAAATATACACACAGTACCTTAACTATTTGGGGTCAGTTAAATATTAACCACTATTTTGGATAATGTGATTGCTGAAATATTTCACATATTTTATCACATGGACATAACGTTATTGACCCTGCAAGGTTTGTGTCTGTGAATAAAATTCCTAATCATTTTACTGTTAATGCCTTTAAAAATAATGCAATTAACCCTACTAAAAATTTGAAATTGCTGTTAAATTCTATTTAAAGACACTACCATATTGTAGGTCATGGTAAAGGGCCAGGAAAAATTTAAAAAGAAAGCTCTAGTAGCTAAACAGCAACATGTCTGATTTAATGAACAAAATAAAAAAATTAAAACGGGTCAAAAGTTGGCTAACTTTCATACGTCAAAAGTTGGCTAAAAAAGTTGGCTAACTTTCATACATCAAAAGTTGGCTAAAAAAGTTGGCTAACTTTCATACATCAAAAGTTGGCTAAAAAAGTTGGCTAACTTTCATACGTCAAAAGTTGGCTAAAAAAGTTGGCTAACTTTCATACTGCTAAATGACAATCCATAAAAAAGGTAACATGGACATGTGTAACAGAAAGTGTTTTCTTATGTAATAACATAGAGGAAGTTGACAGGAAATGATAGTTGGATTTATATGTTTATATGTTTATTTTAACAACATTAAATTCAACATTGATTAATACAAATGTCCTGACAAATATGACAGCAAAAAAGCAGTTGCATTGCCATGATTTTTTTAAATAATATGAAAAGCATTACATGTATAAATAAATAATGATATAACAGTTTCCTGCACATGAATATCATCTGTTTTATATTTGTTCCTTAATACTCTTGATGGTCTGTACCATGGTCTTCTGCATGCTCTATGGATTGTGCCATGTCATAGTTAGGGGTGTATTCCTGTATACCTTCTTCACGCTGAAACTTACGCTGGATGGCAATCTGTAAATGTAATCAGAAAATTTTTTTTAGTGTTTCACTACAGTAAGCTTGTGAAGAAAAGTGTCCAAAAAATCTACTTGGAATGTTGCTGAATGCCAGAGTAACAATGATAGTTCTCACACATGTTTTCTTCTAAATTTATTTTTTCTTTTCTTTGAGAATCTAAATTTAATAATTTACTTTTATTTTCATAATAAAATGATACAATTACATCAAAAACAGTTTAAGTATATTAATTCAAAGCCATAATATCAATTAATATCTACAGATCTACAGAAACCTGCAAATGTTCAAATTACAATTTTTTTTACCAGAATCAGAAATTTTCATGAAAAGAACAAAAAAAGTAAGCCTCAAAAAGCAAATATAGCTTCATGCATATAAATAGAACCTAAGACTGTAAACCTTAATGACTTTTGCGAGTAGAAAAATACTGTGAATATAAACTGTCATGAATATATAACAATTGGACCTTTCCTTATATAAATACATCATAACAATTAGAAAATCAATCCCTATCATTTTATTCCCGTTTCACAGTATTGGATCAAAATGGATAATTACCAAAAGTATTAAAATCTATATGTATCACAGTCTTCTGTCATGATAACAACTATGGTATCAATGTAGAACGTCATCATTTTCATTATTATTTCACTAAAAAATTTGTAAGGGGTTCCACGGAACCCTGTGTCTTGCCTGTGATTGCTGCTGTCAGTGTAAAAGTGTAATGTTGACTTAAAAAGTGAGTCCGTTTATCAGTAAAATACAGAATTTAAAAAAAAAATTCAAAATTTTTCTTCTGATGCTATTTAGTAGTCTTGAAGATTAGCTTCTGTCCAAGTTTCATAACAATCCATGAAGGTTTACAAATTTATCATGTCAATTTAATCCCAGACTGTCTGTAAATGTTAACTGTTAAGCTTCTGCCAAAGTTTCATAAAACTCTATGAAGGTTTGACAAAGTATTTGATGTGTATCAAACTTTAACCCCAGACTGTATCTACTTGTTAACTGTAAAAATCAAAGCCTTAAAGGCTGTTAAAGCAATTGCTGCCTAGTTAATGTTTTTGTGACTTTTATTTTTCATCCACATGTATTAAGATATAAGAATTAAACCTGACAGGAGTCTTATCTAGTGAGAAGTAAGGATGTTTTAATTTGATATCAATAAAAGACTTATCCACCAGAAAATCATTTTTACAATGTTTTACATTTCCCAGGGGGACGACACGTTTACCCGGCTTAAGGTGGAGGCAAATATATTTGCGGAAACGTATAACTCCCGAAAAAATCATAATAGATTATCCCCTTGTAGAGTGTTTATTACTGGGCAATAATTTACATGACAATCCATGCACCTGGCTTCATTATCTTTATTGCTTTCATTTTCATTTTAATTATATCATAATTGGTTTAAATCTAACCATTCAGTTGATAATTTAAACTTTCGTGACGCGAGTGTTCTACCCAACTATAGTTTTTTTATAATAAGAATCATTCATTCATACAAACCGATTAAAGATTTGAAGATGGGACCAGCTTCTGAAATTATCATGAAATGCACGTTAACTGTCGATTAACCTTGGAACTGGCTTACGCTTTACCCCTTTCATTACTTATGACATAATAGGGTAAAAAATTAACGCAACAGATTTTAAAATAAAGAAATTTTCTGTTAAAACTTTCATGAAGTAATTGTAATTATGCTTGACGATTTTCTGCATGGTCAATGCTAGTAAGATCTATTTTAAACCATCAAATGAAAACACGCTGATCACGTAAACGCATTACACAAAACCAGAGACATGATGAAACATTATAAAAGTAAATAAAAAGATTATTTGGGTTTAACATACGAAAAACAGAAACACTCTTTCAGTTAAATGATTTTGATTTTTAAAACTTCAGAATATAAAACACAAAACTTTTTAATTCCCGAGAATTACAGGTAATCATTTTCAATTGCCTAAAGGGTTATTATGACATTTGAAACTGTCTCGAGAAGTAACCTTGATCAGTTGATCATTATATCATTTGTTTACAGAGTGGAGTCTATCAGTATCAACAGCAATTAAGGAAACCCTTAATAAATAACAGGGCCCGTAATTTCAAGAAAGTATTAAAAACATGGTAAGTGTAATCAGAATGCGTAAATTGTGCTATTATTAATTCAAAACAAATAAGATAAGATTACATTACTATAACGTGCGTAGTGATTTTACGATAATTTTATGAATGAACAAGAGCAACTTGACCTCTTTCAAAAAGAAACACAAATTAAACAACATAAAACCATATAAGAGATAACTCAGTCAAATTTTCAATATTAAATCAACAACTGACATGATTCGATATTTTGTTGAAACATCTCAAGAACAAAATCGCTGGTATAAAAATGCACTTTTTTCACTCAGACTTCTACGTTCTTTGATAGTCAAATGGTTGTCCCCTTAAATACAAAAATACATCTACTAGAACATATGTTGAAACTTCACAAACCCACTGTTGTTTTTCAACTGTTTCAATTAATGTATTTCATTAGAAAACATACATAGAATTTTTAGAATGACAGACTAGGAATCTGCTCAAAAACTTTGGCTTGATCTGGGTCACAAAGATGGCTATACGCCATAGCATTAAAGCAATTGCTTTAAAAATAAGTCCATTTATCAGTAAGATACGGAAAAATAAATATTTTCAAAATTTTGCTCTGGATACAGTCTGTTTGTCATACACAAGCTTCTGTCCAAATTTCATAGAATTCCATGTAGGTTTGACAAAGTTATTGATGTCTAAAAAAATTTAACCTCAGACTAAATCTGAATGTTAACTGTAAAAAAAAACTAAGTCCATTTATCGGTTAATTATGGAAAAATGAAAATAATTATTGCAAAATTTTACACTGGTCATAAAATAAGCTTCTAAAATTTCATAAAATTCCATTAAGGTTTGACAAAGTTATTGATGACTGAAAAACTTTAACATCAGACTAAACCTGAATGTTAACTGTAAAAAAACAAAGTCCATTTATCAGTAAAATACGGAAAAATGAAAATAAATATTTTCAAATTTTTGCTCTGGATACTGTATTTTAGTTATAAATTACTTCTGTTTAAATTTCATAAAATTCCATGTAGGTTTGACAGAGTTATTGATGTCTAAAAATACTGTAACCACAGACTTAACCTAAATGTTGTCGCCGCGACGGAATCTAGGATCGCCATGTCTCCGCTTTGAGCGTTTCTGATGAAGGTAAATCCAGAAAAGCGCTTCAGACGCATGAAATTAATAACGTGTTGTTTTCATTTTTTCCAGCACTGGATTGATACCTCTGCTGGTGAACTATCAGTCCCGGAGGGTATCATCAACTCAGTAGTCAGTTCTTAGGTACTGACATGATTAATAACAAACCGTTTTAAAATTGTCCGTTTATAAATTTTAAAATTATAAAGAAACTAAGGTTTCAACTCCCTCAGGCATAGTTGACCTTAGACGGATTTGGCAATTGTTTAAGTACTTTTTAGTTATATAGCTCTTCAACTGTTTCGGTTCTTATACATCCTCGGCTTTCAAATAATTGGCTTTGAGTGTTCCTGATGAAGGTAAATCCAGAAAAGCGCTTCGGACGCATGAAATTAATAACGTGTTGTTTTCATATTTTATACATTTTTGTTTTTTCCTTTTCTTAGCAAAAAATGCATCTTTTAATCCTAATCATTCATCTATGAGACATAATTTGCAGAATAAGTTTATGTACTGTAGATCAAAAGTAATTGAATACATAATTATTGAGGTCAATATTTGTGTGTATTCCATATTGATAGATCATTTATAGGATTTTCTATATGAATTGGATTTTGAATAAAAAGCATATTCACCTGCTGAAAAAGTATATTCACCGCAAAAACGTCGCTGTTACGTGTATAATAACGGTAAAATGTTTGACGACAATTTGTTTTAGTAAATAACTGTTAATTAATACATATTTTCTCTTTTGGAACATGGAATAAAACAATTACTGTCTTTTGCTTGGTAAATATGTGGTTTAATTGACTTTTGAAAACCCAGTGACATTCACTTGCCGTTGGCCTCAGTGAATATCAGTTTTCAAAGTCAATAAAACACATATTTACCTCATCAAAAGACAGTAATTGTATAGTATTCAATTATTTCATACAAGAGATATTAACTGTGGTCAAATCAGATTGGCATTAAAGTGGACACCATCCAATAGAAAGTGTAATTGTTTGTAAATGATGACAGTTATCTATCATACTGTATTGTATCAGTACTCTTACTTGCCTAAGGAAAGAATTGAAATAATAGCATTTCAAAAAAATGTGGAAATCAACTTTGATATCAATACACATCTTGTACTAAATTTCATTCACTTACACAAGCAAAAGATACCATAAGATATTTTCAATATTCTGATCAACTACTTAATTCTTGATATACTACTTTTTCACATTAATTCATTAATAGTAATTTGTTATAAATTTTGACTTACAAAGGAACTATATGCAAGTGTATATCTAAAATAAAGTAGCTGTTCGGCCAACCTTTTCTTAATTTAAGGGCAAATAACATGTCAAAAGTTGGCAGTCCAGGATTAAAATGGTGTATAAAGTATCTGCAAGTCATAAAAACACCTAATTAGTTTCATGATGTCTTCAACTTAGAATTATGCACCATTTCAAAATCTAGAGACATCACACTGATAATTGTTTGACAAATTGTTGGATGTTCAGAATACTGAGCAAGGTATATCTAACAGTCTTTGTTTAGAAAAAAATAGTCTATAAATTTTCAAAAAGTCACATAAAAAGTGTTGAACATTGAAAGCAGTGAAAACCTTTGTTTACATATTTTTCAAAGATGTGATCACGTGTTTTTTTTATATACTTTGGTTAAAAACCTCAAATGTCTTTTAAACTATTTGTATATGTGTACCTATTTCAATGTTGAAAGCTGTTATTGTTAAATTTATAGTTATAGTAAGGATATTTAAGCATGTTTGAATGAATAATTAATTTCCCAAGATTTTGGTTTTAATTCTTTGTGTATTAACATGGTCATTTTTGATCTTTATGTCACCTTTAAATAAATAATATTATAAAAATACCTAAAGAACAAACCTGAACCATAGCAAACATAAAAAAGCAAAGCAGTTATAGAACACTTAATCATTATAACAGTTATAATGTCAAAAATTAAGTATAATATCATTTATATTCTTCTCATAAAAAAATGAGGAAATATCTTAGAACTTCATATTTTATAAGGCAAGGTTGAAAGCACCCTATGATCATGTTTTCACAAATGTATAAAAATATATTTTACACCATTCAGTTTTGAAGACAATTGATGATGAAAACAGGATAGAGTAGAGGAACCATCATCAACAAATTGAAAAACATCAACTGCTGTGGCAAATAAAAAATGCATGCTTTAAAATGAATATACTAGCTAATACACAAAGAAATTAAACACACACTAGGTAGAAAACAAAACTTGAAACAGAACAGTACCTCAATGAAGTCTGGAGTACGACACCTTACTATAACGCTCAGGGCGAGAAGGAGACGATGGTTCTTCATCATAAGCTAGAGGATATTCTCTGGGTTTTTGGGGTGATGTATGATTACGCAAGGCCATCTAATAATAAAAGTAAACGAACTAATAACATGCAAGGTGCATGCACAGTTTTTAACATTAACATTTTGAAGGTCACTAAATAAGTAACTTGATTTTCTTTTAAAAAAAACAGTTCTAGATTTAATGCAAAGAAAATTAGCTGCTTAATCAAAATCATTTTAAAATTTACACTGTCAGTATGAGTGCTTGAAAGTATCAGAATTGTTTTTTTCTACTTAATGAAAAATCATGTACAATATCTCATTTCAATATTCTGGTTAGAGAAATAATAGTTAGTCTTACAGTGCATAGAAGCATGCTAACCAGAAAATAAATCTAGAATGGCTGCTTTTACATGTTTAAGCAATGTCTCAAATCAATATGAAAAATATGTACAGGAAAATACAATAAGGTCCATACCTTTAGCTGTGATGGTGTAAGTCTGCTGAAAGTTTCTCTGTCTAAACCATACACAACAGCATTTACAGCACCTACAGGTCAATATTGGCAAATTTAAAAACACACAAACATTGTACAAGACAGTAATAAATATAGCTAACTGTAGCAACAAAAAATAAAATGCTCTGCAGGCGCGGCTTGATACGACCACAGAGGTCGAATCCTGAACAGTTGGGGCAAGTATGGACACAACATTCAAGCTTGATACAGCTCTGAATTTTGATTGTGATTAAATATTTGACACAGCATAGGTTTCTGACACAGAATGAATGTGGTCTAAGAACTTAAAATTTAAATTGGACATTCACCTATAATGGTCCAATATTCAAAATCTAAATACATGGTTAGATTCAGCATATCAAAGAACCCCAAGAGTTCAATTTTGATGAAATCAAACAAAGTTTAATTTTGGACCCTTTTGACCTCAATGTGGACAAAGTTGATAACGGGCCCAAAAATCAAAATCTAAATACATGGTTAGATTCAGCATATCAAAGAACCCCATATATTCAATTTTGTTGAAATCAAACAAAGTTTAATTTTGGACCCGATTTGGACCAACTTGAAAACTGGGCCCATAATCAAAAATCTAAATACATGTTTAGATTCAGCATATCAAAGAACCCTAAGAATTCAATTTTATTAAAATCAAACTAAGTTTAATTTTGGACCCTTTGGACCTTAATGTGAACGAATTTGAAAATGGGACCAAAAATAAGAATCTAAATACACGGTTAGATTCGGCATATCAAAGAACCCCAATAATTCAATTTTTGATGAAATCAAACAAAGTTTAATTTTGGACCCTTTGGACCTCAATGTGGACCAATTTAAAAACGGGGACCTAAATCCAAAAACTTAATACATGGTTAGATTCAGCATATTAAAGAACCCCAAGAATTCAAGAATAAAACCCCATTGAAATTGGTCAAGAAATAAGCAATTTATACAAAGTATCTTCTTTTGCACAATACTGTGCAATTGAATATTTCTTGCAATTGCGCAATACTGTGCAATTGAATATTTCTTGCTATTGCGCAATACTGTACAATTGACAATTTCTTGCTATTGCGCAATATTGTGCTATTGGATATTTCTTGCTATTGCGCAATACTGTGCAATTGAAGATTTCTTGCTATTGCACAATACTGTGCAATTGAAAATTTCTTGCTATTGCACAATACTTAATATATTAATTTACACATCCTGTTTGGTGTGTATCTCTTGCCTTATCATTATTATTTGCTTTTATATATAAATCAGAAATTTAAAAATAAAGTTTTGGCAAATTTCAATATACATAATTTAAAAGCAGTTTAGGTGAGATAAACAAAAAGCTTCATCAGCAATATTTTATATTGGCAAATTTCAATGAAGTTCATTAAACTAAAGTTATTGGCAAATTTCCAATGGAATTTATTAATAATAAAGTTTTGGCAAATTTCAATATAAATAATTTAAAAGCAGTTTAGGTGAGATATTCAAATGAGTTTCAATTACCAACCTTACACTGCCTTTTAAATTATGTTTTATACTAAGTAATTGTCCATTAACCTGCAAACCCTTTTCCCCTTTTTGCACCTTATTCCTTAACACTTTGAGCCATAACTCCCAAAGACAATTCTTACCATCCCTTTGTGGTATTCCAATATCCAAAATCTAAATACATGGTTAGATTCAGCATATCAAAGAACCCCAAGAATTCAATTTTGATGAAATCAAATAAAGTTCAATTTTGGACCCTCTAAACCTCAATGTGGACCAATTTGATAACGGGCCGAATATCAAAAATCTAAATACATGGTTAGATTCAGCATATCAAAGAACCCCATATATTCAATTTTTGTTTAAATCAAACAAAGTTTAATTTTGGACCCCGATTTGGACCAACTTGAAAACTGGGCCCATAATCAAAAACTAAGTACATGTTTAGATTCAGCATATCAAAGAACCCTAAGAATTCAATTTTGTTAAAATCAAACTAAGTTTAATTTTGGACCCTTTGGACCTTAATGTAGACCAATTTGAAAACGGGACCAAAAATTAAGAATCTAAATACACGGTTAGATTCGCATATCAAAGAACCCTATAGTTCAATTTTCAATGAAATCAAACAAAGTTTAATTTTGGACCCATTTGGCCCTAATTCCTAAACTGTTGGGATCAAAACTCCTTTTGGCCCCAAATTCCTAAACGTTTAGGGCAATTACCCCAAACTCAAACCAAGCTTTCCCTTTGTGACATGGAACCTTGTGGAACAATTTCATAAAGATCCATACACTTACACACAAGTTATTGTCCTGAAACTAGAAAATGCTTGTTTTTGCCCTTTTGGCCCCTCATTCCTAAAATTTTGAGGCAATTACTTCCAAAATCAATCCCAGCCTTCCCATTAAGGTATGGTACCTTGCAGTACAATTTCAGAGAGATCCATACACTTGAACACAAGTAATTGTCTGGAAACTAGAAAATGCTTATTTTGGCCCCTTTTGGACCCTTATTCCTAAACGTTTTAGGCAATTACCCCAAACTCAATTCCAGCTTTCCTTTGTGATATGGAACCTTGTAGTACAATTTCAGAAAGATCCATACACTTACACACAAGTTATTGTCATGAAACTAGAAAATGCTTGTTTTTTGCCCCTTTTTTGGCCCCTAATTCCTAAAATTTTGAGGCAATTACCCCCAAAATCAATCCCAGTATTCCCTTTGTGATATGAAACCTTGTGGTACAATGTCAGAGAGATCCATACACTAACACACAAGTTATGTCTGGAAGTTACCAAAATGCTTATTTTTGGCCCCTTTTTGGCCCCTAATTCCTTAACTGTTGGTACCATAACCCCCAAAATCAATCCCAACCTTCCTTTTGTGGTATTGAACCTTATGGTAAAATTTCATAGAGATCCATTCACTTAAACTAAAGTTAGAGTGCGAAAACCAATGTGTCTTCGGACGACGGCACGACGCCAACGTCATACCAATATCGACCGCAAAATTTTTGCGGTCGTATAAACAAAAACAATACATAGTGCAAATTGTGAAATTTTCAGAGAATTAGTCACCAGGAAAAAAAATTGAACTTTAAGCTTGTCATGAAATATGGAAGAAAATAGCTGTTTTACAATAAGGAATTACAAAGTATTAAATGATCGCTTATTCAAATTGTTACTGTTTCTTTTGGGGGCCTTTCAGTACATGTTTTGCATCATTGCTCCTGAAATTTTCAGAGAATTAGTCACCAGGAAAAAAAATTGAACCTTAAGCTTGTCATGAAATATTCTTTAAAAAATACAAAAATTTTGGTGGAAGAAAATAGCTGTTTTACCATTGGGAATTACAAAGTATTAAATGATCGCTTATTCAAATTGTTAGTTTCTTTTGGGGCCTTTCAGTACATGTTTTGCATCATTGCCCCTCATGAAATAGGTATTTTGACATTCATATGTTCATTCTTTATCATGATGATCATTTGAAGGTAATCATTTCATCGAAAATAAATCCACATTTCTTTAGGATTATAGCAGAGAAGTATCACTAATTCTACAAATTAACTTAAATCAAATTTTTTAAATTAAAAATAGTCACTTAAACATGACATTGTGACTATAGTTTATTTTTCCCAATTTCACAATAAAGATTACATCATGATATTGCCCCTCGCTTAATAAAGAAGATTACAATCATAATATTGCCCTTCCCTTAATAAAGAAGATTACATCATGATATTGCCCCTCACTTAATAAAGAAGATTACAATCATGATATTGCCCCTCGCTTTATAAAGAAGATTACAGTCATGGTATTGCCCTCACTTAATAAAGAAGATTACAGTCATGGTATTGCCCTCACTTAATAAAGAAGATTACATCATGATATTGCCCCTCGCTTAATAAAGAAGATTACAATCATGATATTGCCCCTCGCTTAATAAAGAAGATTACAATCATGATATTGCCCCTCGCTTAATAAAGAAGATTACAATCACGATAATGCCCCTCTCTTAATAAAGAAGATTACATCATGATATTGTCCCTTGCTTGATAAAGAAGATTACATCATGATATTGCCCCTCGCTTAATAAAGAAGATTACATCATGATATTGCCCCTCACTTAATAAAGAAGATTACAATCATGATATTGCCCCTCACTTAATAAAGAAGATTACATCATGATATTGCCCCTCGCTTAATAAAGAAGATTACAATCATGATATTGCCCCTCGCTTAATAAAGAAGATTACAATCATGATATTGCCCCTCACTTAATAAAGAAGATTACATCATGATATTGCCCCTCGCTTAATAAAGAAGATTATTTCATATCGGTTAAGAATTAGCTTCTCTTATTGGATAACAAGGGGCCACATGACATTCTTTATTCTTTAGTAAAAATTCCATCAGACTTTAACAGAAAAAAACGGAGCAGAAAACCGGTCGTTAACGGACTTTTACATGTTAATGACCAGTGGGGCGTGGTTTCTCTGTTTAGAGTGATGTCCCTTTAATAAAACGCAATCGCGATTCGTTAATTATAAAATTATAGAAAACTTTATTTTGTATTCATATACTGAATAAAATGCTTCGCTGAACTCAGCCTGATACGACCGCAGAGGTCTAACCCTGAACAGTTGGGGCAAGTTTGGGCACAATATTCAAGCTTGATACTGTCTGAATTTGGATTGTGATCAAATTTTTGACATAATATAGGTTTCTGACACAAAATAAATGTGGTCAAAGATCTTAAAAATTTGAAATGGGACATTTAATTTACCTAGAATGGTCTGATATCCAAAATCCAACAACATGGTTAGATTCAGCATATAAAAAAACACCAATAATTTAATTTTAGTTGAAATCAAACAAAGTTAAATTTTGGACCCTTCAAACCTTAATATGAACTTATTTGAAAACAGGGCCCAAAATAAAAATCTAAATGCACAATAAGATTCAGCAAATCATACAGCCGCAATAATTCAGTTTTTGATGAAATCAAACAAAGTTTAATTTTGGACCCTTTTGACTTCAATGTAGACCAATTTAAAAATGGGGCCCAATATCCAAAAAAATTATACAAGGTTAGAACCCCCAAAAATTAAAGACTTTATTAATCCCATCGAAATTGGTTAAAACATTTGTATTTGTTTTCAATTGAAGATTTCTTGCTATTGCACAATACTGTGCAATTGCAGATTTCTTGCTATTGTGCAATACTGTGCTATTGCCCAATACTGTGAAATTGAAGATTTCTTGCTATTGCGCAATTCTGTGTTGTTGCGCAATACTGTGCAATTGAAGATTTTTTGCTATTGGGCAATACTGTGCAATTGAATATTTCTTGCTATTGTGCAATACTGTGCAGTTGAAGATTTCCTGCTATTGCGCAATACTGTGCTATTGTGCAATACTGTGCAGTTGAAGATTTCTTGCTATTGCCCAATACTGTGCTATTGTACAATACTGTGCTATTGCGCAATGCTGTGCAATTGAAGATTTCTTGCTATTGCGCAATACTGTGTAATGGAAGATTTCAAAAATTTTGAAGAAAAAAAATGAACCCCTCCCAAAAAATTGGAAAAAAAAATCCCCCCAACTTTTTGAACCCCCCCCCTTTTGGAGTAATTACCCCCAAACTCAATCCCAGCCTTTCCTTCATGGTATGGAACCTTGTAGTACAATTTTAGAGAGATCCATACACTTAAACACAAGTTATTGTCTGGAAACTAGAAAAATGCTTGTTTTTGGCCCCTTTCTTGCCCCTAATTCCTGAATGTTTGGGGCAATTAACCCGAAACTCCATCCAAGCTTTCCCTTTGTGATATGGAACCTTGTGGTACAATTTCAGAGAGATTCATACACTTACACACAAATTATTGTCCGGAAACTACAAAAATGCTTGTTTTTGGCCCCTTTTTGGCCCCTAATTCCTAAACTGTTGGTACCATCACCCCAAAAATCAATCCCAACCTTTCTTTTGTGGTATTGAACCTTCTGGTAAAAATTCATAGAGATCCATTCACTTAAACTAAAGTTATTGTCCGGAACCAAATGTGTCTTTGGACAACGACGACGCAGACAACAACGACATCATAGCATTATACGACGCAAAAAATTTTTTGCGGTCGTATAAAAATTGCACTTAAATGAATGGCAGTGACTTATAGTTATCACTATGACTGGTGTTCAATCTTTCCTATAGAACAATTTGAATTTATGAGAATTTTTAAAAACATGGGTCCTCAATGAAATAAACATAATAGTTATTGAAGAACTGGTCATTATCGTGATACATGGATGGCCCGTAGGACAGTGGTATTGACTGCGACAGCGATAATGACCTCGCCTACGGCTCAGTCATTATCGCTTTCTTAGTCAATACCACTGTCCTGTGGGCAGTCCATATATCACGATAATGACCAGTTTTTCAATAACTATTATGTAATTACATCATGATATTACCCCTCGCTTAATTAAAAGATTAAAATCATGGTATTGCCCCTCACTTAATAAAGAAGATTACATCATGATATTGCCCCTCGCTTAATAAAGAAGATTACATCATGATATTGCCCCTCGCCTAATAAAGAAGATTACATCATGATATTGCCCCTCGCTTAATAAAGAAGATTACATCATGATATTGCCCCTCGCCTAATAAAGAAGATTACATCATGATATTGCCCCTCGCTTAATAAAGAAGATTACATCATGATATTGCCCCTCGCTTAATAAAGAAGATTACATCATGATATTGCCCCTCGCCTAATAAAGAAGATTACAATCATGGACAAGAAGAACACGTAAATTAAACTTCACAAGAAGGCAATGTACTGGAAATTATTCAAACTCTGCAAAATTAATAAAACATTTTACAGTAGTGATGAATAGCACTGAACTTAACCAAAGACTTCAAACTAATAAATGTCATGGTGATTCAAATACTGCTCATCTTTAAGTATTGCATTGAAGTGGTATGTCATGTTAGAGAAAACAGCTATAAATTTTTCAAATCTTAATCTATTGCTTCACGGACATAAGTGGACGTGTCACAAAAAGACAAAATTGGAGGCAGTATGGTGACCTTTAGTTGTTTAAAACTTCTATGTCATTTGGTCTCTGGTGGACAGATTGTCTCATAGGCAATCATACCACATCTTCTTATTTTTATAAAATACCATACCTTGTAATGGAGAAGATAGAGCTTGTAGCACAACAAGAGCAAACACTGGAGAGTTTGGTGCAACAGCATTCTGTATCCTGAGAATAAAAAGGAATGCATGTATTTTATATTTCTCTGGGTTTTTGGGGTGATGTATGATTACGCAAGGCCATCTAATATTAAAAGTAAACGAACTAATAACATGCAAGGTGTATGCACAGTAATATTCCTTTAACTTCAATTGTTTGGATAGATAAGCAGAGTAAAAACCTTATACAGTTGGTTTAATGACCAAGATTAAGAATCGTCTCTAAAATAAATAACTTTGATTTGACGAATTAAAATTTTGCTTTCAGAATCTTCTTCCACTTTTTACTTTTTCTTCAATCACTATTTTCCCTTCCCACTGCAAAGGGGGATTGCAGAATTTTTAAGGAGAGATGTCTTGTTATGGTCACTGCATACAGAAAAGCTAACATTAAAAAGAGTACTGGAAGACAATTCAATAGCAGTACATTTTCTAAATATTTGGATATAATTAAGAATTTCTTTTTAAAGTAAGTTATGTGCACAATGTTTTATAATAAAAATTAACCATTCAGTTTTTTTAGAGCAAGTGTGCCAGATTTACGCATCATTAAAATAATCTTTTTGAGACAAAAAAAATATATGTCCGTTCCCTACCTCTGACTGACCCTAAGTTTGATTGCAGACCTTGAAAGATTCTATAGCTTTCTGAAATAATTATTCAAGGCATAGCATTTGTGATATTGAGTTGACTTCCAATCCTATTTCTAATGGATTATTCGGTACAGATTGACCAAAATCATGTGCAAATTTTGTCAGAGACTATTCCAAATTGCAAAATGAACCATTGTGAATGCACATACTGGATGTGTGTAAATCAGGATTGGATTTGGAGAAAATATGTAACTTTTCTAGATTTTGTAAATACTTAGTCCACATTTTTTTTTACCTTACTATATTAATCAGCGGAATATAGAAACATCAGTGTGTAAGCTAACTTTATGCCAACATTTATAAACTACTTATGGAAGGTAATAGAGAAACAGCAGTGTTGTAGACTATTATCTACAATATGATTATAATAAACAAAATACATTCCTCACCTATTTATTAGTGGAAATATAGAAACAGCAATGTAAACAAATGGATAAGCTGTTAGAGGCTTTATATCCTCCTTTAACATTTGTTTCTGTCTCTCTGTGTCTGGATCATATGTACCTTGCCAGCTGGAGGCCTGCAATCAAAAGTAAATCTTCTTGTATTATATCTCATTTTAAAAAAATATGGGCAATAAGGCCCATGCAACCTAAAATTTCCCATAACACAACTAAAGTATAAAGTGTTGAAAAAATAAAAGCAAATTTCACAATTGACTAGTTACCATAGTAAGAAATTATGATGTAGATTGTTTATTCTGTAAAAACTGTTAATTTTCCTAGTTTTGTAAAAACTTTTAAATCTATTATGGATTTTAAAAAACTTTGGAAACTATATAATCACTGTGTTTTTCTTCATTTTCTGTAATTCTATTGTGCTTCCATCATAAATAATGAAAATAATATTACACCATTGGTTGGATATCTAGTGTTTTGGAATTTTTTAACTAATCACAATGTTTTGGTGTATGCTTTTGAAAATATTGCTCAGAATGCATTAGATTCAGTGAATTGATGCAACAAATAGTAGTAAAACTTAATTTTAGAAAACCCATAGAGAGGGTTATCTCACTTAAGCATAAAATACCATTGACCAAATACTTCACTTTTTTTAGACAACAGTAATCAACAAACTCAAGTATGTTCACATGACCTGAGTACAGTTTAGAAAATATGATGTAATGGTCAAGTGTTTAACAAATTGAAACAGTTAAAAGTATTTTTTTGTGGAAAAAGTAAATACATGAAAAATGACTAGAGATTTCATTGTGATTAAAATTGCTTTGTGCTAGTAATGAGTCAGACTTTTAACATGCTAACTCACAAGGTGAAAGTCCACATGAAAAAATGTTATCCTAACCAGAAATATCTTTCAGACTTTCAGCCTGACCAATCTTTGCTCTAACTCCTATATGTCCTGTTCTTGAAGAAGAAGCAGTAGAAACCCATTCTAAAGTCTCTGATTAGACCTGACAGACATTTGAACCCATAACCTCATTCACAACAGGCAAGTATGCTACCAGTTAATAAACATTGGTATTTCTGATTTTCCCATATTTGTATTACTTGAAGTATTTTTTGTTTCTGGTATTATTTAGAAGTCTTAAAATTTACCTTTCTATATAAGCTGTATACGATGTATAAATATGTGATAACTAATCCAATCAATATAACAAACAATGGTCCATAGTATCTGAAATGCAGAATAAATATTTGTATTTCCCTATGGTTATTTTAACATAATCAGCTTATGTCACATAATCAGCCAATTAGTGGTGGAGGTGGGGGACCTTGTCCCATAAATAATTTTTGGCCTGACATTATTCAGTTTGACCTTAGTGATCAATGAGGTCATAGCATACTACATATTGATATATCTTTGAACAAACTTTGTTTTAATTGAATTTAAGAAATGAACTCATGAAGGGTATAGTATGGATCAAAAATATAGTATTTGTTAAAAATATTTGAACAGCACTTACTTTAAAAAGTGTCAATGACATTGCTGATATAAACTTATGATATAAGCTTCATAAAATTCTGGCAATAATTGTACACATGAGAGCGCTGACAATGCAATTTTCGATACAATCAATATTTCCAAGGGGCATAACTCTTTTACAAATTATTGATCAGCACTGATTTTTGAACTCATCAGGGACAATGATGATATAAACCTATAATTTAAATCTCATAAAATTCTGGCAATAATTGTACACATGAGAGCGCTGACAATGCAATTTTCTGTTTAATTAATATTTCCAAGGGACATTTCTCTTTTAAAAATAATTGATCACACTGATTTTTGAACTCATCCAAGACATTGCTGATATAAACCTATGACATAAGTTTCATAAAAATCTGGCAAGAATTGTACAAATGAGAGCGCTAACAATGCAATTTTCCATATAATTAATGTTTCCAAGGGGCATAACTCTTTTAAAAATAATTGTTTGGCACTGATTTTCGAACTCATCCAAGACATTGCTAATATAAACCTATGATATAAGTTTCTTAAAAATCTGGCAAGAATTATACAAATGAGAGCGCTAACGATGCAATTTTCCATATAATTAATGTTTCCAAGGGGCATAACTCTTTTAAAATAATTGATCGGCACTGATTTTCGAAATTGTCTGAGACATTGCTGATATAAACCTAAGATATAAGTTTCCTTAAAAATCTGGCAAGATTTGTACATGTGAGAGAGCCCTAACAAGACCGGACGGAAGTCCTCCGCAATGCGCTGTGCGGGGGAAAATTATCATATATTTTTTTAGGATATCATAAAATAACAATACGAAGCTAAGATTGAATGAACTTGGTAAAATTGTTGGGTCACAAGCTTGATTTAACTCACAAGCTTTTTTTGCAATTGGATGTAAATTAAAAAATAATCTACAATTCAGACCTGACTGAGTGCCATAAACCCTGATGACTAGGGTTCTCAGTTAGTCAACCTCATCTTTGCATAGGTAGAATAATAAAAAGAGCAAGGTTATGAATAACTTGCTTGTAAGAAGGATTTACAGTATTACATATGTCATTCATTAAGCTTACATAATAGAGATGAATAAAGACTAGTAGTAGCGTTATGTTACATAAACATTTCTGTCTTACTCTGCAAAATACTCACATGCCTACTCTCCAACCAACATCAGACTCTATCCAGCTGGAAAAGATCAAATATGTGTTTGTTTTAAACAAATATTATAAATAGCTATTTATTGACAAAAATTTGTCAAATATATCACAACAATTTTTCAATGGTTGTTGCCCCAAAAAATCTGTGACAATCAATTAGCTATTGTCACTTCAGTGTTGGATTTGGAAATCAATCTACATCTGTATTATGTCACTTTATATATAATTGCGTGAATTAAATTTGGAATAGTTGCAAGGTTTCATGTATGTCTTTGCACTTTGCTAGTTACTTAAAATAACATGTACTGATGTAAAATAGAATATTGAAGAGTTTTATCATATTGTTGCAGCTTAGGGACTTGAAGAGCAGTCGCTTTTTTAATTTTTTTTGTTTTGTTCAGATTATGTGCAATAAAATTATCATCTCCATGCATTTGTTCTTACTAAGAAAGTGAAGTTTTAAATAGTTTTATCACAATGCAATAATAAGTATAGTACTTACCACCAAGCACCAGCAGGTCCATAATGGTCATTTATAAATGGAAGAAGTGACAATACCAATGATACTCCCCAACAGAATACATGGTATAACCTAAAATTAAAACAAGAGAATAAGGACTAGTACCAGAGACAGTCCCAAAAGCAAAACATGATATAACCTAAAATTAAACTAGAGAATTAGGACTATCAGAGAAATCCCCAACAGAGTATATGGTATAACCTGAAATTAAAACACGAGAATTAGGACTACAAGAGAAACCCCTAACAGAATAAATGGTATAACCTAAATTCAATACTGAGAATAGGAACTACCAGAGAAACCCCAATAGAATATATAGTATAACCTAAAATTAAAACAAAAGAATTAAGACTACCAAAGAAACCCCCAACAGAATAAATGGTATAACTTTAAATTAAAACCAGAAAATTAGGACTACAAGAGAAACCCCCAACACAATATATGGTATAGTCTAAAATTAAAACCAGAGAAACCCCCAACACAATATATGGTATAGTCTAAAATTAAAACCAGAGAAACCCCCAACACAATATATGGTATAGTCTAAAATTAAAACTAGAGAATAAGAAGAAGCTATAATACCTTAAATATCACATTTTGTTTGAATAGTAAAATATGATTGTCCCACAAACAAAATAACAAGATAATGTGTTCAGTGTGTTTCATGATACGTTTCCAATGCATAGTTGGATCTTCAATATTAAACAAATCTTGATAACAAAAGTAGCTTTTTTTAAATTTTCAATGTGACATTTTCATTTCAGATTGTAACCCACATTCCAGACCATATTTTCATGTACTGTAACTCTGCAGATATGTTGAGTTTGATATTAGGGGTTTGCCTCACTGAAGTAACTGTAAGAGGACATGTCATTATAGCTTGACTTTTTTTCACAACTTATCTGTCTTTGTTCTTGCTCCCAAATGTTATATGCTTTACAGGCAAGTAGAAATTGTTATTCTATTGCCTAATGAAAAAAACTTACCATTCAAACTTCTCTGTAGTTGTCCTTCTGACAACATTCATAAATAAATTAAAAGTTATACAGGCTACCCATAACAGAACTGAAAAATCTGAAAGTATATTTAATATAAGGCAAAATTATAGAAAGAAGTATATTTCTAATTTGGAGGTTTATTGAACAAAGAAATAAAGTATCATATTGTACACATAGTTAAATAACCTCTTTCAAAAAAGATTTTCAAATGTTGAAGAACTATGTTTGTTTTCTTAATTCTTGTTAGAGAAAATACTGTAAATTCAGAAATTATTGCGTCCATTTATTATTGCGATTTTGTCATTTTAGACTAAAATGCGATTTTAATTTTTGTGATATTGAGAAAAATCCTGTTTAATTCATAAAAAATTTTTTCAAAATGCGAGTTTAAATTATTGCGATTATAACCCTGTCGCATTTTTCGCAATAATAAAAACATCACAATAATTTCTGAATTTACAGTAGACAGTATCCTTGTTATAAAAACAAGTTTAACATTTACATGGGAATACATTGAATGTTTTTGTCATATTTCTCAATTTAAAATGATGTTTTACCCTTTGTTTTTGGTACAGTAACTGCAGTCACATTTGATGTATTAAGGCATGATTGATTTAAAAAAGACTATGGCTGTGGAGGCAGGGACAAATAATCATGGAAATGAGATGTGTGAATGCTAATTCAACTGCAAAACCAAAAATGATATACTTGCAATTATTGACCCAATTACAAACTTTAACATGTAAACAATTCAGAAGTCAATGGATTATGACTATGGGGACAAGGCCAAATAAAGTCCATGAAAATGAGATGGCTTCAATGACATCTGGGCCGATCCTAATGCAACTGCATACCAATCATCATTAACTTACCATTTGTGGTTCCTTTTCAACTGATTTAATCACAAACTTACACAAATTGTTGATTCTGCTGATGCTAAAAACTGCCAGCCAAAGTCTTGTTTTCATGACTTTTTGCAGGTCAGACAAAAACTGGTTTTTCTGATTAAATCTTAAAAATATTGTGTACCTCAGATGCTTGCCGAAAAAAAGGCATTTGGTTGATAAATGTCTCAAAGGCAATCATACTACATCTCCTTATTTATGTTTTTACTAATATTGGGCAAAACTTCTTAAAAATTGTCTTGAAGAAGTTTAAAAAAAATGGAAATTGAAATGAAGCTCAGATAAAGATCTTACAATTTCTTTATAACTGAGTACAGAATACATCATATTAGTAAAAGAGATTGTGGTTTTTTTTTGCAGTTTTTAATATGTTTTCATACATGCATGCAAAAGCAGTATTTGATATTCATATCAATGGTGGTATTTAAATTTTGTTGAAATTCACCATATAATCAATAATGAAGAAGAATTTTTTGTAGAGTAAAATCATACAATTATCCTCATAAGTCTTCTTACCAAAAAATTGTAAAAACCAAGCTTGAAAATGACAAGTGGCTCCATCAGGAACAAGACCTCCCTATAATATATAAAGAGAAGATTGACATTTTCATGTAACTAAAGGAGCAATATAATTAATTTTCAATTTTGAGTTTTTGTTATATATCTATTACAAAGTTACTATAGAGTTATTCATGTGCCTCAAGTTTTTTTTTATTATTTGAAGAATTTGGTGTTGATGGCATACCTTTGATGGTTTCTGTTTTAACTAATTCAATACTTTTATATACTCAGAACATTAACTTGATATAAACACCTGTCAAAAGACTGTATTTTTCCCACTTTTGGGAAACAAAACTTCTTAAACTTCTGTGAAATCTCATTTACATACCTGTTACCTTAATATTCAATAACATGGTTTCAAAAATATAAAAAAAATTAAGGTTTCTCAACAAGTTTCATTAATGATTGCCAGTTACTAAGGCCATTCTTAACAAATTCTTTGTTTGATGTTGCTTACCCATGCCTTGAAGGGTTGGGTAGGTAGGTAGGGATTTTATTTTATTTTTGCTAACAACTTAAGTTACATGTTTTAGACAAGAAAATGACATTAGAGCAAAACAAAAAAAATTGAAATAACTTATGCCTTAAAATTTTTGGGGTAGGATGCTTTTCAGGTGGGTAGGTAAGAAATTGAAATGATTTATTCCTTAAAATTTTTGGGGTAGGATGCTTTTCAGGTGGGTAGGTAAAAATTGAAATGATTTATTCCTTAACATTTTTGGGGTAGGCTGCTTTTCAGGTGGGTAGGTAGGCCACATCAAACAATTTAAATCTTATTTTTGGCCTAATTCTATCTTAATTCTGTTTTTAAAGCTTTATCTAGTTTTAATGTAAATGTACATCTGTTTGGCTTACTGTGTGTTATAGAAAGTTATCTTTCATAAAAGTAAAAATTCATAATGGGTTCCGCAGAACCCTGTGTCTCGCCTGTGATTGCTGCTGTCAGTGTTAAAGTGTTATGTTGACCTAAATAGTAGTCCATTTATCAGGGGTTCCGTGGAACCCCGTGTCTCGCCTGTGATTGCTGCTGTCAGTGTTAAAGTGTTATGTTGACTTAAAAAGTGAGTCCATTTATCAGTGGCTCCGTGGAACCCTGTGTCTCGCCTGTGATTGCTGCTGTCAGTGTTAAAGTGTTATGTTGACCTAAATAATGAGTCCAATTATCAGGGGTTCCGTGGAACCCATGTCTCGCCTGTGATTGCTGCTGTCAGTGTTAAAGTGTTATGTTGACTTAAAAAGTGAGTCCATTTATCAGGTGTTCCACGGAACCCTGTGTCTCACCTGTAATTGCTGCTGTCAGTGTAAAAGTGTTATGTTGGTGGAACCCTGTGTCTCACCTGTGATTGCTGCTGTCAGTGTTAAAGTGTTATGTTGACTTAAAAAGTGAGTCCATTTATCAGGGGTTCCGTGGAACCCTGTGTCTCACCTGTGATTGCTGCTGTCAGTGTTAAAGTGTTATGTTGACTTAAAAAGTGAGTCCATTTATCAGGGGTTCCACGGAACCCTGTGTCTCACCTGTGATTGCTGCTGTCAGTGTTAAAGTGTTATGTTGACTTTAAAAGTGAGTCCATTTATCAGGGGTTCCGCGGGACCCTGTGTCTCGCCTGCGATTGCTGCTGTCAGTGTTAAAGTGTTATGTTGACCTAAATAGTGAGTCCATTTATCAGGGGTTCCTTGGAACCCCGTGTCTTGTCTGTGATTGCTACTGTCAGTGTTAAAGTGTTATGTTGACCTAAATAGTGAGTCCATTTATCAGTAAAATACAGAATTTAAACAAAAAACACTTTTTCTTCAGATACTATTTTATGGTCTTGAAGATGAGCTTCTGTACAAGTTTCAAAACAATCCATGAAGGTTTACAAATTTATCATGTAAAACATTTTTTATCCCAGACTGTCTTTAAATGTTAACTGTAAAAAATTAAGTCCATCTATCAGAAAAATACTAAAAATGAAAAAAATATACATGTATTTTCAAAGGTTTGCTTCAGACATTATCTCTTAATCATTAATAAAATGCTTCGCTGAGTGCAGCCTGATACGACCACAGAGGTCGAACTCTAAATAGTTGGAGCAAGTTTGGAAACAATATTCAAGCTTGATACTGTCTGAATTTGGATTGTGATCAAATGTTTGACATTATATAGGTTTCTGACACAAAATAAATTGGTTAAAGATCTAAAAATTTGAAATGGATTTTATTTACCTAGAATGGTCTGATATCCAAAATCTAACAACATGGTTGGATTCAGCATATAAAAAAAACCACCAAAAATTTAATTTTAGTTGAAATCAAACAAAGTTTAATTTTGGACCCTTCAAACCTTGATATGGACTAATTTGAAAACAGGGCCCAAAATGAAATATCTAAATGCACAATAAGATTCGGCATATCATACAGCCACAATAATTCAGTTTTTGATGAAATCAAACAAAGTTTAATTTTGGACCCTTTTGACCTCAATGTAGACCAATTTAAAAATGGGGCCCAATATCCAAAAAAATAAAACAACTAACTTAGAACTCCTAAAAATTAAAGACTTTAAATTAATCCCATTGAAATTGGTTAAAAGATTTGTATTTATTTACAATTGAAGATTTCTTGATATTGTGCAATACTGTGCTATTGCACAATACTATTGTGCAATACTGCGCTATTGCGCATGACTATGCAATTGAAGACTTCTTGCTATTGTGCAATACTGTGCAATTGAAGATTTCTTGCTATTTCGCAATACTGTGCAATTGAAGATTTCTTGCTATTGCGCAATACTGTGCTATTCTGCAATACTGTGCAATTGAAGATTTCAAAAATTTTGAAGAAAAAAAGTATGAATCCCACAAAAAAATTGGAAAAAAAATCCCCCCATAATTTTTTGAACCCCCTTGGAGTAATTACTCCCAAACTCAATCTCAGCTTTCCCTTTGTGGTGTGGAACCTTGTAGTTCAATTTTAGAGAGATCCATACACTTACACACAAGTTATTGTCTGGAAACTAGAAAAATGCTTGTTTTTGGCCCCTTTTTTGCCCCTAATTCCTGAATTGTTGTTACCATAACCCCCAAATTCAATCCCAGACTTCCCATTATGATATGGAACCTTGTGGTACAATTTCAGAGAGATCCATAACCTTACACACAAGTTATTGTCTGGAATATACAAAAATGCTTGTTTTAGGCCCCTTTTGGCCCCTAATTCCTAAACTATTGGTACCATAACCCCCAAAATCAATCCCAACCTTCCTTTTGTGGTATTGAAACTTATGGTAAAATTTCATAGAGATCCATTCAGTTAAACTAAAGTTATTGTCCAGAAACCAAATGTGTCTTTTGATGACGACGACATCATAGCATTATACGACGCAAATTTTTTTTTGCGGTCGTATAAAAAGCTACTGCCAAAGTTTCATAAAACTCTATGAAGGTTCCATAAAGTAATTGATGTGTAACAAACTTTAACCCCAGACTGTATCTACTTGTTAACTGTAAAAAAACTAAGTCCATTTATCAGTAAAATACTGAAAATTAAAAATAAATATTTCCAAAATTTTGCTCTGGATACTATATTTTGGTAATAAGCAAGCTTCTGTCCAAATTTCATAAATTTCCATGAAGGTTTGACAAAGTTATTGATGACTGAAAATTTAACTGTAAAAAAAATAAGTCCATTTATCAGTAAAATTCGGAAAAATGAAAATAAATATTTTCAAAATTTTGCCGTGGATACTGTATTTTGGTCATAAACAAGCTTCTGTCCCAATTTCATAAAATTCCATGTAGGTTTGATGAAGTTATTGATGTCCAAAAAAACTTTAACCACAGACTGAACCTACATGTTGAATTTTTTTTTGTTGATGCAGCTGACGACAGAATCTAGGATCGCAATGTCTCGCTTTCGCGAAATAAATTACACAAGCTTGACAAAAAATTAAAGTAATAAGTTGAGCAAGAAACAAAGGCATGTCCTTGGCTATGTTTCTACTCATATCAATTGCAAAGTTCTTGAAAAGTGGTGATCTGAAGTTTTTGACCACTAAAATTTTGCAAAGGACAGACCCAATTTTTATATTCTGCAATAGAAATAATAGTGAGGACCAGCAGGTTTTCTTCAAGGACCTCCAGGGAAAATAATATTTTGAAAACTCTGCATTTGTTTTCATAAACCCTACGAATAACATGCTGACAATGTAAATAAAATGCTCCGCTGGGCGCAGCTTGATACAACCGCAGAGGTCGAACCCTGAACAGTTGGGGCAAGTATGGACACAACATTCAAGCTTGATACAGCACTGAATTTGGATTGTGATTAAATATTTGACACAGCATAGGTTTCTGACACAGAATGAATGTGGTCTAAGAACTTAAAAATTCTTAATTTACCTATTCAAACCATATCATTATTATTATTTTCTTTTATATATTAATCAGATATAACCAATTTAAAATGGATATTTTAAAGACAAAAAAAGGAAAAAAAGGGAAACCCCCCCCCCCAAATTTTTTGAACCCCCTTATGATTCATCACCTCCAAACTCAATCCCAGCCTTCCCTTTGTGGTATGGTACCTTGCAGTACAATTTCAGAGAGATCCATACACTTGAACACAAGTTATTGTCTGGAAACTAGAAAAATGCTTGTTTTTTGGCCCCTTTTTGGCCCCAAGTTCCTAAACATTTAGGGCAATTACCCCCAAACTCAAACCCAGCTTTCCCTTTGTGATATAAAACCTTGTAGTACAATTTCATAAAGATCCATACACTTACACACACGTTATTGTCCTGAAACTAGAAAAATGCTTGTTTTTTGCCCCTTTTTGGCCACTAATTCCTAAAATTTTGAGGCAATTACCCCCCAAAATCAATCCCAGCCTTCCCTTTGTGGTATGGTACCTTGCAGTACAATTTCAGAGAGATCCATACACTTGAACACAAGCTATTGTCATGAAACTAGAAAAATGCTTGTTTTTTGCCCCTTTTTTGGACCCTAATTCCTAAAATTTTGTGGCAATTACCCCAAAAATCAATCCCAGCATTCCCTTTGTGATATGGAACCTTGTGGAACAATGTCACAGAGATCCATACACTAACACACAAGTTATGTCTAGAAGTTTATTTATGCTTATTTTTGGCCCCTTTTTGGCCTCTAATTCCTTAACTGTTGGTACCATAACCCCCAAAATCAATCCCAACCTTCCTTTTGTGGTATTGAACCTTATGGTAAAATTTCATAGAGATCCATTCACTTAAACAGAAGTTAGAGTGCGAATCCAATCTGTCTTCGGACGACGACGATGCCAACGTCATACCAATATACGACCGCAAAATTTTTTAAAATTATTAAAGAGTTTCATACTCTCACATAGTTATTAACCACTTGATTAAATTGATTGTACAGTACAATTTGTACTCTTGTTTGATTTTTCATAAACAAAAAAAACTATAGAGAGATTATCAAACACAGAGTAAAATGAGACATTCCCATCATGGCTACAGAGGATGTACTTACCATCAGATAGGCAATGGATACAAAAAATGCTGCTATACTGAGGTATAAAATTAGTCTCTGTAAGAAGATAAATTATACATAAATACAGAGAAAGAAATAAACCATACAATGTGTCTTTTTATAGATACATTTCAATATCATATAAGTAGAGTTGATACAGTTTCATATTGTATTGTCTTTTTATGATGTTGTAGATGGATAAGATTTTTGAAAAATAATAAAATAAAAACATAGGTTACTGTGCTTACATCTTCGTCACTTGGTCTCCGGAGGATAGTCATCTCATCGACAATCATACCACATGTTCTTATTTATATATATATATATATATATATATATATTTTTAAAGTAGGCTCAAAATTGAGAGTTGAAGTACATGTATTTTTGTTGAAATTTTCTATCACCTTTTTGCATCTCATAATACATCATGTATAACTCAATTTTTTGCCTGTGGTACATAAAATAATGGGTTGTACAATTATCTGCATAAACTTATTGAAATAAAATTGGTTATAATATAAATGTAGCTTCTCAAACAAGTTCTTCTTTACCTGTGCAAAAAGTGTATATTTCTTGAACAGCCATATCACAACTATCATAAAGAAACTGAAATTAAAAACATCATGATATGAATTTAATTTACAAGTGGTATTTACTCCCTGGTCACTAACGACAAATATTTTAATATTTATTTTGCCTTTTTCCTTTTTTCTCAATCTGCACTTTTTTCCTGCTGGACCATGTGGACATCAAACAACCATCCATCTATCCACAAATTTTTAGAAGGTGGAATTTAAGGGCTCCACCAGAAAATTAGATGTTTTAGTTTATTCTATCAATTTATTTGTGATCTTACAAAACAAAATACCAAAGAAAGGAAATCCCAAGTCCTGGAACCCCCACCCTTCAAAAAAAGCTGTCTTGATCATACAATGTACATACAAGCAATTATAGAGCTTGTTCATTTGCCTCAGACTAAAACTGAAGACATTTGAATTTTAAACTCTCTTAAATAAACAGTCACCATTAAGCTTTTGTTTATTGCATAAACATTACAGACAACCACTGATTAAATAACTTGATTTGTTTACTGTTATCAACTAGTTAATATTTACCATCCTACTAAAGATAAGGCTCCTGTTGTCCTTCGAACTGCTATTACAACATCCTACAAAACACAAAAATTTCTTCAGAATTTTCAGAATCAAATTTTCACTTGTAATAATATTATTTAAAGTCTTAATTACATATTGGATTGTATTATTTCTGAAAGGAAAAGTCTTAATTACATGTACGTGTATATAAATATATTTTATTTATCAACTTTAATATACATAACAAATACATGTAAATAATTAAAAACCAATTGTTCAGAGAACAATTGAAGGTCTTTCCACATCAATTTTCTAAATTATTGATGAGAAGCTTCTTCCGGTTTACTCAAAGTTACTATTGGCGTCCAAGCATACTGATTCAATAAATAAATGTTTCTATATAATCTTGCCTGAAAAAAAGGGAGATAATTGTCAACTTCCGGTTTTAAAAATGTCACTTCTGGTCTTACATGATAGGTCTTACATGATAGCTTTATTTACACTGATTCCACTTCTGGTTGATATTTTTCAACCCACAGTTTGCAAAAGACCCTATGGCTTTATCATGTACCAAGTTGGAGAATTAATCAATTAACCTTAAATTGAATCATTTCAGGGACAATAACTCCTACATTTTGTATAAGGTGTCATTGGATTGTTTCAGACCAAATGTATCATATCTTCATCACAATGAGGCAAACATTTTGCACTAGTTCTTTTAAATATATCTCCAAGATTATCAGATGCGCTCTCGGAACAATGAAAAGTCAAAATTTAGAACATGACCTTGACCTTTGACCTTGACCTCAAATTTATTTTTATGAACCAAGGACATACCTAAGCATTCATGTGATACATTGACATATCACTTATGTCAAATTCAAAAGGGGAAATAACTGTCATATGGAGTCTACGAATTGATTCAGTTAAAATTGACAAATCATCCTTAGGATATAACGAGCAATTTAGTAAAATAAATTTGTCGCTTTATTTTACGATTACGGAGGAGATCTCGGAACAATGAAAAGTCAAAATTTAGAACATGACCTTGACCTTTGACCTTGACCTCAAATTTATCTTTATGAACCCAGGACCTCAAATACACGTACCTTAGGTCTGTATTACTTACCATTCATGTGATACATTGACATATCACTTATGTCAAATTCAAAAGGGGAAATAACTGTCATATGGAGTCTACGAATTGATTCGGTTAAAATTTGACAAATCATCCTGAGGATATGACTGCAATTTAGTAAAATAAATTTGTTGCTTTCTTTTACGGTTACGGAGGAGATCTCACCACAAAGAAAACAGTGTTTGGGGAGATAACTCTTACAATAAAAAGTCTTTGACTAAACAGGGTCAGTCTCAAAAGCGCAATAACTGTTCGATATCATATGCAAAAAATCTAAGTGACATTTTGCGAAACCACAAAACAAGTTTTGAAATTTGGGGAAGAAGAAAAAATATAATCAGAATAAATACAATAGGCATGATAGGTCTTTCCACAAAATAGTGGAAAGACCTAATTAGTACATTTTTTCAGGCATAATTATTACATTTAACTTATACATGTAAATGTACATATAGGTTTCAGAAGCAAGAATATGAGCTGGAATTTTAACATGCTACGAGTAATTCACAAGTTATAAAGGTAACCATGGTAACATTCTGCTGGAATTTTTTTTCAAGAAATTTCATCTCATCAAGACGCATTAGTTTGACTCTGAGTGGTGACAGACTAAATGCTCTAACATGTGTACAGTACTCCTAAATGTAGCATGCTTACACAAAACTGGAACAAATAGCAAAAACCAATTTTCAATTCTTTTGTTTGACCTGGACAGACACCCAATCCACTGCCTCACACTTGACCAGAGCATGCTGTATCAAGACTGCTGAGGTATTTTTTACCTTCTTTGTAACGGAATAGCTGTGTGTCTGAATAAAAAATCTGGCAATTTTTATTTTATGCCATGAAATCTGGACAGTAAATTTAAATGTGAAAGGAAAAAAAATCATGATTTTCCATTCGATTAAACATGTTAAACAGGAAATTCAAATATGGACAAGATTGAGCGTTCATAAAAGGAAACATTTAGACTTGATATGGACACATTAGGGGGAATGGACATGTTTGTGCGTTCATAAAACTGACACATTTTGGTGCCCTTTTTTAACTGGACATGTTTTGAATTCAGCAACCTGATATGGACACGTTTAGGGGAATCGGACATGTTTGGGGGATGGACACGTTTCTGAGTGTTACATATAGACGAGAAATAATCCTGAATAAGTAAACATTAAATAACAATCAAAGAGCTGATAGCTCTGAGGAAAAATGACGCCATTGTCTCTAATATTTGTATATTTTTTATGCAAGTCTTGATTTTCATATAATTTACCAGGACTCAATGAAAATCTGTCTGGACTCATCATTTTCAAAACTGGTGAGTCCAAACTTTTTGAACAATGCATCAAAATTGTAAAATGTTGTATCAAGTGAGCACAAATATCATCAGTTTATGACAAAAGTTTAAGAACAATCTACAGTTGATGCCATTTCCTTGATCTATTTTGTCATAGGGACTGAAATAATAAATGAAAAAGCTATTAAATTTCATCTTCTCACAGTTGGACTCACCATGGCAAAATATGACGAGTCCCTGGACTCGCCTTCAAAAATGCTAAATGAGAACCCTGTGTAGTAAGCAAGCTCTTATACCCCACATAGTCCTTATAAAAGAGATAAGTTACAGGTGACCTAGTGACATCATCATACACATCATTACTTCTGTTACTTAAAGCATGATCCATTACTGTAGATTTAGACAATAGTATTGTTATACTAGTTTGACAATTACAAACATAATGACACCATTTATACAACTTATTGTTGATATACTAGTATATAGAAACTGAAAACTTAAAATGACAACATAAATTATTGCAGAATTATTTGTTTTCAAATGATTTAATGTTTGTTAGTCATTTATTTCAAATAATTAACCTGTACTAAAATAAGATGTGGTATGATTGCCAATGAGATAACAGTCTGATAACTATCCACCAGAGTCCAAATAATGTGGCTGTTAAAGTCACTTTACAGACCTCAGCAATGAACAAAGCCGGTTCATTGTTTTCAGGCACCATAGGAAAAAGAGGAGTTGTGGATTGGTGGCTTACAAGAAAATATAAGAAATATAATAATATAAATAAGAAAATAAGAGAGACAAAAAAGACAGGACTAAGCCACTGGACTATATATAAAGTGCTCCATTACTAACCCTTAGAGGAGCTGCTGATCTATACTTAGAAAAGAAAGATGTTGAGGACTTAGCCAGGGCCAGCAGAATTTTTAGACTTAGGAACAACAGAGTAGATGTGTGGACACCACATATATAGGCCAATCTGCCCTATTTGCTGCCACCTATCAAAATTAATGCCTAGGATGGTAACCGTAATTAACACCATGTGCATTTAATCTGTTGTTCTCTATGTACATATATGATATATGTTAAATGCCAAAAATGCTGCTGTTATGTAAACATGGTAATTTTACATCATTTTAGCCTCAATTTTTATAAGGACCTAGCTAGACTTATTTCTTAGGCAAGGTGTATTATATAATTACTGAAAGCAATACAATCCAGTGTTCTCCCCAAGATATTACTAGATTGCAATATTAGATTGATTCACCTTAAGTTTCGTGTTTACTACTTGATGTTTCATTTATTTATAACTACCATGTTGGTTATATTATAGTAATGATAGACAAAGACCTGCATTTTTTATACATGTGCCATGTGCATTAACAGAAATGCAAATAAGTGACATTTTTATTATTAAACTTTAAAAATTAAAATGCATTGATAACTTAAATAATTTGATTTCATTACCACCAATCTTCAACTGTAGATTACCACCAATCCCAAAATGTAGCACAGTAGGTATATCTTTTTTTTTTCACTTTTACTTGTTTGACTTATAAAGTAGTTAAATATCCTTTACACATTGTTACAGCTTCATAATTTAATTTACTGACACATATTTAAAGAAGGTTTTCAGTGACAAAATTTTTCATTAACTTTTATTCACATCTATCAAATTACAATTTTGCAATTAAAATTGGTACATCCTTTAATATCAAAGGAAGAAATGGAACAAGTCTTTCCATAAGTACTAATATGTTATTAAAGATATGTTTAAAAAGGCTAACATATTTGTTTATATAAAAAGATGAATATGACAGAAATCTTTTTTTTTTATTATCAAAGGTGGATTATCAATAAAGAAATGTTTGCCAACTGAAACATTACACCCACCTTTAAAAGTTGTGTTTTGTAATTTTATGAATATTTGAATTGTTGCCACCAGAAATATTTTACAAGATTTGACAATACTGGTTTTAGCATTTTTGTGCACTAAAATTGTCTCCCTTTAATACACAACTTCCTGTTTACACTAATTCAAATAAACTGGACCCCTGTTGTGTTCACTTATCGCTACACTTCGGTGCGAAGCTTTAGATGGAACGGCGGACAAGTTTACAATTCAAATTGAGGACTAATGGCTAATTTTCTGTGAATCATAAAATGCCATTCCTAATCCAACCCATCCACTGTTATCATTGATTTTAGAATAATATTTAATAAATAGATATTGAAAAGTGGATGGCAAATGCAAATCTCAATATTTTATATTTATTTACAAGAATTTTTCGTTTAGTTATCCTCTATTTTCGATTTTGAAAATAGAGACGCAAGAACATGTAATTGTAAACTACGGACTTGTTATGAACCCCTGGACAATGGAATTGTTTATTTTCAAAACAATACAGGTTCAACAGTTTAGTTGTAAACTTGAAAAAAGTAATGAAATAATCAAAGATGTTTCAAAAAATGGACGAGACCACGATGTAAGAGAAAGGGTAAAACTTTCCTTGAATACTTTTGGTATGATTAATTGAGCACTGTCTACATTGTACTCCTTTTATTAAGTTTCTGCATCTTTTAATTCAGTTTAAAGTGAAAAAATCCAGAAAGTAATAAAGTCTTTATGACAGAAAAACTTCTGCAAAAGCCGCCATTTTGTCCTTTACCCTCCAATATTTGACCTATTTCCCGCGTGCCATATATATCTGCAGCTGTAACTTTGTTAACAAAATACATATGCACCACGTGGATATAACCGTATTACTAATTTTTGATTCTTAAAAACTTCTTAAATCTTCAAAAAGAGCATTATCTTTGGTATGGTTATCAAGATGATTCCGATTATTATCTTTTTAATGTTTTTAAAGTTCAGCAGACAAGTAAGGTTGACATTCTTTCAAGAACTATTTTGTCTAGCGATTGCTTATCATTGGTATGTAAAAAATTCAAAACCATAACAAAACAGATCCATTTATATTCTGATTTGTTTACAGATTGTAAAGACATGCACATAAAAGCGAATAAATATGACAAATATACTAAATTGATAGCTCAAAATACCATTTAAAAACAATGAACATATGGGCAGGTTAAGAATGGACATTCTGTATAGTACATGAGTATTTTAAATACGGAACCGAGTTCGGAAAGCTGCTTGGAAGCTGGTCAATGGTATTGTAAAATTGACTACGTCATTTTCCAAAAAAGCATTACAAACAGTATCAACAGGTCAAATTAACAAGAAAGTATGATTTGAGAGTACTTGCAGTTACTGACAGCTATTTAAAAGCCAAAAACAATAAATAATAAAAAATTAAGCATGTAAACAGAAGAAAAATATATAAAAAGATCAAATTGTAATTCATTCAAATGAATAATTTGTTTTTCATGCAGTTCCTTACTGAGGAGGGTCAGTCGTGTTTTTCCCCTATTGTTTGTTGATGAGGAAGTGTTTATATATAGACATGATCTAGGAAGTCATGAAAATTTAATTTCATAAATGTAGCAACATCTTCAAATAACAATTTTAGCTTAAGATTAAATATGACAATGCCAAATAAAGCACTAAAATTGTAATTTTCCCCAAAACTATCACAGGCATGCTGATTACTGAAACTAATATTTACATCCTTAAGAAGTTGAGAAATCGAGAACATTTCGAAATCACAATTTAAATTGTGTCACAAAAAGACACCATTTCCATCAAAAATTTGTTAAAAAAACTTTTGAAAAAATTTGACGACTACATTATGCCCTAAGATAAAGTTATATAATTTGTTCTCAATGTTCATAACTTACACATTGGTGAGGATTATCAGGAAATATTGTGCACTCAACTTTGGTGACATTTTCCATTTTTCTGTTTATATGAAAAATACTTTATGAATCTCCAAATGGGAGAGTTTCATTAACATAAAAATATTTGTTGCTACTAGTACAATATGTTTTACTTGTTATTGCTACGTACAGCTATGTACAGTAATTGCGAGAACTCTCAAATTGATACTTTGCGTCTTTAAAAGTATTTGTCTTAGTTGTTTTTGTGAGCTTTTGGGCCGATCTGATGAGTTCACAGGTATTTTGGGCATGGACTCATTTTTGGGCCCAAATGTAAAAAAAATCTAATCAAGTTTTTTTCATACTTTTCAATTTTCTATTTTTTTTAGACATATAACAAGTCTCATATTATGGGTTTATTAGACATGTTATATGTATAAAAATTCAGAAAATTGTAAATAATTTTTTTTTCTACATTGAGGCCAAAAAGGGGTCGCCCGCAAACATGACACCTTGTACAAGAAAGTTATATGAATTAAACATGAAAATAGAGCCTGTCATCGAGTAGTTGCTGTTTCTTGCTGTTAATCATATATCATATTTGTTTAATGTTTTGTACAGTTTGATCTTGTCACGGTTGTTCTGCTGAACCACTATCCCAGGTTGGGGGCGGGGTCTGTGTTGATTAGTTGTTTAAGATTAAAATGGTCTGTCTAGAAGTTAATCCATTTTTTATTTCATTGGATTTTCTTATCAATCTCTATTAAAGTCTCCAAAAATAGTTTCTTTATTTTTCTGGAAAAGTTGTATCAAATTCCTACTCAAAAAGATCTTTCAATGACTGAGGGGAATTGTGTAACGTAAACAATTATGAAAGGTTTTGATTCAGGTAATTCGGGTCGATTTTAAACTAAAATAGAATCTTGGACATAAACTTATAGAGCGCCACCGTCCTTATTCTGACGATCTTTTCTAAACATTTTGTATTCTTACTATTTACCTATTTACATTCTTCATCATTAATATCAGGTTTTAGAAAGGTATCAACTAATCAAAATAAATCTGTGTACTAGATGTAGGCTTGTCATATCTGAGAGGCGTTAGCCCCGAAGACATGAGACGACTGCATCTGATTTACATAGAAGTGATAAATAAATATTTGGATCTTTTCTCTTGTTCTAAAAAACGCAATGAGTTTTGATAAAACAGGAAAAGTGTCATTATCTCAAATTTTCCAGATGCAGTAACACTTTCAGAAGGTGTTTTGTAGTTATGGATTTGAAACGAAATCTTACGTTTATATTTTTCTGTCATCAAATTGATATCTTATCACTGCTTCTGTATGGCAATATCAATCGCTGTTCTGTCTTGTCTTTTTCTGGTTTAATTGCCAAAATCTGAACGTTTTGCTGATAAATGATAACACTTCTGTGTAAATACATGTTGTTTATAGTCATTGAATTAATTCACTTTTCAAGTTTAGATAAAACATGCCTAACATTGATGCATATAACATTAAAACGTTTATATTCTAGATTAAAGGGTAAAGGGACATTAGCTACGATTCAGACAAAAATATAATAAAATACGATCCTTTTTTCAAGTATTTATAAAAGCGGAATTATGAAATAATATTTCGTTATAAGCAGTCAGTTTGTTCCAAATTTGTCCAAATTTGTTTTTAGTGCAACTATTTTCTATTAAATTTAGACACATTTTTTAAGCACTTTTGTTTTTTAAAATTCTCAGCTGTAGAAAGACAATTTGCAGTACAAATATATTCCATTCTGCTATATTACAATTTGGACATAAATTTAGAACTACACATGTATATCAAAAGAGTTCTGCAGAAGTATAATGGTTTATTATGATTTGAGTCTTTGTCCACAAATTGAGATACATCAGGTTTATCCTTATATGCATAAGAGTCTTTATAAGATAACCATAAAAGTCACAATGAAAGCAGTGACCATTGAATCTATTTACAAGGCTTTGTCTGTTACCATGCTGTTCGTTTCTTTCATTTTTGTACTGGTAACGACTGATGCGGATGAAAAGTTTATTAACTCATAACTGAAGTGTATCGTGATTTTTTTATGTGGATTGCATCATGGTAGTAGTAAGTGGAAACAAGCTCGCCGCCTCGTGAGATAAATGCATGCATACATCTGTTTGTTAAATGAGTTTAATGTTGGGTCCTGTCGAAACCCTTTGTATAAATATTATATTATGTATTATATACATTCAGTCTGCATTTCTTCTGGGGCAAATTTCTGGTAAGACAATATCTATGCTTGAGTTGGATCTTATAGTTTGTAACATTAAATTATAGTTTTCTCGAAAACTTTCTGGTGTTTATTGGAAAAGGCATCATTTCCACCAAGGATTATAATGATAGTTTTGTTTTATATTGTTGCAAATTAGCCTTCCTAATCTTTTCTGTTAAAACCGGGACTATAGCTCCTCTCTTAGTGTTCTCATCAACCCTTTTCCAATTGCCACTGAATCTACTTCTTTAATGTTTTCTCTCTCTCTCTCTGTGAGTTTTTGAGAGAGTCATCACTTTTTCTGTTGTAAGATTTTTCGTATCTTGTGCTGTCTGTTGCTGTCATGTACAACTTTAACATTACGATATTCCTTTTTTTTTGCAATTTGCAAAATATCTTTTACACTTGATTTTACTATCTCTAGTGTTAAAGGTTAACTGTGGTACCGGAAACGTCTTGCTATATCCTTCCACCTTATCCGTTATTTTTAATCAAGATTCTACCTCAGTTTCAATCCGACCTGGGAACAACTGATAAATGCTGAGACTACTATAACACAGTAGTCTCAGATAAATGATTGATTTTCTGAAATTCATACGGAAATTTAACCTTTTACATTTTTAACGCAAATACGATAACATAATTTTGGTATATAGTATTGAACGTTAATTGCATCCAAATCTTAGAACACTGTTGTTCCAGATGGTTTTATTTTAAGTCGGATGTTGATGGCGAAGGTGGTTTGTTGTCTATGTTTTTTTGTGATTCTGTTATCCTTTTTATGTGTTACACTGCCTTTCAAATACAGATTTAAAACGTTGTACACATAACGGACCATTATATACTAAATTTTGATAAATTATTTGCTTTTCAAAATAAAATCTTTAAATTGCATTCCTTTTATTCCGTAAAAACGATTTCTTGACAGAAAATAAATTGAAGTCTTCGATGAACAAAGGACTAACATTTCAAATCATTGAATAGTGAATTATAAGTAAGGTCTATAAGCTTTAGAATTTAAACTGCTAGGTGCTACAATTTAAACTTTTCAATACATGTCTGAAGAAAGGTGTTATTGTTCATACTGAGAGAGAATATTATTTAATATTGACAATGGTTATGTGTATATAAGTATATTGTCATGGAGTGGCATGCCATTCTTTGTGGAATGCAATGTAGATCAGCTCATTTTTCAAACTCGGAATAGGAACATTTAGATCAAATTTAATTTTTATTTATGTTAGACTTTCATATTTTTGCAAATTTCCTGAGAAAAATTAACAGTATTGATGTATAAATAAATTGTACTGATAACCATGTCGTACAGACTGAATTTAAGTAAGGATTACGGTTCAGACGAAGATAAAATAGTGAATGCTGTGATTGATAAAAATGAAGGATTTCTTAAACGACACATGGTTTTGTCATCTTCAATAGTAGGCAAGCTGCGAACAACCGGAGTTCTCAATGACGTGGCTAATGTTAGAATGAAAGTAAGTTGTTTGAAACAATATACTACGATTAAAGATAGGATTTAAGTATTATGAAACAATCTATTCCTCAAAATCGAATTAACGAATACCTTCTTTTTTGTCAATATCAATAATTTAAATTTGTCTTCTTCCAACTCAATCTAACAACATTAACAACACTTGTTATTTTCAATCAAGATTTTACTTCATTTTTAGAACGACATTTAAAAAAAGTATTCGAGCTTAAAGTCATATGAAACGAGTTTCTTGAAATTATAATGTTAAGGAAATTTTTGAACCAGGCATGTATATATACATACCAAACTAAATCTTCTATGCACGATTTTTTAAACATTTATTACGAATCCATAACATATAATCAATTACATTCTCTGCTAATTAATTTTCGTGTTTTATTGCCGTGGTTTACCGAACGTGACCTTAATAAATAATCAACCAATAATTATGGAGCACGTGAAAAATATGTGAGAAGATAGCCATGCAATAGGGCGGTGTTTAATTTTTGTTACATATTTTCCATGCATGCGTTTTTAATTGTTAATCAAACTTTGTCATAACGGTTGTTAAATGATTTGGTGTATTAAGATTAAGATACTATCGAACTTCAATTTTTGTGAGTTTCCTTTTCTTTCATCACGGGTTGTCCCTCGCACTTGCACTGCGCGTTTGTCGAAGTACCAACGAGATGTCTCGTGGTTAAGGTCACTGCATATCGGCGAATTAGAGTACGGGAAGACAATTATTCAATAGCAGTACATTTCTGAAGATTTTTATACGATAAATGATTCTCTTTTTTAAGAAATGCCATGCACACGTGTTTTACAGTAAAACTAGTCATTCAAGTATATAAAACGTATTCATTTTTTTAATTTGAATTATCATATGAATTTAAACAATTGTAGTGCTAAGAGTTTGACCATTCGTAGTATCTGCATGCTTATATATGATTCATATACCGAGTCAAATTGTTCGTACATGAACATTCATTAATTATTTTATTGCATTTATAAGTATTTAGCACGATCATATCAATTTTTAACCGATCACAAGTGGTAAAACGAAATGTACAGAATATTATTTTGCTTTGTAAGCATTTTAAATTAAAATCTATAGGGTAAGTCTAAGATTAATTTTTAGAGGATTACGGATTCCATAAGGAAAAGTAATGGAAGCTTAAATAAGATTAATGTGGCTCCAACATGGTCTAATCCGACCTCCGACCTTACAACCTGACGTCTCATTTAATAGGACCTGTGAACTTAAAAAAAATGTTTTCAAATTTGTTTATGTGGATTGCAGTTGTTTTCAAATTTGTTTAAGACTGACATGATGACTTAAGGCAGTTTTTAAACGTTATCTTGTAATATAAGGAGGTGACCTACTGAAGCCCTTGATCGCTATTCAACGATTTGAAATTAATCCCAATATGCATTTGCTATGTACTACAGTCCGTATAATTGTATAACTCGATGATTGATTAGTGTTTGTTTCACACCCACTTAACGCAAAAGGCTATATCGTGGCCGAATACGCCAAGTAGACAACTTCAAACAATTTGAAAATCAAAATTAAAAAAAAAACGCCCAAAAAATTGTCTCGTAAAACAGTTCATATATATCTTCATTGTGAGTTTTGACGTTTGTCTGCATTTTTTATTTAGTGAGATTTAAAATATAACATTTGCACATTCATTTGTTATTAATGCTTATTCAGAGGCGTAGGAGTAGACTGAAAAGTGTGTGTGTGTGTGTGTGTGTGTGTGTGTGTGTGTGCGCGCGCGGAAGGGGGGACACTCTTTTGAAAGTGACAAGCAAAAAAAAACCTTCTAAATGAAGTCTAGAATTTTGTCAGTGTCCACTATCATGTTAAGTTTACTTTTTTCTATAATTGAGCCTTTTTCAACTGATTCTTATAGTTTATTTTTGTGTTGTGCTGTAACATTACTGATCTGTCCCGGGTTAGGATAGGATTGAGCGCTTGCTTACATGTTTAACCCCGCCACATTCTGCGTGTGCTTGTCCCTAAGTCAGATTCCTGTATTTCAGTGGTTGTCGTTTGTTCCTGTTCATCGCTTTTAATATTGGTCCAAGAACAAAACACTCCTTTATTCAAACTTATATCAAAGCCTATAGTTGTTAATTTCTGTGTCATTTGGTCTCTTGTGGAGAGTTGTCTCATTGGCAGTCATAGTAATGTAATAAACTAAGTGTCCAGTGTTTTTGTTACGCTTACGTTTTCTAGGGGGAAATGCCGACGTCGTAAACGATTTCAGTTATTTGAAGACGTTACGTTTTTGGACTCAGATTTATGCATCTTCTTATTTTTATATTAACTGTCAAATATATATATATATATATATGTAGTGCAATTGTCCACACACACTGTTTAGTCTCTTATATGCATATGCATTCCGTCTATAACAGTATACATTCCATACATGATTAACTAGACGAATAAACAGTGCCTTCTTATTTTCCAGGGAGAAAGCAACGAATCACAGGTACATATACTACTAAGTGTATTACGTCGTAGTGGAATGCGAGTTTTCCGCAAGTTTATTGAGGTATTACGTACGTCAATGGACAGCTGGGTAGCTGATGTTATTTTAGACACAAATGTTGCAGAAACTGCTCTAATGGGAAAAAAGTACACATTAATTGACCATATAAAGAAAGAGGACTATTACGAAGATAATGCACGTACTGAATACAAAGCATTAGATGTAATACCTTACAACATACCACAAATATCAGACAAATATGCAAGCAAAAGAACAATTTCTAATTTATCTGAAAAAATGGCAGCTATCAAAAGCATGAATTCCCGGGGGTATGGTTTAGTATCGTCGAACCAATTACAGAGGATGACAACCATGTTTGACAGTGAAAGACAGACCCAAGAGGCAGCTTTAGCCGTTTTAAGACAAGAAGAAAACGCAATTAGAGAACTTCTTGATCAAAACATCAAAGAACAAACGCAGATTCGAAGAAACCAAAGATCTCTTTATGAAATCGACAAAAAGTTAAAGCAAATATCATTGGAAACCTCTCAGCTATCAAGTCCGTTACCAAGGTCAAACAGAGCTCGAGAGAGACTGATGCACATTCAAAGAATGCCGAGGTTGAATCTTTCGCGAGATGAATTGATAAACAGTACCTGAAAGTATTTTCAATAAAGCAAGTTAAACTTTTACAACCACCTACGTCTTATTTTGTTCATATCGCTCACATACTACGCGCGATTGGCGTACACAATCTTAATCCTGGTATATATGACGAGTTTCTTCACAAGGACCATCACTAAAATGTAAAATAACAAAAATATCGAACTCTACGAGAAATTCAAAACGGAAAGTCCCCTATCAAACGGCAAAACCAAAAGCTCAAACACATCAAACGAATGGAAAACAACTATCATATTCCTGACAGACATTTCCTAATGTAGAAAATGGTGGATTAAACCTGGTTTTATAGCTAGCTAAACCTCTCACTTGTATGACAGTCACAGTAGACTTCCATTATATTGACAACAATGTGTGAGCGAAACAAACAGATATAATAGGTAAAAATGTAAAAAATTGGGGTACAGCAGTTAACATTGTAATATAATCTCAATCACTATAAAAACAAATAAGTATGCCAACAAAGAAAAACAAAATGGCATATTGACACTCTATAGACAAAGTACATAAACCAAAACTGAAAGACAAGAATACAAAATTGACCATAGCACTATAACACAATGACGGGATGTATAAGTACCAAGCAACGCCAAAAGTATATTACCAAAAATGGACTCACCAATAAAGGTTAAAAATGTACAAGGACAAACAAAAAGAACACTATAACACGTAATTAAGATGATAAACAACGTCAGTGCCTAGAATCTATACTTCAGACCATCATGTATTATTTGTGAAGTTGATACGGAATATTTATCAACAAGGTCTTGGTATCTTCCAATGAACTTTTTTAGAAAAAAGGACGAGACGTTCTTTGACATAACCTTGGCTAAAAGCAAGTAGATAGTGGGGGCTGGTTTTAATCAGACTGTTTGTTTATTCACAACCATCAAGTCTATTAAACGACAAAACATACAGTTTCTGTTGGCTAGTTGTCTTATTAGCAATCATACCACATATTTCCATTTTCTTATTTATGCAATTATTGCGAAAGACACAATGGAAATCTGGAAATTTGACAATCTAGTGCAACACGTGATGCAAAAACAGTCTTTGTTAGTTGTTTTTTTTTTTTACACTTCATAATTTTTGGCAATTTTTGTGGTTTCAGGGCGAGGTATTCAGTCTTAAGTTTTAATAGTTTCTGTGCTTTGGACTATTGTCTACCCATGTTTCAGCTAGTTACGGCCGCTTATGTGAATCCTATGTCAATTTGACGGTAAATAAAAGCATATGAAAAAAAATGTTAATTGAAAATTGCAAATGTTTGGTTTGAATGAATTTTCAAATTTTCAAATGAAATGTAAATAATTTTACAAAAATGAAGATTCTTTTATGCAGATTTCAGTGGGACAGACGATCGCGGAATCAAAATAGAGCGAAAGTTCGCGACCAAGTGTCATTTCTCAAAAATGCGATATTGGCACCTTGTGTTATATACGTATTTTTTTAGTGACAAGTGCCTGTGTCTGTCGTGGCCTCCTAAAATAGTTACAAATCTCTGATTAATCCTATAATGTTATGCACTCTCCTCTAAGTATTTGATAAAGAGTAAACCTTACATGAAATTTATAATGAAAGTATCAAACAAGAACTAAATGTGTTATAAGATAGTTATTAATTGGGAGAAGTTGTAAACATACTAAAAAAATAAGATCAAAAGTAAATACCCATAAGAAAAAGAAAACAGATAGTCAAGAAAAAATAATAGATTTCGTATAGATAAGAAAACAAGAGACAAGATAAAGAGGAATAATATTCTGTTCAAAAAAGTATCCACCAATAAAGACCCAAATAAAAGAATAAGGAGTAAAACAGAGCGAGGAATCGAGTCAAGAGTATGGTTAACAAACTGACTATACGGTATGGGTTTTGTTCATTGTTTAAGGCCGTACGGTGACACATAATCGCTTATATCCACGCAATTTGGATTTTATATAATGAAATAATTTGAAAATGTCCATCTTAAAAGAAAAAAAGCAAAATTTGGAAATACATTACTAGTTCATTTGTAAATCAAAATCGAAAACAAGAGAAGGAATTGGGGACTTACATGTTGACCCCGACGATTTAGTTTGTAAAAGCTAAAAATAAAAGATACCAGGAAGAAATCAGAAGTGCTGTCTCTGAATATTTTTCCACAATATTTACAATTGAGTCAGAAGGAGAATTACCTACATGTTAAAGACTGGAGTTCAGTCTGGAGTACTAACAATACTAACATTTTCTAAATTTGTCACCTTTTTATAATAATAAACTGTTAACACAGAGTGGTCTCGCCTTTTTGTTATTTTGATTGTAAAATGCAAACGTTGAAATTAAAATAGCAATACTTTAACATGTAAGTTATGCAAAATATTCAAAGTCAATAAACCATGACTGAAGGTAGCGGGCCAAAAATCTCCATGGAAATGAGATATGCCAATGCTAATACATATGCATACCACATATCATTGACCTACCACTAGTGGTTCCCAATAAACTGACCTAATCACAAACTAATACATGTAAACCAAGCAAAAGTTTCGAAGTCAATAAACCATGACTGAGTGGAGGGGTCAAATAATATCCATGGAAATGAGATGTGCCAATGCTAATACAACTGCATATCAAATATCATTGTCCTACCAATAGTTGTTCCCCATAAACTGACCTAATCACAAACTAATACACTATTGACGCCGACGTCGGAAACAGCAGTATGTCTCGCTTTTTGACTCCGTCAAGGCGAGACAAAACCAGGACATAACAGTTAGGCGGGATATTAGTACTTTATTATACTGTATTAGAAATTGAAGCCAAGTGTTGGCACGACTTATAGTATAAAGTATAAAATAAATGAAATAAACAGTTCAAATATAATTATGTACAGAATATTGGAAAGATATTGAAAAGATGATCTGTGATATACCAATAAATGAACCGGGTCAATACGAAACATAAAAAAATAAATCTTTTCAGTTATATCAAAAGTACACGATCAGATAACTCTGGTGTTGTACCTTTTAAAAAGTTAGCAAGCTTTTCACACACACACAGAGGAGAAAGCAAATATTTAAAATCAACAGTTTCAGTCTGTATTTACTCATGAAACATATGATAACTGTTACACCCCTGACAAAAGTAAAAGCCCCATCGTCAAATGCCAAACATAACAATCAATGAAGCAGGTAATTCCAAATTATTGTCAAACCTTAATCCACACAAAGCTTGTGGCCCCGATAACATCAATGACAGAGTCCTTAAAGAACCAGAGGAACAAGTTACACCGATCCTTAGTTTATAATTTAAGTCTCTTGAAACTGGAGAAAACTTAAGGATTGGAAACATGGAAATGTGTACCCAACTTTCGAGAAAGGGGAGAATATAAGCCGTAAATTACAGGCCGATATCTTTATAACCTGCATATGTTGTAAGCGTATGGAGCATTTAATTACCAGAGGTATAATGTCTCATCTAGAAAAACATCATATATTATACGATCTTCAGCATGGTTTTAGAAAATCAAGGTCTTGTGAAACACAACTTACAGATTTTATTCAAGAATTACACAACGACAATAGCAACACTTAAACTGACTTAATCATAGTATACTTCGCTAAAGCGTTCGACAAAGTTTCACATCGTTGCCTCCTTCTAAGCTAAACTTCTATGGTATACAAACTTACACACTGAACTGGATCCGGGCATTTCTACATAACAGAACACAAACATATCAATAGCATTTCTTCCCCTCAGTACCCGTAACATCTAGTGTATCCCAAGAAACAGTATTAGGTCCAATGTTGTTCCTGATCTATATAAATTACCTACCTGAATATTTACAACACAGCAAGTTTAGACTCTTTGCGGATGACAGCATAATTTAGAGAGAAATAAAAATAAATTGCAACTTGATTTAGACTCAGCAGCACGATGGGAGTCGGATTGGCTAATGGGATTTCACATGGATACTAATCTTACAATCTCACAAAAAATACTTACAGGCATAATCACATCCTTCACAACCACAATCTCGAATCAGTAACATCTGCAAAATATCTTGGCATCACCCTACAATCTAATCTTAGTATTAAATGGGAATAAATCACTTGGTTTTCTGAAACGAAATTCAAAAGTCTCAAACACTGAAATAAAATCCATAACATACCAGGCACTAGTACAACCAAAACTAGAATATAGTTGTGGTGTCTGGAACCCACATATGAAAGACCAACAGCTAAAACTTAAAAAGGTACAGAGACGAGCGGCGAGCTACGACGGTACACAACTATGATTACACAAACATGTTAAACAAGTTAAAATGGCCACCAAAGCTGAGAGACAATTAAAAACTCAACTTATTTTATTTTTATAGTGAAACACTGCCTTGTACCCGTTCCAACGCATGTTCTTGAGCAAACTGACAATAGACAATAGAACAAGACATTCACAGACATAGACATGATCAGACATATCCAAACTTCCAAGGACACATACAAATGGTCGTATTTCCCACACGCAATCATACATTACAATAGAACTTGCGCCATCAGACTATCATTGAAAATGCTTCCGTAGAAAGCTTCAGAGATCAGCTTACTACGGCTGTTCTCTCCAGTTTCAAATAACCTCACTCAAACCAAAACATTTACATAAAAGTTATCATTTTTTATTATAATCTGTATATACATACTCTAAATTTTTATTAAATTATTATTAATTTGTATAATGTTTCGCCAATAACGCATGCACAGCAACATGTATTCTTCAGTATTAAAGCCTTGTTGACCCAACGAAGAAGAAGGCAATCTTTGAATGGGATCTTTTTTATAGTATCAATGGCCACCGTCATTTTATATTACTTTATTATACTGTTTTAGAAATTGAAGTCAAATGGTGGCATGACATTCTTTGCACGCAGCTTGTTTGTAGTATCCATGGCCACCGTCATTTTACATCAAATTTATAAAAATTTGGAAGACTTTTCCAATAGTACACAAGAAAATATTTCCATGTGTTTCAAAATTTATGTTGTAAATATACACACTGCAGCTACTTATTAACATATTTAAAAATATATTATACCATTACATCCAATCACAGCGCTCAAATGTTGACTTCCTTCACCTGCCTTGGGTACACAAAAGGCCAACCTATTGACAAGAAAATAAAATACTACTTTTTCCTTACCGTAAGTCAAGATATCAGCATTGCGGGGCTGAGGTACCGAAAAACTTCGTTATGCATCATTGAACCAGCAAACATAATTAAATGTTATTAGGTCAGTATGTTTAAAGACCGCAGCTAAATTTGGCTATTCATTTTTGGTTTCTCTTGGTCATTCTTATGTTTAGGTTTGAGCGTTCGAGGTGAAGGTAAATCCATAATTTATAAAGTGTTATTTTCCATTAGATTACAGCGAGGTATTTAGATGACAAAAAAGTGAGGACGGACATAAGACTAAGGCGTCAACAACAATATGCCCTACTAAACTGGTATTCAACACAATAACATAATGGACAGGACAGAAGCGCTCAGCAGAATATCATGTCAAATTTAATCTATTTCTAAATTAAATTCTAATTATAATTGCAGATTACAAATTCATGATCATTCATATTGTTCAATAATCATTACTGTATAAATACTCTTTAAAATAACAGCATAAAATTCACTGATTAAGAAAACTATCACAGAACAAGATTATTCCTTGCATTCATCAACTTGATGATAACATGGTTGACGTGAAAATCTGTTGTAAAATTTGTGGCAAATTTTTTGTGTCCATGCAAGCAAAAGCATGCCCCATCGGTAATTCCTTGATCAACTGAGTAGCCTGGTCCTCTAGAGAACCGATAAAAATAGCATATGCATTCACCTTGTCGTTTGAACGCAATATTTGCCCAAATCGGCGAGGAGAAATGCCATATCGGTCAAAATTCGCATCACTTAACAAAATGACAAAATGTTCATCTGCTTCTTCTTCTGCAAGACTGTCTATTGCATGTTTTGTCGCCGTCAATGTATTATCACCGCTCAAACAAAATTGAGAATGTGCATGCATTGTTTTAAGAATAACTAGCCTTTCTTTGTTGTTTGCAGGAATTTTGTCTATCTTGCAAATCTCCAATTTATGATCTTCCCCAGAATGCCCAATAATATCGTATTTAAATTTTTCTTCATAATTTTGAAAGGCTTCCATCATCATGAGCGTTGCTTCCATTTCCCGCTCTAAACGACCATCATAGCCATTAAATCTATACATACTTCCAGAAACGTCGACAACCAATCGAATGCGCTTAGGCTTTTCTTGTGGCGTTCCAAGTTCGGGTTCCTTCTCTCCCCTTCTTTTGTAAATAGACTTTTCACCTGTAAGCCCCTCGATTAATTTACCATCATCCAAATCACCGTATGACTGGTTTTTCAGCCACTGTCTTTCTTTCCCTTTAGCTTGTAAACTGTCCAAAACTACCCGTAATGACTGCACTTGACTTCTTACACTGCCAGAGAACTTTTCGTAAGTTTCAGCATCGTATTCACTCATATTTATTTCTTTCAGTCTTTCTTTGAATGCCTTCTGTGCCATTTCTCGAGCAGCCTTTTTGACTTCTTCTGGAACTTGGTCTTTCTCCCATTGAGGCACTTGATACACCTTGCTGTGACCGCCATCTAATCTATAGGGTCCGCCAATACCTCCAAGTCCTATAGCAATGAGACATGCATGTGTTAATTGTGTATACATGTCATGAGTTTTCAATACTCAGAATGCTGATATATACAAGAATTACATATCTCTGATACATTTTACGAAAATAGTCATCTACAAAATGGTATTTAATAGTACCAACCTTTACTATTTCAAGTGGTACAAATTGTTCTGAATATAAATTTGCCTTTGGTTTTCGTGATTTTCAACAAAATTAAACAATAGTTTTACAACATGTTGTTTTCATTTTTTTTACAGCACTGGGTCGATACTTCTGCTGTTTGACTATCAGTCCCCGATGGTATCATCAACTCAGTAGTCAGTACTTCGGTACTGACATGATTTATAACAAACCTTTCTAAAATTGTCCGTAAATAAATTTTGAAATTTTAAAGAAACTAAGGTTTCAACTCCCTCATGCAAAGTTGACCTTAGATGGATTCTGGCTTTTTAGGTCCTTTTGGTCATACAGCTCTTCAACTGTTTCGATTCTTATACATCCTTGGCTTTCATATATTCGGCTTTGAGCGTTCCTGATGAAGGTAAACCCAGAAAAGTGCTTAGGACGCATTAAATTTATAACGTGTTGTTTTCATTTTTTACGATTGCAATTTGTAGTTCAAATTTTTGCTTTTTCAAATGTAGTTAGTACAAATGGTTGACACAAATTCTTTAGAGTTGTGTACTATAAAACCTTTTCTAGTTTTATTTAAAGCTTTAAAGGAGAGCTTCTTATCAAAGATATGAAAAATGATTTTTTTAAAACTTGGTAAGCATTAAATTAGATTAAATGGATGTTTGTAAAACATTGTTTTTTTTTATTTCACTTTTAATTCTTGTTGACTTTCTTTGTAAAGTTTCATCTATTTTGTAGCTCTATTACAATTTTACTAGCATCAAGGGAGTAGGACTAAAAGGCACGAACAGCTAAGGTCTTTCACTGTGTAACCTCTAGGAAGGTAATTTTTACAGATCTTTCAGTCTTACAAAATTTACAGTTTAACAGCTTAAGTTCTGTAACATTATCATATAATTCTAAGAAGCATTTTAGCAAATTTTGAAGGCTTCATACTTGGTAAATAATATTGATGTTTTAATAGATGTTAGCTAGTTTTGAAAACATGTATTTATTTAAAAATGTGATAAAGATATTGGAAACAAAATTCAAAATTCGCACAAAAGTTTTGTCTTTCCAGTAAAAGTTTACTTTGGTTTCAATGTTCCTTAATACAACACGAAATTGGCAATATTCTATCAAAACTGCATTCCACTGCAACTTGTAGGACTGAGTAATATTTGTATTTAATGGATGTTTAGTCAAATTAATGTTGGAAATATTAAAATGATATCTTTTATATTTTTTTAATATCTAATATTTAAACTCCACATGTCATGAACTTTCTATGACAGAATGAGAGAAAAAAAAACACTAGAGAAAATTGGCCCTACTTATTATGTCATCCATAAAACATCATAGGTAAACAGCAAAATTAAATTCTAAAATATACACTGTATCCTCCTGAAAGTGTTCAGAGCTTCAAAAGGTTAATATCATTCCAGATTTCAACATAATTTACTGTCTTCCTGCATATTTCAAAGATCTGATTCCTTCCATAGAACATATGTCATACCCTTCGCCTTTATTTACTGGAAGGTGCATTCAGTCTTATATAAATTATATTGGATCATACATGTAGATGATGTAAGTTGGTGTTAATTAGTGATGTTGTACTGTCCAGTATGTTAGGTAATTCTATATATCTGTTATCCTTTTTGTTTAGTATTCAAAAAAACTAATTAAGTCCCAGACAAGAAAGTGTTTTTATCTTCAAAGTGCCCAATCATGATGTCGTACTAACATAATCACTGCAGCAATGTTCTGATTCAAGTTGATAATTTGGTGCTGTGAAAGGTTTTTTTTTAAAATCCGCCTTATATGATTGATAATTTATAAACCAAGTTTATACTTATAGTTACACGAGATTTTTGGGAACAATACTGATCATTTTCACACTGTAGCTTGACATCTGTTGTATATGTTAAAATGTGTGGTGATAAATCTATATGGATAACTATTTGTAGTATAGTTTGAGAATTCACGATACTTACAACATAGACAAACTACTCACCAGCAGTATTACTACCTCCTGTTCCACCAGCCCAAGTATTACCGCCATGATGTGCAGCACCAGTTGGATCAGTTTTTCCATGTTTTGGGCCATCTGCTTTGCGACCACTTTCCTTGTCATAGGTAACCTGTAAAGGTTTGTCGTCTCCGTATCCAATCATTCGTCTCCATTCCTCGAGAGACCGTTCAATATTAACCAGGGCAGTTTCCCACATTCGTATACACCCTCCTGTATCAACAGTAACCAGGCCGTCGTTGCTAGCTGGGGCCATTAACACAGAGGAATCGGATATGTCGTACAACCACGACGTATATGGAGATGTACGCGTTGCTCCTGGAACAGGAATATATCTCAAGGTACGGTTCACAACATCTGTAATTTCAAGGAATCCACTCGCGTCTCTCGGTTTCTGATCCTTTTCATATACATTTTCCGGTAATTTCCAGGAAGGTATTGACCTTACTATTTGCCCAGAGTTTGGCAAATGAAGTATTGCACCTCTTGACTTTGAAGCAGGTGCAGATGACGTTGATTTACCAAGAAGACCTAGCATAGGATCAATTTTTCCAGTTATACTATTACTAGCTAAAGGAGTTCGTGGTACTGAGAAAACTTCAATGCTTGATGAATCTGGAAACCCAGACAGAATAGTAGCATAGCTGGTAGGTGTAACAACTACTCGATTTGAACCAGATGTTGGTTTATCCAAGGATTTTGATAACTGTACGTCACTTAGAGGTAAGGGTGCTGATGCTAATAATTTCAAATCGATATCCTGCTCGTCAATATGACTGAAAATAAAGTCGTTGTCTGCATTCATATGTATTAAATATTTTTTATTATCGGTTGCAGTAAGTGTCCACTTGTTATCTCCGACTTGGAGAACTTCTTCAATATTCACAGGTAACGATATACAATGAGTGTGTGGTCCGGTAAATGCAATTATTTCGTCTCCACCTTGTTTGAAGAATATAACAGTACCTTTAGAATTTGGCAGCGTACTCGGCAACATTTTGTATGGATTTGGATTTTGAACAGGCTTTGAAGGAAACAGTCGTTTCTCAATTTGAGTTTCAGGCAATGAACTCGATGAAATTCTAACAACCTCACCTCTTTCATAATTAATGGACAACAATACATTTGCGACTTCCTCGTGAACTAACAAGTTATCGTCAAGTGGCTCTGCTAATGGAGCTAATTTTACCCTCGGACGATATGATCCCGAAATGCCTGGAAATAAATCATACATATCAATAAATCCTGCTTCAGATGTTCTGGGATTAAGCGTGAATAAGCCAACAGGATTAGCAGTTGCTATGTGGATGATGTCCGAGGACCCTTTGCCTTGTGATCTATTTTCCGCCTTTGTAACTGCAATATCGCTAATAACTGTTGTTTCATTCATTGGAAGACTCCAGAAGGCTTCTTGTTCTGAAAACGTTGTGGCTCTTGATTCCTCTTTTTCTAATTTAAATTTTTGTATCGCAATTTCTATCGGACCTTTCATGCTAACATTGGTAGTTTCCATGGGCAATGTCATCAACGCTATTAATAAAAGGAAGTATTGATAAATAAGAAATCAAAATAGTAAAACAAGAAAACTTGACAATCATCATCTACATAAAGGCAACATTACGGTCATCAAGCACAAATGATAACCCTTTCAAAATCGCAATCTTTAAGTCATCCCTGGCCATTATTATTTAAGTCTGAAAACGTTTTGAAAGTTTATATCAATTAAAGACACGACATAAAATTTATTCATTTTCAATCAACTAAATGAACAAGCGACAACAACAGTAAGGCGGAACTTACCAAAGGGAAATTCAAACTAGATGACAAACTGACAACACCATGGCAAAAATACAAAAAACGACGACCAAAAGGCATACAACAGTATACAAACACGAAATAAAAAAAACTACAGCCTAAGCAACACGAACCATCAAAAAGTAGCGGTGATCTCATGTGCTCCGGAAGGGTAAGAAGATCATGCTCCACATGCGGCACCCGTCATGTTACTCATATAAGTACAAACCCGGTGATATTTATAATTCAGTGATGTCACCTTCGATGAAAAGAGGGTGGGATTGTGGTTACGACAATTGGAACATCCGTCGTCATATGTGAAACCGGTATTTGATAACGGTCAACAAGCAAGTAATGACGTCTGTAAAATTTTCGAAAGGATGACTTTCAACTTTACCACTTAGAACCTTTGGTTTTATAGCTTCTTTGTAAGCAGTAACCCTCTACCGAGGAGCCCATAATAGGAACTGATGGTTACTTGGATACGAAAATAAGGATTTAGATAACTCGGTCAAAACGCTCCTATAAACATGAATAATGCTTAAATAAATTATAAGCTAAACCAAGAGTGTTATTAATAAATACTCTGTTTTGTTATAGCCAAGTAATGCAGAAATAATATAATATCAAACAGTATTGTTACAAAAACGTCCACTTGGGTCGACGCTAGTGGGTACTCAGTACCTTGATTATTATAGTTCTTCTAGACCTTCTAGTAACTGTAAAAGATGAAGAACAACAATACATGAGCCGACCTTTCCAAGTCTTTAGTTTGTTGTCTCATACTAATGCACATCCTTTGCTTTGTAATTAACAATTGAGTACTACAACATAACCTTTTTAACGGAAAAAGGATAATGATTAGAAAAAAAGTTGCCAGAATTTTACTGATCTCGCAATGAAAATTGCTGGTAAATTTTTTGAAGGAAAATAAATCTTATCGTAATCATAGTTCGACACTAAATAAGTCAAACAAGATATGAGAGCACTGCAGAAGTAAGGGTGCTGATGCTTATAATTTCAAATCGATATCCTGCACGTTAATATGACTGAAAATAATGTCGTTGTCTGCATTTAAATGAATCAAATATTTTTGTTGTTATCAGTTGTAGTAACAGTCCACTTGTTATCTCCCGATATTCACAGGTTAAGATATGAAATGAGTGAGTGGCTCAGTAAATGCAATTAGTTCCATCTCCACCTTGTTTGAAGAATATTACAATACCTTTAGAAAAAAAAACAACATCCTTTCATAAAAATTTAACTTACAAGAAAAACGAAGGCTATTGTGGGTGGAATTCTAAGCATTAAATCCCCTGATAGTTTTTTTTAAATTTATTTTGTAAATGTTTCTTTTGGGACAATTATAAAGGTCATGAATCACCCACCTTAGGATCCACCTTAGGGATGACAGGAGCTCTTACCATGAACGTTGGTGTTTACATATTTTATCGATCATTTGGGTCACAGAAATTGCAACTCAATTTTCAATTAAGTAAGAATTTGTATGATTTGAGCGAACTTCAGTTATCGCGAGACGTGTGGACGGACGGACACCGGTATGGTAGTCAATGAATAAAACTTAGGTTAACGTCAAAAGTCAAAATACAGCACATCGATCACTAGAAATCTTCAACGAACTACAAGTGAATAGTTGGAATGGCAAGCCTTAAATTACCAAGCCAAGGCAAATTATGATTAAATTGAGCAAATATAATAAAATATTTGACACCAACATCAATATCATAACCTACAAAAACATAAGACCGTGACAACCAAGGAAAAATTATGTCTGTCACCGGATAAAAGTGGAATGAAACCTTTGAGATTCACGTGTATTTTTCTGATAATGAACTCACATATACAAACTCAGATATACAATACTGTTAACTTACCATGTATAAGATATCACAATTTCATTTCACTAGGTTGTGAGCTAGCTTTCAGTTTCTGCGAGCTTCTTTGATACAGTTTTGATTATTATTGCGGTGCTTTTATTTTCCTTTTTTTTTATTATACCAGTATTATAGAGTTAAGTGTTCTTACTGTACTGATATTTTTGTACGTTCTTTTATATCACATTTGTTATAACATTGATCAAAATTAAAAAGGGAGGATTGACATCCTTAAAAAAAAGTCCTATGTATGTGCGTATACCAAGTCAGAAAATTCATCAGTTATGGTCTTTAGTAAAAAATGTCATTTAATATATTTTGCTTGTCAAATTCAATGTTCTACACCTTTTCTCGACTCCGGCTTATTTAGAGTATTACATTTTGTATAAACACTTGTCTATTGTTATAACCTGACGCTGAACTTAAAATAAAAAGTCTTTAAGATCAAGGTTTTAATACCGGTATCATATAAACATAACATAATCAATGATTTATGAATATCAGGTAAGACCAGATAAACCATGCCAGGCGGACATGAAAACCTTACAATCATTCCATATACCAAATAAATTTGACCTATTCTTATAGTATGAGAAACGGACATTTGCACGAAAACTTAACGTTGATCACTGATCTATGAAATGAGGATGAGGTCAAACAAACCCTGTCTGACGAACATGTACACACTGAAATCTTACCACACACCAAATATAGATACATATTGCAGATAGTATCTGAGAAACGAACCTCACCACGAAACCTTCACGATGACCAACGAAGTTATGAAAATGAGGTCGATTTCAGATGAACCCTGCTTTACTAATCATGATTGAAATAATGTTAAAAGTCTTAGAGAAAAAGGCCAAACCGATGCTGTCAGACGAACATGAACACCTTACAATCATTCCATACACCAAATATAGTTGCTTATAAAATCTTCGAATAAATGCTCAGCAGGGCGCAGCTTGATACGACCGTACAGGCCCTACCCTGAACAGTTGGGGCAAGTATGGACACAACACTCAAGATTGATGCAGCTCTGTATTTGGATTGTGATTAAATATTTGACACAGCAAAAGTTTCTGACACAGAATGAATGTGGTCGAAGAACTTAAAAAATTGGAATTGGACATTTACCTATTATGGTCCAATATCCAAAATCTAAATACATGGTTAGATTCAGCATATCAAAGAACCCAAGAATTCAATTTTTGATGAATTCAAACAAAGTTTAATTTTGGACCCTATGGACCTCAATGTGGAACAATTTGATAACAGGGCCCAATATCCAAAATCTAAATAAACGGTTAGATTCAGCATATCAAAGAACCCCATATATTAAATTTTGTTGAAATCAAATAAAGATTATTGTTGGACCCCAATGAAGTCAATACAACCGTAAGGAAATCATGCAAAACATTAATGGGCTACAGATTTTTTACATAAATTCAGAATAACTTAATTTTTGAAGAGCTTTAAAATCTTTATAGTTGAATGAGCATCATCGTAAGACTTCATGTATTTACGAAGGAGATGCATTGATTATTGCATAAATGAATACCAGTATTTAACTACTATGAAATATCAACGTGTAAACAATGAAAATTGGACTATGGTTGGGTGTTCTTGGACTTATTCTTTTGCTTCAGGTTGAGGCAGACAGGTTGTCACGAAACGTCTGCTATTACGGGTGCCTTTGTAATAAAATGCAAAATATGAAGTTTATGGTGGATGTAATATGAAAACTTATCAATATTGTCTATATTGCATCCTTGAGAGACACTGGCAAAGGAACTCATCTAAGTATCGCCTGTTGCTACGTTGCAGGCGATATAATATAAAGCTTGGTGTATGATACCATTTTAATTAAGTCCCTAAAAGCATAGTTATACTACCATAATAAATTAGTATGAGAAATTAGTATTATAGTATTAACCTGTGTGTTTGCGATCACCTTGACTTGATATTTGAAGCTTCCCCTTCAGCTCAAATTTTGGAAGTGGCATAAGTCTTGCTAAATTCACCACTGCCTCGGTTGCTCCAAATGGTATACCATGCTTCTGCATTGTTTTTACAATAGTCTCTTTAAGTTCATTATTGTAGGAATCAAAATCAAAAACATTTCGAACAACTGCAGTCAATCCTTCATTTGGATACATCTGTAAATGTTTTACCATGTTGACAATTTCTCTTGTAGAATAAGGATATGCAATTAAACCCTGGTCTGCCAAATCACGAAGTTCACCAAAGGCCTGAACAAGTTTTCGTAATGTGCCCTCTGGAACGTCAGGTCCATACTGTTTAAGCATTTCCATTTCAGATTCCATATCAGGATTATTGATTGCGTGACAACTAAAAATATCTCCTAATGCTCCAAAAAAGTCGTTTCCTAAAAATGGAAATCCAGGACGGTTAGCTAAGACAATCATTCGAAAATCTGGATGGCTCATAATCAATTCTGCTGATGGTTTCATACCAGAATCATGTGGTACAATTCGTCTACCATCTCCTAAGTGCATTTCGCCAGATTCAACAAGTGTTTTCAGAATACAAGTCACATGCGTCGGTGCCTTGTCTGCCTCGTCTACAACAAGCACGTGACCTTCTTTTACAGCTCTTACTAAAGGAGAATCCTCGAATATTATTATTCCATCTTTCACAGTTGGTTGAAGTGTCAATGTCTGAACTGTTGTGTCTCTGTGTAACTGAATGTATTCTCTCGGCCGATTTAACAACTGCAAAAATCTATCTACAATCTTATTTTTCCCTACACCTTGGTTTCCAACAAGCAGTAAATGTTCCCCAAGTAAGAAATCCTTCATCATATCTTCCATAACCATTAAATGTTGATGGTTCTCATAAAATAAAATGTCAGGTACTTTTGTTCTGTTTTCTGGATTGTACAATGGAATTGACGTTCTACCTATTCGTAACTTGCCCTCCTTTACTTCACAAGTCATATCTTTATCAGAATAGTCCATATCTAAGTTTTGCATGTCTTTTCTAATGTCAGCAGCTTCCAAAGCCTGATCAAGACTCACTTTTGGAAGACGTGGTAGAAATCTAGCTAAGCAAGCTTTCTGTACAACATTGTGGAAATCTTTACTAGGGAAAACTGCTAAGCGCTTAGCAATTCGTAACAGCTGACGTGTTGACAAAGATGAAGCAACTGAATTCATAGCTGGATCCGTGGATGATCGCAACTGGTGAACAAATGCAAACAATTTGGTCAAGTCTGGACAATCTTTAACGACTGATTGAATGACCTGCATTTCTTCCTGTTTAGAAAGGCGTCTTTGATTGTGGAAAAGAAACATAGTAAGCATTTCAGGTGTAATCCACTGCTGTGTTCCACTTCCTGTTACTGGTGGTTCTGCTAAAGCAATAATTCTAAATGAAGGATGTATTGGATGAATTCCTTTTGCACTGAGTTCTTCTGTCGTTTCTCCAGTTTTCTCTTTTATTTCTAAAAATCTATCTTGTCGAAGTAGTCGTGTGCCATCAAATAACTGTAGCTCGCGATCATGTATCAGTCTGTGTAAAACACCAAAGGATCCTTGGTTAATTCTATGTACACCATCTAAAACGGCTAAACTCCCCTCTAATGCTGCTGTTAATAAAGGAGACATTCTCCAAGTGGTGTCTCCGTTTGGTAAAGTGTGGCGTTGCTGAAGCAAATCTCGTGACGTCATGTCTTGGTATAGCATAATGGGTTCTACATGATAACCTAACATCTCGGCAAAGTGTTCCACAATGGCACTTTTACCACTTCCCCGTGGACCAACAATACAAAAGTCACCAACCATATGAGACTGAATCATTTCTGCTAGCATATTATCAAGATAAGGTGTAGGAACGAATGACTCTTTGCCAGTTTTATTTAAAGGTTTTGTTCCTACTGTGACACTTAATCTTGACTTATTGTTTAATATCACAGATGCTTGATCATTAGATGCAGCTGGAGGAGAAATTTCTTCGGTCTTTTTGGATAAGTCATTTTTTCCTAACAATTCAAATTTTGTCAAAAGTTGTTTGACTGCTGTTTGTCCTTCTGTTCCAAGCATTACTTCATACGGATACAATCTCTGTATCAAGTTATAAATGTTTGTATCTGGTGCAGTGTTTAAGATCCTGGCTATTGACGAAATATTGGAAATAGGAAAATCTGGTAATCCTAGTGTATTGGATTCTTTTGTCAAAACTGCTGTAGCAAACGACAGCACTTGAGACAACTGATGTGTTGGTATATTATGAAGTTCATCCTGCATAGTCTGCATCATTTCCTTAAATGTTGGTGAAAGAATGTCTCTTGCCTGAAATCGCGAACGCAAAGGAGGATCTAGAGGGTTACCCTTGTATTTAGGCACAGGATGACCTAAAGCAATTACCCTAAATCTTTCATTTACCCGTACTAATTTAAGCTGATCAAGCTCTTCTTTTGAATGATCTTCCAAAAGTTTATCATACCGTTCTGCTGCAACAAGGAATCGTCCATCATCTAGTTGCATCTCACGATTTTCCAACAAATTGTTCAAAATAGGTAGTACATTTCTTTCAGCTTTTTCTATTCCCTCCAAAAGTAATATTCGACCATGCGTTGCAGCTCTGACAGCGCACTGGTCTAGATAAAAAGCATTTCCAGAATGGATCTCCCGCCTCTGCTTGATATCAGACTCAGTTGTGTCTCTTGACAAGGCAATGTATTCTCCTTCACGATTTGTTAGTTGTAAATACATCATGGCCACCTGACGTCTCAATGGTCCTGGTGAACCTAAAACCCATAAGAGAATCTTATTAGTTGTAATATCAATGAATTCACTTAATAAACTCACCATAGATACCAGACGCGCGTTTAGTCTACAAAAGACTCATCAGTGGCTCGAATCAAAAAGTAAAAAAGGCTAAAAAAGTACGAAGTTGAAGATCATTGAGGACCCAAATTCCGAATCGTTTTGCCCAATACACCTAAAGTAATCTATATTACTGAGTTAAACAGTTTTGTAAACTGTTAATTTATAATTACGACCATATCAATGATGATTGATGTCGATACAGAAGTGCTGACTATTGGGCTGGTGATACTTTCGGGTAGTGAACCTCCACCAGTAGTGGCATCGACCAGTGCTTGTGAATGAATCCATCATAGATAACAGGATTTAAATTATGTACGCCAAACGCGCAGTCGTCTACAAAAGGCCAAATAAAGTACGAAGTTGAAGAGCATTGAGGACCAAAAATTCCGAAAGGTTTTGTCAAATACAGCTAAGGTAGTCTCTTCCTGGGATCGAACATTAAAAGTATTTTGAAAAATTCGATGTTTTGTAAACAGTTAATTTATAATTATGACCTATTATGACCTTATCAATAATAATTCGTGTCGACACAGAAGTGCTGACTACTGGGCTGGTGAAACCCTCAAGGAGGAAACCTCCACCGGCAGTAGCATCGTCATCATAGATACCAGGATTAAAATTTTGTACGCCAGACACGTTAATTACAATTAAAATTTAGACCGTGAATTACTCAGTTTGATCTTTTTCAGACATTTCAGGATGTTTTTGAGCTTAATATGTGACAACGTCAGTGGTCACTAAATTCACAATTTCTATTATATTGTCATTTAAAAAAAATTATGTTCACAATCTCAAGTTTATAGTTTATATTAAAAAAAAAAAAAAAAAATTACCAAATAAAAATTCCTCTATAAAAGTTTATGATTGTTATTCCTCGGTAAACCAGAGGACCAATAGATAAAGATACTAGAATCTAAGAACGTGTCTCCCAAAATTGTGTAAATGGTTGTTTTGGGGTGCATTTCTATTTTCAATTATAGGGATGCTATTTGCCTATCTCCTAATAATTGTTTAATGATTGTGATAGAAAAAAAATCATATAACACTGGCGATAAATGGTTGTAGATGGCAAAGGGTAGTTTTGATTTCCATAATCTTACTACATGAATATCTATATTGTTCTCATTCAATTGTCAAAAGATGAAGAAAAAAAATTGTTATAAAGGCAAATTCTTTAAAACAAAATTTCAATGAGTTTGATATATGGACATGACAGGTATTTTCAATGGATTTTAAAGCATACTGATTTCATATTTCCCAGAAACAGGCATTGAAAATGCACTTTGTGTACAAAACCAATGGTTTGCAGATGATAGCTTGAGTACTCCTAGCTTGATTGGAATGGAACTTAAACATATAGAAGAAATAGGGAAGGGGGAAAGCCCATACATTTTGGTCAATAGGTCAAAGGTCAAGTTACTAAAATAGAAAAATTTGGATAAAAAAGGTCGCTGTTACTTTAGATATTTTGTTGGGAAATGAGTTCGGGGTCCTAACTTGAGTTTTCTTCTTTGATTGGAATAAAATTTATTATTAGACAGATGCAAGATACAGGGAAAAAGAATAAAATTTATTATTAGACAGATGCAAGATACAGGGAATAGGAATAAAATTTATCATAAGACAGATGCAAGATACAGTGAAAAAGAAGCGTATTTATATAATGTATTATGTATTGTATTACTTTATTAAAATCTAGATTGCTGCTTAATATCAAGTCAATATCTTTATAACATTTGTGTAGTAGATCAACTAAATAACCAAATAGGGCACTTTCCATTTGTATATCAGATCTATATTTTTAACTGATATGTCTACATGAGTAGTATTGGGAACTATTTTTCAGTGTGTATAAATTTTGTGGTTAACCTGGCTACATCCTGGTGGATAAGGTGCTGCTTAGGAAATGATTCGAACAATAGTTTTAATCTTTTCAAAAAAGAACAACTAGTCCAAGAATTCAAATATTATGGAAATATTCAACTTGTGATAAAAAAAACCTGATAATTAACTCAAGGAAAACACGCATTCATGAATTTATGTGTTGTTTGGTCACTTGTTGAATATTTTAAAACATTGAATTCTTGGATGAGTGTTTCTATAATAATGCCTCATGTTAGAATTTTAACAGAAATAAGAGGACAGCTGAATATGCAACTTTGAGATATATATCAACATGTCTATAGTAATCTTTTAATTTCCCAATAGTGAATCTTCATACCAGAATATTAATATACCTGAATTAGCAAGAGTCACTTAGAGTGTGGTACAGTTAATTTGCTATTCAAGAGAATGTTAATTAAAAAAGATGCAGGTTATTCACCAATGAAACAGAAACCAAACAATACAAAAAATATCAAAAGTTTAGAGATCAAACCAGATCTTCAAAAATAGACCGACTATGTCTATACAATATGTCAAGCTCTTCACCTGACACTCCTAGACTAAAAAACTGTTTACTACATCAATTTCCTTGAATCTTTGTAGAAAAGGTACATAGCTATCCACCAGAGACCAAAGAATGAGGATGTATACTACTATAGGTCACCATACAACCATTAACAAAACCCATATACATTTTATACCTATAGTAAGCTTTACTGACTTAAAACTTAAGGCAACACTAGATTCACTTTTTCAAATTTTCATTTTCAAATGCATGTATGCATATTTGTAAAATAAATAAATATATATAAACATAAATATCCTTCATTACTTCATCATCTAAAAAAAAAGGTGCATTGATTACATCACATTTGATATTGTGGTTCATGTGGTATGCACATAAACCTGTTTTTTCCTTATTAATGGGTGTGATCACGTGTGAAGGCAATGACTTCTTGTAACCAAAGACTAAATGATTGACAGAGATGTGGACCAGTTCTGTGGGAATGTTTTGAGTTCAGTTTTTTCCCTGCTGATTATGCCTGTCTTACTAATTGCAGTCTGCTTTGGCAATTATGCAGTTTAAACTTGTAAATCTTATATTGATTTTCTGCAGTCATGTGGCAGTGGATTCTGTGGAATTTCAGTATATGGAAAACATTTTTGGCGTAAATCTGTCAGCCATGAAAACCGTGGACTTTGTTTGCAGTTGACGTTATAGTTGTAAATCTTTTGCTCAAATGGTGTTGCATAATTAAATTTTATTGACATGGAGTAGTAACCACAGGTTGTCCTGGGGACTGATGGTCATTTACAATTCCTGTCTGACTGTACTATTGTTATAAGGACTGAATGGGGAACTTCTGATGTGAAATTGTCTACCAAAAGCAAGCTGACTTTTTCTTGCCTGCAACATTATTATCTCCGGTCCACAATTAAGATTTTCATTGCTTAGTCTCCGCAATATGGAAGCACAACATTTTTCAAAATCTAGCAACAAGAAAAGTGTGCAACATCAATATTCCAGTACATGTCCAATTATCTCGTGTACATATCTGTACATGTAAATCAGGTATTGATTTTTCTAATCAATTAGAAGTATGGTAAGCATGAATATTATGCAGATTAATAATGTTTTGACCCAAAAAAATCAACAGACTGTGCATTTTAAAGTCAGTCGGTATAAACAACATGTAAAAGGTTATGAAACTGTTTTTTTTCCAGCAGCATGATTGAATAATTATTGCTCCTACACAACAGCTAGGTTGGATTTGGTCAGAGGAAACCCTACCAAATATTTTTAAAGCAGCAAAAAATTGGTTTTACTTAATTTTAAAGGGGGCTCAAACGAACGTACAAAATGTAAAGAACATTATTTGTACATGGGGAGGGGGTCATTTGGGATAAATTTAAATGTTTGTACATGCATTAGCTCTAAGTAAGATATATATTTTGTAATTTTAACATTTTTTTTTTTTTAATATTCAGCAAATTCTGCCTTTTTAAAACATCAAGCAGCTGGAGAAAACATACCTATAAGGAAGATATCCTGTCCCAGTGAATCCTTCTGCATAATCCATTGTAGATGTCTCAGTATGGATTGTGGTGACTCTTTATCAAGATACTTGGAAGGTACTAGTTCTGGATTCTTAGCTTCTTTTATGTTAATGGAAACTTCACCAATGCTGACACTGTCCTTTCCAGAGCTGCTTGAACAATTTCGTATGGACAAAAACTCAGAACTGGGTCTTCCATAGTTTCCTTTAAGTGTCCCTGACAAAATCTAGTGTAAGAAAAGGAATATCAAGTCAACTTAATTATGTTTATAAAGACACTGATGAAGTGTTTCTGAATTTAAGGTGGGACCACCCCTTCAAATATTTCCCTTTGACCCTTACTTCATGCATATGTACTATGATAAAAGAGATGATTTTTCATTTCCTATTTTTAATTATCCATTTTTAGATGATGACGTTCCCTTGTCACCACCTTATGGTGTTTATATATCTCAAATTGTTCGATTCCCTCATGTATGTTACAACCTATTTGATTTTAACGAAAGAAACCTCTGTATTACTGAAAAGAGGCTGTCAAGTGACAGCAAACCGGATTTTCCTGCAGAGGTGGAACCCTGAACAGTTGAGCAAGTATGGACACAACATTTAAGCTTAAAACAGCTCTGAATTTGGATTGTGATTGAATATTTAAAATAGATTATTATCTAATTAATAATGAAAATGATATTTGCAAATCTGAACCCCAAACAGGATCATGTAAAAATTAAACATTAACACACACAACAAAAATAAAATACCACATAACAACTGTGACATCTACCTTCATAACACACAAGACTTAAAAAAATAGTTATAAAGAAATTTTGATGTTATCATTACTGGTTCATGGAATAAGTTTTTGAGTTATTTCCCTTTGAACAGAAATATGGTTTAACATAGTACTCTAACATAAGATATGATTTAATCACTAAAAATAGTTCTCTAAAATTAGATATGATGTAACACAATGTATATCTATTTTCAAATTATAATCAAATACAATAAATAGTTCCAAATATTTTTCTTTCATTTGTCACAAACTAATATAGATCTGCAAATTATCTATCAATGTCAACAACTTTAAATGTAATGAAATATATCCTTTAATAAAAATAGATTATTATCTAATTAAAGGAGTTCACTTCATAAAAAAAATATTATATATATAGCATTCAGAAAATTAGTTTATACAGAATAACAAACAAACCTACCACAAAATTCTTCAAACAATTTACCAAAGAAAAGAAAAAAAATCCAAAATGTCATTCATCATTAATACAATGTCTTTTAAAAATCTTTTAAAAAATGAGTTATTTCCTTTGTACAGAAATGGATTAATTCATCAAAAATTGAATTCTTGGAAAAGGGCTATAACTGAACAACGAGAAAAGCTAAAATCGTGAAAATTGAACTTGACCTTCATTTAGTCACAGTAAACAACATATCTAAATTTGAAAAAATTTCTTCACAGCATTTTCATGTAAATGAACGGACACTGTTTGGCAGCCACACGCCCACCTGCTGTACATCCCCAAATCAATAACCGATTTTTACTTCGAAAATCCGGTTAAAAATTATTACACCAGGGTTTTCGATATCACAAACTAGTCAAAACATTTACTAAATTTTATCATTGGTACAAGGACATCATTCGTAAATATAAATCAACATGCAGACATCTTATACGTTCAGGTGTTTCACATCCAATCTTTTATGGTAATATTTTATACAAAGCACAAAAATGTCCACATTCACCTCAAAAGCTAACCAAACCTTTAAACAGACTTATTCAGAAGGGATATAGTTACGATACTGTTGTCAGGTCATTAAAGATGGCATATTTTAGTATTAATATTGATTCACTCATTGGGTCTTTGCATCGAAAATAAACACATTTAATCTAAAACCAGTTGTTGGCATGATACGGGTTATGTTCTTCTCATATATTTTATGATGGTATGATACTAAACCCCTAACGGGAGGGATTGTGCTTGATTTTCATATGATGAAGACATAATCTTTAAATCAGTTTAATTGAGGTCTGGTCAGCTGACATGTCAGTAACTGCTAGTAGTCCTTTGTTAATTTATGTATCATTGTCATTTTGCTTAGTTTCTTTTGTTACCTTTTCTGACATCGGACTGGGACTTCTTTTAAACTGAGTTTTACTGTGCGTATTGCTGTGTGTTTGTTTATTCTACATTGGCTAGAGGTATAGGGGGTTGAGGTTGAGATCTCACAAAACATGTTTAACCCTGCACCGTCGGCCTTCATTTTAAAAGGCCCCGAAATGACAATGCCTGTCCCAAGTCAGGAGCCTCTGGCCTTTAGTCTTGTATGTTTTTTAATTTTAGTTCATTTATATGTTTTGGAGTTTAGTGTGACGTTCATTTTCATTGAACTAGTACACATTTTTGTTTAGGGGCCAGCTGAAGCCCACCTCCTGTTGTGGGATTTTCTCACTGTGTTGAAGACCCATTAGTGGCCTTCTGCTGTTTTCTGCTCTTTGGTCGGGTTGTTGTCTCTTTGTCACATTCCCCATTTCCATTCTCAATTTTATTTACAATAAATGGAATAAAAGAAGTTTCCTTCCACAAATTAAAGAGAAGGTGGACAAAATAGATCCACCATGCTTTCATCAGATGTCACAGGGACACCTTATGAGTTCTTCAGTACAATGGTTGGTAATTGACTACAGTGATTGAGACACACTAATGGCATTATAACAACTGCTACATGTACCAATTGAAATCATTATCTTGTGGATCCCAAATTTTTAATAAATCTGCCAACAGTGAGGAAGAGGGAGCCTGATCGTAACCCTTGGCTAGTGAAAATGGAATGTGCATTTATCTTGTAATAACAAAGTCCTCTATGACAGTAGGAAAATCAATAAAAATGAAATTCAATATAAAAAAATTAATATATACTGATGAATCCAAAATCCTTATCAAATCTTTTTTCAAACTATCGCATTTGCACAGAATCATTTCAGGTATTGTTTCTCTCTTCTGGTATTGTTTTTCTTGGGATTTTGAGTAAAGTATAAGAAAAAAGCATCATTAGTCCAAATATATATGACGTCTTGAAAGGCTATTTTAATTTGTTCTTAAGAAGGCGTCAGATTAAAAAATTAAATTAGCCTTTCAAGATGTCATAATTATTTACTTCAAGTTTGTTGTATCTGATTATGATTACCAAATGAATATTGCATATTGCCAGTTACACAATGAAAATAAATTCTGTATCATTTAAAAATGAATGCTTATCCAACATAATATTTTATAGCTACAAAACTAGTTCTCTGTGGAAACTCAACTGATCAATCAGGCAGATTTTTGTATCTGATAAGGAATAGGATACAAGAAGATTAATAATTATTAAACTTTGTTATCTTTTTAAGGTATAAATTATTATATTTTCAATAAAAACATGCTAAAAATTTAAAAATACTTGTATAATATGAAGAAAAAAAACGTTACCTGAAGATAGTGTTTCTTTGTTTACATTGATCATGACAATGACCTGATAAATAAAGTTCCTAACGACAGAACCAACATCAGATATGTTTCTGAAACTCGGTTCAACAGAAATTATCTAAGGAACTCATTTTTTTTGGCCAATTTTGTAAAGATTTATATATTATTTAGCCTTCAGTCATGAATCCAAAGATGAAGGGTATTCAAAATTTACTGATTGTTTTATAAATAATAGTGACTTTTTGTATTTTTTAATGTCATAATATTAAAATGTAAATATGATAGATGTTACATCATGTATACATGTATATACTTTTGGTATGTAGCTAAATTTTGTCTCTGAATGACCCTAGATCTGTCTCCAAATAACCTTCAGACATCAAGCAACAATAAATTTTTATCCGTCTGTCAGAGACCGGAGGTATTACGGTATTCTAATGTCCGTCTGCCCGTACAAACTTTGTACTATAACTCAAATTCGCTTTAACCAATTCTCATATAACTGTAATACAACATTAGAACTACAGAAGAAATCTCTCTTTCAATTTTTTTCATTTTTGGATTTGTCAATCTAGAGTTACAGAACTTTGACCCTTAGATTTAAGGCAATTTTTCATAAATCGTGCACTAAACTCCAGAATTCCTGAACTGATTTCCTCCAAACTTTACATTAATGTGGGGATTGATGAAAGGAAGCTCCCTTGTGATTTTTTTTTTTTCTGGTTTTTTTTTCCAGAGTTACAGAACTTTAACTGTTACATTTAAGGCAATTTTTCACAAATAGTGCACTTACTCCGGTAGTCCAGGAATGATTTACTCATCTTTACATTATTGTTGGGATTGCTGAAAGGAAATTTCCTTTTTATTTATTAAATTTTCCGGTTTGTTGCTCCATAGTTATAGGACTTTAATTGTCAGATTTTAGTAAATTTTTCACATATTGTACCATAACTTGAGTTTGCTTTTATTGATTCAGTGGAAACTTTACATAATTGTTGGAATTGGTGAACATATGATTAATTATGATGTCAAATATTTAAATTGTGATGTAAAATTTTCCAGGAATTTGTGTGATTTTAAGTTTTGGCAGACAAATGTGCATACAATGTAAATATATTTATTGAGGACCATATCTGTATCTGTAATAAATCTTCACCTCCAATATAGGAGATCGAGGAAATCCTCATTTAAACCACCACCTATATAAAATCACACAATACTGTACATGTAACTTTAAAGTATTTACAGCTACAAATAGACGTTGAAATTCATCAGTGTTTCCAGACCCGTGAGAATTTTTGATAAGGACCAGTCAGAAGTCTGGAGTATTTCAACCATACTTGCCAACCTCTGACAATGAGAAATCATGTCATGACATGACATGACATGTCAAAAAGCGTGTGAAAACGCGTGACGAAGATACAGACTTTTTATATGAACAATATTCATAATTTCACATTGTCATGATTATACAAATTTGTTAATCATGTTAATGTATAATAAAAACAATATTCTAGAGTAAACTTTTATTGTATTCAACAGTGGTCTGTTTTGCTGCTTTTAAAGCAACACCCTAGGCTTAGGCACATATTCAAAACAACTGCCAGTTTGATTACATTTACTTGATAACAAGGCACACAACATATCATTGTCGAGTTCTGATCAGAATTCAGTGTAGATTTCTTTATAATTGAAAATTTTCTCTCACAGTCAGTATTGATAATTGGCTGAACATAAATAGCTTGATCAAGCTTTGAAAGAGTGTCATAACTTTTTTTGCCATCTAAAATGTCATCTATTATCTTTGCCATTGCTCCCAACGAACTATATATGTTGCTATTGTCTCTGAGGCTTTTGTCTGGTCAAAACTGGGTAGATCATCAGAAGACAGCTGGTACTTTGATAACTGATCCAACAGTTTCGTGATGTTTCCATCCCCTTTGGCCTGTGGAAATCTTTTGGCTAGATTTGAAACTGAAAAAGAAAAGTATTTTATTATTTGATTACCATGAAGCATGTTAAATGCTTAATCTGACAAATCGCTATATTGTAGTTATCCTCTCACATGTATTGTTATGATTGCAACATAGGGTGCACAATGCGTTACTCGTCTCTCAATAATTTAAACTTGAACTCCCAAATATAATTTGTAAATCTTGAAATTTATCTTGGTACGTACACATCGTTTTAAACTTAGCAATCGGCTCTTTAGACGACGGTACAGGTCCTGAAAGCGAACTATTTCTGTCGACATTTCCCCAAAGTGAATTTGAAAGAAAGAAAGTCAAAAATCGTAAAAACTAATCACAAACTACTTACCTTAAGGGCTTTTTCTGTTCGTCCATACAGAATAACAAACAATGGCGACGATACAATTACTTCGAAATTTTCGGTATTTTTTGTTTAATAATGAAAAAACCCGAGAATCACGAAATCACTAACAACCAAAAAATCAAAACAACGAAAAAGTGTGTAATTGCGTGTAAAGTGGCGAAACGCGTGTACACGCCATGTGACAAAATCCTCGCGTGTAAACCGTTGAAAAAGCGTGTATTACACGCGAATATCATGTCAGTTGGCAACTATGATTTCAACCTTTACACTACTTCAGAATGGGATGCATAGGACACAAGGACTGACAAACACATGATATAACCCTTCGTCTCTATTTAAAAGGGGAAGAGAGAAAAAAAAAAATAATAATAATAATTTAAAGATTAAAATGGGTAAAAATAAAATGGTGGAAGAGGAAAAATATACGAACTTAAAGTTAAAACTCCATCACCAGAAAGAATATTTACAGCCATATATTACACAAAATTATAAATACACTGTTGTTATGTGACCGTTTATGTTTGCACTGGTAAAAGTTTCTCAATATAGGGGTCTATTTCGTAGAGTAGATATATAAAATAAAGTAAAATAATATATCTTTTCAAAAAATAAAAAAAAAAAAAAACAAACAAAAACTAAAAACAAAAAAACAACCGAAAACCGAAAAAAAAACAGAACCAACACATAAAATTAAAAAAAAAACTAAATTAATAAAGTCGAAAATTAATGGTACCTTTTACTGTAGTTTAGTCGAAAATAAATAGTTAATAATGGAACCTAAAAAAAATCATTACATAAGTTGTTGGTTTGAAAAGACGGGATTTCTTGTAATAATTTACCTGAAGTCGGCGTATTGAGCGTTCGACGCTCATCCGTGCTGCTTGGAACATTTATCTTTGTTGTGTCATAAAGTAGAACGTTATGAATATTTATTTAGACATGTTTGACCCTCAACAGTTCAAAGTCCGCAAATATCACTTCATGGGCGCAGCCATTAACAGTAGAATTAGCAGCGATACTTAAATACTAATAATTAAGTCAACGTCGGAATATCGCATAAGTTTCGTAGAACTTTGGACACAGTTATTACAGACGGGAGGCATAAACATATAAAAAGGATAAAAGATTTATTTAAAGTCGGGTATACATATAACGATACAACATAAGCTCTGTAGATTTTTTAACCGACGTATATATATATATATATATATATGTTACAGGCATTTTCTAAATTTAGGCATTTTGTAAAATGACTGAAATTTTGAAGGCATTTTCTAAAATGCCTGTGCGATTCAGGCATTTTATAAATTGACTCTTTTTTTCAGGCAATCTATAAAATGCCTGAAAAATGTGTAAGGATGAAAGTATAAAAACAGGATGAAATGTACACAAAAATAGAATGACTGGAAATATCAAACAGACCAGTTTATTTTATTATTGAATAGCATGCAATTTTTAACAGTTAAAGTTTATTTACTATTAACACGAGCACTGAAGTTGACAATTATGTGATACTACATGCATTGTTTGGATGACAACGACTGTTACACATTTGTCCAGATTTTTCCCGATTAGGGGACTTAAAAATAATAATCAGAAGAAAAAACCGGAGCAAAAACAATAAGTCTCAATGTATCGTCGATTGATTGTTGCATGCTAAATGTCCAGTGGCAAATATTTCATGCATTTTCAGAACGGTTTTTGCGGGAACATAATAATAAGAGATTCGCTATAGAAGATCTTACAGAAGTCGTCAACTAGATATAGGAAGATGTGGTGTGAGTGCCAATGAGACAACTCTCCATCCAAATAACAATTTATAAAAGTAAACCATTATAGGTCAATGTACGGCCTTCAACACGGAGCCTTGGCTCACACCGAACAACAAGCTATAAAGGGCCCCAAAAGTACTAGTGTAAAACCATTCAAACGGTAAAACCAACGGTCTAGTCTATATAAAAAACGAGAAACGAGAAACACGTATAAATTACATAAACAAACGACAACTACTGTACATCAGATTCCTGACTTAGGACAGGTGCAAACATTTGCAGCGGGATTAAACGTTTTAATGGTACCAAACCTTCTCCCTTTTTCTGAAACAATAGTATAACATCACAACATAGAAAAACACACGATAAAACATCAATTGGAAGGCTTAACTCAATCAAAACGTAAATTAACACACTATGAACGAATAAATTCGATCTGTGATACCTGAAAGTAAATACATAGTTAATAAAATATTAGGGACAAACATTCAAGGCCAAAAGCAACCAAACAAGTCCAAATAAAGCCATGGCAATACACCACCGCGAAATATTTAACCCTTAGAAAATAATCACTTTTGAAAAACCGGTTTTCATAATATATACGGGTAAATGAAAAATAACTTTGTCGTTTTAGGTATACTTTTCTGTCTATATAAAATCTTCCAATAATTAGGAATACCAAGAAAGGTATGTCATATAAATACCTAATTTAACACTAGATACATAAGGGTAAATATCAACAATAAAACTTCCTGTACAGATTAAAGGAGAATAATCTTGATGTTCATACAAATGTAGTATGAAGAAGTGAAAATTAGTAGATATTCCAAATAATCAAAGCTGGTATGCAGACAAGATCCATATTAATATAAAATAACAAAAAGTATTAAAAATAGTATCAACAGGTCGAATTAAAAGAAAGTACGATTTGAGAGTACTCGCAGTTACTGACAGCTAGTTAAAAGCCAAAACAATTAATGATAAAAATCATGCATCAGAGACTAAAATCAACTAAAACACATCCCAGGGATTTAGTATTTTAACGTCATGAACAGTCAGAGAAGACATGACTTGTGCAATGCCAAAAATAAATGTATCGACAAGTAGTAGGATAGTGAGGAGCTACTTCTTAAGAGATAAAAATAACGTGTGTGTCTCTAAACATCCCGCCTCAAAAGAAGATACAACTTAGTTATGTTTTAATTTGCTAATGACAAAATCGATATTAGTGCCAATGTAAACTATATTCAGAGATCTAATTACAATATTGGTACGATAACCCTTACTTATAAGTTTGTTTAAAGGTTCGATGAGTTTACACGGATCACATAGTGATTTCCTCGCTTTAAGTACAATATTACCGTAAATTTAGGATGTGAAATACCATTTTAATAAGTTTTCTACAGGTACAGCCAAATTTACTAATCAAATCTTTGTATCTATGAAAGAATTTAGTAAAAGTTTTAAGTAATTTATGGTATCGAAATCCCTGACACAATAATTTCCCAGTGATGCATTGATTACGTTCGTTAAAATCTATGACATCAGAACACACACGGGCATACCGAACGAGTTGGGATATATAAACACCGTATGATGGAGCCAAAGGCACATCGCCGTCTAAAATGGAAAATTAACAATAGGAAATGAAAAATCGTCTCTTTTGTCGTAAATTTTAGTATGTAGTTTCCGTTAGAAATTGAAATGTCTAAATCTAGAAAAGGGCAACTGCTGCTGTTTATGTTAGAATTAGTTAAAGTAAGTTCTTTTGGGTAAATTTCGGAAGTATATTTAGAGAACTCTGGATTATTTAACGAAAAAATATCATCCAGGTAACGGTAGGTATTGTTGAATGTATCAACTAAATATAACAATGATGGGTCTTTACTGAGTTTGGTCATAAACTGAGATTCATAGCAATATAGAAATAAATCTGCTATTAAAGGGGCACAGTTAGTGCCCATAGGAATACCTACTACCTGACGATACACTTTATCGCCGAAACGTACATAAATGTTATCTAGCAGAAAATTTAAAGCTTCAATCATATCCTCACATTTCCAGTAAGTGTATCTAGCATACTTTCCTTTTCGTTACAGAAAAGGCTTTAAACGAGTTACAGCAAATAAAATTACAATGAGATTTTTCGAAAGACCATTTTATCAAATACAAAAACTTTTTCTTTATAAGATTGTGTGGAAGTGTAGTGTACAGAGTAGAAAAATCATAACTGTCAACAGAATTATAAGAAACATCAAAAGCATGTATTTTATCTAAAACCTCTAAAGAATGTTTAACACTCCAAAATAATTAATACCATTATTTTCATAAGCTTTATTACAAAAGTTAATAACCAGTTCTTTGATAGTAGTAAGGAGGTAGTTAGAAGAACTGATAGATTAGTAGTAGAACACTTACTCGATGCGGAGATGAAACGGAATTTAAATGGTTTTTGTTTAATTTCGGTAACCAGTACATGGTAGGGACTTTCAAATGTTCGGAAGATGCTTTAAGTTGGGTAGTGGCAGTGGTCTGCTTGTTAACGATTTGACTCTCTGTGGTGCGAACGGACCTAAATGTAGAGGAATTGATAATTTCGTTTTGAAGAACTTCCGTGTAGTATATGCGTCACACCACCACTACATTATTGGCTGCCTTGTCTGCCGGTACGAACACAAACCGCTCTGCGAGTACCTTGAGTTTATTTTTATTCTTGAAATGGGAATATCATGGATCCTATTATTAATTTCAGAATTGTTTTCTAAATGGTACTCATATTTCCCTATCTTTTCATTTAACGATATTTTATCTGCTTTGGATGTTGTGTTTTATGGATAGGATAGATATAATTTTAATGATAATATACGGTAAGACCTTATAACGCTTATGCTTGTGCTTGTGCATTAAGTTTGGTAAAGTTGATGGTGGTCTGGTAAAATTGTTAAAAAACTTGAGAGTTTGACATGGTTTCAAATAAGAAGTCAATCATACCCATAATAAAAATGTATTTAGCATTTTATATTGGTCAGGACATTAGTCACGGCAAAGTCGATGTTGGTCAGGTCAAGTTTTTAACCTTATATTTTTTACAATTTTTTCAAAAAATTAAATGAATGTTATTAACTTGCTTGATTTCAAATTTGAAGTCAATCATTTTAAAAATAAAAAGTATTTAGCATTTTCATGTCGGTCAGGACATTAGTCAACAACAGTCAAAATTGGTCAAGTCAAGTTTTCTAAGTCTTAAAAATATCTTTTAAAATTTTTTATATAGATATAGAAAGATGTGGTGTGAGTGCCAATGAGACAACTCTCCATCCAAATAACAATTTATAAAAGTAAACCATTATAGGTCAATGTACGGCCTTCAACACGGAGCCTTGGCTCACACCGAACAACAAGTTATAAAGGGCCCCAAAAGTACTAGTGTAAAACCATTCAAACGGTAAAACCAACGGTCTAGTCTATATAAAAACGAGAAACGAGAAACACGTATAAATTACATAAACAAACGACAACTACTGTACATCAGATTCCTGACTTAGGACAGGTGCAAACATTTGCAGCGGGATTAAACGTTTTAATGGTACCAAACCTTCTCCTTTTTCTGAAACAATAGTATAACATCACAACATAGAAAACACACGATAAAACATCAATTGGAAGGCTTAAACTCAATCAAAAACGTAAATTAACACACTATGAACGAATAAATTCGATCTGTGATACCTGAAAGTAAATACATAGTTAATAAAATATTAGGGACAAACATTCAAGGCCAAAAAGCAAACAAACAAGTCCAAATAAAGCCATGGCAATACACCACCGCGAAATATTTAACCCTTAGAAAATAATCACTTTTGAAAAAACCGGTTTTCATAATATATACAGGTAAATGAAAATAACTTTGTCGTTTTAGGTATACTTTTCTGTCTATATAAAATCTTCCAATAATTAGGAATACCAAGAAAGGTCTGTCATATAAATACCTAATTTAACACTAGATACATAAGGGGTAAATATCAACAATAAAACTTCCCTGTACAGATTAAAGGAGAATAATCTTGATGTTCATACAAATGTAGTATGAAGAAGTGAAAATTAGTAGATATTCCAAATAATCAAAGCTGGTATACAGATAAGATCCATATTAATGTAAAATAACAAAAAGTATTACAAATAGTATCAACAGGTCGAATTAAAAGAAAGTACGATTTGAGAGTACTCGCAGTTACTGACAGCCAGTTAAAAGCCAAAAACAATTAATGATAAAAATCATGCATCAGAGACTAAAATCAACTAAAACACATCCCAGGGATTTAGTATTTTAACGTCATGAACAGTCGGAGAAGACATGACTTGTGCAATGCCAAAATAAATGTATCGACAGGTAGTAGGATAGTGAGGAGCTACTTCTTAAGAGATAAAAATAAAACTAACGAGTGTGTGTCTCTAAACATCCCGCCTCAAAAGAAGATACAACTTAGTTATGTTTTAATTTGCTAATGACAAAATCGATATTAGTGCCAATGTAAACTATATTCAGAGATCTAATTACAATATTGGTACGATAACCCTTACTTATAAGTTTGTTTAAAGGTTCGATGAGTTTACACGGATCACATAGTGATTTCCTCGCTTTAAGTACAATATTACCGTAAAATTTAGGATGTGAAATACCATTTTAACAAGTTTTCTACAGGTACAGCCAAATTTACTAATCAAATCTTTGTATCTATGAAAGAATTTAGTAAAAGTTTTAAGTAATTTATGGTATCGAAATCCCTGACACAATAATTTCCCAGTGATGCATTGATTACGTTCGTTAAAATCTATGACATCAGAACACACATGGGCATACCGAACGAGTTGGGATATATAAACACCGTATGATGGAGCCAAAGGCACATCGCCGTCTAAAAATGGAAAATTAGCAATAGGAAATGAAAATCGTCTGTTTTGTCCTAAATTTTAGTATGTAGTTTCTTTTGGGTAAATTTCGGAAGTATATTTAGAGAACTCTGGATTATTTAACGAAAAAATATCATCCAGATAACGGTAGGTATTGTTGAATGTATCAACTAAATATAACAATGATGGGTCTTTACTGAGTTTGGTCATAAACTGAGATTCATAGCAATATAGAAATAAATCTGCTATTAAAGGGGCACAGTTAGTGCCCATAGGAATACCTACTACCTGACGATACACTTTATCGCCGAAACGTACATAAATGTTATCTAGCAGAAAATTTAAAGCTTCAATCATATCCTCACATTTCCAGTAAGTGTATCTAGCATACTTTCCTTTTTCGTTACAGAAAAAGGCTTTAAACGAGTTACAGCAAATAAAATTACAATGAGATTTTTCGAAAGACCATTTTATCAAATACAAAAACTTTTTCTTTATAAGATTGTGTGGAAGTGTAGTGTACAGAGTAGAAAAATCATAACTGTCAACAGAATTATAAGAACCATCAAAAGCATGTATTTTATCTAAAACCTCTAAAGAATTTTTAACACTCCAAAATAATTAATTATTTTCATAAGCTTTATTACAAAATTTAATAACCAGTTCTTTGATAGTAGTAAGGAGGTAGTTAGAAGAACTGATAGATTAGTAGTAGAACACTTACTCGATGCGGAGATGAAACGGAATTTAAATGGTTTTTGTGTAATTTCGGTAACCAGTACATGGTAGGGACTTTCTAATGTTCGGAAGATGCTTTAAGTTGGGTAGTGGCAGTGGTATGCTTGTTAACGATTTGACTCTCTGTGGTGCGAACGGACCTAAATGTAGAGGAATTGATAATTTCGTTTTGAAGAACTTCCGTGTAGTATATGCGTCACACCACCACTACGTTATTGGCTGCCTTGTCTGCCGGTACGAACACAAACCGCTCTGCGAGTACCTTGAGTTTATTTTTACTCATTATATATGATATTGTCCTTATTTGACTTGACCTTTTCTTAAAAAATATTCCTTGAGTGCATCAGATTTTTATTTTGCATATTTTGCCAGGTGAGCGATTCAGGCTCCTAGGAGCCTCTTATTTTTTATTTACTAATGTTTGTTATGAAAACTGTAAAACAACATTGTAGCTTGACAGCATAAATGCACATACCTTTGCATATGTCAATAATCCAAAAGATCGTTCTTTCAATCTTGATTTTGTTCAAAATAGTTTCATATTTTTCTCTGCTCCATATTACACATTTCTGATTAGAATCAACATTTTCAATTAATTGGTTTTTAAAAATCTTTGTTCTGTTGTTAGAACAATGTGCCCTTCTGTCATTGTAAAGAGAAGGTCATTAAATGACCCTCTGAAATATAGAGCAAAGGAGTTTTTCTATACGGAGTTCTAGTTATAGACATTAAAACTATTAAAACCTCAAAATTTACTTGCAGGCTACATTTTTTTTTATGAATAATCTTTATTAATATTTCTTTGCTTTACAAGATATTTTTATCATCTATTTCATGTATTTCATATTTATACAATTTGCCTGAAACTGAACAGGCAATTTGTTGAATTTTCATTAGAAATTTCAGGCATTTTAGAAAATGACTAGGTATTTTAAGCATTTTATAAAACGCCTGTCAACTCTAGGCATTTTAGAAAATGCCTAAAAATTCAGTCATTTTACAAAATGCCTAAATTTAGAAAATGCCTGTAAAATATATATATATACTAGTATATGATAAATACAAGTCTCCTTATTTTTATATTATATAAAACACATAAAACAGAAAGCACATCATGCAAAGCATAAATACTGGTATCAAGCACAGCAAATTATAGAAATTAATAAGTAAATCAAAGCATATAAAAGCAAACATAAAATGCAGACAAACTGACATTCATGCAATAGCTATAAGCACTCATGAAAAGAATTTCAAGTATTTAGAACAAAAATAAAAAAAGTATGCAACAAAAATATAAAAGCCAGAGTATATAAGATAAATAAATGTTCTACAGCTCACTGAGATCTACAGGAGGAACACTGACACGAACTGCCCTCCCAATTACCAACCAAACTTTTAAACTGACCCAAAGGCACTGATTTCTCTCCCATCTTATTCGGCAGTTCGTTCCAGAGTTTGGCTCCTGCATATCTGAATGAGTGCAGCCCATGGGTAGTTGTCCTTACCCTGGGAACATCAGCTTTATCGTCATTTCTGAAAGAGTAACCAAAGCTTTTAATTTCAATTAGATCATGTAAATACAGTGGACATTATTTATTTAAGAAATAATTCCTTCATGTCATGCTCTATGCTCATTTTAACATGGGTAGGCATTATATTTGTCGATATTTTACACTGAGCGTTAGCAATGTATGATATTGCCATCTAAATTAAAAGAAACATTTTTATTTTCATTTTCTTGCCAATGGCTATTCCTAAAACTTGTCAGGGTTGGCCTTCATATGATAGGTAATAACGTCGCTAACGTATTTTCGCGACCGTCAACTGTATCATAAAGGGAAAAGATTTATGTTCCCACTTGATTTAGCTTAAAAACGAGTACATGGACTCCTGATTTTTTTAAATGACATTTGACTTAATTATGTAGGAAGACTTGTTTGTACCAATCTTTAAGGAATTATTTCAAAGGCAAAGAATTGGTACACAAATTTATAGCATACTTATGTTAAGAATAAGATATCCCAAATGTTTTTTTTTTGTTCTTTTTTTTTTGTAACCATGACCTTTGTCTATCTTTAGTAACATCAAGTTAGCCACGGTATGTCTGCGGCCCAAAAGGATAGAAATGTAAAACATATTTGAATTGATAATGTAAAAAATACTGAGCTTGATTGTAAATGTTTGTAAAAAAATAACCGTGGGATGAAAACTGTTTCATATGCCATTAAATATATGTCACTATTTACACCCTGTTTTCAAAATAATGGCTAGATATCTTATCGAAAAGTATAAAAAACTAATTCATTTATACAAATAGTTATAATTGTAATTGGTAAAATCCCAATACCCAGTATTTGGAATATTAATGATTGAATGTTTTTGTCGCTTTACGTCCAGTTGCAAATACAAGAGGAAGATCCAGGTGGTGTCACCGGGTGCACGTGACTCCACCCTCGGTGCTAGCAGTACCATACCCTCTGCTCCATCGTATGGCGTTTACATACCTTAGTTAATATGTTACGCTGATGCATCTTCGCACTATTCAGAATTCATTAACAGGGATGTGCTTCTTACATAAAAATTCCAATAGAGATACGAGGAAGAACGACTGAAATCGACACTACATAAGTTATACAGTCACCATAACGAATTGGTTGACCGATACGATGTGTTGGTGTATCAACTCAATAGCGTCATGTTTTTGCGGCCTAGATCTTATCTTAGTATCTTATCTTAGATACCAGTATAGCCGTCTGATCTGTTATTTTATCGATTTTGCCCTGTTCCTGATTGCCCAGTGACATTTTGACTGTCGTATGAATTTGCATGGCGGGTGATATAAAAATAAGAAGATGTGGTATGATTGCCAATATGAGAAAACTCTCCACCAGAGACCAAATGACATATAAGTTAACAACTATAGGTCACCGTGCGACCATCAACAATGAGCAAAACCCATCATGTGACCATGTGACCGCATAGTCAGCTATAAAAGGCTCCGAAATGACAAGTGTAAAACAATTCAAACGAGAAAACTAACGGCCTGATTAATGTGCAAAACAATGAACGAAAAACAATATGATATACAGCAACAAACGACAACCACTGAATTACAGGTTCCTGACTTGGGACAGGCACATACAGAATGTGACGGGGTTAAACATGTTTGAAGGCGCTAACCCTCCCGTAACCTGGGACAGTGGTGTAACGGCACAACACAAGAACAAACTCTTCTTCTTCCTGGTACGGGAAAGACTCCGGTGCCGGAGTGTGGAATATCCCGGAGCTGTGGCGCTATGTACATGCAAATGGATGTCGAAAGTTTTGTTATAATAAAATAAAAATATTTGCCACAGTTCAATTACAATTTAAAATAACATTAGTTGTAGCTTAATGTTAAACGTATTCACATTATGTACAGTGGCTAAATACACTAATTAATTAGCCAGACTAGAACCTCCAAATGTAAAGGTGGAGATACCACCTTTGAAGGATTCTAGGGAGGGTGACATGCAAATTGTTTCTGTGAGATCGTTCCAGACAGCAATAGTACTTGGGAAAAAAGATGATTTAAAAAAGTCTTTATTTGTATATATATGTCGAAATTTATGTAGGCCTCTAGTTCGCCTGTCCGATTGTGTCAGGACGTCATTAGTGACTTCGACCAACCCCCATTAATCTTATAAATCAAGACAAGCTTAGCTTTTGTTCTACGGGATTGCAAGTTTTCCCATTTTAGATTGTTTAACATACCAGTGAAAGCACCTGGTGATCTATCGTTATAGTCATTAAAAACATATCGTGCTGCCTTACGCTGTATCTGCTCAATTTGGTTTATTTGGCTTTGTTTGTACGGATCCCAAACTGGTGAGGAGTACTCGACGGTCGGACGCACAAGTGATGTGTATGTAAGGTGTTTAACCTTACGTGTACAGTTTTTCATGTTTCTACGTAAAAATCCTAGTGTTTTATTTGCCTTTGAAGTTATATTATTAATATGGGGCCCCAATCAAGATCATTGCTTATTGTAACTCCTAGATACTTGCTGTCTTTGACAGACTCAAGTACATGGTTATGTAATTTATATTGAAATAAATTAGTTTTCGACTTTTAGAAATATTTATGACATAGCATTTTCAGGATTAAATTTCATTTGCCATTCAGATTCCCAATTTTCAAGGCATGGAGAGTTGTCTCATTGGCACTCACACCACATCTTCCTATATCTATTGATAGATTTTTTGGAGTGCTTGAGATGTCAACGTATATTTGTTCCTAATAATATTTGTTCCTGAGGGAAACAATATTATAATAATATTTGTTCTGCTGAAATTCGGTCATGGAATACTTCTTCCAACTGTATTATATTTGTTCCACTGATATTTGGAACTTATCTTATATGTTGATGAGTATAACAAATGTTCCTAGTATGCTGAAGTTTAAAGTTTACACCTGAGTGATTATTATCTAAATCAAAGCAGGTTTTAAATGCTGATTATATAAAAATAATAAAAATATAAATAAATAATTATTTTATTATAGTGTCACATATTTGATCAGACAATATATATATATACAACAATTCATAATAAAACAGAGATCAAATATCCAGCCTTTGAATAGACTTATGAGACACTTTAAAACATATCAGACAACTGTACATTTATATAAAAATATATATCCTTATAAAATTCAAAAATAATTACTGGTTTATCACATTAAGTAAACTGCTTTTAAAATATTTACTAGTAAAAGTTTCAATTGATATTAGATAGACGATATTGATAAAAGGATTACAAATTAAAAACATTAGCAATGGTTAAAAGGAAAAAAATTTGCCAAAAGACAGACAAACTACTTTAACAAACAAATAAAAACAATATATATTTCTAGGGCAACAAAATAATTTAAATGTGATTAATATTAAATACATGGATCTAGATAAAAGATATGTACTAAAAAGTAACAATAGTAACCATAATAAAAAGACTTTAAAAGTATAACTATGAAAAATATATGTTAACATTCAAATAAATTTCTTTCTTCTCTGATAAAAATTGAAAAGTGCGTATGATAATGAGGATTGCATGTCTTTACATTTCATAAGACTGATAAATTGACTGTCAATATCTAGAGTATCAAAGTTTTCTATAAAGTTTTGGCTCGAGAAAATAAATTATATCTTAAGTCATCATACATAGTGCAGTTCATTAGAAAATGTTTTCGTTTTCTATGACGTCATTCGGACAGAATTTACAACTTCTTTCATTAACTGGTATTTGCGGTCGTGCGTATCGGCCTGTCTCGATGGCCAACGGGAGCGATCCACTTCGGAACAGGGCAACAACTCGTCGAACCGATCTCGGCAACTGAAGTTTCAAATATTTTCTGTTTCTACTTTTCTTTGTATAGTCTATATGTACGTAGTTTATTGCCGTTTGGATTATTTTGTCATTAAACAGTTCGCTAACAAATTCGTCATTGTCTACAATATCTACGCGCTCATAAATTGTTCTCATCGCAGTTTTTGTCGTAATGTTATTATCGTTGACTATGTCTGTAGCGTTAATCTTTTGTATCATTTTGCTAACTTGGTAGTACCATCCCTTACGCCTATTTGCAATCCATGCTGATATCTTACGGGTAATACGGACATCATCAGATCTAGTAATTCGACACATAAGACGAATACAAGCAATACGTTGTTTGGTAAAACACGAGGACCATCCAATGTCACCTCTGACGGCGGTATTTGATGTATATTTACCGGCTGACAGGAATAACTAAGATGCTTTATTCTGAATCGAATTAATCATTGAAAATGTTTTAGTTCCCCAAATGCCTGCTCCGTAGAATAAAACGGGTTCTACCATAGTGGAATATAATTTTGTGTACACACTGTGTGACATTCCACCAGCACTAATAAACTTTCCATAAAGTGCGCCTAGTGCCCTGCTTGCTGACTTCGAAAGTTCCTTAACTGCTTTGTCCATAGTCAAATGCTCGTCGAACCATATACCCAAGTATTTGTATGAAGAAGTGTACTCAATATCCAAGTCGGAACATTTAAATGGGAAGTCCGATCGACTGACAGGTTTATTCCTGAAATGCATAACATTACTTTTGGTTGGGTTTATATCAATTTTCCATTCACGGCACCACTCCAAAACAATATCTAACATCTTCTGGAGACTTTCCTCGTCCGGAGCAATCAATGCAATGTCATCTGCATATAAAAGTATACTCAGAATAGTATCATCGATGCGAACACCACAATGTAGATTATTGATACGTTCAGCAAGGTCGTTGATGTAGGCGGCAAATAATGTGGAGACAATAAACAGCCTTGCTTAACTCCGCAGTCCACATTAAACCATGGTGTATGTCTGTCATTGACACGAACTGTACATCTAACATTTTCATATAAGGACTGTAGAGCAGACAGAAATTTACCACTTATTCCAACTTTTTGAAGTTTATACCACAATAAATTTCTTGGTACAGAGTCAAAAGCTTTCCGCATATCAATAAAACTAACAAAAGTTGAATGTTTTGAAATTTTCCTGTTTGAAATAACGCTAAATAAACTCCAAATATGCTCTTCACAACTACGTTTGCTGCGGAATCCATTCTGCTCCTCACAAAGGATATTGTTTTCCTCAAAAAAGCGTTCAGGCGATTATTTAGTACACTACAATATATCTTACTGGGTACGGACACAAGCGTAATTCCCGGTAATTTGATGGTAGTCGGTTGTCTTGTATTCCTGGTTTGAGTATTGGGTTAACTATCCCTTGGGTCCATTGCTCGGGTACTTTACCCAGTTCAAAGCAGCCGTTACAGATAACATATAACAGTTCAATTGCGATTTCATTTTGAGCACTTCCGCCGGTATTTCATCGTATCCAGCCGCTTTCCGAAGTTTAGCTTGCTCTACAGCAATAACGATTTCTTCCCGAGTAAAACACAGTTTAAATTTGATAGGTCCATTTGGTCATTTTCCGCAGAATACTCAGGTGTAGTCACGTTTAAATTATTAGAAAATAAGGTCTCAAAATCTGACTTCCATTTATTCAGCACAATTTTTTCACCAGTGTTAATGTTTCCATCCGAGTCAACTACTTCCCACGGGATTTGAATTTTCCTTTCATTTGCAATCCCAAGTTTTCCAATGCTTTTCCAGAATTCACGTTTGTTTGTCGATTTAAGCTTTTCATGTAGTTCATTTTCCTTTTGAATTTGGTATTTTCTTTTGAATTTACGGTTAATTTTATCAAATATATTCCTTTCAGTACAATAATTTTCTTTTAAAAGTTTCTTTTTGTGCGGTGGGCCCTTAAATTTCAACCATTTCTTTTCGCACTCGCATGATAAATTCCATTGCGTTTGTAATGTTTGGTTCCAGTACGGCTTGTAAAAGGACTTCGAACGTTTGTTTATATTTTTCTGTTGAAGGAGCGGTAGTTTTGTCTCCATTTCGTTCATTATCAATTTATGAAATTCGTCATATGCATTTTGTACATTTTGATCTAAATATACGGAGTGTTCAATTTTCTCAATAGTATCCAGAACTTTATGTCGCACTTCATCACTAATTAAGAAATCATCTGGAATCTTGCGCGCATTACGTTTAATCTTAACTTCGTTTGCATAATGATTTGAAATTTCATCAACATTCACTAGATATTTAATATCACAAGATAAAAGCGAGTGGTCAGGTATGCTTTCTGGGTTATAATTCAAAGTATTTATTATATCTGACATTCTCATTATTTTAAAATCTAAAACGGATTCTAACTGCTCATATGGCACACAGATGTAATCAACCACCGATCTCCCTCGAGGGAAATATATGTAAAATCGTTTATTCCTATTCGACCGTTTAACATGGCAAAATTTGTGTCTGATAAAATTCACAAATAGATCACCGTTGTAATTTTCTGTAGTGTCAATAGTTGTACGTGGCTTTATATCATCAACACCTTCAATATAGTCTGTATTTGATCCACACCGGGCGTTAAAATCACCACATATGATCGTATATCCTTTCGTCTGATTACTATACACTTGTTGCAATAAGTCATTTAAAAACCTTTCTTGATCACTGGGTCTACTTGAATCGGTCGGTGGTAAATAGCATACGGCAACGGAAAAGTTAAAATCAGAATGTTTCCCTTTAAAACAAATCCATAGAATACCTTCTACACTCCGATCTTGAATTTCAACATAAAAAGAATCATATAGGTTTAAACGAATGAAGGCACCAACCCCGCCAGATCCACGCCTAGCGTTACTATGTACATTTTTCCGATTATGTCCTATCCACTTATAACCGGGTACGTTAAGCTGATTATCATCACGTAAAAATGTTTCACAAACTGCAAATATGTCACAATTAACATGTTCTAATACTAAATTTCTAAAAGTCGAATTATCGTTCTTGTGCATTGACCAACCGCGGCAGTTCCATACACATAACCGCAACCTGTCCTAATGACGTCTGTGCACTAACTTGTTGCCGATAAAAAACATTTCACGTTCTTTCCCAACTTCTTTTAAGAGTGTTCTCATGTTGCTCTGGTAAATACGTGTTTCGATTGGCAAATCGTTGTCTATGTATACATTTTTGTAGGTGTTACTATTTTCAATTGCCGCTTATTACTGAAAATGTTTTCTTTTGATCAGAATCATTATCTATTTCAACCAAAATGATCCCACATGAGTTTCCCTTTCCCATTTTTCTTTCAGCTGACTTGATTTTCACGTCGGGGATACCAAGCCCATCTTTGAAGAGAGATTGTACTTTGTTTATAGTAACCTGATTATTTTCTTCTTCTTGGGCATCAAAGTCTAGATTTTTTATCACCAACTTATTTTTTGAATTGATATTAGAAGTTGTTTTTTCGGCTTCTTTCGTTTTCATTATGGTGTCGTATGTTTTTTGGACAGTGTCAATTTTTGCGTTCATAACTTCCATATCGCCTCGAATGTCTTGTTTTATCATATCAACCTCGGCCCTCACTTTAGTTTCTAACGCCGTTTGTATTTTTGTCGAGATTTTTTCTTCTAAGTTTGATTCTAACTGACTCATTTTTTCGTTCAACATATTAAAACTTAGAGTAATGTTAGTGGCCAGGTTTTGAATAGCGGAGAATAGAAACAACTCTGATTCACCCATCTTTGGAATTTGCATGTTCAAACCATTTCCACTGTCCACAGATTTAAGTTTTTTATTCTCAAACATATCAAACATATCAGATTCGGGATTTGGACGTTTTCTTGTTGTATGTGTACCGGTTGATTGTGTATTGTCATTACAACTGTTTGTATAAGTAAGGTCTATTTGATTAGTATTTACCTTGTTGTCCATTTTATCCATCGTCCTAAATTATGACACTTGATTGACCACTGATTGACCACTGTCAAAAACACTCAAAAACACAATTTTAGACAAAAACTTCAGCTCTATGTGAATATATAGGGTCCTGATACACTTCAAATGACAGAACAGTTCGTAAATTGCCTCAGAATTATCAAATTTGCACTTTTTCTAGAGACTAAGAGAGTCAATATTTTCGTGTCTATATCATACACATGCGCAGTCCAATCTAATATAATTATTATGTTAGTGAGTTAGATATATTCACCTGTACACAACACCTGAATGTATAAACATGGAGACTGATGAGTATGAGAAAATATTTATGTTCTTAAATGATGGACCTTATGTTGAAGGTAAATAAATATTTTAACAAGTTCAGCTGTGAAATAAAAGTATTAATTCTAATGAGACAAATATCATTTAAATGTAAAATATGCATGCCAGTAATTGTGGATAATTTGAAATGATTATTTAATGTCTACAACATTGGGAACAATTATTTCCCATATTCACAATACATGTTCTTTTACCAGTATTATTTATACTATAGTATATCAGAATAATAATTGTAAATACCAATTTACCATTCCAGCATTCGTAATAAATAGAACATAATAATATTTTGGGTCGGAAAAGATATTGCATAATACTTTTTCCAATCGGAATAAATATAACATAATACTTTTTCCAATCGGTATAAATATTACATAATACTTTTTCCGATTGGAATAAATATTACATAATACTTTTTCCAATCGGAATAAATATTACATAATACTTTTACCAATCAGAATAAATACTACATAATACTTTTCCAATTGGAATAAATATTACTTAATACTTTTTCCAATAGGAATAAATATTACATAATATTTTTACATTCTGAATAGATATTACATGATATTTATTCCTTTTACACTAGATATAACCTAATACTTTTTCCTTTTGGAATTGATATTACATAATATTTTTTCCATTCGGAATATATATTACATAATACTAATGGAATATATATATTTCTAAAGTAAAAATCAAAATAATTAAACGGCATCAATTTCGAAATGATTTGTATATATGTTAATAAAGCAATTTACCCGTAATTTCTGATTACTTTCATTTTAATGAATGATATGTCAAATTATCAAAATGATCATAGTAAAATGTTATACCGGCCATAAAATTTCCACCATAATATTTATTCCAAAGATAATTTATTATGTAATAAAACTTCCTATTGGAATTTATTTTATGTGATAAAATTCCAAGGCATCTGTCCTTTTATTATGCTTTTGAATATTTTCCACCATAATATTTATTCCAAAGATAATTTATTTAATGAATGGCTATTATTCATTTTGAATTTATTGAACCATAAAATTAATTTTGACTCTTCACATTGAATAATCCGCGAAGCGGATTATGTAAAATGTGAAGAGTCAAAAATTAATTTTATGGTTCAATAAATTCAAAATAAATTATTGCCATTCATTATAAATAAATTTCTATCAAAAATAAGGCTCAAAGAACTTTTTATATTATTTATATTAACAATAACAACGTACACACATGTTGGCGTATGAATACACAACGTCAGAGTGGGCGTGTCGCCATAAAAATTGACAACATTGAAAATAAAAGTAATACTTTTAACCAATCAGAAGACAGTTAATACTCATTCTCTGTAACCACTTAAACTTTTTCGGCACACATAGTCACCGATCTTCCTGAAAATTGGCATATATGTAGATCCTATTAGACTAGTTAGAAAAATAATGCCAACTGATATATATATTGGTTGGTTACCATGGTAACAGCAGAGAAAGTTGGGATTTTGAGAAAATACAATATTTGGTGTAGTGTTGTGAAATCATGCGGCTACATCTATTAAAAGAAACACAAAACAATTAATTTCAGTCTGGTTTTAGTCAAAATAAAAATAAGTTACGGGTAATCTACCTAGAAACATGTGAAATTAATTTCTAAAAAATGATCATTGTGCAATATTCCTCACAATACGAATTATCTCCCTTTGGTGGGTTACTCTAATGACTGGACCAAAACGAAAATGCTAATAACTTTTTTTTTTTCTGAAAGGATTGATGTCAAATTTAAATTGTTAAAAATTTAGACCATTCAATACATAAATATAAGAAAAAAATGTAGAAAACTTTTTTTGAATCTTCATAAAACGTGACCTGACCAACGCTGACAATGACAGGACCAAATGAAAATGCCAATAACTTTTTTATTTCTTAAAGGATTTATGTTTTTGAAATATAATAAAATTTGATCATTTAATATATAAATTAATGAATAAAAATTGAAAAAAAAACAATAAAAAAATCAGAAAACGTTACCTTCCTAACGTTGACAATGACCTGACTAACAACAGCAAAAACCTGATCGATGAAAATTTCTGTGCTATTTAATATTATTAAAAAAAAAGCAGAGAAAACAATATGTTTTTGGGTAAAAAACTTGACCTGACCAATGTTTTACTGTATCCTGGTCGTTGTACTTCCTAAAACTTATTTATATCTTATAGGACAAAAATGTAGGATTTGCTTAAAATTTTTGAAAAATTAACATTAAGATTGAATGGTAAAAACTGGGAAAACAGTTTAGGGTACTTTGACGAGCACTGGATTATTTAAACTTTTATGGTATTGAGTAGTATATTGTATTTAACTGTGTTGTAAATTATGTTGTATATTACCGGTTATAATTTGACACGTTTGATCACAAATATAAAGTAACACACAAAAGGTGTGATTGAAGTAGGCCATGCATAAATACATATGTAAGTTGATCAATCCAATATAGTTTGTTTGTTAATATTTTCTTACAGTAAATAATTATTTCCGCGTACTACTTAAGGCATGCCCGAGCCTTGTGTTGGATATCTTGGTAGTTTAAAATATTTTCATAAAAAACAAATAAACATTTCGCGGACTACTTGCGGTATGCCCGAGCCCCTGTATGCACGATATCCTGGTAGTTTAAAATATTTTCATAAAATATAAGTATACATATTCGCGGACTTTACTTGAGGGTTGCCAGGGCCTTGTCTTAGTTTTAAATGTTCCCGAAAGTCAATATATTTATCGTTTGCTAATATGTTTGTAAGCATTTTATATTTTCTTATTTGAAAAATTAATGGTTCAATCTAAGTGTTTCTATAAATTTGATGCAAAGCCTATTACATATAAATAGGTATAAAGTAATTTTTCCTGGCATTGATAACGGTCAGAATGAAGGACAGAAAGTCACAGACAAAAAGTCGCGGACAAAAAGTCACATGTATAATATGTTATTTATAAACATTGACTCCTGTTTCAAAGTAAAATGTATTTTTTTTTTTTTTTTGTTAAAAGAAAGACAATATACTAATTTTGAGAAACATCTTTCTGTAATGGGCTTTCAGTGAAAATCAAAGTGTATGTACATGTATATAATTCTTTTAAAGTTACCATGTGTAAAGATCTAGAGTTATCATATTGTCAATATTTTTTAATTTGCTGCTAAAAATCCATGAAGATAATTGTTATTTTCTCAAATTTCAATAATCCAATGCCTATTAGTAATGTTAATATAGTGCTACCATAGGCGGATCCAAGGGGCCCTGAGGGCCCGCCCCCTCCTTTCATTGGAACATTTTATTGATTACATATGGAATCAATGAAGCATGAATGTAGCGGGCCATCTCTTAAGACACTCAGTGGGACCCCTTATATGAAAATTGTCTTCATGGTATATTTTCCCCCTGTTGCTCGTTGTAAGACCCGCAGTCACCCACTGTCAGATTTTCCAAGGGTCCTCGTAGGGAAACCATATTTTTTTGAAAATCTCGAAAATTCTCCCCAGCCAGAACGTCAAACAAGAAATGTGTCGGATGGATAGCAAGAACTATCGAGTAGCCGACTATAACCGCCCTTGCTTGTTACGCCCTTTGTTTGCTAAAGGACCCTTGTATTTATTTTTTAGGGGCTCCCTAGTTAGCCTATTGAAATTTCTGTCCTTGTCCAATTGATCCCGATTTCCAGTGATATTGTCCGTCTTCATCCCAGCCTAGCCTTAATGCAGGACCTTCTTGAAATTTTCTATTTTTTATAACTTCACCTCAAAAATTATCTTCATGTAGATACTCATCATCCAATAATACAATATTATTCAAAACGTATAGCTATACATGCTTTGCCATTTCAACATTGAGTTTAAAAGAATGAATAAGAAAAATAAACAGCTCATAATAAAGGTATTTTTTCCTTTATAGAAAGTTTAGATGGTCATTTATCATTTATTTAGAGAATCAACGTCTGACTCTTTTGGTTCTATTTTTTATTGTGTTGAATTGTATCAAATTATTCACTTTAATTAATTTTTGGTCAGTAGACTAGCACAGAACCTACAATGTTCCTATTAAATCTATTGATTTTGTTCTCTTCTGAAATATGCATGAGATGTTTGACACTGGACATAAAGCAAACCACAACTAATCGATCATTTCTTTTTTACAAAATCTTTCCAGTCCCAAATATTGCACAATTGAATATTTATTTATTTAAATGATTTTACTAGTATTTGTTTTTTCTAGTTTTTCTTGTATATTTTCATGATCATGAAAACAGAAATTTCTTCATAATCAGCAATTTTATCCACGTTAGAGAAATAGTATTTGTTTCCTTCAAGTGGTAACACCATTATCGATATACTATACTAGCAAAATTATTTATACATACACATGTGTGAATACAGTGAAACTTAATAAGTGTTGTTTTTTTAATTTTTTAATTTTAATTATTTTCAAGAATTACAACAAATACAACACATCAAACATACATATAGTAATATAAGCAATACATTTGAATATCTATTTATCTGTAACAATAAGCATTGTTGAAAATTCATTTTATGTATATATGAAAAGAGAATAAAATCACGGAAAGAAAAGAAAATTAGAGTTAAATGTGTATGCAGTACTATGTACCACATGAGAAGGGTAAATTATTTTATGAAAAGGAAGAGGTTAAAATATCCTGTAAGATTTCAGTAGATATTAATAAATTGTGCTATAAGATTAAATAATATATTATGTTATGTTTGACAATAAGTATTTGTAAAAATAAATAACAAAATGAATTATTACAATAATTCTTTAAATGCATTCCACATGGTATCAAAGTGATCTTGTCTTTTATTTTGACTGCCATTATTTTTCTAAATTGTTCATATATTTTAGCTTTTCTTTAATGGCACTGAGTGAAAGATCTTTTAAAAAACATCTACTGTTGTATATATATTGTTTCATGTATAGAAAAATCAAATTATATGGGTCACCTTTTCGAATTTTTGATATATCTCCAAAAATAAAATTTAACTTATTCAATGGCAGGCTTACCCCACCAGATAAAAACCAATAATCAATATCTTGTAGAAAATTTTGGATAATCTCACAATTCCACAGAATATGTTCAACAGTTTCGTCTTCTAATTTACAAAAAGTACATAAAGGGTTATCAATAAGTTTGATTTTATATAAAAATTTATTTAAGTGTTTTAGTTTTCCTTCTTTGTGCACATTTGAGAAACTAACTGAAACTTTTTCAAAATTGTTTTAAACTTGTGTATCATCATGAAATTGTTTCCATAGCAACAGAGTTAAAACTATTATACCTATATAAATGAATATGTTTAAAATTTTATGATTACAATAATTTCCACAAATTGTATATTTATTTATTTTTTTCTGACTGCAAAATTAGGTTTTAAAACATTTTTTTTTAATTTTTCAAATTTTTTTCTGAAAAATGAAAACTTAACATTTTGTATCCATGGTAACAAAAAAATGAAACATACTTCCCCATTACTTTTTCGCATCATTGATAAGATATGACTATGGTATTTATGAATTCATGGTTGACTTTAACTGAGGTGTCCGCAAAAAATTATGGTGAGCATTCAAAAATGACCTCAAAAGGGTATTTTTTACCTAATGCAAACCACATAAAAAGGGGGGTATATGTGATTATGATTGAAAATGAATATGAAAATATCAGTTATTAAATTACATTAATAAAATGCTTATATTTAATAAAATCATAAAAAATTAGTCTTTCTCTTAATCATTTATTATGAAAAATTATGTTGAAAATAGCCATTTTCAGCTTAAAATCATAGATATCCAGAAGAGGTAAAACTGGTCATCGGTTGCTATGGCAACCGATATGCTTAGCAACCAAAATTTTGCCATTTTTTGTTTGTTTCATCAAGACCAGTAAGTGTGTGAAGTTTGAAGAAAATCCATGACCATGCGTGCCACACTCCCAATGTAAGAGTTTAAGTAGTTACAGAGAACCAGTATTAATACACCAAATTTATTTATTATATAATAAAACTTCCTATTGGAATTTATTTTATGTGATGAAAATTCCGAGGCATCGGTCCTTTATTATGCATATGGAATAAATATCACATAAAATTTATTCCAATTGGAACTTTTGTTACATAATAAATTATCTTTGGAATAAATATTATGGTGGAACTTATATTCTGTGACAGAGACTCATTTATATTATTTGATGTTTCATAAAGTAAACAGTCGTCAGCAAAAAGACGAACCTTACAGGAGACATGCTCAGGTAGGTCATTTATGAATAACAAAAATAAAGTTGGGCCTAATACTGTGCCCTGAGGAACACCAGAGTCAACAGCTAATTTGGAAGATTGTACACCGTTAAGCAGGACTTGCTGTTGTCTGTTTGACAAACTATACAAAACAATAAATGAAAAACAGATATAATAAACGATAACCACTAAATTACAGGCTATTGGCTTTGGACAGGCTCATATAGAATGTGTCGGGGTTAAACATGTTTGCGGGCGCCCAACCCTCCCCTTACTAGGGACATCAAATGAAAACACTATAAAATCAGTTGAAAAGGGCTCAACTCATCAGACCGATACAAAAAGATATAAAACAAGTAACAAAAACACAGAACGGACGTGGCAGGGTATTTATACATCCCAACAACAAAAAAGACACAAAGTACAGATTCTGAGAGTACTCGCAGTTACTGACAGCTAGTTCAAAGCCGATAACAACTAATAAAAAAATAATGTATTTAAGACTAAAATATCAATCAGTAAACATCCAACATCTAATGGATTTAGTGTAAAGACGTCATTAACAGTCGCAGAGAAACACACGACCTTGTACAATGCCAAAATACAGGTATCGACAGATTGTAGAACCGTGAATGCATAGAAGTAGGCTCTTTCCTTGTCGATGAACCCGCTCTCTTATATAGAGTTCTTGCGATTCCATCAATTTTGTTTGTTGCCTTGGTTTGTTTCATCCAAATCGATTAACGAGATTTGAACATCGATAAACTGCTGCATGTCGCCATAATTTATATGAAGTTAAATATTCAACGCTTTTTGTTGCATACAAAGGCAAACAACACAATCAATGAGAAAGGGCACGTGTTACACCACTATTCAGATAGAAGGAATTCAAAGCTTGCAACTATAATTCTTGTCAATGACATCTATTATTTATGTACAACATCATGTAGCACAAGTATCTTCTTTATTTAAGCTAAGAATAAGTGCTCACACCTTAACATCCCTAAGCCGAATTTGGCTGTCAAATTGGAGACATTAAAGATGAAATTATTTTTCGTTTAAAATGCTCAACTTATAAACATTTGAGAGAAACTATAATTTATTTAAATAATGTCTTAAACAATTATTTTCATGCAGTTTGTTATCCCCAAATTGGTATTTTACCTTCTAAGTGGTATTGAAAACTGTTGTTAATTACCGGGTATATAAATACATGCTCATTGATTAGAAGTTAACTGTTAAACGTGAACCGATATATGATATCCACTGTCAACTCTTCGAAGTCTTTCTTTGTAACATTTAACATACAAGTACTCTTTTATAAACTATGTTGACATAACCAGTTATTGTAAAAGTGTTTAAGTACAAATAGATTATGTCTTATCATCAGTGTCTTACTGCATAGTAACATCATAATCCATCTGAAAACAACGACATTTTACCCGAATACCAACATGAATTCAGAAAGGAAAGATACTGTGAGGCACCGCTTATACTAACGATTTAGGACCTAGCAAATGGACCTGATAATTGGGACAGATAGACAGCATTTTGTACGATTTTTGCAAGGTTTTGATGAAGCCCAAACACCAACGTCTAATCAGCAGATGCGATTGGTATATTAAGAGGTATCTCCAATTGATAACCAGCATCCTATCTGAAACAACACATGTTTTACTTTAGGAGAAAATCATCAACATCAGACGCAAAAATAAAATTGTAGTACCTCAAGGAACAGTCATGGATCCAATTATCTTCTTGATATACATATATGGCCTTCCTGAGCTAATCGCATAAAAGTCCAGGTTTTTTGCAGATGATTGTTTACTGCACCGCAAACTCAAAGCCCCGAGGACACAACCAGGCTTCAAAAAGATCTTAATGCCTTTCGACAGTGGAGGTAAAATAGCTCATGCAGCTAAATCCCGATAAGTGTGAGGTTTTGACAAAAAAAACGTAACCCTATTATAAAGGAATGTAGTATACATGGAACAACAATAGGGACAGTAAAGGCGACGAAGTATATACATATGCTTTACTAGAGAAATATCAGCCCATGTCCAAGAATTATCAAGTCAAAATGCTACGCGACCTTATCAAATCCCCAATGAAGTACGTATCAGCGATGTAGACAGAGTATAACGCAAGGCAGCTAGATTTGTAATTGGTGACTGTATACAATACCATAAGTAGAGTCACATCCACAGTTCAAAAAGAGATGCGAAAGATACCAAAAGGACATTCAAACTCATAAGTCAAAAATAAACTGACAACGCCATGAAAAAAAGACAAAACGACAAACAATTAAATACAAAACACAACATAGAAAACTTATTACTGATCAACACGAACCCCACCAAAAACAGGGGGTGATATCAGGTGCTCCGGAAGGGTAAGCAGATCCTGCTCTACATGTGGCACGTTGAATAGTCTACATTGGAGGAAAGGCGAAAGAGAACAAAAGTCATCATGGTCTACAGAGAAGTTCATCAAGTCGTGGCTTTACCAGCTGCTCAGCCATAGCTCATCCCACGAGGAGTAGCCTCAACCACTAGTGGTCTTTGTCAGCGATATCAACTCCCCGTTTTTCATGATTCAGTGGCATTCATGTTGCTCAATCTGTAGTTTACTCAGATATTAGTAGCATTCATGTAGCTCAATTTGTAGTTTACTCAGATATTAGTGGCATTCGTGTTGCTCAATCTGTAGTTTACTCAAGATATCAGTGGCATTCATGATGCTCAATCTGTAGTTTACTCAAGATATCAGTGGCATTCATGTTGCTCAATCTGTAGTTTTCTCAGATGTAAGTGGCATTCATGTTGTTCAGTCTATAGTTTCCCAGATATTAGTGGCATTCATGTTGCTCAATCTATAGTTTACTTAGATATCAATGGCATTCATGTTGCTCAATCTATAGTTTACTCAGATATTAGTGGCATTCATGTTGCTCAATCTATAGTTTACTCAGGTGTTAGTGGCATTCATGTTGCTCAATCTGTAGTTTGCTCAAATATTAGTGGCATTCATGTTGCCCAATCTGTAGTTTATCCAGTAATTAGTGGCACTCATGTTGCTCAATCAATAGTTTACTCAGATGTAAGTGGCATTCATGTTGCTCAATCTATAGTTTACCCAGATATTAGTGGCATTCATGTTGCTCTATCTGTAGTTTACTCAGATATTAGTGGCATTCATGTTGCTCAATCTGTAGTTTACTCAGATATTAGTGGCATTCGTGTTGCTCAATCTATAGTTTACTCAAGATATCAGTGGCATTCACGTTTCTCAATCTATAGTTAACTCAGATATCAATGGCATTCATGTTGCTCAATCTATAGTTTACTCAAGATATTAGTGGCATTCATGTTGCTCAGTCTGTAGTTTATTCAGATATCAGTGGCATTCATGTTGCTCTATCTGTAGTTTACTCAGATATTAGTGGCATTCATGTTGCTCAGTCTGTAGTTTATTCAGATATCAGTGGCATTCATGTTGCTCTATCTGTAGTTTACTCAGATATTAGTGGCATTCATGTTGTTCAATCTATAGTTTCCCAGATATTAGTGGCATTCATGTTGCTCAATCTATAGTTTACTCAGATATTAGTGGCATTCATGTTGCTCTATCTGTAGTTTACTCAGATATTAGTGACATTCGTGTTGATCTATCTGTAGTTTACTCAAATATTAGTGGCATTCATGTTGCTCTATCTGTAGTGTACTCAGATATTAGTGGCATTCATGTTGCTCTATCTATAGTGTACCCAGATATTAGTGGCATTCATGTTGCTCTATCTGTAGTTTACTCAGATATTAGTGGCATTCATGTTGCTAAACCTGTAGTTTACCCAGATATTAGTGACATTCATGTTGCTCTATCCATAGTTTACCCAGATATCAGTGGCATTCATGTTGCTCAATCTGTAGTTTACTCAGATATTAGTGGCATTCATGTTGCTCTATCTGTAGTGTACTCAGATATTAGTGGCATTCATGTTGCTCTATCTGTAGTTTACTCAGATATTAGTGGTATTCATGTTGCTCTATCTATAGTTTACCTAGATATTAGTGGCATTCATGTTGCTCTATCTATAGTTTACTCAGATATAAGTGCCATTCATGTTGCTAAATCTGTAGTTTACTCAGATATTAGTGGCATTCATGTTGCTCAATCTATAGTTTACTCAGATATCAATGGCATTCATGTTGCTCAATCTATAGTTTACTCAAGATATTAATGGCATTCATGTTACTCAATCTATAGTTTACTCAAGATATTAGTGGCATTCATGTTGCTCAGTCTGTAGTTTACTCAGATATCAGTGGCATTCATGTTGCTCTATCTGTAGTTTACTCAGATATTAGTGGCATTCATGTTGCTCTATCTATAGTTTACCTAGATATTAGTGGCATTCATGTTGCGCTATCTATAGTTTACCCAGATATAAGTGCCATTCATGTTGCTCAATCTGTAGTTTACTCAAATATTAGTGGCATTCATGTTGCTAAATCTGTAGTTTACTCAGATATTAGTGGCATTCATGTTGCTCAATCTATAGTTTACTCAAGATATCGGTGGCATTCATGTTGCTCAATCTATAGTTAACTCAGATATCAATGGCATTCATGTTGCTCAATCTATAGTTTACTCAAGATATTAGTGGCATTCATGTTGCTCAGTCTGTAGTTTACTCAGATATCAGTGGCATTCATGTTGCTCTATCTGTAGTTTACTCAGATATTAGTGGCATTCATGTTGTTCAATCTATAGTTTCCCAGATATTAGTGGCATTCATGTTGCTCAATCTATAGTTTACTCAGATATTAGTGGCATTCATGTTGCTCAGTCTGTAGTTTACTCAGATATTAGTGGCATTCATGTTGATCTATCTGTAGTGTACTCAGATATTAGTGGCATTCATGTTGCTCTATCTGTAGTGTACTCAGATATTAGTGGCATTCATGTTGCTCTATCTGTAGTGTACTCAGATATTAGTGGCATTCATGTTGCTCTATCTATAGTTTACCTAGATATTAGTGGCATTCATGTTGCTCTATCTGTAGTTTACTCAGATATTAGTGGCATTCATGTTGCTCAATCTGTAGTTTACTCAGATATTAGTGGCATTCGTGTTGCTCTATCTGTAGTTTACTCAGATATTAGTGGCATTCGTGTTGCTCAATCTATAGTTACTCAGATATCAATGGCATTCATGTTGCTCAATCTATAGTTTACTCAAGATATTAGTGGCATTCATGTTGCTCAGTCTGTAGTTTACTCAGATATCAGTGGCATTCATGTTGCTCTATCTATAGTTTACCTAGACATCAGTGGCATTCATGTTGCTCTATCTATAGTTTACCCAGATATTAGTGGCATTCATGTTGCTCTATCTGTAGTTTTCTCAGATATTAGTGGCATTCATGTTGCTCTATCTATAGTTTACCTAGATATTAGTGGCATTCATGTTGCTCTATCTATAGTTTACTCAGATATTAGTGGCATTCATGTTGCTCTATCTATAGTTTACCCAGATATTAGTGGCATTCATGTTGCTCTATCTATAGTTTACCTAGATATTAGTGGCATTCATGTTGCTCTATCTATAGTTTACCCAGATATTAGTGGCATTCATGTTGCTCTATCTATAGTTTACCTAGATATTAGTGGCATTCATTTTGCTCAATCTATAGTTTACTCAGATATTAGTGGCATTCATGTTGTTCAATCTATAGTTTACCCAGATATTAGTGGCATTCATGTTGCTCTATTTATAGTTTTCTGTGTAGTGTTTTGAGGACTGCTGTTTGTTTATTCATTATTTTTAGCTTTAACGATGGTATTGTTTGATTTTCCTTGACTTAAAGTTTTTGACTGTCTCTTTGGTTTATTTTCCCTATTTTTACAGTTAACTTAAAATCTTATATAATTTCATGCTGATCAATGAACCATGAGAAGAGGTCAATGTCAAATGATCCTTATAAGAATGAAAAGTACTCATTACAATCATTCCACATACACTATACAGTTAACTTATAAATCAAAAGTGATTGAAAAAAAACTTAATGATGATAAATGAATCAGGAAAACTAGGTCAGTCAGATGAACCCTGTCAGAGGAACAGTTCTGTAATAAAATGTCATTATTACAATATTCTGCTGTTTAATCAGACCATGACTAGTTTAGAAAAACAATAATGTTATCGATAAAATTTTATTATAGTCTTTTATTCATGAATTAGATAACAAAGAAATATCTCATAATAAACCTCACTATTAATTCCATATATAAATAAATCAGTACAGTATCACAGTTACATAATCCCTCAACTATAAATTCTAATTCTTTGTTGACGTTGAAAGCAGGAGATTTATCTGAAAAAGAAATTAAAGAACATAATCAACATGAAAGGCTAGTGATCTAGATAGGCAGGCAACAATATTTAATCTATAATACCAGGGATGGGCACGATTACTGACAAATGTAATCGATTAATAATCGATTACTTGAAGGATTTTGTGTATTCGATTAATAATCGATTACTCTGATTTTTGTGTGTAATCGATTGCAATCGATTATTTTACCAAAAGTAATTACATTACTTTTGATTACTGTCAATTACATGCTACAAAATTACAAAAATAATAAAGTAAGTTAAACAAATATGTTGTTCAACGTATGTATAGTGGAAATTTAGAACTTTATAAAACAGCATTTAAAGCATTGTTTTCAAATGTTAAGTTGACAATTGTTTTCTTGATGGAAGCTCTTTCTTACTGAGTATTTGAAATATTTAAAATTCTTTAATTTTGGTTTTCAACACGAGTGAGTGGTGATAAAGTTCTTGCAATGACATCTTTGGATTCAGTCACTTCTTTATATTTTAGGATATTTTCTCCATATTTTGCAAATTTTGCTGTCCTACTGACTTAAGTTACGTAGTTTGTATTTACTCATTTTACTATATTTGAATATAGTTCATAACAATGTTAGAAGTTTCCTCTAAAAATTTTATAAAAAGTATAATAATTAACTAGTTCAGCTAATTTCAAAGATGTAAATTTATAATATTTATAATTAATACATGCATGAATTAATCCTTTTGTTTGGATAACCTCCTAATTACAGGTTATAAAACTGCCAATGGAGTACATTTTATAACCTGTGGCAATATAATGTAAATTTCCTCTTAATTAGACATAATTGGAATCAAAACAAAGTTGGCATCTCATTGTGTAGAAGTCCCTGATCATCTGATTAGTAAAGACAAGAAGTTTGTTGAGAATTTTTTATGCTCTATTCAAAATGAAAAACAATATATATTTTTAGTGTCAAAATGGGATACATGTATCAATTTCTGAACAAGAATTTCAAAGCATAGCCATTGGTACATTGGCAAAAGGATTACGTGTAATTTCTAATTTTTTATATCATAATATTATGACGAATCAACTGTTGATCTATTCTAGTTAAAATTTCAACTCTTATTGAAAATTACGCTTCAATGTCAATGTAGAACAGAACTTATCATAAGACTCAATTCTTATTAAAATCTATTTTCTCATTTCAAAATAAAAGGTCTTTAAATTATTGACAAGCATTTAAGACAGTAAAGTCAATTGTTTCAAAAGCTGGTTATACAGTAAAATTTGGTAGGAGATCTGGTTGATCATAATACAGCTTGAGACAATAGATATAAATAAGGTATTTGATAAACTCTGAAGTCTTATTAATACATTCTATTCTATCTGTACTAATAAGTGATGAACACATACGTATTTTCATTTAAAATAGGTTATATTTCATCATACTATTTGACTAAAGTAATCGAAATGTAATCGAAAAGTAATTGATTATAACATCATATATTTTGCTGTAATCGATTAAATTACGATTACATGTAATCGAAAATGTCTTCGATTACAGATTACTGTCGATTACTGGAAAAATGTAATCAATTACAATCGATTACGATTACAGATTACGATTACCCCATCCCTGTATAATACACATATATACTTTACTTGTTTTGTATATAATTATGATAAACTTATCAGAACTGATCAATATCATACTCAATTCAAAAAGATTTGGAATCATCACCATCCAATCTACACCTATGAAAAATGAACACTACTGAGAAAGAATCTTTCATATTATAATGTTTTCTCATATTTTGTTTTATCTAATGATGATGATGATGATGGATGGCTACTAACATCCAGCAGCAAATTAATATGCATATTCAGGACTAGACCATATTAACGTAATATGAATATTAACCCTGCTTTGTACTAGACCGACACGCTTAGCTGGATTTTTAACTTGCTAGTTCACAAGGTAACAGTCCGCAGGAAGACATGTCATCTTCTTATCCAGACACATTATTCTGACTCTGAGCCAACCAGTCTTTGCTCTTACTCCTTAATGCCACATGCTAAGCGGAAAAGCAGCAAATACCAATTTCAAAGTCTTTAGTTTGACCTGCACTCCAGGCAAACACACTACCATGAGACCACCGAGGCGGTTTTTATCTAATGAAACTGTCTATGCTTATCCATAGAATACAATTGTGAAAGTACAGGAAACCAAAGTATCTTTCCAATGATCAGAGCAAGACTCAAATTCTTATACTGGTTATGATAGAATGTGTACAGAATGACCTAACGTACACAAGTCAGTCATCAGAAAATGTCTTGTTGTTCATGCATATAGTAGCTTTGAAAATCTAATCTGATCACTGGAGTATAAAAATGATATCATGGTCGTATGAAATATGTCCACTAGACATGTTTTCCTCAAAACAAGCCATATATAAAGTGTTAATGACATACCAGGTATTGCTACTTAGGAAAATGACCAATCCTGAAAAAACAACCTGACCAGTGAAGCATGAAAATGCAGTCTAGCTTACCTTAACTACTACCCGTTGTGTTGTTATATAAAAACCAACTGAAAAGCATGTTACAAAACCAAAAGACTAAGTCTACTGAAAGCATTTTCAAACTCTCTCTTAAAAGCTGTTTTTCCTCCACATGAAATAATCGATCATAATCATATTAACCTGCTCAATACTTGGAGTTGCCACTATTTGTTGGTCTTCTTCTGTATAATATTCATCCAGTATTTTATAAAGTTGCTGAAAGCTGTTTTGGATGTTTACCTAAAGAAAAAATTTGTTTTTTAACAATCTTCTTTATTCATGAAATTTATGAATATCAAGTTTAAAGTATACAAACTGACTGCGTGATTCTTGAGAACTGGTTCTGTTTTTACTTTCCAAGTTCTATACAACTAGAATTAAAAAATCTCAGAAAATAGATTTCTTGACTTTTGAACATTTTCTTTCTATATTTGTCTGTATCAAATTATTGTGGAATGACAGATATCAGACATCTTACTTCTACAAAACATAAAATACAAAAAAAAAAAGAAAGAAATGCAAACAGAGATTAAAGTCAACTTTCACAAATCAAAATGACTATTGGTCAAATTTTAACATATGAAATGGTCCAAAATAGCACAAGAAATGTGTTTTTATCATACATTTAATAATGATCAAAGACTGTCCTTGTAGACAGGACAAATTAATATAATCTATGCCTTTTACCTTGACAGGCTTGAACAGAATGACCTCAGTATCCCTATTAGCCAGGTAAAGTGCCATGCTCCTGTGTACACTGACCAGCTGAGTCTTCATATTTTTGTAAGTCTCTGCCACAATATCATGGATTTTTTCAGGAGTAGCAAATGGCTGGGAACTAAGTGACACACTCTTTATATTTTCTTCACTTTTCATGCTGATAACAACATTTGCCTGTAACGTTTAAATTTTTTTTTAGAAGATATTGATAACTAAGCAAACAGTTGAGAAACTGCATAAAGTGATATTCAGGTGATCAATTCATTCGAAACAAAAATGACTTTTGAGAAAACGCAAGACACACAAGTACTTATCTTAAAAACTTATCGAATAAATATAAATTTCACTCCTTTATATGTAGTTATAAACTGATACAAGAATGCACATGCAGAAATGTCTTGCCTACTATACTGACCATTGATTTTATATTGATAGTCCTAAATATAGTTTTACTACAAGTATCACATTAACAGTTATGATCCAAGAAAATTAGGTCAAAGTCAGATAAAGAAAGTCGTAAATTCATGTTCATTTTTATACAATCATTCCATACACCGATTATAGATGACCTATTGCTTATAGTATAAAAGAAATAGACCAAACCATGGAAATCTTATATTGACCAATGAACCATGAAAATGAGGTCAAGGTCAACTGAACCCTGCCAGACAGACATGGACACCTTAAAATCATTCCATGCATCAAATATAGTTGATCTATTGCTTATAGTATCTAAGAAACAAAGTTAACCAGGAAAACTGAACATTGACCAATGAACCATGAAAATGAGTCAAAGGTCAGATGATATCTGCCAGACAGACATATACACCTTACAATCATTCCATACACCAAATATAGTTGACCTATTGCTTAAAGTTTAAGAAAAACAGACCAAAACACAAAAAGTTAACATTGAGCAATGAACCATGAAAATGAGGTCAAGGTCAAATAAAACCTGCCAGACTGACATGTACATCGTAAAATATTTCAATACACCTATAAATATAGTTGACCTATTGCATACAGTATTAGAAAAACAGACCAAAACGCAAAAACATAACTATTACCACTGATCCATGAAAATGAGGTCAAGGTCAGATGACACCTGCCAGTTGGACATGTACACCTTACAATCATTACATACACCAAATATAGTAGACCTATTACTTATAGTATCTGAGATATGGACTTGACTATGAAAACTTTACTTTGTTCACTGATCCATGAAATGAGGTCGAGGTCAAGTGAAAACTGTCTGACAGGCATGAGGACCTTGCAAGGTACGCACATACCAAATATAGTTATCCTATTGCTCATAATAAGAGAGGAATTAACATTACAAATAAACTGTTAACATAGAGATATGTCTCGCCTATTTGTAATTTTGATAATGCAAATGTTGAAATAAAAATAGCAATACTTTAACATGTAAGTTATGCAAATATTCAAAGTCAATGAACCATGACTGAAGGTACAGGGCTAAACAATCTCCATGGAAAAGAGATGTGCCAATGCTTATACAACTGCAAACCAAATACCTTTGACTTTTCATAAGTCGTTCCCTTTAAACAAACCTAAACACAAACATTAACTTGTAAACAATGTAAAAGTTTCAAAGTCAATGAACCATAATTAGGGGGTGGGGTTATATAATCTCCATGGAAATGAAACTGGCAAAGCTAATACATTTGCATACCGAATATCACTGACTTAACATTAGTGGTTCATCTGTAACTGACCTAATAACAAACTAATACATATAAACTAAGCAAAAGTTTCAGTCAGTAGACCATGACTGAGGGGTAAGGACCAAATATTCTCCATGGAAATGAGATATGCCAATGCTTATACAACTGCATACCAAATATCATTGACCTACCACTAGTGGTTCCCCATAAACTGACCTAATCACAAACTAATACATGTAAACTAAGCAAAGTTTCAATGTCAATAGACCTTGACTGAGGGGCGGGCCAAATAATCTCCATGATAATGAGATGTGTCGATGCTAATACAACTGCATACCAAATATCATTGACCTACCACTAGTGGTTCCCCATAAACTGACCTAATCACAAACTAATACATGTAAACTAAGCAAAGTTTCAATGTCAATATACCTTGACTGAGAGGGCGGGCCAAATAATCTCCATGGTAATGAGATGTGCCAATGCTAATACAACTGCATACCAAATATCATTGACCTACCAGTAGTGGTTCACCATGAACTAGACCTAATCACAAACTAATACATTGTTGACGCCGCCGCCTCCGTGGGAAACAGCATACCTATGTCTCGCTTTTTGACTCCGTCAAGGCGAGTCAAAAATCTGAACTTTTTTTCAAGTAGTCACTGAACCATGAAAATGAGGTCAAGGACAATGGACATATGACAGACCGAAACTTCACATCATAAGGCATCTATATACAAAGTATGAAGCATCCAGGCCTTCTACCTTCTGAAATATTAAGCTTTTAAGAAGTTAGTTAACGCCGCCGCTGCCAAATCACTATCCCTATGTCGAGCTTTCTGCGACAAAAGTCGCAGGCTCGACAACAAGACTTCTTAGCAGACCTTACAAGTAGATACTCAACACTCCCAAGTTTGGGTAGATATAGTGAAGTCCATGTTTTACGATATGAACGTTTCATAATGAAACTCCAAAATCATTACAATTAAAAAGACCAAACAGATGCACAATGGCATGACACAGAGGATTCTGTTAAATGTTAGCAAAATTCAGTCAGAGGAAGAGTTGTGGATACAAAATGCATACCATCTTTTTTACATAAAGAGAAGACCATGTTTTACTAATGATATCCCCCAAAATAATTCCCATAAAAAATAATGTACAGATAGTTCACAAGGGTATTTTGTTAAAAAGGTATTGTGAAAGGTTAAATGAAAGCCATCCAGCATCAAGGAAGTGCTAAAGATGCCTATCCCCTTATTTAGATATAACATAGCCTATGTTTTGCTATTGAAAATTCCCAAATTAAATCAAATGGAATAAAACATAGGAAATGCATAATAAACCCTATTGGAGGTTTAGGAGTTGTAAACACAAAATACCCACAACTTCTGTGATTATGGCAAGATCTACGTTTTGCTATGAGAATTGCCAAAATTCATTAAGATTTAAAAACCCACTAAAATTGGAGATGATTTGTAAGAAATACTCTGTGAAAGTTTCACTAAAGTCCAGTCACTGGTGTATGAGTATTTACAGATATAAGATGCCTACCCTCTTTGTAGATATGACATGTTTAGCCAGGGGAAACTTGCAGAATCATTTTGAAAAAAATACTATGAGGGGTAAAATATCAGAATATTCTTAGAGTATCTCAAAAGTTTCATAGAAATTCATGTTTTTAGGAGTAGAGAAAACTAATATTTTCTGTACATTTGATACACTGGAACAAACAATTAGATTTGATTACTATATATATAGCCAATGCCCGCTTCATTAAGCAGACTGTACGATAATTGTAATTCTTACCCTTGATAAAAACATTTGCAATGGTGAAATAAACAACTCAGTGACATGGTGTATATATTCCTCACAGGTTTTCTTCAGTTCTTGGTCGACATCACGTTTTGAATCGACAAAATATTCTGTCACTTGTGGTGTTCCCTACAAGAAATTCACACATGTTGTAACTTTTATTTCTCAGCAACTGTGATGGATCCAAATGGTTTGTTCATCAATGTAAAGATATACCAGTAATCTAAGATATCCTTTTATACTATTGAATCTTATTGTGAAAACTTGGATTTCAAAGAGTTATCTCCCTTACAAAAAAATCAGAATATTTATTATATATGTCCAATACCAGGCAACTATGATAGGAATCAAACGGAAGTTTTAAAGAAAGATTTTCACATTATTTAAAGTTGTTGTGATAAGGATAGAAAGTTTTCATTCTTTTTTTTAATTTAATAGTGTAATTACAATAGAATGATTCTACATTTAATATTCATTATTGCTGTGATTACAATAAAAATATCTTAAACATTATATTATTCAAATCAAACACACTTTTGATTTGTAAAAAACTCTTGAATTCATGTGTTTTTTAGTCTGTAGTTTCATAGCTCGCATGTCAAAATAAAAAAAACCGGTTCTTCACTTGGTATTTAATCTAATGTTTAAGTAAAGCTGAATTCATCAAATTTATCAGAATGAGAATTTAAGAAAAGTAAATTATAAATCATATCCGTACCAAAGCACTGACTGAAAAAATGGGAATAATCTGTATATAAATTGACAATCTTCATCCTTAATTATATCAAACTCAAAAGTACAGCAACCACAAAGATAATAAAAATGAAAACATTAAAATAAACTCTCCTCTTTATTGTTTATAAAAATATAGTTTTGAAACTGTTGATATAATGTTTATGCATACAAATGAGGATTAATCTTACATACATGCATAGCTTCCCAGATATATTTCCAAAATTTGAATATCTTGATAGCTCTCTAAGGATGGAAGGGCTACACCATATACATTTTGAAAAAGCATGGTAACCAGATAGACTCAGACATTGAGTCTATTTTAATGGATTTTGGATATAAAAATATCAAGAGCTGATACTATCTATGGATAACATAGCCTAAACTAAATCATCATTTGGTGGCATACTTAACAAACCAACATGAAGAACTAGCCAGAACTAACGACTAAATGGTTTTGAGTTGTACTTTATTCAATGAAAATACTTCTTATTTCAGTAAACTCATCTGCATTTGAAAATTATGTAAGACATGAAAGAAGCAGCATAGTATCTTTTTAATGTTCCTATCTGCGATGTTTGTTTTTGATTACATTTGTGTATCTATGGCCATAATTTTCTAAAAATGACTTACTATCCAAAATACTTAATTTATGAACAAATAGGAAGGACCTCTTGTCTTTTAGACTAGCACAATGATGGAAGGACAGATAACGATAAAACTATGTTTATAGAGTGAGATGTTGGGAAAAGACCTACTTTGGATTCATTATTATTCCTGGGATACCAATTTTCGTGGACTTCATGGATAAAGGTGAAGCACAAATTTAAATCCTCAACGAAGTACACATTTTCTATAGTCTTCTTTGTAGACTTTGGCTAAACCACGAAATTAAATATCCACAAAAATACAATTTTTACTCAATCCACGAAAATAAATGAATCCACATTAACATATTTATTTTAATTTTATAGACAGATATGCATCATATATAATACAATACAATTTCATATACTTGCTTTTAATCTTCTATATTTCTGTACAGAATACAATTCATCATATTGCAGTTAAAAACTGAACTGTTTTTTTCATTATTGCATTTGGCAGTTCAGCGAGGTAATTTTTTAAAAACAACAATATACTAGGGCACATCATTTGCAAAATACTCAGGGGGTGAAGCTCCATATACGCTAACTTCACATGGCATGCACATCATCTGATCACAGAAAATTTTGAGAATGAAGTAAAAATTAAAGATATATTATTTAAGTTCTATCTCATTGCTACTGTATTAAACTACTACTACTGGTCATTAAAAATATCCTGGTATTAACTTATATGTTCATGAAGTTTAATTGCATCAATTATGAGGTTTGAATTTGTTATAGCTTTGGTGGTATCAGAGCATATTCTACACCATTTACTTATTTACTTGTATTACAACTGGACGAATCAATCTGGGACGAACTCTACAGACTGCATTAGATTTGGTTGAACCTTTGATATCGCTGAAAACATGTGGAGACGATGCAGTAGACAAACAACCCAAGACAACCAACCCATCGACACACCCAAACAGTACTGGCAAATTTCATTCATTTTTGGACCACATGATCATGGAACTCGAGTCAAGACTCGTAAAATCTGAGAATCGCTTTTATGCACAGCATTAACTCCCTCATAAAGTAGGAAAATGACAAATGCTAAAATCTCTATAAATTACGACACATATCAAGCTGATCTTTCTTGTCAATAAATAATTTTAAAGAAAGAAGTTACCCGATGGCCTAACCGCTGTGAAATTACACCCTGTGATGAAATTCCAACCACTCTTTGTAAGACACTTCATACCTAAACAATGTTCTCTATCAGTCTATAGATACAATAATGTGCATGTTGTTGACAATGCCGATTGCCAGCTTTACTGCTGGAAGGTCAATCAGCATTCTTATGTGGTTGAAACTTACCTCCAGTCAACTATAAAGAATAATAGGTTGTCATCACTCAGACTCATGCATATTCACCCCAATTTTGAGGTGGATTCGGACAAAGCTCTTAAAATCTTTGTGCCTGCCAAGTCACGAAAGGAAGATTTTGGACTAAGAATTTCCAAATCAATAAAATGATGTCTGAATAAGTCTTCTATTTAAGTCTGAAATGCCCCCAGAATGCACCATTTTGCATCCAGTAAAAACAAAATTCTGAAGGACAAACCCCCCCCCCCCAAGATCCCTCCTTCATTTGAGTGTGCACATTATATGGATTCAGCTACACCTCTTGATACATTTTTAATAAAATTTCAAATAGTCAACTGTTTTCATAGCATTTTTCAGAATAAAATTTTTTTTTTTTATTATAAATGATAATTTCATAAATATGTTCAGTCATTTTTGTTGCTTCAGAATACTATTCATAATTTTACTCTTAAAACCAATCTTTCTATTAATTTGCTATATTGTAATAATTGATGTTCACTGTTAATTTTGAAGGGTTCCAAGAAATGTTAGAAGACACTCCAAAAACTGAATGGGTAATGGTTTATAATCTGTCATAATTGCATTATATGTATGTTTCATAAGAATCAGTACTTTTGATTGGCTGAAGGCAATCGCAAGGAATTCCAATATCAAATTGTATTTTTCAATAAAATTCAACATTCATGACAGCAAATGCTTCTAATGACAATGTTACAACAATGCATAGGAAAATAAACGAAAAATTTGCTATAACTAATCATTTCCTTGGTTGTAGCATAAAAATGTAATTATAAGAATTGAATGCTTATTTGTAATTTTATAGGGTTGTAAAAACATCAATCATGTGCATATTTTAAGTATGAAGGCCTTCTGCACCATATACAAAATGTGCTTTGGTCAACTATTTTTTGCCCCAATAAAATAAAAAAAGGAAGCATTCAATTCTTAATTAAGAAGTATAGTATAAGATCATCTAATCATTTTAATGTGTATGTCCTGTTACATTTATTTCTGTAGTTATCTTTATTTAAACAGTTTGTAAAAGTCATAATTTCAATATCAGAAGAACATTTTTGGACACATGCACTAAATCAACAATTCAAATTGTCTGTAAAAATATACATAACTGAAGACCATAAAGGATCATAAAGTCAAAAGCTTTTCAGATCAGACAATTATTTTTCATGCTTTTCATAATATTTCATCTACAAAAAAGTTCTAAATTTTAAAGAAAAATTATATTAAGTAGTGAAAGTGACAGTGACCCAAAAGCATCAATTTTAAACAAGGTATGAGTAAGAAGTTATTTTTTTGTATGGTTTACAACAAAGTAAATGTTTCACCAAAGTATACATTATATTTAAAGAAGAACCATTAAATAGAATAGATGTTCAGGTTTCCAAAACTACATGGAAGTTAAATACCAGTACCTCAACTCACCTTTACTATTCCCTTATTGCATATTTGATAAACAATATAGTTAAATGTCCACACAACAGTTTATTCGTTATTAATATCAGTTATTTTTAATACAAATTGATATGTTTTGTTTCAAGTTCAATCATCACTGCAAAATGAATGTTAAGAACTAGCTTATATGAAAAGCAAAACCTTGACATGCAACCTTTTCTGTTTATAAAACTTGATACACAAAACCAGCCATAACCAAAATTGTAAAAAAATGAAAATTATTAACTAGAGACTGTCTTCTTGGAATATATACCCTGAACAAGCATTTATTTTACTTTAATTTTCCGAATTCCCCCAAATACATTGATGGCAACTATCTTTTTTTTTATTCCTTATACAGATGTATTTTTATTTTAAATTTCATTCATAGTTGTGAGTGAATATTAGTCCATTTGTCACATTTCATCATCATCATGTGCTTCATTATTAATAACTTAATCTGTTGTCTATTCCTTTTTTAACACTACAAACTTCAATAACAACAATAACATTTTCCCAAGTTGGTCAGTAAGTTTCATAAAATATGTAAAACAGAGAATGTGAGAACAGAAAACTTCACATTTCAATGAAAGATTGGAGGAAATGTTTTATTGACACTTAAATATTTCTCCTTCTCCTATAGAAGTCACTCTAGTGAAGGAAAGGCACAGCATAATATCTTTAGAAATATCTTATTCAGTTAGACATATTTTCAACAAATATAACAAAGAAAAATCTTGTCAACACATAATACAAAGCAAGAATGCACCCGTTGTTAGCTTAGCATATTCCCATTCGTTATTCAAACTATCAGAAAACAGGAAGTAGGTCTTTGACATACCCTAAAGGCACTCTCACTTTAAAAATCATTGCTTCTAATCTGTTTACCAAATATGAAGTCATCCTATTGAGTAGTACTGGGAAAATGTGTAACAAATAATTCAGCATATAGTGAAAAATTTAAAGTATTTGCATACAGGAAGTAGATATCCTACAGATCCAAAAAGTGGTCACATGAAACAAATCATCATTGTAAAGCTGCTAGCCACATATGAAGTAATTCTAATAAGTAATACCTGAGAAAAATGTGACAGAAATATTTGTTGGACAAACTGATGGACAGACATGATGAATGCAACAAATCCCGACTTCTATTTAGTGCGAGTACAATAATCATCATACCTCTAAAATAAATTGTAGAACTGCATTGTTACTGTTAAACTGGAATAGTTTCGACTTGCTGTGCATCAATCCATAGGCTGCATCTGTATAAAAAAAAACCCCAACATATCATGTTTTAATTGAAAGCATAATGATTCAGCTTGCCTTTTCAAGCAAAATTAAAAGATTTGACTTCACTTACCATATAGGAAATTATTGCATAGATTTAAAGAACTATAACAATTTAAATATGCTTAAATTCAGAAGTCAATGGACAATATTATACCTGCAGGAATTTTTCAAGAGCAACACAATCTTCAAGGAAATAAGATGTAACAATTTTAGTACAACTTCATACCAAATATTAATGACTTATTGTAAATAGTTAAAGAATTCTTAATCAAAATAATAATATCAACAATATATTTTCCATAGTCAAGCTGGAATTCATGCTAACTTTAAAAAAAACTTGTATTAAATTAACTTTCTATTCTACAAATTAAACTTATTCATATAAATAGCCACTGATAGTTCATCCTAAATATGTAACGACAACAGGACAAACAGATATGTAATATAAAGAGAAGTAAGTTAAATAAAGTAATCAAAGCAATATAGTATTCAAGTCCTTAACTTGTAAGTTTTTCAGTATTAGAACTTCCTCCCAATTCCCTCAAACTCTTTACAATAATAAAACATGCTGTGTTACAGCTATACACCTACCACCATCTACAAAATCTTGTTCTGAAGGCACAAACTCTAAAGCGCTTGTGAATTTAGCTTTGTAACCTTTGAACTGGAGTAAGAACATGGAATTCACAATTATTTTTGTCATGTCTATTGTCTAATCAGAAATTTTCATTCTTTTATCAGAGAGAATAAAATATTTTAGAACATAATAATATTTTAATGATTGTAAACTTGCTTTTTTTACATGTTACTTTCAATAACCAAATCAGTCTTTCTCAATATCATAAATAGTACAATTTGAATATTTGACAGACTGGCAGTTTGATGGCAGTTAATTACAAAAAAGCTATATTCACAGAAGCTTAAGTATAACATGCAAGGTTTTGGGACAGACAACTATGATAGCAAAATAATCCAACATACCTAGAATGCTGTGCAAACTAGGATCTGATGACATTAGAAAATATATGATTTACACTTTTCTTGGCTAAGATATAAGTCTATGTTAGGTATCCACAAAAGAGTTCATGCAAAGGAGAAGGTCCGATAAGGGCTAATTTTGGCCTAAAATTTGAAGTTCATCTGATGAAAGATTTTTGACATTTTTTAAACACTTAAGTGTCTACTTCAGTCGATTCAATTAGTTTTTTGTGAAAGATTTGAACTGATATGGTCATTAAAGACGCTCAAATTCAAGCTTAAATATGAAAAATCTATCAAATATGCCACAAAACGTAGTTTTTCAGATGGTTTTTGTCTTAAATGAAAGTGGCCGCATTCTTGTTCAGTCTCAACCTTTATATATGTTATGTAATATCATCAAGTACAACATATATCTAAATGTGAAGACTGAACACAAGTGCGGCCACTTCCATTTTAGACAAAACCGTCTTAAAATTAGCACAAATGTTAAAATTGTAAAGATTTCAGTAATTTTGCATAAATTAATGATGCTAGTACCTGATGCATGTGCATTGTATTGTCAAAATTAAAACAGCCAATATTAATGTAGCAAAAGTATTCTTCTTTCCAATAAATAGCCTAAAGTTTACAATTTACCAAATTTGTTAAAATGCTATATTTTGGGGCCAAAAGGGGGTCTTACCTGGCCTACTCCTTTGAAAATATGAATCTCCCAAATTTTTAATGATATGAATATATGAAAAAAATGCACCTACAAGTATTTCTTATACATGTAATTTTTAGAAGACTTATACTTTCCCAAAACAGTTCATTATTATTTTTCATAATCGGGTGATCTTTCGTCAAATTTAAATCATGATATCACATTTTTCTGGTTTCATCTGATTTCACATCATGAAAAATGTGACAATGACTGATGAGGTCCCACATAAGTAAAAGGATTTTTTGCAAATTATATAAAAGAAAGATGCAGCCTTCATATTGTCTGAGAAATATTAGAGAACACTGTATCTCTTGTGATATGATAATTCTCATCGCTTGACTATTAAATGTTTTAAGTTTTAGTTATAAACCTGAGGGTATTAGATTTCACTGTATGATCTTTAACAATGAATCAAAACCCATACTGCATAACAAGCTATTAAAGGTCATGCAGATCACGACATGACAAATGTAAAACAGTTCAAGTGAGAAAACAAAGGGCCTGATTTAGGTACATAACAATAACGAAAAACAGGATATTCAAATACATTTAATGGCACCATGGTGAAATTATCTATAACACTCGGCAAGCCTCACATTTTATATTAAAATTTTAACTGTCTCGAAAGCAGAAATATCATATCTCTTGATGCAGTGGTAGAAGATATATATACAGGTATTGTAAACCAACTTGTTTTTTGCAAATTCTTTATTTGCGTTTAACCCTCTCTAACCTACTCATGGAGATTCATGTTCACAATTTTCTAATTTCTCAATTTAGTTCTTTAAGGGGCAAAATTTTACACAGTTGCAAAGATTTATTTTCATGTTATTTTCCTAATTGTAAAAGGGGCCTCGGTGGCCAAGTGGTCTTAGAAGTTGAACTACTATATCACTAGCCTGTCAACACTGAGGTTGTGAGTTTGAATCCCACACGTGGTAGGTGCGCTTGACACCAATCTTATTTACTAGGATTGTCAGTTTGCCTACAAATAAAGAATGACCACCACGAAATAGCACAATAGTGCTGAAAGTGGCGTTCAACACCAATAAATCAATCAATCAATCAATGTTATCGCAAATGTCACTAAAAATAAGTTGATTTACAGCATATATCTTTAATCTGTATAGAATTTGATAATTTCTCAGCACATTTATCACCGATGTTTAATCGATGTGTGAACGATATGATATCAGTCAACTATTGGCTATTAAAAAGCATCACTAATTCAAAAATTGGCTGTTCAGAAGCAATCAATGTCTATTTCATTGTTTAGATCATAGTTTTACTGTGGGACTAGATTTCTTGTTTACAAGGACCATTCTCTGATTCATTCGTTTTAAAACATATCATCCAAATGAATATGTAATAATATTATTTATTGTGTATCAACATAATATTTCCAAAATAATGTAACAAAAAGTAAGCATGCAATATTCTGTGTTATTGTGTAGCAACGTCATATTTCCCATAGAAGTATTGGAAAGCTAGAGTGCAATATTCTATGATATTGCACTAGTGCAAACAAAGCTTCAAATTATCGACATCACCAGTGACAAAATATGTTTTAGACACTTTTTCAAGCTCCCCTATACAATAAAAGGGATTTCATTAATATTGGTGAATATTATTCCTCTGAAAGCAAGGTCAGTAACCCTTGTATACAAATATTCCAACTGAATATATAATTTTAATTCAGATGCGAGTTTTTCCACCCACAAAATGATATCCTATAGAAATATCCTGGTCTTCTGAAGTTCGAAATATTTTGGAGGAAAGAGGCAGCTAGCTTGAAAAACTACAGGTAAGAAATTAAAAAGCAAAAATTAAAGAAAAAAACATTTAATTATGCAAGAAATTACTTATTAAATAAATACCTTTGAATTTACTAAAATCAAGTGAGGTCTCTCTAATAGTAAAATCTGCATGAAATGGAGCTATCTGCTCTCGCAAAATCAGCAAATGTTTAATCAAAAACAGCTGACCATCTGTTTTAGTCTGTGAAATAGAAAAGAAAATAATAACTCAGTTGCTACTATTTTATCAAATATGAATTACACATCTGGCAAAGGTGCAGTTATATCCCACAATTAACCAATAACAAAATTAAATGCTAATCTTCTTCTGTGTGTAATAATAAATTGTGTAATAATAAATAACTGGAAGTTCCATGAATGATTTTTTTTAGTTGGGGGACAGGGGGTATTATTCAACTGGTTCCAATGCAATTATCATGTGGTGTAACAGCACAACAAAAGAACAAACAGTAATAAACTGTTAACACAGAGATATGTCTCGCCTTTTTGTACTTTTGATAATACAAATGTTGAAATTAAAATAACAATACTTTTATATGTAAGTTATGCAAATATTCAAAGTCAATGAACCATGACTGAAGGTACATGGGAAAACAATCTCCATGGAAATGAGATGTGCCAATGTTTAAATACAACTGCATACAAAATACCATAGACTTATCATAAGTCGTTCCCTTTCAACAAAGGGGGTGGGGCTATATAATCTCCATGGAAACAAAACTTGCAAATGCCAATAAATTTGCATACCAAATAGCATAGACTTAACATTAGCGGGTCATCTTAAACCGATCTAATCACATGTAAACTTAGTAAAAGTTTCAAAGTCAATAGACCATGACTGCGGGGGGCAGGACCATATATTCTCCATGGAAATGAGATATGCCAATGCTTATACAAATGCATACCAAATATCATTGACTTACCACTAGTGGTTCCCCTTGAACTGACCTAATCACAAACTAATACATGTAAACTAAGCAAAAGTTTAAAAGTCAATAGACCATGACTGAGGGGGCGGGACCAAATATTCTCCATGGAAATGAGATGTGCTAATGCTTTTATAATTGCATACAAATTAACATTGGCCTACCACTAATGGTTCCCCTCGAACTGACCTAATCACAAACTAATACATGTAAACTAAGCAAAAGTTTAAAAGTCAACAGACCATGACTGCGGGGACGTGACCAAATATTCTCAATGGAAATGAGATATGCCAATGCTTATACAACTGCATACCAAATATCACTGACTAACCGCTAGTGGTTCCCCATAAACTGACCTAATCACAAACTAATACATGTTAACTAAGCAAAAGTTTAAAAGTCAACAGACCATGACTGAGGGGGCGGGACCAAATATTCTCAATGGAAATGAGATATGCCAATGCCTATACAACTGCATACCAAATATCACTGACTTACCGCTAGTGGTTCCCCATAAACTGACCTAATCACAAACTAATACATGTTAACTAAGCAAAAGTTTAAAAGTCAACAGACCATGACTGAGGGGGCGGGACCAAATATTCTCAATGGAAATGAGATATGCCAATGCCTATACAACTGCATACCAAATATCACTGACTTACCGCTAGTGGTTCCCCATAAACTGACCTAATCACAAACTAATACATGTAAACTAAGCAAAAGTTTCAAAGTCAACAGACCATGACTGAGGGGGCGGGACCAAATATTCTCCATGGAAATGAGATGTGCTAATGCTGATATAATTGCATACAAATTAACATTGGCCTACCTCTAATGGTTCCCCTCGAACTGACCTAATCACAAACTTATACATGTAAACTAGGCAAAAGTTTCAAAGTCAATAGACCATGACTGCGGGGACGGGACCAAATATTCTCAATGGAAATGAGATATGCCAATGCTTATACAACTGCATACCAAATATCATTGACCAACCACTAGTTGTTCACCTTAAACTAGACCTAATCACAAACTCATACATTGTTGACGCCTCCGCCGCCGTCGCCGGAAACAGCATACCTATGTCTGGCTTTTTGACTCTGTCAAGGCGAGACAAAAATGCCTTTTATTTATCTGACCATCAAAGTCCAATAACTGAGGAATGAAATATTGATTGTTTTTTCAATCAAACAGAGTGTTATGTTCATCAATTCCATCAATTATGTTAAGTTATAAATATTGTGTCAAATATGACTGTTAAAAGTACCATAACTCTGGAATGACTAAACACAAAATTTTCAGAAGGAAAAGTGAGTCTACAATCACCAATTTCAACAGCAGCGTTAAGTTTGTAGTAATTTGATCCAAGTATACTAATATGTATGACATTTAAAAAAAATGCCTTTCATTTATCTGACCGTCAAAGTCCCATAACTCTGGCATGAAATATTGATTTTTTTTTAAAACAAACGGTGTGTTATGTTCATCAATTCCATCAATTATCTTAAGTTTCCAGTAAACTAATCCAAGCAAACTAAAGTTATGGTACAACATGTGAAAAATGTACTTAAATCTGACATTTAAAGTTCTGTAACTCTGGAACGACAAACCAGAAAATCTAAAAAATCAAAAGGGAGCTTCCTTTTATCAATCCAAACAATAATGTAAAGTTTTGAGGACATCAATCCAGGAATATTAGATTTAGTGTGAAAAATTGCCTTAATTCAAACAGTTTAAATCACATTTCTTTGAAACTACAAAGACATAAATTTTCAAATCGAAAGGGAGCTTTTTCCGTCAATCCTAATGTTGTGTTAAAAAATTACATGAGAATTGGTTAAAGCAAATTTGAATTATCCTACAAAGTGTAAACGAATGGACTGACAATGATATACAATAATACGTCCCTTCTTCTACAGGCCAATAAAAATCAATGGAAATGGCTTGACTCATCAGATCAGCAGGATGCAAAAAAAAAAGAAAAGTTAATATAAAGACAAAAGACACAAAGTACTGATCTAAGAGTACTCATAGTTACTGAAAGCTAGTTCAAAGCCAATAATAACTAATGAATCAAATTCTTCCATACTTAAGTATCAACTAGTACACCATTACCTTTCTTTTAATTATTCCTTCCTTGGCAATCTTCAGTGATGCTATACAAGACTGTAGTGCCTCTTGTGATAGACCTTGGAATGTTGTTCTCTGTAATTATAATTATTAAAAAATAGGTATGTGGGGTAAATGTTTATTTATTTATTTTAATATCAGTAATATTCCAGAAAATAAAAAGAGATAAATGCATTATTTTTTTCAATTTTCAGTTAAAGTTCAACAAGAAAGTTTTTTCAAAGTTTTATCAAATTGTGTGACATAACCCATTTACTGTAACTTGAACAGAAACTTTATTTTCTTGCAGAACACAGATAACATATAGATAAAAATATCAATTATTGTGTTATCTGTTAAGATATTTTAAAACAAAAAATGTCAACAAGTCATCAAACATGTAACAAATTAACAATCATTTATCATTTCAAGAAGTTATAAAGTTTACAAGAGTTGTTAAAATGATATATTCTTACATCAATACATCTGTAAAGTTTGGAAAGCGTGACAAGTGTTCTACGAACTGTAGGGTACCACATCCCATGGAGGTCAGCTGGTGACATAGGCATAGTCATTGGTGTGGTCCTTCCTGAATCTGCAGAAAGTATCATGTATTTGTACATATGCATCTTTTAATTATATTGATGGCCACATAGTCCTACATCTTTGATTTCAATCTGAATGTTTCTAGCAGTAGTTAATTTAGAAAAGTGATACAACTGAATACAAGGGGTAGATAAAATAAAAAAAAAAAAATCTACTCAAAATTTTGTTCAGCAAATTCTATGACACTCTAATATCACAAATAGCAAAGAAATAATCAGTTCTGAAAGCTGTAAGAATTCAAGTTATCAAATAATAAAATGTTAACACAGAAATATGTCTAGACTGTGTGACCTTATAACAAACTTTAAAAATTGTTCACACTGCTGACACTGGAAACGGCACACCTGTGCTGACGGAAAGACATATAAACTGTCCATAATCATATTTAAATTCCTATAAGAACTGTCTCAGAAATCACTACCATTCATTGGATAAAGGGAGAGAACTCTATTGTTCTCAATCACACTCTTCCTCATATTTAGCAGTGATTGGTCATCAATGACAAAGTTATTATACATGTAGTTATTGCAGGGAATGTTTGGTTCATCAAAGGGTGGACTTAAAAATAATTGAAGCCTTATGAAAATCCCTATAAATTGTTGACACTGATATATGTCTTACCTGTGTGTAACTTTGATAGTATAATGCAATTGTTGAAATTTAAATGACAACACTTTAAAACAAATGAACTTTGCAAAAGTTTTGTCAGTGGACCATGACTTTTAATCCACTGGCAATTATTTCATGCATATTCAGGACAATCAAGTTATTGAATAAATATATATAATAAATAAAGTGTCTTTTACATATTTAGATCTTATAATGTGTACTTTTAATAGGGTTTCCAAAAATCTTAAATTGTCTATTCTTATTAGAATTTGCAATAGCTAACAGTATTTTTTTACTTCAATGTTTCTACAAAAGAAATGATAAAAATAAGCAAACCTGATGAAATGTCAATTTCTTTGAAGGAGCTTTCTTGACCATTCGTGGTGATGTCAGCCACCTCCTGACTAGTAGCAGATACTGTTGACCCTGACCTTGAATGGCCTGTTGTACTTGATGCATTTGATCCTGACCTATGATGACCTTTCTTACTTTCATTTTTGATGCTTTCAGCAATACTCTAAAATTAAAAACACAAAATTATCAAAATACCACAAAGTGATATGCAGCAGTAAAAGATATAAGATGCTGGCTAAAGTCAGTTCATTTAATATTTATGTCTACAAAGCGCATGGACTTTTAGGATGAATAACATTTATAGTCTTGACAATATCTATTTCTAAAGATTTAAATGATTCCATGTATATTTTGAATGTTATAAATTACAAATAAATGGGGAATGTATCCATGGGACACAGATGATGCATGCCCCTGCTTGCATATAACGTTATAAAGGGACATAACTCAAGAACGATAAAAGTGACGCTACCCAAATTCATAATCGATCTAAGTTTTGTGGTAATAAGCATTGTGTATAAGTTTTAATGACATTTGGTTGAGCCAAACTTAAGTTACAGAACGGAACCGAAAAATTCAGCAATTTTTCCATTTGTAAAGGGGCATAACTTTAGAACAGTTACAGTGATGCCACCAAAATTCAAACTTGATCTGAGTTTTGTGGTTATAAGCATTGTGTATAAGTTTCATAACATTTGGTTGAGGCAAACTTAAGTTAGAGAACAGAAACGAAAAATTCAGCAACTTTTCCATTTGTAAAGGGGCATAACTCTAGAACGGTAAAAGTGATGCCACCAAAATTCAAACTTGAACTGTGTTTTAAGGTAATGATCATTGCGTATAAGTCATAACATTTGGTTGAGGAAAACTTTAGTTAGAGAACGGAAACAAAAATTTCAGCAATTTTTCCATTTGTAAAGGGACATAACTCTAGAAAGGTAAAAGTGATGCCACCAAAATTCAAACTTGATCTGTGTTTTGTGGTAATAAGCATTGTGAATAAGTTTCATAACATTTGGGATTTGGGTTGAGGCAAACTAAAGTTAGAGAACGGAACCAATTTCATGAAGTACGGACTTACAGATGGACAAGGGTAAAACTTAATGCCCCCTCCGCTATGGCGGAGGCATAAAAATGCCAAAAATGAAATCATTTTAGGTGTGATTTTTTATAGATTTATTTAACTCATAGATGTTTAATGTTTATTACAATGTGTTGCCAAGTAACAGACACTAAATACAACCTCCAACAGTTCCAATTTTTTTGGGTAAGGCAGATCACCTTGTGCTGGTGTATAACTGAGGATGTCTTACCTCAATCATTTCCAGTTTTTCTGGGTAAGCCAGATCACCTTGTGCAGGTGTATAACTGAGTACAGTGTTCTCCCCAGGATTTTTTGATAGCGCTGTGGTAAGCGCCTGATTATCGACAATTCTCAGTAATTTTGTCGCGGCGCGCGGTTCGTTTGTAATGGGTTTGTTATGATGTTTTTATACAATATGCTGCTGATGTTTGCGCTTGTAATGATGTCCTGATGGAAGTTACGCAGTTATTTTTAAATGTTATTGTTTTAAAATAGATGAAGAATCATTTTTTTCTGTGTAAAAAACCCAAGGAAAAGTCTTTTTCCATGAAGGGTCAACACTAGACTGGTGATTTGAAGATTTCTTAACAGGCTGTAGAATATGTAGGACCACAGGCACTTGTTTTCTATCCATGACAAGATCTACTATCCCTATACAGTAGATCTTGCCATGGATAGAAAACAAGTGCCTGTGTGTAGGACCCACTATCACGTCATTGTCAGTTTCTGTGTTGGGTTTTGTAACCCACTGGAGCAGCATACTATTAACCTTACATTGTTTGACAGGAGTTGACATTTGGGAACATTATGATTTCTCTACTACTAAACTTATGATTTCTCATTTTTCTGATCACCATTTACATTCGTATGGCTTCACCCAAGCTGGACATCGAGAAAAGTGAATTTCTCTAGTATTGGCTTGGGGTTTGTTTTTCTAATCATAGCCTCCTAATTGTTTTCAAATGGAAAAATGCATTACTGTAGTATTGCTGATTAAACAATTATTAGTTCGATTAGGTGATAATTAATACTTCAAAGACTTGCACATTGAAAATTTGATCGTTGTTTAGAATTTAAACAAAGTTCGTAAAACAAGTTTGTGAGTGCTGTCGGTAAATGCGGCCACTTTACTTCATCTTATTCCATTCATATTTGCTTCTTTATATTCTTTTTTATTAAAAAAAATGGATGATACTGTTGATTTCTTTGTTTATTTTGATTTTCAAAGACGCCATTTTGGAAAATTTATTAAACTGGTCCCACGAAGTTACTTTATACAACGCAAATAACACATTCAAAAATAGTAAACCAGACGATCACGTGATCGAAGTAAAAGATGAGCAGGAAATTTGAAAAAAAAAAAAATCAAAAAAAAATATAGCGACTCGATTGATTTAGATAGCGCTGCGCTCAGTTCAATAGAACAGCGGAAAATTGTGATGGCGCTGAATACCTTAGCGCTAAAACGGCCTGGGGAGAACACTGACTGAGTATGTCTTACCTCCATCATTTCCAGTTTTTCTGAGTAAGCCATATCACTATGTAGTGGTATATAACTGAGAATGTCTTACCTCCATCAGTTCAAGTTTTTCTGGGTAAGCCAGATCACCTTGTGCTGGTGTATAACTGAGAATGTCTTACCTCCATCATTTCCAGTTTTTCTGAGTAAGCCAGATCACCTTGTGCTGGTTTATAACTGAGAATGTCTTACCTCCATCATTTCCAGTTTTTCAGAGTAAGCCAGATCACCTTGTACTGGTGTATAACTGAGAATATCTTACCTCCATCATTCCCAGTTTTTCTGGGTTAGCCTGATCACCTTGTACTGGTGTATAACTGAGAATGTCTTACTTCCATCATTTCCAGTTTTTCTGGGTAAGCCAGATCACCTTGTACTGGTGTACAAAAAAAAATATAGCGACACGATTGATTAAGATAGTGCTGCGCTCAGTTCAATAGAACAGCGGAAAATTGCGATGGCCCTGAATACCTTAGCGCTAAAACGGCCTGGGGAGAACACTGACTGAGTATGTCTTACCTCCATCATTTCCAGTTTTTCTGAGTAAGCCATATCACTACGTAGTGGTATATAACTGAGAATGTCTTACCTCCATCAGTTCAAGTTTTTCTGGGTAAGCCAGATCACCTTGTGCTGGTGTATAACTGAGAATGTCTTACCTCCATCATTTCCAGTTTTTCTGAGTAAGCCAGATCACCTTGTGCTGGTTTATAACTGAGAATGTCTTACCTCCATCATTTCCAGTTTTTCAGAGTAAGCCAGATCACCTTGTACTGGTGTATAACTGAGAATATCTTACCTCCATCATTTCCAGTTTTTCTGGGTTAGCCTGATCACCTTGTACTGGTGTATAACTGAGAATGTCTTACCTCCATCATTTCCAGTTTTTCTGGGTAAGCCAGATCACCTTGTACTGGTGTATAACTGAGAATGTCTTACTTCCATCATTTCCAGTTTTTCTGGTAAAGCCTGATAACCCTGTACTGGTGTATAATTGAGAATGTCTTACCTCCATCAGTTCCAGTTTTTCTGGGAAAGTCAGATAACCCTGTACTGGTGTATAACTGAGAATGTCTTACCTCCATCATTTCCAGTTTTTCTGGGAAAGCCAGATCACCTTGTGCTGGTTTATAACTGAGAGTGTCTTACCTCCATCATTTCCAGTTTTTCTGGGTAAGCTGATCACCTTGTGCTGTTGTATAACTGAGAATGTCTTACCTCCATCATTTCCAGTTTTTCTGGGTAAGCCAGATCACTTCGTACTGATGTATAACTGAGAATGTCTTACCTCCATCATTTCCAGTTTTTCTGGGTAAGCCAGATCACCTTGTGCTGGTGTATAACTGAGAATGTCAGACTTTATATAGATATAGGTACGATAAACAAATCTTTCCTGGATATCCATCAACATCTGCCTGCAAACTGCTTCAAATGCTTTCAGTTCCTGTGCTGTAAAAGTCAAGCAAAATATAGTTACCATTAGAGTCAATTTTCGTGGTATAAGTAAAAAAAAGTTAAAGAATTTTTTCAAGCATCAAACAATTACATTAACAGAATATAGAATAATAATTTGCTCTCAGCTCTTTGTTGATTTAATTTTTTTCAAAATAAGCTCAATGTATAACCCCATCACATTCTGTTTGTATTTGGCCTAAGTCCGGAGCCTATTACTCAAAGGTTGTTGACAGTTTTCGTTTTTTGTTTTATCATAAATCAGGCTGTTGGTTTTCTCATTTGAATTTTTTCAAGTTGGGGCCTTCCATTTGCAAACTATACTAAATGAGCTTTTTGTCTTTGGTGGATGGTTGTTTCATTGACAACCATATAACATCTCCTTATTTCTGATACAATATGATCTAGGAAGATATTATTGAGAGTTTGATTCAAATGTTTGGGGGAATTTGGCTGTTCATGCCACTTTAAGACTAAAGTATGATACGAAAGATTGAATATTATTATTTATAGGATACCAATTTTTCTGGATTTCATGGGTAAACAAGAAACCTGAATTTAAATGTTCAACAAAGTACCATTAGAGCCAATTTTCCATAGGATTGTACACAGACTTTGGCAAAACCATAAAATCAAATACCCACAAAAATACAATTTTTCCTCAATCCACAAAAATAAATAAATCCTCAGTAACTATGTTTTCCTCTTCTGCAAACATAGAAAATGCAGGTTTAATTGTTCAATCATAAAAAAATATTGTAAATGTTAAGTCATGAAGCAAATTTTGAGGGAACATTTTTAATTACTTCTATTTTATTAGTGTTTAGGTATATATATAATTTTTAATAGATCCAAATGTCTCTAGAGTTTTAAAACATTACGCATTTCTATCTATTTGCTAGAGGAGTTTTCTTTTATCATTTGGAGAACCCAAGAATTTACAAGTCTGAAAATAAAAGATATTACTTACAATTATTGAGCACATGTTCTTCTAACATCTCAATTTTAAGAATACTACACAGCTCTGATAGTGTTTCTAAATGATTGATGTGTATTATCAGTGGTCGGAGTGTATCATACAAGTGACTGCACAGCCTTTCTAACATGTCACTGAAATGGAAAACGCATATATTCAATTGTTCAGCCAAAAATATTAACAAAGTCCTATCTTTGTGTGCCACATTTTTGTAAGTAAATGAGAAGATATGAATAGGCACCAAAGTGGCCCTGAGATTTCTATGATTTTCGGAATAAAATATTGAATGTATGAATTTGACTCTGACACATATACTAAAAACAATATACTGTACAAAGATATTCTTGTTAATTATTCATGTTTTATCTGTTTTCCTCCTCCTTACAATTGTGACATCTGCCACTGCTAGACTTTTGTATTAAAACACAAAGCACATCATATATACATTGGTTGAAATAAAAGTGTACACTCTTTTTCAATTAAGTGGTATCTAAAATTTGAGTCAAATAGCACATTTGTGAGAATTATTTTGCCAAAAAGCCGATATTTTCCCACTGTTGTCCTCAAGGGTAAGCAACTTGTTGTCTATAAACATTTCCTTAAGAATGATTTGTTTTTGCAGTGTCTAAACTTTTCTAAGTACCAACAATACCATGACAAAACAGTGCCCTCTGAAGTCAGCATTACATGAAGACAAAAAATAACAGGGCAAAACTACTTACTCTAACAAAGAAGTTGGTTTTGAAAAAAAATTAAAATATAACTGATATTCATCTTCACACACATGAACCATAAAAGCACACCCACTTCTCATCTGAAATGAAAAAAAAGACTGATGTGTTGTCGTCATCATCCTGTATCAATTCATCCCAAAATTAACAGAATTCATTGTAAATGTAATACTTAACTAGAGATTACAGATTATTAGTCAGATTTTTAATAAGAACTTTAATCATCAGTATTATCATATTAAATTATTTCTCCATTTAGGGTTATAATTAATCAGTTGTTCAAAAACATTATTTTGGAGTAAATGCCCTGTAATATTGTCAATTAACTTCTAAGTATTGGTGTAATGTGTATGTTTTGCTTTATTCCTTTGTAATTTTTTACATGGTCTAGTCCTGGTTAATTTTTCTGAAAAAAATCCATCAAATTTATAGTGCTATATTTTTACAAGGAATAACAGTACTAAAGTTGAAGAGTTGCTGCCCATCAAATGGCGATTTGACAGTGGCAAATGCAATTTTACTGGCAATGCATATCAGAGTCAGTAAAATGGATATTTCTGAAAGTCAAATCCCAATTGATATCGGCAACTCTTCAACTAAAGTACTGTTATTCCTATTCTAATGAACTGCAAATAGAAATTGTACATCAATGCTTGTAAAAATGTGAAAAATTTAAGATAAACAAAATTCTGTGAAACTTCATGAATGATTTTGGAGAATAAACATCATGGCAAAAATGACATCATAAAAATCAAATTTTTCAAACTGAAGGTTATTTCATTACTTGTATGATTTTGATTTTGATTAATATTATAGACAAATGTTTTGGAGGAATGATATGTTTTATTTTCGATTATATTGTATTAACCGATCATTTGTAAATTCAAAATGGCAGCCAAGATATGTTAATTGTGGATTTGACGGTACATTTTAGCCAATGAAAAAAGTTGTTACATAGAGACTGACTTAGAATACAAAATAACTGTTGAATTACTGTGTAATGTGAATATTTCATTTTATGCATATAGATATACCAAAAAAAGACTTGGGGCTTATCCTGATAAAAATTATCAATTAAATACATAATTTACATGTTATGAGAGCAGTATCTAAATTTCAATAAAATAGATGGTGGGTGACAGATCAAAGTGTTCCTTCCCTCTCATTCTTCTGGAATTATCCTATTGATGGCCTCATTGTTATCAACCTATAGCCAGGGTTTCAGGGGTAGACATCAGTCTAACAAAACTTTCAAATTTCCAAAAGCATATCATAAAAAAAATTTGCATGACATAGACTTCCAAATAATACTAACCAGAGTGCAGTGATCACGAACATGTTTTGAAGCTAAATCTGTTATTGTTGTTGATATGCTTGGCCCTAATAATAATTCTCTTTGATTAAAATAGCACTGGTGACAATCAGATAAAATCTGAAGATACCTGAAAAGAAAAATATTAAAGGTTGAAAGCTGCCAATAAAAAAAAAAAAATCCCATTTATTAGTTATTCATTTAACCAGAGGCTCCACGCACTTGTACCACTCAGATACAGAATACCCTTGACCCCTATGTTTTGTAAAACGAATTTGATCCATGAAAATGACCGAGCAACTTATAAAATGCTCGATTTTTTCCCTGTTAAATTTGTACTCATTTTGCTTTAAAATATTTTTAAGGAATTAACTTTCTTTAATTGGAAAATTACATTTGATTAGTGTCAGCCAAGTGGATCTGCATATATATTTTTATTTTTAATACACAAAAAGTTAGGTCAATCTCAAAACTCCTTATTGATATTCCAGTCAAGAAGGTTTACCAGACAATGTTTGCTAATTTTCACAATTAAAAAAACATGTCTTGGACAAAACAATTATTACTATTTAATTCCTGTGCAATAGCTAAAATACTTCTTTATTTCCCCATCAAAATCAACATAAAGTAGCATAGGTATTTTACCCCAAAAAATTATTTTCGTTAGTTTTCTTCTAATTAAATTGGAAAATTTCTATTTATAGTGTGGTTAAGTGTAGGTTGCAACAATGTTTGAAGAAGGTTTGGAATACAAAAATAACTATGCATTAAATGTTAACCTGTATTTAATTATTGTCCAAAGTTTCTGAACAAAAAATAATAAGCTTTTATTCTTCAGATCACTTTTTTAAGGGCAGTGTAATATATTTTTGAAGTGGTACAATTAAAACAATAATTTTCACATGAAATATTTCAATGCTTTTTTTAAAAGCTTCTTCAAAATTTGTATTGACTCTATTTTCCACTTAATTATCTTGCTTTCTTAAGATTTTCAGTAGATATCTAAATAAACAAGAGTGGGTGCATAGATATACATTGCTACATAGTGATCTATTAATAGCTAAAATGTGTTTATTTGACAGCCTCTTTAAATTAAGATCTAGTACTTACTCAGGACTTTTATCTATACGGATTTCTAACTGCTCCATTAATGCCTTGACTCTTGTAGAATTGGCTCTAAATTTTCCATAAAACAGAGTAAAAGCATTATCACCAATACTTGGAGATTCCTGAAATTACATTTGTACAATACTTGATCATTTGTTATGGTCTGTGATCAATAAAAACTATTTAAAGCAATAGACTGGTAACAATACCAGGGTTTTATATGTTCAATTTTCTTTTTATCTACTGACATTGATTACATGCCATCTGAAATAATTATCATTGAAGATTTGAGTGAAAATGACTAGATGGGTACCTTTAACTTAACTTGTTATTTTCAAGAATAACTAAGATGAAAGTTTGAACCTAAGACCGCATTAATCTATAAACATAAGTTATAAGACAGCCATCAAATATGTGCTCAATTGAGCATATTAGGTTTCTATGGGATTTTCGATTTACATAGCAGTTTTTAATTCTTTCACTTATTGTGCACCAAAAGTACTTGCAATTGTACTGCTAAAATCATAACTTCTGTTTGGATGGAAATAATGTATAGAAGATATTATGGGATATGACCACTGACATCGTGTTTCAATGTGTTGTGGAATATTAAGATAAAAGTGTATTCATAACTAGTTATTATTGTTTGTTGACATACCTATAATATTGTTTTAACAATGTAGTGCATACTAGTAATTAATTTCATACAAAATGTAGTACCTCAATTGTTTTCTTGATGCTTATAAAACTCTAATAAAATTTAAATAAATATATATTTACTGTAGTTATCTTTCCAATTTACCTTAGTTGGCTGGACTTGCTGTGTAGCGTTCTGTAAAATCTGGACTACATGAGTTTTTATCAAATTAAGGGCTTTAGATAAACACTGTCTAAATCTGGTTAGAAATACAGGTGATTCTTTATATCGAGGCTGAAAATATAATGCAAGAAGACTTTTATTTTAATAAACTAATGATAATGAAAGTGAAGAGTGTCATAAAACAACCCTATAAGTACTGGGGCTGAATTTTTTATTCTTTGTCTTTTAATACATATACATAATTATAATAATTGTGAAACATTATTTGTATAATGATAAAAATAAAAGTATTCAAATGAGTTAAAATGAAGTCAGTAAATCATTCAAATGATACCTTAATTTTTTATCCAAACTTTTAGCTCTTTCTTTTTAATACTTAAATTGTTAATTGGACTACATCAATGGGTGGACAGATGTGTATTGGTGAGTACGTCAATAGATGGACAGAATTGTATTGGTAAGTACATCAATGGATGGACAGATGTGTATTGGAGTCTACATCAATGGATAGACAGAATTGTATTGTAAGTACATCAATGGATGGAGGGATGTGTATTGGTGAGTACATTAATGGATGGACAGATATGTATTGGTGTCTACATCAATGGATGGACAGATGTGTATTGGTGTCTACATCAATGAATAGACAGAATTGTATTGGTGAGTACATCAATGTATGGACAGATGTGTATTGGTGTCTACATCAATGGATGGACAGATATGTATTGGTGTCTACATCACTGGATGGACAGATATGTATTGGTGTCTACATCAATGGATGGACAGATATGTATTGGTGTCTACATCAATGGATGGACATGTGTGTATTGGTGTCTACATCAATGGATGGACAGATATGTATTAGTGTCTACATCAATGGGTGGACAGATGTGTATTGGTGTCTACATCAATGGATGGACAGATGTGTATTGGTGTCTACATCATGGATGGACAGATGTGTATTGGTGTCTACATCAATGGCTGGACAGATGTGTATTGGTGTCTACATCAATTGATGGACAGATGTGTACTGGTGTCTATATCAATGGATGGACAGATGTGTATTGGTGTCTACATCATGGATTGACATATGTGTATTGGTGTATTGGTGTCTACATCAATGGATGGACAGATGTGTATTGGTGTCTACATCATGGATTGACAGATGTGTACTGGTGTCTACATCAATGGATGGACAGGTGTGTATTGGTGTCTACATCAATGGATGGACAGATGTGTATTGGTGTCTACATCAATGGATGGACAGATGTGTATTGGTGTCTACATCATGGATGGACAGATGTGTATTGGTGTCTACATCAATGGATGGACAGATGTGTATTGGTAAGTACATCAATGGATGGACATATGTGTATTGGTGTCTACATCAATGGATGGACAGATGTGTATTGGTGAGTACGTCAATAGATGGAAAGATGTGTATTGGTGTCTACATCAATGGATGGGCAGACGTGTATTGATGAGTACATCAATGGGTTGACATATGTGTATTGGTGAGTACATCAATGGATGGACAGATGTGTATTGGTGTCTACATCAATGGATAGACAGATGTGTATTGGTCATCAAGTAATCATTTTAAAGAAGGACCAAGTCAGTTTTATGTGGTTAGGGTGATTAAGAATTTTGACATGTACTTGAAAAGAACAAAGATTTAGATTTTACAATATGAAAGACAAAGGGAATTTTTCTTTTTGAAAGCTTATGTTTTTATTCCTTGATGCTATGCATTTGACAATGATCAACAAATTCCAGGTTTACTTGGCAAAGAATCCAGCTCTGATCACAAAGAGAACATCAGAGTACAATTTCTCTTTCTGTACAGTACAATCTACTTTTATACATACATTATTATTTAGATAAAGTATACACTCATCAAGCCGTGATAACATTGGTACAAAGGATTCATTGGTGACTGTTAACGATGGCAAACCAAGTTTCTGTAAAATAAAATGTCAGAACTTATAGAATAATATATGGCTTTGTACAATGTTACAGTGTTAGTGATAAAGAAGTCCCTTGCTGTTTAACATTCTAGTCTCCTTGCTGTTTAACACTTTAGACATTTCATAAAATTCAATAAATTCTATCATCAGTCTGTCTCTTTACTTTGTTAATGAATAACACAAAAAAAAGTTTATTTAAAAAAAAATTGAAAATAGATAAAATTTCAATCTGGTCTTTTCACATAATTACAACAATGAAATGAGGCAGTTTTCTAGGCTTCCTGTTTTCCTGTCATTTGCATTAAATATGTTAAAGTTAGAAAACTAACTACAATTTTCCTGTCATTTGAATTAAATTTGTTAATGGTTAAGAAAACTAACTACAGTTCTACTGTCATTTAGAAAACCAACTACAGTTGTCCTGTCATTTACAAAAAAAACTAACTAGAGTTGTCCTGTCATTTAGAAAACTAACCACAGTTGTCCTGTCATCTAGAAAACTAACTATAGTTGTCCTGTCATTTAGAAAACTAACTACAGTGTTCCTGTCATTTAGAAAACTAACTATAGTTGTCCTGTCATTTAGAAAACTAACTATAGTTGTCCTGTCATTTAGAAAACTAACTACAGTTCTCCTGTCATTTAGAAAACTAACTATAGTTGTCCTGTCATTTAGAAAACTAATTACAGTTGTCCTGTCATTTGCATTAAACATATTAAAGGTTAGAAAACTAACTAAAGCTGTCATGTCATTTATATCATGTCATTTAGAAAACTAACTACAGTTTTCCTGTCATTTAGAAAACCTTCTACAGATTTCCCGTCATATGCAATAGGGGTTAAGAAAATTAACTTCTGTTCTGTCATTTATTGAAGGGTTAGAAAACTTACTGCATTTCTTCTGTCATATACTGCAGCCCTATAAAACTTACTGCAGTTATCCTGTCCTGCACTTAAGGCTCAGAAAACTTACTGCATTTCTGCCATACATTGAAGACTTCAAATAATTACTGCATTTCTTCTGTCAAACACTAAAGCCCCAGAAAAGTTAGTTAATGCATTTCTTCTGTTATACACTGAAAGCTAAGAAAACTTACTGCATTTCTTCCGTGAAACACTACAGCCCTAGAAAACTTACTGAATTTCTTCTGTCAAACACTGAAAGCTTTGAAAACTTACTGCAGTTATCCAGTCAGAAATTCAAGCCTTAGAAAGCTTACTACAGTTATCCAGTCAGACACTGAAGGCTTAGACAACTTACTGCAGTTATCCTGTCATACATTGAAGGCTTAGAAAACGAACTGCATTTCTTCTGTCATACACCGAAAGCTGCGTAAACTTACTGTAGTTATCCTGTCATGTCACAGAGGTTTAAAAAACTTACTGCAGTTATCCTGTCATGTCACAGAGGTTAAGAAAACTTACTGCAGTTATCCTGTCATGTCACAGAGGTTTAGAAAACTTACTGCAGTTATTCTGTCATGTCACAGAGGTTTAGAAAACTTACTGCATTTATCCTGTCATGTCACAGAGGTTTAGAAAACTTACTGCAGTTATCCTGTCATATTCATTGAAGTATGATAGTTTATTGCTGATGTTTTCTGCTGTATTCATTAATCTGGTCTGAAAAAAATAACAATTTATGTTTTTTTTGTTTCACAAATATAGATTTATAATAAGTTCTATAATAAATTGTATTCATCTTTATAAAGAAAAAATATTTTATCAAATGCATGTTTTTTCAAGTTTTACATAGTGTAAAGCCCACGACTACAAAGTACAGAAATACTGCCTACTTAATGTGGGCATTTATATAAACAATTTTTCAACTTTTGATAAATGAAAAAGATCTCATATCAGCAGGTTAAATACTTTTAGCTTGTTTATAGTAACTGAGCTATTTTTGATACAGTTTTGTTTTGTTTGTACATTTTTTTTGTTATCTATTCTTTTGTTGTTATAGAGGTAAAAGGTAAGAGCATCAAATGTACTGTTTTTTTATCTATTCTTTTGTTGTTATAGAGGTAAGAGTAGGAGCTTTACATGTACTGATTTTTGTTATCTATTCTTTTGTTGTTAGAGATAAGAGTAGGAGCTTTACATGTACTGATTTTTGTTATCTATTTTATCGTTGTTGATATAGGTAAGCGGTAAGAGCATTTCATGTACTGATTGTAGTGGATGTTCTTCCACTGATCAAGAATAATCAGGGTGAAGGTTGAGACATAAAAAACTAGTTATTCCCTACCACATGTTTATGTGCCTTTCCAAAATCAACTACAGAATGTACCTTGTTGGTGGTTTTTTATGTCATGTATTTATTTTATTTGTCATTTGGAAAATTTGGTGTTGACAGTAGATCTTTGATAGTCTCTGCTACTTCTACAGTTTGTTTACAGTCAGTGTCATTTAAAGCTTGACATATTGTATAGACATATGCATATTGTTGATGAACATATGTTCACACTCAGTGTGATTTAAAGCTTGACATAATGTATAGACATATGCATATTGTTGATGAACATATGTTTACACTCAGTGTGATTTAAAGCTTGACATATTGTATTTACATATGCCTATTGTTGATGACCATATGTTCACACTCAAGTGTGATTTTAAGGTTGACATATTGTATAGACATATGCCTATTGCTGATGACCATATGTTCACACTCAGTGTGATTTAAAGCTTGACATATTGTATAGACATATGCCTATTGTTGATGACCATATGTTCACACTCAGTGTGATTTAAAGCTTGACATATTGTATAGACATGCCTATTGTTGATGACCATATGTTCACACTCAAGTGTGATTTAAAGCTTGACATATTATATAGACATATGCCTATTGTTGATGAACATATGTTCACACTCAAGTGTGATTTAAAGCTTGACATATTGTATAGACATATGCATATTGCTGATGACCATATGTTTACACTCAAGTGTGATTTAAAGCTTGACATATTGTATAGACATGCCTATTGTTGATGACCATATGTTAACACTCAAGTGTCATTTAAAGCTTGACATATTGTATAGACATATGCATATTGTTGATGAACATATGTTAACACTCAAGTGTCATTTAAAGCTTCACATATTGTATAGACATATGCCTATTGTTGATGACCATATGTTAACACTCAAGTGTCATTTAAAGCTTCACATATTGTATAGACATATGCCTATTGTTGATGACCATATGTTCACACTCAAGTGTCATTTAAAGCTTGACATATTGTATAGACATATGCATATTGTTGATGAACATATGTTTACACTTAGTGTGATTTAAAGCTTGACACATTGTATAGACATATGTATATTTTTGATTGTTTGACCACTTTGATTTATTTGTTTTGTGCAGCTTTCTCTCTGTAGTGCAAATCAGACTTATATATCTATGTGAATAACTGATTTGTACTTTCCATGAAATAGAGTACTACTCTTGCCAGAGGGGTCTGTTTGGATATATAGGTTGTATAAATACATGTTTCACATTGTATAAACACGTGTTGAATTTAGTATAAATTTTGGTTATTTGTGTTGTTGGGTTGCTGTCTTATTGAGTTTTACCCCACATCTGTTTTGATCTTTATGGAAAGGCTTTAAGGGAGGTCAAAATACTGCTATATCCAGTCTGATTGTGGATGTTAACCCAAAAATGTATATAGATTAGTTAGAACTGGAAATGACTGTCATACAAGTGGGAAGTTAAGGTGCATTGTAAAACCTGGTTTAACCCAGCACTTCCTTACTACTGTGCAAAGTCATAACATTCAATAACAAATGAGGATCTTTTGAAGATATCGTAACAAAAGGTAGTAAGTATCTATGTTATGGACATTGTTTTTTTTATTAAATCTTAAAGTTAAGTAAATTTATCAAACTCTATTCTGAGGCGAGATATATATAATCTTTAAATCGGTTAAAATGTTAACTGTTTTAGAATAGGATACTTTTCATTAAAGCACCTTATAAGTTTGTATTAAATTTACTATAAACCATTTAACTTAGCATTGAATTTTTGACGATCTAATTTTTTGCATACAAATTTCCAATATGAATATAATGACTACAAAATCAGATGGCATGTTAACCTACCTGTTCTGTCAATAAATCTTCACAAGCTTCATGGAGGGCATTAGTTTTCGTAGACACAGATATATACTGATGTTGTAAACCATTCAGGAAGTCCAAAGCTCCAGAAACTTCTTGTAAAATGCTTTCACACTGGGATTCATAATGTTGTAACTCAGCTATGTAACATCTGTAACAGAAGAATAGCAAAATTCTATCTTCAAGTGTTTTTATTTTAAATAAACAGTTGACACAGAGATATGTCTCGCCTGTAGGCATAAAATTCAGAAAAAGCCAATCTGATGGACAGCGACATTGTTAAACAAATCAAAGTTGCTGGAACATGAAATAGTGGGCAGGGCCTGGAAATGGTCAACAAACTAAGATGTACAGACTTTAAAGAACATATTGTTGTCTTTTGTGAGTAGTTCCTATCAAACTAATTTAAGCAGAAAACTTAACATTAAAAATTGATAATTAATTGAAAGTCACTGGACCATGACCTAGGGGACAGGGCCTCAAAATAGTTGTCACACTGATATGTACTGATAGTAATGTAACTTTATAGAAAATATCATTGATCTATCACAAGAAGTTCCTATCAAACTAACTTAAGCAGAAAACTATACATTGAAAATTGCTTTTTAATTGAAAGTCATAAGACCATGACCTAGGGGACAGGGCCTCAAAATAGTTATCAACCTGATATGATCTGATACAGGGTTTCCGCTGGCGGTTGCCATTTTCGTATTTTGCGAAAAAATAAAATTGTGGCGATTAAAATTGTTATTGGCGAAAGAATTTGGCGAAAGAAATATAACTGTTCGACTCGTCCATCTTGTTTACTTTTTTCGTGTTTCTCGGACTTTTCCTGATCAGACAATACTGGGAATTCACCTTGAACTCGTTACGACAATAATCATCTGATTGCATTTTATAGCCATCGGCAACAAAGGATTATAATTAATAAATGTGTTGATTGTATTGTTTCTTGAAATGGTGTGGTTAAATGGCTTCACATGTCACTTAAAGGATATTTTACAACTTTGATTGAAATAATTGTTTTGAAGTGGGAACTTTACAATCCTTTTAGCGACGCACATTTTACGTCTCCTCTTTTTCTTTTAACGATGGTTTGGAAAAAAATCTGTTGTTATGACAAAAATGTTCAAAAGTAAGAAAAATCTCTGACTTTAAATTTCATCTTATAACTTTTGAGAGTAATAATTCTTTGAAATTGGTAATTTACAATCGTTTAGCAACGCACGTGTTTGAGGCATAATTTTACGCCCAAACTTTTTAAATGATGGTCCGGAAAAGAAATCTATTGTTAAGAAAAATATTCAAAAGTAAGAAAAATCTCTGATTTTATCCTTCAACTAGACGGGAAGTATCTTATAAACTATTATAGATGAACCCTGTGCTCCCTTGCAGAAGTCAACATGATGATTTCATGATCTTATTCTAAATTGCAATTTTACAGTATCTTTTAAAAACTAAATGTTGGTTATTATTGAGTGTTTATTTATGACAATGAGATTAAACTAGAGGCTCCAAGTACCCTGTGTCGCTCACCTGATATTTTTTTTTACAATTGATGCATGATAAATGCAACTGTTGTACTGTCGTTTAGTTTCAGAGATATAAGACTAAAAGTTTTATTTCAGCCATGTGTGCCATGTTGGCAGGCAGGGTCATCATACACAGTGGTCCCTGGATATCCTAGTGGTGATTTAAACCAAGTTTGGTTTAATTTGACAGTAGTTTCAGGGAGAATTTTGTAAAATTTATCTAACGAGAAATGCTAAGTGATGAGAAAGTTTGTTGTGAAGTTCTGTTGTTGCGCAACACTTCCAAAAAAAAAAAGTATAGCCAGCTGAGGTCGTTAAAACTCTCATTTGTTGTTGCAAAACTCAAGTGGTTTTGAATTGCTTTGTTGATCTTTTTGTATTCAACTTTAAACAACAAAGTACAACAAATATGATGACTGATACTCATGACACTGAAAATATGGTCTTCATTCTTGTGAAGAAAATGGTAAGGTTTGAAATATTTCTTAAATATTAATTCAATACCAATACTTTAATTTGTATTGGATTTATCCCAGGAAATGAGAACAAGGGACACAATTAAATTCAATTTTTTTCCTTAAACTTCTGATAAAATATAAAATGAAGAACTATATTTTTTAATGAGAATTTTTTTTTAATAGTTAATTGATAATTTGAACAATATTAATTAAGTTTTAGATCTTGCATGGTTGATTAATTTTCTCTCAAAATTTCTGATATTCTATTAAAGTTTTAAATATAATATGAGGCAGGCATTACCTGTGAAAGGAGATGAAGTCTGTATAAATTAGTGTAGGAATTCAAGCATCATTTGCACTTCAGAAATCTGTAGAAAATGAAGCCAAAGTACTGAAACATATCTGACATTCCACCTATTGTTCGGGATTATAGTTGTGACATCATTTTCAATGTAAAGAAAGAAACACCATCATCAGGTATTAATGTGGGGTTTTTTCATGTTATAGAATTATCAATTATTTTTATTGCCAGTTCATTAGTAGATTGTTTTCTATATTGATTTTCTACTGCAGTTTCAGAAAAGAAGATTACAAAAGGAAAACATTTTGTAAAACTTACCAAAATTTACCAAATTAATGAAAATTGTTAAAATTGACTATAAAGGGCAATAACTTAAGGGGTCAACTGACCATTTTGGTCATGTTGACTTATTTGAAGACCTTACTTTGCTGAACATTATTGCTGTTTACAGTTTATCTCTATCTGTAATAGTTTTCAAGATAATAACCAAAACGGCAAAATTTCTTTAAAATTACCAATTCAGGGCAGCAACCCAACAATCAGTTGTCCAATTCATCTGAAAAATTTGAGGGCAGATAGATATTTACTTGATAAACAAGTTAATCCCTGTAAGATTTGCTTTAAATGCTTTGGTTTCAGAGTTACAAGCCAAAATCTACATTTTACCCTATGTTCTATTTTTAGCCATGGCAGCCATCTTGGTTGGTTGGCTGGGTCACCGCACACATTTTTAAACTAAATACCCTAATAATGATTGTGGCTAAATTTGGTTGAATTTGGTCCGTAGTTTCAGAGGAGAAGATTTTTGTAAAGATTACAAAATTTACCAAAAATTGGTAAAAATTAATTTAAAGGGCAATAACTCCTTAAGGGGTCAACTGACCATTTTAATCATGTTGACTTATTTGAAGATCTTACTTTGCTGAACATTATTGCAGTTTACAGTTTATCTCTATCTGTAATAATTTTCAAGATAACCAAAACGCAGAATTTCCTTAAAATTACCAATTCAGGGCAGCAACCCAACAACCAGTTGTCCAATTCATCTGAAAATTTGAGGGCAGATAGATATTTACTTGATAAACAAGTTAATCCCTTGTAAGATTTGCTTTAAATGCTTTGGTTTCAGAGTTACAAGCCAAAATCTACATTTTACCCTATGTTCTATTTTTGCCATGGCAGCCATCTTGGTTGGTTGGCTGGGTCACCGCACACATTTTTAAACTAAATACCCTAATAATGATTGTGGCTAAATTTGGTTGAATTTGGTCCAGTAGTTTCAGAGGAGAAGATTTTGTAAAGATTACAAAATTTACAAAAATTGGTAAAAATTACTTTAAAGGGCAATTACTCCTTAAGGGGTCAACTGACCATTTTGATCATGTTGACTTATTTGTAGATCTTACTTTGCTGAACATTATTGCTGTTAACAGTTTATCTCTATCTATAATAATTTTCAAGATAATAACCAAAACGGAAAAAATCCTTAAAATTACTAATTCAGGGCAGCAACCCAACAACCCATTGTCCAATTCATCTGAAAATTTCAGGGCAGATAGATCTTGACTTGATCAACAATTTTACCCACGTCAGATTTGCTCTAAATGCTTTGGTTTCAGAGTTATAAGCCAAAATATACATTTTACCCTATGTTCTATTTTTAGCCATGGTGGCCATCTTGGTTGGTTTGGCAGGTCACGGACACAATTTTTAAACTAGATACCCTAATGATGATTGTGGCCAAGTTTGGTTAAATTTGGCACAGTAGTTTCAGAGAAGAAGATTTTGTAAACGTTAATCACGACGGACGCCGACGGACGCCAAGTGATGAGAAAAGCTCACGTGGCCCTTCGGCCAGGTGAGCTAAAATATATATTTAGAATTATAAAAGACATAGTTAGTTTTCTCATTTGAATTGTTTCACACTTGTCATTTCGGGCCTTTTATAGCTGACTATGTGGTATGGGTTTTGTTCATTGTTGAAGGCTGTACGGTGACCTATAGTTTGGTAACTTCTAGGTCATTTGGTCTCTTGTGAAGAGTTATCCCACTGGCAATCATACAACATCTTCTTATTTTCATATACTAGTAGCAATGTGGCAAACTAATTTTTTTTGTTAGAGAAGGAAATTTTAAACGAAAAATATGTTTTTGTTTGTTGGCGAAAAAAAATTGAAAGTGGCGAAAAATATATTGTTTTGGCGAAAGAGGTGGCGAAAAAAAAAATTGACCCAGGGTAAATCCTGATCTGATAGTAATGCAACTTTATAGAAAATATCATTGATCTATCACAAGAAGTTCCAATCAAACTAACTTTAGCAATAAATTTAACATTGAAAATTGCTAATTAATTTAAAGTCACTGGACCATGACCTAGGGTCAGTAAAATACTATAAACAGTTTGACTTTTGGGCAGATGTCAATAAGATTCAAGCTTTACCATATTTACTGAGCAGTGACACTTTTCTATCAAGATATTGACCTCATTAAGCATTATTATCTTCCATACATTCAAGTAGTTGTAGCATCTATTTTTCCTCTTTCTTTTTTTCTAAGACTAAAAGTTAGTTTCTGTAATATCAATAATTAACTGTATGTGGAAAACAACATTTTTAAGCTAAAAATTAAATCAACAGAAATCAGTATGAAAACACTGATAGACTAGTAGTTATTCTGGCCATGAGAAATGTCAAATTCTACAATGCTTTTGGAAAACTCACCTGTAAGTGTCTTCATCTTCTTTTTCAATGTCATTTTCAAGTTCTGCAAACCAGGATAAAAACTTAAAAAGAAAGAAAGGAAGATAAAAATGAGTTTAGATCTTTAATCATGTTGTACATATGAAGAATTTTTATCATCAAATCTTAGGTCCTGTAAAGACTGTAAATTTTACTTTTCTATTTTCTAAATAGTTTACACTAGAGTCTGAGAAACATTCTTAATTTGATAGAGCTTGCAATTGTTACAAAATGCAGGGACCGCTCTGTGCGTCGCCAATGTTTTTATTTCATCTGGCGACAAAATACGGCTGCTGGCGATATTTCTGGCCAACATTTTCCTATGTAAAATTTTCATTTCTTGACAATATCGATCTTCATGTTAATTGGTAAAGTTAAAAAATAAATTGTACAAAATTTTACCTGGCGACAAGTTTATGACTTTGTTTACAACCCCAAGCTAATCAACGGTTACAACAGGTGTCATAATCTGTTGTTACAGGTAATCCATTTATCGGATGGGTCATTAATGATCATCAACATTAATTAATTCAAATAGAATTGGTCAGTCTGCATTTGTCTATTTCATTTGAAGAAATGTTCATACGACAACACAATTTTCAATGTTTACCGTAGTTAAATGAAGAAAACATAATTCACAGGAAGTTGAAAACCATAATCAAATTGTTAAAAACATTGTTTTACTTGTTTTCCGTAAAAAAGCAAATTCAAACAAAATTTGTCTTTGACTGCCCTCAATTATGATACTGAAAATAACAAAACGACCGCCATTGTTGGTCATGTTTACTTCTTCTACGTACTGTGTATAATCCTCCAAAGAGGGAGCACACCCGAATAAAGAAAGATAACTCACTTTTACTTTTTCCTAGCATTGAGATACCTACTTAAGACATGTCTTAGATATGGCTACATACTTCTGGCTTTAGAATTTATATGTTTGGGTCTTTTGAGTTATGGGAAGAGTTAAAGAGGGGTTTAGTAGCAGGATGGGTAGGGTTGATAGGGTGCCTTGGTCATCTTTTTCTGTATTCTTTATTTCTAATACAATTTTTCACTATTCTCTAAATCTAAACACCTCTTATTCTGTTTTCTTCATACAAATACCCATTTTTTTCTATTTTTTTATTTTTTAGTTAAAAAAAATTTTCTATTCTGTAGCATTTACAGACCATAAGCTAATGTACATTCTTCTACATATGTAATACTGACAAAGAAAATAAAGTACACATGTCAGTTTTGTTGTATGTATAGAAACCCTATGCAATAACTTACTTAGTGTAACATGTTAAATGATGTAAAGTGCAGGCTGAGTGAATAAGAAATTTAAATTGAACATAGTTTAAATTTTGATAGAAGAATTAAAGACTCTAGCTGGCTCTAAAGTTTGCTTCAAGTTTTCAAAACTGCGACAAAATATAGGAGCTGGCTATTTTTCTGGCTCCAGCTTTTTGGGAGCCAGAGCAGCCCCTGAAATGACAGAAAAATTAGAGTCATTCATGAATTTTATTGTATCAACATACAAAATGGTGAAGTCCCAAGACACACAAAACCTCATTTACAATGTAGAGTAACTTATTATTTTAAATTTGTAGTACATTAAACAGAAGTGATGAAATTTATAAAGGTTTTCAATACTGTAGTACTGTAATTATGTAATACTGAAAGTATGTAATCAGAAATGATGAACATTTGTTCTACATTCTACAGATATATACATTTTATACATAAATTATGTACATTTCAGATTTTTCCCCAATTATTTTCTCTTTTGGAGATTACATTGTTATCTCCCATGAACAAAGATGCAATGTATTCTATATGCACTTTATTTCTCAAATATTCACAGTTAATATAAAAAAAAGTAATGTCTTCTGTGCATGTGAATCAGTATTTGCACATGTTGCATGGGGATTTTATATATATATATATAGTTTTTTCCAATATATTATGTAAGTATATTCTAATATATATGTGTCAATAAGTACATGTACCTGCTGAGCATTTTCTATCTTGCATGGGGAATCATCCTCATTTGTCTGAAAGAATTTTGTTATAGTTTCATGGTAACTTGGAGACTGGGGAACATCTTGTTTCTTTGATAATGCAAATTGTGCTTCATCTTCTGGTAACTAAAATTAATGTAAAATTAAACTTAAAGATAATACATATTTCATGTATTTACAAGATAGATTTAACTTCCTCAGGACAGTTGATAATTTTTCTTATCTTGATTACTGTTTCATGGGATTTTTCCAATTTCACAGAATTGTAGATGTTACAATGTAGCTGTCAGACAGTCACATTATTCTAAACCCAAGGAAGATATCCACCTGTAAGCATTCTATGAGACATTTTTTTTTTATTATATTCATATTTCAATCTTATAACAATCTGACAATGCTTTGTTCTACTTTCTGTTCTGATTATGGAATATCAATCTTTGAAATTTGCCTCCAAATTTTGAAAGTCTATATCATTAAGACAACACCAGAGAATCATAAACAAGAGGCTGTCAGAGCGACAGCAAACCGGATTTTTTAACATTTATTTGTGTCCTGGCATTTTTCAAGATCACAAGGATCATAACTCCTGAACGGTGAAAGTGAAAATCGTCAATATCAAACTTGACCTCCATTTTGTCATCAGTAACAACATATTAAAATTTATAACCTTTGGTTGAATGTTTCATGACTTAAAGCACGGACATGACTGGAAACACCATTTTTCAATCTTTCAAGAACCATAACTCCTTAACAGTGAAAGTGAAAATCATCAATATTGAACTTGACCTCCATTTTGTTATCAGTAAAAACACATTAAAATTTGAAAAGCTTTGGTTGAACGATTCATGAGTTAAAGCACGGACACGACTGGAAACACCATTTTTCAATCTTTCAAGAACCATAACTCCTGAACGGTGAAAGTGAAAATTGTCAATATTGAACTTGACCTCCATTTTGTCATCAGTAACAACATATTAAAATTTGAAAAGCTTTGGTTGAATGGTTCATGAGTTAAAGCACAGACACGACTGGAAACACCATTTTTCAATCTTTCAAGAACCATAACTCCTGAGGGGTGAAAGTGAAAATCGTCAATATTGAACTTGACCTCCATTTTGTCATCAATAAAAACATATTAAAATTTGAAAAGCTTTGGTTGAACGGTTCATGAGTTAAAGCACGGACATGACTTGAAACACCATTTTTCAATCTTTCAAGAACCATAACTCCTGAACAGTGAAAGTGAAAATCGTCAATATTGAACTTGACCTCCATTTTGTCATCAATAAAAACATATTAAAATTTGAAAAGGCTTTGGTTGAACGATTCATGAGTTAAAGCACGGACACGACTGGAAACACCATTTTTCAATCTTTCAAGAACCATAACTCCTTAACGGTGAAAGTGAAAATTGTCAATATTGAACTTGACCTCCATTTTGTTATCAGTAAAAACACATTAAAATTTGAAGAGCTTTGGTTGAACGGTTCATGAGTTAAAGCACAGACACGACTGGAAACACCATTTTTCAATCTTTCAAGAACCATAACTCCTGAACGATGAAAGTGAAAATCGTCAATATTGAACTTGACCTCCATTTTGTCATCAATAAAAACATATTAAAATTTGAAAAGCTTTGGTGGAACGGTTCATGAGTTAAAGCACGGACACGACTGGAAACACCATTTTTCAAACTTTCAAGAACCATAACTCCTGAATGGTGAAAGTGAAAATCATCAATATTGAACTTGACCTCCATTTTGTCATCAGTAACAACATTTTAAAATTTGAAAAGCTTTGGTTGAACGGTTCATGAGTAAATGCATGGACACTGTTTGGCAGCCGCATTGTATTATATACACTGTAAGTTCATTCTTTCTTCACTTATTTAGGTCATTGTTTGCACATACAAAAAAGGATGGTTTTGAACTAAAAATAAAAGCTTAAATTAAAGTTAAGACTATATAATTATCCAATTGTATAATTAAATTGTAGATGGGAAATTGATCCAATCAACTTTAATACACAAGATTTCAATTTTGATTTTATTAATGAACTGCCATGGTTGAACTGGGGTCATACGCATCATAGGATGTTCCGATGTAAAGATATTTGCTTTGTGACGTCAAATTTTTACGGGACAAAGTGCATGTACACATAACATGAACCAATTGGAAGATTATGTATTGGAACTAATCAAAGAGGTGTCAACAATTCATGCAATTATGAATATGATTTAACAATAATTCAGGACTTGTCCAGTCATAATAATGTGACACAGCCCAAGCCAAAAAAAAACACACTTACCAGTTGGTTATCATATTTAACTCAATGAGACAGAGTTGGTTTTTCCATTGATATATTATTTGGGTCTCACTAATTAGCGACAAGAAGCGACAAGAAGAAAAAAAAAGCGACAAGAAGAATAAATTAGTGACAAGAGTACAATTTAGTGACAAGAAAACAAATTTAGCGTAACAAAATCTAAAATTAATTATTTTAAATAAAATGAATATTGAAACATATATTGTTAAAGTGTTTTTTTTATATATGAGAAAGAAGAGAATAAACATTTGTTCAAGAAAAGATTTTTTTCATTATCAAGGATATTTTTATGATAATGTATTTACAGTTTACAGCATAGTGTATAAATGAATGAATCACTATTTATGTAGAGTCGGCATGGTTGGTATATCAAAGATTCAAACCAAATCATAAGATAATATAATCTTGATTTATTTCACATTCAAGGGTCACATATAAATACATGTACATGACAATTTTTTCTGGCTTTATTCTTTAATTTTTTAAGTGCCATTTTTCTCTCTTGTTTATGGACTATTAGTATAATCATATGATTTATTTTCTATGAATTTATTGTTTTAATAGTAAATAAACTTTCTTGTCGCTAATATTTTTCTTCTTGTCGTTAATTAGTGATACCGGTTATTTCTGGCCAAATACTCAATCCCAACATGCCCAATCTTAACCAGCGCATACCAACTTAAAGCACAGAGAAGAAAATACATTGAGAAAAACGCACCATAGAGGAAAACTGCACATTGGGACAATTCGTGCCAACAGGCCTTAAGATAAATAACTATACATTTCACACTTGACATAAAAAAAAATACCCATTAATCTATAACAACATGGCAAAATAACAAATAACAATGGGCAAATTGAAATCTGGACGAACCTGAACCTGGTGAAAAAAGACTGAGGATGCAAACAGGAATTGATGCATAACAACTTGGAATCAATTTTATGCACTTCTACGACCAGGACTAAATGCTCAAAATGGAATGTCATCGCTAGTAGCTGTTAGCATCTGACAAGACTAAATTACTAGAGACCAAAATAGTTTTTTGCACAGACTGGGTATGATTTACTGTAATTTTTTTATTGTTTACATTTCAGAAGGTCGGACATGTCTGAAGGAAGTGCAATATCAATTTTATACTGACGTCTTCCGGTATTGCTCTTTCTGAAGCCTTTGTCGTCAACTCGATAATTGAATCTTTTTGTTTATCCGTCAAAGCAGCTTTTGAATTTGTTTTTGATTCCCATGCAGCAAGCCTATCTCGTATAATTCGCTGGTTCACCGGTTTGTTTTGCAACGTGTCAGCCATATTTGTTTTACAGAATTTCTGAAAAAACGAAAATATATATTCTTACATTTTTGCTTAAAATTCATATTTTTTTCAAATAGCAATAGATAAAAGAAACAAAATTTTGAAGCTCGTATGAAAAGTAATAATTTACTATAAAAATTCGTTTTATTTTAATTTTATTGTCTAAAGATGGCTACGACTGGAAAACTCAGCAGGCTGGGCAATAACTTTATCCAGTTTCAAAAGTTAATATCAAACTTTAACTAAAATTTCGACACTTCATCATTAAGACATTTCAATATGACTCATGACACAATTTCTTGAATAATGATATATAGTATTTCTGTGACATTTCATCAATTTATTTTGACTATATATAAAGTATGAAAATGATTGCATAAGCCATAATCTTTCATAATTACAAGGATTTATATTTTACTATTTATATCCTTGATAATAATAAGCACTTTAATACATTCTTCTTAGTTGTGACTTAATCTGTTTAGACACAAGTAAATATTGTATAACCTTTTTAGATTGCAACAAATTGCAGTCAGGGGTACTCATGGTACTACTTGTACAAGTTATTTATATTTACTTGAAGAATATATATATATGGAAGTTTTTAACGACCTTGACTGGCTATACAGCCCTTGCATGGTCAGCACTGGCTTGCGTCTTTTTTGGCATTTAAATAAAGAAGAAGTAAATATTAATATACTTATATACATGTAACAAGTGTAAGTAAATTTGTAAGATACTTATACAAGTGTATTTTATTTACTTGTATAGGTAAATTATTTTAATGGCTTAGTTATGTCCCTTAGACATTCAAATTTTTGTCTCACCTTGACAGAGTCAAAAAGCGAGACATAGGTATGCTGTTCATGCTGTTTCCGGGGTCGGCGGCGGATGCTCCAACAATGTATTAGTTTGTGATTAGGTCTAGTTTATGGTGAATCATTAATGGTAAAAAAAAATGTAGGTCAATGATATTTGGTATGCAGTTGTAATAGCCTTGGCACATGTCATTTCCATGGAGATTATTTGGCCCTGCCCCCTCAGTCATGGTCTATTGACTTTGAAACCTTTGCTTAGTTTACATGTATTAGTTTGTGATTAGGTCAGTTTATGGGGAACCACTAGTGGTAGGTCAATGATATTTGGTATGCAGTTGTATTAGCATTAGCATATCTCATTCCACGGAGATTGTTTGGCCCCACCCTCTTAGTCATGGTCTATTGACTTTGAAACTTTTGCTTAGTCTACATGTATTAGTTTATGATTAGGTCAGTTTAAGGGGAACCATTAGTGGTAGGCCAATGTTAATTGTTATGCAGATGTATAAGCATTAGCACATCTCATTTCCATGGAGAATATTTGGCCCAACCCCTTCAGTATGGTCTAGTGACTTTGAAACTTTTGCTTAGTTTACATGTATTAGTTTGTGATTAGATCAGTTTAAGATGAACCACTAATGTTAAGTCAATGATATTTGGTATGCAAATATATTGGCATTTGCAAGTCTTGTTTCCAGGGAGATTATATAGCCCAACCCCTCATCATGGTTCATTGACTTTGAAACTTTTACATAATACAAGTTAATGTTTGTGTTTAGGTTTGTTTAAAGGAAACGACTTATGATAAGTCAATGGTATTTGGTATGCAGTTGTATTAGCATTGGCACATCTCATTTCCATGAAGATTTTTGGTGGAAGAAGACTTCAAGTCTTCTGAAGGCCTATGGTGCCGACTTTAAAATCATTGAACCACCTCCGTATGCCGCATCCGTTTCTGTGTATTACAATTTCATAACAACTTCCGATTCTTGACACGATTTTACACATGATTAAGCATCTGAATCATTTAATTTGTAAATTAGGATTGAAAACAATCACTATCGTTAATATTTACCCTTTTATTTATGTAATTTATTAGATTTCATCTCATCTACATGAACGTTATTTGTTTACTTGTAACGGATGTTTTAATGTAGATATTTGTAGTACCCATGCGTGAATTTGGTATCGGGACAACTCGCCCTGTTTACATGTTCGCCTTGGTCTGTTAGTCCTGAGTTCTTTCGCCCGTATAGTACGCTTCACCCTGTGTTCATTCTCTTCACTCTTATCTTACACAACGTTTTATAATACGTCCTTGCATTTATTAAAAATATTGATATTAAGGGTATCGTTAAAAAAGCTCTAAAACACGATTTAGTGAAAATCATCTGTTCCTTATTTTGTTCCCAAGGTAAGACAATAGTGTTCAGCCAATCAAATTCTGTGTTTCTCATGATCAAATTAATAAGCCAATCAAAACGTTTTCTCTGAAGATTATTCTAACATGCTAGATTTTGAACTTGTGTTGTTTTCATCTAGTACTTTAAAAAAATACTTTTAAATAATACAAGTGAAAACAACTCCGTTTCTACTTGGTGTTCCCAATTGGAAGGAAATACGAAGAAGAAGAAGAAGTTGTAAAATCGTGAACATGGCATGTGAATTTTCATCTGCAAGGAGGTTCTTACACAGCTTAAGGATAAAAGCATGACTGATTGACCAAATTCAATGATGCAGTACTACCATAAAGATAATAAATAGTATTTTTTCACTAATTTATTGACATTATACTTTTGTAACATATGTTATTTTGTATTCAATTAAATCATTTAAAGCACAATGTACTATTCTTTTTCACAAAGACAAACAAACAGGTTGGGACCCCCACCCCACCCATTATGAGTGGTGTCCCTTAAATGAGGGACTGTCCCTAAAAAGGGTCATTTTACTGTTGAAAAAAAGAAAGAAAATTTTAAGATTTTTAACTGAAAAGTGGGAAAATTCATTATATTTGGAACAACTTTTCTAAATGAGGGTCAAATTAATAAAGAAGATATAAGTTTAGAAACATCACAAAATTCTTTTGACATGTTTTGACACTTTAATACTTGATAGATGCATAGTTCTTGGGGAAAAGTTTCATCAAATAATATGAATATAGAGGAGCTCATTTTTACAGTGGGTTGTAATGTTCTTCTAATGAGGGTGACACATCTTTGCATAATTCAAAATTGGAAATTTCAACAAGCATCTAATATTCTTACACAAGAAAATAAACCCTGGTCTGCTAGCTACATGTTCATCTTTTCTACTGATTTAAAACTTAAATCATGCAAACAGACTTAAGAAAAAGGCATGTAAGCTCATCATACAAATATGACACTTTTTCAAGACAATCCAGATCGTGCAAAATACTTCGCTAAAAATTGTAACCTTTAAAATTGTTGTCGCACACTTCAAAAGTTGGCAGGTATGTAACAAGTCTTACTATTTTTATGCCCCATTTATGGGCATTATGTTTACTGGTCTGTCCGTCCGTCCTGCTTCAGGTTAAAGTTTATGGTCGTGGTAGTTTTTAATGAAGTTGAAATCCAATCAATTTGAAACTTAGTACACATGTGTTCCTTATGATATGATCTTTCTAATTTTACTGCCAAATTAAAGATTTTACCTAATTTTCACGGTCCACTGAACATAGAAAATGATTGTATAGATTGGAAATCCATGTACTTATGACACATTCTTGTTTGAAGAAAAAAAATACATCATGGCGATAATGGAACAAAGCAGGCTGGGTTAGTGGGGCTGCTTTTATGGTAATTCAAGTTACCTTTTAATTTATTCACCTTCTTCCACCTCAGAGCTATCAGCTCTTTGATTTACCCATGTACCTTCAGTCGTGGTTTATTGAATTTGAATATTTGCATAACTTACATGTTAAAGTATTGCTATTTTAATTTTAATATTTCCGTTATCAAAATTACAAAAAGGCGAGACATATCTCTGTGAAAAAAGTCATACTACATGTATCTTCTTTTCTTGAATTTCTCAGGACTTCTTTTCTCTAATAGAATTTTTGGAAAATGACGCTATCAGCGGCATGTTTCAGATACAATTGACCAGAACTAACGGAAGTTGATTATGCCTCCGCCTACCGCACTCGGTTTCATATTTACTATTTTACATACTAACTGGAATGTATTACGCTACACTCGAACAAAGTGTTGTAGTCGGACCGGAACCAGTTTACATACTTTATTTTATTTACCAAAAAGATATCTTGACCTGTCCATATGTTTTTTGTTATTAAATGGTATTTGGAGCTATCCCTTTGTTATGTTTTTCATATTTATTCGAGCTTTCACTTTTATGCACATGTCTTACAATCGTAAACAATCGGTATGTACACGTGATAAATAGATCCGTTTTGATATGGTGTTGGACTTTTTACCCTCCAATGATCAGCAATCGCTAGACAAAATAGTTCTCCTAAATAATGTCAGCCTTTCATGCCATTTCAACTTTACAATCATTAAAAAAGTAATAATCGGAATCATTTTGATATCCATTGGATAGAAACTGGTCTTTATCCAGATTTACGAAGATTTTAATAATCGGAAATTAGTAATACGGTTATACCCACAAGGTGCGTATGAATCTTTGTTTACAAAGTTATAGCAGCAGAGTCTGTAACTGTATCATAATTAATTAACTACACTGTTATTGTACTTAATATGATGAAAACTGCATATGCAATATAAGATGTCAACTCGGCCAATACAGATTTTTTTTTCCGTATTGGCCGAGTTCTGATCCGGCCAAAACAGGATTTCGGAACGTCTCTAGTTTTTAGATCGTAAGTCACGTTAAACTCAAACTGAAAGTAAACAGTTGTTTGTACGACGCAGTTTTTATTTACTCACCATAATTTGGCATAAACAAGCTGAAACGTTCAGTATGGCATATATTTTAGGTTAAAGACGGTCCCATTCATTTGAAAAGCATTTTGAAAGTAGAGGATGGAATTATTTCAGGTTTGGGGAACGAGTAAATTATCACAAAGTTCATTTCTTGACGACCTCATAATTTCATCATGTCGATGGTACAAATCGATTTTTACTGTTTACTTTCACTTCTCATGTTTTGTAAACGGTCTTTTATTTTTAAACCCGAACCAGGCATATGCATTCTGTAATTGCGCAAATCTTCATTCCTTTGTCAATTGGCTTATGGAAAGTTGTCATGGTTGTATCAATTTCAACTCTTACATTATTTTTTTTTTAAATATATTTGCATTACACATGCAATGGCAGTACCTTTCCAATTACTATTTATGTGTTGTGTCTAAATTAAAGTTGTAACACTTTATAGTGACTGGAAAGGGTAGAAAAATTCATCAGATGAGAAAAGGCTGAAGATACATGGAAACGGCACCAAATCATTAGATATTGGTATTGCATCTTATAAAAAGAAACTGAGATTTGGATAGTTCCACTTCAAGGTAAAAATGTTTATCTCTTGTGAAATGAAATAAAAAAATATTGTAACACTGTAGTTAATTAATAAAGATACTATTACATGTATTTCTGTATTGGCCTCATTGTTGGTCCTCGACCAGCAGTATTGGCCTTCGGCTTCACCTCAGACCAATACACCAAGACATGGACCAATAACAAGGACAATACAGAAATACTTCCGTAATAATATTATAGAATGACAGTATGGTTCAATAGCGGGAATCAGCCCCTCAACTACTTTTTACATAAATATTAACTTCTGGCTTCAACTCCTTGTTCGTCTTGTCTGGAGATCTTCTTGTAGTTCCAGTTAGGCAAGCATTTTAGAGACGTATCCCGTCCATCCTCTCTTGACTTGTAATTTCTGGTGATAGATTTTGCTGCTTGACGTTGTATCCTTTCAAGCTTGTTTTTTTTTTGTTACCGTGTAGGGGTCCTATACTATGTAAGATCCATTCCTAAAGGTCTAGATAATTGTTCTAATCTGACACAAATTTCAATAACTGGAATGCTACCCAAGTTGAATATATGGCGACCTACTAGAACAGCTTTATCACTATTGAAATTGTGTTTAATACCATGATTGTTCAATGTCATTAACTTAAATGGAGACAGACATTTGACCTGAAAGGTGGTGTGGGAATGCAAAATCAAAAACTAACTGACTATGATATATGGTTAAAGAATGAATATCAATTACATGGGTCAACATGGTCAAGGGCAGAGTTGTTATGAAATAACAATATGGCAGAGAAGTGGTTTCAAGTTTCATATAAAGTGACCTGACTGACATGAAATAAAAAATCAAAGGAGTATCCCTATTTGTCTAATCTTCAAGGTGAAATAAAACTAGTAAAACAATATTATACTATTGTCTAAATCTACAGAAATATAATTTGCTTCAAGTAACAGAAATAACTAGGTCACTAGTAACTTATTTAATGAGTATGTGGGGTATAAGAGCTTGATAACAACAGGCTCTTCATAATCATTTGGTTTGAAAAGGATACTAGTAGTCTATATTCTTGATTTAGAAAAATGTAATTGCAAGACAAAAATCACATTACTTAGAATACTTTAGATCATGCAGGTAGTCTTTATTTATATGTACAAAAGAACAGCCAGTAGTCATTGGATATTGTAGATCATTCAAATAGTCTTGACCTATTTATTAGTACAAAAGACTAGCCAGTAGTCATTGGATATTGTAGATCATTCAAATAGTCTTGACCTATTTATTAGTACAAAAGAACAGCCAGTAGTCATTGGATATTGTAGATCATTCTGGTAGTCTTGACCTATTTATTTATAGAAAAAAACAGCCAGTAGTCATTGGATACTGTAGATCATTCAGGTAGTCTTGACCTATACATTTGTACTAAAAAAACAGCCAGTTGTCATCTTCACATAACACACACATATACAGTGTTCCAGCTAGGATTTCAAAAGGGCAGGTTGCCAGTCCTGAAAAAGGGCATTTAACGCGTGATATGATTATATGAAAAGGGCATGTTTTAATAAAGCTATTAATCAAACATTGTCTTTATTCATTGAATCACTGGTTATATATATACAAGAACAACATGATTAGCCCAGATAAACTCTATCTGTCTACTTTTTATGCTGAAAAAACTTTGTCACACAAGTTTTCAAGGCATTGCTTGTCACAGTTTAGCTTTATATGCAGTATGTTTTGCAGGGTTTCCTGCTTCATTCTGTTTCTATGGTCATACAAGTTATACCTGGGAAAGACCCTTTCTGTCTCGGCTGTGCTTAATGGCAATACAGCAGCTGTGCTCAGTAAATGCACAATGTTAGGATATAGTGAACAGTGAAAATTTGTATTAAAATAAAGAATACAGAAAAGATGACCAATGCACCCTACCCACCCTGCTACAAACACCCTCTTTAACTTTTCCCATAATTCAAAAGACCTAAACATATAAATTATAAAGCTAGAAGTATTAGATATATCTTAGAATATCTGAAGTAGGTAACTCAAGACAATGCTAGGAAAAAATAAAAATGAGTTATCTTTCTTTATTCGGGTGTGCTCCTTCTTTGGAGGATTATACACAGTACATAGAAGAAGTAAATAAGATCAACAATGGCGGTCGGTTTTGTTATTTTCGTATCAAAAGTGAGGGCAGGCAAAGACAAATACTTCTGAATTTGCTAAATATTTTTACGGAAAACAAGTAAAACGATGTTTTTAACAAGTTGATTATGGTTTTCGACTTTCTGTCAATTACGTTTTCTCCATGAAACTAAGGTAAACATCGCAAATTGTGTTGTCGTAGAAACATTTCTTCATGCCGACTGACCGATTCTATTTGAATGAATTAATGTTGATGATCATTAATGACCCATCCGATAAACGGATTACCTGTAACAACAGATTGTGACACCTGTTGTAACCGTTGATTAGCTTTGGGTCGTAAACAAAATCATAAACTTGCCGCAAGGTAAAATTTCAGAACGGGATCATAACATTTATATAAAGAACAAAATAAAATACAATCGATCAGCAAAAGGCAGGGCGCCTGAAAGCTGCAAAAAAAGGCATAGGGCGGCACTCGTGAAAGGGCGGGCGGACCGCCCTGTGAAAACGGCCTAGCTGGAACACTGATATAGGAATATCAATTATTTGCAATTAGTTTCTTCATTGAATTATTGACGAAACCTTGAACTCTAATTAAAAATTATGAGCTAACCATCGAAAAATTGATTAAGGCATGTTTTTTTTATCCCAAAACTTGAGAATTTTAGGGATTGTAAGAAAAATTGCTTAAACAAGTAAATTTTTGAGAAAATTAAGGAGATTATTCAAACCTTATAAGAAAATATGAATATAACAAATTTACTTATATAAGTATATTATTATTTACTTCTTCAAGAAAATAAAAATAACTTGTACAAGTAGTACCCCTGACTGACTTGTGTGTAAATGTAACAAAAATAGATAAAAGTTTATTTATTGATTAATGCATTAAATATTTTAAATGATCATTTCTGTTTATCTTTGGCTTTTTTGTGAGTTGTTACAAGACTGGGTTGCATGTCTATATCTTCTACAGTGGTCTTGTTAGCCCAAAATAGATAGGTTTCTAATGACTTATTTGAGTTTGAGTTATTTCCCTTGGCCTCCATTATGGAGTGAGCAACAGTTGATTTTCTTATTTGACTAACCAAATTAAAACATGCTGTACACATGAGCCTGATAAGAGAGCCTTACTGGATGGTAGTGATGAATTGAGCAATGTTAAAAGAAATTAAATTGTTCAGAAAAACCCTTTTTGTCGAGCCTGCAACTTTTGTCGCAAAAGCGAGACGTAGCGATCCTACATTCTGTCATTGTCGTAGGCGGCGGCCACAAATATTCACTCTGTGGTTAAAGATTTTTGAAATTTTAATAACTTTCTTAAACTATCCTGAATTTCTACCAAACTTGGACAGAAGCTTGTTTATGATCATAAGATAGTATCCAGAAGTAAATTTTGTGAAAAAAAATCCTGTTTTTCTGTATTTTACTTATAAACATGATAAATGGACTAAGTTTTTCTGCCAGTTAACATTACATTCACTATGTGGTTAAAGTTTTTAAAATTTTGATAACTTTCTTAAACTATCCTGGATTTGTACCAAACTTGGACAGAAGCTTGTTTATAATCAAAAGCTAGTATCTAGAAGGAAATTTTGTAAAAATATATTTCCTGTTGTTCCGTATATTACTTATAAATGGCCTTAGTTTTTCTGCCATTTAACATTACATTCACTCTGTGGTTAAAGTTTTTAAAATTTTAATAACTTTCTTAAACTGTCCTGGATTTGTACCAAACTTGGAAAGAAGCTTGTTTATGATCAAAAGCTAGTATCTAGAAGGAAATTTTGTAAAAATATATTTCCTGTTTTTCCATATATTACTTATAACATGTATAAATAGACTTAGTTTTTCTTCCAGTTAACATTACATACAGACTGTAGTTAAAGTTTTTATACGACTGCAAAATATTTTTTGGGATCGTATAATGGTATGATGTCGTCGTCATCGTCTGCATCTTCGTCCGAAGACCAATTTGGTTTCCGGACAATAACTTTAGTTTAAGTGAATGGATCTCTATGAAATTTTTTAAGAAGGTTCAATACCACAAAAGGAAGGTTGGGATTGATTTTGGGGATGATGGTCCCAACCATTTAGGAATTAGGGGCCCAAAAGGGGCCCAAAACAAGCATTTTTCTAGTTTCAGGATAATAACTTGTGTATAAGTATTTTGATTGCTCTGAAATTGTACCACAATGTTTAATACCACAAGTAGAAGCTTGTTAAGGAATTAAGGGCCAAAAAGGGGCCAAAAACAAGCATTTTTGTAGTTTCCGGACAATAACTTGTGTGTGAGTGTATGGATCTCTCTGACATTGTACCACAAGGTTCCATATCAAAAAGGGAAGTCTGGGATTGAGTTTGGGGGTAATTGCCCCAAACATGCAGGAAAAAGGGCCAAAAACAAGCATTTTTATAGTTTCCAGACAATAACTTGTGTTTAAGTTAATGGATCTCTTTGAAATTGTACTACAAGGTTCCATACTACAAAGGCTTGGATTGAGTTTGGGGATTTTTTCCAATTATTTTAAGGGGTTCATATTTTTTTCAAAATTTTTCAAATTTCAAGTTTTTGAAAAGTTTCAAGAAGAAAGAAGAAACCTTCAGTTGCACAGTATTGCACAATAGATTTGTAAGATTTTTGACCACATTTTTTTTGTGTCAGAAACCTATATTATGTCAAAAATTTGATCACAATCCAAATTCAGACAGTATCAAGCTTGAATATTGTGTCCAAATTTGCCCCAACTGTTCAGGGTTTGACCTCTGTGGTCGTATCAGGCTGCGCTCAGCGAAGCAATTTATTTAAAACATTTATTAGATTCATAAACCATTCTGGATTTTTACCAAACTTGGACAGAAGCTTCTTACAATCAAAAGATAGTATCTATAAGAAAATTTTTAATAATTTTTTCCCCATTTTTGTTGGGCCTGTGACTAGCAGCAAAAGTAGTCGAGACACTGGGTTTCCCGGAACCCTTACAAATTTTTCTAGTCTAGCGGTCAGTTTAACCAGTTGAATTTGTTTGATTTATGAAGGAATTTGCGCACTTAGCCCCCGAACATGGCGACCAAAGGGAAGTATCTCTTGCTCAAATTGTCTCAATTGAAACTTATCTATAGAAGAGAGGCGAAAGATACCAAAGGGACATTCAAACTCATAAGGCCAAATAAGAATATATGTGTGGTTCCATTTACATACTGAAAAAGGGTCGGTACATGTAGGTCGGCATTTAAAAAAAAAATTTTTTTTGGATTGTCAAAATCTGGAAAAAAAAATCGTGTCTTCACCAAGTCCGATTCCAGTATTATACATGCCTCTACCAGAAGTTCACCATTTTCTATATGTTTGGTTGTAAAATAAACAGACATGTTACGTTTTTAGTTTATTTTGTTGCATTCTGTTAATAATTTGTTGCATTTTTACCCGTAGTGGAAACTTCTAATGGAAATTCAGAGGACAGAAGTCTTTGAATTTAATTATTGAAATTCACGTTCCACAAAATGGGATCGTTCAAAATTTATTTTTCAGAAATGGAAAAAAAAGTTCTAGGGTTGGGGGTTTAATTTTGGGTCGGTCAGGTAACTGGAACCACACATATATTTTTATTAAGTCAAAAATAAACTGACAAGGCCATGGCAAAAAAAAGAAAAAGACTAACAGATAAACAATAGTACCGGTACATAAAACACAACATAGAAAACTAAAGACTCAGCAACATGAACCCCACCAAAAACTAGGGGTGATCTCAGGTGCTCCGGAAGGGTAAGCAGATCCTGCTCCACATGTGGCACCTGTCATGTTGCACATGTTAGTACAAACCCAGTGATGTCTTATTCGGTAGGTCACATTTGGGGAAAAGGGGACAGGATTGTAGTTACAACAATTGGAACATATCCTTTGTCATCTGGCAGATTCCATATAAGAAAGTTAAAAAAATTCCCATAAATATGTTTGGCATTAATCAAAACCAATGAACTTCTGTTTTGGAATACATGTTATACTTATATAGATAAAGACTTTTTGACAAAACAAATCTATTCACATCATATTTTTTAGATAAAGGACACATTGAAAATACGTTGCTATCATAAGAAAAAGGACAGACATTTTGACAGAAAATTCTTTTGTTAGCAACACGAACAATCCTGATATCTTCAGTATTTTCAAGGTTTGGATGTATATCTTGCTTAAAAATGAAAGACAAATTGACATAAAATATTTTTTGACGTCTGTACCAATGAAAAAGGAATTGTAATAGCTTTTAAAAAAGATTATCTTGGAATTGCTAACATAAGATTTGACAGACAAGAACAGTGCTGCTAACATAAGATTTGACAGAAATGAACATTGTTGCTAACATAAGATTTGACGGACTTTATTGTTGCTATCATAAGATTGACAGACTAAATAGTGTTGCTAACATAATATTTTTACAGACTTGATGCTAACATAAGATTGTGCTAACATAAGATAAATTTGACAGACAATATATATCTGGGTTTTTTAACTAACATTGGAGATCGTATCCTAGTTGAAAGTCATTTTTAAAACTCCTGGAAAATACCGCAGCCTAACATTTAACAAGATTTCACCCCAGGACCCAAAACTCCAATTTGTAGCACATCCAAATGTTGCTAACATAAGATAACAAGTTTAACGGAACTTATGTTAGCAACATATTTGTTAAAACTATTGATTAAATAAAGTTAATTGAAAGATCAAACATTTGTTTTTTTAATGTACATTATTAAATACAGTTTTAACAGGCTTAAATAGTACCTACAATGATGTGAAAAGATTTTACGAACATGTTGCTATCATAACATTTATTGACAGACAAGCAGCTATAAAGCAAGGTATTTGAAATTGTAAAAAAATTATATCACAGATGTTTTTGACTAGAAAAAAGCAATAACTTTGGAAACAGGGATGTTTGAATAATCAGACTACACTAATAAAAACCATTATACCAGTGTCAACATAAAGCATTGTAACACATAGACCTTGTGTCAAAAAAATGGGAAGTAATTTCCATCAAACATTTCACATTTTTGTCTCGCCTTGATGGAGTCAAAAAGCGAGACATAGGTATGCTGTTTCCGGCGTTGGCGGCGTCAACAATGTATTAGTTTGTGATTAGGTCTAGTTTATGGTGAACCAAAAGTGGTAGGTCAATGATATTTGGTATGCAGTTGTATTAGCATTAGCACATCTCATTTCCATGGAGATTATTTTGCCCTGCCCCCTCAGTCATGGTCTATTGACTTTGAAACTTTTGCTTAGTTTACATGTATTAGTTTGTGATTAGGTCAGTTCAAGGGGAACCATTAGTGGTAGGCCAATGTTAATTGGTATTCAGTTGTATAAGCATTGGCACATCTCATTTCCATGGAGAATATTTGGCCCCACTCCCTCAGTCATGGTCTATTGACTTTGAAACTTTTGCTTAGTTTACATGTATTAGTTTGTGATTAGATCAGTTTAAGATGAACTGCTAATGTTAAGTCAATGATATTTGGTAACCGTATGCAAATTTATTGGCATTTGCAAGTATCATTTCCAGGGAGATTTTATAGCCCCACCCCCTCATCATGGTTCATTGACTTTGAAACTTTTACATAGTTTACAAGTTAATGTTTGTGTTTGGGTTTGTTTAAATGGAACGATATAATAAGTCAATGTTATTTGGTATGCAGTTGTATTAGCATGATTAGCATTGGCACATCTCATTTCCATGGAGTTTGTTTAGCCATGTACCTTCAGTCATGGTTCATCAACTTTGAATATTTGCATAACTTACATGTTAAAGTATTGCTATTTTAATTTCAGCATTTGCATTATCAAAATTACAAAAAGGCGAGACATATCTCTGTGATAACAGTTTATTCAACTTGTTTTGATCATTTCTACTTTTAATGGAAACAATCATATCCAAAAATTGGTTTTCTTGCTTCATTTACCATGTTTAACATTATTATTCATTAAAACATTCACAGATTATCATTCAAATAACAGTTAGTATTATTTTTATTTATTTGTTCATTTTGACAGACATTTCCTTTTCTTTTATGGAATCTGCCATCTGTGAAACGGATACTCCATAACGGTCAACCAACTCGTGATGGTGTCCGTAAAATTTATGAAGGGATGATTTTAACTTCACCACTTGGAACTCTTGGTTTAATAGCTTCCTTGTGAGCAGCAACCCTCTATCAAGGAAATCTTGATAGGAAATACAAGCCCTGGAATGTACGACAAAATTGCAGTTAAATTATATTATGGACACCTGATGATTGCCCTAAGGTTAATCATGTTATTAGAATCAAGTAGATTAAACTTATAAGGTCATGAAGGTGTTAATTACCAGGTCATTAAGACAATAAACTTTAAATTATTGTCTATCTAATAATTGAATTTACATTTGATGAATGTGTCAGCGTGTGTTATCTTCGGCTTGATTCGTCGTGTTTGATATCACAGCGGACCAGTGTATAAATCATGCCTTACGGTATGAATCGATATTAAGTCTTTCAAATAGAACCATGTCTTTGAAGAAACAGCGTCAATCTCAACTTTCTCTATTCTGTAGCATATACAGACCATAAGCTAATAATAAGGACAGGAACATCGGGCTACTTCACCTACTCTGTGAGCAAGTTTCAAACATTTACTAACAATGTAAAATCATGTTTAGCAGATTTAATAATATAATAAAAAATCAACAACAACTTATGCATCTCTATTGTCATCATATGCAGTGAGACATGATATGAACATGTGATAAAAGTCAAGATGAATAGCACAGAAATGTAGACCAAAAAATTGAAATGTGTCCTTTCCCAACCTCAAAAAGTGCCTTGCCCAATAAACTAAATGTTAATCATTACTGATCAATGTAACCAGTTTCAAATGAATGGAAAAAGGATTTTGAGTACAATCACAAGATATGGTTAAGAGTATCAAAGAAACAGATCCTTCACCTTTACAGTTAATCTGTTTTGCATTCTATAAACACATTCAGCATGATCAGAAAGAAAAGCCAGGCAAATAATGATAGACTGTTGGATATGATATCATTCTAAGCTTAATAAGATGTGCACCAAAACAGAAATATTTCCTAAATAGAATTCATACATTACACGTCCAGAGTTAATCCAAATGGTTCTAGATAAACTATGGGTAAAATGATACTGTCCTTAATGTTATGTTTTGAAATGTAGACAAACTTCAGAGAAAATGAATTGATTCAGTTCTTAAATGTTATTACATGTACGTCTATTGAAATGTTATTAGACATATTGATGAGGTAGGAAATTTGTAATTTGTTCTTATTTCAGATTTCACACTACCACAAAATACTGGACAAACAGCAGTAACAGAAAAGTATTGAGACACCCTGAAAGATGGAGAATAGTACCAAGTCGTGGATTCAGGACAAAAAAATCAAAAATAGAATCTCTGGCTGAAGAAGCTCCACAAGAAAGTCAAAGATTTAGGAGTTTAGTAAAACCAATAGGATTTACAGTCATGGTAATATTTTGCTGATTTAGAATTAATTTATATATAATATTAAACACCTACTGACTGGTTATGAGGGTAATAGCAAGTTTGTTGTCCCTGAGATACCAACTATTGCTCTTACCCTCATAACCAGTCATTTAGTGTTTTATTATACCGAATAAAACAACTTTCTAAAAAGACTACATACATCACTTGGGAAAAAAACAAATAGTCACATAAACATGCACAAGATGAACTATCAGTTTTTTTTTTTCCTGTGTAGTATTTGTCAATATTTTATTTTATTTATTGTAATCAAGACCAGAAATCCTTGTGTAAAAATTCTAGTGCATATAATAAACACTAGCTAAAATATATTACTGTACACCAAAGCAATCCCAGATTATGGAGACGACAACAGACCTATACCATACATTTGTTATGTTTAAGTTCTTAAAATATGTCACATTTTTCTTTTTTAATTGCTTCTGGTAAGAAATATATTAATTTGAAATTACGACGACAGACACATACAGATTATACCGTTACAATATTTCAGAGTTAACGTTGCCAAGAGCACAAATCCAAGCAGAATAGTCAATTACGTCATTGTTGTCCAATGAAAAAATAGTATGAAAAAGTATGGGAAATATGTTTATAAAAATATTGACCAGGGTAAAAGTCTTTGAAACTATTGACTGGCAAATAGTCTGTGGAATGAAATAGCACAAATATTTCATTCTTTTTTATATAGAAAAAACATACTGAGGTATAATAACAGTCACTAACAAGAATGTTGAAGAACTTGTTTACTGCCTGAATACTGCAAATTGCATATTCCATTCAAATATATTTTTTACTTGAATTTGAATTAAGTTTAAACAATACCAAAGGGTTTTTCTTTTCTATATACTAGTGCTCACCCCGGTATTTTCAAGTAGCACCATGGGATTTTGAATAGCACTGTTTTCCTAAAATTATAGCACCACATTTAATTACAGTCATGAAAATCTACTATGAATACAATCAGATTGCACCATGCATGGTAAAAGATGTGGCACTCTATGTAACCATACTACTTTAAGGCCCTGGGAGAACACTGTTTATCTATTAAAATGTACAAGCATGACAAGCAAAAATGGTTTAGGATAGATAAAAGATGTAAATTGTATGTCAATAATGCACATAAGATGATATTAGAAAAACAGAAAAGTATCAGAATACATCGAAAGATAAAAGATAACAACAAACCATATGCTTGGCTTCAGGGAAAAAAATAATCTAAAATCAAATTTCTTGACAAATTGAAGAGTATATGTGAATAATGACCACAGGACCAGATTGGAAAAACACCAATAGAGTTCCTTATTAAATCATAAGATTTTAATTTAGTTTTAATTCTGATACATTGCTAATTTGGTATATGATTTGATTATTATAAGAAAAATTTTATTATCATCAAATCATGTTTAAAAAAGGTTGTTGTTTCATATATATGCTGCACAAATGAGAACTATTTTTGTATGTTGTGCCATCTTTTGTAAATACTTATCTCCTCTTAAACCATTTGTCAGAAACTTACATAACTTTCATCATGTACATGACCCTTCCACCATTATTGAAGTTGTGCAACATTTATTTTTATACGCCCGTTTACGGGACGTATTATGGTATACCGTTGTCCGTCCGTCATCAACATGTCGTACACTAACTCAAAAACACTTCAATCAATTTGCATGAAACTTTGGTGAATTCTTTATTTCTATTTAATTTTAGATTTGACGTTTCCGAGATAAGGAGTTTTATTCATTAAAAAAGGGGGATTTTCCAGATTTGGACAATAACTCAAGAATGCTATGAGCGGATTTTGTGAAACTTTGGTGAATTGTTTATATCTATTGATGTAAGCTCCCTTTTGATTTTTATAAATTTTAGGTTTTACGTTTCCGAGTTATGGGATTTTATTCATAAAAAAGGGGGGATTTTCAAGTTTGCGGACAATAACTCAAAAGTGCTTTGAACAGTTTTCATTAAACTTTGGTGGCTGTTTTATATCTATTAAAATAACCTCCCTTTAGTGTTTTTTATGCTTCAGTGATTCCCTATATAATCAACCAAATTTTTCCCACAAAAGGGGGGGCCCAGCCCCCTGATCCGCCTATGGTTGGATATGATTGACAAGTGCTGACCGTATTCACTTTTACACATACATATATGTTTACAATACAGCTGGACAGGTAAAAAAGATTGGAAGGTGTCCAAAAGTACATATGACCTGATCATTCAATATAGGTCAGATTAAATCTAAATGAAGTAGAGACATAAAAATTGTTCTTCATGGCTGCATTATTTATCTAAAACTAATAAGTAAGGTAATGTTAACGAACCAAGTGGATGTTCGTAAACTCTGCAATATTTTCAATTCCAAACTGCAGTTGATTGCTGTTTTTTTTTCTCTCGTTGCATTTTTAACTAAATAAAAGGTCCACAACGGCGTGCATGATATTAAGTAGTATGATAATTTTTCTTTTCTGTGTGAATATAAAAGATTTTAGTTCTAAAAACTATGCATATATATGAAGAAAAGACACCAAGAGCATAACAATGTTTTATCCGTGGGGAATACACCAAAAGACACTAATTAACTAAACTGCCTATTCACGGGGTAAATATTTAAAAAAAAACGTTACTCTGCTTCTAATTTATTGATTTTATTGATTTTTTAATTCAATCAAAGACTAAGAATTGAAATTTCATTTGCAAAGTAGTCTAGGTAAACCTTTGTAAGAAATATACATACTATATATATTAAACAGGCCATTGATATGAATGTTTTCATTGGATGATAAAATGGCGCTTTGCTCCTCCCAATTTTAAGGTAATAATCATTTCATGGTTGAGCTAGCAAGGAAGCTAACCAAAGATTCTACCTTTAGCTACACACTCGTTGGAATTGGCTGTAATCATCCATGTACAGTGAAGTGAAGATTAATTTTTACACTTTGCATTTTGATAAACTTTGAAATTCTTGTATATCCCATACCCAAACAGTTATTTTGAAATGTGGTTAAGACTCAGATGCAATCTTTGTAATCTGCATCAACCTTGACAGTATCCACAGATTGTATTTGCACAATTTTTATTACCATGAATACAGCAACAGTCATTGTACACCTTTAAAGCTATTTTTTAATCAGATTAATATCTGGGGTTTCCAATAGGCAACAGGAATTTGAGGTATGGTGATTTGATGCATTGAAATATCCCATTCATATAGAATATAAAAATAAGATGTGGTATGATTGCCAATGAGACAACTCTCCACCAGAGACCAAATGGCATAGAAGTTAACAACTGCATTGCAGGTGACACATATGTTATGGACGAGTCTTACATGTATTTTAGTACATGATAGATTTCAGATTAGTTAAACAGTTTAGTTTCATGGTACTGTGCTCAAATCAATTGCAGGAAGTTGTAGGTTGTATCCTTGGCTTGATAAAACCAAAGACTAAAATTGGTATTTGCTACTTTTCTGCTGGTCATGTGGCATGTAGTGGAAAGAGCAAAGACTGGTAGGATGGGAGTCTGATTCGGTTGACATGCCTTTATGTGGACATTTACCTTGTTAGCTTGCACATTAAAATCTGATTCAACGTGTTGGTCTAGTTTGAATATTCATATCTCATTAACATGTTATGGTCCTGAATATGCATGTAAAATATGCTGTGGAGCATTAAGCTGTCATCAACAAATTCCTCTTGTTCAAAACTGTCCTATCTAAGCATTTTATGGTAACAGTGTTTTAGGTTTGTGGTTGCAGTTTTACTGGTGCTATGATCTATCCAAGCATTTTATGGTAACATTGTTTTAGGTTTGTGGTTGCAGTTTTACTGGTGCTATGATCTATCTAAGCATTTTATGGTAACACTGTTTAAGGTTTGTGGTTGCAGTTTTACTGTGCTATGATCTATCTAAGTATTTTATGGTAACACTGTTTTAGGTTTGTGGTTGCAGTTTTACTATGATCTATCTAAGTATTTTATGGTAACACTGTTTTAGGTTTGTGGTTGCAGTTTTACTGGTGCTATGATCTGGCAGTATGAGGGAATGAGGTCATATGCTACAAAAATCAAGTTGGGGAATGATCAATCAACCAATAATTTACAGTTTCTAAAGAATTTTGGTTTTAGACAGCATGTAAGTATTCATAACTACACTTTATAAAAAAATTTGTTGATTTATAAAAATACCAATTTGTCTGTAACCATCAGTTGACTTGTAATTGTACTTGGATGATGATTGTCAAGCAATTGTAGCATTTTGAGAATTATCTTGAATACTAGGATGCATAGATAGAAACTTTAATTGCCAAATTGAAAAATTAAAAAAAAAAACACAAGGTTAAAATGTTTTGATTTAGCATTTATTTTGAAGTTTTTAAGCTTAAATAAATAAAGATTTTAATCAACCTTCTTCCTCTGATCCTCTGTACAAAAAAAAACATTGCAAGAGAGCATAAATTGGATTTTATCAATTAATACCAATTCTATTCTAGTTTTGTATAAGGGAGAACATATATACAAGCACATGATGATAAAATAGTTTTGACTCTTGTATATTTTTACTAGCAATGTCATAATACAACATGTTCATAAATATTTGAAATCACTTTGTGGTAATTTTATATACATGTATTGCCTTTTCAGTTTTGTGACTTTTCTAATGAACACCAGCAGTATTTTGTTTCTTTTAACATTTAGATCAGTTCAATGTGGAATAGTTTAACTGAAGGTGAAAAAATGGTATGGACTATAACAGGTGTTAATATTGCAGTGTTTTTAATGTGGAGGTTGAAGAATACATCTGTAAATAATGCTTTATATAGATATTTTACCTGTTCACCAACCTCGGGTAAGCTTAGGATTAGTAAAGACTTGGATATTGTTGTCTAGTAACTGTATTAATCTGTATGAGACATGGCAACTCATGTAATATTATTAAATTATATTTCTTATGTTTACAAAGACAGAATCATACTAAGATATAGATACAGCTATTTTTCTAAGGAGTGGGTTGTTGGTGGTTGGTGTGGTCTGGTTTATTGCCAAATATTTTTTGAAATTCCTTTTTGATATAATCTAAGTAAGCATGACTACAAATTTCGCTGATAAAATAAGTCAAGAACTGCAACAATGGGAAAAACACCTCTTCAGAGATTATTTTTGTTTTGCTGTCTGTTTGACACATGCCTTCTTCTACTTTTTTGCTCACTTGACCAAAAGGCCATGTGAGCTTTTGCCATCAGTTGGCATCCATTGTCATCATTCATCATCTGTCTGTCCTAAACTTGAGAAAAAACTCCTGAAACTACAGGGCCAAATATTACTGAACTTATATCCAGGGATTTGATCCATCAACAAATATGGCCCCTGTTGCTGAAAATAGAACATTGGGGTGAAATGGGGTTTTTGGCAGATATCAAAAGCTAAAGCAGTTAGAGCAAAACTGACAGAAAAATGATCAGCAGCAGCAGATCAAGGTCTATCTCCTATGTAAAATTTTAGAAAATCTGACAATCAGTTTGGAGTTATTGTTCCTGAAATGTAAATTTTTTGCAAATTTTGAAGTTTTTGGTTCTTATCATGAAGATGGATGTTTTTTGTTATTAAAGGGTATTTGGAGCTATCCCTTTGTTATATTTTTCATATTTATTCGAGCTTTCACTTTTATGCACATGTCTTAGATCCGTTTTGTTATGATGTTGGACTTTTTACCCTCCAATCGCTAGACAAAATAGTTCTCCTAAATAATGTCAGACTTTCATGCCATTTCAACTTTACATTCATTAAAAAAGTAATTATCGGAATCATTTTGATATCCATTGGATAGAAACTGGTCTTTATCCAGATTTACGAAGATTTTAATAATCGGAAATTAGTAATACGGTTATACCCACGCGGTGCGTATGAATCTTTGATTACGAAGTTATAGCAGCAGAGTTTGTAACTGTATCATTATTAATTAACTACACTGTTATTGTACTTAATATGATGAAAACTGCTTATGCAATATAAGATGTCAACTCGGCCAATACAGATTTTTTTCCGTATTGGCGAGTTCTGATCCGCCAAAACAGGATTTGAACGTCTCTAGTTTTTAGATCGTAAGTCACGATATACTCAAACAGTAAACAGTTGTTTGTACGACGCAGTTTTTATTTACTCACCATAAACAAGCTGAAACGTTCAGTATGGCATATGTTTTAGGTTAAAGACGGTCCCATTCATTTGAAAAGCGTTTTGAAAGTAGACGATGGAATTATTTCAGGTTTGGGGAACGAGTAAATTATCACAAAGTTCATTTCTTGACGACCTCATAATTTCATCATGTCGATGGTACAAATTGATTTTTACTGTTTACTTTCGCTTCTCATGTTTTGTAAACGGTCTTTTATTTTTAAACCCGAACCAGGCATATGCATTCTGTAATTGCGCAAATCTTCGTTCTTTGGTCAATTGGCTTATGGATAGTTGTATCAATTTCAACTCTTACATTATTTTTTTTTTAAATATATTTGCATTACACATGCAATGGCAGTACCTTTCCAATTACTATTTATGTGTTGTAACACTTTATAGTGACTGGAAAGGGTAGAAAAATTCATCAGATGAGAAAAGGCTGAAGATACATGGAAATGGCACCAAATCATTAGATATTGCATCTTATAAAAAGAAACTGAGATTTGGATAGTTCCGCTTCAAGGTAAAAATGTTTATCTCTTGTGAAATGGAATAAAATTATTGTAACACTGTAGTTAATTAATAAAGATACAATTATTTCTGTATTGGCCTTATTGTTGGTCCTCGGCCAGCAGTATTGGCCTCGCCGCCTCAGACCAATACACCAAGACATGGACCAATAACAAGGACAATACAGAAATACTTACATAATAATTTTATAGAATGACAGTATGGTTCAATAGCGGAATCAGCCCTCAACTACTTTTTACATAAATATTAACTTCTGGCTTCAACTCCTTGTTCGTCTTGTCTGGAGATCTTGTTGTAGTTCCAGTTAGGCAAGCATTTTAGAGAGGTATCCCGTCCATCCTCTCTTGGCTTGTAATTTCTAGTGATAGATTTTGCCGCTTGACGTTGTATCCTTTCAAGCGTGTTTTTTTTTTTACCGTGTAGGGGTCCCATACTATGGCTCCATATTAAATTGTAAGATCCATTCCTAAAGGTCTAGATCATTGTTCTAATCTGACAAAAATTTCAATCACTGGAATGCTACCCAAGTTGAATATATGGTGACCTACTAGAACAGCATTATCACTATTGAAATTGTGTTTAATTTCATGATTGTTCAATGTCATTAACTTTAATGGAGACAGATATTTGACCTGAAAGGTGGTGTGGGAGTGCAAAATCAAAAACTAACTGACTATGATATATGGTTAAAGAATGAATATCAATTACATGGGTCAACATGGTCAAGGGCAGAGTTGTTATGAAATAACAATATGGCAGAGAAGTGGTTTCAAGTTTCATATAACCTGACTGACATGAAATAAAAATCAAAGGAGTATCCCTATTTGTCTAATCTTCAAGGTGAACTAAAACTAGTAAAACAATATTATACTATTGTCTAAATCTACAGAAATATAATTTGCTTCAAGTAACAGAAATAACTAGGTCACTAGTAACTTATTTAATGAGTATGTGGGGTATAAGAGCTTGATAACAACAGGCTCTTCATAATCATTGGTTTGAAAAGGATACTAGTAGTCTATATTCTTGATTTAGAAAATGTAATTGCAAGACAAAATCACATTACTTAGAATACTTTAGATCATTCAGGTAGTCTTTATTTATATGTACAAAAGAACAGCCAGTAGTCACAGTGGCAGATCCAGAGGGGTTCCGGGGTTGGAACCCCTTTTTTCTTGACGATCAATGCATTTGAATTGTGACATATAGTTGGAACCCCCTTTATCCTGAGTTGGGAACCCCCCCTTTTAAAAAATGCTGGATCTGCCCCTGAGTCATTGGATATTGTAGATCATTCAAATAGTCTTGACCTATTTAATTTTATTAGTACAAAAGAACAGCCAGTAGTCATTGGATATTGTAGATCATTCTGGTAGTCTTGACCTATTTATTTATAGAAAAAACAGCCAGTAGTCATTGGATACTGTAGATCATTCTGGTAGTCTTGACCTATACATTTGTACTAAAAAAACAGCCAGTTGTCATCTTCACATAACACACACATATACGAATATCAATTATATGCTTACGAGACATGTTGGAATGTTAAACTAATTACGGTATGTGAAAATCAAGACTTGCATAAAAAATATCACAATATTAGAGACGGTGGCGTCATTTTTGCTCAGAGCTTTCAGCTCTTTGATTACCCATTTTTGCAGAAACAAAAATAGATATAGAGAAACTGTTACAGCAATAATGTTCAGCAAAATTAGATCTACCAGCAAGTCAACATGGCCAAAATCATCAATTGACCCCTAAAGGAGCCCTTAAAAAAGATTATCACCCGTTTTTGCAAAAAACCATTATAGATAGAAAGAAATTGTAAATATCAAAGATGTTAAGCACAATAAGATTTATAGATGAGTTAACATTGCTAAAATAGTCAACTGACTACTTATAGGAGTTATTGCCCCTGAATATCCATTTTTACCCATTTTATGTAGAAACTATGATAGAGAGTAATAGTAAATGACAAAAATGGGGCATTGGATACATGCTTCATGTAGAGAGAGTTCCATGCTCTCTGCAGGTTCAGAAACCTTTGCAACAATTCTTTGAGGAGTCCGTAGGTAGCCTGTTGCAAGGCTAAATTTATGATCCTTTTCAATTAACCCATTTTCCAGTGGCATTCAAAATTTCCTGCTTTTCATCTCTTTCAACACCCTATTGCAGGACCTACCTATTGTATTAATTGTTGCTTTGTTCCCACACTGAACATGCATGAAATATATGCCACAAACAACAATCAATCAGCAAAGATGTTTAGAACAATAAGATCTACATTTTGCATTTTTATCAAAAAACTAGTAGAAAGAGAGAAAATAAAAAGCAAAATAAGGTCTGCAAGTAAGACAACCTTGTCAGACTTATTATAAGATTTATTATACTTAAATAATGATTTTTTTACTAATTTTTATAATTTTGACAATTATCTTGAAACTTTAAACTGTAAACAGTTAAATGATCATCAATACAAGATCTACAAAAATATCACTAAATAGATTAACAAATAAGCAAACATAACTGATTGCAATAAACATGCTAAAGGTAACAAAAATATCAAAATGAAATATTTTTACCAGTTGAGTGATTCAGGATCTCTTTAATTTACATACATTTATCAAAATTTATGTTATATAATATTTCATTAAGTTTCTTGAATGAGCAATGACAGAATTTATTACAAAAGATCCTTGGCTGTGATGTAACTTACATTATCATTCAATATGGATAATGGTTACAGCACATATATTTGATTGTGTATGAAAACAGAATCTTTGGTCATCTTGCTTGCTAGTTGAACCATAAGTTCATTTTTAACTCAGTACTTCTTTCCTATTTAGCAGGAGTTAAAAGTCAGGCAAAAAGGGACAATATATAAACATTGTGGAACTAGTTTTACAAGTCAGTCTAAAAATATGTTTCCTATCTAAATTTTAAATCTGATGCCATTATATTCCTTATCAGAAACCTGTTGTTTAAGAATAAGGAGATGTGGTATGATTGCCAATGAGACAACTATCCACCAGAGACCAAATGATGAGGATGTAAACAACTATAGGGCATTGTATGGCCTTCAACAATGAGCCAAACCGATAGTATATAGTAAGCTATAAAAAGGTCCATATATATATTTACAATGGATTCAGGTAAAAATTGCATTTGGAAGGTGTTCAGGAGAACATTTGACATGCTACATTAATTAAATCTATCTCAGATTGATATTTAGTATGAGATATAAGTGAAAATGAATAGAAGTGTTCTGCACATCTACATGTCTAAAAATAATTAATAAAGCAATGAAGACAGGCTCGTAGAGAGAATAAAAATATGTTTGTGACACAGTTTATATAATCACATATTGTATATAAAAGTTCCATTATAGTGTCAGCTTTTGAGGACTTTTCATTTACAAACCTAAAGAAATTGAATTGTCAGTCAATGTTTTTCTATGGAAAAGGCCAAAATATATGATGAAAAATAAGAACAGGTCTAAGGTGCTCAATCACAAGTGCTGTTGTGTTCTATTTAGGTGTAAACTTTAATGATATCTCATTATAATGTTAACTGTTAAAGTGGGAGATTTTGCTTTTTTCTTTCTTTGATTTGTTATAAATAACAGTTTTACTACTATGACCTGGATGCTTCATACTTAAATGTTACTAAGTTTCCATCTGTCATATGTCCATTGTCCTTGACCTCATTTTCATGGTTCAGGGACTGTTTTAAACAACTGTAGAGTTTAATTTTCTGAATTTCTCACTTATTATGAGTAGTCAGATAACTATATTTGGTATATGGAATCCTTGCAAGGTTAACATGTCTGTCAGACAGGGTTCACTTGACCTAGACCTCATTTCATGGATCAGTGATCAAGGTTAAAGTTTATTGATAATGTACGTTTCTTAGATACTATACGCAGTAGGTCAACTATATATGGAATGATTATAAAGTGCTTATGTCTGTCTGGCAGGTTCCATCTGACCTTGATCTCATTCATTGTTCAGTTTTTTTTTGGTTGGTTTTGTTTCTCAGATACTATAAGCAATAGGTCAACTATATTTAGTGTATGGAATGATTGAAAGGTGCACATGTCTGTCTGGCAGGGTTAATCTGACTGTGACCTCATTTTCATTGACCATTGGTCAATATTAAGTTTTCATTTTCAAGTCCTTTTATCGGTCACTATAAGCAATAAGACGTCAACTATATTTGGTATATGGAATCATTGGAATGATTGTTAAGTGTACATGTCTGTCTGGTAGATTTTATCTGGTTTTGACCTCATTTCATGGTTTATTGGTCAATGTTAAATTTTGGTGGTTTCAATTTGATTCTTTTCTGAGATACTATAAGCAATAGGTTTAACTATATTAAGTCTTTGGAATGATTGTATGGTGTACACATCTGTCTCACAGGGTTCATCTGACCTTGACCTCATTTTCTTGGTTCATTGGTCAACATTAAATGTTCATTGTTAGGTCTGTTTCTTAGATACTATAAGCAATGGGTCAACTATAATTGGTGTATGGAATGATTGTATTTGGGATAAAGATTGCATTTATGCAATCAAAACCCTAATGGTGGACATTCTTTACATGTTATCCTTGTATATTTGAAGCAATTTATCAATGAAATATATACTCTGATATTCAAGTAACACAATGATGTGTGGTAAGTTTACTATTATAAATATAGAATACGTTCGGCGTTTAGTATGTTCCCAATCGTCGAGGAGACCGAGATCTTTATTACATTCATACCTTTATATCGGGTGGTGGTGGTTCCTGGTAAGTTTCAAAATTACCATTTTATATGAATTTGGTTAAATATACTTACCATGATTTACTATTATAAATATAGAATACTCACTGATTAACAAGCAGTGCTTAGCAGGTGGCGGATAAATTTCTTGGATATGAAGAAACATTCCTCAGAAAACACACCAAAATACAGTTGCATTAAAATGTAAAATACTGTCACCCAATAAAAACTTCCACCAAAAACAAAATAACTATTTACAGGATACTACTTGTCATCATCCTGAAAAAATTATATAATAAACATTATGTAATACTTTGTATACATGCACTATATACATTTGTCCATAAATAAATTTGTATTAATATCATATCAATTTCATAAAATAAAATTATGTAAAACTATTGTTATCTTTATATACAATAATTTCTTTGTAATACAGGTTCTATTAACAAGTCTATTGTAATACTTTGTCAGAATCTATATCTCGTAAATAGAATCTTACAAAAGTTGATTCAGATGACCAATCTGCCGCATCTAAAATCGATTTTGTAGAAGCTCCCTTATATAAAGCCCAACTTGGAGCAATTGCTCTTGTTGAATGACCTTTGACCTTTAATTTGTCATTTGAATAAGCAGACCTGATTGTTTGGACAATCCAACTAGAAATTGTCACTGCTGTTACAGGTTTATGAGGTTCTTTCAATGCTAAAAATAATTTGAGAAAACTGTTTACCCAGATATTGTTCTGTACTGCAGACCTAATTCAAACAGATAAGCCAAAAATCAGCAACCTATAGGGATGAAAATAACATACTAAAAATTCCATTAAAGGTAATATTAGAATTGTAGGTGAAAAACTCCCTAGTTATCTTCCTTTGTCATTGTTCGAGAGATATTGCCCAATCGTTTGTTTGTCCATTTTGAAATGAATTTTCTTGAGATAACTGTTTATTCTTAACTTCCCATTTTTCTTTGAATGTTCTAATGAATTCTAGTTTGTATCATGTTATTTTCTCCCAATTTTGTAACATTAAAAACTTACTTCTGAGTCAGCTATCCTTTCTCTTGGGGATCCGAAAAGAACATGTGTAGCACTCTTAAAGCTGGTCTTGTTATTGGGAAAAGTACTAGTAACAGATACATAATAGAATTACGATGAGAACATCTTGAACGCAAAAATAAAACTGAGGTCATTCTGTCACATCAATGCTGTGGTCAACATTAAGCCATCAGAGTTTTTTTCACCTGTTTGCCAATATGTATGTCTTCTGGTCATTCTCAGGAGTTATGTTACATTTAGTGAATAAAGAACAAATGGCTGCAGTTCTTTGTAGTGGAGGTAAGAAATTTTGTTATTGGACTAAACCAATCTGTCTTAACCAAATTTTGAGTAAATATGAAGACCTGTTAACTATGATCATTTATTAGAATGGATATGGAATAATTAGCTAGATGTGTGGTAGAATTGAATACATATACTATCCTATAGATTTTAAATAAAGCAAGATTTAATGAAACAGAAAATGAGAGAGAAAAACACATATAAATGATATGTTACCTTAACTTAATTTCACAATATTGTTTTGCTTTATTTGCAGGTGTTATTTCATCCCTGGCCAGCTTTGTACATAAAATTGTGATAAAAGGGACAATGCCTTCACTGGGAGCTGTAAGTTCATAAAATATATGGATTCATCCGACACTTATAGTCATTGTTAGTCCCCTACAGACAAAGTGGAAGGGGACTTTAGGTTTGCACTCTGTCCGTCTGTCCATCCGCCAGTCCGGCAACTCAGCTTTCCACACTTTTTTTCTTCGTTCTTGAAGATATTGATTTGATATTTGGTATATAGTTTTATCATGACAAGTTATAGATCAAGTTCGAATTTTGTTCCAGTCTGATGATTTAGTCCAGAGTTATGGTCCATAAAAAAACTCCATAACTAATGTTAGAGTACTATGTTAAACCATATATCTGTACAAAGGAGATAACTCATTTTTAAAAGACATTCTTTGGTAAATTGTTTGAGGAATTTTGTGGCAGGTTTATATGTTATTTTGTATAAACTAATTTTCTGAATGCTACATGTATATATTTATATATATTTTTATTAAGTGAAATCCTTTAATTAGATAATAATCTATTTTTATTAAGGTATATATTTCATTACATTACATTGTGTAGATAAAGATTGTTGACATTTTATAGATAAGTTACAAATCTATATTAGTTTGTGACAAATGAAGAAAACATATTTGGAATTATTAATTATATTTGATTGTAATTTGAAAATAGATATACATTGTATTACATCATATCTAATTTTAGAGAACTATTAATCATATCTAATGTTAGAGTGTTAAGGTTTATCATGACAAGTTACAGATCAAGTTCAAATTTTTGTTTCAGTCTGATAATTTTGTGCAGAGTTATTGTCCTTGGACTTGAAAAAATTCACTCATATATTCAGTTTTCCACACTGTTTTTAGTCATGCTTGAAGATATTGACTTGATATTTTCTTTTTGTTTACACCATGACAAGTTATAGAACAAGTTAGCATTTTGTTCCAGTATTATGAATTTTTACCTGGTAGGAGACTATGTATTGCCATGCAATACTCTAAGAATGCTTGTTTCTCTTAATTTTATAACTATATCATTGTGGTCAATTCTTTTGAAATTAAGTATATGTCATAGCATGGTGACATCACATGGGTTGACTCTTTTGCTACCAATATTGACCCTAAGTTTTCAGACAGGTGTTATAATGTTTGATCTGATAAAACATAGGTAAACACTAGGTAAATGAGGTCCATCTGACCAACATTTCATTCTTTAAAGATTATAGAAAAATTAAGTTCAAAGTAAAGAACTGGTATTCAGTTTCTAAGATATATAAAATCATATGAAAAATATTGTTAATAAACATCTGAAAGAGTTTTTAAGAGCTTCCTACTAAAACTACAAAAATAAGGTAATTCTTCCCTTCAATTTTATAACTTAATGTAATGATGCATCTGTGTAGAATAATATTTTCCAACCAAAATTAACTCACTCTTACATATATTTCATGCCTCATAGACCTTGATAAAAGTATTACTTTCAAGAACAGTTCTCAAATACTAAATGACTAACTTGATGAAAGGGTGCACCTATAAGAGCATTGCAGGTTCCTTTCAAAATAAGAACAATATATGACTTTAAAAAGAACCTGTTTATTTCAGTCTGGAGCTATTTGTGCCATGATAGGATTAGTTTGTATGGCAAATCCTGATTCTCAGTTGACTATAGCATTTATAGGAGATATCCTGGGTTTTAGTTTTTCTGCAGAAAAGGTGAGTGAGTTAGCCAAGCAAGTGAACAAAAAATTCTTAAACAAGTTCAAAATATTCACGAATATATATCCAAGGGTTATATCTCTTTTGTTCCTCTTTCTTGAAATTTGTGTACCTGCTTCACTTCATATTCTGTGTCATCTTTGGCAGGCATTGAATCATCAGCTGTCTTTTTTACTAATTTCTGGTCAGTTTTCCAAAACTTGTATTAGAAGTTAACAGGTTTGTACTTGACATGGAATTTGATTTGAAAAGTAACATTGTTAATCTGAAAGTAAAGACAAAAAACAAAATTAAAACTATTTGATTGTGCATGAGGAAAGTTGCCTTATTAAGAACACTCTGGGTTAAATATTTGATTTATTCAAAACAGTAAAATCTTTTGTCTGTATTTTTCTTGGCAAAAAGGTGTGATTGAGGTGAACTCTGGTTCTTAAATACAGTTTAAATCTGTTGCAAGCATCAGGCTGTAAGAATTTTCTGCTCCTGTCTTGATCCATATAACAAAATAAAATTCTCAACTGTTATCCAAAAAAACATATCATTGCTGTTTTAGTGGTAATTTCCTATTTTGATTGCTATGAGATAGTTGTATGTTTTTAGTGGTTATTTCCTATACTGATTGCTATGAGATTGTTGTATGTTTTTAGTGGTTTTTTCCTATACTGATTGCTATGAGATAGTTGTATGTTTTTAGTGGTTATTTCCTATACTGATTGCTATGAGATAGTTGTATGTTTTTAGTGGTTATTTCCTATACTGATTGCTATGAGATAGTTGTATGTTTTTAGTGGTTATTTCCTATACTGATTGCTATGAGATAGTTGTATGTTTTTTAGTGGTAATTTCCTATACTGATTGCTATGAGATTGTTGTATGTTTTAGTGGTTATTTCCTATTTTGATTGCTGAGATTGTTGTATGTTTTAGTGGTTATTTCCTATACTGATTGCTATGAGATAGTTGTATGTTTTAGTGGTTATTTCCTATACTGATTGCTATGAGATAGTTGTATGTTTTTAGTGGTTATTTCCTATACTGATTGCTATGATATTGTTGTATGTTTTTAGTGGTTATTTCCTATTTTGATTGCTATGAGATTGTTGTATGTTTTTAGTGGTTATTTCCTATACTGATTGCTATGAGATAGTTGTATGTTTTTAGTGGTTATTTCCTATACTGATTGCTATGAGATTGTTGTATGTTTTTTTAGTGGTAATTTCCTATACTGATTGCTATGAGATTGTTGTATGTTTTTTAGTGGTAATTTCCTATACTGATTGCTATGAGATTGTTGTATGTTTTTCAGGGACTATATGGACTGATGACATTTGATGCTTTAGGACTGTTACTAGGATGGAAGGTGTTTGATCATGCTGCACATTTAGGCGGAGTACTCTTTGGAATGTATGTAGCACAGTTAACAGATTTATTTCTATTTCTGCATACTTTGAAAAAAATAAGAACTTCAGCTTTATGAAATTCTTTACATTCAAGGATTAGGAGATATATAAATTTTGTAGTGTACAAGGGAGATTATCATGCCCCTGTAATGATATAAATGGGAATGTTCATCAGATTGAGTCTTCATTTTATTTTAGGCATCATGAATTTAACAATATTGACTCCCTCCCCCTAATTCCATGAAGATGATACTATAAAATGGACTTATATTCTCATGTCTAGATATTGCCTTGGTTTTAAGGATGTGCTGTAGATGAAAAACGTTTGGATTATGGCCCTTGGACTTAAAACTTTCATGAAAATTGTACTTTTCCACATTATTGTTTTTGCTCTTTTGCTCTTTTTCCCTTGTGCAAAACAGTGCTTCGGAATAGAAACACTGGTAGTCCGTGTGTCCATCCATCCCTCTGTCTGTGCGTCATTCGTCCACCTACAATTATTAACAGATGTTTATGAAATTAACATCAAAGGTCTATATTAGCAATTTGTCTCATACAATTTCAAAAATCAGTGTCAGCCAACTACTTTTAAAGGATTTGTGCCCCTTGGAAATATGAATTAAATAGAAAATTGCATTGTAAGCGCATTCAACCTTACATTTCCTGAAGAATTGTTATGAAATTTATATTAACAATGTTTTGGACGAGTTTGAAAATTAGCGCTGATAAATTATGTTATTTTGAAATGTGAATTTTATAAGAATTTGCATTGTAAGCACTCTCAATCCTACATTTTGTGGTAGATATTCATGAAATTTATACTAAAGGTTTTTTTGAAATGCAATTTATATTAAATATTGCATTGTAACACTCTCACATCTACATTTCTTGTGGTATTTAAAAAAAAATATATATCAAAGAATTCTATCAGTAAGGTCTTGGAAGAGTTCTATAATCAGTGCAGATGTACTATTTTGTCTCGCCTGCAAGAAAAGTCGCAGAATGCTAGACATCTAGGATTACAATCCGGCGATGGCGACGGCGTAAACTATTTGTATAAAGCTTTATATTTCAGAAGGTAGAAGACCTGGATGCCTGTATACAGATACCTTATGTTACGAATTTTCCATCTGTCTAATGTCCATTGTCCTTGATTGACCTAATTTTCATGGTTTAGTGGCTGCTTGAAAAAAAATATTACAATTTTTTTGTCAGAGTAATAGTATAACTATATTTGGTATATGGGTTCCTTGCAACGTCTACATGTCTGTCAGGTAGGGTTCACCTGACCTCGACCTCATTTCATGGATCAGTGATCAAGTTGAAGTTACGTGCTCAAGGCCGTATCTCAGATACTTTAAGCATCAGGTCAACTATATTTGGTCTTTGGCTTGATTGTAAGGTGTAATTTCTGTTTCATCTGACCTTGACCTCAATTTCATGGTTCATTGAACAACGTTCAGTTTTTGTGGTTTGGTCTATTTCTCAGATACTATAAGCAATAGGGCCACTATATTTGGTGTATGAAATGATTGTAGGGTGTACATGTCCATCTGGCAGGTTTCATCTGACCTTGACTTCATTTTCATGGTTCATTGGACAATGTTTAGTTTTTGTGGTTTGGTCTATCTTTCAGATATTATAAGTAATAGGTCAATTATATTTGATGTATGGAACAACTGTAAGGTGCACATGTCTCTCTGGCAGGGTTCATATGACCATGACCTTATTTTGATGGTTCATTGGTCAATGATAAGTTTTCATAATTTTGTCAGTTTATCAGATACTATGAGCAATAGGTCAACTATATTTGGTGTATGGAATGATTGTAAGGTGTACATGTCTGTCTAGCAAGGTTCATATGACCTTGACCTCATTTATATGGTTCATTGGTCAATGTTAAGATTTTGTTGTTTGATCTTTTTCTCAGATAGTTTTAGCCATAGGACCTCTATTTTTAGTGTATGGAATGATTGTAAGGTGTAAATGTCTGTCGGGCATAGTTCATCTGACCATGACCTCATTTTCATAGAACATTTATAAGTTAATGTGTGTGTAGTAAAACCTTCTTATTACAGACTTTCAACATTAATTCAATGATAAGTTAAACAGGCGAGACATTTTAGCATGTGCACTCTTGTTTTACAGGAGTTTGGCCCCTCGGAAATAGAAATCATTAGCAATTTTCAGTGTTAAGTTTTCTGCTCAAATCATTTTGATAGGAACTACTTGTAATAGATCAATGATATTTTTTATAAAGTTGCATTACTAACAGTACATATCAGTTTGATGATTTGCCCTCTAGGTCATGGTCCAGCAACTTTGGATTAATAAGCAATGTTGTTGTCCATCAGATTGTCTTTTTCTGAATTTTCTTCCGACAGACGAGACATATCTGTGTCAACAGTTTATTTGTATTCATGAGGCATAATGGTGCGATACAGATCAACTTTGTTGTGTTTTATTCTGTTGGAGGGTATTATGGTCCTTGTTAGCATATCATTTTTAACTGGATTTCCAAAGGAAAATATCGGTTATTAATTTGGTGATGTACAGCTGGCGGGTGGGCGTTGCAGGGGGACATAGAAATACCTGGCGTCTGTCGGTCCGGTCTTGTTTATAAAACTTATATCATAGGTTTATATCAGCAATGTCTTGGACAAGTTCGAAAACCAGTGCCGATCAATTATTAGTCCCCTACCGACAAAGTCAAGGGGAATTTAGGTTTGCACTCCGTCCGTCTGTCCATCCGTCAGTCCGGCAAATCAGTTTTCCACACTTTTTTTCTTCGTCCTTGAAGATATTGATTTGATATATGGTGTATTGTTTTATCATGACAAGTTACAGATCAAGTTCGAATTTTGTTCTGGTCTGATGATTTTGTGCAGAGTTATGGTCCTTGGACTTAGAAAATTCGCTCAAATGATCAGTTTTCCGCTTTTTTTATCGTCATGCTTGAAGATATTAATTTGATTATATGTATATAATTTTATCATGACAAGTTACAGATCAAGTTAGAATTTTGTTCCGATCTGATGATTTTTTGCAGAGTTATGGTCCTTGAAATTAGAAAATTCACTCAAATGATCAGTTTTCCACACTTTTTTTGTCATGCTTGAAGATATTGATTTGATAATTGGTATATAGTTTTATCATGAAAAGTTACAGATGAAGTTCGAATTTTGTTCCGGTCTGATGATTTTGTGCAGAGTTATGGTCCTTGGACTTAGAAAACTCACTAAAAAAATCAGTTTTCCACACTTTTTTTCGTCATGCTTGAAGATATTGACTTTATATTTGTTATATAGTTTACACCATGACAAGTTATAGATCAAGTTAGCATTTTGTTCCAGTACAATGAATTTTTAACCGGTAGGGGACTATGTATTGCCATGCAATACTCTCAGAATGCTTGTTTTTAAAAGAGTTAAGCCCCTTGGAAACATTAATTATATGGAAAATTGCATCGTTAGTTATCTCATGTGTACAATTCTTGCCATATTTTTATGAAACTTATATTGTAGGTTTATATCAGCGATGTCTTGGACGAGTTGGAAAATCTTTGCCGATCAATTATTTTTAAAAGAGTTATGCCCTTGGAAATATTAATTATATGGAAAATTGCCTTGTGAGCGCTCTCATTTGTACAATTCTTGCCAGATTTTTATGAAATCTATGTCTTGGATGAGTTGGAAAATCTCCGCCGATCAATTATTTTTAAAAGAGTTATGCCCCTTGGAGATATTTATTATATGAAAAATTGCCTTGTGAGCGCTCTCATGTGTACAATTCTCGCCAGAATTTTATGAATTTTATATCATAGGTTTATATCAGCAATGTCTTTGACACTTTTGAAAATAAGTTCTGATCAAATATTTTTAACAAGTTATGCCCCTTTGAAATATTAATTATATTTGAAATCACATTGAATTTGCCCTGAAGCATTCATTTCTCTAAGATATTTATCAACAGTTTTAAAGAACAAAAAAAAAGTGTATTTTTTAGTTATTGCCCATGATCCTTAGATAGATAAAATACGTGCAATGAGGGGGGGGACATTAGAACTCTGTTCTAATTATTTTTATGGTACTTTTCTTATGATATCATTATAAGACACTTTAATCTACATGAATTAGCTTTTGATCAATTTGACTTGTCAATTTGGAAATTTCAATAATGTTACCTAGCACAGATGGAAGAATCGTTTTTATTTCAGGGGCCTTAGAAATACCGGGGGTCCCTCCGTGCATTGTCTTGTTAGCGCTCTCACGTGTACAATTCTTGCCAGATTTTTATGAAACTTATATATTAGAAAAACAAAGGAAATGGGGTATCCATCCTGGCATGACACAAAATCAGTACATGCACAGCAAAAAACACACAATAAGCAAAGGAACAGCGCTTATTAGGTTTATATCAGCATTGTCTCAGACAAATTGGAAAATCAGTGCTGATCAACAATTTTTAAAAGAGTTGTGGCCCTTGGAAATATTAATTATATGGAAAATTTGCATTGTTAGTGCTCTCATGTATACAATATTTATCAGATTTTTATGAAACTTATATCATAAGTTTATATCAGCAATGTCTCGGACAAGTTCAAGAATCAGTGCTGATCAAATATTTTTAAAAGAGTAATGCCCCTTGGAAATATTAATTATATGGATAATTGCATTGCATTTGCTCTCAAGCCTTCATTTCTCTAAGATATTTATAAAAAAATTTAGAGAACAAAAAAAAAGTTTTATTTTAGTTATTGTCTTTGACAGATAAAATATGTGCAAAGCAGGGGACATTGGAAATCTGTTCTTTTATTATGCTTCTTTTACTCTGGTAACTCTTAAAAATAAAGTTTTATCTGAAACATAAATGTATGTGGTCTATATTATATTTTAAGAGCTTTTAGAAGAATCATCAATGAATTTTGTGTCTGTGAGAAAGGAAGCCATCATCATTTTGTGGCAGCCATATCATCTTGTTCCTTATTGGCTCTTGCATTATATACAATTGATGATTTATTATTATCTTGCCTGGACAGAGTAAAAAAGAAAGACTTAGGTATGCTGTTTCCTACGGCAGCGGCAGTTTAGGTCAGTTTAAGAGAAGCCACTAATGATGTAGTATGCATTTTAATAAGCATTGGCAGCTCTCATTTCCATGGAGATTATTTGGCCCTGTCCCCTCAGTCATAGTCGATTGACTTTTAAACTTTTGCATAGTTTACATGTTAAAGTTTGTGATTAGGTCAGTATAAGGGGAACCACTTATGATAAGTCAATGATATTTGGTATGGATGTGTATAAGCATTGGCACATCTCATTTCCGTGGAAGGTATTCAGCCCTGCCCCTAAGTCATGGTCTATTGACTTTAAAACAGTTTCTTGGCAAAAGCATAGGCACATAATTTAGTCAGATGACCTTGACTGCTATTCACAGTTCAATGATCAATTAAAAATCTGTACCACGGTCAGTATCTCAGTAAACATAAGTTACACTAATAGGTCAACAATAAAAATCTATTGAATTGTTGTAAGGTGTTCATGTCCATTGATAGGAGTTCATGAACTTGACCTTTTTCAGGGTTCAATTGTCAACATCAAATTTTCATGCTGATGCCAATTACTTAGTAACCATGACTAAAAGGTCAACAAATTTTGGTCAAAAGAATGATTGTCTGATAGAATTAACTTGACTTCTTTCAGCTCAATGATGTCTGATAGAATTAACTTGACTTCTTTCAGCTCAATGATGTCTGATAGAATTAACTTGACTTGGGCCTTCTTTCAGTTCAATGCTGTCAGATAGAATTATCTTGACTTTGGCCTTCTTCCAGTTCAATGATGTCTGATAGAATTAACTTGACTTTGGCCTTCTTTCAGTTCAATGATGTCTGATAGAATTAACTTGACGTGGGCCTTCTTTCAGTTCAATGATGTCTGATAGAATTAACTTGACTTGGGCCTTCTTTCAGTTCAGTGATGTCAGATAGAATTAGCTTGACTTTGGCCTATATTCAGTTCAATGATGTCTGATAGAATTATCTTAACTTTGGCCTTCTTTCAGTTCAATGATGACTGATAGAATTATCTTGACTTGGGCCTTCTTTCAGTACAATGATGTCTGATAGAATTAACTTGACTTGGGCCTTCTTTCAGTTCAGTGATGTCTGATAGAATTAACTTGACTTGGGCCTTCTTTCAGTTCAGTGATGTCAGATAGAATTATCTTGACTTTGGCCTTCTTTCAGTTCAATGATGTCTGATAGAATTAACTTGACTTGGGCCTTCTTTCAGTTCAGTGATGTCTGATAGAATTATCTTGACTTTGGCCTTCTTTCAGTTCAATGATGTCTGATAGAATTAACTTGACTTGGGCCTTCTTTTAGTTCAGTGATGTCTGATAGAATTAACTTGACTTTTGCCTTCTTTCAGTTCAATGATGTCTGATAGAATTAACTTGACTTGGGCCTTCTTTCAGTTCAATGATGTCTGATAGAATTAACTTGACTTGGGCCTTCTTTCAGTTCAATGATGTCTGATAGAATTAACTTGACTTGGGCCTTCTTTCAGTTCAATGATGTCTGATAGAATTAACTTGACTTTGGCCTTCTTTCAGTTAAATGATGTCTGATAGAATTAACTTGACTTTGGCCTTCTTTCAGTTCAATGATGTCTGATAGAATTAACTTGACTTGGGCCTTCTTTCAGTTCAGTGATGTCAGATAGAATTAGCTTGACTTTGGCCTTCTTTCAGTTCAGTGATGTCAGATAGAATTATCTTGACTTTGGCCTTCTTTCAGTTCAATGATGTCTGATAGAATTAACTTGACTTGGGCCTTCTTTCAGTTCAATGATGTCTGATAGAATTAACTTGACTTGGGCCTTCTTTCAGTTCAATGATGTCTGATAGAATTAACTTGACTTTGGCCTTCTTTCAGTTAAATGATGTCTGATAGAATTAACTTGACTTTGGCCTTCTTTCAGTTCAATGATGTCTGATAGAATTAACTTGACTTGGGCCTTCTTTCAGTTCAGTGATGTCAGATAGAATTAGCTTGACTTTGGCCTTCTTTCAGTTCAGTGATGTCAGATAGAATTATCTTGACTTTGGCCTTCTTTCAGTTCAATGATGTCTGATAGAATTATCTTGACTTTGGCCTTTTTTCAGTTCAATGATGTCTGATAGAATTAACTTGACTTGGGCCTTCTTTCAGTTCAGTGATGTCTGATAGAATTAACTTGACTTGGGCCTTCTTTCAGTTCAATGATGTCAGATAGAATTAGCTTGACTTTGGCCTTCTTTCAGTTCATTGATGTCTGATAGAATTAACTTGACTTGGGCCTTCTTTCAGTACAATGATGTCTGATAGAATTAACTTGACTTGGGCCTTCTTTCAGTTCAGTGATGTCTGATAGAATTAACTTGACTTTGGCCTTCTTTCAGTTCAGTGATGTCTGATGGAATTATCTTGACTTGGGCCTTCTTTCAGTTCAATGATGTCTGATAGAATTATCTTGACTTTGGCCTTCTTTCAGTTCAGTGATGTCTGATAGAATTATCTTGACTTGGGCCTTCTTTCAGTTCAATGATGTCTGATAGAATTATCTTGACTTGCGCCTTCTTTCAGTTCAGTGATGTCTGATAGAATTAACTTGACCTGGGCCTTCTTTCAGTTCAGTGATGTCTGATAGAATTAACTTGACTTGGGCCTTCTTTCAGTTCAATGATGTCTGATAGAATTATCTTGACTTTGGCCTTCTTTCAGTTCAGTGATGTCTGATAGAATTAACTTGACTTGGGCCTTCTTTCAGTACAATGATGTCTGATAGAATTAACTTGACTTGGGCCTTCTTTCAGTACAATGATGTCTGATAGAATTAACTTGACTTTGGCCTTCTTTCAGTTCAATGATGTCTGATAGAATTAACTTGACTTAGGCCTTCTTTCAGTACAATGATGTCTGATAGAATTAGCTTGACTTTGGCCTTCTTTCAGTTCAATGATGTCTGACAGAATTATCTTGACTTGGGCCTTTTTTCAGTTCAATGATGTCTGATAGAATTAACTTGACTTTGGCCTTCTTTCAGTTCAATGATCAATGTTAGGTTTTCAAGCTTAGAGCAGTATCTCATTTACCTCGAGTAATAGGTCACATTTATTGGGTCTGTAGTAAGGTTGTCAGGTGTAAACGTCACTCTGGCAGAGGCTATTTTATCTTGACCTTGTTTTTATGATGCAAAGGTCAGTGATAAATTTTTGTTTTTCATTTACTTTGAGTAATATGTCAACTATATTTTGGTCTATAGAATCAATGTAATAGGTACTTGTCTATTTGACAGGGGTCCGTTGATCTTTCCCTCATTTTTGTGGTTCATTATTCAAAATACTTCAATTTAAATATGATAGGACTTATATCTAAAAGACTTTTCATATTTCATTCAATTGGAATCAATGAAGCAGAGGAGACATAACAGCATGTGCATCTGCATGTTTGTTTTCTAATCTTTGGTTATTAATCTTTAACATGTTTAATGAATTGATTACAGGTGATTTATTACTATACATTTATAGATTTTGAAAAAAGGCCTTTCAAGGTATGGACACCAAAACATGAATACATGATTTTTGTACCTTTTAATAGTCTTTTCTAGGTCTGTTATATTATGTTTTTAGACATACCCTCAAATTTGCCTGAGCCCTAGGCAAATGGAATCTGGTACTAGAATATTCATGATACATTAAATTATGTACCCTTTATATTTGAACTGCAATTTTTGATTCAGCCATACTGGATCTATGCGATCACTCTGGTTTTGGAGATGGTGCAGAATACTAAGTTGAAGACATATCATGAAACTAATTATGTGTTTTTATGACTTGCAGAAACTTTCTACACCATTTTAATCATCAACTGCAAACTTTTGACATGTTATTTGCCCTTAAATTAAGAAAAGATTGGTCGAATAGTGACTTTATTTTAGATATACACTTGCATATAGTTCTTTTCTAAATCAAAATTTATGAGGATTTACTATTTATGAATTAATTTGAAAAAGTATTTGTACATCAATTGAATCAGTTGATAAGAATTTTGAAAGTATTATATTAGTATCTTGTGCATATGTAAATTATTGTTCAATGAAATGTAGGTCAACATGTGTATTAATATATCTAAGTTGATTCCCACACTTTTTTGAAATGGTATTACTCCAATTCTTTCCATAGGCAAGTAAGAGTCAGAAAGGTTATTAACTATCATGATTTTCAAATAAGTATTAATTAGAAACAACCCCAGGCTTAATTCAAAACAGTTAATATCTCATGACCTGTTATGCATGTTACATAATTAATAAGACACAATTTATTACACACCTAACTGAATACACACATTCTAGACCTCAATAGTAAACCTACAAATGTATTAATTATTTTGATCTACACTACATTAAAATATTCTGTTAATTTTGCTAGCTAGCTGAATGATTAATCTGATGTGTTTTTTTTCAAAGAAAATACTTAAAATGAAAAAATATGTATAAAAATGCAAGCAAATTTTATTTTACTTGTAAAATCAGTGCCATTAATATCTGACATAAGTCAATAATCAAGTTCTAATTAATTAGTTACAATTATCAGAAATTTGGTTGAAATATTAAATAAAATTGCATAACTCTTACCTGAGCATTTTCTGCAATAAAATTTATTTGTTTGTTTTACATTTATATCCCATTATATTCCTATTTAACAGTAATTGGAAATATCTCAGCATTAGGTATTTGTACATTCAGATTTGAATACAGGAAATGTATTTTTCTTTATGAAGAATGAACACCAATGTAGATAAAAATAGTCATTATTTTTTTTAATTTTTGTTGTTGAGAAAGTGCATTTATAAGGCCTCTTTCTGGAAATTATTAAACCTGTCATTATAAATGGCATATAAAAAATATATTACTTGTTTGATGATTTTCCTTTCCATTCTTGTCAAAAATAAAATCTGACAGAGTCTAAAATTGAAAGATCAGTATATATATATATATCTATATTTGCATCAATATTGCGAAATTCCCTACCTTTGGACAATAACATAGAAATTTTACAGTAAGACTGGAAATGAAAAGAGAAAAAAATTTAGAAAAAAGTATGGTCAGAAAGAATATCAAACTAGCTATGAATATGGCTGGATCACAACATCAACGATGCTTTGATTCAATCACACAGGTCGTCATGTCTTGGTTTATGGCTTTATAATGTCAAAATCCTGCCAGACATAGACATGTCTTGATATTGGTTTAATTTTTATGATAAAGTCTGATTTATTGAAAGAAACGGGGCCAATTTTCCCTGTATTTGTTTTACTCACATGGTCAATATTTGGATGTGGTAAAAACCTACTTGTATTGGAATATTAAACATGTTAAAGAGTCTATATAAATGTTCTCATACAAATTATCAAGTTTTACAATTTCAATTAACTTTTTTTTTAATTTCAGTGTGTATATTGCAAATTTGTATTCAAAGGACAATTTATAGCTCTTAATTCCAACTGAATTTTTTTTGTTAAGGTTGTCCCTTTAATATATTTTTTGGATAAATACACAAATCTATCAAAATTGCATGTATGCTTGAAACCAAAAGTTATACAAATGATTTTAGTTCATCATTTGTTTAATCTAAGAAACTTATATATATATATTAGTTTACTTTTCTTCCTCCATTAGTCCTACCATTTGGCACCTTGATTTTGATTTTGGGTTTCAGTTTTTGGTTATATTACAGGTATGCACTATTTGTTGTCCCCCAATAACACGTTGCAGGGGACATGGAAATACCGGGTGTCCGTCCGTCCGTCCGTCCGTCCGTCCGGTCTTGTTAGCGCTCTCATGTAAACAATTCTTGCCAGATTTCTATGCAACTTATATCATAGGTTTATATCAGCAATGACTTGGACAAGTTTGAAAATCAGTGCCGATCAATTATTTTTAAAAGAGTAATGCCCCTTGGACACATTGATTTTATGGAAAAATGCATCATAAGCGCTCTCATGTGTACAATTCTTGCCAGATTTTTATGAAACTTATTATCATCGGTTTATATTAGTAATGTCTTGGATGAGTTCGAAAATCAGTGCCGATCAATTATTTTTAAAAGAGTTATGCCTCTTGGAAACATTAAGTTTATGAAAAATTGCATCATTAGCGCTCTCATGTGTTCAATTCTTGCCAGATTTTTATGAAACTTATATCATAGGTTTATATCAGCAATGTCTTGGATGAGTTCGAAAATCAGTGCCGATCAATTATTTTTAAAAGAGTTATGACCCTTGGACACATTAATTTTATGAAAAATTGCATCATTAGCACTCTCATGTGTTCAATTCTTGCCAGAATTTTATGAAACTTATATCATAGGTTTATATTAGCAATGTCTTGGACGAGTTCGAAAATCAGTGCTGATCAATTATTTTTAAAAGAGTTATGCCCCTTGGAAATATTAATTATATGAAAAATTGCCTTATGAGCACTCTAATGTGTACAATTCTTGCCAGATTTTTATGAAATTCATATTATAGGTTTATATCATCAATGTACTTGAAGAGTTCAAAAATCAGTGCCGATCAATTATTTTTAAAAGAGTTATGCCCTTGAAAATATTGATTATATGGAAAATTGCAATGTTATCGCTCTCATGTGTTCAATTCTTGCCAGAATTTTATGAAACTTATATCATAGGTTTATATCAGCAATGTCTTTGACACTTTTGAAAATAAGTTCTGATCAAATAGTTTTAATGAGTTATGCCCCTTGGAAATATAAATTATAATGGAAATCACATTGCATTTGCTCTGAAGCCTTCATTTCTCTTAAGATATTAATAAAAAGTTTTAAAGAACATAACAAAAGTGTTTTTTTTAGTTATTGCCCTTGAACCTTGGATAGATAAAATATGTGCAACGTGGGGGACATTTGAACTCTGTTCTTTTATTAATAGATATAAGAAGATGTGGTATGAGTGCCAATGAGACAACTCTCCATCCAAGTCACATGTATTACACTTCATAAGTAGAAAAGTATATAAAACAGTGTGTTTATGTATAAAAGTATATAAAACAGTGTGTTTGTGTATAAAAGTATATTAAACCGTGTGTTTGTGTATTTTCAGATGGTATTGGAAGTATGGTAGAGACTTGATCTGGAACAATAGAGGAAAAGTAATGCAAATGTGGCATCAGCTTAGAAGAAAGCCAAGATAAAAATGTATACAAGGATAATAATATTTTATTAAAGATCTTATGAATCTTCTCTTTATTTCTTATTGATGAATAATGCTTCATTCATAAGACATATAATAATACAACTCTAGGATAATTGAAAACTTAAGAGATAGTAACAACCATTATTGATTTTTAACAAAGTCAGTTGTATTTTTTAATTGAAATAAGATATTTTAGATGAGGTTTTAATTCTTGACTTTGTTATTTCTTTAATTACAAACTGTAGTTTCATATGAACAATGCTAACAAAGAAGCTTTTAAACCAAGGGTGGCTAATGATAGTTGAAGTCATCCATTTGAAACAGTTCTACACTTTTTACTTACCATGAGGAACACAACAGGTGCTTCTAGTGGAGCAGGGACTGCTTACCCTTTTTTTTTATTTTGTAGTGTTTTGTTGACTGTTGGTTGTCTTTTTATTGTGTTGGCCAAGGGGTTTTCTGTTTTTCTTCAACAGATGGTTTCTTTTTATTGTGTTGGCCAAGGGGTTTTCTGTTTTTCTTCAACAGATTTTCTTTTATTGTGTTGGCCAAGGGTTTTCTTCAACAGATGATTTCTTTTATTGTGTTGGCCAAGGGTTTTCTGTTTTCTTCAACAGATGGTTTCTTTTATTGTGTTGGCCAAGGGGTTTTCTGTTTTTCTTCAACAGATGGTTTCTTTTTATTGTGTTGGCCAAGGGGTTTTCTGTTTTTCTTCAACAGATGATTTCTTTTTATTGTGTTGGCCAAGGGGTTTTCTGTTTTTCTTCAACAGATGGTGTCTTTTTATTGTGTTGGCCAACAGATGGTTTTTTTTATTGTGTTGGCCAAGGGTTTTCTGTTTTTCTTCAACAGATGGTTTCTTTTTATTGTGTTGGCCAAGGGGTTTTCTGTTTTTCTTCAACAGATGATTTCTTTTTATTGTGTTGGCCAAGGGGTTTTCTGTTTTCTTCAACAGATGATTTCTTTTATTGTGTTGGCCAAGGGTTTCTGTTTTCTTCAACAGATGATTTCTTTTTATTGTGTTGGCCAAGGGTTTTCTGTTTTCTTCAACAGATGATTTCTTTTATTGTGTTGGCCAAGGGGTTTTCTGTTTTTCTTCAACAGATGGTTTCTTTTTATTGTGTTGGCCAAGGGGTTTTCTGTTTTTCTTCAACAGATGATTTCTTTTTATTGTGTTGGCCAAGGGGTTTTCTGTTTTTCTTCAACAGATGGTTTCTTTTTATTGTGTTGGCCAAGGGGTTTTCTGTTTTTCTTCAACAGATGATTTCTTTTTATTGTGTTGGCCAAGGGGTTTTCTGTTTTTCTTCAACAGATGGTTGTCTTTTATTGTGTTGGCCAAGGGTTTTCTGTTTTCTTCAACAGATGATTTCTTTTATTGTGTTGGCCAAGGGTTTTCTGTTTTCTTCAACAGATGATTTCTTTTTATTGTGTTGGCCAAGGGTTTTCTGTTTTCTTCAACAGATGGTTTCTTTTATTGTGTTGGCCAAGGGTTTTCTGTTTTCTTCAACAGATGGTTTCTTTTATTGTGTTGGCCAAGGGTTTTCTGTTTTCTTCAACAGATGATTTCTTTTATTGTGTTGGCCAAGGGTTTTCTGTTTTCTTCAACAGATGGTTTCTTTTTATTGTGTTGGCCAAGGGTTTTCTGTTTTCTTCAACAGATGGTTTCTTTTTATTGTGTTGGCCAAGGGTTTTCTGTTTTCTTCAACAGATGGTTTCTTTTTATTGTGTTGGCCAAGGGTTTTCTGTTTTCTTCAACAGATGATTTCTTTTATTGTGTTGGCCAAGGGTTTTCTGTTTTCTTCAACAGATGGTTGTCTTTTTATTGTGTTGGCCAAGGGTTTTCTGTTTTCTTCAACAGATGATTTCTTTTATTGTGTTGGCCAAGGGTTTTCTGTTTTCTTCAACAGATGATTTCTTTTATTGTGTTGGCCAAGGGTTTTCTGTTTTCTTCAACAGATGGTTTCTTTTATTGTGTTGGCCAAGGGTTTTCTGTTTTCTTCAACAGATGGTTGTCTTTTATTGTTTGGCCAAGGGTTTCTGTTTTCTTCAACAGATGATTTCTTTTTATTGTGTTGGCCAAGGGTTTTCTGTTTTCTTCAACAGATGATTTCTTTTTATTGTGTTGGCCAAGGGTTTTCTGTTTTCTTCAACAGATGGTTTCTTTTTATTGTGTTGGCCAAGGGTTTTCTGTTTTCTTCAACAGATGGTTGTCTTTTATTGTGTTGGCCAAGGGTTTCTGTTTTCTTCAACAGATGATTTCTTTTTGTGTTGGCCAAGGGTGTGTTGGCCAAGGGTTTTCTGTTTTCTTCAACAGATGATTTCTTTTTATTGTGTTGGCCAAGGGTTTTCTGTTTTCTTCAACAGATGATTTCTTTTTATTGTGTTGGCCAAGGGTTTTCTGTTGTTCTTCAACAGATGGTTTCTTTTATTGTGTTGGCCAAGGGTTTTCTGTTTTCTTCAACAGATGATTTCTTTTTATTGTGTTGGCCAAGGGTTTCTGTTTTCTTCAACAGATGATTTCTTTTTATTGTGTTGGCCAAGGGTTTCTGTTTTTTCTTCAACAGATGATTTCTTTTATTGTGTTGGCCAAGGGTTTTCTGTTTTCTTCAACAGATGATTTCTTTTTATTGTGTTGGCCAAGGGTTTCTGTTTTCTTCAACAGATGGTTTCTTTTTATTGTGTTGGCCAAGGGTTTCTGTTTTCTTCAACAGATGGTTTCTTTTTATTGTGTTGGCCAAGGGTTTCTGTTTTCTTCAACAGATGGTTTCTTTTATTGTGTTGGCCAAGGGTTTCTGTTTTCTTCAACAGATGGTTTCTTTTTATTGTGTTGGCCAAGGGTTTTCTGTTTTCTTCAACAGATGGTTTCTTTTTATTGTGTTGGCCAAGGGTTTCTGTTTTCTTCAACAGATGATTTCTTTTATTGTGTTGGCCAAGGGTTTTCTGTTTTCTTCAACAGATGGTTGTCTTTTATTGTGTTGGCCAAGGGTTTCTGTTTTCTTCAACAGATGATTTCTTTTATTGTGTTGGCCAAGGTGTTTCTGTTTTCTTCAACAGATGGTTTCTTTTATTGTGTTGGCCAAGGGTTTCTGTTTTCTTCAACAGATGGTTGTCTTTTTATTGTGTTGGCCAAGGGTTTTCTGTTTTCTTCAACAGATGATTTCTTTTATTGTGTTGGCCAAGGGTTTTCTGTTTTCTTCAACAGATGATTTCTTTTATTGTGTTGGCCAAGGGTTTTCTGTTTTCTTCAACAGATGATTTCTTTTTATTGTGTTGGCCAAGGGTTTTCTGTTTTCTTCAACAGATGGTTTCTTTTTATTGTGTTGGCCAAGGGTTTTCTGTTTTCTTCAACAGATGATTTCTTTTATTGTGTTGGCCAAGGGTTTTCTGTTTTCTTCAACAGATGATTTCTTTTTATTGTGTTGGCCAAGGGTTTTCTGTTTTCTTCAACAGATGGTTTCTTTTTATTGTGTTGGCCAAGGGTTTTCTGTTTTCTTCAACAGATGGTTTCTTTTATTGTGTTGGCCAAGGGTTTTCTGTTTTCTTCAACAGATGGTTTCTTTTATTGTGTTGGCCAAGGGTTTTCTGTTTTTCTTCAACAGATGGTTTCTTTTTATTGTGTTGGCCAAGGGGTTTTCTGTTTTTCTTCAACAGATGGTTTCTTTTTATTGTGTTGGCCAAGGGGTTTTCTGTTTTTCTTCAACAGATGATTTCTTTTTATTGTGTTGGCCAAGGGGTTTTCTGTTTTTCTTCAACAGATGGTTTCTTTTTATTGTGTTGGCCAAGGGTTTTCTGTTTTCTTCAACAGATGATTTCTTTTATTGTGTTGGCCAAGGGTTTTCTGTTTTCTTCAACAGATGATTTCTTTTATTGTGTTGGCCAAGGGGTTTTCTGTTTTTCTTCAACAGATGATTTCTTTTTATTGTGTTGGCCAAGGGGTTTTCTGTTTTTCTTCAACAGATGGTTTCTTTTTATTGTGTTGGCCAAGGGGTTTTCTGTTTTTCTTCAACAGATGGTTTCTTTTTATTGTGTTGGCCAAGGGGTTTTCTGTTTTTCTTCAACAGATGGTTTCTTTTTATTGTGTTGGCCAAGGGGTTTTCTGTTTTTCTTCAACAGATGGTTGTCTTTTTATTGTGTTGGCCAAGGGGTTTTCTGTTTTTCTTCAACAGATGATTTCTTTTTATTGTGTTGGCCAAGGGGTTTTCTGTTTTTCTTCAACAGATGGTTTCTTTTTATTGTGTTGGCCAAGGGTTTTCTGTTTTCTTCAACAGATGGTTTCTTTTATTGTGTTGGCCAAGGGTTTCTGTTTTCTTCAACAGATGGTTTCTTTTTATTGTGTTGGCCAAGGGTTTTCTGTTTTCTTCAACAGATGGTTTCTTTTTATTGTGTTGGCCAAGGGTTTTCTGTTTTCTTCAACAGATGATTTCTTTTATTGTGTTGGCCAAGGGTTTCTGTTTTCTTCAACAGATGATTTCTTTTATTGTGTTGGCCAAGGGTTTCTGTTTTCTTCAACAGATGATTTCTTTTTGTGTTGGCCAAGGGTTTTCTGTTTTCTTCAACAGATGATTTCTTTTTATTGTGTTGGCCAAGGGTTTTCTGTTTTCTTCAACAGATGGTTTCTTTTATTGTGTTGGCCAAGGGTTTTCTGTTTTCTTCAACAGATGGTTTCTTTTATTGTGTTGGCCAAGGGTTTTCTGTTTTCTTCAACAGATGGTTTCTTTTTATTGTGTTGGCCAAGGGTTTTCTGTTTTCTTCAACAGATGGTTTCTTTTTATTGTGTTGGCCAAGGGTTTTCTGTTTTCTTCAACAGATGGTTTCTTTTATTGTGTTGGCCAAGGGTTTCTGTTTTCTTCAACAGATGGTTTCTTTTTTGTGTTGGCCAAGGGTTTTCTGTTTTCTTCAACAGATGGTTGTCTTTTATTGTGTTGGCCAAGGGTTTCTGTTTTCTTCAACAGATGGTTTCTTTTTATTGTGTTGGCCAAGGGTTTCTGTTTTCTTCAACAGATGGTTTCTTTTTATTGTGTTGGCCAAGGGTTTTCTGTTTTCTTCAACAGATGGTTGTCTTTTATTGTGTTGGCCAAGGGTTTTCTGTTTTCTTCAACAGATGATTTCTTTTTATTGTGTTGGCCAAGGGTTTTCTGTTTTCTTCAACAGATGATTTCTTTTATTGTGTTGGCCAAGGGTTTCTGTTTTCTTCAACAGATGGTTTCTTTTTTGTTGGCCAAGGGTTTTCTGTTTTCTTCAACAGATGATTTCTTTTTATTGTGTTGGCCAAGGGTTTCTGTTTTCTTCAACAGATGGTTTCTTTTATTGTGTTGGCCAAGGGTTTTCTGTTTTCTTCAACAGATGATTTCTTTTATTGTGTTGGCCAACAGGGTTTCTGTTTTCTTCAACAGATGGGTTTTTTATGTTTTCTTCAACAGATGGTTTCTTTTTATTGTGTTGGCCAAGGGGTTTTCTGTTTTTCTTCAACAGATGATTTCTTTTTATTGTGTTGGCCAAGGGGTTTTCTGTTTTTCTTCAACAGATGATTTCTTTTTATTGTGTTGGCCAAGGGGTTTTCTGTTTTTCTTCAACAGATGATTTCTTTTTATTGTGTTGGCCAAGGGGTTTTCTGTTTTCTTCAACAGATGGTTTCTTTTATTGTGTTGGCCAAGGGTTTTCTGTTTTCTTCAACAGATGGTTTCTTTTATTGTGTTGGCCAAGGGGTTTCTGTTTTCTTCAACAGATGGTTTCTTTTATTGTGTTGGCCAAGGGTTTTCTGTTTTCTTCAACAGATGGTTTCTTTTATTGTGTTGGCCAAGGGTTTTCTGTTTTCTTCAACAGATGGTTGTCTTTTATTGTGTTGGCCAAGGGTTTTCTGTTTTCTTCAACAGATGATTTCTTTTTATTGTGTTGGCCAAGGGTTTTCTGTTTTCTTCAACAGATGGTTTCTTTTTATTGTGTTGGCCAAGGGTTTCTGTTTTCTTCAACAGATGGTTTCTTTTTATTGTGTTGGCCAAGGGTTTCTGTTTTCTTCAACAGATGGTTTCTTTTTATTGTGTTGGCCAAGGGTTTCTGTTTTCTTCAACAGATGGTTTCTTTTTATTGTGTTGGGCCAAGGGTTTTCTGTTTTCTTCAACAGATGGTTTCTTTTTATTGTGTTGGCCAAGGGTTTCTGTTTTCTTCAACAGATGGTTTCTTTTATTGTGTTGGCCAAGGGTTTTCTGTTTTCTTCAACAGATGATTTCTTTTTATTGTGTTGGCCAAGGGGTTTTCTGTTTTTCTTCAACAGATGATTTCTTTTTATTGTGTTGGCCAAGGGGTTTTCTGTTTTTCTTCAACAGATGATTTCTTTTTATTGTGTTGGCCAAGGGTTTCTGTTTTCTTCAACAGATGGTTTCTTTTTATTGTGTTGGCCAAGGGTTTTCTGTTTTCTTCAACAGATGGTTTCTTTTTATTGTGTTGGCCAAGGGTTTTCTGTTTTCTTCAACAGATGGTTTCTTTTTATTGTGTTGGCCAAGGGTTTCTGTTTTCTTCAACAGATGGTTTCTTTTTATTGTGTTGGCCAAGGGTTTCTGTTTTCTTCAACAGATGGTTTCTTTTTATTGTGTTGGCCAAGGGTTTCTGTTTTCTTCAACAGATGGTTTCTTTTTATTGTGTTGGCCAAGGGTTTTCTGTTTTCTTCAACAGATGGTTGTCTTTTATTGTGTTGGCCAAGGGTTTTCTGTTTTTCTTCAACAGATGGTTTCTTTTTATTGTGTTGGCCAAGGGTTTTCTGTTTTCTTCAACAGATGGTTTCTTTTTATTGTGTTGGCCAAGGGGTTTCTGTTTTCTTCAACAGATGGTTGTCTTTTATTGTGTTGGCCAAGGGTTTCTGTTTTCTTCAACAGATGATTTCTTTTTATTGTGTTGGCCAAGGGTTTCTGTTTTCTTCAACAGATGATTTCTTTTTATTGTGTTGGCCAAGGGTTTTCTGTTTTCTTCAACAGATGGTTTCTTTTATTGTGTTGGCCAAGGGTTTTCTGTTTTCTTCAACAGATGATTTCTTTTATTGTGTTGGCCAAGGGTTTCTGTTTTCTTCAACAGATGGTTTCTTTTATTGTGTTGGCCAAGGGTTTTCTGTTTTCTTCAACAGATGATTTCTTTTTATTGTGTTGGCCAAGGGTTTTCTGTTTTCTTCAACAGATGGTTTCTTTTTCCAAGGGTTTTCTTCAACAGATTTTCTTTTTATTGTGTTGGCAACAGATGATTTCTTTTTTTTCTTCATTGTGTTGGCCAAGGGTTTTCTGTTTTCTTCAACAGATGGTTTCTTTTTATTGTGTTGGCCAAGGGTTTCTGTTTTCTTCAACAGATGATTTCTTTTTATTGTGTTGGCCAAGGGTTTTCTGTTTTCTTCAACAGATGGTTTCTTTTATTGTGTTGGCCAAGGGTTTTCTGTTTTCTTCAACAGATGATTTCTTTTATTGTGTTGGCCAAGGGTTTTCTGTTTTCTTCAACAGATGGTTTCTTTTTATTGTGTTGGCCAAGGGGTTTTCTGTTTTTCTTCAACAGATGGTTTCTTTTTATTGTGTTGGCCAAGGGGTTTTCTGTTTTTCTTCAACAGATGGTTTTTGACTGCTTCATTGGTATACATTCCCCCTTTTTTACAGCCAAAATTTAACTTTACTGAAACTTTTCCACTTATTTGCCTATATTAAATGAAAATATCAATGTTTAAAGAAAAACCTTTGTCATCCACTTTGTTATTTTTCTTCACCTTGATAGAATATGGTTTATGTTTGAGTTCATATACAAATGTAATAGATAGTTGATTTCCTATCATAAACATGAATAGTAGTAGGTAGTTGATTTCCTATCATATACATGGATAGTAGTAGGTAGTTGATTTCCTATATCATATACATGAATAGTAGTAGATAGTTGATTCCTATCATATACATAAATAGTAGTGGACAGTTGATTTCCTATATCATATACATAAATAGTAGTAGACAGTTGATTTCCTATATCATATACATGAATAGTAGTAGGTAGTTGATTTCCTATCATATACATGAACAGTAGTAGATAGTTGATTTCCTATATCATATACATGAATAGTAGTAGATAGTTGATTTCCTATCATATACATGAATAGTAGTAGATAGTTGATTTCCTATCATATACATGGATAGTAGTAGATAGTTGATTTCCTATATCATATACATGAATAGAAGTAGATAGTTGATTTCCTATATCATATACATGAATAGTAGTAGGTAGCTGATTTTTATCATATACATGAATGGTAGTAGGTAGTTGATTTCCTATCATATACATGTATAGTAGTAGATAGTTGATTTCCTATATCATATACATGAATAGTAGTAGGTAATTTATTTCCTATCATATACATGATTAGTAGTAGGTAGTTGATTTCCTATATCATATACATGAATAGTAGTAGGAAGTTGATTTCCTATCATATACATTAATAGTAGTAGATAGTTGATTTCCTATCATATACATGAATAGTAGTAGATAGTTGATTTCATATAACATATACATGAATAGTAGTAGGTAGCTGATTTCCTATCATATACATGATCAAAATATATTTATTCGCTAAAAAAGTATATCCAATCCCTCATCTGTTTTGTGACATCTGTTACACAAGACAATAGATAGCCTGAAAAAAAGAGTATATGAAACGCAAAGACTCATAAAAGAACAAGGAGTCTCTGGTGTATTAATTTTTTATTGGCAATCTATACAATGACATTACAAAATATGATTTCTAAAACAATAGCATAACTCATTTAATATAATGCCACTACAAAATATAGTTTCTAAAACAAAAGCAGAACTCAATCTAATATACAATTCCACTGCAAAATATAATTTCTAAAACAATAGCATAACTCATTTTATACAATGCCACTACAAAATGCAGTTTCTAAAACAATAACTGAGCTCAATCTATACAATGCTACTACAAAATATAATTTCTAAAACAATAGCATTACTCATTTTATGTGATGCCACTACAAAATTTTGTTTCTGAAATAATATCATAACTCATTCTATACAATTCCACTACAAAATGCAGTTTCTAAACAATAGCAGTACCCTATCTATACAATGCCACTACAAAATGTAGTTTCTAAAACAATAGCATGACTCATTTTATGCAATACCACTACAATATGTAGTTTCTGAAATAATATCATTACTCATTCTATACATACAAAACCACTACAAAATGTAGTTTCTAAAACAACATAATTCATTTTATACAATGCCACAACAAAATGTAGATTCTAAAACAATAACATAACCCATTTTATACAATGCCACTACAAAATGTAGTTCCTAAAACAAAAACATTACTCATTTTATACAATGCCACTACAAAACGTAGATTCTAAAACAATACATTACCCATTTTATAAGATGCCACCACACAACGTAGTTTCTAAAACAACATAACCCATTTTATACAATGCTACTACAAAATGTAGATTCTTAAACAATAACATAACCAATTTTAGACAATGCCACTACAAAACGTAGTTTCTAAAACAACATAACTCATTTAATACAATGCCACTAATGCCACTTCAAAACGTAGATTCTAAAACAATAACATAACCCATTTTATGCAATGCCACTACAAAACGTAGTTTCTAAAACAACATAGATATAAGAAGATGTGGTATGAGTGCCAATGAGACAACTCTCCATCAAAGTCAAAATTTATAAATGTAAACCACTATAGGTCAAAGTACGGTCTTCAACACGGAGCCTAGGCTCACACCGAACAGTAAGCTATAAAGGGCCCCAAAAATTACTAGTGTAAAACCATTCAAACGGGAAAACCAACGGTCTAATCTATATAAAAACGAGAAACACTTATGAACCACATCAACAAACGACAACTACTGAACATCAGATTCCTAACTTAGGACAGGTGCAAACAAATGCAGCGGGTTTAAACGTTTTAATGGTACCAAACCTTCACCCTTTTTCTGAAACAATAGTGTAACATCACAACATAGAAAGACACACTATAAAATATCAACTGAAATAGCTTAACTCAATCAAAGGACATAGTAACACCATTGAACATACACTGAACAAATAAATTTGACCTATGATACAATGTAAATTCAAAATAAATAAACTAAGGGAAGAATAATAAAAGTAACATGCTATATCGGTATGAAATGTAAACAATTTAAGAAAAACAATATGCTCGAACAAAATATCAGCCATTTGCAATAACTTTAAACACAGGTAAATAAAATAATTTTGTTGTTAGGTATACGTATACAGTTACAATAGAGAAAGGAAATATTTTAACAAAATAAATAATTTTGATGTTCATAGTACGAAGTGGAAATTTATATTAGTACCAAACACTTATCAAAGCTGGTATATAGACCAGATATAACCCTGAATAACATTAAATAACAAAAAAGCATTACAATTAGTATCAACAGGTCAAATAAACAAGAAAGTACGATTTGAGAGTACTCGCAGTTACTGACAGCTAGTTAAAAGCCAAAACAATTAATAATAAAAATCATGTATCAGAGACTAAAATCAACTAAAACACATCCCAGGGATTTAGTATTTTAACGTCATGGACAGTCAAAGAAGACATGACTAGTGCAATGCCAAAATAAATGTATCGACAGACAGTAGGATAGTTAGGAGTTTAACCTCTTTATAGATCAAAATGAACGTGAGTGTGTCTTTAAACATCCCGTTTGAAAAGAATACAAATTTAGTTATGTTTTAATTTGCTGATGACAAAATCGATATTAGTGCCAATGTAAACTATATTCAAAGATCTAATTACAACATTGGTAAGATAACCTGAACTAATAAGTTTATTTAAATAACCCGTTTTATGCAATGCTATTACAAAATGTAGATTCTAAAACAATAGCATCACTTAATCTATACAATGCCACTACAAAATGTAGTTTCTAAAACAAGAGCATGACTTAATCTATACAATGCCACTACAAAATGAAGATTCTAAAACAATAGCACGACTTAATCTATACAATGCCACTACAAAATGTAGTTTCTAAAACAACAGCATAACTCAATCTTTACAATGACATTACAAAATGTAGTTTCTAAAACAATAGCATTACTCATTTTATGCGATACCACTACAATATGTAGTTTCTGAAATAATATCATTACTCATTCTATACAATACAATACCACTACAAAATGTTTCTAAAACAACATAACTCATTTTATACAATGCTACTACAAAAAGTAGATTCTAAAACAATAGCATGACTCAATCTATACAATACCACTACAAAATGTAGATTCTAAAACAATAGCAGTACTCAATCTATGCAATGTCACTACAAAATGTAGAACAATAGCAGTACTCAATCTATGCAATGCCACTACAAAATGTAGAACAAATGCAGTACTCAATCTATACAATGCCTCTACAAAATGTAGAATAATAGCAGTACTCAATCTATGCAATGCCTCTACAAAATGTAGAACAATAACATGACTCAATCTATACAATGCCACTACAAAATGTAGAACAATAGCAGTACTCAATGTAGAACAATAGCAGTACTCAATCTATACAATGCAAATACAAAATGTAGAACAATAGCATGACTCAATCTATACAATGCAACTACAAAATGTAGAACAATAGCATGACTCAATTTATACGATGCCACTACAAAATGTAGAACAATAGCATGACTCAATCTATGCAATGCCACTACAAAATGTAGAACAATAGCAGTTTTCAATCTATACAATCCCACTACAAAATGTAGATACTAAAACAAAAGCAGTACTCAATCTATACAATGCAAATACAAAATGTAGAACAATAGCATGACTCAATCTATACAATGCAACTACAAAATGTAGAACAATAGCATGACTCAATCTATACAATGCCACTACAAAATGTAGAACAATAGCAGTACTCAATCTATGCAATGCCACTACAAAATGTAGAACAATAGCAGTATTCAATCTATACAATCCCACTACAAAATGTAGAACAATAGCAGTACCAATCTATACAATGCCACTTCAAAATGTAAAACAATAGCAGTACTCAATCTTTACAATGCCTCTACAAAATGTAGAACAATAGCAGTACTCAATCTATGCAATGCCACTACAACATGTAGAACAATAGCAGTACTCAATCTATACAATGCCTCTACAAAATGTAGAACAATAGCAGTAATCAATCTATGCAATGCCTCTACAAAATGTAGAACAATAGCAGTACCCAATCTTTATAATGCCTCTACAAAATATAGAACAATAGCAGTACTCAATCTATACAATGCCTCTACAAAATGTAGAACAATAGCAGTACTCAATCTATACAATGCCACTACAAAATGTAGAACAATAGCTGTACTCAATCTATACAATGCCTCTACAAAATGTAGAACAATAGCAGTACTCAATGTAGAACATTAGCAGTACTCAATGTAGAACAATAGCAGTACTCAATGTAGAACAATAGCAGTACTCAATCTATGCAATGCCACTACAAAATGTAGAACAATAGCAGTACTCAATCTATACAATGCCTCTACAAAATGTAGAACAATACCAGTACTCAATCTATGCAATACCAATACAAAATGTAGAACAATAGCAGTACTCAATGTAGAACATTAGCAGTACTCAATCTATGCAATGCCACTACAAAATGTAGAACAATAGCAGTACTCAATGTAGAACATTAGCAGTACTCAATCTATGCAATGCCACTACAAAATGTAGAACAATAGCAGTACTCAATGTAGAACATTAGCAGTACTCAATGTAGAACAATAGCAGTACTCAATCTATACAATGCCTCTACATAATGTAGAACAATAACAGAACTCAATCTATGCAATGCCACTACAAAATGTAGAACAATAGCAGTACTCAATCTATGCAATGCCTCTACAAAATGTAGAACAATAGCAGAACTCAATCTATACAATGTTACTACAAAATGAAGAACAATAGCAGTACTCAATCTATGCAATGCCTCTACAAAATGTAGAACAATAGCAGTACTCAATGTAGAACATTAGCAGTACTCAATGTAGAACAATAGCAGTACTCAATCTATACAATGCCTCTGCATAATGTAGAACAATAACAGTACTCAATCTATGCAATGCCACTACAAAATGTAGAACAATAGCAGTACTCAATCTATGCAATGCCTCTACAAAATGTAGAACAATAGCAGAACTCAATCTATACAATGTTACTACAAAATGAAGAACAATAGCAGAACTCAATCTATGCAATGCCTCTACAAAATGTAGCAGAACTCAGTCTTTACAATGCCACTACAAAATGTAGAACAAGAGCAGAACTCAATCTACGCAATGCCTCTACAAAATGTAGAACAATAGCAGAACTCAATCTATACAATGCCTCTACAAAATGTAGAACAATTGCATGACTCAATCTATACAATGCCTCTACAAATTGTAGAACAATAGCAGAACTCAATCTATGCAATGCCTCTACAAAATGTAGAACAATAGCCGTACTCAATCTATACAATACAACTACAAAATGTAGATACTAAAACAATAGCAGTACTCAATCTGTACAATGCCTCTACAAAATGTAGGTACCATCATACAAGGCTCTCGTAGCTTTTTCTGCTAAATGCTTCTTATTTGCTTTAAAAAAGCCATTTTTAGAAAAATTGTAGTTGTCAATTCTAATTATTTTAGTTTTGCATTCAATGGCATTATTTGACAACCCTGCATATCAAGGTATCCACTCCAGGAGTCTACCAAATTGTAATTTGTCTAAAAAGTGCTTTTACAAATTACAATTTGTACAAAATTTGACTAAAATTCACTAATAACTTGTATAATAATTTGTAAAATGGATTTGGTCGATTATTCTATGATAAGAACGAATTTTTTGAAACAGTACAAAGCGCAAACCTTCAGACCATTGCGTTATATCATTGTCGTTCATCCACGATGTTAACATTTCCTTAATGTCTACATTTGCCTTTTAGACAGACTCTAAGTTAAGTCGAAGATATTAGTGCGATTGTTGACATTTAAGTAAAATCAGTATGTTACAATTAGCTTGCTTTCAGCAATAGCAGTCAAAAGTTTTACAGTATGTTATTTATGTTCCTTACGTAATAATACTGATTGTATGTTGACCTCTTGTTTGTATGTGGCGTTGTTGTTCAAGTGGTGTATACCAAAGATCTCGTTTATTTTTTAAAATCGAATATAACGTACACAAAGCAGCTGTATAACTTTGGTAAATGAACTAAAATACACACAAAATTTACCATTGCCTCCTTTCTTGATGAGTTTTTAGATACTTGGACAACATCATATTTCTTACAAGCAAGTATATTTCTTGATCATTTTTCTTCAAAACTGTTTTGGCATACTTAATTTTAGCTGTAAGCCCATTGAGCTTGTCCTTGGTGTAAATATGATTGTGCTTTAATGCATTATTCTCTGCTATTTTCAGAACTTCTTGGACAAATGTATTCAGCTGATCAACAATGCTGGCCATGTTTACACTATTACATCAACTGAGTAAATGATGAAAAGAGTGTGATAACACTGATTGTATGGTAACCTCTTGTTTTTATGTGTATGGTTTGTGATCCAATTGGTGTATACCAAAGATCTCGTTTATTATTAATTATTAAAATCGAATCTTACGTACACAAAGCAGCTGTACAACTTTGATATATGAACTAAAATACACAAAATTTACCATAGCCTTTCTTGGTAAGTTTTTTAGATACTTGGACAACATCATATTTTTTAAAAGCAAGTATCTATCTTGATCATTTTTCTTCAAAACTGTTTTGGCATACTTCATTTTAGCTGTAAGCCCATTGAGCTTGTCCTTGGTGTAAATATGATTGTGCTTTAATGCATTATTCTCTGCTTTTTTCAGAACTTCTTGGACAAATGTATCCAGCTGATCAACAATGCTGGCCAAGTTTACACTATTACATCAACTGAATAAATGATGAAAAGAGTGTTCACAAACACCTGCATCTTTGGATACTTTTTAAACAATTGACCCTAAAATAATGAACAGTTGAAAAGTGTTTAAGAAGAGTTGAATACAAAACTGTTTCCTCAAGGCAATTAAAATTTATTACTGTTAAAAATATATAAAAGGCCATAATTTTGGCAACAGATTGTGTACATGTTGTCGGTTGTTGCCAAATTTTAAGCAGTTTTTACAGATTTATATCCCTTATCCAATAGACATCCTTAAAGGATATAATTAATTTCTTTCCCTTATAATTTTAGATATCTGCATTCATTTCATGGGGATTTTTTCCTCGTGAATACTTATACTTTTCCTGACACAAAACATTTATTCTTCTGTTGCAAGTGGTTTGAGGTTGGGGGATATTGAAATGATGCTGACACAGATAATCCAGTATTCAGGGAAAGGGATGACAGGTTTTCTGTTGTGGTTAGCTGCACGAACAAACAGTTACGCGTACCTCCATGGCACGTGAACAAACAGTTACGCGTACCTCCAGGGTACGTGAACAAATTGTTACGCATAACTCTAGGGTACGTGAACAAAGTGTTACGTGTACCTCTAGGGTACGTTAACAAAGTGTTACGTGTACCTCTAGGGTACGTTAACAAAGTGTTACGCGTACCTCTAGGGTACGTGAGCGACCTGTTACGCGTACCTCTAGCGTACGTGTAACAAAATGAATTATGACCCGAACGGCCCTTCATATTTTTTCTTTTTTCCTGAGTGGAGGCCTCCTGAGTGCTTATATAAAGCTCCTTAGAAATAATTTTTGCTTGTTATTTTTTAAACAAAATTCTTCTTATTTCTACTTATTTTTCATTTAATTGATGTGTTTTCGCTCCGATTCATACCATTTTACTGTTATTGTTAACTTTGATCGTATGAATAGGAATTAGAAATCATGAAATAACTTATATCAATTTGAAATATTTAAGAAATTCTATTTTACTAAAAACCAATTTAAATACCAAAATAAATTAATTTAAAAAAAAGAGGATTCAATGTACTAAGTGCTTGCGAGTAAAACAATTGACTTTTTGTTCAACACTTCATTTAGATATTTCTAGAAGTTATTTTTCAAAGTCGGCATTTCTGTTTTGTAAGAACAAATTGATAATGACCACGCAAAAAGATTATACTATCATATTTCTAACTTGTGAATAAAATTCACTTTATGTCATTAATCATGTTGCAATGGTTACCATATGATTGTATAAGTGAAAAATTCATTTTAAGAAACACTTTTATTATAACACCTTTTCAATGTCCATCATGTTAATTACCCGGACCATACGCGTATGGTCGGACCATACGAGTATATACCAATATGGTTATGACTATACGCGTACGGTCCAAATACTCATATGGTCCGGAACACATACAATGAAAATATGTGATCATTTTTTTAGTAACCATGTCGAAAACCAGCTTGGTTTTCATGCAATAAATTATATTCTCTATAAAAACATTTAATCTATCATTCAAAATGGATGTAAAAACTTTTCCTAAACAAGATAGCAATGTAATAGGTCTATAATTTTTAGGATTCATCTTGTCTTTGTTTTTGCACACTGGTATCATGTGACCTATAAGTCATGCTTCATGCAAAATTCCTGAATCAAAAACTAAGTTAAACAATTGAACATAAATATCTATCATACTGCAACGTAAATGGGTTTTCGTGTGTAAACGTATTTTTCTTTCATAATTTGTCTCATGACATTATACCCCGCTAGCTCAGCCGTTTACGTTACTGGTAGAGAGGGTTCGGCCTGTGCTTTCGCTCCAGGACTTCTGACAGCATACTGACAATAAAAGGGAACAATAAATGCAATAAATGACAGGTATAAGAAACCTAGGAATGACCAGATGTGACGATTTTGCCAAGCAATGTATTTGCTCATATAACAAATAACCAAGATTCATAAAACAGTTTCATATTTAATAGACAAAGACCAGAAATACATAAATATCGCGGTATCTCCATGTGAAAATTTAAACTCGTTAGAATTTCCATACATTTTCGAACTTCCCCTTTTAGGATAAAACGATGCGGTGAAAAATACCAATAAAAAGTTAACCAATTCAATAAAGCGTTTGGCCTTAGTGCTATCTAATTGAATAAAACAATATGATACTAGAATTTTGAGGTGTCCGTTTACTTAAAATATTGAGAGCTGTACACTAGTCGTCTTTTAACTATAATATTATTAAATCAATCAAGTTGTGACGTCAACCTTCCGAGACAAAACAAATATACCCACTGGTTCCCACCAACTCTGTTAGACTAGATCATGAACCTCATCATTGCATGACTAGGAAACAACAATCGATCCAGTAAAAAAAAACATCGCATTTATCTATACCCGTTTAATTTTCGGTCCAACCAGAGCAATGTCTGAAAACGTTTTTCAATATCATTGACCAGTTCAAGACCCAAAAATAAAACATGCGATAATACAAAATTCTATTTCAGAGTAAGGCACGAACAATTCCTAAGATTGACGACCGTTACTCTAAAATATCCCTCGGATTAACCATCTGTCTAAATATCACTATCGAATTGAACTCCATCTCTTTATAAACCCGAAATCATAAAATATCTGACTAGCTAGTGTACAATTCCCTCTATTTATTCTGGAACGGAAACGTAAATTAATATTTTGGAACTGTTTGACTACAAGACCGAAAAGAAATATATCAAATGTAAAGAAATAAATATTTAAGTCAAACATCGAAATATAAAATAAAATGAACTTTAAAGTACAACTTACCAGTACGAAAGTTTTCCCCAATCTAAAGAAATACTGCCCTGACGAGGTTTAAATATCCAAGTCTGGACATTTAGTCTAAAGCACGAGAAAAACGATCCCCGCGAAAAAGTGATCGGACAACTATAGTTATATATAATATCTAAAAATAGAAAAAGGGGAATTTACGATGACCCATAAACGTTACAATACCCCCTACCCAGAAAAACAAATCGTCCGCGATTTGACAACAAAGTAAGACAATTTAAAGGACAAGACACGGTTGTCTTAAAACAGATGAAAATGTACATTGTATATAATTTAAAAGTTCAAAAAGTTCAAAGTCTAAATGTTGATAAATGTCCAAGAAGGTCCATACGGTGATGAAGGTCCAAATGTTGATGAAGTTCCAAATGGTGATGAAGTTCCAAATGGTGATGAAGGTCCAAATGTTGATGAAGGTCCACAATGTTCATTGATGAAGGCAATTTCTTCATAAACGGTCTACAGAAATTTCCATGCGAATAAAGTATTGGATCCATATATATTTTCCAGAATCTTCAGATGCACATACACTGAAAAATAATAACTGACAAAAAATAGAATCAATTCAAATAAAAAAATAATCTTTATAGTTTGGAGATACCGACAACCACATATATTAACATTTTACGTGCAGAGCACGGAGATTGGGGAATGTAGAAATAACAAATTAACGTAATTTTAGATGCATGTAATCTTAAGTGAACTAAGGCCAAGAAATTGTTTTATCCGAGAAAATCAGTACCGATTACATAAGTGTGCTACAAGAACAAAACAAGAGGGTTAATTGGTGCACGCACCAAATTTTAGGGTTGGAAGTATGGAGGTTTTTGGTGTAAAAAAGTGCAAAATGCTTATATAAACAATCTGTATATTGAGTTGACTTGAATCCTCAATTACCAGAACTGTTCCAATCCAATTAGTTATGATAATGCTATAGAATATTACTAAATTGTGCAGTTGATGAAATCGAATATCATTTAAGTGCAGTTGATGGGATGGAATATCATTTAATTGATTTTCAAGTCTTGATTTTGAAACTCGTGACTACCAAAGTTGCATCTTCTGACAAAATACTTGTATTCCTCATCTCAGATATGGACTTTAACGCAGCCTTTCACCTCATTTACTCATCATCGATTTTTATGTAAAGATGACTTATTTTTTAGGACCCTCCTGACTATTGAAGACGCATCTACTGACAAAATATTATTTCTCCACGAGATGGACTCTAAGGCAAACTTTAATCAGTCACTCATATATGAAATGTAGGTCAAGATGACCTTATTTTTATCAGGGCCCCTTGGTTATTCTTGACCCATCTATGAACAAAATATCATGAACTATGACTTATACTTCCACAGATAGATGGACTTTTACTTTGTGACGGACAGTTGAAACACTACCCAGCAAACACACAACGTAAACATAACATTATGGTATCGTTATATTTACGTTACGTTTACGTGTAACGTTAAAATAACAGTAGGAAAACGTTAAAAATAAACGTTATGAAGTAACCAATCTTGAACGTTATTTTTTAAAGTTCTTATAACGTTGGTTGAACATTATGATTATTACGTCACATTTGCAATGTTGTACTTACGTAAAGGTAACGTTATTCTATTAACGTTTGTATTTGAATGAATTTATAACGTAACATTTATACCATAGTACAACGTCTAAATAATGTTATTGAAAAACGTTAATTGATAACATTAATATAATGTTGAAAATAAACGTTATTTAGTAACCTATCTTTAACGTTATTTTTTATGTTCTTATAACGTTGGTTGAACATTATGATTATTACGTCACATTTGTAATGTTGAACTCACGTAAAGCTAACGTTATTCTATTAACGTTTGTATTTGAACAAATTTATAAGGTAACATTTATACCATAGTACAACGTCTAAATAATGTTATTGAAAACGTAAATTAATAACATTTATATAATGTTAAATTAACAAAATGATGTAACGTCTGATTACTAACCATTGTATAACTTTAAATCCCATGCTGGAATGTGACGTCATTTAACATTTTCAGAAAGACGCTAAGATGGCGTTCCATTACAAGTACTTGAAAATTGACAATTCTTTTTGTTTATGTCTTACCTATATCTGCATTTTGATTTACCAAAAGCAAAAAAGAATCTAACTAATGGTAAGTACAACTAAATAATTTGCCAATCTTCTGTAGAGAATGATTCCACCTATATTAATATGTATTTGTTAAAAAATGTCAATGCATGACTGCATGGTTTTATTTCTATGTCGTTGAACGACAAAAGCCATAGTTCTTTAAGAAAATTCTCGGTACAGTCGTGCAACTTTTAGAAGAACAAAAATGTTTGCTAAGGTCTACAGTAATTCCCCTCATAGTATTCCATGCTTTAAGATGATCACGTATTACGTTAGAATAACGTTAGTATAACGTCGAAGAAATGTATTTTTTTATGTTTTAATAACGTTCGTATAAAGTTAAAACATAACGTCTTATTTATAATGTTGAAATTACGTAAATGTAACGTTAAAATATTACGTTTTTTTCTATACGAAATTATAACGTAATATTAATACGACAGTACAACGACTACATAACGTTTTTCAAATACGTAAATTTTCAATATTTATTTAACGTTAAATACACATATTAATTTACGTTAAATAACTAACCATTCTATAACATGATGTCATACGCTAGTATATATGACGTCATTTAAAAAAAGAAGAAAACATAGAGTGCCATTATCATAATTACAAGGAGTTTAAAATGAGCAATTCTTTGTTTACATTTAATTATTTATGCGCTTCGATCTTTACGCTAAAAGTAATTAGTTAGTGAAACATCGGTAAGTAAAACTTTCAAATTTTGTCAATTTTTTGAACAATTCATGGGATCATTTTAATTTATTTGTACTTTGTCAAGACTCTATTTAATCCTTGCCGAAACTCATCAACATTGCAAATTTTAAATACGCCTATGCTTGATGGTCAGTTTATTTTGGATTAGCACATATTATAATGTAGTGCGAGTACTCTCAAATCGTACTTTCTTGTTTATTTGACCTGTTGCTACTAATTGTAATGCTTTTTGTTATTTAATGTTATTCAGGGTTATATCTGGTCTATATACCAGCTTTGATAAGTGTTTGGTACTAATATAAATTTCCACTTCGTACTATGAACATCAAAATTATTTATTTTGTAAAAATATTTCCTTTCTCTATTGTAACTGTACACGTATACCTAACAACAAAATTATTTTCATTTACCTGTGGTTAAAGTTATTGCAAATGGCTGATATTTTGTTCGAGCAAATTGTTTTCTTAAATTGTTTAACATTTCATACCGATATAACATGTTACTTTTATTATTCTTCCTTAGTTTATTTATTTTGTATTTACATTGTATCATAGGTCAAATTTATTTGTTCAGTGTATGTTCAATGGTGTTAATATGTCCTTTGATTGTGTTAAGCTATTTCAGTTGATATTTTATAGTGTGTCTTTCTATGTTGTGATGTTACACTATTGTTTCAGAAAAAGGGTGAAGGTTTGGTACCTTTAAAACGTTTAAACCCGCTGCATTTGTTTGCACCTGTCCTAAGTCAGGAATCTGATGTTCAGTAGTTGTCGTTTGTTGATGTGGTTCATAAGTGTTTCTCGTTTCTCGTTTTTTATATAGATTAGACCGTTGGTTTTCCCGTTTGAATGGTTTTACACTAGTAATTTTTGGGGCCCTTTATAGCTTACTGTTCGGTGTAAGCCAAGGCTCCGTGTTGAAGACCGTACTTTGACCTATAATGGTTTACTTTTATAAAATTTTGACTTGGATGGAGAGTTGTCTCATTGGCACTCATACCACATCTTCTTATATCTATTAATTTATATCGCTTATTCGGAGACTTAGGGGGAAAATCATTTGATTTTTTTAATGTTCAATATTTTCATATTCCACTGTTCTTCCTTTTAATATATCATAGTTCAGATTTCAAATGATTATAAGAAGGGTTTTTTTTTCTATTACAGTATCGCATTATTTTTCTAAAGAATATTCTTGGTTTTCATTTTTTTTAAAGTGTTTTCAAAGATGTCTTTACTAGTTCTTGAAAGATGAAGATGCACTAGTGTCGTTCCTATTTAAGTTTAAATATATTTTACATTTAAAAACCTTAGTTGCAAAATTTAATAGTATTAGTACACTTGTGTTAGTATCATAGTAAATAATACTAATACAATATGTTTTAAAAAATATTAATTTGTCATTACATATACATTGAGTTATGTCATGACTGAACATTGAGATATATTTTTTTAGCATTTCTGGAGCAGTAGCCGTACCTTTCTGGTTACTAGTTGTGTGTTGCATATGATATAAATTGTAACACTTCTTAGTGACTGGATAGGTTGAATAGAATCTTCCACGAAAGATACAAGCAAAGAACTTGTTATCGGATAATGTAACATAAAAAAATAGCTAAGTATGCAAGGACAGTTCCAGGATGAAGGTACAGAAATTGTTACATTAGAAAGGAGTGTTTTATTAGAGTTGATAAAAGTTATTATTACTCAACAATGTAACTTAAAAGTTTTTCTCTATCAAATGCCATGTTATAAGTAAATGTTACAGTAACGTTAGTTTTGTGTAACTATAAGAAATGTTACTGTAATGTCAGCTTTATGTAAATATATAACATAATAAGAAATGTTACTCAAACGTTCGTTTAATATTAATATATGACGTGATAATGGATGTTACGCTAACGTTAGTTTGTTGTAAGTAAATAACGTAAACAAAAACGTAGGTTGGTTCCCTCCGTAAAATATTCAGTATGCCTTCGGAATATACAAATATTAACGGTCGGTATGAGCTAATGATGCCCTTGAACTTGAACGTTTCGGTTCCCGGTTTGTGGAACGTCCACATACGGAACCAGTTGAAAATGGCGTTAAACGTCAGACTGAAGTCTGTTCTTGATGGAATCATATATATATACCAAACTAATTGATTCTTGATTTAATAATAGGGAAACATGCTTATAAACAACAAAGAAAAATATATTGTCGACGGTTTTCCTCACTCCATAATGCATATCCATGAACCATGATATGTACGGGCTTATCATAGACGTAGATAAGGCGACGATATTTATAGGCACATACTGGCAATAGGGCTTATGGGTACAACATTTGGCTGTTGTTTGATATTATATGAGTGGGTGGCTCGTTTCCTAAATCGCTGTTATTTTGAAACTCTCTCCTATTTCTTACATGACACATTCCACGCCCCCACAAAAAAATTATCCTACATCCCATTTTTATTTACCCCTATCCAGTATACCAAAAAATATGCCATAATTATGCACTGACCGTTCTTCTTTTGTGATTTGAATATTTAAATGGTGTTGATTGTTTGTTTTAAGGAGATTACAATTTTTATTTATAATTTTACAGAAGGAAGTGTCAAAATCGTCTGTTCCTAGTGTTGAAATAATTAAAAAATCTCTGGTGTATTGTAGGTTTTTGGTCCCAAAATATAAAATTATGAAGCCTATTCTTGTTTTGAAGCATCTGACCTAGACAATTATAAAGTACATGTAATTCTTTCAACTTCCAAACATTATTACAGTGCATTATTTTTATTATTCGATTTTATGTACGCTTATCAAAATTATCTTGATCCTTCTGTCTTTTCTTTTACCATCTTAAGTTGAAAAGATATAAAGGTGAAGCTAGATCATGATTTTCTTAATATAGGGTCGTTTGTCACATACTGTTTCTAAAGTTTGCATCAATGGCCAAAATTATCAGAAAATAATCAATTAAGGCATTGCTATTTATTTTCTTCCCGCTGTATGGCAAAATTGGGATGCCCCTACTCACTATGACCAACAATATTGAGTCCATTGATTTGCCTATAAAATTCTTAATGAGTACCAAGTGTTACATTCGATTTTTACTTTTACTGCACATTAACCAATATCAATTATTTAATATACATGATTGGGGACTGGGTTTTAAGCTAACAACTACCTTTGTAGCTATTACACCCAAATTTTGTCCTGATACTCTTGGCATTAACAATAATTGTTATTGAAGTTATGTGCAATTATTAAAAGCAGACAAGGATTTATGAAAGGAAATCAACTACAACCAGTTATTAAGTTGAAAATGACTTGGGTCCAATGGCCCTTTCATCACGGGTGCAATATTGTCTCATTGCCAAAGATTAGCAAATAATGGCGGTTTTCATCTCATTTCTCTTTTAATCACCTTTCTGATACATCATTAATAATTTCACCTGTAAATAAATCATCAAAAAAATGTAGTTTTTCCTTGTTCTATTTGTCATCCCATTGGTAGCTGCACATGTACTGTGCATGTTTTTATTGGGTTTGTTCTAGTATCATGACACATGGTGTAGATCTGCAAAAGAGGTGTGTGTGTGTGTGTGAACATAAAACTAACCAGTTAAACCCCACCTTAGTTTGAGTCTATAACCAATATGCAAGTCAGGCTTTTTGGACCTTAAGTTGTTTGTCATTGTTTGTACTGTATCATATTTTGTTTTGAAGTCTGGTATATGTTGTTGAAATTAAAATCCTATGAAAACAGGTGTTTCCTAAAATTTACCATCTTTTCACATATAATAAGGTTTCACACTTTTGACCCCTGGGAACAATTGAGGATGACCTTAATACATTGTGTCTATATATCTGTTTTGTTAAATTCTTGCACCAAGATTACACGGAAAAGCATATTATACATTTTACATACGGATCTTGAGTTTGGTTGTAAATGAAGCAAAAGTTGTTTTTCAAATCTGTAAAATTTTAACAAAAGTATATTTTAATCCAGTCTTTTCCCAATTTTATACTAATCAATTGAGAATGTGACACTTTTGGATAGCATAAAATTGAGAATGGAAATGGGGAATATGTCAAAGAGACAACAACCAGACCAAAGAGCAGACAACAGCCGAAGGCCACCAATGGTCTTCAACACAGCGAGAAAATCTCGCACCCAGAGGTGGTCCTCAGCTGGCCCCTAAATAAAATTGTGTACTAATTAATAGTCATAGTATACATCTTTATATAATTTTGTTAAAAAAAGATGCTTTTCAAAATTTCTGATCTTTTAACACAAGAGTGCAGACACTGAAGTCTGTAATATGAAGTTTTTACTACATGTATCACATACACTTAACATTATCAATCATCCATGAAAATGAGGTCAGATGAATTACACCAAACAGACACCTTATGTACAACCATTGCATACAGCAAATAGTGTTTACATGTTGATTAGAGTATCTTATAAACTGACAAAACCATGAAAACTAAACATTGACCAATGAATAGTGAACATGTGTTCAATGTCATATGAAACCTGCCAAACAAACATGTACACCTAACAATCATTTAATACACCAACTACAATGGCCATTTTTACTCAAAGTATCTGAAATATAGACCAGAAAACAAAATTAAAAATTGTTCATGAACCATGGAAAAATTGTCAAGTTCAAATGAAACCTGCCAACCAGTAATGTCTGCCTTACAATCATTTCATACACCAAATATAGTTGACCTATTGCCTACAGTATCTAAGTTATGGACCAAGAAAACTAAACCTTGATCATTGATCCATGAAATGAAGTTGAAGTCAGGTAAACCCGGTCTCACAGACATGTAGACCTTACAAGCAACCAATATACCAAATACAGTTATCCTACTCCTCATAACCATAGAAATTCACACAACAAAAAATAAAATGCTCCAGACATCGCATCTTGATACGACCGCAGATGTTGAACCCTGTATGGACACAACATTCAAGCTTAATACAGCTCTGTATTTGGATTGTGATTAAAATTTCACACAGTAAAGGTTTCTGAAACAGAATGAATGTGGTCTATGAACTTTAAAAAATTTGAAATTGGACATTTACCTGCATTTGAATTATGGTCCAATATTCAAAATCTAAATGCTTGGTTCGACTCAGCATATCAAAGATTCCATAGAATTTAATTTTGGTTAAACTCAAACTTAAGTTTAATTTTGGACCCTTTGGACCAATTTGAAAACCAGACCCAAAATCAAAATTCTAAATACACAGTTAGATTCAGCATATCAAAGAAACCAAAGAATTCAATTTTTGTTGAAATCAAACAAAGTTTAATTTTGTACCCTTTGGACCTCAATGTGGACCAATTTAAAAACGGGGCCCAAAAAATCTGAAATAGCAATATACAGTTGAAATCAGCATATTAATGAACCCAACAAATTCAAGACTTAGAATTAAACCCCATTCAAATTGGTTAAGAAATAAGCAATTTATACAAAAGGTATTGTTTTTGCCTGTTTTTCCTTTAGAACGGTTTGGACCATAAATTCACATAATCCCCAAAATCAATCCCAACCTTCCTTTTGAGGTATGGAACCTTGTGGTGCAGTTTCATAGAGCTCTACTGTCCTGAAACAAGAAAAATGCTTGCTTTTGGCCAAGGGACAACAACAACAACATAATTAGCAGTTGTATAAAAACTAAAAAAAATCAAGCAGTCTATGAACCATGAAAATGAGGTCAAGGACAATAGACCCCTGAAAGAAAGAAACTTCGTAACAAAGTATTTGTGTATAAGGTATGAAGAATCAAAGTCATCTACCCACAGAATATAAAGCTAAATGCAAATAGTTTCGGAGTCACTAGATTATAATCACTTTGACTCGCATTAGCAGGCGAGACAAAAACTAGAGGCTCCAAGGACCCTGTGTCGCTCACCTGATATTTTTATTTACAATTGATGCATGATAAATGCAACTGTTGTACTGTCGTTTAGTTTCAGAGATATAAGACTAAAAAGTGCATTTTATTTCAGCCATGTGTGCCATGTTGGCAGGAGGGTCATCATACACAGTGGTCCCTGGATATCCTAGTGGTGATTTAAACCAAGTTTGGTTTAATTTGACAGTAGTTTCAGGGAGAATTTTGTAAAATTTATCTAACGAGAAATGCAAGTGATGAGAAAGTTTTTGTGAAGTTTTGTTGTTGCACACCCCAAAACAAAAAGGTAATAAAAATTATCATTTAAGGGCAATCTTTCCTATTAATAATTTCTGCAAAATTCAGTTGATTGTGCAAGGTTGTATAGCCACCTGAGGTCATTAAAACTCTCATTTGTTGTTGCAAAATTCAAGTGGTTTTTGAATTGCTTTGTTGATCTTTTTTTGTATTCAACTTTTAAACAACAAAGTACAACAAATATGATGACTGATACTCATGACACTGAAAATATGGTCTTCATTCTTGTGAAGAAAATGGTAAGGTTTGAAATATTTCTTAATTATTAATTCAATACCAATACTTTAATTTGTATTGGATTTATCCCAGGAAATGAGAACAAGGGACACAATTAAATTCAATTTTTTCCTAAATTTCTGATAAAATATAAAATGAAGAACTATATTTTTTAATGAGAATTTTTTTTAATAGTTAATTGATAATTTGAACAATATTAATTAAGTTTTAGATCTTGCATGGTTGATTAATTTTCTCTCAAAATTTCTGATATTCTATTAAAGTTTTAAATATAATATGAGGCAGGCATTACCTGTGAAAGGGGATGAAGTCTGTATAAATTAGTGTAGGAATTCAAGCATCATTTGCACTTGAATCTGTAGAAAATGAAGCCAAAGTACTGAAACATATCTGACATTCGACCTATTGTTCGGGATTATAGTTGTGACATCATTTTCAATGTAAAGAAAGAAACACCATCATCAGGTATTAATGTGGTTTTTTTTCATGTTATAGAATTATCAATTATTTTTATTGCCAGTACATTAGTAGATTGTTTTCTATATTGATTTTCTACTGCAGTTTCAGAAAAGAAGATTACAAAAGGAAAACATTTTGTAAAAAATTTACGAAATTAATGAAAATTGTTAAAAATTGATTATAAAGGGCAATAACTCCTTAAGAGGTCAACTGACCATTTTGGTCTTGTGACTTATTTGAAGATCTTACTTTGCTGAACATTATTGCTGTTTACAGTTTATCTCTATCTGTAATAATTTTCAAGATAATAACTAAAAACGGCAAAATTTCCTTAAAAATTACCAATTCAGGGGCAGCAACCCAACAACCAGTTGTCCAATTCATCTGAAAATTTGAGGGCAGATAGATATTTACTTGATAAACAAGTTAATCCCTGTAAGATTTGCTTTAAATGCTTTGGTTTCAGAGTTACAAGCCAAAATCTACATTTTACCCTATGTTCTATTTTTAGCCATGGCAGCCATCTTGGTTGGTTGGCTGGGTCACCGCACACATTTTAAAACTAAATACCCTAATAATGATTGTGGCTAAGTTTGGTTGAATTTGGTCCAGTAGTTTCAGAGGAGAAGATTTTTGTAAAGATTACAAAAATTTACAAAAATTGGTAAAAATTACTTTAAAGGGCAATAACTCCTTAAGGGGTCAACTGACCATTTTGATCATGTTGACTTATTTGAAGATCTTACTTTGCTGAACATTATTGCTGTTTACAGTTTATCTCTATCTGTAATAATTTTCAAGATAATAACCAAAACGGCAAAATTTCCTTAAAATTACCAATTCAGGGCAGCAACCCAACAACCAGTTGTCCAATTCATCTGAAAATTTGAGGGCAGATAGATATTTACTTGATAAACAAGTTAATCCCTGTAAGATTTGCTTTAAATGCTTTGGTTTCAGAGTTACAAGCCAAAATCTACATTTTACCCTATGTTCTATTTTTAGCCATGGCAGCCATCTTGGTTGGTTGGCTGGGTCACCGCACACATTTTAAAACTAAATACCCTAATAATGATTGTGGCTAAGTTTGGTTGAATTTGGTCCAGTAGTTTCAGAGGAGAAGATTTTGTAAAGATTACAAAAATTTACAAAAATTGGTAAAAATTACTTTAAAGGGCAATAACTCCTTAAGGGGTCAACTGACCATTTTGATCATGTTGACTTATTTGTAGATCTTACTTTGCTGAACATTATTGCTGTTTACAGTTTATCTCTATCTATAATAATTTTCAAGATAATAACCGAAAACGGAAAAAAATCCTTAAAATTACTAATTCAGGGGCAGCAACCCAACAACCCATTGTCCGATTCATCTGAAAATTTCAGGGCAGATAGATCTTGACTTGATCAACAACTTTACCCCTGTCAGATTTGCTCTAAATGCTTTGGTTTCAGAGATATAAGCCAAAATCTACATTTTACCCCTATGTTCTATTTTTAGCCATGGCGGCCATCTTGGTTGGTTGACCGGGTCACCGGACACAATTTTTAAACTAGATACCCCAATGATGATTGTGGCCAAGTTTGGTTAAATTTGGCCAAGTAGTTTCAGAGGAGAAGATTTTTGTAAAAGTTAACGGACGACGGAGGACGACGACGGACGCCAAGTGATGAGAAAAGCTCACTTGGCCCTTTGGGCCAGGTGAGCTAAAAATAAGTCTTCATGGTAAATTTTACCCCAAATTATAACAGTAATCAATATTTAACATTGGGAACCAATTTTGAAAAGCATTTCATATCTTGTGTATCAAATTTTGTGAAAATGTTTTCTCAAAATTTGATTTTTTTTCAAATACCAAGTTTTCTACCACTTTTTTCCAAACACACAGAGAGACTACTTTATCGGGCTCGTGTCACCTACAGGGCCCTAATAATCAACATTTAATGTCACAAAAAGATATACAATCAATTTATGACAAAATAAGTTGTAAAGTAGAGGCAATAACCTCTTTTTGGGCAGCAATAAACTCAGTAAATAAATATGAAAATTTAATTCTTAAATTCATAATTTTTTAGAAATAAATTAATGGAACACAACTGGATCTTTTCTACAAAAAATACATATTTGATCTAAGTGTTACAGTTCACATTTTGACAAAATCCATATATATCTGCAAATAACAATTGCACAAAATCTGACACCTCAAGCTGTATTGTCTAACTTCATGTTACTCTTTTGTTCATTACTTAACATCTCTCATTACATCTTGGTAGTTTTGAACCATCAATTCACTAGTTGATACTTGTTCCTGAAAGAAAAGCACATATATATTAATGTATAAGTAAACATTGATGTATGTAAAAACTAGACATCATTGAGATGGGAGCCATCTCTGTGGGCCCCGCTGTGAATAATGTGTGGTAAAATTATTAAGGGTTCCATGGAACCCAGTGTCTCGCCTACTTTTGCTGTTAATCGCAGGCTCAACAAAATGAGGAAAAAATTAATAAAATATTCCTCTCTATACTATATTTTGATTGTAAGTATCTTCTGTCCAAGTTTGGTAAAAATCCAGGATAGTTTATGAATCTAATGTTAACTGGAAAAAAACTAAGTACATTTACAAGTACGGACATGGGGTTGTCAACTAAAACCAAAGTTTTTGACCTTGACCTTTGACCTAGGAAGTTGTTCATACATTATGACACACCCTCTGGTGTTGGTTAATATACATGTCAAGTATAAACTTCGAAATCATAACGGTTCTCAAGATATAGAGCGGACCCAATTTACCATAGGACATTGGGTTGTCAACTAAAACCAAAGTTTTTGACCTTGACCTTTGACCTAGGAAGTTGTTCATACATTAGGACACACCCTCTGGTGTTGGTTAATATACATGTCAAGTATAAACTTAGAAATCATAACGGTTCTCAAGATATAGAGCGGACACAATTTACCATAGGACATTGGGTTGTCAACTAAAACCAAAGTTTTTGACCTTGACCTTTGACGTTGTTCATACATAATGACACACCCTCTGGTGTTGGTTAATATACATGTCAAGTATAAACTTCGAAATCATAACGGTTCTCTAGATATAGAACGGACACAATTTGTTACGGACGGACAGACTGATCACTATAGGGCTCTTTTTATTCATACTATTGATACATATAAAAATAAATGGAGAATGTGTCCATGGGACACAGATTATGCCCCCGCTTGCATATAAAGTTGTAAAGGGACATAACTCAGGAACTGTAAAAGTGATGCTACCCAAATTTGTACTTGATCTGAGTTTTGTTATACAAGCATTGTGTATACGTTTCATAACATTTAGTTGAGGCAAACTTAAGTTAGAGAACAGAAACGAAAAATCCAGCAATTTCTCCATTTATAAATGGGCATAACTGTAGAATGGTATAGGTGACGCCACCAAAATTCAAACTTGATCTGTGTTTCGTGGTACGTAATAAGCATTGTGTACAAGTTGCAATTTTTCCATTTGTAAAGGGGCATAACTCTAGAACGGTAAAAGTGACACCATCAAAATTCAAACCTGATCTGAGTTTTGTGATAATAAGCATTGTGTATAAGTTTCATAACATTTGATTGAGGAAAACTAAAGTTAGAAAGGAAACGTAAATTTAGCAATTTTACATTTGTAAAGGGCATAACTCTAAAACGGTAAAAGTGACGCCACCAAAATTCAAACTTGATCTGTGTTTTGAGGTAATAAGCATTATGTATAAGTTTCATAACATTTGGTTATGGCAAACTAAAGTTAGAGAACGGAAACCAATTTTGGGACGTACGTACAGACAAGGGTAAAACTTAATGTCCCTCCGCTACGGCTGGGGCATAAAAATTTATATTACATGTAGTAAGTGTAACTGAACTTAAATTTTCAAAACATGATGACATGTAATTTTAACATACATGTATTTCTGTTTATATATATACATGATATAATAAATGTTACTTGTATTTCTGTTTATAAATATAATAAACTGTTAACACAGAGATACATGTATGTCTTGCCTTTTTGTACTTTTGATAATGCAAATGTTGAAATTAAAATAGCAATACTTTAACATGTAAGTTAAGCAAATATTCAAAATCAATGAACCATGACTGAAGGTACATGGCAAAACAATCTCCATGGAAATGAGATGTGCCAATGCTAATACAACTGACTACCAAATACCATAGACTTATCATAAGTCGTTCCTTTCAACAAACCTAACACAAACATTGACTTGTAAACTATGCAAAAGTTTCAAAGTCAATAAACCATTATGAGGTGGTGGGGCTATATAATCTCCATGGAAAGGAGACTTGCTAATACCAATAAATTTGCATACCAAATATCGTTGACTTAACATTAGCGGTTCATCTTAAACTGATCTAATCACAAACTAATACATGCAAACTAAGCAAAATTTCAAAGTCAATAGACCATGACTGCGGAGGCGAGACCAAATATTCTCCATGGAAATGAGATATGCCAATGCTTATACAACTGCATACCACATATCATTGACTTACCACTAGTGGTTCCCTTGAACTGACCTAATCACAAACTAATACATGTAAACTAAGCGTCAATAGACCATGACTGAGGGGCGGAGCCAAATAATCTCCATGGAAATGAGATATGCCAATGCTTATACAACTGCATACCACATATCATTGACTTATCACTAGTGGTTCCCATAAACTGACCTAATCACAAACTTGTACATGTAAACTAAGCAAAAGTTTCAAAGTCAATATACCATGACTGAGGGGCAGGGCCAAATAATCTCCATGGAAATGAGATGTGCCAGTGCTAATACAACTGCATACCAAATATCATTGACCAACCACTAGCGGTTCACCTTAAACTAGATCTAATCACAAACTAATACATTGTTGACACCGCCGCCAGAAACAGCCTACCTATGTCTGCTTTTGACTCCGTCAAGGCGAGACAATAAATCTATTATGAAATATTTACTTTATATCCATGTATATATACTATATATATATATATATATCAGTCAGGGAATTTCTTAAAGGAGTGATCTTAAATCAGTGATTCAAGTAACATTTTGTCCAGAAATGTTGGAAGTAAGAGTTGTCTTTCTTTAATAATCACCTATTTTCAAAGTAGTATAAATAAATCACTAGACTAAGTGATTTAATTTTATTGTAGCTTTAAATATATAATACTTATGATCCAGGGACTAAATATGTTGCTAAAATTATCAGAACCAACATCTGTGTTCATATATACATGTAAGATGACCGGTTATGTCAGGTGATGACCCTGTACTGAATCTGGGATAATGACATGAAAATCACTTGTTTAAGTGGATACCTCTAGACTATTTTCTTCCAAAAAATAAATTCTTTAAGTATTATCATTTCGATTACCCTGTCCAACTAATTTCAACACCACCCCCCCACCAGCAAATTTTTTATCTAGAACAGTAAAATTTGATTTCAATTATAATCAGTAAGATAAAACCTTGAATTTTACAGGAAAAATACTCCCACTACTGGGAAAAATATGTTAAGAATTTAATAGTTCATTATGTTAAGCCTTCATTATAACATTTTTCAACAAATATAGAATTTACAGCTGAATGATCATGATGATTGCATCAAAGGCATAAACCTTGCTACATAAAACAAGCAAAAGGTTCATTTTTTTCAATTTTACTAATAAGATATAATCTAAACCTGTATGTTTAAAATTTTGGTAAAATACAAAATCAAAATGCAAGAATTCTAATTTGCTACTTAAATGAGCGATTTATAAATCACCTATTTCAATAATTCCCATGACTGTATATATATTATAGACTTTATAGTAACAATGTTGCAATTTTTTATGATTAAACAAATCATGTTAATGACCCATTAGCGGATGTCAAAATATACAATTTAATAATAAAATCCATAAACTAAGATACAAATATACCATACATGTACATAAATTTTCAAAATTTCTATCAATTTTAGTGTAAACACATATATATAAAATCCCATTTAGTTTTATTTAAAATTACCTCAGGAAATAGTTTCTGGTGTTTTCTCTCATATCAGGTATATACCTAGCTGAAATGTCAGATCTTTTTAATAGGGCAATCTGTCAGACTAAAGAAAACCGGTCCGACTGTTCTAGTGAGGAACCTTGGCCCTCTCACGTCAAATACTGGTTGATCATTTCTGAAAGAATATTCAACAATAAACATTGATTTCAAAATTTCAGATAACACTAATTCAAAGTGAGGTCACTAAATAGTCCATTAATCCAAACAAATTTTAGATCTAAGGAAGCTAAATAGATTGAATATTAACAGACTTACAGTAACAATTTTAGACCTGCTAACGTTCAAATTCATCGAGGATTTCCTCATGAGATTTGTTGACCTGAATTTTGATAATCTATTATATATCAAATGAGTTATTTAAAATGATATTTAAGCACAAACATACTCATTCAAACAATATAGTACTGTACATTAAAACACTTATGACAATATACAATGTCAGAGGAGCATTGGTCATTATATAATTAGGTCATAGATCTTTCACTTAAAATCCACTGGGAGATTTTGAAAAGTTGGCAGGTATGGATTTTACTGAAACATACATGTACAAGTATGTAAATTTTATTTATGCTCATTTCCACATTGTACATGTCCCTTCAGGAAATTATTTAACAATTATTTATAAAATTTCATTATTCAATATTTCAAAATGAAAATTAATAAGCATTCTGAGAGTATTGCATGGCAATACAGAGTCATGATAGTCCCCTACCGGATAAAAAATTCATTATACTGGAACAAAATGCTAACTTGTTCTATAACTTGTCATGGTGTAAACAAAAAGAAAATATCAAGTCAATATCTTCAAGCATGACTAAAAACAGTGTGGAAAACTGATTATATGAGTAAGGACCATAACTCTACACAAAATTATCAGACCGAAACAAAAATTCGAACTTGATCTGTAACTTGTCTGAATGTCATGATAAAACTATATACCAATTATCAATCAATATCTTCAAGCATGATGAAAAAAAATGAATGAAGTGTGGAAAACACTCTAACATTAGATATGAATAGTTCTCTAAAATTAGATATGAAGTACATGTAATACAATGCACATCTATTTCCAAATTATAATCAAATATAATTAATAGTTCCAAATATTTTTCTTTCATTTGTCACAAACTAATATAGATTTGTAACTTATCTATAAAATGTCAACAACTTTTATCTTCACAATGTAATGTTATGAAATAGATACCTAAATAAAAATAGATCATTATTTAATTAAAGGATTTCACTTCAAAAAAAAAAATTATATATATAGCATTCAGAAAATTAGTTTATACAAAATAACAAACAAACCCGCACAAAATTCTTCAATTTACCAAAGAATGTCTTTTAAAAAATAAGTTATCTCCCTTTATACAGATATATGGTTTCACATAGTACTCTAACATTGGATATGGACCATAACTCTGGACTAAATCATCAGACCGGACCAAAATTTGAACTTGATCTATAACTTAACATGATAAAACTATATACCAAACATCAAATCAATATCTTCAAGAACAAAGAAAAAAAGTGTGGAAAACTGATTTGCTGGAATGACGGATGGACAGACGGACGGAGTGCAAACCTAAAGTCTTCGACTTCGTCGGTAGGGGACTAATAAAGGAGTAGGATTAGGACAGCCCAAACTGACCTTGAAATCTGACTTTGTAATATATATATATCTTTTTGAAAACACTATTACTGATCTCCAATGTGCAAATTTTGATGACATATCTACATGTTAATAGACAATTTTTCTGACTACTGTTTCAGTGTTTGTTTTATATAATTTTGACAGCTTTAAAGGTATGATATTTTATATGTTTTAATTCATATTCTGCACTTTGAGGTCTATTTCTGTATATCCCTTTAATAATAATTGAATATAAGATTCATATCAAAATGTATCATTCATTTGACATGATTACTGTGATATCCAGCTGTGGTAAGTGTTACATAAATGTTCACTAAACAAATTTCCAATAAATCTTATAGTTAAAAAGGCCAGAAATTTAACTGGCACAGGAAAATGTTTACATACATGTTCGAAAGGGGTACATATTTTGCCTGGCAAAAGTCTGTGCCTTAAGCCACTAGCCCAATATCCTAGTCTGGTAAAAATTGATTAAAATTTTGTGAAATTATTTTTCGGGTCTTTATGTATGAAGGAAAAATGTTGAAATTTCTGGCAGAGACTGCAATGCCAATGGGCATACAGACAGCTTGAGAACCCTATATAAAATTGTTCAATGGGTATATTTACTTGCAGCAATAATTTTTTTCCAAACATATGGCATTTATCGTCCCATTTCCACTTGATGTAAAAATGTAGCTGTGCATGCCTCTTATTTTAATAACTTTTAACCCCACTTTATTTTTTTGGGGGGGGTGTTCCTACCGTACATAAAGGAACAGTGACCACTATACACCAAGGTCTTCGCGTTGTGGACATGTTTTGAGGATCACTGCCTCTCGACTGCTATTTTGTACGACTTTTTGAGACCCCTTGCAAAGGAGTTTCTGTTCTGTTTCTCGTCTCTTGAGTTTCACATCACAAAAACACAACTTGTACTAGTCCGAGATTACTCTGACGTCCAACGGCTGTTTTTGCCAGACAAGCTGGGGCCGTGAGTAATCTCGGACTAAACTTGTACATATCTATCTTCGGGAAAATAGAGTAAATTACTTTATTTTTATCTTCAATACCGACAACAAACGATAGTATGTTTAATGTCCACTTAAACAGCTTGCTTAGTTGCTTTTATGAAAAAAACGGCTGTAGTTGTGAGTTTGACACAAAAACAAGGGCCTAGCGGCCACTTCAAAAGCCTGCCCATTTGTAGGCGATTAAGTGTCGTCCATAAAATTTATACCACACGAATTGGGCGAGTTTTGGCTATCTAACTTTCAATTTGGGCAACTTGAAATTACTCCACTCACCTGCACCGTGGCTTTCTGTGACACACTACCATCTTCGAAGCGGCAAAGAGGAACAACAATACGTAACTGCGCATGCTCGAGATCGTTCATTTCAAAAAGTAAAATTAGCCCATACCGGACGGTATTGTCAAGAATTTCAATAACGGCCGGGTACCAGTCTAACAAAAACGTTACTTTAACGTTAGTTTTAAGTTTCTTTTTAACGTTTCTTGGAACGTTGCTTTGACGTTGCTTGGAGTCTACAAAATGACGTTAAAAATACGTTCGTAAGTACGTAATTATAACACAAAATTTTACGTTATTATCACGTTTTATTAACGTTATTTTGTTTGCTGGGTATATCCCTTCCCCAACTTCGTTTGACAAAAGATATAAAAATCTTAAACCAAACATATGTCAAATCAGCCTCTCAGTAACGGTTGAGAAATCCTCGACATAATTTTTTCATTTCTATTCGGTTTTGGTGAAATTTTAAAGTATCAACATTACAAACAGACATAAAATATTGATGTAGTTTTGGATGATATTTAACAATGAAACTTGCTCAAACCGATGCGAGGGGTCAACTTGAACTTATTACCAGTTATGAGGAATATTGCTCATTGTTGAATGCCTCATGTTGACTTGAAGATAAAGGACAACAATAAAAACGTTCCATTTTTGGGTTTTACCATGTATTGATATTAATATCGTCTCATTTACATTTACTCCATATCCCTTCATATTTTCATTGGGTATACGACAGACTAAAAAAACTGCTTACATACTAGGTCTACAACTATATAAAAAATCAGAAAGTTTCAGACAGTATAGGAAATTATTCTCTTCGTAACAGCTGAGAAATCCTTGACAAAATGTTTTCATTTCCGTTGGGTTGCAGTAAAATTGCAAAGTATTAACAAACACCAAGTGGATATTTGAGAGGCTTGCAAATCACTTTAAGTTACTGATACATGTTACCTATTAAAACTCCTGAGATCGTTTAGAGTGGGTGGCGCATATTCGCCTTGGACACATTTTCGCCGTTTTGCTATTTTTTCTGTAAAATGTGTGTGCCTTTACCCAATACTTGCCAAAATAGATGGTAAAGGCTGTTTGTAATGTTACAACTGTTGATATTCCTCTTTACCCCATTTCCAAGGTTATTCGCACATATTGAGAAATACGCAGGTGTTTTTAAATGATTTTGGCAATTATGTAAGATTTATATGGCAATCATGCGCAGTCTTAAAGTAAATATTTGTGCGAAAGTTCGTATAGGAATGATCTCTCAAGCTAATTCATGTAATTGCAAACATTCGTTTTTATAATATACCAGGATAATGAGGATGGTAATATCATACATTGCGGCGAAAATGTGTCCCCCATGGTACACGAACAACTTGATTTCCTCTTGAGTTTGCGTCCGTTCTTAGAACAATTAACCAATGTTTTGAAGATCATTTCTTTATCAAACAATTTTTTCATATAGTTAAATTTCTGAAACCTTCATAAAAAGTTCCAAATATTCGAATGTAGGTCGGATGTAAGTTGAAATGAACGAATTATGCGGCGAATATGGGTCTCTCACTCTACGTTGAAAGTAAAGATATCTTTATTATGATTATTTTTCTAAATGAGGAAAACTGTATAAATAATAATCAAAATAGAATATAAAGTAACTATTTTGAGAAAAAAAAAAAAAAAAAACGCAAACTATAAATCATTTCCCATGTTCCGACGAGTTGTTGTAAGACCATGGTACCTTGTTTACATTTCTAAAAATAACCTGGTTTGGGAACTTCCGCAAATATGAGTCACGCATTCTGTGCATAAAAAAACAATGAACAGTCATTGTAATAAATATATTTAAGTTTTTTTTGGCATCTTCTTTTATAAAAATTAATAAAAATGTATTTATTTCAACTGATTACCTAAAGTCTTTAATTTTGCATATACAGAAAAGAATATAGATCCGCAGATAATCATGTAACAATCTCAAACCCATATCATATGATGGACCGGCTTAGTGCCGGCCCATAATGATTATGAAATTCAACAGCATCTCCAATATAATATATATACTATAAATCAATATATCTAATGCATTGAATTCAAATAAGTGTTAATGATGTGTGTACTAAACCCAACTTCAGAAGTACAGTAAGCAAACCAAACATAAGAAAGATAACAATCACGTGCAAATGCTATTCTTCTATTTCAGAGTGCATTTTTGTCACCCATGACTCCATATTTATCTATATATATATACTGCAATACTGTGAATCTCAGTTCACATATCAATACTATTCATAGTTATACTACAATATTTCCAGCTCTAACTACTGCACCACCAAAGCTTATGATAGCGATGTATGGCCAGAGTTAAGCTAATACTTTCTATGTGTCTATTATATCCGGTCAGTTTCAACTGTATACTTGTTCAACTGGTCATGTGGGTGAATCATAAAATCATGTATTAACTGTCATGTATATAAATTACATGAATAAAATTTTAAGTAATGAATTCGTGTACTTTTTTATGCACCTTCAAAATTGGGTTCAGCAGATGTTTTTTTTTTTTTTTTTAATTCATAACACACAATCTACACTAATTAATCTTTTACCATACATAAATAAACATATTCCATCACAAGACACTGTCTATTATCTATTATCCATATTAAAGAGAGCACCAGTGGAAGGCTAACTTTCACCACTATACTTTCAATCATTTTAACATGAAAAAAAGAACCGTATCCGGATACTTCCTTCCCAAATCACTTGAATTAAGTTTAAATTCCTCCCAATAAATACTTTTGACTGAGATTAAAGTCCATGCGCAGGCAAACTTGACCATTCACGCTAGACGCAAACCTGCAGTCAATTCATAAAAAAAATGAACATCTGAATATGTGGAAGAGCCCCGAAAAACGTATACTAAACACCAAATAGCTAAAAAAAAATATAATAGATATATTCAGGTATGACGGCACCGGCTGTGTAGAAAACAATCTCATATTCACAACAAGTCTGTGCACGGACTTGTAAAAAAAAATCACTCATGCGTAAATTTACAACATAAAACAACATTTCGATGAATATGATCTTTTTATTAAAACATTCCACAAATAATTAAATTTGCCAACATACAAAATTTTTTTTTAAAAATTCGTACCCCCTATCTTAACGAAGTATTAGTTCATGACACACAATGACTGTAGATAATCCAAATTCCATTATTCCGCACTTATATAAAACAGTTCTTCGGCATAACGCATCCTTGCTGCAGTCAAGAATAAAAATCACAAGCGTTGGTTCTGACATTGGTAAAGTGTCAGAACCAACCTTTTAACATATAGAATGTCCATAGAAATAAATCTATCAATATAAACGTTCGATTATAGTGATACATCGCAGATAAGGGGGCACGACAAATACATACACTGTCGGCAAGGTGAAAAAAAACATTATGAAATAAACCTTTTTTTTATATCTTTTTTTTTATGAACATGAAATAAAATGATAACATCTTTATGCTACACAGCCGGTTTAAAAAATCTGACTCAAAAATATATTTCTCAATAGTTATACAAATTATAAAACAAGTTCAGCCCTCCTCTGTCGCTACTGATTTTCTCGAGATAAAAAAAAAATCAAAGTAATGAGGTGAAGTTCGAAAATGAAATGAAATGATCCTAACTCTAGATGTAGTCCCTACGTGGGCGCCAATGCAACGTAAATGGGTTTTCGTGTGTAAACGTATTTTTCTTTCATAATTTGTCTCATGACATTATACCCCGCTAGCTCAGCCGTTTACGTTACTGGTAGAGAGGGTTCGGCCTGTGCTTTCGCTCCAGGACTTCTGACAGCATACTGACAATAAAAGGGAACAATAAATGCAATAAATGACAGGTATAAGAAACCTAGGAATGACCAGATGTGACGATTTTGCCAAGCAATGTATTTGCTCATATAACAAATAACCAAGATTCATAAAACAGTTTCATATTTAATAGACAAAGACCAGAAATACATAAATATCGCGGTATCTCCATGTGAAAATTTAAACTCGTTAGAATTTCCATACATTTTCGAACTTCCCCTTTTAGGATAAAACGATGCGGTGAAAAATACCAATAAAAAGTTAACCAATTCAATAAAGCGTTTGGCCTTAGTGCTATCTAATTGAATAAAACAATATGATACTAGAATTTTGAGGTGTCCGTTTACTTAAAATATTGAGAGCTGTACACTAGTCGTCTTTTAACTATAATATTATTAAATCAATCAAGTTGTGACGTCAACCTTCCGAGACAAAACAAATATACCCACTGGTTCCCACCGACTCTGTTAAACTAGATCATGAACCTCATCATTGCATGACTAGGAAACAACAATCGATCCAGTAAAAAAAAACATCGCATTTATCTATACCCGTTTAATTTTCGGTCCAACCAGAGCAATGTCTGAAAACGTTTTTCAATATCATTGACCAGTGCAAGACCCAAAAATAAAACATGCGATAATACAAAATTCTATTTCAGAGTAAGGCACGAACAATTCCTAAGATTGACGAACGTTACTCTAAAATATCCCTCGGATTAACCATCTGTCTAAATATCACTATCGAATTGAACTCCATCTCTTTATAAATCCGAAATCATAAAATATCTAGCTAGTGTACAATTCCCTCTATTTATTCTGGAACGGAAACGTAAATTAATATTTTGGAACTGTTTGACTACAAGACCGAAAAGAAATATATCAAATGTAAATAAATAAATATTTAAGTCAAACATCGAAATATAAAATAAAATGAAATTTAAAGTACAACTTACCAGTACGAAAGTTTTCCCCAATCTAAAGAAATACTGCCCTGACGAGGTTTAAATATCCAAGTCTGGACATTTAGTCTAAAGTACGAGAAAAACGATCCCCGCGAAAAAGTGACCGGACAACTATAGTTATATATAATATCTAAAAATAGAAAAAGGGGAATTTACGATGACCCATAAACGTTACAATACTATCCAAAGAAGAACATATATATTCATTAATCATATTATATTCTCCTGGTTCTTTATTATTTTTTGCATTTTTACAGCTTTTTTCATCTCATCTTTAGCCATTTTTTTTACATTTAAAATTTCATTTGAATTTTCCTGGTCCATATTATTTTATATAACATAATAATCTCATTTGTCATATTTATTTTCATTCAAATCTTTCAAAAAATCGAATAATGTTTCTATCTAGAGAAATTGAAGTCTTGAATTAAAATTTTCCAGAATTCTTTGGAATTTTTCACTCTCATACATTTCATCTTTTTTCGCATGTCAAGATTAAATATGATAACATTTTCATCGATAATATTTTTATAATAGATTTCAGCAATTTTAACTCTATGTTTGAATAAATTTGAACCATAATGTTTAAGCTCTTTTCTAGCTTTATAACAGTTAGAATTAAAACATAACTTGTTTGATTGCTTTTTAGCATTTTCAAAATTTTGCTTTTCACAAGTTAAACCAAGAGAATGTTTTGCAGATTCCAAAAGTATATCAGAAATTATATGTACAACTTAAGTCACGTTGTCTTTATAAACATCCGTCGTATTTGTATTCAAAATGTCTAAATTTTCTAGAATTGCTTAACTCTAGCTATTTCAATATTATTTTTAAAATCTAATGATTTCTCAAATTTCCATGGTTTAATTCTTACTGGAATGTTTCTATTACATTCATTTTAATGTGTAAATTCAAGACTAATCTCTCCCAAAACCAGTGAAGTTGTGAATGAATATCTGAGTACAATTTGCTGAATTCTAGTATTTCAAAATTTTCAACAAATTTCAATAGATAAGCCGTGCTTAAAGCATAATCTACTACACTCAAACTTTTACTGGTGGATTTCCCAGCTCTATCATTTCTAATTCTGTCATTATCTACAAAACATAATTATTTTTACAGAAATCAATAAGTTTTCTCTCAAAATTATTGACTACTAAATCAGAACTATTTCTATTTTTTGGGGATATACAATTCATCTAAAATTTCAATATCAGTAAGTTCTGTATATAGAATACTTAGATGTATCTTTTTGCAAAATATTATTGTTCATGGCCAAATACACGAAAGCTAAATTTTTTGTTACAAACTGGGTCAAAAAGAGTAACAAAGAAACTATGGAATTATTTAAAGGCGGCATGTGAATTAAGATCGCAAATTATCAGTTAATATATGTTGTACAAATGTATGTTACTTAAAGGCGGCATGTGAATTAAGATCGCAAATTATCAGTTAATATATGTTGTACAAATGTATGTGTTGTCATAAGTTATATCTGCATTATTTCATTGTTCTCTGTATTCTGTCATATTTGTCATATATGTATACACCTTGTTATTTTGCTAAAGCAATGTTGTTGCTAATGCAATATAGATTCATTCAATGAGTAATTAGCTTTGTGATTAGTAATTTGCCTTGTAATTATTAATTTTATTCACGACTATCAAATATTGATTCCAATATACTTTTAGTACATGTATATGTTATGTTAAACCAACAGATGTTCGCTGTGAAAAATTAAAAAAATAAACAGCTGTGCCATGAGCGCATGATACGCCCGTCGTCTTGTGTGCGAATTTTTATGCAATAAGCATAAATAGTTTCTGACATACGGCGTGACATGCGAAAACCCCCCTTTTTTTTTACAAAAAACTCAATATCCCTTAAACAAAATTTTGAATCAAAACCAAAAAGTATACAGATCTTAAGATTAATATAACTAAGAAGTGTGTAAAATTTTAAGCAATAATCATAAATCGTTTTTGAGATACAGCGCGACATGTGAAAAACACCTCCCCCTTTTTTTACAAAATACTCAATAACTCAAAAATAAAATTTTGAATCATCACCAAAAAGTATACAGATCTTAAGGTTAATATAACTAAGAAGTGTGTAAAGTTTTAAGCAATAATCATAAACTGTTTTTGAGATACGGCCTGACATGTGAAAAACCCCTCCCCCTTTTTTAATAAAATACTCAATATCTCTAAAATAAAATTTTGAATCACCACCAAAAAGTATACAGATCTTAAGATTAATATAACTAAGAAGTGTGTAAAGTTTTAAGCAATAATCATAAGTTGTTTTTGAGATACGGCGCGACATGTGAAAAAAAACACACACCTGTTTTAGTTACTAAGTCCCGTAACTCAAAAGTTTTAATCTTATTTTCACCAAAAAGTATACAGATCGTGTGACCATCATAAGAAACAACTATGTTAAGTGTCATGAAATTTGGATAAGTCATTCTCAAGTTACGGTGCGACATGTTTAAGCCGGACAGACAGACGGACAGACAGACTTTTAGTTACTAAGTCCCGTAACTCAAAAAGTTTTAATCTTATTTTCACCAAAAAGTATAAAGATCGTTTGACCATCATAAGAAACAACTATGTTAAGTTTCATGAAATTCGGATAAGTCATTCTCAAGTTACGGTGAGACATGTTTACGCCGGACAGACAGACGGACAGACAGATTTTTAGTTACTAAGTCCCGTAACTCAAAAAGTTTTAATCTTATTTTCACCAAAAAGTATACAGATCGTTTGACCATCATAAGAAACAACTATGTTCAGTTTCATGAAATTTGGATAAGTCATTCTCAAGTTACGGTGCGACATGTTTACGCCGGACAGACAGACGGACAGACGGACAGACGGACGGACGCCGGACATTTGTATACCAAAATACGTCCCGTCAAAATTTTGACGGGCGTATAAAAAGTATTACTTTAACTTTCTTCTCTTGAAATATTATTTCAACCTTTAAGTCAATTATGTGCATTCGATTATTTTAAAAGTGCATTGCAGTACCTTTTCAAGAAAATATCCTTTATTGATTGAAACTAATATTTATAATATCTTCTATAAAGATGTCACATTTTTAGACGTAATTACATAATATGAATTCGATGTGGGAAATTTTATTTCATGTGGATGTTTTTCACTAGAAAATACACGCAATGGATGTGAGTAATTCATTTTAAAATTTTGATTTTACAAAATAACTGTAAATGATGTGAATACAAGTAAATGAAAAAGTAAGAATAAAGCAAGGAGTTATTCCAAACCATGAAAGAGTGATAAAACTGTGACAAAAAAAGACTACAAACATTACACAGAAAATATTACACAGAAAACGAAAGACTGAGCAACAGAACCTCATTAAAAACCAGAGTTAAACTCCTGAGATTTGCTGTACTTAAGACGTTTTATTCGTGTTAAAATCTATAATGACAATGCCCCGTCACACCAAACTGAAATCTATAATGGCAATGTCCTCGTCACACCAAAGTAAACTCTATAATGGTAATGGCCCCGTCACACCAAACTAAAATATATAATGGCAATGCCTCCGTCACAGCAAACTAAAATTTATAATGACAATGCCCCCGTCACACCAAACTAAAATCTACAATGGCAATGCCCTCGTCACACCAAACTAAAATCTATAATGACAATGCCCCCGTCACACCAAACTAAAATTTATAATGGAAATGCCCTCGTCACACCAAATTAAAATCTATAATGGTAATGCCCCCGTCACATCAAACTAAAATCTATAATGGCAATGCCCCCGTCACACCAAACTAAAATCTATAATGGCAATGCCCTCGTCACACCAAACTAAAATCTATAATGGCAATGCCCCCGTCACACCAAACTAAAATCTATAATGACAATGCCCCCGTCACACCAAACTAAAATCTATAATGGCAATCCCCCGTCACACCAAACTAAAATCTATAATGGTAATGCCCTCGTCACACCAAACTAAAATCTATAATGGAAATGCACCCGTAGAAACAAACTAAAATCTATAATGGCAATCCCCCGTCACACCAAACTAAAATCTATAATGGTAATGCCCTCGTCACACCAAACTAAAATCTATAATGGAAATGCACCCGTAGAAACAAACTAAAATCTATAGTGGTAATGCACCCGTCACACCAAACTAAATATAAATAAGAAGATGTGGTATGAGTGACAATGAGACAACTATCCATCCAAGTCACAAGGTGTAAAAAGTAAACAATTATAGGTCAAAGTACGGCCTTCAGCACGGAGCCGTGGCTCACACCGAACAGCAAGCTATAAAGGGCCCCAAAAAGACTACTGTAAAACAATTCAAACAGGAAAACCAACGGTCTAATCTACATAAAAAACGAGAAACGAGAAACACTTATGAACCACACCAACAATCTATAATGGTAATACTCCCGTCACACCAAACTCAAATCTATAATGGTAATGCCCCCGTCCCACCAAACTCGTTCTCACTAAGTTCTGAAAACAATGTAGCCGAACGGGCTTAACCTGTGTGTAAATGGAGTGGACGTAGAAGCAACTTTTTACGGTCTGTTAACGAACATTATGGATTGGTTTGATCGGGAACGGTGGTCCAGAACTTTGAGCCTGCTTTACATTTTTGGCGACCATACTGTCCTGCAATTAGACAGAGTGACAACGTACTATGAATGGAATTGCCGTACTTGGAACGTACTAGGGACATGCTATGAAGTGGTGTGGTCGGGCGTCAATTGGATGTACGGGTGCATACATAACGAATCTGTTTGTAGCAAGTTCATCCCGTTCACACACAGACTAAACTCAACCTCGTTACGGTCTTTGTGCGTCTTTCATCCGTCTAAACACGATCAAAACAAAATATCAAGTTCTGAACAAGTTAGCAACACGTTTCTACTCAGTTCAAAACGTTCGCAGTAGGTTCTTAGTACGCTCTATTCGTTTTGAGTACGTTTATTGCTTTAATTCTTATGAAGTTCTCAAAACGTACACTCTGTATACAGTACTCTCAGAAAAGATAAAAATAAGGAGATGAGGTATGATTGCCAATGAGACAACTATCCACCAAAGTTCAAATAAAGCGGATGTTAGCAATTATAGGCAACCATACGGCCTTCAACAATGAGAAAAACCCATACCGTTTAGTCGGCTATAAAAGGCCCCGACATGAAAAATATGAAACAATTCAATTGAGAAAACTAACGGCCTAATTCATAACAAAACAATTAACGAAAAACAAATATGACGGACATAAACCAACGATAACCACTGAACTACAGGCTCCTGACTTGGGACGGGCACATAAAGAATGTGGGCGGGGTTCAACATGTTTTTTAGCGCTCAACCCTCCCCCTAACCTGGGACAGTGGTGTAACAGCACAACATAAAAACAAACTATAAAAATCAGTTGAAAAAGGCTTAGCTCATCAGATCGATACAAAGCAGAAAAACATCAAACATAAACACAGGCCGGAAGTGGCAGGGTTTTTATCCATTCCTCATCCCTAGCAACAAAAAGGACACAAGTACAGATCTGAGAGTACTCGCAGTTACTGACAGCTAAAAAGAGGCCGTTTTATCACTGGTTCATCATTTGGTTTTAGTTATATGCCAAGAATCATGGATAACCATGCAGCTCGGAAAGGGGGACTGGAAGTATCATCTTCAGACAATCAATAAAACATGTCACCATATGCAGTATCATCAATTAAAAAACACAAGTTAAAAAATAATCAGCACAACTAAAAAATATATAAAATGAGGCGAACGAGAATGATACCCGATCTGAACTGGATATAAACGGACTGCAGACAGGATAAAGACAGAGGTGAATGCATAGAGAACTATTTAAAAACAAACTATTGTCGCATTATAGACATTGTCCGGCCAAAACTATACGTTTTAGTCGGACAACAATCCGTTTAACGTTTTTCAAGGACTAATTCGGATGTTTTGAGAACTTGTTTGGTGTGACTGAAGCTTAATTCATATCAGCGACAAGGCTTCAATTAATCGATCGTCTCTTGACGAACTCTAAGATGACATTAAAGTTTTAAATTTCACATGGAGCAGAATTCATACATTACCTTCTTAAATACAAATATACACAGTGCCTTGTCGCACCCAAACAAGCTCAAGTGACTGCCTCCTGGTTTTTCTTTATTTTGATTTGTATATTAAAAATGGATTTACGAGATTTAAAATTCAGGTAAAGTACTCTAGCCTCTAGTCAACTAATCTGTACTGTGAAAACTTTCAAACTTGTATCATTTAAACGTTTAAACCCTTGAATGGCGTTTACTGAACAAAAAGAAACACAAGTTACTGACATTGTATTCCAATTCGATGAAAATATGTTTTATTAAATGCCAAAAAATGGCAGTTAAAAATGAAAATGGGTATAAATGAGCATAACTATATATATGGAGGCCCGGGCCCTTTCGAAATATTCAACTGAATTTAAATGTTGCACCATATAGGATATTAACTGCGTCAAATTTAATAGCCTACTTGGTAATATGATAAACCTGAAGTCATCCGCAGCCACAATTTTCAACATGAAGTAGACACCAACTGTGTCCCTTTGATAGCAGACTTGTTCCTGTACTGTTATGAATCAAAGTTCATGGCCAAACTCAGTAAAGACCCGTCTAAATTCCATTTAATTGATAAATTCAACAACACTTACCGTTATCTTGGTGATATAATTTCGTTATCCCAGATGCTTGTTAAAACCCAACAACAAATTGGCAGTATTTGACCACAGCCTTTAATATGATTTAAATCTATACATATTGTATATAAGTAATCACAATATAAATGTATGTATGTGCCGCAGATCGCTGGCAATTTAACTGTCACTGGTATATCTGAAAATATGAGGTTACCGGCATATCGCTGATGAATCCATGATATCTCGGCCTATAACAAAATCGGACTATAACAAACTCGGCCTATAACATAATCGGCCTCCCAGAATCGGACTATAACAAACTCGGACTATACCAAACTCGGACTACTAGAAGAATATAAGTTTGATGTATGATGTTTGATGTTGTTTTTATTGGAAATTAATTATCAATACTTAATTTGAAATTAATTATGATTTACAATTAATTAAATAATTTATTTTGAACATTTTAGAAGCGAGTATAATATAAATTACGTTAACAAGATATGTATAAAAGAAAAGTAAGAATACATTCATTTAATAATGAAAATCTAACACTGTTTTGTTTGTTCTGTATTATTATTTGTAATAATGTCCCTCTCAAAATAATTTATCATATATGTATATCTTAATTGATTCAACTGGAAATATGACATCATGCCACGTGTATCGTTGACACCTTTTTAATCACCATAATTTAAACTAACAACTGGCACATGTAAGGTAATTTTAAACTGTGAAGGAAAACTTGTGTATATATGTTGAATTGTTCCAAACCCCAACCCTTATACATAAGTCTTATAAAATAACCTTTTCATTATAAATTCTGATGTATGTATAGCACCATTAACTAACTAATACAAGAAAGTTTAAATTCAAGACCATCTAAACTAAATTCTTATCTGTAAATATATCCAGTTCTTACGTAACTTGTTCTTACACCTCAGCACATTATGAATATTATTTTTAAAATTTTATGAAGACAATCCTATGAATTAATTATGATATTAATTATTTAGTAATTATTATTGCCTAAATTCAGTCATCTGTACATAATTAAATGCTTCCTTATGTCTTAAGGTGTATATAGTTGCTACAATTATACCCTATGGGTAGTGCTCCACAATTAATGGAGGAATATACAAGAAACTGAACTGAACTGAACATGTACTATTGACACCTATTTAATCACCCAAGTGAGAACAAAACTACCTGTAATTACATGAAATTGTGATTAACTAAATATCCAATATCCAGTATTTTCGCAGTAACAGCTTGTGTATAACTGATGTTTTCAGGTTCTTTTTTTTTGTTTGATTACAAATCTTATGTGATTATAAGACAGTGCAGTGAATTGTATGTTTCTGATCATACTTTGTTTGGTTGAATCTCAGTGTGATTTATCTGTACAATGTAATACTATTTAATAAAGAAAACATAAGGTTTACAAATTTTATTTCAGCAGATGTCAACAAACATAACAATAATATTGAATTACATACGAATAAAACACATAAAGCACCTTTAAAACTCAAAGGCATTTTGTCATCATCTATAAGACAGACAAAATGCAGATACAAATAGTCATTGTCAAATCACATTTAAAGCATACATAGCACATTTAAAACACAGCTAGCACATACAAAACATACATAGCACATACAAAACATACATAGCACATACAGAATTCTGAGTCATATCTGAGACAACATGCAAAAATGAATGTTATTGTCAAGGCTAAAGCACAAGCATAAACATAGGCAGGAGTAATTAACAGCTAGTCGTTGGACGGACCGTAGATGTTGCCACAATCGCGAAGTAGACGGGATGCTGTTATGTCACCTTCTGTGTACTGGTCCCATAACTGATGAAGACGACCTTCCAGCTCCTTGTAGCGGATGCGTTGGTTCCTGATGACCTGTTCTTCAGAAACCAAGCGGACAGTTAGAGCAACAAGCTTGGCTTCCCGGTGAAGCGCCGGTACCAAGACGTAGAAGGCGGCATTAGCTTTCCCGATGTCGGAGTTGATCCTTGTGTGCCAACCTAAAATAGAATTAAATTATAAGACAAGATGTATTTACATACATATATTCATAAAAAACATAAAAAGAAAAAAGAAAGGTATTTGCCTCATCACGGCAAAAAAGAATATATAAACATACGTAAACTTTGAACTATAATGGTTTACTTTTATAAATTGTGACTTGGATGGAGAGTTGTCTCATTGGCACTCGTACCACATCTTCCTATATCTATATAATTTATATTGCAATAATCCATGTCAATGGTAACGTCGTGTGATTACATGGAAATTAAATTTAAAATAATTTAAAATTTTTCGTTACAATATAATAATATCATCCGTTTGATAGGAAAATGAAATTCTTATATAAAATAAAAAAATAAAAAATACATACCTTCTACATCATTATTGGTCCTGATGATGGTCTTAAAGATGTTCCAGTTGCGTGGGTGCCAAACAGTGTTGCAGAGCCATGTGTTGTCTACGTATCTTACTAGTTGCTTCAGCTCTGGAGATGTAGCTCTTGGCGAAAGCTTCTCAAAAGCCGGCTGCATATAAATAATGGTAGGCCGAGTTTGTTATAGTCCGTTTTTGTGATAGGCCGATTTTGTTTTAGTCCGAGTTATCCTGCAGCGTCGCTGATTATGGCAACCGTACTATGAAATATATATATATAAATGACTACCACAGATTGTGGTAATTGAATATAAGATTAAAACAATTTGGATCACCGTGGGAACACAGGTGATGGATCAAAACCCTTACATTGTTCATCTGTAGTGAATGATACTATTTATAAAACGGAATGTTTTTTGATGCAGCGTATTCTGCTAGATTGACAGTGAAACCAAACCTTGGTTACACTGTCAACCGCCATAAAATGGGGGTTCGCTGCCAGGCTGTGAGCCAAATACATTAACCAATAATCAAAACATTTCAAACTTAAATTATAAAGTGACGTCATTAACTGAAAAATTAAAAATCATTTTTATGTAACTTAAACTATACAAGCTAGATAATTAATCATACATATATTTTTATTTCAAACTTCTGTTTCAGTAGTTGAAAATATATACTTACCAATTGCCTATGCATGAGCAAAAAAACAAAAAAACGCCTTAGGTTGATAAAAGAAAATTCCAAGAGAAAATAGAGTGTGTAAAGTTTGCAAAATTTTAGATGTACAATTAAATTGTACATGATTAATAACCAAAGCTCTAAATCCACTTTCCCGCATGAACTTGCTGGATCAAATGCTTTATGTAACCTGAATTGCTCATCATACAACTTCCATATAAGAATGCATATACTTCGCTTTGCACCCAAAACGAACAATCGTCATGTACTTTAGTAATTTCTGGATCTACTTGGATGAGCTGTACAATATACATATACACTTATTTAACAGATGTTCATTGCTCAATGAAGGAAACAACTTTTACAACTTTATTTGATCACTCAGACACATTACATACGTGTAACAAGAGGAATACAATATTTACATATATATAAACAAGAAAAAACAATAGTGGGTAAGAAAATACATTATTATACAATCATTTTACAAAATGTTTTTAAGTTTACTAATAAACAGTGATAGATTTTTAAAAACTTTTACATTACATATTGATAATAAACCTATCATTTTTGATAACATGGATATCTAGTAAAGTAAATAGGAATATGTTTATTTCGTATGTCTACGACTGTCGGAAACTGACACTCAAAAAGGTAATGAAATTCAGTGCCAATTCCTATATGACATAAGTGGCATATTCTTTCTTCTTTTGGAATGTTTGTCCACCTTCCGGTTTCTATGGGTATTTTTAAATTACAACACCTCAGTTTTGTTAATAATTGTCGTTCTCTTGGAAATAATTTTAGAAGGTAGTTTTCTAGATTAAATTCTAATTTAATAACATAAACGGTACCAATTTTTCTGCACCAGATGCGCATTTCGACAATCAATGTCTCTTCAGTGATGCTCGAGGCCAAAATATTTGAAAATCCAAAGCTTATTAAAAATTGACCATAAAATTTTCCTCTTGATGCATTTTCTATTTGGCTATACCATTTTTGGATGAACTGATCTACGAGCCTTTGTTTTACAGTAACTTTTAGTTGGACTGAATGAACTGGAAATTGCTGAGTCCCGTGTTATCAAAAATAGACTTTAAATGATTGATCCACTTAAAACTATCATTACCTGATTGACTAAGCTTATACATTACTCTATATAATACACTGCTTAATTTGTTTTGATTGACAACAAGTTTGTTCCAAAAACTAACCATTTTAAATTAACAGCTACTTCAATTGGAGTTCTGCCAAGTTCACCATAAGACATGAAATTAGGCGTAGTTGTTCTTAACCTAAGTACGTTTCTACAAAATTGTAGGTGAATTTTTTCTACCATCTGAATGTTTTCGAACCCCCACACCTCACACCCATAAGTCAGGATGGGAAGTATGAGGGTATCGAATAAACTAATCTGTAAATCAACAGGTAATTATATGTTACGTATTTTTCTATATTAACTGAATAGTGCTTTTAGTGCTTGCTCGACTATTTTTTTCTTGGCTTTAACAAAAGAACCATTGTAACTTAAAGTTACTCCCAAATAAGAGTAAGAATCTTCTATATCTAGATCATGGTCAAAAAGTTTAAAGGTCGGGTTATGTTTGGATTTTCTCTTGTAAAAAATTACAACTTTCGTTTTATTTAAGTTCACTTTCAACTTCCATTTGGTACAATAGGCTTCAAAGATATCCAACGCGCTTTGTAAAGACTCTGGTGTTTCTGCGAGAATTATGGGGATTTTCAGCATAAAGCAATGCAAATATTTTGACATAAATATCAAGATTATCAAAACATAAACTTTCAATTTTTCTAAGCTGCAATTATTGTTTTGAATAAAGAAATCTTCTAGGTCATTTAAATAAATTGCAAATAGGAAAGGTGACAGATTCTCTCCTTGTCTTACTCCTATGTCGCACCTAAAGAATGCAGAACATTCTTGACATTGTAGGTCTCTGCAAGCATTGTTTTACCAAGATTAGACTAAAAGTAGCTGATTGAGGAATCAAAGTTGATACAAAAAAGATTATGGTACGAAAACATACATGTATGAGAATGTTATTGCATTTATAAAAAAAAAGAAATGGTTTGATTGCCAATGAGACAATGCTCCACAAAGACCAGATGACATAGAAATTAACAACTATAGGTCACCGTACAACCTTCAACAATGAGCAAAACCCATACTGCATAGTCAGCTATAAAAGGCCCAGAAATGATAAATGTAAAACTATTCAAATGAGAAAACTAACAGCCTGGTTTATTTACAAAACAATGAACGAAAAGCAAATATGATATACAGTAACAAACAACAACCACTTTGGAGTTAAACTAGTTTGAAGGCGCCAACCCTCCTCTAACCTGGGACAGTAGTGTAACAGTACAACATAAGAACAAACTATAAAAATCAGTTGAGGCTTAACTCATCAGATTGATACAAAGCAGAAATACATCTAACAAAAACATAGATCGGACGTGGCAGAGTACTTATACATCCCCACATAGTATATTTACAGGGGCAATTTAAAGGCATTTTAAAATTTTTAAACTGATAGTAAAATGTACAGAGATACATTTAGTGGGAAAGGGAGGAGGGAATCATGAGACGGTCAGTGGTAAAATTTTTAACCATTACCAAAAAAAAAAAGGGATAATAAATTCAAAAACAATACTGGGTATAGTTTTGTATTAGTTTTATCATGGGCTTGGATTCAAGGACCTCATATTAGAATTCCTAATAAACATTAATAATTAGGTCATTATGACCTACATTTCCACTTAAGTGACACCAGATATAATCATGATACATGTAGTATAGCAATGATATTTGACCAGTGGATAAGTTTTGGGTAGTGCAATAGGGTTCATGATAAAAATTAGGTCACCTTGACCTACATTTTCCACATGAGTGACATGGTTAAGTTTTTGCATTTAGCATGTTTAGTTCAATTTCAATTCAATTCAAAATATTGTTTTGTTCAAATATCAAAACATACATTTAAACAAAGGGATTGGACAAAAGACAACACCTATATATACAAATCCTTTCCCATACAAGATGGATTGAATGATCTGATAGTATATAATATATTTCTGATAATTCATAGATCATTCATTATTGCAGTGAGTCAGGGAAGGCAATCCCCCCACTTCTTGAAATATTTTATTTAGGTCAATATCTCAGGTACTAGACATGGTATACATGGTATAGCACTGATACTTAACCAGTGGATAGATTTTGGGTAGTCCAACATGATTCACTACATAGGGCTTGATATAGAATCAACAAAACGCATAAGTTGTTGCTGACTCAAGGTCATGTTGACTTTCCACTGGAGCAACTTGGTTAATTTTGTGTGTTTAGGTCTTTCATAATAGACATGGTATTGAATTGATACTTGACCAGTGGATAGATATCTTTGGTAGTACGTGGTTACTAATTATAAAGTCACTTTGACCTACATTTTCTGCTTGAATGGCTTGGTTAAGTTTTTGCATTTAGACGATTTAGGTCTTGTCTGATATACTTGATGTGGTATAGTAATGATTGTACTCCACCAGTTGATAGATCTGATGTATTTTTTTCAGTGGGCCTTGGCCAAATAGATTTCATATTTCAAGGCAATGCATAGTTATCCCATATATCATGGACATTGTATATTTGAGAATTCATTTAACTTTAATTTAATAAGGGATATAATTTTTTTAAAGTACATTTGTAGATTTATTTCTTGTGTTTTTAGCTGTAGGCTATGCCTATGGATCTAAAACACTACAGCTTTCATCTGGCTTAGAGATGACAATTCCTAAAGTCATGAGAAATATCATAACATCTAATGTTATACTGTAAGCTGCAAGGATCAGGGTTTTGAATCATTCAGTAGATCAATATTATTTAACATCCTGAATTGTTGTGTAGCTTCACTGAAAAAAAAATCTGCATGCCGGACTTGACAATATAATAGCTGATGGGATATAGCTTTTATAGTGATGACTTTTAATGTGTAAGACTTTTCAGATCTATCAACCTTTTATTTCCTGTTTGCCAATACCTTCATTCATGACTAAAAACTTGTATTCAGGCCGTTTTGCATGTTTCTCTTTATGGAATACTTCGCTAATATTATATGACAGTAAAATTATAAGCAAACTGCCTGAATAATTATATAACCATTTTAATGACAATATCTGCACCAAAGTTTAACCATTAATCTGTGTATATTTGTTTTTATTCATGTGGGCATAAAATAAATTTTATTGCAATTTGAAATATTTTTGTTTGTCTCTGGTAGTAATATGCCAACTGCATCTTACATGTCTTATTCACATGTCTCAAGTTCTTGGAGATTTTATGGATACATTTTAGGAGGAAACTGAACATTGTTGTTATGTCGACTGTTCTCCCAGAAGCTTCATAGGGATCACTATCTGTCGTTCATGTCAGCGTCACAAAATTTAAGTCTCACTTTTCTCAGAAACTACTTGATATTTGACATAAAGCTTATAAAGCTTTATCCCAATATAAAAAAATGGAGCTCTTTTCTAGGTAAGAAGCACTCAGTCTTAATCTTTATATGTATATGTATTATCATCAAATACAACATGTATTTGAATATTAAGACTGAACAAAAGTGTGGCCATATCCATTTTAGACAAAAACCGTCTAAAAATTAGCACAAATGCTAAAATTGTGAAGATTTCAGAAATTTTACATGAATTAATGATGATAGTACCTGATGAATGTGCATAGACTTAGTATTGTAAAAAACAGCCCATTTTAAAGTGACTAAAGTATTATACTTTCCAATAAGTAGCTAAAAGTTTATATTTTAAACAAATTGTAAAAATGCTAAATTTTGGGGCCAAAAAGGGGTCTTACAGGGCCTACACCTTTAGTATTTTTTAAATAAAACTAAGTTAAACTGAGTTTATTCAAGCAAGATATGCAATAAACATTAGTTCAGTCATTATTTTTCTTATATTTTGACTATCACATACATTTGTAAAGTTTCTCTTGTAACCAATAAAAAAATCATAAATACGGCAAAATTGCCATCATGTCTATCTTTAATTGTTATTTTATCGTAAGAAGGTATCATTTGCCGAGCACCATTTTCTTGCATTTTGTAGATAAATATATAAGCTTCATGCTATATTACAATTTATTAAAAACAAAACATGATCTTACAAGATTCATCCCGTTAAAAAAAGACAAATTTTGCTGAATTGGCACTTTTTCAAAACCATGCAATATCAAACTGCCAATAGGGGTATTGAGAAATGTACAAACTTTTAAGACTATCCTAATTTTCTTTCCTTTTATGTTGTTTGTTAAGGTATGTGTCATTATTAAGCTGTAATTTTTCTATAACACTAAAAACAGGTCAAAATACCCTAAAATAGGCAAAATGGCCTTTTGTCAGTACAGAAATGGACAATTATCGAATGTTCTGCATATACAAATAAAGGCTGAATATTTTTTCAAAATATTTTGCACAAATAGTTATTACATATAAAGTATCTAAAATACAAAATATCAGTCTGATTGGAATATTTTGGATTCGGACCATTTTGCATGGTTTTAACACAGACTGGCTCTTAACACAAGATTTAACATTATCATACAAACTATGCAGTACTTTGAACATTTTCCCAGTTATATTTGCATTTTGTAACTTAATCCATAATGAGGCTCTAGATATTGTATCGAATGCCCTTGAGAAATCCACAAAGGTACAATATAATTTTTTGCCAAGTGACTGGTAGATAGAAATTAAAGCATACAAAGTGAAAATATTATCAGTTGTGCTATATCCTTTTCTAAAACCTGTTTGAGCTTCTGTTATTAATCCTATCTTTTCTGACAAGTTGCTAAGTCTTTCATCCAAACAAGACACTAATGTGATAGGTCTATATGAACTTGGATCATATATATTACCTTTATTTTTAAAAATTGGTAGGATAATAACTTCTGACCACGAGCTTGGTATTTTTCCGGAATCTAATATTATATTAAACAGTTTGCAGTATATAGGCATCATAAAGTAAACAGTATTTTTTATATGTTCGTTTACAAAATTATCATACTCAGAGGCATTATTGTTTTTAAGATTTTTCACAACAGCCATAATTTCGTCTTCTGTAATTGACGAATTTAGAATAAAAAGTTAAATCACAAAAATACTGAACTCCGAGGAAAATTCAAAACGGAAAGTCCCTAATCAAATGGCAAAATCAAAAGCACAAACACATCAAACGAATGGACAACAACTGTTATATTCCTGACTTGGTACAGGCATTTTCTTATGTAGAAAATGGTGGATTGAACCTGGTTTTATAGCGCTTAACCTCTCACTTGTATGACAGTCGCATCAAATTCCATTATATTGACAACGATGCGTGAACAAAACAAACAGACATAATAGGTAAAAATGTCAAAATAGGGGTACAGCAGTCAACACCGTGTCACAATCTTAATCACAACAAAAACAAACAAACATTTAACAAAGAAGCACAAAAAAGCATACATCACATCCAACAACCCCGTTCATCGCTTACCTATTTTTGCATTTTATCTATGTATGCCAAATCAACCCACAAAGGATCGAGGCACCTTAAGCACAGGGACCGAATCGCAATTCTAACATCAACTCTGGCGCAGAATCGCGCGTCCGACGTCAGAACGCAAACGTCACACAGGTAGAGATATAAAATAATTTTGTCGTTCAAAGTATGCAAAAATTATAACAGAACAACAACACAACGGCGGGACGCCTAAAGCACAGAGACACGCCACATGCACCAAAGAAACACAAAAAGCCACACGGACAAAGCACACAAGTTAAAATGAAAAATAATACAAACAACACAATGACGGGATGCATAAGTACAGAGCCACGTCAAATGTATATCACCAAAAACAGACCAAACAGTAAAAGTAATATTAATAAAGACAAATAAAAGTACACTTTAACACGTTATTAAGATGATAAACAGCGTCAGTACGCATAATCTATACTTCAAGACCATCATGTATTATTTGTGAAGTTGCTACGGAATATTTATCAACAAGGTCTTGGTATCTTCCGATGAACTTTTTTAGAAAAAGGACGAGACGTTCTTTGACAATATATTATCAATATTCTCTGGAGGAATTTTATCAAAATCAATATCATGTTATTCATCCCCATCAACATTCTCATTCAAATTTTAAAAATATTCATAAAAAGTATCCAAAGTAACCTTGTCATTATAACTAGATTTGGATTTGTCAATATTGTTTAATATTTTCCATAAGCCTTTAGGATCAGTCTTAGAATTTTGTCTCAGAGTATTAGCAGTTTTTATCGGATAATCTCGGAAATGCTTGTTCATCTCTCTTTTGTTTTCTCTACTTGCCTTCTTTAATGAATTTTTATTTAGCTGACTTTTTAAATGCCCATATTTTCTTTTGGCTCTGTGAAAATCTTTCTTTTAGATGCACATTTTGTATTATACCAAGGTTTGTTATTAAATTTCCTATATTTAGAATTTTTACATGCCATACCAAATACGTTAGCAGATGATTATTTAAACATATCACACAAATTATTCACAACTGTATCAATATCAGACTGTGATATATTTGGTTTTAAGAGTAACTCATCTAAAGAAGTTTCTATATTTCTAATATTAGTTTCTTCATTTACCCTTACGTGTTCTATAAATTCTGGATTCTTATTACTATTCCATCTTATATTTTGGTTTTGTGTAACGATGTCATTTGTTTCATTAACAACTACATCAACTATTAGTGAGAAACTTATCTTACAGTGAACATCTGAAAACAGGGGATTAAAATCCTCGACTTTAAACGTATTTAGAGTGGGGTGCTCATTTTCGCCATAATTTTCCATGTTTTCTGCAGTTTATGTTCATGTCTTTATGTTTTTGAAGTATACTGATGTTTCTATATGAAGATAACATCAAAGGCAAAATATTCCTAGCTTGAAAACGTGTTTCTTTGAAAAAAAATCATCTGAAAAGTTAGATTAAAGGCTATTTGAAATTTCCTGATGTTTTGACAAAGGGGGACACATATTCGCCGTTTTTACACATCTATTTAAAACCAAATAATTGCAGCTTTAAACAATATTTATCAAATCAATTTCATTATAGATGCATAGCAGACATTTCAAATGTGTAAAGAACTGAAATTTAGGGCAATCAGTCAAAGAATTACTAAGAAATACTTCTTTGAAATCGTGTTTTTCATTCAGGAAATTGGCCGAAAATCGTTGTCCGTTTTTCGGTCCTTTGTGGTAAGTGCCGAAATTTTGTCTAAGTTTAAAAAATAATCATATGTGTTATAAAAATATAATTTACCGGCATATTTCTTCCATTTCAGCCATCCTGTGAAGTTTTTACACCTCAAAATCATAAAACGGCGAAATTGTGTCCCCGGCGAATATGTACGCCCCACTCTATATTAGAAAGCATATTAGAGGATAAAAGTAAGTAATCCACAACACTTGTATCATTGCAAGTAACATTTCCTATAAATTTGTCACTATCTACTCTAGAATTTGCAATGTATAAATTATTTTTCTTACAAAGTTCTAAAAGTCTATGTCCGAAAGTGTTAGGTCTACATTTACACTGTGTATATCTGTACAATGATATCCCGGTCTTAACAATATTATTATGGTCATGAAAATATTTCAAAATTTCTTCATCATTATTAATGTTCATAATTTGTAAGAAGTTATCATCGGGACTACAAAAGTCTGGAAGATCTGCGGTTTTGGCATTGAAATCCCCAACCAGTGCGTATCTGTTATCATTATCTAATAATGAAATTAATTCGTTTTCAACTTCAGAGAAGGCATCTATTGATGAATATTTTGAATTATCTGGGGGTATATATACACATCCCAGCAAAACTCATCTTTAAAAAGATCTCTAGAAAATTTAACCCACTGTACATATTCAGAATCTGTTTTAGGAAATTTAAAGTAGTTTTCAAACTCTTTTTTTAAACACTACAGTTATACCACCAGATTTTCTACGAAACTTATTTCTACATTTTGAAATATAAGTATAGCCATTTGGTAGATTTAATATATCTAATTTGTCTTGTTTTGTTTCTAAAAATATTAAGATATCATGTGACGTTTTCAAAACTTCAAAATCTGGTATTTGTAATTTTGACTTAATTCCACAACCATTTAGACAACACAATTGTGTATCCTGATTTTTTAAAACCCGATAGTTCACTCCTCTTGTTTGCCTGTTCTACTTCCTACGCCCTGTGTTGTTGGAAGTGTACGCAGTTTGGGAGGATGATTGCTGGTCGGCATCGTTTATAACAGAGCTCTATTCGTACGAGTCTCTTCTTGCTCTTTTTCCTGGTCTTGGTGGTATAGGTGGGCTTTGCTGAATGTGTTTGTTAATACTGTCACTGTTTAATGAAGAATTTTCCGGTTCGGCAATGAACTCTTTTCCGTCGATGTATAATTGGTCTCTAGCTAGGTTCACTCGTTTGCCGTCTTGCCTGGCCTTCTTCATAACGGGATATAATTTCTTTCGTCTTGCCTCGACTTCGCCTGAGAACTGCTCCTTGATACCGAATGGTTTCCCTCTAAGATGATATGTTCTATTTAAAACTGTTTCAAGATCTTTCCGATAAATAAAGCGTGCTACGATCAGTCTTATGCCATTTAGTCCTAGTTTTCCAAATCTATGACAATTTCCGAATTCAATTTTTTGATCAATTTTAAGTTCATAATACAAAAAACTTTTAAGTTTTTCCTCAACTTGTTCTTCTCTTTGAAAGTCTATGCCGGGAAATATCAGGTTATTTTTAATAGACCTACATTGAAGATCAACTATATGCTCTTCTAGGCGTTTCATTTTTTTCCCGAATTGTCAGATATGTTTGGTTTATTTTTATCTGCCTCGATTTTCAGCAGTTTGACTTTCATTTCATCTATTTCTTCTCTGTTTTCTTTACAACGATCGATGACACCATCTACTACCGAACTCAAACCTTCCACACTGTTCTCTATTTTTGTATTCCGTAAATTTATTTCATTTACGATTCTTTCTATATCAGAAAGTTTTTTTGAAAAACTATCTATGCTTTCGATTTTTTGCTCCATTGTAAGCATTCTTTCTTCTAAACGGACAACTGTTTTCAAGATATCTGCTAGATCGTTATAATCCGTCGATGAATGTGTCTTGTTGGTGGTGTTCTGGCTCATGTTTACTCTATTGCTTTAGAGAAAATGGAACTATTCCTTCAAATATCTTGCGGATTTTTAAACGAAATTTATTTTGTGCCCTTCTAAAACTAGCTTACGTGTACCCGGCTTTGAATTATTGGTTGACATCAATATACCAAAATTAATATAATGACATTTTAGAACTTTTTCTCAGATACCTTCAGAAACATTAAAAGCTATATCAGTGTGCATGCAAACTTTAGTTATTTGATAAGACTGACTAATTGTATTCAATGCCACTGGCATTGTAAAGTTTAAGGTAACATTACCTAATGAATGATCTCTACTGGTTCTAGTGTATATGTAAAAGTATATGTTGTATCATCTGTACTTGTAGTGGTGTATACATCTGCAGTTGTATTTAACATTCGGTCGAAGAAGGCTGATGTGGTAAATGGCAATACTATGTACCCCCGATTTGTAAGAGATTTAGTTGCTGTTTAACTGTGGTACAGATACCAATATAGCTGGTAGCCTTTGGTTGACTTTCTTGCAGAAGCTTCAACTGACAGTTATTGGTGTAGTTTGCTTTTTCTTGCTGACTGCCCGAGCTAAGAAGACATGATTGCTAAAATTAAACTCAGAATTTTGTAACACAATATAAATATCAATTTTTATATATTTTTTTTTAAATACTTCAAGTTGGAAATCTAGTAAAAAAATATGTTCTCTCCTGCAAACGACGAGTACGGCAAGCTGTAGGAGCTTGATGTAAAATTGGTTTAAAATGTTGCTATGCAAATAAATTCCTGGCGTACCAACTTCGATCTATTTTCTACTGGCTGTATACCTCTCTGGATATGCTAATTATCCGTATATATATGCAGCTAGATCAGAAAAGTTCAGGGAAAAAATTCTTAAGGAATTGATTGATATGCAGCAAAGATTAATACTGTGAAAATAAGTTACTACGCAAATGCAAACGGACCTTATCCTGATGTAAACATTGAATGTTAATAGATCGAAAAGATACATGTACAAAAATTGAGACGACCTTAAAAACTTAGATGTGAAAAATAAGTATAATTTGGGAAATTGTAACGTGCTTATGACTTTGCGGAACACTCCGAAAATGGGTGACCTGAAAGATCTTTAGATTTTGTATGTGCATGATTTTTTTTCCCTCCAATTTTTTGTATCAATATGCAGCAAAGATTAACATTTTTTAGACTTCAGTTTCACAAGCTTCTAATGCAATTAGCTCGATCAATACTAAACACTAAACATCGTGTATTTGCATGTGGATATTTTTTATAACACAATTTAACAAATACTTTAAAATATATAAAAGTTGTTTAAAAATAACTTTTGATCAGTATCGTCACCTGCATTGTTTTAAAGATTATTATTTATTATTGATTTCTCGACTTTTTATAAGGATGAATTTTCTATTGTTCTCGTTCACTATATTGCCCACTGCTTCATAACTACAAAAAAATGTGTTTTACATGTCAACAAAAGTTACGAACACTAATAAAATTCAACAGATATACATTTTGGGACCGATTGTTGTTTGCTTACCGTAATGCAAATATATATATAATGAAATCATGAAACAAATTACCAATGTAAAATTTGATAATAATCAATAATCACAAACAACTCATCCGTAAATATGAATTAGATTTATAAAACAAAACCATCTCTATATGATGTATGTCATTTTCACAGTTAAATGTTGCAGCCTCAGGCTTGTTGCTCATTTATTTTATTTTTTATTTTTTTTTTTCTTCTTTTTAAATGCACATTTAATTGGCCTCTACTCTATATTACGAGTGCTTCGTAAGCCTTTGAAGGCTGGCTGATTGACTTTGTATTAATGTATTAATGCATGTTAAAATGTTATATCAGGTTGCACTATAAACAAAATTATATATATATATAAGCTCAGTAGTAATTTTACAATCCTGGGTTGATCAGCCTGTAGTGAATCTTGAAAACTGACATAAACATGCAATTCACTGCAATAGATACAATACGAACACCAAAATTTAAACATATGTTGTATTAAATTAAATATTAGACAGATAAATTAATTATTATTTAGGCTGTGACCAGTTGTTTATTCAAAACAATGTTATGTGCAATGCATACAAACTGTGTACTTTATCCTTAGTCAATGACACCCATATTTGTATGATTACTAATGAATGCTTAAAGGATTATTAAACAAATCATAGGAAAAATTAATTTGTTCATCAAAAGCAAAATATTTTATAAATAAATGAGTATAACACTGTTTTCTCATATCTTTAATTGACATCAGAAATGATGGAGATCTGAAACAATAAATCAATTAATTAATAACAATCATAAGGATATTCCTCTATCCCCCCACAAGTCATTGGTATATCTATTTGAAATATAACGATGACTGATTAATAGTAGACCTCTCTTTTGATCTAGTGAATTAACAAAATGTATATATGAAATGTATTGTTCTCCACATTTGTATATTTCTATAGCTAATGTACGTAATCTTGGAGCGATGACGGTTCTTTTCTTTGACGACTGGAATGTCTGATTGGAGTTGAAGCTTCTTTAGGCGGCGAAGAATTAGTTTGTGTCAAATCCAACAGAGTGCTTTGAGTAATGGGCATTTTCAGACCCTCTGTTGCTGTTGGCAAGTTTGGTAGTTGTAAATGATTCAACGCAATATCTGTAGGGTGTGACTCAATTCGTAGAAAGTCTCGATCCTTGTCGTTCTGTTCATCTGGTGTAGTAGAAAAGTCTTCAGTTAGCACGTTCCTTTCTGCACAAGGAGCACTAGAGAGCTTTGTTTTACCCTTAGGAGACGATTCATGTAACACTGGCTTTATTTGTTTGGCTAATAATTTCGAATCAGTGTCAATTGATATCCTTTCTGAGTATTTGTTCACTGGTTCGTATTTCCGAATAAATTTTCTGTTGCGAAGGGTAACTCTGCCCGATCCATCAACCCGTATTACATATTGGTCAAATTGTCTTACTTCAATAACTTGTCCTGTTTTGTCCCATTTCAGTAGATTCGCACCAATCTGATTCTGGATTCGGACATGGTCTCTAATAGTTAATGGAGGTAGTTGTTTTGTGTGTTCGGAAAGTTTTTCCGCTACTTTCATGTGTCTATGCCTCAAAGCTTCCTCGCGTTTCGATAATGTGTCACGCCATGTGTCATGCGGTTTATACCGACCAGGAAGAATCGGAATGAAATCACGAATAGGGCGTCCAAATACACACATAGCTGGTGATAATCTTGTGTCTCTATCAGGTGTATTGCGATATTGTAGGATTGCTCGTTGTAAAGAATCTGTTTCAAGTTCGCCGTTTGGTCCAGTGTTATCAGTGATTAAACGTTTGACTGTTTTACACCAACTTCAGCTCTGCAATTGCTATGCGGAAAAGCAACCGATGAAAGGCGATGATGCACTCCCCATACTTTAAGGAATTGTCTTGTTGTAGAGGCAGTAAATCCTGGTCCTCCGTCTGAGGATAACTCATCGGGTATCCCGTAAGTAACAAATGTTCTTCGTAGGCATTCAATTAGACCTTGTGCACCATTGTGGGCTCTCTCAATGATTGGCCAGTTAGAATATCTGTCTACGACCACCAGGTAATTGACGCCTTTAAAATGGAAAAAATCGGCGCACACACATTGCAAAGGGTAAATCGGATAAACAGGTGGTGTTGGTGGAGCACTTGGTTGTGATGGTGCCATTCGATTACATTGATTATACTCATTTCGTAGAGTAGTGATATCTGGGGTTATTCCAGGCCAAAAGACTGACGATTCTGCTCTTGACATCATTGATGTTACACCTTGGTGTGCTGAGTGGAGTATTGCCAAGACATTTTTGCGGAGTGCAGGTGGAATAACGATGCGATCCTAATACATGACTACACCATCTACTGTGTAGAGGTCTTCTCGAAACTGGAAGAATTCACGAAGTTCAGTAGGCATTTCATGGCGGAATTCAGGCATTTCATTCTCGATTATTTCTACCAGTTTAACCATATCATCGTTACTGTTGGTAGCAACACGTACCATGTGCCATGTGACAGATTGTAAAGTATTTATTGACGAGGCTGCGGCAAGTTGAATTTCTTCATCTGAACATACATCACAAAAATCGTCTTTCATGATTGAGGACAAGAAATTGTGTTGAATAGTCTGAAAAGACATGTAATCAAATTGGTTGCTGTCTTCTGTAACCAATGCTATGTCATCAATTAACTTGAGTTCCTCTGAATTATTTCCTGTTGGGTTCCGCGAAACGGCATCAGCAGCACGGTGTTTTGCTCCTGGGACATGCATCATTCTGAATTTGTAACGCAATGTTTTTTCCTTGAGGTTTCGTAGCCTGGTATTTGAAATCTGGTCAAGTGAACTGTCACCAAAAATTTTGAGTAGTGGTTTGTGATCAACGGCAATTATGAGTTCTTCACAACCAAGAACGAAATACCTCGCTTTATCCAGTGCATCAACAACAGCTAAGGCCTCACCCTCTACTGGAGCATACCGTGATTCAGCACCATGAATGAAGCGACTGCCTACTAGTGTAAGTTTCCAACCCTCGTGACAACAGAATGGTAACAGCTTTGGGAAATTGCAATGCTTCTGGAATAACCAGAATCCAAGTCCGGATTTTGACCAGTCAGTTGCTAAGCAAGTCGGTTTAGATTTGTCAAATATGCGTACTCCTTCCTCGATTTCGCTAACAATTACTGTCTTTGTTTCTTGGAGGAGATTTTCCAGCTGATTATCCCAACGAAATGGTGTGTAAGGTTTGATCTATTGACGAAATGGTTGCAAACGATCGGCCATACTAAATGCATACGAAACCTGGTTGACAAGGCCAAACCATGATCGAACGTCTGTTATGTTCTTCGGTGTAGGGAAATCCAATATCGCTTGCAGGTATCTTTTGCAAGGGCGCACACTATCGTTTGTTATTTCGAATCCAGCGAACTCAACTGTATCTTGTGCGAAGTGGAATTTCTCTGGGTTTAAAGCTATACCATGTTTTCCACAAAGCTCCAACCAATGACAAGCTTGAACGAAACTTTCATCAATATCATCGGACCACAGAAGAGTATCGTCAACACATTTAGTCTTGTGTGGCACATCGGCCACGATTTCGTCGAACCTTCTTGTGTAACCATCACCTGATGCGATGTATCCTTGGGGGACTGTCTTATACCTGTATCTTCCCCATGGAGTGATAAAGGTGGTAAGATGTCGGTCTTCTTTTCTTATGGGTACACTATGGTAACCATTCCAAGCGTCAAATACAGTCTTTTTCTTGCCTCGAGGGTCAGATCTTTCCCGATGGAAAGGAGATTGTGTATGATGTGTTTCCCTTATTGCGTGAGCGTTGAGAGCCTGAAAATCTACTAACACCTAGCCTGACGTCTTGGTCTAAGGAAGCTTTCATGTCATCCTGCCAGTGCAAGGGAACTGGAACCGGAGTATGACATGCAACTGGCGTTGCTTTAGGGTCAATCATAAGTTTCAAAGGTGGACCTTCCATGAGTGGTAGTGGTTGGTGTTCACATGTATTAAAAGTGTTTGACTTGTAATGTTCAAGTAGAAAGTTTTGGAGTTTCGATACGTTCTCATCTGTGGGTGGGAACGGAAGTTTCACTGGTATCGGAGGAAGTGTTTGCCTCTTTGGACAGTTGCAATCAATTTGTGTTTTGAACTTGTTCTCATCGTTTGTCAGTGAGGAAGTATCAGTGACGCTTCCGATAATTTCACCAATAGTAGAAAAGTTCTCAGATATTATACCAAGTGTAATGCAAGCCTCTTTGCTGAGAAAGAATTTGTCTGAGCTGTCTGTGATGTACACAATTTGTCTAGTTTCTAGTTCATTGTTATCTGGGTCCTTTCCTGATAGTCTGAGAATGACGGCCCCAAGTATAACAATGCCTTTGTTGTTAGCGGCGTGCATCTGTATATTTACCGGTATTAGGTCACGTTTTGTTAGTCCAATTTTGTGAAGCACCTTGATTCCAGCCAGACAACTTTGACAACCAGTGTCAGCCATTGCAGGGATGACTGTATTTCTCTGTTGAGACACTACAGAGTTTTGAAAACCAAGCTGCTTGTAATCATCTTCTATAACTTTAACAACTATGTTGATGAACGGCTGCGGTTGTGATGGTCGTTTAATCCATGTGTTATACATCTGCGAGTAAAGATGATGATCAAGTTGGATGGTTCTTTTCCCTTGAGGGGACACAGTTGCCGCACAAAGAGAATCGAATACAGCACTTTCAAATTCTTCATTTTGTTTCACTTTTGGCTTATTGGTATTGCTTTGACATACGTATTCATAATGGTTTTCACGTTCACAGTTTTTGAAAGTATGTCCGTATGCAGGACATTCTTTCTTCCGGATTTTGGGTGGAGCACTTTTTCCGTGTCCCTTTTTTCCACAGTAACCACATAATTCAAACTTGTTGTTATCATATTTTTTTGTGATTTTGGCAACATTGGCATTTCGTTTTCGATGGTATGAACTAGAGGCGGCTTCAGCGCCTTGTGAATCAAGAAGGCGTGATGCAGAACGCTTACCGGCTTCCTTGGCCTCAACGAATTTGAAGACTTGTTCCAGTGTCATGTCCTGATTTTTGTCTCCTAAGAGATCTAACTGAATATCAGGGTCACTTAGTCCACGGGTAAGAACATCACGTAAGATAGCTTCTGTGTAGTCGACACTTTGTTCACATCCTGTACATTGTAATGTAAATTTACAAACGCTGGCTTGGCCTCGGAGTCTGGCTCCAAATGAACGAACTGTCTCGTCGCGATCCTGTGTCATGCCATGAAGAGAAACACGTGCTACCATAGTGTTTTCTTCTCTCACTGCCAGTGTTCGCATGGCTGCAAGTACTTCTTGTTCAGATTTATCAACCAGGGAGCCACCGGCAGATCTTGTAATGTCTCGTCGAAAAGTTTCATCACAACATTCTAGTAGCTGAATAACAAGGTCTTTGCCGCTGACCTTAGTAGCTTGTATGTAGTCTTTCCATCGAGAAACAAAGTATGTCCAATCTTCACTGGAACCAGCTGATGCAACAGTTGGACGTTTTACTTTTTCTATTTTTGCTGAGACAATGGCACCAGCGGCTGCCGAGTGAACTGTTGCGTGAGTTGTAAGTAATGATGCAACCACAACAGCGTCGAGATTATCCGTCTCATATTGGCAATCCGGCACTGGGCACTTCACTGCAGGCATGTTGTAATGTTACGTCAATAGTTCTCTCTTATATGCCATTAAAGATCTCCATCATAAATGAGTATAACACTGTTTTCTCATATCTTTAATTGACATCAGAAATGATGGAGATCTGAAACAATAAATCAATTAATTAATAACAATCATAAGGATATTCCTCTAATAAATATGATAAAAACTGTAAAATTCGATGCCATATGGAGGCATTTGAAGGATGTGAATTCCACTACAAAACAGCAGGAAATTGACCTATCAACACGAAGAACAAGTCCTCACAAACGAAGATGATATTGCAAACTGCTGATATTATCATTTAGCGCAGAAGGTGAGAAGCTAATCCAAAATCCTCACACAAGTTTAAATCGGAGAAATTCCAGAACTACGTAAAATCTAAAATGAACAATGATGTTAAATTTCCCCTAAAAACTGTCACAAATTATGAAGTCTTTATACAAGGTACTGGACCATGGAATTCTTACTGCTATTTTACTTCTGTAAAATCGTTCGTCCTAACTCGTTCGCAAAATGCAAAAAGTCAATAGGAACCATTGAATCTGGTTATATAACTGTAACTTTGAATTCCACAAGGTTCTACACTTGGACCTTTATTAACACTGGACACTTTTAATTTGCAAAACACTCATTTGCAAATCCGCCGCCGCCTCAAATAAGAGCTACAGTGTCATGTATATAACCAAAATGTGCGGAATTACATGGGATTCAATAATTTCATTGGTTTTCTACTGTTACTATTATATTTATTTTGCTATTTGATTTATAAAAACATGGGATTTTCAATATCCCATGGGACAGGGCAAAATCCCATGGGATTGACCATTATCCCATGGGATTTTGGTTAAATCCCATGGGATTTTTTTTGGTCCCATGGGATAATTGTAGTCCCATGGGATATTTGTTGTCCCATGGGACAAAAAATCCCATGGGACTATAATTATCCCATGGGATTTTAATATCCCATGGGACAAAATAAAATCCTATGGGATTCAAATTATAAATATATAGATATAAATATACAGTAATGTGTATGTTACAATGAATGCTGTTTGGTAGTAAAAGTTTTAAATGTATACAAGTTTTTATATTTTTATATATATATATATATTTATTTTCATTTTGTCACAAACATGTTTTTATTTGTTTATATGACAATAAAGATTATTCTTATTTTGCAATTTGGAATGCATAATAATATTTATGGTCAAAGAGTAAAGTCCTTTCACTGAAACAAAATGATGACATGTCTAAATAAATGAAAAATATTGTTTTGAAATCTTAGTCTTGTTTATTTTATTATGAAAAATAGAACTGAAAAAAAATATTTCATATTCTGACTGACAAGTTTACTCTTTTCATGAGGTAAGGTTTTCTTTGTTATAGTTTCATTGCAATACATGAATATGCAAACAATTTGAATTATATACCTTTGTGGTGTACATAATATTAAGCTTATATTTGCAAATTTATAATATAAACACTTTTTCTGTTAAAGTTTAGTTTTCTTTTTTCACTGCTTGCTATGTACAATTATTCAGTCCACTATATAAGAGTCAAGTCAATAAATTATTTCATCCACTAGAATATTCCTGCAATTCTTAGACAACACATTTTTTTCAATCTGTTCTTCAAAGATCTTCCTCCGTACATCTTTATTGGTTGGAGCGATTCAAATGAGAAGACAAAGGAAGTTTATTTGGACAACAACATACTAATATTTTTCTCATTCTTTCCTTCTTTCAATTGATAATTACATTGTTGCATTTACATGATCAAGTTCTTGTGCATCTATGATCGTGATGATATGACTCCTTTTTGTTTAAAGTCATTATGTTGAAATTTCCTCTTTCTAATAAATGTAGGAAAAAACACATTCCATTTCAAATTAATAAAAAAAGTCGCACTATGGAGAAAAATATCAACTTTAAGTTTTCTGTTCAGTATTGATCTGTTGAATGATGACCATGAAAACCGAGATGTCTGACCTACAAATACACAAAACTCAAAAATTATCAGTGAAGAGAAATACAGCAATAAAATGGCTATTTTATCATGTTTATGAACATTTTGATAAACTTTCATTTGAATATTCATTGTTAGTACTCTTATTTCAGTGCTTTGTGTCTATGATTTACATATTACCGGTTGTTGTTTGGTTCCTTGTTGCAGTCTTTTGAGTTAAGCCCATTGCAACAAATGTTTACAATTTGTTCAAATGTTGTGCTGTTATTAAAACCACTGTCGGGTATAGGATTTGCTCATTGTCAAAGGCTGTACAGTGAACTATTTTTGTTAAATTAAGGGGGCTCGCAGGTCTAAATCAAATTTTTTTCTTAATATAGGATTTTGCTATATTTTTCTATAAATGAACTTTATCTTATACTTAATAGAAAAATCAAATGAAAAAAAACGGGTCACCGTTCATTTACGCTCACAATCCGCTTTCGAAAGAAGCATACATTTTTGTAAAGGTAGTTTTTTTCTGATGAACTAATAGGAGAAATAGAGGTAATATCGAAATAAAAAAGAACTAAATTACAGAAATCGCTTAAATTTTACAATAGTTTAGTTTAAGTACAGCTTATTTGAAAATGATAATAAAAATATAGGTCACCGATGAGTTAAAAAGATATTACAATTCTAATGTCAAAATGGCATTTTGCACCAAAGGGAGATAATTTGGAGCTTTTTCAATGATATATACATTTTAAAAGTCATCTGGGGCCAAAACGAATAGATGGTTTTGAATGATTTTTGTACCATATGATAAAGTAACAACTAATAAAGTTATAAATAAAATTAGTTATGAAAAATTTTTTTTTTCAATATTTTTCTGAAATTTTTACATGTTAAATGTCATTTGATCTCTATCGGAGAAAAGTCTCATTGAAATCAGACTGCGTCTTATTTTTATATCAACCCAGCCATATTATGCCTGTCCAATATCAGGAGCTTGTACATAGTTCAGTGGTTGATGTTGGTTCATATCCGTTATTTTTGTTTTCATAATTTTTGTTTTATAAATTAGTCTGGTATATTTGAAGTTTGAATTGATGTTTTGTTTCAAATGTTGTTAGTGTTGTCTTTTATAGATTACTATATCATGTATAGGGTATGGGTTTTCTCATTACTTACAGGTCATCATCAGTGGCCTCTAATAAGTAATTACAATGCTTACATCCACTTAATTGAACTCTGATGGATAGTTTTCTCATTTATCATACCACATCTTATTTTAATAAATATTTAATCATTATTCAAGGGCAAAACTTTTATAACAGTGGACTTACCATTTAGGCTTTATTGACCTCTGTAAATCTATTTTGTTGATAATTTCTTCTGTTTATAGTTTCCTTTATCTTTAATGTTCTTGCCCTACACATAAAAGGGTAAACATTATCATTTAATGACAAAATAACTACTATTACATAATTAGTAGGCAACTGAAAATTTTGCCTCATTTGTATATAATGTCGACTTGCTCATCATTCTTGCTGTTTAATATTATCATTATTCTATGAAAATGAGGTCACAGTAAAATTAACCTTGGCAGACAGACATCTTTTATTCTTATATGACACCTTGCAGTCATTCCGTACAACAACAAGTAGACCTATGCTTATAATATCTGATAAAATGGCAAAACCAAGAAAACTTAGCATTGACCAAAGAACCATAAAATGCGGTCATGGTTATATGAATCTGCCAGACAGACATGCACACCTTACATGCCTTACAATTGTTACATATCCACCAAATATAATCTAGCTGTAACTTTAAGCATATGATAAACTGACAAAACAATGCAGTGTTTCATTGACCAATGAACCATGAAAATGAGGTCATGGTCATATAGAATATGGCAGACAGATATGTGCATCTTACAATCATTCCATTCACTAAATAAAGGGGCCTTATTGCTTACAGTATCCGGAAAATAGACCAAACCACAAAACTAAACATTTTCATAGTTCCTTATACCCTGCCACATTCGTTATGTATGTGCCTGTTCCAAGTCAGGAGCCTATAATTCAGTGATTGTCGTTTGTTTATGTGTAACATATCTGTTTTCCATTTTTGTACATAAATTAGGTCGTTAGTTTTCTCGTTTGAATTGTTTTACATTGTCATTTCTGGACCTTTTATAGCTGACTATGCAGCATAGCCTTGGTCATTGTTGAAGGCTTTACAGTGACCTTGAGAGGTTAATTTCTGTTTCAATTGGTCTCATGTGGAGAGTTATCCAATCATATCCCATCTTCTTTTTTTATATTATCCAATGTACTATGAAAATAAAGTAAGATGAAACTTCTCAGTCAGACATATATACCTAGTTGACCTTTGCTAATTTGAAAATAAGAAAATAGAAAACTGGCCAAAAAACAAAAAGGTAACATCAAGCAATGAACCATAAAATGAGGTCAAGATTGAATAAAACATGTCAGACCAACATGTACATCCCTAAAAATTTTCATACAACAAATATACTTGACATGTTGCATACAATATTAGAAAACCCGACCAAAACACAAAAACTTAACAATAACCACTGAACCATGAAAATGAGGTCAAGGTCAGATGAAACTTGCCAGTTGGACATGCATACCTTACAATCATTCCATACAATAATTAAAAGTAAATATAGTAGACACATTGTTTATGTTATCTGAGATATGGACGTGATCACAAAAGCTTAACTTGTTCACTGATCCATGAAATAAGGTCAAACCAAGTGAAAACTGTCTGGCGAACAAGAAGACTTTGCAAGGTATGCACATATCAAATATAGTTGTCCTTAAATTTTTTAGTAATCTTGATTTCTCTTATAATGAGTAATAGGAATCCTATTACTCATTATAATCATGATAATAGAAATTAAGGATACTAAAAACACCTTAACTTTTTTTCAATGCAGTCACTTAGCCATGAAATGAGGTCACTCAAGGTCAATAAACATATGACAGACGAAAACTTCATAACATAAGGCATGTATATACAAAGTATGAATGGTCCAGGTCTTCTGCCTTCTTAATATTAGGCTTTAATTAAGAAGTAAGTTAACATTTTATCACTAGTATTTTGGGGTTCGTGAGGATAGAAAACCAGAAAAATTGACACAAATCCTGTGGTACAACAATATGTGCCATAATATTAGTCCAAATGATAATGACGTCTTGCATGGCTATTTCAACTTTTATGGGACGCCGTCATGGTAAAAAAAAGCCTTGCAAGACGTCTTAATTTTTGTATTACAAAAGAAGTAACCTAATTCTTACTTGTTAGTTGTTAGGGGCTAGCAAAAGACTTATTTAAAGTCGGTTATACATATAACAATACAACATAAGCTCTGTCATTCTGTAGACCTTTCATCCGACATACATATATGACAAGCACAATACATAAAACATAAAGCTCATCACTGAGATGGTAGTCTCAGATAGAGGAGACAGGTCAACCAAACCCTATTCAATCTGAATGTAGGACAGAAAGTCACAGGACAAAAGTCACGGTCAAAAGTCACAGACAAAAGTCACAGGACAAAAGTCACAATTAAGTTTTGAGATTATTTTTCTTTGAACATGTTGAACAAGAAAACACTTTTTTTATATTTTCTTGAAGTTTTATACATGAAGCAATTTTGTAATTGAAATGTATTCAATAAATATCAATAATGATCAAATAATTGTTATGAAAACAAAATGTCAAAGTGGCTTGGTACTTAAATGGCTTCAATTTGCCAATAAATATATCCTTTGCATGATTAAAACTAATACATTTTCATTTATCAAGGTTTATGACATGTATGAGCAATTTCCTTAAATTAAAATGAATATATGTAATAAAAGAAAATATTTCAAGATCTTTTCATATATATTCAAACAATTGTCAACAATTTGTTTGTGACTTTTGTCCTGTGACTTTTCAGTGGCGGATCCAGAGGGTTGGTTCCGGGGTTGGAACCCCCTTTTTTGGACGATCAATGCATTTGAATGGGGACATATAGTTGGAACCCCTTTACAATGGGTTGAGAACCCCCCCTTTTTAAAATGGATGTTTTGTCCTATCAAATTTGTGACTTTATGTCCTTTGACTTTTTGTCCTGTGACTTTCTGTCCTTTTACCTTCCATCTAAATCAGTGAACTGAATAATTGTTTTTTGCAGTAGTCCGGGTAGCGAGTCGATATCTGTTATTAATCATGCAAATTGAGAGTCAACACTTACAGGACACGATACCTTTTTAAAAACAAAGCATCACTGATGATAGGGGAGTGTAACCGATGAATTGATCCTGAATCAGATAAGATTTTCCAAGTGACGGAGAACCTCTTAATTGAGCACAGTCGCCTGAAGATTTAATAATAATGCTACTAAAAATATTTTATTTCCCCCATTTGTCGCTATTTTTTCGCTATAATTTTCGCTATAATTATTAAATCTCCAGGCGACTGTGCTTTGAGTGAATATAAATAATGACGAGGGCCTCACGAATAAATATAAATCTGAAATACTGGAACATCGATTAGCAGAGCTCGAGCAGCAGAGTAAACTTACACATAAATCTCGAAGTTATTTTCGATTAACAGACTGTGCTCCTGAATAAAGCTGTTAAATACATTAATTTGTGTTTTTTACTACTACAAGATATTTGAATCAAATGCTAATTACGCACCAGTTGCTGAGCAGAGAATCATTCTAAGTCAGGAACAGTCTATTACTAACTGTTAACAGTAAGAATAGAAAGTCCCTGTAAAAAGGCAGTCAAATCCTAACAGAACTATAACTTAATGATACATGTATAACAAGTTCCAGCACCTCACCCAGCACACTGAGTTAGCAAACTGGTGTGTGTCAGTCTTATAATATAAAACTGCGTAGGTTTGATTCAACGTTTGTTTGCATATTTTCTTAGGATCGTTGTAAAATTATATCTTAATCCTTCTCACTATACAAATCCTTGATCTTTGTTAAAATACGATTTTAAATTGTTCAATTCTTTCTATTTCTATTTGTAAAGTTTTAAATTTTAAAGATAAAATCTGGGAACAGTATATCTATAGTCAATATATATGTTCCTGATAAAATGAATATTCCATTTTGATTTGAGGAAAATCTTTTTGAACTGTAATGACATGGTCAGTCAACTGATTTGTTGCAAAGCTGATTACAGGTAATTATAACATACAGTAATTTTCCATTACGACAGTGCGTGTACCCTCGGTGTGTATAACGTATAGTTTTCTAGAGAACATCCTGTCTACGCGTAATACAGATTGATGACATTACACAAAATTTCTTTTGTTAAATGTGCTTAGGTTTTGATAAAATCAGAGACATATAATACATGTTTTGAGACATATAATACATGTATTATATGTCTCTGATAAAATCAAATGATTGGTGTGCCTTATATTAAACGCTAAGGTAACATTGATGTTGATTTTTATTATTAAAAATCAGCGTATTATTTAATATTACAAATTCATTTATTAATATTAAAAATCAGACTGAATATTTAATGTTAAAAATGATTTTTAATATTAATACATGATTTTAATATTAATACATGATTTTTAATATTAAATATTCATTTATTAATATTAAAAATGACAGTATTTTTAATATTAAAATTCGATTTATTAATATTAAAAATGATTTTGTAATATTAAAAATCATTTTGATATTAATGAATAGGAATAAATTCCACAACGGCTTGCCATACAAACCATCTTATCTATCATTCTATCTATCTATCAGCATGCGCCGGTATTTGGGATACGCGACGGATGGCCGATGATCATATTCAATACCAATCATCATTTGAATTTGGTTAATTGATCTTTAATGATTAGGACTGATTGGTGATGGCAGAGAATATGTCTCTGGTGATGGTTATAAACACATAGAAGTAAACTTTTCCAAAAAAAGTTTCCTTGGAAAAATTATAAAATATATGAATATGCTAAATAATTTTTCTATCGTATGTAATAATTGAAGACGTTTAGAAATATAAAAAAACCTTCACATAGCTGGAAAATTTTTCAATTCAAGTTATTTCATTTAAAAACGTTTAGAAATATAGATCTTATTCGATTTGGCCCGGTTGGAGATCAAAACCCCTGTCTACTTTCGTCTATTTATATTGCCGAACATTCTATAATCAAGGATTTGTACAAGCCCTTGCTATCATATAATGAATCTCGTCGCCAATATCACCATAATTACATAAAGTACAGATACAATCTTCTCCTAAATAGTTTGCCATCTAACAATTCCAAAAGAAATTTTGAGTCGAAACTGATCGAAGTACCAAATCTATAAAAATAATCACTATTTTTGTAGCAGTAGACGTCGAAAATTAAACTGTATATATTCTTTTTCAAAACTCCTGAAATAATTTAACATTATCTATAGACAGCTTACATATGCAAATCTTTTAGAAGTATGTGAGCGTATAGTAAAATTTGTTTATTTACCCCCTTTTCCTTCTATAAAATTTAACTGTAAACGATTTTGTTTCTTAATTTGTGTTTGCTAATTAACTGGGGTTCATGCTGTCAAAAGTCAAAAATGTCTCCTTGTGTAATAAGTTATTGATAAAAAAAAATTTGAAGCCGCCAGAAGAATAAATCATTTCCCGAACTAAAATACATTTATCTGTAAATAAAGACAATTCGCCTAAAACATTCTCTCATATATTTAAACAATTGTAAAATAATTAATTCAGCGACTTTCTGTCTGTTTACTAATACTTTTCTTGTTCAGTTTTTTTTATACCCATTGCTCTTCATATATTCGAATGATAATTACTGATCACAAATTTTCCGGATGCTTTTTATCCTATTTTCGTATCGAACTAACATGTTAGCAGTTGAACGGAATTAAGTACTTTTTTTAGGAATTTACAACTTAAATTTTCAACAACAAAATTCTACACTTTTTTACCTTGATTTTTTTTCTCTATTTCGAAGCAGCCACCGGTGACCCCATAACATAGCCAACACCTCACATGGCGTATTCACGATGTTGTGGTATTGACAATATACAATCACGTTTATCAATATACAGCAAGTAAGTAATTTGGTGTTGAATGCCAGTAGATCAGAATTTGTTAATTGAATTTTACCTGTTAAAGGGGCAGTAGCTGTCAAATTCATGTTCATCGATTTTGATCAAATTCACATAACGTGTAATGTTGAATTGTTTATTAAAATTTCACGCACAATCTTGGCTGATATCAAGGAATTGTATGTTTAATGGGGGGGGGGCATCATGAAACCAAAATTAAAGATTTTTATATATGCATATATGCGAGTGTGGGTGGTGGTGGTGTCATGTATTGGGGATGATGGTGGTCGTATGAGGGAGGGTAGGGGTCGGGTCTTCATTTTATACCTTTTCATTATTTTGGGGTCCGTTTCTTTCTACTCTTTTATTTGTTGCCAATTGTCCTCTATTCTTTACAGTTCATCACAGCTTTAATCTGTTTTCTATATTTTTGGGCCCATTTTTTCTAGCCTTACCTTTTGACCATTATTCTCTAATCTGTAAAACCCGTTCATACCCTCATTCAGGGTAAACCATTCATACCCTAGTTCACGGTAACATATTCATACCCTCATACATGGTAATTAAAACAAGAAAAATATAGGCCTACACATATTACTGTACTATAATAGAAAACAAAGGATATGGGGTATCCATCCATGACACAAAATCAGCACATGCACAGCAAAAAAACACACAATAAGCTTTTATTGTTGTTCTTCATCTCAAATATAAGTAGGTTTTCTATGATACAATATTTTATTAATGGTTATATATAAGGCACAGACCATTCATGTTTTGCAGAGGGGGAAGGGTTTGTTTCCTAAAAATAAGAGGAAAAAAACTTTATATGTATGGAAACTTGTGGTATAATTTCAGAGAGATTCATTCACTTAAACACAAGTTATTGTCTGGAAACTGCAAAAATGCTTATTTGGGCCCCTTTTTTGGCCCCTAATTCTTAAACCTTTGGGACCATAACCCCCAAAATCAATCCCAACCTTCCTTTTGTAGTTATAAACCTTGTGTTTAAATTTTATTGATTTCTATTTACTTATACCATGGAAGTCAATATAATACTTCCATGCTTATACTAAAGTTTCTATCCGGAAACCATCTGTCTTCGGACGACGCTGACGACGACGACGACGTGATACCAATATACAAGGATTTCTCACTATACAAATCCTTGCAATATACGACCAAAAATTTTTAATTTTTGCGGTCGTATAAAAAAAATGCTGTATGCATTGAAAAAAATCGTTTGTTGTTTAATAAAATCCGAAAAGACTATTCTGAGACAGGCACATTCCCCAGAAACCGTATACAATGTGAGTGTTTGGTAAAAGACATATCTCATATCGATACTAACATTCCTGACACTAAACATCTATTTTTACATATTCTTTTAAGACCGATTTTATAGTTGGTAATTTCTTTCCTGATCAGAAGATTTCACTTGTTAATCGATCTTGATCCTGTAATATTGTATTAGAAACCAATAAATATGTTCGTATTAATTCCAATCAGCATGTACATGTACATGTAGTTTACATAAATGCTTTTGGATATAGACATTATATATACACAAAGTTGTCAAATTAACACCCATCGATAAGTTGTCATAAATCACATGTTGAAGCTGGGGTTAATTAACGACCAGTTTAAGAAGTCAAATCAAGCTGTGTCTTGATTTTCGATCTAGATATCTAAATAAGCAGATACAGTAGCAATAAAACTATGTTAGAAAATTTTTTGGTGACCTCGACTGGGGGCACGTGCCCCTGTGCCCCCGGTAAATCCGCCACTGTAATACCAGAACTAAAAAACCCACCGAAAGTCCACTTAAGAGGGTAGGGATGTGAATTAACAGAATAGAGAATAACGGAAAAAGAAAAAAAGGAATAAAGAATGGTGAAAGAAAGAGAATAATGGAAAAAAGTGTAAGTTATTAAAATTATAGCTAAAAAAAGACCCCCGCCCCACGATCCTTACTTCAACTGTTATTTGACGCTGCCGAGTTATTTTGAGACAAAGACATGTATTAGTAGTCGGCCGGTAGCACTCTTGCATCAATTTGAGGATTACCCAAGGTTAATTTTACGGCGGATCATCTTATTTTGGCTTAAATATAAACATAATTGACAAGTTTCCTTCCCCTGCATTATCGATCGCACATGTAAACAGCACGTTGGCCTCAAATAAGACATTAATGATCATTGATACATTACAACACTTGTCGTCAGTATTTGAAAATATTGATTAAGAAGGTACAGAAAATTAATGCACACACACTATTATCCACCACAGGCCTAAATCGTTAGTCCGCAAACAACGAGGGTGATGAAAACCCAGTACTTTGAACACAGCCACCGCATGTTGTGAATTTGAAAGCTTCCCAAATTAGTAACTATCCATTTCTACCCATAGAAAACTTTTGCCCTTCTTTTATCCAAAATGAAATATGTTGATATTAATCAATGGTATAAAGGTTAAATCAATTTATTCATATATTTGACCGACTAGAATTATTGGGGAATTTAAACCATTCCTATTGTAAGTGATAAAATTAAATTTATATCGGGGTGATTGAAATGAGGAAAAGGGGGAGGGCTGATCAGGAGTTCAGGGCCCCCTTTTTTGGAAAAAAATGATTGATTATATAGAGAATTACTGAAGCATGACAGGAGCAGGCCCCCTCTTAGGCAGTCAGTAGGCCCCACTTATGAAAATTTCTGGATCCACCACTGTGGGCTTCAGTTGTATTATCTTGAAAACTTTATACCTGTATTCTAAAGTGTAAATCAAGGAAAATAATGTAAATTAGCTGTGCATTGGTGTCTATTAAGGGTATTTTGGGGAAGAAAGAAGGAGGGTTTACTATAGAACCCTATGGGATTTTATTTTCTACAATTTTCAAATGAATATAACTTGTAAACTGTAAGTGATAGACACACGCAGTCTTCAGAAATGATCATAGGACAATAAAACAAATCACATGAAATATAGGGTGAGTCCCTGGGGGTAATACCCACCCCCTTTAATTTCAGAATATGCTATTATCTTGTAAACAGTCCAGATCCCCACCCCTAAACCATACATATTCTTGAATGGGACAATAAAACAAATCAATTAAAATTAAAGGGAAGTCCCTGGGGGTCACCCCACCCCGTTCAATTTGAGAATGTGCTATTATCATGTTAACAGTCCAGATCTCCACCCCTATACCATATATATTCTTGTATGGGACATAAAACCAACATGGCTAAAAACTAATCAAATGAAATTAAAGGGAAGTCCCTGGGGGTCAACCCACCCCGTTCAATTTGAGAATGTGCTATTATCTTGTGAATGATCCAGATCCCCACCCCTAAACCATATATATTCTTGTAGGGGACAATAAAATAAATGAAATGAAATAAAAGGGAAGTCCCTAGGGGGTCACCCCACCCCCTCTTGTTTGAAAACTTGTAAACGGTCAAGATCCCCACTTCTAAACCATATATATTCTTGTATGGAACAATAAAACACATCAAATGATATATAGGGAGAGTCCATGGGGTCACCCCACCCACATGTTTGAAAAACTTTTAAATGGTTGTGATCCCCAGTGGTTAGGTGAAAAATTTCGGATCCCTGATCCCCACCCTAAACCATATATATTCTTGTATGAGACAATAAAACAAATCAAATGAATATGGGACAATAGGAATGGCGAATTATGTGAGCTTTGTTTGGGAGACTTCGTTACAGCATCCTGTTACAATTACTTCTTGTTTGAACATAATTTTGGTTTTTATTATGCATGTCTTTCTTCTACATTTTTGGATAAATAGACCCATAATCCGGCAAATTGCAAGTTGAACCTTCTTCAGTAGGCCTATCCCCATCAGAGACCAAATGATGTACAAGTAAGGTATAGGTAACGATATGAATGCAACTATGAGCAAAAGCCTTACCAATGGCGGATCCAGGGGGAGGATTCCAGGGTTTGGAAGTTCAACTTGGAACCCCCCTTTTTTTTCAAATGCATTTGAATGAGAACATATAGTTGGAACACCCCCTTTGTCTTGGGTTTGGAACCCCCCTTTTTAAAATGGCTGATTCCGCCCCGGCATACCATCTAGCTAACTATAAAGGCTTTAAAAATATGAAATAAATCAAACAAGGAAATTAACGTGTAGGCAACTGTTTTGAATTTTAAAAACCTTTAATAACAATGTTAAATTTTGTGTGCATTTATTTTGCTTATTTTCAATAATGGATGAAATTGCGTGATTGATTATTGTAATTTAAGAAAAATCTGCATACATGTTATGAAATGGAATTTGTCAAAGAGACAGCAACCCAACCAAAGAGGAGACAACGACTGAAGGTCACCTATGGGTCTTCAATGCAGTGAGAAAATTTCGCACTTTCGTCTTCAGCTCATAAATATGTATCAGAAATGAGAATAAGATACAGCTCTCAGTTGCATTAATAAAACCTCACAATAAGTTCTGAATATCAGAATATACAGTATTGCAAGATTCTCTCAAAATGTACACATGGAGCTAAGAAACTGTAAAATTAATCATGCTAATTTAACATTAAAGTCCTCGAATCAATCTTAATATGCATACTCTTGTACAAAGGAATATAAGTATGCAATAGACATATATGGTCTTCAAAAATAAGAGTATCGATGCTATTAATTTATGACAAGATCTTAATCGAGTTATAATTTTGGTTTGTTTAAAATTTGGAGGTTAGTATGACCTCCTTTTTTTATGATGATGTTTTCGTTTTAAGTTGGGAAAATTGTTTGTACCAACAAAATAAAACACAAAGTTAATCTAGAATTATGTTTTATCATTTTTATGTTTAGGTTGTCAGCAAGATGAAAAGAACAAATATGCAGTTTAAAAATCAAAATGTGGATAAGCTGAGGTTCAAGGTCCTACCTTTGCAGATTTCCATATTTTGCATGAATAAATTTAAAGTTTATATCATGGACGGCAGAGAAAGAAAAAAAAACTTTTCAATTTTCCTGCATCTGAAGGATAAATGTAAAACATCTTGTTTTCGGTAAGTTTTATGCTCTGTTTTAATAGTGTTTGTGCATTCATCTGTCCAGTCCTTCCTCTAAATTGTATCCTCTTTAAGTTTTTAGTGAGTGTTCGCCATGAATGTCAGTAAGTATTTTGTGGATTTACATGTATATACGCAAAATTTAGTACTAATATTAATAGGATTTTAGCAAGACATCCTGTCAAATGCTTGTTAATCATGTTTATGTTCCAGAACATATGAGTATCTGGTCTGTACGCTGCACAGTCTGCACAATTTTAAGAAGTTGGTCAAGTTTATTAGAAACAAATGTACATTACAGATCAACATAACTGAAATCTTTAATAGATTAATACAAAAGTTTAATTGCAGTTGAAATAAAACACATGTTTGGTCGAGCTGGTACTAGACAGTACAAGTATATTCAAATGGTCTGACTATATGCATATGGTTGGACTATAAGAGTATACTTATATGTTAACGTCGGTCCAAATACTGATATGGTCTGGAACATTTATACATGTCTTAAAATTAATATAAAACACATTGGTGTTTGTGAACTTGGTAATAAGTTATTCTATAGAACTATAATGTTTTGGGATATCAAAATAAATAAATATCCATTTTAGCTCACCTGGCCCAAAGGGCCAAGTGAGCTTTCTCATCACTTGGCGTCCGGCGTCCGTCCGTCGTCGTCTGTCGTCGTTAACTTTACAAAAATCTTCTCCTCTGAAACTATTGGGCCAAATTTAACCAAACTTGGCCACAATCATCATTAGGGTATCTAGTTTAACAATTGTGCCCGGTGACCAAGCCAACCAACCAAGATGGCCACCATGGCTAAAAATAGAACATAGAGGTAAAATGTAGATTTTGGCTTATATCTCTAAAACCAAAGCATTTAGAGCAAATCTGACATGGGTAGAATTGTTTATCAGGTCAAGATCAATCTACCCTGAAATTTTCAGATGAATCGGACAACCCGTTGCTGGGTTGCTGCCCCTGCATTGGTAATTTTAAGGAAATTTTGCCGTTTTTGGTTATTATCTTGAATATTATTATAGATAGAGATAAACTGTAAACAGCAATAATGTTCAGCAGAGTAAGATCTACAAAAAGTTGACATGACCAAAATGGTCAATTGACCCTTAAGGAGTTATTGCCCTTTAAAGTCAATTTTAACAATTTTTGTAAATTTTGTTATCTTTACAAAATCTTCTCCTCTGAAACTAGTAAGACAAACTAAACCAAACTTGATCACAATCATCATTAGGGTATCTAGTTTAAAAATGTGTCCGATGACCCGCCTGCCAACCAACATGGCTAAAAATAGAACATAGGGTAAAATGCAGTTTTGGCTTATATCTCTGAAACTAAAGCATTAAGAGCGAAATTGACATTTGTGAAAATGTTCATCAGGTTAAGATCTATCTGTCCTGAAATTTTCAGACGAATCAGACAACCTGTTGTTGGGTTGCGGCCCTGAATTGGCAATTTTAAGGAAATTTTGCAGTTTTGGTTATTATCTTGAATATTATTATAGATAGAGATAAACTGTAAACAGCAATAATGTTCAGCAGAGTAAGATCTACAAAAAGTTGACATGACCAAAATGGTCAATTGACCCTTAAGGAGTTATTGCCCTTTAAAGTCAATTTTAACAATTTTGGTAAATTTTGTAATCTTTACAAAATCTTCTCCTCTGAAACAACTGAGACACTTAACCATTTAACCAAACTTGGTCACAATCGTCATTAGGGTATTTAGTTTAAAAAATGTGTCCGATGACCCTGCCTGCCAACCAACATGGCAGACATGGCTAAAAATAGAACATAGGGGTAAAATGCAGTTTTTGGCTTATATCTCTGAAACTAAAGCAAAAGTATAACGGTTGCATTGATTTATGCATCAATTGTAAATAAAAATATCAGGTGAGCGACACAGGTTCCTTGGAGCCTCTAGTTACTTTTAATAAAGAAGAAGATTATTGATGTATGTATAACTGTATATAAAAATGAGACAGCAAGCCAACAACACAAAAAATAAGGATAAAACAATATAATTTTTTGAATCAATGTTATAATTTCCAATATGTCCAAGGGGCCTCGGTGGCCGAGTGGTCTAAGTAGTTACTACTGTAATCACTAGCCAGTCAACACTGAGGTTGTGAGTTCGAACCCCGCTCGTGCAGGTGCACTCGACTCCAATCTTAATTGACTAGGATTGTCAGTTTTCCTATCGAAGGTCGTGGTTTTCTCCGGGCACTCCGGCTTCCTCCACCAATAAAAACTGGCCGCCACGAAATAGCCCAAAAGCGGTGCTTAAAAGTGGCGTTAAAACACCAAAAATCAATCAATCAAATCCAATATGTCCAAAGAGTTCAAGGTATTTTTTCATTGAAATAAAACACAAATTGAATTCTGTCAGAACTTCAAATGCTTAAGGAAATATTGTTTCTGTTGTCTGCGTTTTGTATAATATATTGCAAATTCTTGTGAATAATGGAATGTTATTATAATTGCCTAAAGTTTTAACATTGATCTTTATATATATATTATATATATATATATATATATAACCTGGGAAAATACCCAAATGTTATAAAGAAGAATAAATTAATTGATTGTTATATAGTATTAGAATAGGAAGATGCGGTATATTGCTAATTTGACAAATCTCCATCAGAGACAAAAGGATGTAGGAGGTTAGCAACTGATGACACTGGACAACTTTTAAAAATCAGTAAAATCCATACCGCATAGCTATTTTTATTGAAAATCATATTATTGCTACATGTATGCAAACAATTTTGTATAATACATAACTTCAGATTTTATTGGTTCTTTTCAGAAGGATTGAAATTCATCACCTAAAATAAATGGAGAAAACATAGAAACAAGACCAGAATAAATTCAAAGACAAAAGTTGGATCAGTTATTATTTTCATCACTCAGTCAATGAATCGAAGTTCTATTAAAACCAAAAGATATTGAAACCACAATAATGTCAATGTTCTGTGTTGAATGACTAAAAGTGGACTATACAATCACACAATGCTGGATGATAAGAAACTATTAATGTTTTGTGTGGAGGATATTGTGAAAAAATAGATTTACTTAAATAGCTACTAGTATGTTAAGCCTAATGATAGAGTTTTTCATTGATTTCAAATGGTAAATAATTGTGTTTCAAGAAAGTATTCTATAATTCATAAATAAACATATATTGATACTTACATTATCTGCTTTGTTGTTTAAAAGTTTAGTTTTGAACAGTTATAGAACAATATGTTGAATTAACATTTCCAAAGAAAAAAGATATTCAATTAAAAGATTCATCTTATAACAATTTACTACCAAATAGAATACATATTGTAACATACACATTAATATATATTTATATCTATATAATTATAATTTGAATCCCATAGGATTTTAATGTGTCCCATGGGATATTAAAATCCCATGGGATAATTATAGTCCCATGGGATTTTTTGTCCCATGGGACAACAAATATCCCATGGGACTACAATTATCCCATGGGACCAAAAATCCATGGATTTAACCAAAATCCCATGGGATAATGGTCGATCCCATGGGATTTTGCCTGTCCCATGGGATATTGAAAATCCATGTTTTTATAAATCAAATAGCAAAATAAATATAATAGTAACAGTAGAAAACAAATGAAATTATTGAATCCCATGTAATTCCGCACATTTTGGTTATATACATGACATTGTAGCTCTTATTTGAGGCGGCGGTTTGCAAATGAGTGTTTTGCAAATTAAAAGTGTCCAGTGTTTATTATTCCTGGTCTATTTAGACATTTAACTAAATAATTCCTGGAATAATTTGTGAAATGATTTTAAGGAAACAACATAATTTAGATATATTTAAGATCAAATGTTTAAACTATTTAACCTTACAGAATGAAAATACCGGTAGACCAAAACCCATATTTATGAGTTCCGTTCACCATCAACCTGACATTGGATATACACACCAATAACATCGTAGCTAAAGCAAATATCATCATTAGAGTTCCAGAGAAGAAATATCAATAAATTCCTGGAAGAAAACAAAAAGCATATAAAGTTATTGCAAGACCAAATGTAGTATATGCCAGCAGTGCTTGTGATCCATACCAGGAAATCACATAAAAAAGATAGTGCAAAGAAGATCAGCGCGTTTCATTAAACATTAATACAGTAGAGAACCTGCATCAGTCATTACCATTCTTTAGGAATTAAAATAACCGTCATTAAAAACCAGACGAAAGTAAAAAAAGCTCTGCCTGTTTCATAAAGCACATCATAAAATAGCCATAAATATGCCAGATAATAAAGAACATCAAAACAGGACAACAACCAATATAAATTCAGAAATCTTCTAACATCAACCAACACTCACAAATACAGATTCTTTCCTCGTATCACCAAAGGATGGAACAGCTTACCAACAAAACTATTAAATATAGATGATGCAGAGGCATTTAAGAATAGCCTCACATCTTACTTAATAGAGTAGTCTCGCAAGAAAATAATTCTAATATGCACATGTAAATTACCATATTGAATGGCTGATTTAGTACCTGCGTGATGGATACTAGACTCTGCATTTCAACGATGTAGTAGTAGACCGGTATCAAATGTATTTATCTAAGATAATGTTGTCAAATTGAACAGTTGTATCTAAGCGGTTACTCGGATAATCTTTCGATTGATTAACCGGTTAAAACGTCGACAAATTTCACACAGACACAATTCGTGATTGAGAAAGAAAAGCTAATTTGGGGGGATTTGGCATGGGCGCACTACATCCGATGAATAAGAAGTGTTGAACTATTTACTAGTTCATCGAAAGGATGCCCAATTTATAAATAAAACCCAATAGTCAAATAAATTAACTTGGTAATAAATTTCGAGAATTTTTTTTTATTTCTTCTTTTTTTCCATGTGGTCGCCATGTGCTTCTGTATTTCAGTCATGGTCGCCATGTGCTTCTGTATTTCAGTCAGCACATGTTCAAAAATAATTACATAATTAACGTCCCTTTCTGACGAAACACCTCACTTGCGTTAGTAAACCACCAAATGTGACTTCAAAGGTGTAAATAATTCTTAATACTCCCTGACAATATAAAAACTTATCAATTTCTTATGGTTTTATATTTTTGTTCAATTGTCTTCTGCCTTCCTCCTTGGATCCAAATTGAAAAGGGCGTGTTACGTCAGATTGTAAGGTTCATTAACGACCAATGAGATTATGTCTACTTAAACTCACTAATAACCAAACAAAACATATATGGTACAGCGCATCGTGATAAGTGAATTTAAGTACAAGACTTAAATTCGATTAAATAATCAAGAATTCTCTAAATATACTGCCGTTTACCGAAAGGAACTTACTTTAAATAAATCAAATATTAAAAGCAATAAGTGTCCTTTCCTAGATTTAGATATTTCAGTGTTACACCAGAAACTCTACACCAAAATCTACGACAAAGGGTATATTTTACTTTCCTTATTGTTAATTTTTGGCACCGTCTTACGGTGTTTAAATATCCAAACTCGTTCGCAATGCCCGTGTCTGTAGTGACGTTTTGGATTTCAATGAACATAATCTATGTATTACTGGTAAATTATTAAGTCAGGGATTTCGTTACCACAAATTACTTAAAACCTTTACTAAATTCTTCAATATATACAAAGATTTGGTCTGCAAGTTTGGCTGTACCTGTAGAAAACTTATTTCAATCGGAATAGTACATCTTAAATTTTATGTTGTTTACCGAGGCTGGAAATTTAGAAACGATCCGGGTAAACTTTTCAATCCTTTAGATAAACTTATTCTAAAAAGTTACCAATTCAACACTGTAATTAGATTTTTGAATATTGTTTTTATTGGTATAAATATTGATTTTGTTATCAGTAAATTAAAATCATACTAAATATTATTGTTATACACATGTGCACTTTCACGGTACTACAATCTGTCGATACCTATATTTTGGCATTGCACACGGTCATGTTTTCCTCTGACTGTTAATGACGTATTTACACTAACTCCATTGGATGTTGGATGTGTACTGATTGATATTTTAGTCTTAGATACATATTTTTTTATGTTTCGATCTGATGAGTTAAGCCCTTTCCAACTGATTTTTATAGTGTGTTCTTATGCTGTGCTGTAACACCACTGTCCCATGTTGGGGGAGGGTTGAGCGCTCACAAACATGTTTAACCCCGCCGCATACTTTATGTGCCTGTCCCAAGTCAGGATCGAGCCTGTAGTTTAGTGGTTGTCGTTGGTTCATGTCTGTCATATTTGTTTTTCGTAAATTGTTTTGTTATAAATTAGGCCGTTGGTTTTCTCAATTGAATTGTTTCATACTTTTCATGTCGGAGTCTTTATAGCCGACTATACGGTATGAGTTTTCTCATTTTTGAAGGTAACCGCATCGGTGGTCTTGTGGTAGCGTGTTCGCCTCGAGTGCGGGAGGTCGTGGATTCGAACCCCGACCGGGTCAAACCAAAGACTTTAAAATTGGTATTTGCTGCTTCTCCACTACGCACGCGGCATTGAAGAGTAAGAACAATGACTTGTGGGCTCGGAGTCAGAATAATGTGTCCGGGTAAGGCGACATGTCTTCCTGCGGACTGTGAACTAGCACGTTAAAAATCCGGCTTAGCGTGTCGGTCTAGTACAAAGCAGGGTAAATATTCATATTACATTAATATATTCTCGTCCTGAATATGCATATTAATTTGCCGCTGGACGTTAAGCAGTCATCCATCATCATCATCATCATCATCATCATCATTGTTGAAGGTCATACGGTTGTCTATAATTGCTTACATCCACTTCATTTGAACTTTGGTGTATAGTTGTCTCATTGGCAGTCATACTACAACTCCTTATTTTTATACAAAACTAAATTGCTCTGAATCAGTTTCTTGTGAATAGTTATATAATATTGATAGCATTCATTCCTAACTTACTTTGACTACATATCTCTTTCCCCTTCGCGCTTTCTCTTTTTTTTCTCTTTGTCTTATCTTTGAAATTTTTACTTTGTCGCTGTGATCGCTGTGCAGGTTAGTCGATTCAGTTTATGGGTATTCAGAAAGAATGTAAGGAAATATAACTTAATAGAATAAGAAGTGTTTATGAATGGAAATGGAATACCATTTTGTCTGTTAAAAAGACTATTTGATTGTAAAATACAGGCAAAATTTTACAATATGTACAGTTTGAAAGTGTACCAGACTTAAATAATACCCACTATACGGGACATTTCATTTTAGGTCAGCTTGCCAAATGCAGCGAAAATTTTCCACTCGTGCTAATTGACAAATATATAAAAATATGAAACTTTGTTTTTTATCAAATGTTAGGTAGTGGATAAAAAAAGATGTGCTAATTTGTACAACAAGGGGGCTCAAGTTTAATGTGTGCTGTTTTTCATGAGTTCATTGCTGTCGATATGATCTGTTGCCGATCCGGCCAATTGCCGATTCGACCTGTTACCTCCGATGTGGCGTAGGATGTTTTAATTTAACATCAAGAACAAAAACATAGTTATCATCTGCATGTGGTCCGATGATTAGTAAACTGTTCAAGCTGAAAAAAGTCTTTCCCTGAAAACCGAAAAAGCAGTCTTTTTTCCCCAATCAATGCTGAAACTTGAACATCTGAAAGACAGCGATTCATATGATTGTTTTAACGGACATTTATAGTTAGATGAATGAATTTGGTGATACGGATAAAAGGAAATTCAAAAAATCATTTCTTAACTGGCTTAGTTTAAAATGTTGTATACAGTTTCATACAAAAGAAATGCTTTCTTGTGTTCAATCGTTTATAGTCTTGCGTTTTCTTCGTTAAAAAAAGTATGAAAGCAAGCTTTACGGTCGATTGAATCGGAAAGCAAGTCAATGTTCTGACATCGTGCAGTCATTACTGCGTCCTCGGAGACGGTATTATAAGTTGAACGATTCACAGATTTCGGAATAAATGCTTTTCTACTAGCTTATTGTAAGATATTACTGACTCTAAAATAGTAAACGTTCGTTGATTGGTTGGGGCAATTCGAAACCAAGACTAGAGTAAAGGTCACTTTATCTTTAGAAATTTAACATTTGTTTTTGTGGGTAATGCAATAACATTGGACAGGGGTAAATTTCTCAATCACCTGAGGAGGGTTTGGGCTGGGCTAGCCGATGTCTAGCTATCCAAACCAAGATAGCAAAACGTGAATGAAATAAGACGAGAAATAATCAAAGGGAGAAAGAAAAAAAAAACGACTCTTAGACGATAAAAACTTACGTTGGAATCCATGCCCGAAATACGCTCACACACAGATTTTGATGAAATTTTCCAAATCTTCTGGATTTCAACGAAAGGTATAGAAGGCATAAAGAACAGAATTCGACCAATTAAATATTTAGCCAGATATCTAATTTATCATAGCATGTATTATAATTATAATGTTAAAAAATCCTTTTGTTGACGTGTGTGCTATATGTTCCCAACCCTAAAAACCAATGGAAATTCGCCTGATTTCTTTGTGTTTGTTGGAAAATTGAAATTGATGCTAATTGTACGTGACGTCAAAAAGAGATATCTAATCTAGTAATTGTTTTAAGAAGGTTTCATTGTTTTCAGATTTAACAACCGTTAATTTGATTTTTATGCAGGATTAAATACAAAATGAAGTAATATTTTGGCCTTGACAAACCCTTTTCCTAGAGTTAATTTATCGGAACTATCACGATCTGGGACCAGTACATTAACATTATTATGTCATGCTAACGCTAAGTTTTTTTTCTAGATCTCAACCCTTCTCGTTTTAATTAGTTTTTAATGAAAAAATGTGTATAAAAGATTGTTCAGTATAAATCAACACAAGAAAAGAGCTTTACTTGAAAGCAAAGGTATAGCAAATACAAGTAAAACAATAACAAAAGAAATGCGAAATTACTCATGATGTTTGAACAAAAACCTAAACGACAAAAAGGTACAAACGCAGAGTAATTACAACCCCCTTTATACCGGTGTTTATAAAATAAATCGGAAAATTTCAAACTTGTATTAGCCTTTTAATTTTATGTGAACCACTATACAATTTATATACTATGAAAGCTATTCTGCATCAATTAAACTACAATGCAGAAACATTTTCAAATATCATCATGATAGCTTTTTGGAAAAGCTATCACTTGTGGTCAATTGACGTTGAAACTTTTGCATAGTTTGCATGTTAAAGCTTGTGATTGGGTCAGTTTAAGGGGAACCACTTATGATAAGTCAATGATATTTGGTATGCAGTTGTTTAAGCATTTACACATCTCATTTCCATGGAAATTATTTTGCCCGCCCCCCTCAGTGATGGTCTATTGAATTTGAAACTTTTGCATACTTAGTAGTTTACATGTTACAGTTTGTGATTATGTCAGTTTAAGAGGAACTACTTATGATAAGTCAATGATATTTGGTATGCAATTGCATAAGCATTGGTACATCTCATTTCCATTGAGATTATTTTGCTCCGTCCCTTTCAATCATGGTCTATTGACTTTAAAACTTTTACATAGTTTACATGTTAAAGTTTGTGATTAGGTCAGTTTAAGGGGAACCACTTATGATAAGTCAATAATATTTCGTATGCAGTTGTTTTAGCATTGGCATATCTTATATCTCCGAAATTATTCTCCCTTTTTCCTTCAGTTATGGTTCATTGACTTTGAGTATTTTGCATAATTTACTTGTTAAAAAGTATTGAGTTTTTAATTTCAACATTTGCATTTTACTATCAAATTATATACAGGCGAGACATATCTATGTGTCAACAGTTTATTTACTGTAACATGGCTGTTTGAACTTTCTGATTCATTTCCATGATTAATAGCTATCAAAGGAGCAAATTTGAAGTTTATCAATGCTTATCTCCTGGACGGATTTTTCAATTTTTGTGTATTTTCTTTATTTAATATTATTTTTAGGGGGTGTTAAATGATAAACTCTTGACATTGAGCCACATTTGTGTTTTTAATACAAGCTTTTATTCATGCTAATTTTATGCATATGTTTGTTTGTAGGCCGTTTTATACAAATGTGCCTCTCTGAGAACGTTCCTCTCTGAGACCGTTTATTGTCGTATAAAACTATTTTCTGCTTGTACTCAAAGCTATCTGTATTAGATTTACTTGTTAGATGATAGCCATATATGGTTTGGTACAAGGATTTTTTGTGATCTTTTCGCCTCGAAAGAATTATTCTGATTAAAGCCTTACCGCGGATTTAGATTGAGGACTGATAAAGCAAGCTAATATATTACATGACCAATCGTTCGATAGCTCGATGCAAATATGGACACTTATCTTATCACATTAAGTCTGACTGATAAAAATATAAACAAATTCACACATGTTTCATCGAATGAGGTCAGTACTTCCGACATACATATAGAAGGAAAGAAAACAATTGAAATGTTACTTTAAGAGGTAAGAAAGCTTTGTTATTATTACTTGGGATTTGTAAATCACTTAAAAGATGGTTTTAATATGAACATTTGGAAGCACATTACATACAACAGTGTGAGTTGACATTTCTCTGTCTAAACTGCAAACTAAGTTGGTCACTTTTGCACTAAATAACACGTCTCTATAACCAATCGAACGTCTTTAAAACATTTCGAACGTCTCTGTAATCCACCGAACGTCTCTGTGACCCACCGAACGTCTCTGCTACCCACTGAACGTCTCTGCTACCCATTGAACGTCTCTGTACCCACCGAACGTCTCTATAACCCATTTTACGTCTCTGTAACCCACCGAACGTCTCTGTAACCCACCGAACGTCTCCATAACCAATCGAACGTCTCTATAACCTATCGAACGTCTCTGTAACCCACCGAACGTCTCTGTTACCCACCGAACGTCTCTGTAACTCATCGAACGTCTCTATAACCTATCGAACGTCTCTGTAACCCACCAAACGTCTCTATAACTCATCGAACGTCTCTATAATCTATCGAACTTCTCTGTAACCCACCGAAAATCTCCATAACCCATCGAACGTCTTTTTAACTCATCGAACGATTTATAGGATTTTATAAATCGAGAAAACACAGTGGGTTAGAAATAAAAATTCACGAGGAGCTAAACTAATCTTCGAAAATGGAGCAAAAAGTGAAAGACCACGAAATCTGCTACGAAAATAAATGAATTATACAGGATGCGTAGGTTTGTCGGTTATTATTTTTTCTTTTTCTTAGTTTTATTTATCTTTTCTGTATTTCTTCTATCTTTTTATTTGTATCTCAATGATGGGTGATTTCTTTAGCAAACGCTAAAGAAAGGACTGCAAGATCAAAACATATCAATTGAAAAACTTTTAAGATGGCAAAGAGGTATGGTCAATTTCCACTGTATTTGTTTCGCTCAAGGGATCAATATTAGTAAGTTGCTAAAAATCTACTGGAATTATAATATTAAACGGTCTATATCATGTATATGATATACTAAATGAATTTTTAAACAATTTTACATACCTAAATAAAATCAAAGTGTTATTCGGTGTTACATGTTGCTTCTGAAGACAATATTGCAAATTTTATCATTGTTCTGCATTTTTGGGATAGATACTTTTAAAATCGATCAAAATTTGAGTTTTGGGTAATATTTAAGCAATTACAATATGGGCAAATGTTCGGCCAAAATGCTGTTTAAACCTTACAGTAGTAACAGTACACATAGAATCTATAATACTGTAAATTTAAGTAAGATTCAAGGACCTTTTTGAAAATGGCCCAAGTGTGACATGAATTGAGGGGAAATGGGCCCTACCTCTTCGGTTTAAAAAAAGGAAACTAGTATATGATACTATAAATGGTTTACAAACGTTTAAAAAGAAAATAATGTGGTTCTTAGTTTACTCTTGAAACTTAGTTTGGAAAATAGAATACCTACTTAGTTATATAGACTACTACAAAAGTATACTAACTAATGTTTTTAAGAAGTGTTAGAAATATTAGGTCAAAATGTTTACAAAATTTCTGAAGTTGTAAATTCAAATTCTGTGAAAATGGAAATTTTTGAATTTTCCTTTTTGACACAACTCAAAAAACTACATTTTCAACCCAAAAATGACGCAATATTTGTGGAAATTAGAGTCGCATTTATCTTTAAACCTGAAAACAACGAATACGACTTTGATATTTATTTTCTTAACCGATTTTTTAATGATCAATTCAAAGTTTATGCATCTCAGACTTTTGATTTGGTGACTTTTTTGATGACACCCACATTTTTGGCACTAAAACGAAAGTTACCCTGTAAATCGTAGCTTATATTTAAGGTATGCTTAAAATATATTACAGTTTTTTTTTCAAATTTTCATCAAAAACAAGAAATTATGAAACTTGCTACTATGCATCGAAAGAGGTGGTGCGTTATTTAAGTCGCTGAGTATAGAAAAAAATATTTGTCTCACTACGTTTTCATTCCCGTTATCTTTGTGTGTATAAACACATGGCTGTATAATAACATTTTGTCTTGTATGAAAGGAATTTTTGAGAAGTTGATACACAAAGGAAAAAAATATCCATATTAAACATTTTTTTCAACTTTATAAAAAATACAAAAATACAAATAAAAAACTATTTAAAAGAGAATTTTACAGCCTGATTTATGTACAAAACAATGATTTATGTACAAAAAAAAATATGATATACAGCAACAAACGACAACTACGGTATTGCAGGCTCCTGATTTGGGACCGACACGTACAGAATGTGGCGGGGTTAAGCATGTTTCAGGGCGCACAACCATCCCCCTTGACTGGGACAATGGTGTAACAGCACAACATAAGAACAATCTATAAAATAAGTTGAAAAGGATTTAACTCATTAGGTCGATACATAGCAAAAACAACTAACAAAAACACAACAGACACAAGATCTGAGAGTACTCGCAGTTTAATACTGAAAGCTAGTTCAAAGCAAATAACAACTAATAAAACATTCATGTATTGGAGATTTAAATATCAATCAGTACACATCCAACATTTAATTGATTTAGTGTAAAGACGTCATTAACAGTCAGAGAAAAATTTGACACTGTGCAATGCCAAAATATAGGTATCGACAGATTGTTGGACCGTATATGTGCATGTGTGTGTAGCAATAACTTTTAGTTGGTTTTTAATTTATTGTACGACTTTGCCCCCAGCAGAGCTATAGAAAAACCATAAATTAACGGGTGTTACACCGACACTTTTTTTTAAAGTTACACGGACACTTTTTAGGAATAGATTCACTCGTGCATTCAGTGATTTCATAGGCACTTTATCGTACATCTTGTGACATAATTACCTGCGAGTTTTATAAATATCATTTATACGAAAAGTGTTCATAAAAATTATATTTATGAAAAAAGCTAACTATGTCCCAAAATGGTGAAATTAAATCAAGTGTCTACGAAGTTGCTGACTGCAAGAGTAACTGCAACCATAAAATGTTTCCATGTACAAACTTTTCGTGGGTTTGCTTAGCAGTTAAGCTGGAATTTTTCGAATCTTCTAGTAAATCGAACTATACAGAGGATTTCCCCTTTTCTCTTCGTGTTCAAGGAATTTGTTTAAGTCGAATTGTGATAACGCAAATCAGTCTCAACGTCAAATATAAACAACCACTCATTTTGGATAAACGGATGGAAAATGAAAAAAAAAATTGTGTCACGTGATCAATACTTTGGTCTACTCGAATATCACATTACTGTAATGAGCATAAAACTAAACCAAAAAAAAAAAAAATGATTTCCAAAATAAGTGGATAAAAAAAATTAAAACGAAAGAAAATCAATTATTTTTCATTACATTTTTTTCCCCCATAAAAAAAGAGAAACATTTTTTTTTTTTACATTTTATATATTTTGTTTATTATTTGATTGATTTCATACTTATACATGTTCTATTTATGTTTGTCTGATTACTCTTTCTTATTTCATTTTCATACGTCGTTGAATTACTAAATGTCTTTAATCTGTTATTCATATTATTGTTGAATAATTTTGTTTTTGTTTTTGTGGTTTTTGGTTTTTTTAGGGGGTATGAGCCAGGGAAGGGGCAATCGCCCCATCACTTTCAAAATAGGGGAGGGCGGAGGCAAAGCATATTTCTTTGTTTGGTTTTGTTGGTTTGTACGTATGTATGCATTTTTCTGTGGAGCGGGTATACATAAATGAAGGGGCGTAGGAGCCGGGAAAGGGAACTATAACCGCATTTCACACTTGCAAAAATGCTTGGGCAAAACTATAAACGCCACATCCTCAATTTTGGCAATTTATTTGCTATTAAAATATAAAATTACTACAAAAGAGGACATTAACTAATTTCTAGACTATCAGACTATTATGAAAGAAAATATCGATTAAAGGTCTTTTTTTAAGAAGTCCCCCTCCCTCCCAACTTTTCAATCTACTCCTACTTCACTGATATGAATCAAAGAAATAAGCAATAATTTTACTCACATACAGCTTATAAAACTGAGAAGAGCTAGTGTTAACGCAAAATGCATAATTTATCAAAGACTAAATATCTCCAAGCATCGTAGTACATAAACCGGAGTGCACATTTTTTTTTTGTTCAATCTTTTTAAGAGTGTAATCGTCATTTAATGCAGAATGTATTACTTTCTAATTAAAAACGTCGTACAAGTCAGATACAAAACAAAAGTAACAAAAGAAACGGGATGGTAACAACCAGCCGTACAGTTTTTCTGCACTTGTAGTCAGGTCAAGGTCCTCGGCTATCGCATCGGACTTGAGCTGACTACTCGTGCAGTTTTTTTTCCTACCTTTGTTCTGTATCTAATACTTAATAGAAAAATCAATATTTATACCGATAAAAACAATATTTAACGATCTTATTACAGTATCGAATTGATAACCTTTTAAAATGAGTTTATATACAGGATCGATAAGTTTACCCGGATCGTATCTAAATTTACGGGCATGGTAAACAACATCACCGTAAAAATTAGGATGTGCTATCCCGTTTGTCATACGTTTTTCTGCAGGTTTTCAGTAATGTTACGTTTACTTTTCTTACATAGAATATTGGGGGTGGGGTGTCATCGGCAATCAAATGAGTTGCTTGGTTTAACATTTATACTCTATTAAATGCTTGAATATTCTATGGTGATTAATTGGATCAAGTATGAAATACGGCATTGTAGTCCATGTGGAAGGATATCATTAATTATGTATAATTGGCTAGCACTTAATAACTTAAATATTTTGGTGAAGTGTATTCTTGTTATATTAATAACAAATTTTATTTTCTTTGTTTGCAAAATTTCAGTGTATATTTTATCAGAATTAATTGTTACTTTGCATCCCATCTCAATCTTGCCTTGCTTCCATACATCCATCCATTGTTGTCTTTTTTATGCTTTTAATCTTTTTGTATCTGATTTTATAATATAAAAATAAGAAGATGTGGTATGATTGCCAATGAGACAACTCTCCACAACAGACCAAATGACACAGAAATTAACAACTATAGGTCACTGTACGGCCTTCGACAATGAGCAAAGCCCATACCGCATAGTCAGCTATATAAGCTTAGTTTCAAAAGAGTCTAATGTTATAACTCCCTCAAGCAAATTGTCATCAAAAGAATTTGGCTGGTCTTTATAGGTCCGTTTTGGTCATAATTGTATAACTCCTCGCGTACTCAGGGATTCAGATCATACCACAACTCCCCATTTTTTGTATCTATCCATCCTTGGCTTCAATGTTTTTCGTTTGAGCATTCCTGGTAACAGGTAAATCAAGAAAAGCGTTTCGGACGTATTCATTTTTTTAAATGTTATTTTTATTTACTTGATATAAGAGTCAAAATTATGTGTGTCTCTAAATTACTTTGCTCATCATGGGCACTTTTGGAATAAGAATATCTCTATCTTTGTACGTATTTTGTATTTGCCATTTAAAGATATTCGGTTTATTGTGCCTAGACATAACGATTTCAGTGGTTAAAGCGAAAGGTGATTTATGATTTTACACATTTGACGTAGACCAGGCATTTTGTATTAATTTTATTAACATTTACCATTCAGGAAATATGGTTTATTTTTATTTGATGTTAGCATATGGATAAAGTCTGTAGTTCATCGCAGAGTAAACATTTGATTTGATTAAATAGGTAATTGAAAAGTTTCGATCTCATGAAACATTTGAAATGTAAGGATGTATTTCAACAATGCACATATAAATCAATTTTATGTAAATAGATATGAAATATACAAATCAAACAAACAAAGTCATCATGCTCACACGAATCACAATCTCCTAATAAAAGATAAAAGAAACACGAACACACAACAACAGAGTAAACTTAAAACTTTAGTGATTGGTGTTTTCCTCGGCTGCTGAGTAATACAAAATTTAGTGGTTAGTTTCCCTCCGTCTGTTGATTAATACAAAATTTAGTGGTTAGTTTCCTTCCGTCTGTTGATTAATACAAAATTTAGTGGTTAGTTTCCTCCGTCTGTTGATTAATACAAAATTTAGTGGTTAGTTTCCTTCCGTCTGTTGAGTAATACAAAATTTAGTGGTTAGTTTCCCTCCGTCTGTTGAGTAATACAAAATTTAGTGGTTAGTTTTTTCCCCGTCTGCTGAATAATACAAAACAAAGAGGTAGTGCCAGTTTCCCTTGTAATTATTCAACTCGCAGTGTAAAAATGTTAAAACCTTCTTGATTTAATATAAATAGCCCCTATAATTTATTTACACATTTTTCAATAAATTTTACATATGCTGTAAAATTAAAATGGTATTCAGTGCTACATATTGCTATTGGTATTCAGTGCTACATATTGCTATTGGTATTCAGTGCTACATATTGCTATTGGTATTCAGTGCTACATATTGCTATTGAATACAATCAATTAAAATGGTATTCAGTGCTACATATTGCTATTGAATACAATCAATTTTCGGATTGAAGGCTGACGAAAATGTGATTATTTCATTTGTTTTCTGATATTTTGTACGATTTATTTTAAATTACATTAAATATTTTTTTGATATTAGTCGTTATTCAGTATTTAGAAGGTATAACATTTTTTTTAACCATTCTTTGCTTGTAAGTACAAAAATGCTGAAAGTGTTTCACCTTTTTGTTTGATTTCTCTTCGTTCGAAATTTTTTGTACCTGATGAAATGTTTACATTTCGTTACATACTGGTGTAAATTTGTTGAAGTTTTCTTCTCTATGAGTTATTCCGTCATTAAAACAAAAGAACTGTATCAACTACATTTTTATCTATGTTAAGCTGTGCATGCTGTAATACTGGGGAGAGATGCATCGTTTCAGAATAACGAATGTAAATTCTTAAATTAGGATTAAATAATTCTTTATTGCAAAACAAACAAAAACCAATTTTGGATATAGCAATACAGACACAAAACAAACATAAGAAAAACTCAGCAATAATAATATACATGTTAAAAAACAGTTATTGGTCTCCTTTCCTCAGTTCTAATGACTCTTTAATAAAAGAAACAACTGCTTTTATATCATTGGGTGTTGATGGATTTAGTATAATCGCGAGGATATCAGTTAGGTTAAGTGTATTAAAATTGACATATTTTTCGATATAATATTTTAAAAGGTTTCTCTATTTTTTTTATTAATTTTACAGTTAGAGAAAAAATGGAATTCATCATCTAAGATATTACATATTTTACATTTTCTTTCATTTCTTGGTATTTTTGTATATCTTCCAGTTTCCATTAAAAGACAATGATGTCTTATTGTAAATTTGGTTAACATTTTTCTTGTTTCTTTGTTTGGGTGAGATAGGTAGTATTCCATTTGGTTATCTATATTAGATTTAAGAAATTTATGTAGATACATTTTATTATTTTCATTCAGGTTATTTATTTTATCATTTAATAAGAGTTTGATAATAGTTAATAGAACATTTTTTTAATTGGGGTTATAACTTTTGAGTCTGTTTTAAAGTTTTAGTTTCTTCAATAAGTTTGATGTCAATATTTATTTCTTGTGACACATGTTTTTGCAAAAGTATACCAAGAGTATGTTCCTTCAGTATTTATTTTTTTAGTTAGGTTAAATGCTTCATTAAGAAGTGGGTTGATTTTCATCATTTAATCTAGATAGGTACAGCATGGTTTGGGTTTTTATAAAAGTTTCTAATGACAGAAGTCCTAGTTCATTTCTAACAGCTAGATTTGTTGAGCTTCTTTTTGTTCCCAGTGCTTGTTTAACAAAATGCAGCTGGGTTTTTCTAAAATAGTTTTATCAATAAAATGAATGACGTCTGGTGTTAAGTTATTTTTGTTAGCTCGCAGTTTAGCTCTATAAAATGGAATATAAGTGTCCATATAACATATAACATATTTCACTATTATATGTTAGTATAGGTTTAACCAATGTTTCAAAAAGGTTGCAGGACACTCTCACAGGAAGTTGTCCATAACCTGATGCCCCCCAAGGGTGACTGGGGAATAGAAGTATGGTCACCATTGGTCTTCCTCTGACCGGCAGTAAAACCCGTGCTAAAGTGGGGCGTCCGTTTGGCTGTGCGGGATGTACAAATTTGCAGCCACGTCCGGTCAGAATGGGGACGTTAAATCCGATGCCTCGTGTAAAGAGAGTGCCACGCTCTTTGCACGTTAAGAACCCTTGCAACAACTCTTTGAGGGGTCCGTAGGTGACCTGTTGCAAGGCTAAATTTCTGTCCCTATCCAATATACCCTCATTTCCCGTGGCAGTCTAAATTTCTCCGACCTTAATCCCTTAATCTATTACAGAACCTACCTATTGTATTTATTGTGAACTTGTTCTCGTCCCGAATATGCATGAAATATTTGCCACTGGACGTTAAGCAACCAACAATCAATCAATCAATAACCTGATGAGTAAGTAAAGAGAAAAGAATATTAAACATGTTCAGCTATTTATTTAAGTTCAAAACATCCACAAAGATAACGGAATAATCGTCTGAGATGATATGCTTGGGGTCCGAAAATACATGGGTTATTAATAACGAATTAATTAAAGAACTAAGCAATGGTCAAAACTATTTAAGTGCAAAGGTAAAGCAAACATTATTTCTCGCTATCAGGTCGCTAGCAGAACAGCCGCATGTAATAAAGCGCACAGATGATAAAATGTATCCGTGAAGAATACAAAAGCTTATACGTCACGACAGAGAGGTAACCAAAGTATATTCCATATAAAGATATATATAAAAAATTATTAAAATATGAACACGATTCACCCGATTAAAGAAAATTGATGAAAAGTTGTGATTCAGCACGTGTTAATCATGCTCTATCCAACCCAGATATAGCGGAGTTTTTACCCATATTTAGACATATCGTGTCTTTTGAGTCTTTTATTTTACCTCTTTCTTAATTACCGTTTTCATGACATTTGTACATATATTGTCTCAAGTATGACCTATAATATCTTTGCTCATTGTACTGATATATAAAATACACGGTTAATTGATTTCAATTATATATACAGTTTATCAGGTTTTTTAATACATATCTCATAGTGTGCGGACCTACGTATGACTTCGGATTCGGTCTTTCAAACATTGGATTTTGGACATTGGTTTTCGACCTTTTTTCATTGCATTTTAAATATAGCTGTAGTGACTGTATTTTGACCAAATTTTAACTCGTTTTTTTTTCCAAAGAAAGAAAATTTGTGATAATTCTATATCAATTTTACAACTTATTCTACAGTTATTTCTATGATTTCGATGTCAATATTACACATATCCTAATATTTCTGTTTATTTATTCATAATAAATCCATAAATCAGGCTTTATCTAGTTTACGTTGGGCAGTCGGCAAATATAATATAAGTTATATATCAGATATGATTGAAAATATTGAGATTTATGACCGGGATACGTGTCATTGAGACTACATCAGTAAATTGTGTAGTAAAATAAATACGTTCGCAAATCTCTAAGTACCATTTATGACGAAATATATAAAAAAGACCCTACCTACCCTTTTATTTCAAAGAATCTGTCAAAATGTCAACGTATATTTGTTCCGCCTAACAGAAGTTTAACGGGAAACTTTGTTATAAAAACTGCCATAATATCTGTTCCTGTTGGAACAGATATTATATACGCTTTATTCCATATGTAATATTTTTCCACTGGAAAAATATTACAGAATATTTCTTCCATTTGGATCTTAAATAATGAAGGAACTTTTGCTCCGTGGCAAAATAGCTAGACAGTATGATTTAAATGCTAACAATAAATAATATACAATTCAGTGAGGTACATTTATTATTCCACTTTGCGCATGACACGATCAGTCACATATGATGATTTTATCACTAGAGAAATATTTTATAAAGAAAACAGTAGATTAAGTATGCAAGAGGCATCGTGGTCTAGGAATAGTAATAGTAGGAACCCAGTATCACAAGAGCTCGTCAATTTGACCCGGGCCACAGAAGTATTCAATCCGTAGTCCAGCTGACTACTAGAAATTTGTTCACTTTCTACAATGTGGTAACGTAGGTAAAATCTTTAGTAAAATTCTTTTCATTAGTTAACAAAAAAAATTTCTTGTTTTCATTATCTGTGTGGTTTGGCACCCACTAAGAGCAGTATTGGTATTTGCAATACTGACTACATTTAAATAAAAAACCCACAGTATTCCTAAGTTTCTGATATATGGCTTAGTGTAAAAGGAACATTAAGAATGTTGAACTTGTCTCTGTGTAATTTATTTTGGAAATACATGATCCTTGCGTATGCTACACTCAGTCTTTAACTATCTATTATGAAGTTCCCCGTTTGGTACAAATACACTTTGTAGCTGAGCATTTTTCTCTGCTTCTATTGTTTACAAATCATTTAATATTAAGTAAGTTTTTATCGTCTTCTAATCTCATAATTTGCATAGTAACTCCCTCTACTGGTAGTTCTACCTACCGATTGGTTAATAAAGTAAAATATACCGCAATTTGCTACGATAGAAATGATACATAGTTTCTGGAACGCAAAAAAACTATAGCTGGAATGTAAAATGTACAATACTCGAGAACGAGGAACCTAGAAAGGCTGGACAATACTATTTCTTATCAATTTTCTAAGGTACTTTCATGTCTATAAAATTACACACGTGTAATCAATTGTGATTTTTTTATTGATTTTCCAATATTGTTTTATAATTTGAGTACTATCTACTGTTGTCTATTTTTTCCTCATATCAACATTACTGTGTTTCCAAGTGAGAATCATATTTAACTCTTTAATCATTAACTGCAAATACGTTTGTGTGGTATCAATTAAAAGAACATTAATTGTCCCCCGCGCAACGGTCTTGTTACCGCTTTTACGAGTACAGTTCTTGCCGGATTTTTATAAACTTATATCATAGGTTTATATCAGCAATGTCTTGGACAAGTCCGAAAATCAGTGCCGATCATTTATTTTTTAAAGAGTTATGCCCTTGGAAACATTAATGATATGGAAAATTGCATTGTCAGCGCTCTCATTTGTACAATTCTTGCCAGATTTTTATAATACTTATATCAGCAATGTCTTGGACAAGTTCGAAAATCAGTGCTGATCATTTATTCTAAAAAGAGTTATATCCTCTGGCAATATTAATTATACGGAAAATTGCATTGTTAGCGTTCTCATTTGTACAATTCTTGCAAGATTTTTATGAAACTTATATCATGGGTTTACATTAGTAATGTCTTTGACAAGTTCGAAAATCAGTGCCGATCAATTATTTTTAAAAGAGTTATATCCCTTGGAAACATTAATTATATGGAAAATTGCATTGTAATTAGCGCTCTCATTTGTACAATTCTTGCCAGATTTTTATGAAACTTATATCAATTCATGGGTTTATATTAGCAATGTCTTGGACGAGTTTGAAAATCAGTGTCGATCAATTATTTTTAAAAGAGTTATGCCCCTCGGAAACATTAATTATATGGAAAATTGTATCGTTAGCGCTCTCATGTGTACAATTCTTGCCAGATTTTTATGAAACTTATATCATAGGTTTATATCAGCAATGTCTTTGACGAGTTCGAAAATCAGTGTCGATCAATTATTTTGAAAAGAGTTATGTCCCTTGGAAACATTAAAATTGGAAAATTGCATTGTGAGCACTGTCATGTGTACAATTCTTGCCAGAATTTTATGAAACTTAAATCGTAGGTTTATATTAGCAATGTCTTTGACAAGTTTGAAAATCAGTGACGATCAATAATTTCTGAAAGAGTTATGCCCCTTGGAAATTTTAATTATATGGAAAATTGCCTTATGAGCGCTCTAATGTGTACAATTCTTGCCAGATTTTTATGAAATTTATATTATAGGTTTATATTACCAATGTCTTTGACGAGTTAAAAAATTAGTGCCGATCAATTATTTGTAAAAGAGTTGTGTCCCTCGGAAATATTGATTATATGGGAAACTGCATTGTCAGCGTTCTCATGTGTACAAATTTTGCCAGAATTTTATGAAACTTATATCATAGGTTTATATCACCAATGTCTTTGACACTTTCGAAAATAAGTGCTGATCACCCCTTTGAAATATTAATTATGATGGGAATCATATTGCATTTGCTCTGAAGCCTTCATTTCTCTAAGATATTAATAAAAAGTTTTGAAGTACAAAAAAAAAGTATTTTTTTAGTTATTGTCCTTGTACCTTGGATAGATAAAATATGTGCAACGCGGGGGACATTCGAACCCTGTTCTTTTATTTATTTTATGAATTCACGCTGTTATGACCCCACCCCATAGAAAGGAATACAAAAAAACACGTAACAATGAAAAGAGAACTACATGCATAATGATTCATTGTATTTGAGAGAGAGAGAGAGATTTAGTAAATATTTTGTTTTCGGATATGATGTTAACGACAAAAGGAAATAGAAAACCTTATGCACATGTTCAACAAACTTAAGTAGGACAGGATGAGGTTTAAGTTTGAGAGATGTGTGAATTTTAACATGTTTAAGTGGTAAATATAAAACAGCGTAACCATTACACATATTACAAGTAAAAGGTATTTCAAAACAGATAACATATATTTTGTTTGTTTTGGCTGTGTAGTTTACATCAGGATAGGAATAGGGTTTAATTAATTGTAAATATTTTTTTATGAAATGATGAATTATAAAGTGATAATCCCCCCCAAAAAATGACAATAAGAATTTGGTATTTAATAAATCCAGAATAATTTAAGAGTTATATAGTCATTACAAATACTGAATAAAAATTTATGATAACAGAACAGAATGTTATAATTTGACTCCCTAGAAACAAATCTCGATTTAATACCTTAAAAATACTCTGTTTATGTTAAGCCTGTACATTATATCAACCTTACAACTAAGATGAAGACATACAGCCATGTTTTAAATTATTTTAAGCTTGTACGTAATATCAACATAATAACTGCATTCGTTTTTACAATATACGTAACAAATAATCAAACTAAAATTGCCATTGCAAGCAATAGCGGATGTCACCCTGGTCCGCCAATTGCCACTTAGTGGCAGCCATTTCGAAATTTCTTAACATTTGATTAACAAGTTCACTTCACAATTCATCATTCTGCTAATTTTCAGAAAGTTTAAAGCATTTTGATTTTTTTTTTATGTTTGAACTGTTTCTATGGCAACGGCCGCCATTTTGAAAATTCCAAAGATGGTTGGCAAGTCTTTGCATGCCAAGTAACATTTCCACAAAGTTTTATTCATTTTGGATATAACATTCAATGTCTGTATAATTAATCTAAGACTAATGTTCTGGAATGTTCTATAAAAATTCACCCCCCTTAAATTATGCCAAGGAGACCCCCCAGCTGAAATAAAAATGTTCCATGTTGAAGTGTACATGGGTCTCTTTATATCATAGGAGTTTCATATAATTTGGAACACATTTCTATTTTTCACATTTTTGCTGTTTCCATGGCAATGGCAGCCATTTTTTTAATTCCAAAGTCAGGTGCACAACTACACATGGGGATTAACATTATGCTATAGTTCCATCAACATTGGTCCATTCAATTCCGAGAACTAAGCTGGACAAAAAGTGTGGAATAAGAATAATAAAAAAAAGAATCGTACAATAACAATATGTCACCCGACCTCCGTCAGGGTGACATGATGAATACAGAAAAGCTACAGAATGACCAAAATCTAGTCAAACTTGCATATGGATCATGTCATTACGACTGTTTTACACCCTAGTTATTCTGTTTTGTGATCATATGATTATGATTGTTATCACACCTTTATTATTCTGGTTTGTGATCATGTGATTACGGCTTTTTTTACACCCTTGTTATTCTGTTTTGTGATCATGTGATTATGATTGTTATCACACCTTTATTATTCTGTTTTGTGATCATGTGATTATGATTGTAATCACACACTGTTTTGTGATCATGTGATTATGATTGTTATCACACCTTTGTTAGTCTGGTAACATGTGACAATCCTTAGAACCCTTAAACCCAAAATGTCTTCCATTCTAAATTATTGTTACCAAAATTTGACTCGAATCTGCTTACAGAACACGATAAATATCCTGAATTTAAAACAGTTAAACGAAAAAAGAAAAAGAAAAGAGAAAATATCAATATCAAAAATATAAAGATTAAGGTTAAATCCACATAATTTTCACAACAGGGGCATTTTCAAAACGTCTTTCAAACTTTAATAAAATTCACAGTACTCAAATTCATGTTGTTGCAATGAGGATCTAAAATACTGTGACGTATAAATATAGAACGGATTTTAAATTGGCTCAGCAATGCAATTTTGATAGATTTTGAGCATTTATAAATAAGTTGTTAGAAAAAAAATAAGAAGAACGGTCCATTCCAAATCCAAAATTATGTTGGAAGTAAAGCGATAAGTTTTCTCTGAAATATGTTCGAATGCCGTTTAGTTCCGGCTGTCAACCGGATGCTAATTTTTACAAAAATATCTGAAATATGCAGTTCCCTCAGTTTTTTTCCTCTGGCTTGTATATTCAAAATTGGATTTACAAAATTTGAAAATCAGGATACTACAGTTGCCACTTATATATAACTGCTTGCAAATTATGACTTCAGAAAATTTGATTCTAATATCTAGAATTATATATAAAAAAGAATCAAAGAGTAAATGAAATTATCATTTATCAAAAATTCCGAGAAAGAATCGATAATGCTATTTATTCTTATGAAATGGAATTAAAAAAGAACAAATTTGTGTGGATGAATACCGGATGTTGTGTTAAGAAAGTTTTGATGAAACTAACTGAAAATATTAAAAGTAAGATACTTTTACATTTAAGACCATATACTAGTTTTCTTCCGGTTATATTCTCCACTACTTTCGAAGTGCTCGTCCCGAGCACAAATTGCTACATTTCGTCAATGGGTTGGTAATGTTATTTCATCTGTGTGTAATTCGTCTTTGGGTAATTCGTCTTTGGGTAATTCATCTTTCTGGTTGCTGAAAGTGTGTACATACTGAAAACATCACGAACATAGAAAATGCACATATTGGACCTTTAATAAATATACAAAGGGGTATGAGGAGGGGGACTAACACAAACATATACTAAAACATTCTGAGGAGGGTGACTAACATAAATATACTGAAATATTCTGAGGAGGGGGACTAACATAAATATACTAAAACATTCTGAGGAGAGGGACTCCTGACATAAATATACTAAAATATCTATTTCACCTTAACAATTCAAAAGGTACATGACTCTATTATATGTATAGATATATAAACAACAAATGGGGTGCTTTTATCATAATCATAAAAGTAGGACTAAGTATTCAAGATTTGAGGAATATCAAAAATTCCGAGAAAGAATCGATAATGCTATTTATTCTTATGAAATGGAATTAAAAAAAAGAACAAATTTGTGTGGATGAATACCGGATGTTGTGTTAAGAAAGTTTTTGATGAAACTAACTGAAAATATTAAAAGTAAGATACTTTTACATTTAAGACCATATACTAGATTTGCACAATGTGAAAAGACGGACAAAAGTGACCGTAAGATTAAAAGGAATCCCATTTCAAACTTGGGCTTTGCCATAGGACAACGGATGGGTTCATCAACTGGTTGAAATTTACATATAAAATTGAGAATGGAAATGGGAAATGTGTCAAAGAGACAACAACCCGGCCAAAGAGCAGAAAACAGCCCAAGGCCACCAATGGGTCATCAACACAGCGAGAAAATCCAGCACTCCGAAACATATAAATGAACTAAAATTGAAAAAAAAACATACAAGACTAACAAAGGCCAGAGGCAATACACTACACTATATACACAAGCTTTATTAAAAATCCGACAAGTTTATAACACAGACAACACAAGCTCTACTGAGCTTTTAAACCACATTGACAAACCTAAAAAGACAAGTGATATACATATATAACACATGACATACACATAAGCATGCAAAATATTAATCATATACTGGACACAAGCATACCAAGGTTAAACAGATAAGCATTTCCAAAAATGAAATAAATTAAATAGCTGTTATGACTGAGCATGCAACGTAGTGACATGTTCTGTCATTCCATGAGTTTATTGGGTTTCCAAATTGTAAAAAAACGTTAATTAAGTCAGGCATGTGTATAACTTCATAAAAATACAGCGATAAATAGCAGTGTTTGTCAAGCTTTAAGGAGTGACGTTTCCCTATATTTCTGATGTGTTAGACATGAATATTATTACTAAAAGCCACAGCAAGGCCTTATTCGCCCGAATGTAGACAAGCTATATATGGCTAATTGAGCAACGAGGCACAAAAATTATAACATTAAAGGCTTAATTCTCCTTTAACTGATTTTGTCAGTTTTTATGGACTATCCCATTTTAAATTTCCATTGGAATTCGATATTTTTGTTATATTTTTTAAAGAGCTATCTGAACATTTTGGTTTTATTAGAAAGGAGGAAGGGGCATTTTTGCCCTGTCAGATTTTGGTTTTTACGATATAAGACAGTTAATGCATTATACCCTTTTGTTCTATTCTTAGACATGGCAGCCATGTTTGTTGACTGACCAGAATAAAAAAAAACACAAATTTTAAACATACTATAGAGTTATACTAACTAGATTTAGAATAAGCAATCATTGTCTCCGCATAGAGAGAGGCCGTTACGAACGAAAAATTGATGAACATGGAAAAAAATATTACACTGCCAAGATCAGAGAGAACATGCCAGTTTTGTTCAATGAACTCGGTTGAAGACGAGGAACATTTTTTGTTTAAATGTACCCTTTATAATAAGGAAAGAAAAACCTTTCTGGATGAACTTTTTACAAAATACCCATATTTATCCCAAATATCCGATAGTAATCTGCTTATTTGGTTCATGTCAAACGATAGCCTTGATTTTAACTCTAAATTATGTGAATTGCTATCCTCATTTTACACATTGAGAAACTAAATATTTGCTTAACTGAAACTTATAAAACTTATTTATAGTCTTCACCAGTTCATTGTCACATTATACTTGAATTGTTTTTTGTTTTTTGTTTTCTTTTCTGGGCAGTAAGAGTTATCCTTCGTTCCATATATACAATGTAGGCAACTGACTCTCCTCATAAAAAAATAAAAATACATTTGTGTCTGTATTTTTATCTGTATTTTATTTTTCATTTACATGTTGTACTGTTAAATCAATCATCCTTAATCAGAACGATAGTTGTATGTGTGAGTGTATGCGAGTGCGAGAGAAAGGTTTTTTATTTTTACTTTATGTGATTACATGCTTGTTATGAGCCCTATGATTAGGAAATAAAATATCTTTATCTTTATCTTTATCTTATCTTATTCCCGTGTGGACAACCGTAGTACTTTTGTTGTTAATAATACTGAATCATTTACCTTTAACTTGTTTGTCATCGGCTCACTCAGTCTGTCAGAGGCTTTCCAGTGGGGATTTAAATAACTTCAATTGTTACACATTTCGAAACATAAAATGAAACTCTTTTCACAAAACTTTAAAGGAATTTGTTTGAAATATTCTTTATACCAGCACACACAACAGTTCCATTTTAGAGAATAATTTTCATTTTCATTTTCAGAAAAAAGAGGAAAAAAGCTAATTGATTTACATTCAAAATTAGGGACGAAAAAAAATACGACAGCAAGATTAAAAAAGTAATGTGTTCATGTATGTGCATGAGAACCCCCCTTTTCCCCTCACAAAATAAAAAAACCACACACACACTCGGAAGAATAGTCGGTGCATAATCATTCTGCTACCAAGGGTTTTTCACAAGTATAGTAGTTAGGCAGCAACCATTTGATTTTCTGGGGAGGAGGGGGCTATGGATTTTTTTGGAAAAAAAAGTTTGTTTCCAGTTTTTGGAGAAAAAAATCATTTGTTTTTGACCCTGAGAAAAAAAAATTGTTTATTTCACCCTCAGCTGCCACTATATATAATGCTAAAATTGAAAGAAAAAAATTGTTTTCGACTTGTTGCCAAAAAAATAGATTGTTTTTCGCCGAAGGCGAAAAAAAAGTTTGTCCAGAAAAAAAAATCCATAGCCCCCCCCCGAAAATCAAATGGTTGCTGCCTTAGCAGAAAAGTTCCAGTTTCCAAAATACACCAAACTATACATTTGACCTACTAGTATTTCGTGAAGTCAATGCAAATTTCATAAGGTTTGGTCCAAATAGCTTTTACTGTCCAATATCTTGCAAGTACGAAAAAGACCGTATGAAAGTATATTTTGTCTATGTTTTGTAATTGCACAACTATTAAAAGTTGATCATGCATTCGTTCTAAAATAAAATTTTACACAAGATAAAAGTTAAAAGATAATTAGTGAAAAAATTAGACAACCGCAATGGATTCAGATTCAATATCTTATTTTAGTCTCACCACATACAAACATAAAATGAGATTCACATAAATAAACTTAAAACATTAAAACATTTGCATTGTATGCACCAATCTTAAAACGATTTATGAGAGACTTTTATGACACAATATATACAAATAAACACATTTTTACACATTCACATTTAAAATTTACAGTATACATTTATACTAAATGAGAGTAAAACATTTGTTTCTTTAAGAACTAGTGAAATAAAATACTGTTTCTTCTTAATAAAATACTGTTGCAGGTTTTGGCAACTATAGCAGCAACATTGTCGTTACTAAATAAAAATATAAATTTTTCACCATCTGATATGTTAAAACGTTCATTAAAATGTAAAGCTTCATGTATCATAATTTGTCTTAAATCCACATATAATGGGCATTTTAAAATGACATGAAGTTCATCTTCAACAATAGAGCTACAGTTAAAACATGTCCTCTCGTGGACTTCTTTTCTTTCATATCTTCCACTTTCTATTTTTAGTGGAGTTACCCCACATCTAAATTTAGCAAAAGAACTTCTGTTTTTTATTGACATAATATTTTTCAAATAATTTTCAGTACAATAGTTATTTTTAAACAATTTATAAGTCCTCAATTTACTTCCCTCTGCCGATGATATGCAGCAACTCTTGTACACCACAGTTTGACTTAAGTTTATTAAAGACATCTTCTTAATTTGTCTAATACAATTTTTGTTCAATACATTTAATTTAAAATTACAATATTGCTCATAATTATACAATTTTAACATCTCTATAACTCTGAAGCTCCAGTTCTTAATTTTAGTATTACACTGTCGTATGGACCACTTAAAAATTTTTAAATTTATCCTGTGTGGGTCCATTATGGAACACCTAGCCCAATGTCTCAAGACACTTGACCATTGTTTAACGCATGGTGGTTTCCAGCCCATATCACCAGCTATGGCATCATTTGGTGTGTATTTGCCAACTCCCATGAAAAATCTCATGGCCCTGTTTTGGACTGCATTTATACAGGAAAAGTCCCTGGTTCCCCAAATACCTGCACCATAACTAATAACTGACCATACCATTGTATCGTACAGTTTTGAAAAAATTTTGTGCTGGAAACCACCATGTGTTTTAATCTTCACAATTAACAATCCTAATGCTCTACTTCCTGACTTTGCTACTGCCTTAGCCATTAACTGATAATCTAAAAATTCAGTCAGCAGTAAGCCTAAGTATTGATAACTTTTTACACATTCTATAACATTACCACCAATAGAAAAAATACATTTAGTTTGTAAAACAGCTGGATTTCTAAAATGTATGATCTTAGATTTATTCATATTAACTGGCAGCTCATTAGTGAGACACCATGTATTAAGCACATTCAACATTTTTTGTAAATCTTCTTCGTTCTCGGCCATTAAAATAACATCATCAGCATATAACAATATAGCTAATTTTTCTTCATCTAACTAACTAACTAACTAACTAATTTTATTCAGTATAAAATCCAGTACAAACGGATCATCGCTGAAATACATGAAAACATAGAAAAACAAATCAAAAATAAAACATAAAGAGACAATTGTGACACTTATAACAAACAATAGACAACACAACCACTTCAATATTATGCAATTATTCCCACTGATGAATTTCTAATCAAAATACATTTGTCTATATATAAAAGAAATCTGTTGAGAACATCAGTCTCCGAACAGTTCATTAAATATCTAAATTTATCAAAATTATCTAAATTACAAAAACATGGTATAATATTAACAATGTCATCATTAAACTTTTTCCTCTCGTCTTGATAGAGGTTACATTCACATATAAAATGAAACTCATCTTCAATTTTATCAATACAATGTTTACATATTCTTTGATCCAAAGGCGTATTATTATATCTGCCTTTTTCAATGTGTAAATTGTGGCTAGAAATTTTAATTTACATAACTGTCTTATATATATATATTACTACCAATACTCAACGCATTAATATCATCAACTAGATTATTTATATATATATATTAAACATTATAGATGATAAAACACAACCTTGTTTCAACCTAGAATCAACATTAAACCATTCAGTCATATTACCATTTACACGTACACTACATTCTACATTAGAGTATAAAGCTTTTAAAGAGTACATAAACTTTGAACTTATACCTAAATTTTCTAGTTTGTTAAACAAAAAAACTCTATTAATTGAGTCATATGCTTTCTTAAAGTCTATAAAAGCTACATATGTTGATAATTTACACTTTTTCCTGGTTTCTATTATTGATGTTATAGTGCTTATATGATCAATTGTACTTTTGCCTTTCATAAAACCATTTTGCTCATCGTTAATTATCTCCCTTTCATCTAACCATTTGACTAATCTTTCATTTAAAATACTACAATACATCTTGTATGCGAATGGAGCTAGAGTTATGCCCCTATACGATAAAGGATCTCTAGGATCTGATGTAGAACATTTTGGTACTGGGGTTATAACTCTCTTATTCCACATATTTGGTACATTACCAGAACTGAAACATAAGTTAAATAATTTATGTAAAATAGAAATTACAGAAATATTCTTGCATAACTCAGCTTGAATAAGGTCAATACCTGCACTTTTACAATTTTTTGCATTCATTACAATTTTATGAACCTCATCAATGGTAATTTCCTTATCTAAATCAATACAAATAATGTTTTCTTTAATATTACAATTTTCAACCTTATTATACTCTGCATTTACATTTGGGTTCAATAAACTGTGAAAGCTGATTTTCCATTTACTTAAAATAGTTTCTAAATTGTTAGTTATAGTTCCATCATCTAAAGTAACTTCATTCGGAATACGCATCTGTCTCTCGTTGCCAATACCAATTTGACCAATTCTACGCCAAAACTGATTCGGATCATTGTCACTAAAATTAACCAGCTCTTCCTGGCAGCGGTACCAATATTGACGCTTATATTTTTGTGTAAGCTTGTCAAAGTCTTTGCGTTTATCAACAAAGTGTTTGCGTAATTGTTGTTTTAAGCTACCCTGTTTACAAGTTATATAGTCTCTTTCTGCCGTGCAAACATTGTTCCATTTATTTGTTAGTTCGTCATTCCACCATGGTTTTTTAATTCGTCTTTTTCGATTGTTTGTACTGTTCAGAACTTTGACCTTAGATTCTAATTTATCATTCATTTCAGAGTGTAGAATTTCAACAAAGTTATCATAGAATTTATCAACTTCAAATTGTCTCCCTTTAGAACACTGTATATTATTTATACACATATTAATTTTATTCAATATATCATTATTTGCACCAATCATTTGGGATATTTTTCACATCATATGAAACATATGTATTCTTTTGTTGGTTCATGCTATTGTGAGCACCATTTGATAAATTAATAGAACTAATTTCATTTATGGTATCAAAATTGGTTTCAAATTCCCAACATAATACAGAATGATCAGGTATATGATTTGGACTAAAAGAACCTGGCTGAGCACTTTTATTACATAAAACACTTGCTCTTATAACTTTGAAATTTTTATAATGACACAAACTTTCATATGGAACAACACAGTAATCGACAACTGATGATCCTTTAGTAGAGACATATGTGAAATCATCATGGATAGGATATCGCCCATTTAAAACACAACAATTCACAGTTGACAAAAATTCACTAAATATTTCACCATAGCCGTTGGCTGTAAAATCGGTAATATTACGCTCACTTAATTGGTCAATTCCCCGAATGAAATTGGTATATTTATCTAATCGACTGTTGAAGTCTCCGCATAAATAGAAAGAATTTCCTTTAGGTATTAAATAAATTTGCTCCATTAGAACATCAAAGAAGTTATGCGCATTTACAGACCTTGCTGAGAATTCTGGGGGTAGATAGATGACACATACATAAAACATATTTGAAGAATTTTTCATATCTGTAAATTTTACCCATAAAATTCCATCCTCCGAGTCATTTTCTATTGTTACTATAAGCACCTTTAATATTTCCTTTTTGATTAGGATGCCTTCTCCTCCCGAGCCGATTTTTGCACGTACATGTATCTGTTTGCGGTTGTTACAAGCCATATATAGTTATTCATACATATATCATTGTCATTTATCAAATGCGTTTCAGCTATGCCGATTATATGTAAATCAAGTTCATTGATACATTCTTCAATTAAAATATTCTTTTCATTGTTAATATTGCGAGTCCATCCATTGATGTTCCAAAACCCACATCTGTACTAATAAGGTCGGTTATTGCTATGGAAACCACCTCGTCCTCTAATATGTCCTCTTCCATATCCATTATTCATACCTCTTTTGTTGATATTTCCATGAAATGATCCACTATTACCTTTATAATTGTCATTATGTTGTGTTCGCATTGAGTCGTCCCTATATTTTGAAGGAGTTTGATTTTGTAGACGAGTGATTTTACCTCCGACTGTTCTATATTCTTTGTCCTTACCCATTGCACGGAGTATAGTTCTATTATTAAAATCTAACATTCTTTTTTCACGAGGTATATTGTTTTCTATATACACATCTCTGTATTTATTAGTGTTTCTTAACACTGCTTTTGCTTTAAGTATCACCCGTTTATTGTCTAGATTGTCAACTTCTACAAAAATTATATAAGGTTTTCTTGCATTTTCCATATCCCTATGCAGACTCACATTTTAAATGGATTAATCGCTTTGACGTCCGAAAAAGATAATAGCCAACACATACATTGTAACATTTAAAGCTAGTTAAATTAATTTTCATGTTTGAAGAACGTGCGATATCATAAAAATTGTTTATCAAAACATAACAAAAACGCAAGTTAAGAACGTTGAAGTATTCAATATTAATCAAAACACAAAGGTTATTCCTGTACTAGTTTTTCAAATTATTTGATTTAGGCGTTGAGAACCTTTGGTGACCCCACAGTTTTTAAAAAATGTCCATAATAAATACGACGTGATAAGTGGGCGTTACAAACGAACGTTCACCTTATTTAACCCAGTCAATGGGAGACTTGAGCGCGCCAAACAATTGTCTCGTCCACACTGTTATGAAAACGATACTAGGATCAGTCAGCCTATTTTTGGTTGAAATTTGTTTCAGCAGTTTTAGAGAAGATTTAAAAAAAAGGTTACGACGGACACGAAAATTAGTAAAAAATCGTAGTTTAAGGGCAACTTCTCCTCAAGGAGTCATTCATTGTTTTTGGTGGTTTGACATGTATGTAGATCTTGTAATGCTGGTTATTTTTGCCAAAATTATACATTTCTTCTTTCATTTTTTTTGAGATAATAAGCAAAAACATGAAAATTAGCTAAAAATTGTCATTTATGTGCAATAACTCCTTTAATGAGAGTCATCTGGTAATTTTGATGACATTAGGAAGTAGAGAGAAATTGGCATTTTGATCACTTTAGGTTTGTCAGGGTTACTCTGTTTAATATTGTGTTTTCAAGATATAGACAATACGGCCCAAACACATATAATTGTTTACGTTTATGTAGTTCCAGCAATTTATGTTTATATTGAAACGGCGAGACAACACAAATTACTGCGCTTTCCAAACTTTCCTTACTTTCAAAATAAACGTTTAATTTACTATGGAGAAAAGGTTCAAAAGGTCATCCATTAAAAAACAACAAAAAAAACACACTAATTAACATATATTTCGTTCAACAATTAAGTCAACAGGTTAAGAAGTCAGCTGGTCAAAAGGGCACACATTAAATAGTATAATGTTAACTAGTTTCAAGTATACAAAAAATTTTGTCAACAATTAAGAAGATATGTCAGCAAGTCGACAGGTCACAAAATTTCTCAATTTAAACATGTTGGTATATTAGAAATGAGACAGGACAGCAGACTATAACATTGTCATGATAAGCAGATCAACTGTTACAGGTCGAGAATCTAGTTGTCAATATGTTATCTAGTTGCTATATAAGCAAGAGGGTGGGTTGAGATGTTAGAAGGTCGACAGGTAAGCAGCTAATATGTTAAGTAGTCGACAGGTCAGCAGGTCGACAGGTCAACAGGACACATATCATTTTTTCAAAACAATTCATTATAAGATTTTACAATTATTTGGCAACAGTTCAAAGAATCAAAGCGACAACAATTGTACAGGTCGACATGGCATCAAGTCGACAGGTTGACAGTTCGACAGGACAAATCTCAATCATTTTACAGATTAATTCGTTTCATATTTTTATTTGGCAATCCTAAACATAACCCTAACGCCAACCTTTTCCACTCACCTCACCCTTTACCCTTATCATATCGTAGCCCTCACCCTTATCCTTACCGTAAGCCTAACCCTGATCATAACCCTAACCTTAACCAAAAACCTTAATCAAAAACCGTAACCCTAACCTAAACCTTATCCGTAATCCAAACCCTAACCCTTTACCCAAACCCAAGCCCTATCCCATACCCTGACTATAACCCTAACAATAGCTCCATAACGTAACCGTAACCTAACCCTTACCCCTGACCTTATATATACAAACCAAATATTAATAGGCCAGTTAACCTGTCGATCTGCTGACCTGTCGACCATTTAAATTGTCGACCTGTTAACTCGTCTACCTAACAACCTGCCTTACTTTAATCTTATAAAGAACGAATCACTCAATAACTTTACTTTAATTCAAAATAGAAATTCTGTTAAATTCCAGTTAGTTCCAAATTAATAACTTAATAGCAGCTATAACATAAATGAAGTGACCCAACACATTATCCATGAACAAACACTGTTAGTTGAAATAAATTAAAACACATTTTGATATAATTTATTCTAGCAAATTTTTAATTTTATCAAGGCAGACCTTAAAAATTAAAAGGCCAAAATCCAAAACTGATTACCTTCTCCTTGAAATGATGATTATTTGTTTATTTCTTGATTTCGACTTTAAATGTTAATATTGGATATAATGCATCTGAAATAACGTTTTATTTCGGAGTATTATATAAATTAGGCACACCTGAAAGGGTGAAAGAGCTGATTGATACCCCGAAGAAAGAAAAAACACTCGAGGCGAAGCCGAGGTTGACATTATTGTTTTCAGAGTAGTAACCTGCTTTATCGCCATCGCCTATATTTGTTATTCAATCTATTATACTGAAAAATTTTTATCATTGTTTTTCGAATTATTGATTTTTGCTATGCCTTTTATTATTGATAAAGACCAAAGAGTAACATACAATTAATTGTTACCGCCGAGCTATTTGTAACACTAAAACGTCATCTTTGTATTAACACAAAAAAAACAAAAAAAAAAAACCTAGTGTAATAATTTAAAATATTCAACTCCAGATTGATTTTATTTACATTATCTTACAGAGAGGTCAAAACATTGAAAAATGAAGAAGAACATTATCCGTCCTACGATCATTGTATCCATACTACTTGTTATATTTCTTACAATGGTGATGAGGAAGATTGATAGATCGAAAACGGTCACACAGTTTTTACCATTTAATCAGACAAACTTAGAACCAAAGAAACAGGTAGCCTCGAATACATCTCAGGATTCATGGAAAAATGCAAAAAGAAAGGAAACATATCAGGATGTATGGACAAATACAAATAGAAGTCTCACTGTTGTAACAGCATTTTTTAATCTCGGGAAATTTCCGAAAGGTTCAGTTTCAAATATCCGAACACCAGAGTCATACAAGGTTTGGATGTCTGTGTACAAATATCTTAAAAATCCATTAATCATTTATACAGATTCCAAAAAGTTTGCCGATTTTTTTACAGAGCTACGAAACAATTCAGCATTTACCACAAGAATAAATATATTCTCTAGAGATGAACTATGGACATTCCACATCAAACCACAAATAGCAAAACTTTATTCCAAACCGGGATACCCAAAGCACTATCCAAATACATACATACCGGATTACACATGTATGACTCATTCAAAGCTGACTCTAGTTGCAAAAGCAATTAATTCAAAACTACTGGCATCAGACTACTATTCTTGGATAGACTTAGGCTATTTCCGTGATATTTCTAGTCGTAAAAAATATTTCTATTTAGAAGTTCCTAGTGATTTTGACAATTCCAAAGTTGGTGTCACTCAAGTATATAATGTACCTTTAAAGAAAATTTCAGCAAAATCTATTATACTCGGAAATAAGAATTGGATAGGTGGTGGACTATTTTTAGGAAAACCAGACGTTTTAAAAAAGTTTGAATCTCAGTATAAAAATAGAGTTTTGTATTATTTGTCACAGGAACTGATGAACGTTGAACAACACATATTATATTCAATGTACACAGCTGATGAGAGAAAGAAAAATCCTATTACCGTCGAAGTTCAACCATACCTACCAGGGAAACAAAAAGTTCTATCCAGTGATCCATGGTTTTATTTAGGATTTTTAATGTATAATGAAAACATCAACGCGTCATATCGGTCGTAAAGAAACCAAATATCGTGGTATCTCTATGTAAGTGTTGCTTCGTGCATAACCATTCCGGATCAAATGTTGTTGCTAAGTAAATCAAATCAACACTATAGTAGACAGATGGCAGCTATAGTGTATTCCATTTTAGATGATTGTTACCAAAATTTCATTCGATTCTGCTAACAATACATAATAACATCCTGAATGTATATCATTTTAACGGAAAGAAAGAAAAGAAAAGAGAAAATATTTATAGTAAAAATATAAAGATTAAGGCTATTTCCACATAATTTTCACAAGAGCATTTTCAAAACGTCTTTCAACCTTTACTAAAATTCTAAGTATTACAAATGCATGTTGTTGCCTTAATTGAGGATATAAAAATATTGTGACGTTTAACATATAAACAAATTTTCAGATTGTTCAGCAATACAATTTTGATAGATTTTGAGCATTTATAAAGTGATTAGAAAAAAAAAATTAGAAGAATGGTCCATTCCAAAACCAAAATTATGTTGGAAGTAAAGCGATAAATTACAAGAATTCAGTTTAGTTCCGGATGCAACCCGATGCTCAGTTTTAAAAAAAACTATTGAAACATGCCTCAGATCCCTTAGTTGTTTTCTCTGGCTTTGTTCTAAGGTCGTACTGTTACACCACTGTGCCAGCTTAGGGGAGGGTTTGGCGCCTGCAAACATGTTTAATCCCTCCACATTCTGTATTTGCCTGTCCCAATTCAGGAGCCTGCAATTCAGTGGGTGTCGTTTGTTGCTGGATATCATATTTGTTTTTCGTTTATTGTTTTGTGCATAAATCAGGCCGTTAGTTTTCTCCGATTGAACTGTTTTTACATTTGTCATTTCGGGGCCTTTTATAGCTGAATATGCGGTATGGGTTTCGCTCATTGTTGAAGGTCGTACGGTGACCTATAGTTGTTAACTTCTATGCCATTTGGTCTCTGGTGGATAGTTGTCTAATTGGCAATAATACCACGTCTTCTTATTTTTATATAAAATGAATTGCTTTGTATTTATTGCTTATATTTCGGTTGCTTTTGCGTGTTTCATACCGATCTATTGGATTTAGCCATTTGCACGTGATTTTTACAGTTTGTTCTTATGTTGTGCTGTTACAGATGCACACCACTGGGCCAGGTTAGGAGGAGGAATGAGTGCTGACAAACATGTTTTATCAACCACCTATTGTATATGCCTGTCTGAAGTCAGGAGCCTGTAATTCCGAGGTTGTCGTCGGTAAATGTCTGTCAAGTTTGTTTTCTCGTTTGAATTGTTTTTCATTTTTCGAGTCTGGATTTTTATAGCGAACTATATGGTTTGGGTTTTCTCATTGCTGAAGGATGTACGGTAACCAATAATTGCTTACATCAACGTCATTTGAACTCTGGTGGAAAGTTGTTTCATTGGCAATCATACCACATCTTTGAATTGTATTAATAAATAGCTTTCCTTCTGAACTGAGTTCAGTTTTGATTACGAATGTTCTTCTGAAAGATATTCAGGATAAATGGTAAACATTTGACAAAATATGTCCAAGTATCCGTTCTCGACAACTGCAGCAGGCACTTTCAAATAGGTCATCTGATTAGAAAATAATCATCAAAGATATAAGGCTTATCATTTGGTCACTAGTCTACATCAGTGCACTCGAATCAAAACATTTGGACATTATACTGTTTGAACCTCAAAGTGCACATGGTAAGGTGTCATACTCTGAATTTTAGAAAAGATTAGAAGACATTTTTTTTGAGAATCAAATAAATTCAGGAGAAATTGGCTCTACCTCTTTGTAAGCTCAAATTTCACCCAGAGAGGAGTCATTAAAGCCCCTATTTCTATCATAAATTTCAACATTTTATATAAAAGTTTAGTACCACAATGAATCATAGTTATAACAATGACTAGATACATCTAGTTTTGAATATTTACTCATGTTATTGGTACTGAGTGCAGATTAGTTGAAAGGAGACCAATTTCAATTGGGTTTTAGGACCGGAAATAAACAGACCATGCATCTGAATGTGCCTAACAAAACAAAAAACAACACTAAGTCTTATACAATGTATCATTAGGGAACGACCATTTAACTTCAAGAGGGTGGAGGGGGTGGTGTTATGGTTTTTTTCCTAAATAAATATTCTGATCCCCAATTTGATGAAAAAAAATATTGTGGTCAAGCAGATGACAAAAAAAAAAAAAACATATTCTGAATCCAGATTTTCCCCATACCTTATAGTGTTAAATTTCTGACTCAGACAAAACCACAACCCCCTTTACCAAAATCTCTTTTTTTTACCCATTTTATATGTATAATAGTTGTTCTCAGTCTTTCAATGAACTTTGAAACACTTTTCATAAAGAAATAATAGACTCAAAATTGGGACCCAACAACGGCCTTTACATGCTTTCTTAGCCTGCATGTATCCCTTTGTCAGCTAAAATATATATAACACAGCTTGGTTTAATATTTTATATCACATTTGAGTAGGACTTTTAACTGACAAAATATTTATCTTTGTATACAATTGTCATGGTTTTCGCACAAAACATACATAAATGTGTAGGGGTTCATTTCATCTGGTCTTGGTGAAGGTTGTTTATGTACAGCTTACCCAAACATAAATCAATATATATCCCCGTCATTTGCACTCTGATGGATGGTTGTCTCACTGGCAATCATACCACACTCCCTTATTTTTATATAAACCTACATGCTTGGAGGGATATTAATGTTCATCCTGCCTTAGGTACGATATTTGTATTAAGCTGTGGGAAAGTTATTCCCATGGTTTTGTACACAATACTGTCCTGCAAAATTTTTTACATAATGGATGGTTTTCATTTCTATTCTGTCTTGGGTAGAAATTATGTTACGAGGTCAATATATATCAATTGTCAAAATCATCCAAGCTGATACTACATTTTGTCGCTGACCCAGGTCACACCACCCCATAAAAAGCTTGATATAACTCTTAATTTAATGGTTAATTGATCGTGCGCACATTTTTTGAATGAAGCGCTTCATACAAAATGTGTATCGGTGAAACGCTTTTACACCCCAATAAAATTATAAATATTAGCATCCAATTCTTATAATTTCATGTTTATGTTACAACCATTAAATAACTTTTAGTATGTTTGTCTATGCATTGTTTAAACATTGTTACAGATAGCACCTGCAGTCATAGCTGTTGTATTTTATACGAAAAATGCAATTTGATATTAAAGTGCCTCACGACTTTTGTCAATATGAAAATAAGGAGATGTGGTATCATTGCCAATGAGACAACTATCCACCAGAATTCAAGTGAAGTAAATGTAAGCAATTATAGGCCCCGACATGAAAAATGTGAAACAACTCAATCTAGAAAACTAACGGCATAATTTATAACAAAACAATTTAAGAAAAACACATATGACAGACATGTAACAACGACAACCACTGAACTACAAACTCTTAACTTGGAACAGGCTCACAAATAATGTGGCATGGTTAAACATGTTTGTGAGTGATCGACCCTCCAGCTAATCAAAATAAATTACGGATTCTAATGAAACATACATGTAATGTAATGTAATGTAATTATAAGTATCTAAAACTAATTAGATGTCGAATTTTCTCTCTGATGCGATTGAAACTACATTTAGAAATATGCATCGAATATTTGTCCAATAATTTGTTTTCACAAAAATATATGATAGGGTATGTGTGTGTGTCATTCAAATTATACGAATAGGACTGGGTTTTCAATCTCTTAGCTGCTCACCCTACCACAAAAAGGTCGAAGTCCCCCTCCCAAGTCCAAACTCTAAAATATTTTCCCACTCCAAAATTTTGGTAATATTTTTAATTAAAATAGTTCTCTTTTTATAGTAATGGTACGTAATTTTCGTTCTTACTTATTAGCTTACTTTTTCATAGAAGAATTTAGTAGAGGAAGAATAATTATTGTTCAAATTAAGGGCCCTTGTTGGGCAGCGCACGGCATTTACACACATTAAACTATGATTTGGTAAAACATTTTCACATTGAAATGAAATATTAAATATTAAATGTTCATATATTTAATAATCCTACATATATTGCTTTATCTTATATAAATCCTATACATAATCACGAACATTTTATTCCAGAAAGGACAAGGACCATAAAATCTTACAATAAATATCGTCATTAAGTATATTGATTTAGGTTTTGTGTAACATCTAGACATTTAAAAAGTTACTTTCCTAAATATTTTAGGACAGACAAATTTTCATAAGTAAACAACTAAACAAATTTTGCCTCATTTGAGAGATCTGAAAGTTATGACAAATATTGTTTATCTTTGAAAAATATCAACTAAAATAATAAAATGTTGTTCCTCCTCAACCAAATTAAGAGTATATTTCTTACAAAGCATCTAATCTGTTTTTATATATGATGTTTTATATCTGTATCTTTCTATTTTGAGATCATTGTCACTGATTCTCATTTTATACATATGGCACTTCTTCATCAAAATTTCTTTAGGAAAACAAGTTTTTAGTTTAAAATAAATATCTAATTTAGTACTTTTTGTATCTGTTCTTTTTGTGTTTCAAAATTTTATAAAACTTTTACAGTTTTTGCTTAACTGACTAGATAAAAAAGTGTTTTGAATTATATTCAGCTTTTTGAAAATATAATGTATGGATGAATACCAGCATTCAATATCATTAGTAAACAAGTTTTTGTTAGATGTTAGAGGTTTAGGTATCATACAGTAATCCATGTCCCATATTTTTTAAAATTCTAAACCATTATTTCACCATTGATAATACACTTGAAAAAACAACGAGAAGTTCTCCAAGTACAGCTAAGTTAGAGGACTTAAAATATACTTCATATATCTAGAATTGGATTTATCTAGAGAAAAAAAAAACATTAATATAAATGTGCTGTAATACATATTCATTTTCTTTCTGGCATGCTGCAGAGCTAGTTTTGAGCATATCTAGGTTTTATTGTATTTATAAAAAAGAAGATGTGGTATGAGTGCCAATGAGACAACTATCCATCCAAGTCACAATGTGTAAAAAGTAAACAATTATAGTTCAAAGTACGGCCTTCAACACGGAGCCTTGGCTCACACCGAACAGCAAGCTATAAAGGGCACCAAAATGACTAGTGTAAAACAATTCAAACAGGAAACCAACGGTCTAATCTATATAAAAAACGAGAAACGAGAAGCACTTATGAACCACACAAACAAACGACAACCACTGAACAACAGGCTCCTGACTTAGGACAGGTGCATAAAAATGCAGCGGGTTTAAACGTTTTAATAGGCGCCAACCTTCACCCTAACATGAAACAGTGGTGTAACATTACAACATAAAAAGACACACAATAAAATATCAATTGAAATGGCTTAACTCGATCAAAAAGACATATTCACAAGAAACAAGTAAATATACATTGAACGAATAAGTTTGATCTATGACACAATATAAATAAAAAAGATGTATCAATGTCAAAAAGACAACTTTAACCTAGGACAAAATGGCGTTAAATAAAGTAACGTACACAGGTAAATTTAAATATAATAATTTTGTTGTTAGGAGTACCGAAACATTTTTTACAAAATAAATTTGTTGTTCATAGTACGAGTACAGAAGTGAAAATTTATCGTCATACTAAATACTTATCAAAGGTGGTACATATTAAAAATAGTAAGACGAGATATAACACAAAATAAGTAAACATTGAATAACAGAAATGCATTACAAATTGTGTCAACAGGTCAAATAACACGAAAGTACGATTTGAGAGTACCCGCAGTTACTGAAAGCTAGTTAAAAGCCAAAAACAATTGATAATAAAAAATCATGCATCAGAGACTAAAATCAATTAAAACACATCCCAGGCAGGGATTTAGTGTTTTAACGCCATGGACAGTCAAAGAAGACATGACTTGTGCAATGCCAAAATAAAAGTAACGCCAGGCAGTAGGATAGTTAGGATTTAACCTTATAATAAATTACACGATTCCCACTAAGAATTGTTTAGTTCTGCCTTAATCCATCTGACAATTGTTCAAGCAAAGACACGGGTGTCATTCGGTATATCGAGAAAAATGATCGTGAAGGAATACCTAACGGTGGTCAAGAATTGTGATTAGATCGTGAAAGCTCTGGTATAGGATCGTGAAGGAAATCTTATCGAGAAGACATATGCAAGGTCAATTACTAATCTAATTTAATGAATTATACGGACAAATCTACAAAAACATCGACATTTCAATGACATTAAATAGCATCATAACAGCGTAGACAAACGTAAAACTTTTGTTGATAATAATACTGAATAATTTACCTTTAACTTGTTTGCCATCGGCTATCGATAACAATGATTTTATGCTCACTCAGTCTATCAGAGGCCTTCCAGTGGGGATTTAAATAATGATCACTTGTTACACATTTCGATACATAAAATGAAACCTTCTTTTCACAAAACTTTAAAAGATTTGTTTTAAATATTTTTAACACCATCACATACAACAGTTTCATTTTAAAGAATAATAATGTTCAGAGCTGATATCATTAGTTATCCAAAAATGCGTTTATTCATTGTAAAAAACTTTAAGTTGATGGGGTTAATTCACAAAATATCTTATTGATTACGAGAATAAATACTTCTACGTTGTAATCATTTTAAAAGAGTGACCTACTATTTATTTAATGCATACATGTAGGTTTTGTTTGTGAAGAGTTCCGGATAATTAAAAAAATCATTGATTTTTTTTACATAAATCGATTCATTCATTCATATATTTATCAGTTTGCCTTGACTATTCAAGTCCTACACAACGTCTCACGAATTTGGTCTTTTTCTTACAAAACTTATATTCTTGCGATGTATTCTTTTGTTGAAGAATGAATGTTGCCCCTTTTTTTATTTTTTGTCGTTTTTTATTTGTGTATCAACTTACGGCAGACTATGAAAAGCGGAATACCACGAAATGCAGCATTCAGAATGTTACCATAATCAAAGAATCACAGCATCAATATCATTCAAATCATGAATTCATCAATAGAATACACTCTAGTAATGAGCTTCATGATCAATTCACAAACAATTGAAATTATATTTTAAAGATTATCTAAGTTCAATGATATATATATTCGAGTTCATGACAAAGATTCATATTCAATATAAAACAGTTGAACAAATATACAATAATTATGCTAGACTATCGATTAATATTAGTATCTCTAATGATATATCAAGAATACATGTTTAATTCTGATAATGCTATTAGAATCAAACTATACTAGACAGATATCAAATGATAGAGTAATTGTCAAATCCATTAAAATAACTCTAAAGTGAGACTTATTCTTGAATTAGAATGTTATTATTGATCGAATTATATGTATAGATATAATGTATATATGAAAGTATATCAATTAAATAAACACTAAAGTGTGAAGTGAATGCTTCCATAAACCTTCAGGATAGCATTGACACAATTACATTTTGAGCTAACTGATAGAGAACCTCTTTACGACAACGATATAAATTATCGTAAAGCTTATATTGACTATTAATAGATATTGTTCAAGCATGTATTTTGAAATTATTTAATTTTAATAGAGAATAATTAATTTACGAGAGCTATTTGATGTCAATTATTACCTTTAGTATTAATATAACAAATAAGTTGAACAGATCAAAACGTAAATACGTGTTAAATCAGGTAGTTAAACTATTCAATTGTACATTAATTCAGTATTAACTAATGATTATATAATGATTTATTGATCATTTCTTAATTAATGTTTATTTTATACAAGACATGTAAATTATTAGATTTCAATTCTATTACATACTGAAGTAGAAACAATATAATCACTAAGCATTTATGTAAATTTTAAAATATCATTTAAATATCCTAAAGTACAATAAAAGTTGAATCGCGACATAATCAGCATTATATCTTAATCATGTATAAATTCATCAGTTTACATGTATAATAATTACGAGAATCAAGTATTAATAAGAAATATGTGACATCTATGATCTAATGTATTCAACAATGATTCCAGAACAATCTAATATCCGAAACGGAACACGATCATCAATGACTTTAAAAACTACTCATTATTTACTAAAATCATCATTCAGTTACAAATAATTCACTGAAAATTCAGATAAACCTGTAATATTATTCCTATACGAACAAAATTTCATTTAAACTTCCAGGATTACAATTCAAATCATAATCATTCGATTAGATAATTACTTAAATTAACTTAGCCAGTATCCAGATCATTAATTCATAAATTGATAGAATTGAAGTGATCTGATATATTAAAAATTACTAATCTAGTATAATTTATATTAACAGGACTGTAACTAGAATAAATCTATATTACAGTAATGTTTCATAGAAGTGAAAGATGAAATCTATTAGAATAATTATTATTATTATTATTATTACTATGATACAGTTACAGGGGAGGTAATGACGTTGCTAACGTAAAATGTTATTTTTCACGACATCAAACTGTGACATATCGGGAAAAGATGCATTTTAGACAGATTTTTATCATTTAAACCAATTTAACTTGAAAACGAGTTCATGGACCCTTCTTTTTGAAAATGACACTTGGCTTGATTATGCATGAAGATTATTTGTGCCAATTCTTATGAAAAAAATCACCAATGAAATTTTTTAAATTCGATAAATATACAGCAAAAAATGCCGTTCTTTGACTAAAATCATGAAAATGTGACAAAAATGAATAATGTCCAAAGAATTGTTACATAAATTCAAAGTACACTTATGTAGAGAAGATATTCCAGATGCTTTTACAAAAATCCGCTTGCGGTTATCTTTTGAAATGAAAAAGTTAAGTATGTCTTTCCAAAGGATAGAAATGTCCAAGAAACCGAAATTTCCAGTAAATTTCTAAAATTTCGACCCCATTTATTTCTAAAAGTAGCACATGAAGGTATATTTTTTATTACATATTTGAATTGACTAGGTGAAAAATAGCTTGCATGCAAACTTTCGTCAAAAAATCACCGTGGGATCAAAACTGTATCGTATGCCCTTAAGTCGCTTTGATGTCCGAAAAAAGGTAATAATCAACACATGCATTGTAACTTTTAAAGACAGTTAAATCTTTTTTTTTTTGCTGAAAGAACGTGTGATATAAAAATTGATTATCAAAACATAACAAAAACACAAGTAAAGAACGTTTAAGTATTCAATATAAATCAAAACACAAAGGTTATTCCTGATTAGTTTTTCGAATTATTTTATTTAGGCGTTGAGACCCTTTGGTGACCCCACAGTTTAAATGTCTATAATAAGTACGTCGTGAGCAGTGGGCGTTATAGACGAACGTTCACCTAATCTGACCCAGTCAATCGGATTTAGCGCGCCAATCAATGGTCTCGTCTACACTGTTATGCACATGATTCTTTGTAAACAAACAAGATGTTTTTCATAATTCGAATTACTAAACAACTTTTCTTGTAAAATATCATTCCAGTTTAATGATTCAAATGGTTCTTAAAGTTACTTTGTGTTAGCATAATCAGAAATTTTGAAAAAATGAAATATTTACAAAAAATTGATTTTTCGGATCGTGAAAGATCGCGTACCGCTTTTTTAAGATCGTGAAAAGGATCGTGAAAGATCTGATGCTACGAAAACGTTCAAATCATTATTTAATTATAGGATCATTTATATGTTTAATTGGTATAGCAAATACTGGATTTGCATGACTCATTTCGGTTCTCTTTTGTTGGTGAATAGGGCAATAATGGTCCAATACCATTAGATCTGATGATCTTATTTATATCCGACTAGGTGCTTTATAGCAATATCAGTCTATTTGTCCGTTCTTCATAAGTTTTGATTTCTTATAAATATTTAAGATTTAGAATAGAACTTAATCGGCTAAATTACAGTTCAAGCTGGGCATCATGCACAATCGAGGTACGTTGATTGGTTATTTCCCCACTAAGTTGGGTAAACTGACGTATAGCTATTGTGAACAGACTGATCAAACAATCAAGTAAAAATAAAGTTATCTTTAAAATTGAGAATGGAAATGGGGAATGTGTCAAAGAGACAACAACCCGACCACAGAACAGACAACAACAGAAGGTCACCAATAGGTCTTCAATGCAGCGAGAAATTCCCGCACCCGGAGGCGTCCTTAAGCTGGCCCCTAAACAAATATATATACTAGTTCAGTGATAATGGACGTCATACTAAACTCCAAATTATACACAAGAAACTAAAAGTAAAAATAATACAAGACTAACAAAGGCCAGAGGCTCCTGACTTGGGACAGGCGCAAAAATGCGGCGGGGTTAAACATGTTTATGAGATCTCAACCCTCCTTTGTACCTTTTTGTCAGTGCATCCCCGAAATAAACAATAAATTAACCAATATTGTCATACAGTATGTACGCACGAACGACACTCCATATAACTGAAAGTAACAACCCTTACACACACACAAAAAAATGCGTACACATGCATATATTTTCAGGGCGGATGCATTAACCATTATAGACACATAAATACTTTTACTTTTCGACAATTCACGCTCCTGAAGGTCCTTCCATCTTGTAAATCATCTTATCTAGACACGTTTTAGTTATTTTAATAACTTTTAAGGAAAAAGCATTAATGTTCGTTTTTCTTATTTAAATGATTACACGCTTCAACTGGTTGCAAGGGACGAATATCCATTAAAAAAGCGCAAATGTCCTACCAAAAAGCGCAAACGTCCCGCGCCGGAGCAGACTCAATTATCAGAAAACAATATTTCTTTTACCAATTGATATACTTGCAACCGGTGTGGGAAGTTTGCGCTTTGTGGTAGGACATTTGTGCTTTTCTTAATGGACATTCGGGATTTTTCAATAAGTTATTTGCGCTTTAACAACATAACATAAAAAACACAAAGCATTCATATATTTATATACAGCTAAAAGCATCAACCTTTTCACATCATGCGTGTGTCAGATGAAAACGACAACCCTCCAAGAGGGTGGATGGGAGTAAATTCCTTATAACAACCATGACTCTTTCTAAAAGTCAAAAGTCTAAGCAGGTGGTTTAAAAATAAAATTTCGGTCTTCACAAATTGAAACAAGCTTAAATAAACTATGATGGTACATTTCCTCGGACTATTCGTGCAACAGAATGGACACAAGAGGAATAGAGTTTCAAATTTTAAATCCGCTAATTAGAAAGCTAATTGAAGAATTTCGGTCAAAATTTAAATGTTCCATCCATAAAAAGTTTCGTTTTCTCTATCGTTTACCCAGAAATGTATACTACATTTTTTATAATATGTCTGGTTTACCCGAATAATTTTTTTCTGATTTTGTCGTTTGTTCGGAAGAACTTTCAAAGAATATGTGAACATCTTTCCATGACTTTGGTAAATTTTCTAAAGATAACAGCTAAACTATTATAAGTAAAAAGCGCAAATGTCTTGTCAATTTTGTACAGGTGTATCAGAGTTTAAAGCGCAAATGTCCATAGTGTTTGAAGCGCAAATGTCCTTTAGCGTTACAGGTAAAAAAGCGCATACGTCGTGCGTCCGTCTGGTCACGCCTTGTCTTTCACGATCAAGATAATGCGTTGCCCGGTCTTTCACGATCAATTTTGATGAAAAATCAACAAAATTCAATGTTTTCAAAAACAAGGAAAAAAACTACTTTTATTTAACTGTACTATCTGACACACCAAACATTCAGTTTCAAATATATCATTATATATTGGAATGTGACCATTATAGGTACAAAACGTGTTTTTTTAATGAATCCCATAGACTTGTGTTGCGCCTTTCGTGTTTTCTCATAAAGTACTGCATATTTTCTTTATCTTATTGCACAGTATTATTGAGAAAGTTGAATCATTTTGACAGACATAATTTTTTTTTCCGATTTGTTCATCGTTTTGAAAATACAACAGATTTTTCATAGATTTTGAAGAAGAATTACAATCAATTACATTCACGATCCGATTCCAGATCTTTCATGATATACCGAATGACAGCCGTGAAAGAATAAAAACTTGACAGTAACATCAAACGGTTTTTGTTTTTACATATTCACATTCTTTATGGGCACGAAAAATCACTGTTAAACAACCAATGTCTTCTAACATGGAAGGATTTTTTCATTGTACTTGTTAGAATATCAGCGTAAAGAGGATATCTAACAAATTCTTTCATACTATCATGATTCGATGATTTCCGGAACTCCAGCAACACATTAAAAAAATGGTTATGATTGTATTGTCACTGTAAGAATTTATCAGAAGAGTACAGCTATTATACTTGTACTATACTATATGTTGTGTTTACAATATTTACTATCGTTTACATATTCATTCATTCACAGACGGAGAGTCAGTCTATTCTATTTTGCACGAAAAAATCATGCATGCAACCCCGCCACATTTTCTGGTAAGCTGTGTACACGTAATATAATGCGAGTTTTTATACTTGAGCACGCATGTACCATAGTGGGATGTATAACTTTTTCCCAAATTTTCAGGTAAGCACATTTAATTTTGTATGCCTTCAACTGTATGCTTTTCCTATCAAATTCCAAGGAAAAAACATGGGTATAGGAATATGGCTTCTCTAGTCCGATAGATAAACCATTGCTTAGACGGGGTGTCCATACAGCTGGATGTAGAAATACGCAGCCTCGTCTTGTAAAAATGAGGAATTCTGCCAATATCTACCATACATTGTACCGTCATGAACCGAGATTTACTTTATGTATAATATCGAGTTGCGAGTGACAAAAGTGGAGTTGCGCGTTGCAAGAATCGAATTGCGAGTTCCACGAGTCGAGTTGCCAGTTGAAAAAAAGTCGAGTTGCGAGTTAAAAAAGTCTAGTTGCGAGTTACAAAAGTCTAGTTGCGAGTGATAAAAATCGAGTTGCGAGTTACAAAAGTCGAGTTGTGAGTTACAAAAGTCGAGTTGCGAATCTGTTGATCTTCTTTCGGAATAATGAAATATGCAAATATCAAAGAAGGATTGCCTCTTTATTTTTAAAGAGTGTAACGTAATTATTTGATAATACAAGGATTAATTATATACTTTTATTAAACAACTACATGAAAATAAGACGAATCTTTAATGTCTGTGTGCATACGAGTGCGAGCACAAGAATTTTTCACTAAAACTAAAAATGCATAATGATAAATAGTCACTTAGAATTGTCTGGTGAGCGTGTGGTCCATAAAGGTTTATACTAGATGTTCTGTAATACAGGCACATGGTGAGGTACTGATGATCTATAACATAATTGCGTGAACCCTCAGGGGTTCACGCATATAAATTAGTTAGAAATATAGTCTATGGAGGAATATTCGGAAGCTAAATTATTGTTCATTCGGAACACCTATTCATCTTATCTGTATTAGCTTCCTGCAATTAAGAGCACCTCCATACGGGGTATCTAAGATATATAAAAAATGACAATAAAGAATTTTCACAGATCGCTAATTCACTTATCTGATATATGATAATAAACAATCTATAGATCCTTTTCAAACATGCATATTTATTGTAAAGCTACATTTTATGCATTGTAAGGGTTTACTGACTTGAGCAAAGTTGACAGTTGTACCCTTTGATAAACAAGTGAAAGATAAATGGTCAAGATTTAATTATAACGACCTATGCATATGGTAGCAAACATCTGTGTCTAGATATTCACAGAGAGATATTTTAAAATAGTGCTGTGGCTTCTACATAATGAGTTATAGTGGGTTTGGGATTTGATTTGTAACAATAAAATCATTATGCATACTTATCATTTTGACAAATCAGATAAAAAAAAATCTGTTTCAAATGAAAATAAAACAAGTAAAATATTAAAAGACTATTCGTTAATATACATTTTTACAACTTTTACTGTTTTCTTTTACATGTATTCTCTATCAATTAAGTTTTCTTGTAAGCTAATTTAATGTTTATCTAATATTTTAATTCATTGATGTCACTATTATTTCTTATATTATTCACACACATACTGTAAATTAATACTCTTAAATTTATGTGTGTTTTGGATGTGCACTAGTGGTTGGTAAATATTGATACGTTTCTGTGTTTTTAATATACGTGACTTAACATCAAGAATTCCATTATTATGGAATCGATCACCTTTGTACACTTCGGTATCTAAATAGAGGGTGGTAAAAAAGGGGGTCTGAACACGGAAACACGTGAAATATCAAATCGCAAAAACGTTGCACGGAAAAAAAAACACTCCGGAAAAACGAAGCCAAGGAATAAAATCGTAAATATTTAGGAAAAAAGTACCAAAAGTTATTACTCAGCCGTTCTTGGAGATAATGCAGTCATTATAAATTGACATGGCGACTCTGCATGTGGTCACTTTTTAGCGCCCTCTAGTTGCATACGATTTATCATAGTAATACAATAGGCTATTCATAAATATCTTGGGACCAGTTAATTAGTTTATAATTTAAAACAATATCTGGGCTGACTTTGAATAAGTCCCGGTTTACTTTTTAATCAAATGCGGGACAAGCACGAGAAAATAAGATTATCGACACGAAACACGGAAAATAATTTAGGGAAAACACTAAGCACGGACGTCGAACCAAACACGAGAAAACCAGAAATAAAACGTCGAAACACGAAATCACGTTAAATAAAAAGGCCGAAAACGTTGCACGAAAATAACCCTTTACCACCCTCTAAATAGGTCATACTAGATGTCGACACCTCATATTAGAACTAAAGTAGAAGGTCAATATCGTTTGCTAGGTTAAAGAAATCTTCAACTTGCTCTAATTTGCCTGTGAAGACCATTACACCGTCATCCCTATTGACAGTGTAATTTGATGTTTTCTCTCCATTGGAACTTATCTAAGATTTTAATGAATAGGACAGACAGATGCAGATCTGTGCATATTGGTGAAAATATACCACCCATGGGCGCTCCTATAATGTGTTTGTATGACAGTCAATTAAACTCAAATTCATTTTTTCTAAGAATTAATTTAACAAATGCAGTTAAATCTATTTTGTTGAGAATCTTTAAAGTATATTCTCCTGTGTGTCAATTAATTCTAATGCATTGATAACAGTTTCTTCTAAATTATCAATGATCATATTTGTGTACCTTGACGTACATCATAGGCAATAAGAATGCATTCTTTTTTTACCTCGTGTGACTCTATTTTATTAATGGAATCATTTTATCTTGAATGTAAAAGTTATGCCTCTTCGATAATGGTTTTAAAATTAGATCAAGTAAGTATCTCTCGCGGGAGAGTTGCATTTATTGATGATTAGTCGGTAACGAACATTAATGTGTCCTGCTAGCTGACCAGTTCGCAATGCCTCATTACTTATTTCTAGATTAATTTTATGAATTTTTGGAAGAAGGTACATGTGTCCCCCATGTTTTGAATCATTATTATTCTTTAAGAAATTATACGTCTGGGAATCTATTTTTTTTCCTCATTGCTTTATATTTAACACTTCTCTCAACATGCCAAAATTGTAATGATTTACAATAAAAAAAAATATTATCTTCCACACACATGACCATGCAAACACTGATATATAATTTCTTATTCAGTTGAATTAATAATTAGAATAAATAAGTTCTAAGTTTCACGTATATGGCATGGTATTGGTTGCAAAAATTGATATTTTTCATTTAAATGCAATATTTCTTATTTAATTGGTATATTTCTTCATTTAAATGCAATATTTTTTATTTGAATGGTATATTTTTCATTTAAATGCAATATTTTTTATTCAGATGGTATAATTTTTCATTCAAATGGTATAAATTTTCATTCAAATGGTATAATCTTTCATTCAAATGGTATAATTTTCGTTCAAATGCAATATTTTTTATTCAATTGGTATAAAATGTCATTTGAATGCAATATTTTTTATTCAATTGGTATAGTAGTTTTTTATTTATATGCAATAATTGCATTATGGGAAATTCTTTGACGTCATAGGGTCAAATTTGCAACAACGTTTGTGATTGGTCGGTAATTGTTTGGATTTCTCCCCTTTCTTTCTAAACTTGAGTGACCAAGAATTAAAAAACGCGTCAGAATATCGCCCCTCTAACTAAATTTGGCGTTAGTGCGAGTTCGTGCACTGGCTGTTAATGCCAATAATGGCCAGGACGAGCAAAAAATGCGAGTGACAAGTAATAATAATTAATTTGACACACAACTTGTTGATGGATAGAAACAGATGCCTGCGTGCATGGCAAAAACACCTCCAATGAAAACCTTTTCTGAAGAAACTCTCCTACAGTCTACACATTGAAATAAAAAAAAATACATAGCTAGCCCCCCTCCCCCTTCTAAGTCCAGATACATGTAATCATGACGTTCTTTAGTGCTATATCATTTTTTACTTTTCTTGATCCTCAGAGACGTTGCAGGAAGGCACACATGAAAAAGAATAAAAAGCATCCAGGACGTTACAATTATTTGGACTAAGCCCCCTCTTTTTTACCACATGTAGAAAAAAATCACCTAATTACGACAGCAGAACCAGAAACCCACAAGTAGAGACATAAGCTGTTATACTCCGGAACTAATTCTTTAATAAAGACAATTCAGGATAAATTGGAACCAGTTACTAACCCATGTTACAACAATAGTCCTATGACATAGGACTTCACTATATGAGGCGTGAACTTCATATTTAATACTATCTATAATATGTGCTCTCATGTCGTATGCTGCAAATAATTTTACATTTAGGATTCGTTGCTGAGCTTTTTTTTACTGTTCTCGTCTCCGAATCCCTAAAATAGATTTTTTTTCAAGACCCACAGTAGTTCAATAATTACTATATGTCTTTGCATAAATAAGTATGAGGGGCATATTTCAAAACATATTTTATCCTCAGGACTTTTAAATGATTTACTTATCAATACTGCATTGGGAAGGGGGTATACAAGTTTATTTTGTGACACATTATATAATATAATTAGGTATCCAACAAATTATATGATTGTACGTTTAGCTATTATCTAGACCCGTACAAAATGTATATAATTAGACACATTTAACAGGGGCGGATCCAAAACCTCGGTGTCTAGAGAGGGGAGGGGGGAGTAGGTTCAAATTTAGATATTTGTATAGAGATGTATATATGCGAGTATTGGCAGTAATGGTTATGGTGTGTGTGTGTGAGGGTAGGGGTTTCAGATCAAAGATCGTTTCTATTATTCTATATCTTTTAGTTTTTACCATTTCACTCTATTCTTTATCCTTTGATCTCTATTATATTTGTCCTAAAACATGCGCAACATATTTGCCACTGGACATAAGGCAACCAAAAGTCAATCAACGTATTCTGTATATTTCATCATTTCTTTATTATGTTATCTATAGGTTTGGTCCCGCCCCTTATCTATTTTTTGCACATTAGGGACGACATCAAAAGTTCAATGTAGGATAAAAAAAAAACTTGATTCATATAGTTTTTTCACTGACCCCCCCCCCCCTCTTAACTTAATTTGGGAAAAATTGATTGACCAATAAGGATATAAATAAAATCGATGTTAATTAAACAAAACTTGCAGCAATTTTGACCCCCCCCCCCAAACTATTTGAATTAAGTTTTTTATCCTTCATTGATTTTCTGATGTCGTCCCTCATCCTCTCTATGTAAACCCAATTCATGTCCTGATAAATGGTGACTTATGCATAGCATCATATGTGGTTATTAAAACAAGAAACATATTCATATCATAATAATTAATGTATGCTAGGACTTATAGATAGATGTCATTAGTCCCAAGTCATGTAATAAAGTAGGTCTTATAAAAATACAATAGCATTTTAATTTTGATGATTATATATATGTTTATATATTTAATAATGCCATTTTTTTTGGAAAAAAGGGTAGGGGCAAGGCGTTTTTAAAACATATCAATGGGGCGCGTTTTTTTTTTTTTGTTCTTCGGAAGTGAGCCAGAAGAAGTCCATTTCTGGTTTTTTTTGCATTGGGAAGATCTTCTGGCTCTCTTCCACCTCTTCTTTTTTTGATAGGTTGACGGCAGCTCTTACCAGGAAACCATATTCATATATGAAATCCTTTGTCCCCCACCCCAACAAATAAATAAATATCAAATGGTTTTCCTCTTATTTAACACAAGTTTAAATTGATTGATTGTTTGTTGCTAATTTTAACGCCCAGTGAAAATTATTTCATGCTTGTTCAGGAAAACACGAGTTTTGAAGTCACGTATATAATATAAAAATGAAGAGATGGAATATGATTGCTAATAAGGCAACTATTCACCGGAATTCAAATATGAAGTGGATGTAAGCAATTATAGATAAGATAAGATAAGATAAGAAAAATTTATTTTAAGTCGGGTTACATGAAATACTACAAACATAAGCTCTACACATTCTTTAACGACTTTATAACATTTTTAATTTCAGATATCTTTATAGGGTCATCTGATTGCTTTTCATTTAGTTTTTGTTCTCTGTTTTCTAGCTCATTAGAGATAAAAAAAAATTTGTATCTATAATGTCTGCTTCATCCTTTTGTTTTAAACCATTTAGCTAGCACATTAAGATAAAAAATTGGTGAATTATTAGAGTCTATTTTTTTTATATTTATTCCTTTTATAATATTCCAAAATTCCTTACTTTCTTTACAAGGTTTTTAAGTTTTTTTTAATATATTCTGTTTATATTGATTTCTTTTAAGGTCAAGGAACAGTAAATGGGCTATGTTTCAGATTTTAGTAAAATTTTGCATACAACTTTGGCTTGTTGAACTATAACTGAACGTCGAAAAAATAATGCATTTGTATCTTTTATTTATGTATAGTTTTTAAAGAAAACCTATGTATTTGAAATTAGAGATTTGATGATTTAAGACAAATTTAAGGTTGTTTTTCGCCGATTTTGTGTGCTTTCTATACAAATGTTCTTCTGTTTTGAAAAATTTCAATCACTATTATGTCAGAAAATAAGTCATAAAATTGAGAATGGAAATGGGGAATGTGTCAAAGAGACAACAACCCGACCACAGAACAGACAACAACAGAAGGTCACCAATAGGTCTTCAGTGCAGCGAGAAATTCCCGCACCCGGAGGCGTCCTTAAGCTGGCCCCTAAACAAATATATATATACTAGTTCAGTGATAATGGACGTCATACTAAACTCCAAATTATACACAAGAAACTAAAAGTAAAAATAATACAAGACTAGCAAAGGCCAGAGGCTCCTGACTTGGGACAGGCGCAAAAAATTACATTATTTTTTCAATTTTCAGTTTAAGTTCAACGAGCTAAAGTTGAATGCAAATTTTTAACAAAATCTGTGACATAGCTCATTTGCTGTAACTTGACCTTAAATTAATAGGCCCTTTCTATGGTGGCCGGTTAAGGCCATTTCGCGTTTTCGCCTTTCATATTCTATAGGGCGAAAACGCGAAAACGCGAAGTCGAAAACGCGAAAACGCGAAAAGGCGAAGTCGAAAACGCGAAAACGCGAAGTCGAAAACGCGAAATCGATTTCGCGTTTTCGACTTCGCGTTTTCGCGTTTTCGACTTCGCGTCTTCGCGTTTTCGCGTTTTCGCGTTTTCGCGTTTTCGCGATTTCGCCTTTTCGCCTTTTCGCGTTTTTACGATATACATGTTATTATAACATAACATTTTAAATATAATTGGAGACAAGACTTCAAAGTATAAGTCATTCAAATGATTGTCATATAAATTTCATATCTGTGACGTATTTTAAATATTTTCATAAATTAGACAATTTCTTCACATTCTTTGTTGACAATTACTGAACAAATTTAAAAACAGATGCATTTGTATAAAATGCCTTTGAACATACAATTTGCTGGAAGTTATAGTTTGGACATTTTAAAATAAATGAAATTAATGATTATTATCGCCATGGTTACTTAAAATACATAATCATTCATTTAATGCTCTTGTTGTGAATCTAAAATTTTAATATTTAAATTAGCTTGTGTGAAAAAGTATAAAATTTAATACATTGTGGAGATAAGACTTTGTCAAATAAAACTTGGGACGGTTTCATGAAGCTATCTTAAGACCTGTTATAAGATACTAGAATATCTTATGACATGTCTTATGATCCTCTTAGGACTATCCAAGACCTCGCCTCAACATTGTCGTAGGTTGATCTTAGCAAAGATATACTAAACCTGTCGCATGTTCTTTTAATTTAAACAAAAGTAACCTGGATTTATGGAAAATTCATGTAAATGTAGACTGTGTTTCCCATATATTACTAAACGCATTGATTAATATTTCAAATTTTCAAAGATGGAAATTTGTTCATCTACAGGAGACACCAATGGACAAGGGATATACTCTTGAAGCGGTAGACAATAACAACAATCCTCCCCGTGTCAGAACCAGATTAACAAAACAAATAGAGAAACTGAATCTGGTCAACTAACAAATATATTTTAAAATGTCAAAATATGATTTCAAGCAAATTGTATACTCAAAGGCATTTTATACAAATGCATCTGTTTTAAATTTGTTCAGTAATAATAATAATAATAATAATAATAATAATAATGATAATATATTTATTTAAAGAGAATAATTCATTTGGATTAAACCAATTTTAAATAAGGCTCTCTAAATACAATATCAACTACATGACTAAAACATAATTAATCTACTAATATACACATGTAAACAATAGATGTATATAAACAAAATATAATTACAACAACAAAAAACCGCCTATAGTTTACATTGTGGCTTAACTTATAAATTTGACACTTTTAAAAAGATAATGACTTGTTAGAGTATTTGAAACAAAGAATGTAAAGGAATTGTCTAATTTATGAAAATATTTAAAATAAACAACAGATATGAAATTTATATGACAATCATTTGAATGACATACTTTGTAGTCTTGTCTCCAATTATATTTAAAATGTTATGTTATAATAACATGTATATCGTAAAAACGCGAAAAGGCGAAAAGGCGAAATCGCGAAAACGCGAAATCGCGAAATCGCGAAGTCGAAAACGCGAAAACGCGAAGTCGAAAACGCGAAAAGGCGAAGTCGAAAACGCGAAGTCGAAAACGCGAAGTCGAAAACGCGAAATCGATTTCGCGTTTTCGCGTTTTCGACTTCGCGTTTTCGCGTTTTCGACTTCGCGATTTCGCGTTTTCGCGTTTTCGCCCTATAGAATATGAAAGGCGAAAACGCGAAATGGCCTTAACCGGCCACCATACCTTTTCAATTTTTTACAGTAATAAAACAAATTTAATTTCAATGTTGGGTCAAAGGGAGATAATTTTAGTTTTTGCTTATATTCTGGACAGGTTTTCTTAATTCCGGATATTCAGTATCTGTCCATGATGCTTTATTGTTTGTCTTTGTCTTTTTAACACATTTTTTTATCATTTCTCTGATAGATTAGTATATATGTTACATAATTTATTATTTGCAAGATTTATTCCTTTTTGTGTTTTCTCAAAATTTGTTGTCCGAAATCTGGCTATTTCTTCATAAATATATGATTTAGCCAGTTCCATTTCCAGAAAGTTTAGTCCATTTATAATTAAACTTTTATATATTGATTCTGATATTTGCAAGTCTGAAAATTACATGTTATATAAGTTACCAATTGACAGTGGTCTGAGATTGATGATGGGTCTTGAACTATGAACTATTTCACTGAAGAGAGTAGACGCATACTTGCAATTGCATAACCACAAACTACTGAAGTTGAACCTACCTATTTTTGAAGGGAATATTTTAGATTGGTAATTCTTTTTTTCACACAAATCCCACACTCAGCGGCGTACAAAAGTTTGACTACTTGATGTCACCTCTACAGGGCGAGGCGTTGCAGACGATATCAGGTTTTTCTATGACAAACACTAACTACGGCAAAGATATTTTATTGTTACAAGAGAGGTATGGACAGATTCATACTATAATACAAACATACATGCAAGTTCTACTTGATATTGCGCGCCGATTTATACGTTAACTAGCCTCCGCAACTATTGACAAAACTGAAACTTACGCACGAGGCCTACGTAATTATGAACAAGTTGCCCGCAGAAATACGTCAAAACTTAACCACAGAACATGGGTCAACAAACTGGACTTTGAATGAATTATGCAAAGCAATTTTAGACGAGTTAATCATCAAGGAAGCCGGAAAATTACCTCAAACAGTAGAAAGCCATGCACTCGCTACCGCTACATTCTTGACCAACGCAAAATCACGCACACAATCAGCATTCGAGAAGAACGAAAGGTCATACTCAGATATGAAGATAAACACCAGGTAATGCGCATTTTATCACAAAATCGGACACAAACCCGTCAACTGCACTAAAGTCACAACCGGTCTGAAAAGCCTGTGATATCATGGTCAATTCACGAGATACATGTAGTTGCTGTAAGTTTGTATCAAATAAGAAGCTTAACAGCAGCTTTGACTCAAATGAAGTGATATTTTCAACAAATGTTCCATGAACAAACACTTTCAGTTGAAATACATTACAATATAAAACACATTTGAAATAATTTATTCTAGCAACTTAATACTTTTATCAAGGCAGACCCTTCAACTATAATAAAATATATCCAAGACTGATTAAAAAATAAAAATAACACATCATACATTTTATGCGCCCGAAGTGTTTTTTCTGTATTTATCTTCATCGGGAACTCCCAAAGCGGAATATGTGAAAGCCATGGATGTATAAGAAACGAAACAGTTGAAAAGATATATGACCAAACAGGACTTATTTCTCCTTGAAATCATGATTATTGGTTTATTTTTTGATTTCGGCTTTCAATTTTGATATTGAATATAATGTATCTGATATAATGTTTTATTTCGGAGAAGTATTATATAAATGAGACACAGCTGAAAGGGTGAAAGAGGTGATTGCTTCCCCAAAACCTCGAGGTGAAGCCGAGGTTGACAACATTGTTTTGAAGAGTAGTAACCTGCTTTGTCGTCATCTCCGATATTTGTTATTAAATTTATTATACTGAAAAGTCTATTACTATTGTGAATTATTGAGTTTTGTTTTGCCAGTTTTCTTTTCATTTATTAAGACGAAAGAGCAATATTCTATAAATTGTTACCGTGGAGCTATTTGTATCACTAAAACATTACCTTTGTATTAAGATAAAAAAAAACAAGTTAGAAAAACCCCAAAAATCAAAAACTCACATTTCAACATGTAGTGTAATAATTTATAATATTCAACTGCTGATTGATTTTATTTACATTATCTTACAGAGAGGTCAAAACTTGAAAAATGAAGAGGACCATTATTCGCCCGACGATCATTATATCCTTAATAGTTGTTTTATTTCTTACAATGGAGGTGCAGAAGGTTAATTATAGATTGAAAATGGTCACACAGTTTATACTAAAGAGAAAGGAGACATATCAGGATGTATGGACAAATACAAATAGAAGTCTCACTGTTGTAACAGCATTTTTTTATCTCGGGAAATTTCCGAAAGGTTCAGTTTCAAATATCCGAACACCGGAGTCATACAAGGTTTGGATGTCTGTGTACAAATATCTTAAAAATCCATTAATCATTTATACAGATTCCAAAAAGTTTGCCGATTTTTTACAGAACTACGAAACAATTCAGCATTTACCACAAAAATAATAATATTCTCTAGAGATAACCTATGGACATTCCACATCAAACCACAAATTGCTAAACTTTATTCCAAACCAGGATACCCAAAGCACTATCCGAATACATACATACCGGATTACACATGTATGACTCATTCAAAGCTGACTCTAGTTGCAAAAGCAATTAATTCAAAACTACTGGCATCAGACTATTATTCCTGGATAGACTTAGGCTATTTCCGTGATATTTCTAGTCGTAAAAAATATTTCTATTTAGAAGTTCCTAGTGATTTTGATAATTCTAAAGTTGGTGTCACTCAAGTATATAATGTAACTTTAAAGAACGTTTCAGCAAGATCTATTATTCTCGGAAATAAGAACTGGACAGGTGGTGGACTATTTTTAGGAAAACCAGACGTTTTAAAAAAGTTTGAATCTCAGTATAAAAATAGAGTTATGTATTATTTGTCACAGGAACTGGTGAACGTAGAACAACACATACTATATTCAATGTACACAGCCGAGGAGAGAAAGAAAAATCCTATTACCGATGAAGTTCAACCATATCTCCTAGGGCAACAAAAAATTATATCCGGTGATCCATGGTTTTATTTAGGATTTTTAATGTATAATGAAAACATCAACGCTAGTCATATCGGTCGTAAATAAACCAAATATCGTGGTATCTCTAGGGAAGTGTTGCTTCGTGCATAATCAGCCCGGAACAATTGTTGTTGCTAGGTAAACTAAGTCAAGAGCCTATAATTCAGTGATTGTCGTTTGTTGCTGTATATCATATTTGTTTTCGTTTATTACTTTATAAATAAATCAAGCCATTAGTTTTCTCGTTTGAATACACCTTATCGCTTTTTATTCCAATCCGGATAAGTTCTGAAATTACACAACTTTTTCATCCAACTGAACCTATCTGGGGCCCTGTTTAAACAATGTATTTTGCATAAAACTTTTCAAAGAGACATTTTAAACCATCGTAAAAAAACTTCAAACAAAGCATTTTTATGATTTTAATTTGTGTTTTAAAAAAAGTGGATCATAATCTATCAAAGTTTCAAATTGTTCGCTTTCTAAACTTTTTCATCCCTCAGCTCGTTACAGATGACCTTTGTTTTTTGCGACACTTGACCCAAACAGGAAGTTGTCTAAGTGACGGTTTTTCCCGGATTGGACTAAATAGCGATAAGTCTATTGTTTTGCATTTGTCATTTCGGAGCCTTTAATAGCTTGCTATGCTGTATGAATTTAGCTCAAAGTTGAAGACTGTACGGTGACCTATAGTTGCTAACTACTACGTCGTTTGGTTTCTGGTGGTGAGTTGCCCAATTTCAATCATACCACATCTCCTTATTATTTTTATATATCAACACTATAGACAGATGAAAGATATAGTGTATTGCCTGGCAAAAATAATAGATCGTGAAAAGTGTGCAGAAACACCTCTGAAAGTATAGTAAGAGCTAATTGTTTCTTGCCAGTACAGCTGACACTTAATGTCAGTGCAAGAGTGTTGACTACTGGGCTCGTGGTGAAACGTCAAACAGCAAAACCCCAGCAGCCAGCGGACGCTAAACAAAGCCACAGTTTGGACCTGATGTGACGTCAAAGGAAAGTCATGACATTAAAGTTATTTCACCATCTCTCCACGTGACAAAATTTTTTATATGGACAACAGCTAAAACTTTTTTTGATAACTATAAATGAAATTAAGTCGAAATAGTACCTCAGATTTTCGAAAAACTTTACAAGTTGTCAATTACTTACAAAGTTCCGAGTTTAAATATATGAAAGTTCAGAAGTAGAATTAGATCGATATAATTAAGAAATAATTCACGGGGGCTTGAATTTATTGTGATTTTACCACGGGTTGGTCCTTTATGCTAAATATTTTACCACAGGTTGGTCCTTTATGCTAAATATTTTACCACGAGCGACAGCGAGGGTAAAATATCAGCATAAAGAGCCAACCCTAGGTAATGAATTTATCGTGATTTTACCACGGGTTGGGATATCTTATATAATCTAGTTTTTATAAGATATCTTATAAACTTATCTGATAAACTTTATAAGATATTTCATATACTTTATAAGATATCTTATATAATTTATAAGATATCTTATAAAGAAAATTGTATGAGATATACACTATATAAGATATCTTCTAAACTATATAAGATATCTTCCGAACTATATATATAAGATATCTTACTATATGAGATATCTTATAAAGTTTATTAGTAATAATATAAACGGTACCAATTTTACTGCAACAGATGCGCATTTAGATATTAGATATCTTGAAGTTAGAATAAATAGTAAAACGACTTGCCATGCTTTTGGATCGAAGCGCTCTATGTGAAGGGAAATGTTGCTGTCCCCGTAATTGAACACACGTTTAATATTGACGTAAACGACGAAGAAATGTGAATAAGTGACATTCTTAAACGATATTCAATAACATACTAAGTCCTTTGGATGAATTTAATTGACTATCTTACGTTCATTTAAGAAAATATGGACATTATACAAATTCTTACCATCGTTTGTTTATGTTTTCATGTTTTGACGACTTTCAGTTTCCCATTCGTGCATTTTCCCGTAAAATCCTTACATTCTTACGTCATCTTTCAATGAAGTCATTCACACCATCTGACGTGAGGTAAATCATTCATAAAAAGCATACGACGTGGGAGTAGGATTGGAACAGCCCAAACAAATCATGACGTTGCCTATCATCTGACATGATTATATTCGAATTCTAATATGACCGTTGAGTACTTTGAGTACGCACCCGTGATAAAATATGAATATATTGTATGTCAGCTGATCGGCAACGTCATGCTTTGTTTTGACTGTTCCGATCATACTCCCACGTCATTTGTTTTTTTATGAATGAGCTACCCGACATCAATAGGTGTAAATGACGTTATTGAACGATAACGTAAGAATATAAACATTTTACGGGAAAATGCACGCCTGGGAATCTCATTCAAAGTTTGTACGATCACGGAAAATAATTGAATTAAATTGGATTAAAAAATTACAGAGTCTATCCTCTTGGTCTTAATGATAATATCATGGGAATTGGTAATATATCAAGAACCGATTCTGTTAACATTTTGGATATACTTTCTAAAACTGTTCGTAATAACCGTTCTCATGGGCGTAGAATAAATCGCAATCAGAGAAAATTTCGTACCAACAATACAAATACCTAATTACTATTTCAAAAAACAACGGCAGACATTATCTGTTAACCAAGCTCTGTTCTTAATAAATTTGATCAAATTCTAGAGGATTGCAACACAATTCCATATTGCAGTCCTAAGTATGAAATCGTCCAAATTATAATTGCATATTGTTATTCTAAACTGTTTCCCAAAATTGATCGCCTGGAAGATCATAAAAACATTTTATTAAAATCAAATATGTCAATAAAGGTTTTGATTTTGTAAATATTGCTGGTATTTTTAATGATCATTCTGTTAAAGAACAAATTCCTGGCTATTTTGATAATACTAAACTCCCTCTTATTTGTTATGTTTACAAAAAATCTACCCGGAAATAAGAGTTTAATTATAGCGAAGTGTGTAAAGATGTTAATATCAGTGACAATACACCTACGTCATGAAATTGCAGTAATTCCGAATACATTTATGGCCCCAGTTCCCATGTTATAACAGGATACCTTAACATCGTTCATGACCGAGAGTTGAAATCATTCCTCATTAAAGGACCTAAATATCGTCCCCCGTCAATTATTAATTGGAATGAGTGTCGTAACATCATCCACGACTCACTCCGTACTTACTGCTCGAAATGGATAAAACGAGAAAAAGCTGACAAAAAATCCTTACATTCTTTTTTTAATTCAGTAATGAACTTGTTGATATTCGTTTTAAACATTTTAAAGAACATTTTATACCTAACAACAACCATTATAGCCCTATTTCTCGTATCAAAAATAAGCTAAAAGAACTCGCCAAGGAATTTGTTTTTGTCCCGGCTGATAAGGGAGCTACCATTTGATTTTTATGGGGGTAGGATGAAATTTGAAAAAAAGGCAGGACAGGAGTTTTTTTAGTAAAAAAAGGCAGGATGAGCAACGTGGCAAAAAAAAAAGCAGGATGACAATTTATGTAAAAAAAAATCAGGATAAACTAATGAAAAAAAAGGCAGGACCGAATAGAGTGAAAAATAAAAAGGCAGGACAGAGATTACAACTAAAAAAAAAAAATGCAGGACAAAATTTTTCATCCTAGCCCCCATAAAAATCAAATGGTAGCTCCCTAAGGCTGCTAATAATATCATTATTGTTTGACGTAAATTTTACATTGAGGTTCTGCAAAAGGAAATCACGAATTCACCAACATTCAAACTGACTCCATTTTCGGAAAATGACATCTGTAACAAACATAAACTTTTAGCTTCTTCTTTACAAGCAGAACCAAATACAATGAAAGTTCCAACTATGTACAGACTTCTGAAGCTACACAAAACACCTTACAAATATAGATTTATTTCGTCTTCAAGCCATTGTTCCACTACTTACTAGTACACTTGGTACAATCAAAAACCTGGTAATAAATTGTTCAAATAAGGCCTTTGAAAATAGTGGAATTAATTACTTTTGGAGTGTTAAAAATTCGTTGGAAGTACTTGATAAATTGCATGCTTATATTGGTGATTTCGAATCTGTTCAAAGTTTTGATTTTTCTACCCTATATACCACTTTGCCCCATAATCTTATTAAAAATTTCACACACCTAATTAAATGGGCATTTAAAAAGTCAGAATGCGAATATATATGTTCAAACTCTTTTAGGTAATTTTTTAGTAACAACAGACAAAAGAACTATGTTAATTGGACCTGCTTTGATACGATTACTGCCCTTGAATTTTTACTAGATAACATTTTTGTTCGCTATGGAGATTCCGTATATCGTCAAGTTATCGGAATTCCAATGGGGACTAACTGTGCACCACTTATTGCGGACCTGTTTCTGTATTGTTATGAGTTACAATTTATGACTAAAATCAGCAAAGACCCATCGAAACAACATCTGATACAAAAATTTAATAACACTTTTAGATATTTGGATGATATATTGGCTCTCAATAATGACGACTTCAGTATGTACACGAAAGAGATTTATCCTGCTGAACTGACTTTAAATAAAGCTAATACTAACAATGAACACTGCCCTTTCCTGATATCTATATCTTTGACGGGAAGCTTAATACCAAAATTTATGATAAAAGAGATGATTTTTCATTTCCTATTGTTAATTATCCATTTTTAGATGGTGATGTTCCCTTGTCACCATCTTATGGTGTTTATATATCTCAACTTGTTCGATTCGCTCGAGTATGTAACAACGTATTTGATTTTAACGAAAGAAACCTCTGTATTACTGAAAAATTATTACACCAGGGTTTTCGATATCACAAACTAGTCAAAACATTTACTAAATTTTATCATCGTTACAAGGACATCATTCGTAAATATAAATCAACATGCAGACATCTTATACGTTCAGGTATTTCACATCCAATCTTTTATGGTAATATTCTATACAAAGCACAAAAATGTCGACATTCACCTCAAAAGCTAACCAAACCTTTAAACAGACTTATTCAGAAGGGATATAGTTCAAAACTGTTGTCAGGTCATTAAAGATGGCATATTTTGGTATTAATATTGATTCACTCATAGGGTCTTTGCATCTGAAATAAACACATTTATTCTAAACCAGTTGTTGGCATGATACGGGTTATGTTATACTCATATATTTTATGATGGCTATCGCTCGTGGTAAAATATTTAGCATAAAGGGCCAACCCGTGGTAAAAGCAGTATAAATTCAAGCCATCGCTCGTGGTAAAATATTTAGCATAAATGGCCAACCCGTGGTGAAATCAGTATAAATTCAAGCCCCATGAATTATCATCATGTATTTTTATATAAACACAACAGTACGCACAGTAAAACTCAGTATAAGAGAAGTCCAAGTCCGATGTCAGAAAAGGAAACAAAAGAAAATAAACAAAATGACAATAATACATACATAAATAACAACAGACTACTATCAGTTACTGACATACCAGCTCCAGACCTCAATTAAACTGATTGAAAGATTGTCTTCATAATATGAATATCAGGCACAATCCCTCACTGTATAGTTCACTGTACAGCCTTTGACAATGAGCAAATCCTATACCCGACAGTGGTTTTTAGCTCGACGGGGCCCATGTGAGCTTATGCCATCACTTGGCGTCCGTCGTCTGTCGTCGTCTGTCGTCGTAAACTATTTCAAAAATCTTCTCCTCTGAAACTACTAGGCCAAATACCTTCAAACTTTAACTCAATGTTCCTTAGGGTATCTAGTTTATAAATTGTATCCGAAGTTTTGATCCATCGACAAACATGGCCGCCATGGCTAAAAATAGAACATAGGGGTCAAATGCAGTTTTTTGCTTATATCTCAAAAACTAAAGCTTTTAGAGCAAACCTGACACGAGGTAAAATTGTTCAATTGGTTAAGATCTATCAGCCCAGAAATTTTCAGACGAATCGAACAACTCATTGTTGGGTTGCTGCCACTAAATTGGTAGTTTTAAGGAAATTTTGCAGTTTTTTGGTATTATCTTGAATATTATTATAGATATATTTAAACTGTAAACAGCAATAATGTTCAGCAAAGTAAGATCTAAAAAAAAGTTTATATAATCAAAATTGTCAGTTGACCCCTTAAGGAGTTATTGCCCTTTAAAGACAATTTTACATACCGGGCCAAATACCTTCAAACTTCATCTAAATGTTCCTTAGGATATCTAGTTTATAAATTGTATCCGAAGTTTTAATCCATCGACAAACATGGCCGCCATGGCTAAAAATAGAACATAGGGGTTAAATGCAGTTTTTGGCTTATATCTCCAAAACTCTAAATTGGTAGTTTTAAGGAAATTTTGCAGTTTTTTGTTATTATCTTGAATATTATTATAGATAGATATAAACTGTAAACAGCAATAATGTTCAGAAAAGTAAGATCTACAGAAAAGTTAAATGACCAAATTTGTCAATTGACCCCTTAAGGAGTTATTGCCCTTTAAAGACAATTTTACGCAATGTGTTCATCAAGTTTGCTAACATTTAAAAATCTTCTCTTCTGAGACTATTGTGCCTAATACTTCTTAACTTTGAATGAATGTTTCTTTAGGAATCTAGTTTATGAATTGTATCCGAAATTTTGATCCATCAACAAACATGGCCACCATGGCTAAAAATAGAACATAGGGGTGAAATGCAGTGTTTGGCTTATATCTCAGAAACTAAAGCATTTAGAGCAAATCTGACATGGGGTAAAAATGTTCGAAAGGTCAAGATCTATCAGCCCTCAAATTTTCAGACACACCGAACAACCCATTGTTGGGTTGCTGCCACTAAATTGGTTGTTTTAAGGAAATTTTGCAGTTTTTGGTTATTATCTTGAATATTATTGAAGATAAAGATAAACTGTAAACAGCAAAAATGTTCAGCAAAGTAAGATCTACAAAAAAGTTTAATATGATCAAAATTGTCAATTGACCCCTTAAGGAGTTATTGCCCTTTAAGGACAATTTTACACAAGTTGTTTTATGTTTTTTAACTTTAAAAATCTTCTCAAATGAATCTAGTATAAATTTTGTATTTCATTTCCTTGTACGTCAAGAAACATAGACACTATGGCTAAAATGGAAATTATGGGTAAAAAGCAAAAATAATCATTGATGAAAGATTTAAGCAAAAAAAATAACAGGTGATCGATTCAGGCTCTTCAGAGCCTCTTGTAATAACAGCACAACATTTGAACAAATTGTAAACATTTGTTGCAATGGGCTTAACTCAAAAGACTGCAACAAGGAACCAAACAACAACCGGTAATATGTAAATCATAGACACAAAGCACTGAAATAAGAGTACTAACAATGAATATTCAAATGAAAGTTTATCAAAATGTTCATAAACATGATAAAATAGCCATTTTATTGCTGTATTTCTCTTCACTGATAATTTTTGAGTTTTGTGTATTTGTAGGTCAGACATCTCGGTTTTCATGGTCATCATTCAACAGATCAATACTGAACAGAAAACTTAAAGTTGATATTTTTCTCCATAGTGCGACTTTTTTTATTAATTTGAAATGGAACGTGTTTTTTCCTACATTTATTAGAAAGAGGAAATTCCAACATAATGACTTTAAACAAAAAGGAGTCATATCATCACGATCATAGATGCACAAGAACTTGATCATGTAAATGCAACAATGTAATTATCAATTGAAAGAAGGAACGACTGAAAAAAATATTAGTATGTTGTTGTCCAAATAAACTTGCTTTGTCTTCTCATTTGAATCGCTCCAACCAATAAAGATGTACGGAGGAAGATCTTTGAAGAACAGATTGAAAAAATGTGTTGTCTAAGAATTGCAGGAATATTCTAGTGGATGAAATAATTTATTGACTTGACTCTTATATAGTGGACTGAATAATTGTACATAGCAAGCAGTGGAAAAAGAAAACTAAAACTTTAACAGAAAAAGTGTTTATATTATAAATTTGCAAATATAAGCATAATATTATGTACACCACAAAGGTATATAATTAAAATTGTTTGCATATTCATGTATTGCAATGAAACTATAACAAAGAAAATCTTACCTCATGAAAAGAGTAAACTTTTCAGTCAAAATATGAAATTTTTTTTCAGTTCTATTTTCATAATAAAATAAACAAGACAAAGATTTCAAAACAATATTTTTCATTTATTTAGACATGTCATCATTTTGTTTCAGTGAAAGGACTTTACTCTTTGACCATAAATATTATTATGCATTCCAAAATAAGAATAATCTTTATTGTCATATAAACATGATAAACAAATAAAAACATGTTTGTGACAAAATGAAAAAAATAAATATATATATATATAAAAATATAAAAACTCGTATACATTTAAAACTTTTACTACAAAACAGCATTCATTGTAACATACACATTACTGTATATTTATATCTGTATATTTATAATTTGAATCCCATAGGATTTTATTTTGTCCCATGGGATATTAAAAGTCCCATGGGATAATTATAGTCCCATGGGACCAAAAAAAATCCCATGGGATTTAACCAAAATCACATGGGATAATGGTCAATCCCATGAGATTTTGCCCTGTCCCATGGGATATTGAAAATCCCATGTTTTTATAAATCAAATAGCAAAATAAATATAATAGTAACCGTAGAAAACAAATGAAATTATTGAATCCCATATAATTCTGCACATTTTGGTTATATACATGACACTGTAGCTCTTATTTGAGGCGACGGCGGATTTGCAAATGAGTGTTTTGCAAATTAAAAGTGTCCAGTGTTTATGTATTTTTATATAAAACAAATGTTGGTTTTGAAAAATATCTAACATTGATCAAGAATTTTGAACTTAGAAGAAGTTTTACTAAATTACGTGTATCTTCTCATAGATTACAAATAGAATTAGGTAGATATCAGGGTATTCCCCGAATTAACAGAATATGTAATAAATGTTCTTCCAATACTGTCGAAGATGAGGCTCATTTTCTATTTGATTGTAACAAATTTGAGGATGATAGAAATTGTATGTTAGCTAATATTGCAAAATATAATTCTTATTTTAATCATATGAGCAGTCAAAACAAAATTATCTGGTTATTTAGTGTAGAAAATGTTGATTTACTTAAAATAATATGTAATTTTATATACAGACATCTTCCTTAGTGAAGATTAGTTGAAAGAAATTTATGTGTGTATATACATTTGATTGGACATAGAAAATTATATTCATCTGAATATCACAAACATACTAGCCGATTAAAAAAAAAAAATTAATTGTTAAGATATATTATTTATTCAAAATTAATGTTCTCTTATATCCTTGAGGCATCGTCCCCTGGTATCAACTGCATTCAAGTTACCTATGATGCTTCCTTGTTTGCTTTTGATACAGGTAGGAAAGAGACATTTACACACATTTTACATGCCTATGGCCCATAAGGTATCGCCCCCTGGTGTCAGCTGCCTTTATGAAACCATAATAATTTCCTATTTGCTGCTGACACAGGATGAGTCATGGACATACTTAATTTCTACTTTCTTTTTGGCTAATTATTATATGTTTAATTGATCCAACTTATTGTGTACTATACATATATGGATATCTATTTTTCTTTTTTCTTTTGGGCTGCTTGTTTGTTATCTATATCAACCACACTTGCATTAAAATGCATTAGTATTAAAACAAACATACTATAGATTCTTTATCTACGTATTCTTTAAGAACTTAAATAGTTCTCATTAATCTTCTTTTTTTTATCTCATTGTATTGTATTATGAAAAATTATTGATGTTGTAATGTTTATGCCCTTTGGGGCCCATAATTGGAAATAAAATATCTTATTCTTATCTTATTCTTATTCTGTATTATAGATACAATGAAAAAGCGTTGATTCTTAAAAAAGAAACCATGAGCCCGGAGGGCGAATGGTTTGTTTTCATGAATCAACGCTTATCCATTGTATCTCTAACTTAAACTATTGTGTTGTTGTCTTTTCAAAATTAAAGCCTTTTCTGAATTAGAAGGTATTGTAAGTGAGTTTAAATAACAATGTTATCATGTTCAACGATGCATTAATAAATCTAAGTTCACAATTGATTGGTTAGATAAATACAAATATAACATAACACGTCAATCTTTGAATTATCAATCATCTGAATATCATCCGTAATTTAAAAAATAAGACATATTCGAACTTATTTCTAAGTAATTATAATAAGTATGTTACCGAAAATTCTATCAAGAAGCCTAATTCTAGGCATATCACGATTTACTCGCATAGGGATTTGCGAATAAACATTTGTAAAGATATGTAGTAAAACAGATGAAAGCATACTATATTTATAAAACAAAAATGGACAAATTGAATGTAATCATTTTCTTTTCAAATATGTGAAATAGCCAATAATAATCCAAAATTAAACGGGAAAACCCGCTATTATTACAAAAATATCCACAGTAACATACAAAATAAGAAAAACGGAAAAACTAAAGAATAGGGACAACAAAGAGAATACAGGGATTCGAACCTAAACCGACAAGTCTCTACCTTTCTAATTTGACTTAACCCATTGATCTTAACCATGTTAACCTCGCGGCTACCAACTTACACAATTCGATTATCTATTATGTATACATAAAGGTACAAGCCCTGTGTATGGAACCTCAAAACTGTCTTGTTATGACCATTTTCATTATATGATGTGCATTTACCTTTATATGATGTGCACTTGTCATTATATGATGTGCAAACACCTTTATATGATGTGCAAATATCCTTATATTATATGCAAGTATCCTTATATGATGTCAAAACATCCTTATATGATGTGCAAATATATTTATATGATGTGCATATATACTTATATGATGTGCAAATATACTTATTTGATGTGCAAATATACTTATATGATGTGCAAATGTACTTATATGATGTGCAAAGATCCTTATATGATGTGCAAATATACTTATATGATGTGCAAATATACTTATATGATGTGCAAATATTCTTATATGATGTATTTATATTATGTACAATCAGCTTTATATGATGTGGTTGTGTCATTATATGATGTGGTTGTAACCTTATATGATATGGTTCGGTTTACTTCATTATATGATGTGGAAACGTCATTATATGATGTGCTTTCATCGTCGTTATGGTCAATGAACATGATTACGATTAGAACGATTACTGTCTACGTCATAACTGATTCCGATCTGCTTCTGTGGAATTACTATAAACCTGGCGCAAATCTGCAGCTATCGTTTGGAAAATGGTTGAGATTTAAAAAGAGATAAACCTTGGTTTGTTGGTACCTCGTTTCAAGATGAAAAAGATCACATTAGATATTGTTGGAAAATTGTCAAAATATGAATTGCAAAGTTCAGTTTTAATCGATGGGTCTACAATAATAAACATACGGGGTCTACAATAATGAACATACGGTTATAGTTATTAAATTTAAGAAATAATTCTTTTATGCCATGCTCTATGCTCATTTTAACAAGGGTAGGCATTATATTTGTCAATATCTTTATACCTAGCGTTAGCGTTTTTTCTATAAGAAGTTATTACATGAATTTCCAGAATTTTCATTTTTTGTAAATTTTGTCTTGCTGATCATTTTAGCTGTTCAAGTTTCTCTTTATATATTACTTTTCTTAAGATAGACACAAAAATGTGAAAAAAATGGACATTGATAGGGTAATGACTCATATAAGGGACCGGTCATTTGTAACCCCAAAAAGAAGGGACAGGAAGAAATTAAGAGGGCCTTTGGTTTATTTTCTTTTTTTTTGGATGAAAAGGTGGTATTCAATTTTTTATAGTTATAGATTTGCCGCCGTATAATGTTATGGCAATGTCTTCGTCGTCCGTAAATATTTTGTTGCCAGACAATAACTGTTTAGGAATTAGGGGCCAAAACGGGACCAAAACAAACAATTTTTATGGTTCTTTGATATGCTGAATCTAACAATATATTTAGATTTTGGATATTGGACCTTATAATAGGTAAATGTCCATTTTCATCTTTTTTAAATATTAGACCACATTCATTATGTGTCACAAACCTATGATGTGTCAGATATTTAATCATATCAAAATTCAGAGCTGTATCAAGCTTGAAAGGTGTGTCCATACTTGCCCTAACTGTTTAGGGTTCGACCCTCATCGTACACTCGCCCCCCCCCCTTACAGTAAAAAATAATAGTTTTGACTCAAAGACATCAATTTTTACGCCTCGCTGAGCTCGCCTCAATTATTAAAACCTAAATCCTTAGTTTCAACAATTTCTTCTAGCAGAGTATTTTTTTTATCTGAAGCTAATATTGAATGAAGGTGTGGTAAATATCAATGAGACAATAACCGGCATATCCAAATTAGCCCTGTTCAGGGGCGGATCCAGCCATTTAAAAAAGGGGGGGTTCCCAACCCAGGATAAAGGTGGGGGAATCCAACTATATGTCCCCATTCAAATGCATTGATCGTCCAAAAAAAAGGGGGGGTTGCAACCCCCGGAACCCCCCCTCTGAATCCGCCACTGCTGTTTACTTGAGTCTGGAGGTGTATATATGAGCGGTTTCCCACGAAACCTTTTATATAGCGGGTTACTGTCTAGTGGCGGTGCTTTCGTGGTAGCATATTCGCCTCGAGTGCGGGAAGTCGTGGGTTCGAACCAAAGACTTGAAAATCGATATTTGCTGCTTCCCTGCTAAGCTCGCGAAATTAAGGAGTAAGATCAAAGACTGGTCGGCTCGGAATCAGAATAATGTGTCCGGGTAAGGCGACATGTCTTCCTGTGAAATAGCATGTTGAAAATCCGGCTCAGGGTGTCGGTCTAGTACAAAGCAGGGTTAATATTCATATCACATTAACATGTTCTCGTACGAACATGCATATCAATTTGCCGCTGGACGTCAAGCATCTATCCATAATCATCTAGTTGAAGCTGTGAAATAAATGCACGAAAACATAATAAAAAGCTGCACGCAAATGTGATGCACCAAGTTGAAGTTCATCCCATATCTCCTTTGATCCATTTCGGGTAGGGGGGGGTAGGGGGGGACTCGGTGGCCGAGTGGTCTAAGTAGCTACGTAGTCGAACTACTGTATCACTAGCCTGTCAACACTTAGCTTGTGAGTTCGAATCCCGCACGTGGCAGGTAAGCTCGACCCCAATCTTAATTGACTAGAATTGTCAGTTTTCCTACAGAAGGCCGGTGGTTCTCTCCGGGCACTTCGGCTTCCTCCTCCAATATAAACTCACCGCCACGAAATAGCATGATAGGGTTGAAAATGGCGTTAAACACCAATCAATCAATCATCCATACCGGTATGATTATGCATGAGTAGATAATTTTATAGCTATTGTTATGAAATATTTTTAAAACTGACTGTGAGTTCATTGGTGTCTTTTGCAATGAATAGAAATAAGAAGATGTGGTATGAGTGCCAATGAGAACAACTCTCCATCCAAGTCACAATTTGTAAAAAGGAAACAATTATAGGTCAAAGTACGGCCTTCAACACGGAGTCTTTGTTCAAACCAACCAGCAAGCTATAAAGGGCCACAAAATTTGTTTTATTATATTTTCGCCGCAGCCGGGAAATTCTTCAAATAGATAATGTATTAATTAATCCTAGTCTTCCTCCGAAATGTTTGAAACGTTGATTTTTGTTAAATTGCACTGTCTCATTTTCCTATAAAATGCAATTTCGCTAGCGATAGCTACAAATTTGAGCCGGGTTTTGTTAACTCCGCAGTAGCAGATCGGAATCAGTTATGACGTAGACAGTAATCATTCTAATCGTAATCATGTTCATTGACCATAACGACGATGAAAGCACATCATATAATGACGTTTCCACATCATATAATGATATAAACCGAACCACATGATATAAGATTTCAAGCACATAATATAATGACACAACCACATCATATAAAGATGTTTGCACATAATATAAGGGAAAATGCACATCATATAAGTATATTTGCACTTCATATAAGTATATTTGCACACCATATAAGGATCTTTGCACATCATATAAGTACATTTGCACATCATATAAGTATATTTGCACATCATATAAGTAAATTTGCACATCATATAAGTACATTTGCACATCATATAAGAATGTTTGCACATCATATAAGTACATCTGCATATCATATAAGTATATTTGCACATCATATAAGTATATATGCATATCATATAAGTATGTTTGCACATCATATAAGGATATTTGCACATCATATAAGGATATTTGCACATCATATAAAGGTGTTTGCACATCATATAATGACAAGTTCACATCATATAAAGGTAAATGCACATCATATAATGAAAATGGTCATAACAAGACAGTTTTGGCGTTCCATACCTGTGTGTTCGTTGTACCGATGTGTTCCATATGTTCATTTACATATTACACTTGCAACCGATTGGTAGCCGAGAGGTTTCGTCGATATCAGTCACACATAACAGATTTCAAGGAGGGGTTCGATTCCGTGTGAAAGCATATATAAATTACAAAAATTAAAGGTAAGTTTTTAAATTAATTCCAATAGCGAACAGAAATCAGTAAACTTAGTGAAATTAGGCAAACAAAGGAAGCAATTGAATATAATTTGGTGAGTCCATTTAAGCGACAGATTTAGGAAGCGTTGATTCAAGAAAAAGCATCCACGGTAAATGAATAGGCTGACGTCACGGCAATGGTTTAATTCTTAATTTTACCACGGTTGTGTACTCAAAGCGTTTGAAGAACGTCGTATTAGAAGTTTATTTAAGTTGGGGTCCATTTGAGTATCTAATTGTTTTCTGTAAACAATATAGGGTAAACTTCTACCTTTTGGCTTAAGCGGAATTTGATTGATGTTATTCACAATTTATTATCAATATGTATACTTTGTACTATATCGATTCATCTTTGAAAAAAAACCTAATGCAATTTTTATGTAGCATTTTGTTTTCATTGGCTGCTATTTTCAATATTATAAAAAATTTAACAACACCTACCTTAAAACGCTATTTTGATGATATCCAAATTTGAAGCTATCAAGTGACGAAATAACCTTCACTGAGTCTGCCTTTAGCTTGATAGTTATCATTCTTTGGTACCATGTTATGCAAGACGTTAATGCGCCAAAATCAGTTATGAAGTTTCGTGGAATTGTAATTATTAACTTTAGTGTATACATTTTTTCAAGCTCTTGTGCATTATTTTTTTTGTACTGAATTATAATAGGAATAACAGTACTGTAGTTGAAGAGTTTCAGCCGTCAATTTGGATTTGACTGTCGCAATTAACTTTTTTACTGGCTCCGACTGTCCAATTAATGCTAATAGATATAAGAAGATGTGGTATGAGTGCCAATGAGACAACTCTCCATCCAAGTCAAAATTTATAAAAGTAAACCATTATAGGTCAAAGTACGGTCTTCAACACGGAGCCTTGGCTCACACCGAACAGTAAGCTATAAAGGGCCCCAAAAATTACTAGTGTAAAACCATTCAAACGGGAAAACCAACGGTCTAATCTATATAAAAAACGAGAAACGAGAAACACTTATGAACTACATCAACAAACGACAACTACTGAACATCTGATTCCTGACTTAGGACAGGTGCAAACAAATGCAGCGGGTTTAAACGTTTTAATGGTACCAAACCTTCACCCTTTTTCTGAAACAATAGTGTAACATCACAACATAGAAAGACACACTATAAAATATCAACTGAAATAGCTTAACTCAATCAAAGGACATATTAACACCATTGAACATACACTGAACAAATAAATTTGACCTATGATACAATGTAAATACAAAATAAATAAACTAAGGGAAGAATAATAAAAGTTACATGTTATATGGGTATGAAATGTTAAACAATTTAAGAAAAACAATATGCTCGAACAAAAATATCAGCCATTTGCAATAACTTTAAACACAGGTAAATGAAAATAATTTTGTTGTTAGGTATACGTGTACAGTTACAATAGAGAAAGGAAATATTTTTACAAAATAAATAATTTTGATGTTCATAGTACGAAGTGGAAATTTATATTAGTGCCAAACACTTATCAAAGCTGGTATATAGACCAGATATAACCCTGAATAACATTAAATAACAAAAAAGCATTACAATTAGTATCAACAGGTCAAATAAACAAGAAAGTACGATTTGAGAGTACTCGCAGTTACTGACAGCTAGTTAAAAGCCAAAACAATTAATAATAAAAAAATTATGCATCAGAGACTAAAATCAACTAAAACACATCCCAGGGATTTAGTATTTTAACGTCATGGACAGTCAAAGAAGACATGACTTGTGCAATGCCAAAAATAAATGTATCGACAGACAGTAGGATAGTTAGGAGTTTAACCTCTTTATAGATCAAAATGAACGTGGGTGTGTCTTTAAACATCCCGTTTGAAAAGAATACAAATTTAGTTATGTTTTAATTTGCTAAACCCACTTTACATGTCCGTTCCAGACCAGGAACCTTAATAAGTCAGTGGTTGTTACTTGCTGCTGTCTACGAAATTTGTTTTTGTACATTATAACAAATCATGTCGCTGGAATTTTTCTTTGAATTTGTATAACATTGATTTATACTAGGGCCTTTTGTAACTTACTATACGATACGGAGGGGCCTCGGTGGCCGAGTGGTCTAAGTAGTTACTACTGTAATCACTAGCCAGTCAACACTGAGGTTGTGAGTTCGAACCCCGCTCGTGCGGGTGCACTCGACTCCAATCTTAATTGACTAGGATTGTCAGTTTTCCTATCGAAGGTCGGTGGTTTTCTCCGAGCACTCCGGCTTCCTCCACCAATAAAAACTGGCCGCCACGAAATAGCCCAAAAGCGGTGCTTAAAAGTGGCGTTAAAACACCAAAAATCAAAAATCAAAATTATACGATACGGGTTTTGGCGCATTCCATTTGCGCGCATTTGAGGATTATTTTTTTTCCGTTTGCGTGCAGCTTTTTATTACATTCGCGCGCATTCATATTACAGGCAATACAGGTAAATAAAAAGATAATTCATAATAAATATGTAGATAGTTTATTTATGAAAGTGTTAAAAATCCATTGGTAATGTTAATTTTTAACATATTCATCATTTTAAATTATACATTTTTCATAGTGAATCCTTAAAATATATATATTCAGTGATCATAAGAAATCCCGTAATCGTTTAAGATAGATTGGGGGTCTAAATTAAAATCCATAGAATTTTTTAATAATTTGTCAAAATGTAGTTAATATCATGATTTTTTAAAAATATAATAAAAAGAATGGGTCACCAGGCTTTTTTTCACGCTACAGGTTGTGCAAAATTGTGAGATTTTGTGTAGATTATGCATGGAAAACCCAATTTTGTGTGATAAAAAGAAAACTAAACCATAGAATTTTAAGATAAAATATGAGAAGATAGCTCTAATAACATGCTTTCAGATAACCGGTCCGTTCACCGGACTCATTTTCTTGCTACATTATATTTTAGGTAAATTCATAACACATTCTATTATAAAAGTTACTTTATCTGAGTTATCTCCTCTTATGTGGCAAAATTGAAGAAAAAAAAGTTCTGTTTTTTGTAAAATACAGCCGTAAAATATGATAAAACACACAATTTTCTATATTAAGATGAAAAGTCTTACATATGAATTACATACTACTCTTGAAATTTGCACATTTCATTTCGTATCTAGATCGATTGTTATCTGCTATTTCAAAATCCAAGATGGAGGAAGGCACCCCAGCTACTTTAAGGCATACCGGTAACTTAATTGCGAATATTGAAGAGTGGATTGTATCCTGTTTCCAAACTAAGAGAGCTTGATACATAAGCAGTAACTGTTCCGAAAATATCAGAATGGAGAAGTTGACAGAATTAATTTTAATTAAGTCTTCGGTAATTCATGTCATTTGATCAGAATTCATTCATAAATTTGATAATTGACTTAAAGTGAATAATCAGTATAAATCGAATCAATGAAAGTTCACATAATTGATAAAATATCCTAATATGACTAACGAATTATAACACTTTGGTATAATATCTAATCTAGATATGACTCAATATGCACTAATACAGAAAGTTTATATTGCTGAATTCAACTTTCAATACAGATTCTAATTGATAACATGTATCAAATTTCAATAGTTCATGTATAAATTCAATCTAAATTCTAAGTTACAAATCGGAATTAAATCAAATTATTAATGTTTAAATAAATTCCGAAATTAATATTATAATAAAGTAAATTCAATGACAATTAATACTTTAAATGATAATTTCATATTAATTAAATCCCAAATTATAAAATTACAAAATATTAAATTGAATTAAAATCTGTTTTAATCAAAGACTTTATGCGTTAATAAAACTTAATTTATACAAAGTTGAATAATAACAAAGTATCTATTTATATTAAACAGGAATTAGAATAATGCTTACATAAATAAACAGATATAAAAAAATTGTAATCTTTAACTAAATTCAACGTATTTTAAAACAATACATGCTTATTCGATAAAATTAAACGCAAATAAAAAACAATTTTCTCTCCCGAAAACTCATATTTTATTATTTAATAATAATAAGTTCTCAAAAATCTATAAAAAATCTTTAAAAATATCAAAAATTTTAGAATTAACAATAGTAAAATGGAAATACTAAAATTAAAACATATTATACTAAAACAATTATAGCTGACATTCATAATTAATAAATTAATAGCTAAAATTCAAATTTTTCCCCATAATAAATGTATAGCATAATATATTATCAATTTAAATTTATAAAAATTCAAATATTTAAAACACATTACGAATGTTTAAAAATTTTACTACATTTTGTAAAAAACTGATAATTATATTGAAATATGAACATTCTTCTAATTAATTATGCAATGATAATCTCTAACTATATAATCTTAATAAATTTCAACTATAAAATTCAATTAATTAATTAAATTATGTCTAAAATGAATGTAATATTATTAACTGTCATTTTAAAACTTTACACTTATCAATTTAAATTCAAATTTACATTAATTAATATTATGAATCATTTGGATTTATGTGATAACTAATAATTCAGATGATTTTTATGTACAAAATTATGAAATGATCACAGTTCATTACACTTTGATACTTATATTCAGAATATTAAATTAAAAAATACTAAAGATTTAATATTTATAAATACTGTTACATCATACAAACTAAAAAAATGCAGATATCTTTGAATAATAAATATGACTTGAATTTTTAAACATTCTTTAAAGCTTAAAATGTAATATGATTTTCAATCTGTTCAATATTTAAGGTTCTCCATAGTGTATAATTTCATTATTTTTAGAAATTTTACAAGACCTAATCAAAGGATTACACTATTGTACAATATAATGACATTTAATCATAGTAACCAATAAAACTTTAAGACTAGTTTACTATAGGACTAAATAATTAATACATTAATGTTTGAAAATAAGCAGGAGTTCAAAAAAAGGATATTGTTCAGGGCCATGTAACTTAGAGATTTCTGTTTTAATAAAATTATATTAACAAAGGACCTGAAAAAAGTAATAAATTTGATAAAAGAGTTATGAAATTCAAGTTTTATACAACTTCAAATTAAAAATTTACACTTTACACTTCCCATAAATATAAATCCACTCCTATACTTATTTAAAATCTTTTGACAAATTTATTAAACATTAGATTTTTAAAACAATAAAAATTATCCAATTGGACCTGTTTCGTCCCTTATTTAAAAAAATACCCAAAATAAATGTATCGACAGACAGTAGGATAGTTAGGGTTTAACCTCTTTATAGATCAAAATGAACGTGGGTGTGTCTTTAAACATCCCGTTTGAAAAAATACAAATTTAGTTATGTTTTAATTTGCTGATGACAAAATCGATATAAGTGCCAATGTAAACTATATTCAAAGATCTAATTACAACATTGGTAAGATAACCTGAACTAATAAGTTTATTTAAAGGTTCGATGAGTTTACACGGATCACATAGTGATTTCCGCGCTTTAAGTACAATATTACCGTAAAATTTAGGATGTGAAATACCGTTTTAATCAGTTTTCTACAGGTACAGAAATTTACTAATCAAATCTTTGTATCTACGAAAGAACTTAGCAAAGTTTTACGTAATTTATGGTAACGAAATCCCTGACTTAATAATTTACCAGTGATGCATTGATTACGTTCGTTAAAATCTATGACATCACTACAAACGGCATAACGAACGAGTTGGGATATACACACCGTATGATGGAGCCAAAGGAACATCGCCGTCTAAAAAGGAAAATTAACAATAGGGAATGAAAAATCGTCTCTTTTGTCGTAAATTTTCGTATGGAGTTTTCCTTTAGAGATTGAAATGTCCAAGTCCAGAAAAGGACAACTACTGCTGTTTATGTTAGATTTAGTTAAAGTAAGTTCTGTTGGGTAAATTTCGGTAGTATATTTAGAGAACTCTGGATTATTTAACGAAAAAATATCATCTAGATAACGGAAGGTATTGTTGAATGTATCAACCAAATGTAACAATGACGTGTCTTTACTGAGTTTGGTCATAGACTGAGATTCATAGCAATACAGGAATAAATCTGCTATTAAAGGGACGCAGTTAGTGCCCATAGGAATACCTACTACTTGTCGATACACTTTATCGCCGAAACGTACATATATGTTGTCCAGGAGAAAATTTAAAGCTTCAATCATATCTTCACATTTCCAGTAAGTGTATCTAGCATACTTTCCTTTTCGTTACAGAAAAGGCTTTAAACGAGTTACAGCAAATAAATTTGTAATGAGATTTTCAAAAGACCATTTAATTAAATATGAAAACTTTTTCTTGATAAGATTGTGTGGAAGTGTAGTATAGAGTAGAAAAATCATAACTGTCAACAGAATTAAAAGGACCATCAAAAGCATGTATTTTATCTAAAACCTCTAAAAATTTTTAACACTCCAAAATAATTAATACCATTATTTTCATAAGCTTTATTACAAAGTTAATAACAAGTTCTTTGATAGTAGTAAGGGAGGTAGTTAGATTGGTAGTAGAACACTTACTAGATGCGGAGATGAAACGGAATTTAAATGGTTTTGTGCAATTTAGGTAACCAGTACATAGTAGGGACTTTCAAATGTTCGGAAGAGGCTTTAAGCTGGGTAGTGGCAGTGATATGCTTGTTTACAATTTGACTCTCTGTGGGCGTACGGACCTGAATGTAGATGAATTTGTAATTTCGTTTTGGAGAACTTCCGTGTAGTTATGCGTCACACCACCACTACATTATTTGCTGCTTTGTCTGCCGGTACGAACACAAACCGCTTTGCGAGTACTTGGAGTTTATTTTTTATTCTGGAAATGGGAATATCATGGACCCTATTACTAATTTCAGAATTGTTTTCAAAATGAGATATACGATTGCTTTGCAATATTATTTAGTAAGCCCTGTAAACTATATATACTAACCATACATTTGTAAATATCGTTTATCAGCTCATAATTTAAGCATTAACACAGGCAGATATTATAATTTTGACTTGAATTAGAACACTAGCTCTATTGAAGATGAATACCACTTTACGCTTGAATGTCAAAATTTATAGTCAATTCCGCGAAAAGTATATTAAAATATATTTTGGAGAAATCCACTAGCATACAAACTTATCCAGTTGTTATCTGTCAGAAATATTAAAGAATTGAATAATTTAGGTATATTTTTAGAATCAGCAGAAAAAACTTAGAATTTAATTGCATGTATATAGTATACATGAAAATGCTCTCACATATTGTGTTTTTCAAAGTATATCATTCTCCGCTCGTATTTCGTATTTTGTATTACAAAAAAATGTATGTATTAATTATTATATTGTTTTCAAGTACACTTTTATATTTATATAGTGTAACTCAAGAATATTTTGTAAACATTCTTATTATTGGTGCATATCAAATTATTATCATTATGTGTATGTATCCTATTAGCTGTATTCTCTTTTGGAATAAAGTATTATTATTACTATTAAAATAGTAGTGAATTTAACTCATATAATTCGAAATAAAAACAAATCATCAAAGAAAACTGTTAAGTTTAGTATTGAACCCTATCTCGATGTTAATACATTAAACATACGCAAGTTTTTATAACTTATTGCCATCAATTGAAAAAAATAAATATATTTTTCCCTTAACAATTAAACAAATTTAAACATTTATGTTTAAACATCGTTTTCTTATTGTAATAAAAGAAAGCACTGGCATGGAAGATCAGTTTGACGTTTTTTTTTTTCACCGAAGGCATTATAATAGTATAAAGTTACTAAAATAGACTTCCGTGTTAATTTAAGTTTGATTTGGAGAACCCTTTATCAAGTTGAATACAAAAAAATGAACTACGAAACCCTAAAAGACTTGCCTCCATGCGTTGCTATAAAATTTCGAACGTTTCTAGAAAATCCAGAAATGCTGTATGAACTGACAGGATTACCGAAAACAATGATTGCAATCGTTATCTTCTGAATGATTTTAAACGTTGATATTTGTACTATTTTGACTTTGATTGAACTTTCAATTATAAATAAAGGAATAACTTAAGTTTCCAACTGTCAATTGTCACATCTCTGTTTGTTATGTTAACTTTCCAACTGTTCATTGTCACATCTCTGTTTGTTATGTTAACTTTCCAACTGTCAATTGTCACATCTCTGTTTGTTATGTTAACTTTCCAACTGTTAATTGTCACATCTCTGTTTGTTATGTTTACTTGGAAAACACACACTCCATTTAAGTATGGAATTTATATTTTTCAGTTGATTCGATATGTTAATAAGATTGCATTGTATATTTTCATAACGATTTTTCTGGTGTCACAAGATCTAAATCTGCGAAAACATGTCTCTTGTGAGTTGAAACAAAGACACAATATATCTGTCAACACATATTCGTGACGGCGAACGTAAAATCTATGAAGCGTTCTTCCTAACTCATACCCTTGCGGAGGGTTTCGTGTTAGAAAACATACCCCTCGGTTAATGTGAACACGCACATATAACATATTTAATGAGAGATATGTAATGCCATACATTCAAGGATAGGGTATATTACTACAGAAAAAAGAGAAGTTGAAAATGCGGAAACTGGAATCGACACGTTTGGCATAAAGATGCTAGTTTGAAGTTGTCAAATTCTCTTATTTTTTTTATGAAACTATCAAATTATGATGTAGAACTTCTAGTTTTTATAGTATCCTCAATATCCAGTTTATTCGCATAGAAAAAATGCAAGTATTTGATGAGATGTGGTTTATGAATTATATCAATCGGAACGTGAATCTGAAGAATTAAGCATGAGCTCATTTAAAATAAAAATGTTGGATTTTATATAATGAACAGACTACGTCACAGGTATTTTACTTTTGAATCATATTAATTTCTCTCTCTCTCTCTCTCTCTCTCTCTGTGTGTGTAGAACGCAATAACGTATGGTATTTGCATGCAATTTATTCATAACCCAATGTTCACGAATTTGTAGCTGATATGAAATACTCGTGCATTATTAAGTAATCGTAAAAAATCTGTATGGAATCTTTTGAAAAGTACCGTAGTTATTATCATATTGAAGGACAGAATGAATGCAATATAAGTACTTTATATTTAGCATGTTAAGCTTGTTCCAACTCGCCTCTGAGGATTATTTATAGTTAGTAATTTTTATCTTCATGAGATCAGTGAAAGTGGATACAGCAGAAGAACTCCAACTTATCACCGAAGATCTCCTTCACAAACCACTTTTATTCCAATGTTGTGTACAACATCAAATAACTGAAAAAGTCCATGTTACACGGAAGTGAGGACATGGACAGGTATGTACATGTATGGATAGATACTGTAAAAAGCGTACTCTATTTGTTGATGCCATATAATAAGATTCATATAACTGTAGTTTCCGAGAAGTTGGTTCATTAGAATATTATAAAACTATAACATATACAATGCCTGTACCAAGTCGGGAATATGGCAGTTGTTTTTCACTTGTTCCGTATGGCATGGTATTGGTTGCAAAATTTGATATTTTTCATTCAAATGCAATATTTTCATTTAATTGGTATATTTTTCATTTATATGCAATATTTTTCATTTATATGCAATATTTTTCATTTGTATGGTATATTTTTCATTTATATGCAATATTTTTCATTTATATGCAATATTTTTCATTTATATGCAATATTTTTCATTTGTATGGTATATTTTTCATTTAAATGGTATAATTTTCATTTATATGCAATATTTTTATTTTAATGGTATAATTTTTCATTCAAATGGTATAATTTGTCATTCAAATGCAATATTTTTATTCAATTTGTATAACTTGTCATTGTAATGCAATATTTTTCATTCAATTGGTATAATTGTCGTTTTTATTTATATGCAAAAATTTTATAGGTTTTATTTTTTTAAAAAATTTTTAACTTTATTTTTAAATGTTGATGTTGGGTTTTAATTAACATACAAATTCATTTCTAAATTGAATGTAACTTGACGATAATACCATTCAATGAGATATTGGTTTAAGTTTAATTTTCATAGAAATACATTGCAAAAAATGAATAATATTTGATAAAGAGTTCATGAAATCTTTTAGAAGCAATGGGGAAGTTATTATTTTCCAAATTTTTTTGACTTGGATTGTTATATACTTTCCTTAAAGTTTATCTAAACCTTTTAAAAAATTGATAAGATTTATTAATGCATAAACTTTCTTTTTTAACACAATTTATTGGAATAAATTATTTCTTTGATTAAGTTTTCTATAAATAACTTTTAAAAATTCACATTAATTTTAATTCATAACTTTTTTAATTGTTCAATTTGTAAGCCTTAAAGAATTTCATAAGTTACAGTTTGTTAAATATTGTGTATTATAAGTTCAATCTTTGAAATGCTTCTAATTTTAATGAAAATGTTATCCTTTTTTAAACTTAAGTTATAAATTTTCCGTGTTTCAACTTGTGTTCCAATTTGTTCTTTTGTAATTATTAAATTTGTTATTGGTGAAGTCAATTTTGGTTTGTATTCAACAATAACTTGACTTCAATTTTGGTTGCAGAATTTTCTAAAGGTAATTTTTAGTTTTGGTAATTCCTTAAGAAAATTGATAAAATTGACCTTTGATAAAGTTAATCATTAAATCAATATAGCATTTTCCAATTAACACAACATAGAATTTCTTACGATACAAATGCCTGATGGGAGATTTTTTTCTTTGCTTTAAATTGGTTTCAAAATTCATTAAGTTTAAGATAATAATGGACTTTTTAATTTCTTTTAAAAACAAGTTTTAATTGATTACCATCAATTTAATTGTGTTTAATTTTTGGTTAAGTTCATTGTTATTTACTGGCATTTTATTAAATTTCCTCAAAAGTTTTTATATAAAATATAAGATTTTTTCTGTCAAATTAAGCAAGACGCTAAAACATATTCAAAAGCATTATGAACAGCAAAGAAATGTTCTTAGAAAATTTTTAATGGATTGAGATTTGAAAAATTATCAATACGTTCTTGTATTAAACATTATTTTTAACTTTAAGACTATGTAATTGGTAATTTTATATATAATTTAATTAGTAAATTGCGTTTTATCTTAATATAAGCCTTAACCAAATTTAATTGGCAGATTTGCAATTTTGGGACAAAAATAGAAATCGTTTTTCGAAATTATCAAACCCTTTTGTGACAATTTATTAAAATTTTCTTATTATTTATTGAATGCATTTATATTTAAAATTAATTTCTTCAAATTTGGTATAAAAGGTTTAGCCGTTTATTGAAAATTATTTTACGTTTAATTAGGAATTAAAAGATTAAGTTATTCTTAAATGATTTGCCCCTTATGTTTCTTAAATTTAATTTCCAGTTTACAAAGGGAAATTTTGAAAGATTTATTGACTTTAAAATATTTAATTTTAAATTAAAAATTTATTATTTGGACAAATTCGTTTAATTTTACAACTTTTTAAATTTTTAAAGTGCCTTTTTTTTACGCATTAATTCTTTAATTAGGTTTGTCTTCAATTTAGGAAGTTGGTTTGGAAATAACTAATTTTAACAATTTCTTTGTGAATCTTAAAAGCAAAAAAGAATTTTTTAATTCAAATTATGCATTTACAGGTTCTATAATTTAACCCCAAATTCAAATCCGAAAATTAAGCACAATGAAATGAAATGACGAAGAGGAAATTTTATAAAATTTCAAATTTTTCAAGATACTTTTGTTTCTTGAAATGTTTCTTTTGGCAATTAATTTAACTCGCATTTTTAATTTAAATCCTTTGCTTTGGTTTTTTCTGTTTGCTCAATATGCATCACATGGGATTTGAATAACCTGTTTCCGAATAAAACTTTTTGGTTGGATTTTAAAATTATGGTTCTGAAAGTGGTGTTCCTTTGGGATTCTAATTTAATGTAAAAGGGTGTTTTGAAAACATTTAATTTGTTTTCCTATTCAACAATTTTTTTACAGTCCTTTAAAGCCTTTTTTAAGTATTTTGAAATATAAATTTCCAGTTAATTGATAAAAAGTTGTTCATGAGAATTAAGTTTATTTAATTATTTTTTAGTTTTAAAGTCTTTAATTTCAAAATTTTATTTAAACTTAATTTCTTTTTTAAAATTTATTATTTTTTTAATTATAACTATTTTTCCTTAAATTTTTAACCCTTTTCAATTTTTTTGCATTTCCTATATTACTCAAATATTAATTTGAAAACATTAGCCAAAACAATCAAATTTGAGTGAGAAGTTGGTTAATTTTTGTCTTATTTAAAGAAATTTCAGGAGAAATTAAATGGGATGTTTACTTGACTCAATTGTCCCATGAAGTCGGAGGGCATTCTACTGGGAACTTTGGTGTTATACCGAATCCCTTTAAAATTGGCCTTTATAAATTGAACTTCCGTTTTAAAGAAAAATTTTAATAATTAAAAAATGTTAATAAATTTAAAATTTTCACTTCAATTTGCTTTCATAACCTTATTAATGGAGCTTATTTTAATAAATAATCTTATTTGAATTTATTTGCAAATTTTGTTACAAGTTTTACAATGTTCATTTGTAATAACATTTTTGTATCAATATTTTGTTTAAAATTCTTACCTGGTAATAATTTAACCAATTAACTTGGTTGTAAATTTAACTTAGGTTATAAAAGGAGGAAATCCTTAATTTATAAACTGTTATTTTACACAAAGGAATTGATTCTAGATTAATTTCAGTTGACCTCATAGTTTAAAAAAATGCTAATTCTTAATCAGATTTTCAAACCTTAAAATTGATTTCTTTGAAAATCATTATTTGGATTCATCCATGTTTTAAATTTAATTTTTATTTTATCTTTTTAATCTTTTTAAGTTTTCAAATTGACCATTTTAAAATTAGGAATTTCTTAAATATTATACTTGTTATTTTTCAAATACATTTGGTTGCATATAACTTAGAAATAAAAGTTTAAATTAAAAAGTTATTTAAAGGAAGTTTTTATTGCAGGAGTTGGTCTAAGTTTGAAAATTGGTTTCCTAAAGTTTTAAAGAAACCAAATGTTAATTTTTTTGATTATAATTAAATGGGTTTTGAATGTACCATTGATTTGGATTTAATTTTGGTCTTTTTAAATTTCCATTACAATATTTCAATTAGTTTTAAAATAACCAAAATTGTTTTAAAAATATTTTTTAATTTGTATTTGTCTAAAAGTTAAAATTATTTGGGTTAATTTAAATTAAGTGTTTCAAAAATTGATTTGGATTTAAATGGCCTAATTAACCAATGTAATTAACTTTTTTTATTAATTTTGCCCTTATTCTTTCAAAATCTTATTGCACTTAAAAGGTCCAAAAAATTATGATTTAAATAATTTGTTTTATCTTTGAACTGATTTTAGGCCCAGTTTTAATTTGGAAATGGCCTTAAAAGTGAATTCCAATTTAAAACTTTTACTTTTAACCCCATTTTAATTTTAAATTTGCATATCAATGTCCAATTTAATTAAATTAAAATTGAACTTTGTTAAAATATTATTTGTGTTATTTGTCCATGTTATTCCAAACTTTTGTTTCAATTTTGAACAACTTTTCCATTATTTTGGTTAATAATGTAATTTAATTAAAATTGAGCAAGACAATTTTTTTGTAAAAATTATTTAAATTTTGGAACATTTGTTGAAATTAAAATATTTAATTAAGTTACAATCCAATGAACTTTTTTGTATTTTAAAATGTTGTTTCCATTTATTTTAAATTTTAAAGATGTTATTAAGTAGGCAAGTGAAACCAATTTTAATTATGTTTATTATAATAAATTTGAAATTTTATAAACATTTTGTCCCTAATAAAGTAAAAATGAAATTCAAAGTTTCCACATTTTAAATTTGAAATTTTAAAACCTGATTTTGAATTTTCAAACCTATTGTCTAGTAACAATAAAAATGCCAGTCTAAGAACCTTTCATCTCATTTTAGTTTGAAAATGATAAGGACATGATGGATCAAAACAAATTAGATGACACAGACATGACAGACGAGGAACTTCCAGTATTCGGCAAGACACTCTTTACAGGTAATTATGCAGCATCATAACATTTTAGAGCTCAAAACCATAGAACACAGGATATAACACATGTAGTTTTAATCGACAATAAATCAAACGTTTCTTAGTGGTGGTCGCACTATAGTAATCAGTCTACAGCTGCCACTCAAACAAAAATCATGTCTAGCATGTACCTAAAATTTGTGATTTAGGCTTTTATTATTTTGCATGTGGATAGATCACATGAAGGTGATAAAATCTGCTCTTGCTACATGTAGGATGATGGTCTTTTACCTTCAAGTTAGATTAATGATTTTTGGCTGGATTTTGCGAGTTGAAAAATCAGCTGAATTATAATATGTGAATGTTGGTCGCAGGGAAATACTGTATTTTTAATATTTATCTCAGGAACTAAAAATCGCAGGCTCTTCATATTTGGTATGCAGCTTCTGTATGGGCTCTCACATCAATGAGATGTGATTTCAGAGTGAGGTTTGTAGCTCTTCTTCTTGTTTTAACAAAAACTGGCCCTTTCTGTCTTTGACCCATTTCAATTTTACATGATTCATGCTTTCCTATATGATGTGTTCACTGTTCATATGGAATCATTTTTTTTAAGAATGTCTTTCTGTAATTCTGTTTTGTATGAAAAATAATTTGTGTATTTTATAAATACAGGATAAAAACAATATTTGTACAGTGGCAGAAAATTGTATTCGCACTCGACACACAACAGGTATGAAATGCTTGGTAATCCTATCATACTCACTCTATGTACCTATAGATTAATATTCTTATCCAAGTGCACTTCATGTATATACTGATACATATAATATATTTTATATGTGTTTTTTATATAGGGGTCACTTTGACAAAATCCATCTTTCCAAAACCTTTGCCGCATGCACCGCAATGTTGTCACACATTTTCATTGCAGTTTTCTTAACTACATGCAGCAGACTTTTAATATTTTGGAGAATGCTTTATCTGAAGTACTATGACGTAAAAGCATTTTCATGGCTTTGCTTAATTCCTATTTAATACCAAAAACTTTGATATTTAAGGCATGCTGGTCAAATATGTATGCAAAATTTCATTGCAGTTTTCTTTACAACTACATGCAGTACAGACATTTGATATTTTGCATCTCTATGCTTTATCCTTTAGAATTGTTTTCATTGCACTGTCACTCAACTACATCCTGTTTATCAAAAACTTTGAAATTACACATGGTGGACTACGGACATAAATAATGTGTGCAATGCTATCAATAAAATGCAGGCGACATACAGGTTCCCTTGAAGACAGTACAGTCTAGTTTGTAATTAACAATTGTGCATGTAACACTAAATAGCAATCTTGTGACACATTCAGATAAATGGACCATCATGATGATGTTAACGTTAAGCTTTTCATGAAATAAATTTTATATCTTTTGCCCTACAATTTTTTTATATAGATCGATTGACTCGCTGACGTTCATTCTTTTATAAAACATATTTTCATGACCACACTTTGTTAGCTAAATTCATGCATTTTAAAAATGATTTTTAGTTTGTTTATGGTTGTGACATTTACCATATTAACACTTTTCAGAAGAAAAATGACACCTTTGCATTAAAATTATGAGGGTGGATGTCTAGGAAAGGGAAAGAAAAAATATTGAGTATCCAAATTGTCTGAAAATGAGCAAACAACATAGGGCCATGTGAGCTATTGTTGTCACTGAGCGTCCGTCCTTGTCATAAATTTAAATAAAAATCTTCTCCCACTCTGATAATAACTGAACAGATTGGGACCAAACTTGGCAAAAACATTATCAGGGTTTCTATTTAAAATTGTAAGGAAAATTTTGATTCGTCAAAAACATGACTGCCATGGCTAAAAATAGACCATGGCATCCAACACCTGGGTTTTGCATGTATTTACTTAAAAACTGTTACAGATATCAAAATTCTAGTATAAGATTAAATTGATAAGTACATAATAAGATCTACCCATACAGACATTTTAAAGTCAATCTGATATTAACCAGTCCAGGTGGTATGGCCTTTTATTTAATTTTTCTCTTTTGTGCACTTGAAAACTGCAAAATGAAAATTGCAAATTGTTCAGCTCATTAAGATCTACAAAAAAGGTTAGCAGGGCAAAATTGTCAGTTTTATTGTACATGTACATGATGTACATGATGTATCTCACTTTAAATACTTCAAGTTTTGTATTCTTCGCATATTTTTGCTTATGACTCTGGAAAACGGTACATTAGCTAGATCCAAAAAATTGCAAATTGTTCAGTTGATTTAGGGCTACAATGAAATCATCAGGGGCAAAACTGTCAGAATTTCACATGTTTTTGCTTGTATCTTGAAAACCATTACACAGTTTTATAAGCACTAAATTAATGTTGAGCTCATCTACTAGAGCTTTAAAAAGTCCTCACAACAAAAAATGAAAAAATAACAAACAATAGGTCTTAGCAGTGGGGTACAGAACAAAATAAAGGGGTCAATATGCATTTATTTGCTTATTTTTGCATGTAAACTATTGTATCAAAGTCAAAAGCATATGAAAGCTATTTTAATGGTAAACATGATATTTCGAGTTGAATTGCAATTAAATGTACACTTCTTTTTTCATGTGTTAATATGCAGATACCCCAAGCAGACAGAAATGCAAGTATGAACAGTGACCAGGAAAATACAGGCTCATCCGCAGTTAGTATTTATGATTTAAGTTTTATACTTTTTGTTGTTGTTTTTTTGTGATGAAATGAATAAACACTCATGGAAATATACAATATGGTTATTGTTGGGCTCCACAACATATGCTTTATTTAAAAAAATGGCATTTGCTTCAATGACAGTGTTTATGTTTAATGTAAATCCAATTGCAAACAGCATTCCATGATGTGCTATAAGTTTTAAGTGTACAGTATGAAACTACTTCCCGAACAGCTCTTTGTACATGTTGTATGCAATAAATTGAATTAGTGTTCAGAGAGTCATATCTCTTGCACGTAAAGACACCCTTGTAGATTTCGAAAAAAAGAGCAGGGTAATGCGCTACAAACAGCACTAGCACCTGCAAGTGGAAAGGATTAATATAAGATGAAAACTTGTTTCCCAATCCAGTATAATTAAATATGTTTAAACTAATAAATTATTATATACAGTATTCTATGAATTTAGTGCTAAATATTACTTCAATATTTTGAAGTGTATGTTTCTGGTGTGTATTTTTGACACACTCCTGTAGGATAATAATCCTGAAGGAATTTATTGAACTAGGATAATATAGTTTTATGAATATTGTAGAAACCACAAACAGACATCACCAAAACTGTGCAAAGTCAAGATATAGTGGAAGGTGATCCGGAAGATACAGGCACACCGACAGTTAGTATTTACATGTAACTTAGCTATTCCATTAGAATGGATGTGAAAAGGTTTTATTATGAAATGTGTGTCATGCATCTTTTTAACAAACTCATTACATTATAAGTCTTTATCATGACCTCAAATGTTATTGCTTTTTTAAGATCCTAGATTGATTGTCATATGCAAACAGAACTTCAAAATTTTCAGTTTGTTTCATCCTTGTGAGCACTATCGATTTAATATATTTCAATGGACTTTGATTAAACTAGTTACAGAGTATTCTACATGTTCTAGGAGGCACTATTACAAAATTTGCATTTACATACAACAAGTACTGAAAATTTGTTATTGCATTAAAAGAAAGGCCCCAAATTTATTTCAATCTCTTGTTCTAAATAGCTCTTTCGCCACAGGTGATCAATTTTGATTTAAATCTACCAGTATCAGTTCTGAACTGAGTTTCTGTAATCTTTAGTAATGGACAATTCAGATATTTCAATGCCTGCCGAAACTATTATTAAAGAAATGTCAAAAAGAAAACAAAAGTGGCTAGGGAGATTTCATTTCAGAAAAATGGCAGTATTAACTGAATCTGTAAATAGTGAGCAGTAGGTCTTAGAAAGTGAAACCTGATTTAGATGACAAGCAGTATACATTTGTTAAAAAATCAAAATGAATTAAAATAACATGCATGTATGATACGTTGAAATGCTATATGTGCTGACCAAGAATACTCTGCAATTGTTTTACAATTTGAAATTGGTTAATTTTAAGACGGATTACCCTGTTTTATAGATAACATTTCATCCATCGTGCTTAGAACGTGAGGCGTAGATCTCGATTAAGCTTGCGGTCATCTACTGGTAATGATGCTCTGGCATGTCCTTCAACTTACAGGTATTTTATTTGTAGATAATCTGGACACAATTTCTTGATATAATGAATCACTGTTACCTATATTTTTTACTTGACCAGTCAGGGCTACTTCTTAAACAAGTGATTTCAGGATCACCTTTAAAAGTGATTTCGCTATTGAAAAATGAAAAATGTTTACAAAATTAGAAACAGACTTTTTAAAATCACTGAAATAAGTGATTTGAGATGTAAACATTAAATCACTTATGAAAGTGATTATAACATTTTCTTGATAATTTATCCACAAGCTAGATCTACATTGGGTTTAAAAAACAACTATTCTATTGAAAAAACAACTGAATACATACAAAAATGCTCTTTTGCTAAATTAGTATGTCAGTTTTAACAATTTATTTGGATTATGCTTAAACTGGAATAATCTGTAGATAAGGTCAAAACCTTGAAGTAAATCATTCTAATTATAAAGAAAACAAATCAGGTTACATAAATGTGTTGACTTTTATGTTATTGATAGAGTAGTTAATGAAAATTTGATTACAGAAAAATTCCCAAGGGTTCTTTTAAAGCTTCAGCACACTAACTTACTGCCCCAGCGCACTGATGAAATTGATATATCAAGATTAAGATATTTGATCTATGTAGACAAATTACAGAAAAATTGCCATTTTATGGAAAATTAGTGAAATCAGCATTTGAAGATCAAAAACACCAAAATCACTTAAATAAGTGATTACTGAAATTGAAAATCACTGAAATAGCGATAATGAAATCACTTGTTTGAGTCATACCCTGACTGTTGACTGACTTACATTTAAGTTTACTTCAAAGTTCACATCTTTCTTAGTAATACCAATTCACATACAGAATTTTTTCTTATAAATGCTCACAAATCTACAAATTTTTGTCATTCACAGCAAGCATTGAATTTAACTCTTAAAACAACTCTTATACATTCTGCTGATCCCTGATTTGACATGTCAAATAATTTTCAACAAATGGCTGATTGTTTTTAGATAACTTCATTCGTAAATAGCTCGCCATCCAGTCTTAGTCATTTGTAAAGCATTGTTAACTTAATGTAACAACACAAACACTATTCTTAAAGAATGGTGAAAAGTCTTTGTGTGTAATTGAATCGATTGCTTTATGAATCAATTACAAATGATTGAGTATAGTTTATAATTGGTTGGCCACAAGTTTAGGAATAAATTTAAATACTTTCTTGATGTATATGAATATACATTTCCGATTGTTTTGGGATATATTCGAGTACTTTGCAAATGTATTTGATATTGATTTAAGATTTAGGTTTGATTGATTGGTTAAGGTTTAATGCCCTATCAGCAGCTTGTGAAAGTTTTATGAATCTGGTAAAGTTTTGAGATTCGTAAGCAATCGTAAGAAAAATTTGTGTATGTGAAGTGTTATAACTATACATGGTAGATTCATCTAACCTTGTATTTGCATGCATCCTAGATAGTAGATTATCATCTAGGCAAAGTCATGTGTTTCGCAGTTGAACACTCAGACAATATTAAGAACAAGACAAACTAAGTGATAGTTGATTATTTATATTTTTGTCAAAGATTTGATACAAAAATCCAGCATACTTTATATGTATTTTTTCAATTGAATATCCGTATTGGTGACAAGTACCTAACCTGGAGGTTTCAACGTAAGTTGTGTCATAAATGTCTAACTTCATATAAACAGTACAGACATAAAAAATAGCATTGAGTAAAAAGGAAAACAGAATGAATAATAGGTTAATCAAACCAAGATTTATTTATTACTTAGGTCATATGTCCAGCTGTTTGAAACTGAAATAGTAACAGTTGATGACTCCGATGATGAAGGTGACAAAACCATACCAATGGATGGGTACGTATTTGAAGATTTCATGTTTATTTATGTATACTTAAATTGCACTAAAATTGGGATTGATTTTGGGAGTTTTGGTCCCAACAGTTTAGGAATTGGGGGCTAAAAAGGGCCCAAATAAGCATATTTTTTATTTTAGCACTATAATTTAAGTTTAAGTAAATAGAAATCTATGAAATTTTGATACAAGGTTTATGACCACAAAAGAAAGGTTGGGATGAGTTTGGGAGTTTTGGTCCCAACAGTTTAGGAATTAGGGCCAAAAGGGGCCCAAATAAGCATTTATCTTGGTTTCGCACAATAACTTTAGTATAAGTAAATAGAAATCTATGAAATTTAAACACAAGGTTTATGACCACAAAAGGAAGGTTGGGATTGACTTTGGGAGTTTTGGTCCCAACAGTTTAGGAATAAAGGGCCCAAAGGGTCCAAAATTAAACTTTGTTTGATTTCATCAAAATTAAATAATTGGTGTTCTTTGATATGCCTAATCTAACTGTGTATGTAGATTCTTAATTTTTGGTCCTGTTTTCAAATTGGTCTACATTAAGGTCCAACGGGTCCAAAATTAAACTAAGTTTGATTTTAACAAAAAATGAATCCTTGGGGTTATTTGATATATGCTGAATCTAAAATGTACTTAGATTTTCTATTATGGGCCCAGTTTTCAAGTTGGTTCAAATTGTGGTCCAAAATTTAACTTTGTTTGATATCAACAAAATTGAATCCTGGGTTCTTTGATATGCTGAACCTAAACATGTATTAAATTTTGATTTTAGGCCAAATTTTCAAGTTGGTCCAAATTGGGGTCAAAATTAATCTTTGTTTGATTTCAACAAAACTGTATATATGGGGTTCTTTGATATATGCTTAATCTAACCATGTATTTAGATTTTTGATGTTTGGGCCGGTTATCAAACTGGTCCACATTGAGGTCTAAAGGGTCCAAAATTGAACTTTATTTGATTTCGTGAAAAATTGAATTCTTGGGGTCCTTTGATATGCTGAATCTAACCATGTATTTTGATTTTGGATATTGGACCATAATAGGTAATGTCAATTTAAAGTTTTTAAGTTTAAGTTCTTAGACCACATTCATTATGTGTCAGAAACCTCTGTTGTGTCAACTATTTAATCAGAATCCAAATTCAGAGCTGTATCAAGCTTGAATGTTGTGTCCATACTTGCCCCAATGTTCAGGGTTCGAACTGTGCAGTCGTATAAAGCTGCGCCCTGCGAGCATCTGGTTATCCCTTTCATTGGTGATACTTTTTGTTCATTTTAGTGATATCAGTTTGCCAGAGTTATTAATAAAGTTACAGTCACAGGTTGACCTGGAGAAGATAACGAAATTCAATATCAACAGAAACCTTGTTTTAGATGGTGCTCGGAGAGCCATCAAAATCCTTCTGTGCTAAAAGCAAGATAAGTGTGAAGTTTACGGACGATGTAGGAATCGCAGAGGTGCCGTAGATGAAGGTGGACCAAAAGAGTTCTTGAGAATGCTGATGAAAAGATCCAATACCTGCACATTTTGAAGGTCCTGAAAACAGAAGAATTTTGGCCTATAGTACATCAGGTGAATTTATATTGTCTCATCTTGGTGAAAGATTAAAAGGAATTTCATGTATTCTCTATACAGTTACATTTTATGTCTCCCACTTTATAGGGATGGAGAGTATTTTGTCATGTTTAATTATCAGTCATCTGGGTGAAGGTTTGCAATTGTTTCTCCATAGGCCGTAATGGTAACGTTTTCTTCTGTTGCTCAGTCCATATCGTTAACTTGGATATATATGATGGCTCGTTTTGAAGCTGAGAATTTCTTATTTGTGGTTAAATTTTCAGGGTACAGTGAGATTACTTTTTCTGTAAATTAGCAAACCCAGAGTATTCTTTTGTGATGCGGCTCCTTGTGGTCAAAATCCCTGTTTAACACAATAAGTTCTTTGAACTTTTAATAGCTCCATAGTTTTTACATTTATTCTATGTCCTCTACTTTCCTTATCACCACAAATGGTTAAGCTCAATCATTTGTAAAAATAGAAACATGTCCAATATCAATACACAGAGATTTCTTGTACATTACTTGGGGTTCCTCATCTAGAGCTGGTGCATTAGGGATCTTGACCCATCTCTCACAATAACCCTCACACCATTTACAATAGGGGACACTTTGGGGATCTAGACACTTGTTACGGTTTTAAAGGAAGGACCATTTTATGCCTCATTTATGGGCATTATGTTTTCTAGTCTGTTCGTTCATTTGTTCTTCCGTCTGTCTGTCCGGCTTCAGGTTAAAGTTTTTGGTTGAGTTAGTTTTTGATGAAGTTGAGGAAACTTAGTATACTTGTACCTTATGATATTATCTTTCAAATGTTAATGCCAAATAAGAGTTTTTACCCCATTTTCACGGTCCACTAGACAGAAAATTATAATGCAGATGGTGCATCCATGTATTAGGGACACATTCTTGTTTCCCTCATTTTGGTTCTGATTTCTGGAAGGTCTGTGAAACACAAAACAAACATGATATATATTATATCACTGAATCAGGGATTGATAATATATAGTTATGAATAGTAAAATTTATTCTTTGACATCTATCATGTCTATTAAGGCCTCTAAATGTTAAATTTAATATATCTTAAATCTTTTATCACATTTTAGCAAAATATTTAGTTTTGTTTTATTGTAGCCCTAGAAGACAATCTGTACAGAGATGTTGGATTATTCTTTTCCTATCCATTGTACACGGAGGACCATCACCAAAATTCCTTTCTCCAGTTATGTACAATGCGTTGGTAGGACAAGCTGGAGAAAGGAATATTGAAGATATAGCAGATGGTGACTTGAGAGGAGAAGTTCAAAAGGTAGTATTTAGAAAGTATTGGATTGATAATAAGAATTGTTATAGAAAATAGGGTAGAATGCAGTTTTGGCTTATAACTCAAAAACCAAAGCATTTAGAGCAAATCTGACGAGATTAAATTGTTAATTAGGTTAAGATCTATCTCCTGAAATTTTCAGATGGATCGGACAACCGGTTGTTGGGTTGCTGCCCTGAATTGGTCATTTAAGGAAATTTTGCGTTTTTGTTATAATCTTGAATATTATTATAGATAGAGATAAACTGTAAACAGCAATAATGTACAGCTAAGTAAGACCTCGAAGGCTAGAAATAAGGCAACATTTGACCAACATGGTCAATTGACCCCATAAGGACTTACTGTCCTTTATAGTCAATTTTTAACAATTTTCATAAAATTTGTAAATTTTTAATAACATTTTCCACTGAAACTACTTGGGCCAAGTTCATTATAGATAGAGATAATTGTAAGCAGCAAGAATGTTCAGTAAAGTAAGATGTACAAACACATCACCATCACCAAAATGCAATTTTGCCATGAATTCATCTGCTTCCTTTGTTTAATATTCACATAGACCAAGGTGAGCGACACAGGCTCATTAGAGCCTCTAGTTTTGTTAATTAGCTTGAAGATATTGATTTGATTATTGGTTACAGATCAAGATCAAATGTTGTTCTGGTTTGATGAGATGTTGAGCACAGTTATGGTCGTTGGATAGTTTAAACTTTTTTATTCTTCAAGCTTGAAGAATTTGACTTGATGCTTGTTATATACTTTACACTGTTACAAGTTATAGATCATGATCGCATATTGTTCCAATAAAATGAATTTTTAACTGACTGTATAATGTCATGCAATACTCACAGAATGCCTGTTTTAACCCAATTTAAACAAATTAGCAGATAATTCTATTTTCTAAATATATATATATGTAGTTCTTGCTGGCTATATACCTATGTGCTAAATGTCACCTGACACTTAGATTGTTGATAGAGTTTTAATAACCTGTTTTCTTTTTAGTTAAAAGATGCATCAAGTTTGCAAGACTTGAACAAACAAATGAATGCAATGTCAACCCTGTTGATAACAGCGGGATGTTTCAGGCCTATATTGAACATGCAACAAAAAGATAAATTAATCATGGATATTGTCAGATTTTTGGTCCTGGAAAGAACCAGTACTCCTCTTCACCAGTGAGTAATATTTTATTTTTGATTGGAAAACTGGGGCCCTTTATAGGTTATTGTTCCGTGTTGAAGGGTGTACATTGACCTCTAACGGTTTACTTTTTTAAATTGTTATTTGGATGAAGAGTTATCAGTTGGTTATGTCATTGGCACTCATACATCATCTTCCTAAGTATTGTATGGTATTAGACAGGACTGACACTTCCATTCAACAGAAAATGAAATACTCTGGACTGAGTGGGTAAATTATAGATTAATATCTCCTTAAAGGAAAATGTCATCAATACATGCAATGACATGAAAAGTGGAGGTATTAAGTATAAACTCTTTTTAAAAGTCATCAATGAGAAGTTTTTCACATGCAATCATTTCTGTTGAACTTGAATGTATTACAAAGCATCCTTAACCTGATAACCTGTTTCATCTAAAAGACCCTGCTGAAAATGGAAATGGTGACCTGAAGATGTTTGTAAACTATATAGCTATTATGAAACTTTTAACTTAGGTTTTTTCAACAACATTAAAGTCTTGTTGCAGGATATAATGTAATTCTTTTGTGAACAGTTAATATAGATGTCTCTCTTTCAAAGAATGAAGACATATTATTTAAGTGTGAATTCCTCATACAAAATTTTATCCATGTCATGACTTTTTATGCCCCATGTTTTCTGGTCTGTGCATTTGTTCATTCGTTCGTTTGTGCATCCGTCCGTTTGTCCCACTTCAGGTTAAAGTTTTGGTTAAAGTTTTTGGTCGAGGTAGTTTTTGATGAAGTTGAAGTCCTTATGATATGATCTTTCTAATTTTAATGCAAAATTAGCAATTATCCCCCATTTTAACGGTACACTGAACATAGAAAATGATAGTGCGGATGGGGCATCCGTGTACTGGGGACACATTCTTGTTTCTCTTTGAAGTAGATATCTATAATTTGGTACATGGGTGCATCATGTCGAGGACATGTGTTGCTAACTAGAGTCAGTAACGAATCACAGTAACCTTTGACCTCGAAGTCAAATACATTCAAAAATTTGTCTAGGCTATAGGCTTTTGGTATTTTGTATGTGAGTATATATCACCTAATTTAAAAAAATTAGTGACCTTGACCTTTGACTTTAAGGTCAAATAATTAAATGAAGTCTATTTATGTCCCCAACATCTTCAAGTGCAACACAAAGGGATATATGCATTTTCTTCCACCAAACAAATAGTGAGATGAGGTGAATTGTCTGTCGTGTCTTTCACTTATCATTCTCAAGATTGCCATTTAAAGATTATCACAAATATTATTCTTCTAATAGGTTCTATTTTGTTTAATTCAGCTGAATACAATGCATATCTTAAATATGTTTACATGGTTGATATGTTGGTGTTTAATAAACTGGTATACAATTACAGGTTGCGTGATGGGTTACAGACACTTGATGTATTAACGTACATTCAAGAGCATTATAAAGCATTTAAGGATTTGTTTGTCTGTCAAGGAAATGAAAATTGACCGCTGAAATGATGGAGGTGGTGTTTATGGATATCAAAATGTCAGTTCAGGCAGCAACAGAAGACGGGACGAGGAGAACATTGTTGGATATTGGAGAGATTTTTAATTGACTTGCAAGGTACTTGTAAAATATATGCCTCACATCTTCTTTTATTATATAAACATAAAATTTGATTCAACACCACCACTTCTGGAAGCACATATTCTGATCTGGAATTTTAATTTTTCTATATGAAGGCTTAATTTAAAACATAAGAATGCTCTTGATCTTTAATACATGTATATTTTAATTCTTAACCAAAATTAGAGTTTCCTGCATTGCAATATTGTAAGGGACAGTCATTAGAAAGAAACTTATGAAACCAAGCATTATCAGAAACAGAAGAAAGTAAATATTGTTTGTTTGGATATATAGGGTAAAACTACCCAAAAGGACTGAATAGCATTCTTATATTTTCTATACATGTATGCCCTTTACAAGACTTATGGTATAACGTTTACCGTCCGTCTTCAACATTTCCGACATTATCTCAAATACGCTTTAACCACTATGCATAAAACTGTATTGAATTGTTATATCTTTTGATTTGAGCTCCCTTTTGTTTTTACAAATTTCAAATTTACGTTTTCCAAGTATTGGGAGTTTTACTAAAGGGTGATTTTCCAGTTTTGGACAAGAACTTGAAAAAAATCACCAACTTACTAGAAACTGTTTAATTCTATTCACATGTGCTCCTTTTGATTTTTATACGACTGCAAAAATTTGCGTCAGATATTGCTATCACGTCTTCGTCGTCGTTGTCGTTGTCCGTAGACAGATTGGTTTCGGACAATAACTTCAGTTTAAGTGAATGGATCTCTGTGAAACTTAACCAAAGGTTCAATACCACAAAAGGAAGGTTGGGATTGTTTTGGGGTAATGATCCCTAATTGTTCAATTTCATCTTAGGGGTCGTTAAAATAGCCCCAAAACACGATTTTGTTCAAATCAACTCCACGAAAATATAAATAGATTAACACGGTCTCACTAATTAGAGACAAGAAGCGTCAACAAGCGACTAGGAAGGGCAAATAAGCAACAATGAAATGAAATTGGCGACAAGAAAATGGAAATAAGTTACAAGATTGCAAACATATTTTCAACTCGATTGACCCTTGATTTGATTTCTTGTTGCTTATTTTCCCCTTTGGTATCGCTAATTTAATTTCCTTGTCGCCATTTTTTAATTTCAAAATCGCTTTTTAGTCGCTTGTTGACGCTTTTTGTTTCTAATTAGTGAGACCGCTTTCATCATAGATCTGTGAATCACCGATTTGCCGAGATTTTGAAATGAATCCTCTGTTTGCACGTCGGAAATATATCAAACCCTGATTTTGGTGGACGAATTTCAAGTTGCAGGATGTCCCTTGCGTCTCATTTGATTGGAATTCGTGGTGAAATTACGACTTTTGAGGAAAAACGATTTCGTCAATTATGAGGGTCTTGATGGGGGGGAGTCTGTTATTCTGTAAACATTTAATTTTTACCCTTTTTTTCTGTAATCTTCAAAAAATTAGTCTATTCTTCAAAAGTGATTTTTACGCATTATTCTCTAATTTTTCCCCAGTTTTCTTTGATAGAAGTATCGAAACCAGTTCACATTGACTGAATCCTATAGTCTGTTATCACGAAACCAAAAAAAGTTTACAGAGTTTGTTTTCACTTTTATATTTTTACAAATTTCTTTAAATTTTAAGAAGGGAAAATTCTGTAAACACTTAACTTTTAGCGTTTTCTTTTATTAATTATTCAATATTCATTATATTTTTAGACCACACATTTCTCTAATCTTCATTTTTTTGCCCGTTATTCTCTAATCTTCATTTTTTAAGGGCATTATTCTATAATCATTTAACCCCATCCAAACCCTCAATTATGCCTTTGCAAAACTTAGCCGACAACGGAATGTGAAATGTAGTTGACACAGACAGTTGGAGCTTAATGTGTTTTTTTTCTATGCATAAAAGAACATTGCAATTTCTTCACGAAAAGGAGAAGTTGCGATCGGGGCACGTTCAAAACTCTGTCACAGTAACTTTGACGCACGGTCCGAAGTCGTGCGTGGACGTAAACAATTAGCTAAACATAGGCGGATCCAGGAGGGACCCTGGGGTCCGCCCCCCTTCGTGGGAAACATTTGGTTGATTATATAGGGAATCACTGAAGCATGACTGGAGCTCCCCCCTTTATGAAAAATTCTGGATCCGCCACTGCTAAAACAAGGAAACTGTCAATAAGATGTTTAAAAAAATGTTAACTACTACTAGTATACAGCAATTGCTTTTACAGCCTTTAAGGCTTTGATTTCATATTGGGACCTCATTGAGATGTGAAGCATAAAAAATATTGTTCATGTAGTAATATGAAAGTTTATTGAGTGAGGTTGTTTAGCTTTTATAGCCAACTAAAGTTCAACTTTGTTACATAACATTTAATGAATCAGTTATCCTCTTTGATTTTGTATAATTATGACTATATGGACATTCCCTGTGATCAATCTACTACCAGCTTGGCTGTTGGTTTTGGTCGATCAATTACTTACCTGGTTTGTATAAACATGAGTAAACCTCAACTGAAGTCAACATTTTGTATAAAGTTTTAATATTTGTCTTATTTCAGAAGATGAGGATGGTGAAATTACCTTAGGTGATGTTTTATCATTTGCAACTGGAGCAGACTGTGTACCTCCATTAGGATTTGATCCATCACCATCTATTACTTTTCTTCATGACTCAGGATTGTTTCCAAAAGCAAACACATGCTCAATGGAGTTGAAGCTTCCAGTTTCAGAAGATTTTAATACATTCAAAAAAAACATGACTTTTGGAATTGCAAACTCACCAGGCTTTGGACTGGCATAAACCATTCATGGGAGTCTTTAATTTTAATACTCTTCCATACTTCATCTTCATTTTTTGTCTTGCCTGGTACAAAGGTTGTTACAAATACAAATTTGAATATTTCTGTATAAATATATTGATTATATAAATTCTTATACAAATGGTATCATGTTGTCGTTGTCCATAGACATTTGGTTTTCACACAATAACTTAAGTATAAGTAAATAAAAGTCTATGAAATTTAAACACATGTTTTTTTTACCACAAAAGGAAGGTTGGGATTGATATTTGGAGTTTGGTCCTAACAGTTTAGGAGGAAGAGGCCAAAAGGGTAAAATGTTAACTCTTTTTTTTTTTTATTGATTTCATCAAAATTGAATTATTTGGGTTCTTTGATATGTCTATTCTAATCGTGTATTTGGATTCTTAATTTTGGTCCTGTTTTCAAATTGGTCTACATTAAGATCCAAAGGGTCCAAAATTAAACTTAGTTGATTTTAACAAAAAATAATTCTTGGGGTTGTTTGATATACTGAATCTGAAAATGTATGAATTTTATTATGGGCCCAGTTTTCAAGTTGGTCCAAATAGGGTTCAAATTAAACTTTTGTTTGATTTCAACCAAAATTGAATATAAGGGTTCGTTCTTTGACATGCTCAATCTAACCATGTATTTAGATTTTGATATTTGGTCCCCATTATCAAATTGGTCCACATTATGGTCTAAAGGGTCCAAAATTGGAACTTTATTTGATTTCATCAAAATTGAGTTCTTGTGGTTCTTTGATACGCTGAATCTAACCATGTATTTAAATTTTGGAAAATGGACCATAAAAGTGAATGTCCAATTTAAAACTTTTCAGCTTTTAGACCCCATTCATTCTGTGTCAGAAACCTATGCAGTGTCAACTTTTAATCACAATCCAAATTCAGAGCTGTATGAAACTCGAATGTTGTGTCCATATTTGCTCCCCATTTTCAGGGTTCCACTTCTGCGGTCGTGTCAAGCTGTGCCCTGCCAAACATTTTATTATGTTATAGTTTTGAACAAGTTCCAAAAGAAACTTGGGTGCTTTATATGTTAAATTGTTGTTTGACTCAAACTGCACAGACATCTGAGTTTGATTATTTTGTAAAACATGTATAACAGTTAGGAAACTGATGAGTTGTTGAAAATAAAATATTTAGATCTAATGTTATCATAATACTATGAACTTTTGTTTTGCAATTTATGGAGAACATAACTGTCAGGTTTATTTTCATTAAAATGTTTTATTAAAGTATGTGTTATGTGTATATATAGGTCCAAGTGCAAAACCCACATTCTTACATGTATGTTTTGGAAATTTATAATAAATTTTGAAGATTTTCATAAACACTTTTAGCTCACCTAAGTAAAAGTCCAATTGCCATCAAGTTATGACCATCATTTGTCATAAAGTTTTCACATTTTCATTCTCTGAAACCTCTTGACAGATTTTAAGTAAAATCGCATGAATGGTCAGTGCAAGGTCCTTAACAAATGACCCTACTTTGTTCTAGTCCAATGAAAAACATGTCCGCTAGAGCAAATCTTAGATTCTGTTTGGCCAATTTTCAAAGATTGTCTCTGAAACTACTAGACAAAATGGTTTGAAACTTTACATAAATCCTTATTTTGTTCTGGTCTGACGCAAAATGGCCACAGCCAGGGTTCAAAGTTTACATAGAAACCCTACGGGAAATCATATTTTTCCAATTTCTCAAGTACAAAGTAGCTGATATATGAACAAATTAAACCATACATATATTTGAATATTATAAAGCTCTTAAGATAGACCAAAAAAGGATTGCCAAAAGGGCTACACATGCAGGGTCATTGTGAGCCTCCGATTTTCAAAAATCTTGAAACTTAAGAGTCATGATCTATGACATGTCCTGAACAAATGGTCTTCGTTTTTCTCTGGTACGGAAGTACTGTAAAGGTGAAAATGTACAACTGGCAAGTGTCATCTGTCCTTTTTTTTTTTTTTTTTTTTTTGTGTTTTTACGCCTTTTTTAAGCACCCCTTTTGGACTATTTCGTGGCGGTCAGTTTTTATTGGTAGAGGAAGCCGGAGTGCCTGGAGAAAACCACCGACCTTCGATAGGAAAACTGACAATCTGATCTTGACCTTATTTTCATGGTTCAGTTGTTATTTTTTTGTTGTCTTTTTTCTTTTACTATATGGAATGATTGTAAGGTGTCATCTGACTTTTACCTCATTTTCATGGCTCAGAGATAAAAAAAATTATTATTTTTTAGTTTTAGTCTTTTTGTAATATTTAATTGTATATGCAATAGGTCAACTATATTTGATGCATAGAAATATTTTATGATCTATGTGTCGGTCTCACAGGTTTTATTTGACCTTTACCTCATTTTCACTGTTCATTGCAAGGTGTTTTGGTGTAAAACTATAAGCAATAGGTCAAATATGTCTGTTGTATGGAAGTATAGTAGGCTGTAATTGTCTGCCAAGTATCGTTCATGTGACCTTGACCTCATTTTCATCGTTCATTGTTTAGTTTCCATAGTTCAGTCTGTTTCTTTGAAGCTATTTATAAGCAATAGGTCAACTTACTATATTTAGTGTATAGAATGATTGTAACATGTACACGACATAACAAGAGGCTCTCAAGAGCCTGAATCGCTCACCTTAAATTATTTGCTTAAATCTTTCATCAATGATTATTTTGGCTTTTCAATTTATATAAATATTCTTGAATCTGGTCATATCTTCTTCAAAAGCAAAAATGCATTTTACCCTATGTTCTATTTTAGCCATACAGGCTTTCTTGACGTACAAGGAAATAAAATATAAAATTTATACTTGATACTCTGAAACTCATTCAGCCTAAGTTTGGTGAAATTGATTCAGCAGTTTCAAAGGAGAAGATTTTTTAAAGTAAGCTAACAAGTAAAACAAATTAAGTAAAATGTCTTTAAAGGGCAATAAGTCCTTTAAAGGTCAATTGACAATTTTGGTCATATTGACTTATTTGTAGATCTTACTTTGCTTAACAGTTTTGCTGTTTACAGTTTCTCTTTATCTATAATAATATTCAAGATAATGAGCAAAACTGCAAAATTTCCTTAAAATTACCTATTAAGTGGCATCAACCCAACAATAGGTTGTTTGATTCCTCTGAACATTTCAGGGCTGATAGATCTTGACCTAATGAACAAATTCACCCAATGTCAGATTTGCTCTTTATGCTTTAGTTTTGAGATATAAGCCAAAACTGCATTTTACCCTATGTTCTATTTTTAGCCATGACGGCCATCTTTTTGAGGAAACAGAAAATAAAACACAAACTTTATTCTAGACACCCTAATGATCATTTACCTTAAGTTTGGTTGAAATTGGTTCAGTAGTTTCAGAGGAGAAGATTTTTAAAGTTAGCAAATATGATGAACAAATTGTGTAAAATTTTCTTTAAAGGACAATAACTCCTTAAGGGTCAATTGACAATTTTGGTCAAATTGACTTATTTGTAGATCTTACTTTGCTGAACATTTTTACTGTTTACAGTTTCTCTTTATCTATAATAATATTCAAGATAATGACCAAAACTGCAAAATTTCCTTAAAATTACCAATTATGGCAGCAACCCAACAATGGGTTTTTGATTCCTCTGAAAATTTCAGGGCTGATAAATCTTGACCTGATGAACAATTTTACCCCATGTCAGATTTGCTCTAAATGCTTTAGTTTTTGAGATATAAGCCAAAACTGCATTTTACCCTATGTTCTATTTTTAGCCATAGCGGCCATGTTTTTTGAAGAAATGGAAAATAAAACACAAATTTTATTCTAGATACCCTAAGGATCGGTTGGAATTGGTTCAGTAGTTTCAGAGAAGAAGATCTTTGAGATAGTTTACGACGACGACGGACAACGGACAACGGACGACGACGGACAACGACGACGGACGCCAAGTAATGGCAAAGCTCACATTTCCTTTCAGGAAAGGTGAGCTAAAATGAGAATGGAAATGGGGAATGTGTCAAAGAGACAACAACCCGACCATAGAAAAACAACAGCAGGTCACCAACAGGTCTTCAATGTGAGAGAAATTCCCACAGCCGGAGACATCCTTCAGCTGTATTTCTTGATTGGTTTATATGACCTCATTTTCTTGGATCATGTGTGATAGTTATAGTTAAGCTTTATATTTAGGACTTTCAACATAATATCAGTGAAAAGTAAAGCAGGTGAGACGTTTCAGTGTGTACTCTCTTGTTGTACATTTTATGTTTTGTATTTATCTTTTTATTTCACATTTTGTAAAGGTTTGTTGTCTCATACAATGTATTCAAATGTACATGTATGTTATACATTTAAAGTAATTTTGACTTCACAAATATAATTTAACATGAATAACATCATCTTAACATGGGCAAGTACAGGGTCAGTGTACAATAATCTACATGTACCAGTGAAAATAAAAAAACAGAGTTTTATTTTTATCTAATTCTACACATCATCATGTCGTACAATCTCTCTTGCAGCAAGATAAACATCAACTCCATGTTCATTACTTGGAATAAGAGGGTCAACCTGACTCAACAAGTTATCCACATCTACAATTACATGATCTGGTTGCATATTCAGCATGTCCAATGAGCCAATATCTTCACCATGTGTTTGAACATCATTAACTTGAGGGTCTATTCCATACTGCTCAATTCCATCAATTAAAATATTTTCACTATTCAGTTCAGCTGAATGAATGTTTTTTTGAATCATGCTGTTCACCCAGATCTTTGTGGTGACCAACAACGTTCTGTTCTTAACCCATGACTATTATATGCCACTACGAATTGAGAGAGTGCTTCGTTGATACGAGGTATAAACACATAATGTAAACACAGCAGATCCTTTTGATTATCAACATCTAGCAGATCATTTCCTTCTAGATAGTAAAACAATGAATAGAATGTTTGAATTACAGCATAATAAACATCTCTCCAAAGCCTTTCAATTCTGCTATTGTGCACAGATTTTCCTGCTATAAAACTACCACGATCAGAGCCTCGCCTTTCTTCCATATATCTAGCAACTAAAACATTTTCACTTCCTTGATCACCTCTGACTCGAGATGGTAATGAGTACGATTCAACTGCTTTCAAAAACGAGTTCAAAACAGTGACCGCCAAGTTGTTGTTCGAGCATTTTAAGAACACTATTAATCGCGAAAAACCATCAATACCTCCATGTGTTACTAATTTCCAGCGGATCAGCGCATGGTGTCCATCAATATGCCATAGGTCATTAGGCCCTGCAACTGAGTATTTCCTGCGAACTGCAGTTAAGCCCCATCGTATCAAGGTGCTTCCTGGATCAATATCACGCAGAGTTCTCCTTACACGTGACTGTTGCACACTTATACCTTTTGCTTTTAAGTGGCCAATCATCATACTCACACCAGTATGTGGTTGACTGTTAACGATTTCTCGCATCACTGACATCAATTCTGAATCATTTATCATAGTATGTCTAACCAGATTCTTCTCCTCATATTTAAGTCGTCTCCATAGTGTTGTTCTGTGCACTAAGAACATTCTGGCTATTTCACCTATCTTAAAACCAATTTTAAACAAATATTCCACTTGGTCGGTGCATATAAAAGCAGGAGGCCTTCCCAGCCTATCAGTCGCTGAAATACATCCTGCTCCATCAACAATGCTCAAGAAACTAGATGGCATAGAAAAATCTATCGTGCTCCAATGTTCTCTCAGGGGCTGAAGACAAGATAATAGGGTTTGAATTTTCTCAATTAAGCTCTGATCAGCTCTATTTATAACTAAATTAAATTCTAAACAATTTAAGCCATCCACTGCACTTTTCAATCTGTTGCGAAAGTATTCTATGTCACAATTTGGAGGGTTATCTGGGATATTTTCACAATATGATAACGTTTCGTCCAAGTCTTGGAAAAAAATTTCAAAAATAGACTCTTCTTGCTCTTCATCATGTTCATGATCTGGGTATGTTGCCATCTTCTGCAAAAAAAAGAAGAATGTCATTAAGCCATCAAACCTATCACATGAGCCAATATTTCACAGCTAATATCCATGGTGTTGCATTTGTAGCTACAGCATGTATAGTATTCTGCAATTTATCAGATTTCTATGTATAAATCAGTGATATTTTACACTCTGAACAGTCAAGGGTATAACTTAAATATTTTCATTTCAGAGAAATAAACATGCATGTGTGAATCTGGATCTAAGCTAGGATTTTGAGGGCTTTAGTCACTTTTGAGCGCTATATGAAAACCCACCAATGTGTAATAGCAAGGGACCAAGGATGTAATTTTTGTAACTTACTAAGCTTCATCTTTGACTTTGTCAGATTTTAAAAACTTTAGGCAGGATTGGCAGTCAGTATTGTATTTAATTTTTGACTGTATTAACCTTTAGGTAGCAGTCTTGTATTACAACTCCAGTTTCGGGTGCATGTCAAAACATGGAGGGGAACAAAATAGTGCATTTTTTTCTGAATTTTTTTCTGAACTCAATTTTTTCTGTTTGATTATACATGTAGGTTTATGCTGAATTGAAACATATATATAGACTTGCATCTTTTGGGGATATCAATCCATGAAAGTGGAAGGATATCATGTTTACTGGAAGTGGTGCGGCCTAGTAAAAATAGCAAACAGAAAGTAGGAAAAAAATGTTTTGACTTCAGGATTGCGTCACTTTTTATTCTTCGTGGCAAGAACCCCCTTTTTTTCGATTAAATCACAATTTCACATTAGTACATACATGATATGAACATGAATTTTTTTTTATATATAGCAAAATTAGGCTAGCATTTTTTATTTTTTTATTTTTTTGTTTTCAAAGATCAGCTGTTTTGCATGTTAGCCTATGGAGCAGTCAATTTCAAGACTGCAACCTTTATTATGAAAGATTCTGACATGGGATGTGGAAACTTAGTTAATTTCTCACACAGTGTGATTACACATGCTTTCATGAGTTGTCTCCTCTTTTTATTCCTAATAGTTTAGTAACACATGTTTGTTATTTGTTGACCAAATATTTAATATTTTACTTTTATATTAATTAGGCACTTGAGAATTTTTGAAACTTTGCGCAGAAACTGAATACATGGACTGAATAACTCATTTTCTAATTAAAGTAAATCATTTTTGATGAACCATACTAAATCAATAGGAAAAGGCTTTAGTTAGCTTTAAAAGGCATATAATTTAGATACATGTTCTTACAGATTATCATTGATCATCTCAACAAGATTGATTTTCTCGCCTGAGATGATATGGCTAAAATGAGAAAAGCAATCCAGTTGAGATGACCAATTGCAATGATAATTTGTTGATCGCTATTTGTAACTATGACGACATTGTCAGTTTCATTAGGATCCATGTGCCTCATTTAATTTAGTTTCTTGCCATCATTGTTCATATCACTTGTCTTGACTCCTGCTGAGAAAGGAAATCACCAGTCAGCAAGATCAAAGGAAAATTTCCTAAAATAGCGATAATGCTTTTACATGGGACACTTTGGAATTACTTGCATGACTTGGAAGCTTGCATAGTACTTCATTTCATGCTCTGGTGATTATAAATCATAAAATGTATTCATTGATGCGCACAGTTTGTTTGTTTTGATTTGTTATGTGTTTATCTTATATATATTATGCATTTTCTAAGTTCATGGTAATAACTTAAAGAAAATGCTTATTTTGGCCCCTTTGAGTCTGAATTCCAAAACCGTTGGGACCATCATCCAAAATTAATCCCAACCTTGTGGTATTGAACCTTCTAAAAAAATCATATCTAGATCCACACTTAAACTAAAGTTATCATGGTTATTGTCTAGAAACGTAATGTGTCTAAGGACAACGACGCAGACAACATGGACAACAATTACTTCATCATACCATTATTATGATCCTAAATATATTTTGTGGTCGCATAATAAAACAAGATTGTGTCTGATGACATGGATCCTCCACTGGCAAAATGGATTGATTGTCATGCTTAAATAGGTGGTGAACAAGTGCAAATTGGAAAAGACATAACTCAGAAACAGTCAAAGTGACACCACCTGAATTTGAACTTAATCTTAGTTTTATGTTACTTAGCATTATTCTAGTCAGTGCTAACAAGTTGGAAACAACAAATTTCCATTCATATAATTAAAGGGCAATTTCTCCTTGAAATAAAAGTGAATCTGGCCGAAATTCGAAATTGTCCTATGACACCGTGTATCATCAGTACACTGGAAATAGGTACTAACCAAGCGGGCATGATCAATTTTGACCTTACAAGGTAACGGAAATCTTTGTTTTGCTTTTCATTATTCAATGTACATTTCTCAACATTTGAAATTCCTGCTCCCAAATAATTTTTGCATCGATTTTTTCCTATTCATAAAAAAACTTTGATATTCAAATAAGAACAAATAACATGCGCAAATAGTTGTGAAAGTCAACACCCACTTTCAATTTCGATACAGTTGTTGAGACATTTACATGTTTTATCTGAAAGAAACCTATTACAGGGTAACAGTAATGGTTACCAATCATAAAGCTACCTGTGATTACTCATTCTTTGAAACTGTTTGGGTAATAAACGAGTATGAAAATAAAGTTTTTGTGTACGGTGTACAACAACTTAACTATGCACCGTACATAAGGATGTATGTGGTCAGCCAAACACCATACACAAGGCTTCTTTAGGGATAAAATATCGAAAAGATTTCAGTGCCAATTATTGAAACAGCTATACTTATTATACACACATTGACATTCTATCGGATGAGACGAGGCCAACTTCTTTTACAAGTATTTGCACATGCTTTTAGTAATCCCTCTTGTTTTGGGAAAATAATGAGACATCTCTAATTAGTCAAGCTACGATCAAATCATTTCTTAAAACAGCAATTATGTTTAGATTGAAGTAGTCACATTGATATTATGTGAACAAAAGAAAGATTTGTCGTTACCGTGTAAGATCAAAATCGCTCACGCCTGCTTGGATAGTACCTATATTCGCTGTAAGATGATACAAGGTGTATGAGAGGCTATGAATATATATAGCTTGCATTATGTGTATAAATATGAACAAAATATGCTGACAAATAAAAGTTCTAGAGAGCTAACAATTCCTGAAGAAAATATGTTTTGAAATATGCAAAGACATATAGTAATTATTAACTACAGTGGGACGTTGAAAAAAAATCTAATTCGGGGATTCAGAGATGGGAACTAGAACACATTCCAATTTTTCCATAAACGGCCATTGTGGTGCATATTTCGGCACTTTTTTACATTGGTTATTAGATGTACCCCAACTGTTTCCAACAAGTGTTTCCATCTGATGAACCTGCTGTCAACTTCCAGTTCTGGTTTACGGATTTTTTATAAACAAAGCGAGTACTTTGTGGCAAATAAACCAAGATTTTATAGAAAATCCACAGCCTTCAATACAGAGATTTTTGTTATAAAATTTCAAACATAGATTACTCACTTGCTTTTCGAAAATTTGCTTGTGTTTATTAATTGTTTACAAAAAAATATAAGCAACCTGTAAATTCCCAAACATCTGGAGTGGTGCTGAGCCAGTCAAGTGCACCCTAAAAGGTGTACTTAATTTGAGCTCATTTTTTATTTGTTTTAACCATTATTATAACTACAGTAATAAACTTGTTTTGAGGAAATTTCGAGCAATACTCCGATATCTATCAGTTATTAAATTGCCTTATTTGAGGGAACAAGATTAAAAAGAAAAGGCTGTGGATCCATGTTCTAGTCTAAATAATTATGACGTCTGGCAAGGCTATTTTGGTCGCAGGAAGGCGTCCAAGAAAAAAAATCAAAATAGCCTTGCCAGACGTCATAATTATTTGGACTATGGATTTTCTATAAACTTTCCATATGTTTAGTATTGAATCAACACAAGGGTACATAATCCTAACAGTAACACTAACAGTATCAGCCTGCAATGCCGGACTCGCATGAACGCAAGATTTAGTTAGTGGGGCGACGCGTTTTTTTAATTCTTGGTCATGCATTCGTGTTGAGAAAGAAAGGGGGAATGCAAACAGTTATACAAAACGTTACCTTCTCATATATAGATATCAACAGCTAATCAAACCAGGGGAGTTCATAGAGAACGTGCCAACTTCAACATGTGAGTCAAGCAGGGGCTGCCCGACTATATCGACCAATCACAAACGTTGTTGCAAATTTGACCTTGTGACGTCAAACAATTTCCCATAATGCAATTATTGCATATAAATAAAAATTATTGCATATAAATAAAAAAACGACAATTATACCAATTGAATGATTATGTAATTCAACAAGAAATTACTCATAATGATTGCCCATAGTAACAGTTAACCACATTTATATTGAATTTATTTCAAACAATCAGTAACTACCAGTATCTTATTAAATTTGACAATTGAACAAATATTAGTAAAACACTAATACTTGTTTTGCGCTTTACAGCATGGTTTGCCGTTCTCATAAATCCTTGGCATCCAGCAATTCAAGAGTTTTTACATCCATTATTGACAGAAGCAAGTAATCATGTAAATGCTGGAGAAAAAATCTGCCTAAAGGTAAAATTTCATTCAGAGGCTCGAAGGAGCCTGTATCATTTTCCTGCAAAAAGGATCCCTTCATAGCTGAAGAGCATTAACCGCAGATACGATAAAAGGTACTGAGAGTGAAATCATAAAATGATACTCTCCATCGACTTCATATCAGTCATGTCATATCATGTAGAAAGCGTTGAATTACTTTTTGTTCAAATTGTCAGACATGAATTTTTCCTTCATGCAGATCTTTATATGGAATTTCAGACCGACACCAGAGTAACTCGGTTGTTAAGAACATTTATTGGAACATATCTGTCAATATAAAAATAAAGGAGATGTTGTATGATTGTCAAAGAGAAAACGGGCCATTCGAACGAACAAAACTCAAATAATAATAAGCAATAAAAAGCCAAAGAAGACCTGACTACAAATAAGAAATATAACAAAACAGAAAACAATTAGGTCTAATACTAAAATAATAAAAGAAAAACAATGAATACAGACAGCAACCGACAAAACCCCTGGATTTACAACTAATAGATGGATGCCACCGCTGGTAACGTTTAGACCCGTAGCTAACACCAACCAAGTACATCAGTGTTGACACAAACTATCATTGATACGGTCATTTCTTGTACTGTTACTAAAAATATCAAAATCATTCAAAACACTTACCCTGAAAAAGTCCTCACTAGACGATTTATTATGGGATCGAATATACAAATGTAATAATTTCCCTTTAGTTTTTTCTTGATTTAAAAAGAATATTTCTGAAAATCTGCTTAGACAACTGTACACATCATTTTATCGCAAATTCTATAAAACTGTAATACATTGATATTCTTTAACGGTATTTTGACAGATCAAATTCGGAAAATGTGTTAAAGACTGGTTCAGAAGAAATGTAGATGACGGATGTGAGTGTAATGGACGGAAAACGACGCTGAGTGGTATGGGATTATGTATTTACAACTATTCTACACCTCTAAAGGTCTGCAGTTATCCGTGGATGATTGTTTGTTGTTTTCCATTCTGGTTCCTGTTTGGAGGACCTTGTTACCTGGTTAGTTATTATCGTATCAATAGTTTTCTGTTAAAGTAAATATGTTTTCAAACGTATCGCGCTAAACAAAAACAGATAACAAAATATTGTCGGAAGCCCCTTTGGATCTTAGTCTCTATCTAACTAAAATAAGAAAAGTTGGCATAATTACATTATTCATTATCAAAATATTTAGAGATGGATTTATCTCAAATATTTTGTTGAAAATCTAGTTTAAAAACGGTTATTTTTCCCAGGTTTGAATTAAAGAATAACCAGTTGAGGTATTCATCTTGAAACAATGACTGGGAACCATATATTTGTCATTTGGAAATAAACCAAGAACATATATATTTTTAAAGTTTAAAATATGTTTTAAATTCAATCTTTCTATAGAAAACAGGACTCCGAGAATTCAGATGACAAAATTTAGCATTTATAATCATAATCTTGAAATAGCGAGAGGTAGATATAGAGAACTTCAGGCAATAAATATTTGTAATTTTTAAAAAATGGAAGAGGAACTTCACTTTCTGCTTAAATAAACATCCTAGTAAAAAGTAAATAAAATAACAAAAATGCCGAACTCCAAGGAAAATTCAAAACGGAAAGTCCCTTGACAAATGGAAAAATCAAAAGCTCAAACACATCAAACGAATGGAAAACAATTGTCATATTCCTGACTTGGTACATGCATTTCCTTATGTAGAAAATTGTGGATTAAACCTGTTTTTTATATAGCTAGCTAAACCTCTCACTTGTATGACAGTCGCATAACATTACATTATATTAACAACAATGTGTGAACAAAACAAACAGACTTAATAGGTAAAAATGTCAAAAATTGGGGTACAGCAGTCAACATTGTGTTATAATCTAATTAATCGCTATAAAAACAAACAACTATGTCAACAAAGAAAAACAAAATGGCATGTAGACACTCTATAGAAAAAGCACATAAGCAAAAATGAAAGACAAGAATACAAAAAATGACCATAGCACAATAACACAATGGCAGGATGTATAAATACCGAGCCACGCCAAAAGGATACTACCAAAATTGGATTAGACAGTAAAGGTTAAAAATATACAAAGACAAATAATAAGAACACTATAACACACGTAATTAAGATGATAAACAACGTCAGTACTTAGAATCTATACTTCAAGACCATCATGTATTATTTGTGAAGTTGATACGGAATATTTATCAACAAGGTCTTGGTATCTTCCGATGAACTTTTTTTTTTAGAAAAAGGACGAGACGTTTTTTTGACGTAATCTTGGTTCATCAACTTTCAGCTCAGACACTGTTGACGTTTTATAAAGTCTGAGTAGCAGCTGCAAGCTCTTGAATACCGAATGAGTGTTACCTTTATTACAAATATTGGCAAACCTTACAAAAATTTTCACAATTTTGATATTCATTCCCAATTTATTTGGCTGAAGTCAAGTTTAGGTAGTCACATATTTAATCAAGTATGTTTTTGATCAATTTTGTTAGAAAACAAATTTTCGAAACTAAGTTAATAGTTTTACTTATTAAAAGACACAGTAGGAATAGGTACATTGATGATATTGATTTGATTTATATTTTGTACAATTGTAGTTATAAGTATATGTAAATGGCAGCCTCGGACAAAACAGAATAATTTATTAAATATTTTAAGGATTCAGTTTGGTATTTTATGATCACTGTTTGTGTCAATGTCAAAACAAATATATAGATATATATATACTGACGGACACTAAAAACGCAACACACATTTTGTTGATTTTTCAACCAAATCACGAATGATCCTCATATAACTACTCTTCATGCTTACCATACTTCTTCCTGTTTAGATAAATTCAATACCGGATTTACCTTAGGTACTAGTAATTCAACATACCGGATTTTGGAAGTCGCACGAATTTCTTAAAGCGATATTTAAAACCCATAAATGATATTTTAAGGTTTTTTTCTTCGTGAAACAATTCTTTCAATCCATACCGTCACTTAAATCAGTAAAACAATGTTTCATTTTCATATTTCCGAGACAGAACAATGAAAATCTTCATCAGGCCATAAGATTATTGCAGACAGGAATAAGTGAACGTACTGTTGCTAAATAATTTCACACCAGAAACTCCTATTACTCCTATTACTGTCCTTACAACAACGGTACAGGCAGAAGGGATTTGTTGATGACCACCCATGACCAGATCAATAGGTTGTGAAAACGCTACGTCAATAACATGCACCGTCATTTACGAGACATGTTTACGGCCGCAAGGTCATCTGCTAATCAAGTCGTCGAATGCCATGGCAGACAGATGTTCGTAATGAATGTTTTCCCTATACTGAAAAGCAAAAGAATTGACTGCAGAAAAACATTTAAAGCCCTGAAGTTTAAACCGCATAATTGTCAAAACACACTTTAATGGGTGGGACCAAGGCCAAATCAGAAGGTATAAAACAGAACTAAAAACCTGCTCTACAGAACTGGTTGACTTTTTGTCAATTACTAAGGCGTTGTTTACAGACAGTCATTGCCTTCGACTGTGACACATTCATTGATAAAGGAAAAACCAGGTTTTCAGTGCATACGACATAATATGAACATTGAACATGACGTAATCAATTAAAATTTCGTACTGCAAACATTTTTAGACAATGAAGTACTGAATGAAATTTATGTTTATACATTTATTTCACAAGAATTGCATATTGGAAAATGAAAATTAAAAAGAAAAATTTTATGTTGCGATTTTAAAGTCCCTCAGTATATATGCATATATGTAGGAGTCAAATGTATCTCCATCATTAAATCTGTGTCCTTTCCTCAGATCTTTGTGTCGTGACTTCATAACACTCATATCTGTGGCCCTTTGTTCAGCCTAAAATATGCGTCCTGTCCCCAGATCTGTGTCACGTGACGTCATGCCAGTCTACGTTTATTCAAATCCGTGTCCTTTTTTACAAAGTAGACTTTCAGTAATATGACGTGAATTAGGACGGCATATATATTATGCTACAGGGTTAAAACGCTCATTCCTGTCCTTATCTGAGACCGTTGTGTAATAACACAACATTATTACAAACTGTGCAAATCAGTTGGAAAGGGCTTGTTTGACTTCTCAGATCGGCACTAAGCTAACAGTTCAACCAACAAAGAAAAAGCAAAAGACACAAATCTATGTTACCGTCATTTGTTTGGTCTTCAAGACTTCTTTACTTATTTGACGACCCCTCCTTTTTCCACCTACTCCCCAAAAAGGGTTTATGACTAATGTGTCTATATTGCGAGAGAAAAAAGTTAAAATATTCTAACTGTTTTCACTATTAAACTATTTCCTTGATTTAAAAAATTATCAAAAGAAACTTAATAATAAGGCTTATTAACAACTTAAAGATATAAGTACAAGTCTTTCTACACTTTTTAATATGAGAGAAAAGAAAACTGTAAGCCCCTCTTCCCCCGATTCCCTCCCCCTCTTGCCTTGGTTCTATAACAATCAATAACACTTCTCTGCGAAATACTTAACAACACTGTTAGCCTAAATCTATCAGTTGGAAACACAACTTCAAAATACTGATGGATTCAGTCGAGGATTATGCCAGACAATGGATTAAACGCGAGAAAGAAGAAGTAGATACTCTTTCCGAATGGATTAAGGCTGTTAGGTCGTTGATACAAATCAGAATTAAAAAACTGAATGGGTCTTTGAATACCCATGCTACATCAATCTTTTAAAGACAAACATGTTGCAAACACCGGTCCTGCCTCCATGACAAATATGTTGTTGTCCCCGCAGATAAAGCTCCAAACAACATAGTTTTTATCGGTAAATCACTGGATCTTCCTTCACTGTATTGGATACCTGAACTACATAAGTGTCCTCATAAACAACGTTATATTGCTAGGTCTTCCAAGTGCTCCACGAAACCTCTTTCTAAATTATTAACATCAGTATTATCAACGATCAAAACCGGGCTCCAAAGTTATTGTGAAACAACCTATTCTAGAGGCGGCGTGAATCAGATGCGGAATATGTTATCCAAAGGCCCGAAATATCGTGATCCTAAATCCATCAATTGGAAACACAACATCAAAATACTGATGGATTCAGTCGAGGATTATGCCAGACAATGGATTAAACGCGAGAAAGAAGAAGTAGATACTCTTTCCGAATGGATTAAGGCTGTTAGGTCGTTGATACAAAATCAGAATTAAAAAACTGAATGGGTCCATGAATACCCATGCTACATCAATCTTTAAAAGACCAACATGTTGCAAAACACCTGTCCTACCTCCATGACAAATATGTTGTTGTTCCCGCAGATAAAGCTCCAAACAACATAGATTTTGTGTTTAAATCACATTACATAAACTGCTTGATAAATGAATTAGGTATTGACAATTTACTTTCCTGGATAATCAAAGGTATTTTCTATGTTCCTTTGAAATTTCAACCAGAGATGAAGAACTGGATCTCCCTTCACTGTATTGGATACCTAAACTACATAAGTGTCCATATAAACAACGTTATATTGCTAGGTCTTCCAAGTGCTCCACGAAACCTCTTTCTGAATCATTAACATCAATATTATCAACGATCAAAACCTGGCTCCAAAGTTATTGTGAAACAACCTATTCTAGAGGCGGCGTGAATCAGATGCGGATACTAAAAATTTCAAAAGATCTTTAAGAGTACATACAATCTAAGAGTCTTTCATCTTGCAATAGTATTAAAACATTTGACTTTTCTACACTTTACACAAGTATTCCCCATTCCAAACTAAAAGACAAATTGAAAGAGTTGGTCCTGCTTTGTTTCATAAAAACGAATGGCCAACGTAGATACAAGTATCTTGTCTTAGGAAGGGATAAATCGTACTTTGTTAAAAATTCAAACAAATTATTCTCTGAAACTGATGTTATCAAAAAGCTTGATTTCTTGATTGACAACATATATGTTACGTTTGGAACAAACTATAGGGTTCCCATGGGAACCAACTGTGCTTCTCTTCTTGCCGACTTATTTCTTTATTCATAAGAGGCTGACTTCATACAGGAACTTCTTCGGATGAAAGAAAAGAAGTTAGCAGTATCCTTTAACTTTACTTTCCGGTATATAGATGATGATCTCTCGCTAAATAATTCAATATTTGGTGACTGTTGAACGCATCTATCCCATCGAATTTGAGGTAAAGGATACAACATATACATTTAAGTGTGCCACATATCTTCACTTACATCTAGACATTGACAATAATGGTCGGTTGAAAACAAAACTTTACGACAAAAGAGATGATTTCAGCTTCCCAATTGTGAACTTTCCATTTCTATGTAGCAACATTCCAGCAGCGCGTACATACGGAGTATATATCTCCTAGTTGATACGATATTCCAGGGCTTGTATTTCCTATCATGATTTCCTTAATAGAGGGTTGCTGCTCAGAAGGAAGCTATGAAACCAAGAGTTTCAAAAGAGAGGCCAAAGATACCAAAGGGACATTCAACTTGTTGGTAGAAAATAAACTGACAACGCCATGGCAAAAAAAAAAAAAAAAGAAGAAGAAGACCAACAGACGAACAGACAAACATAAAAGACTAAAGACTGAGCAACACGAACCACACCAAAAACTGGGGGTGATTTCAGGTGTTCCGAAAGGTGATTGTGAAGTTGAAATCATCCCTTCGTAAATTTTACGAACGCCATCACGAGTTGGTTGACCGTTATGTAATGTCTGTTTCACAGATGACTACGGATATGTTCCAATTGTCCTTACTATAATCCCGTTCCCTTTTCCCCGAATTTGACCTTCCGAATAAGACTAATCCCCGGGTGTGTACCAACATGAGGATCACGACGGGTGCCACATGTGGAGCAGGATCTGCTTACCCTTCCAGAGCACCTGAGATCACCTCACAATTTTGGTGAGGTTCGTGTTGCTCAGTCTTAAATTTTCTATGTTGTGTTTTGTGTACTGTTGTTTGTCTTTTGGTCTTTTTCTTTCTTAGCCATGGCGTTGTCAGTTTATTTTCGATTTATGAGTTTGAATGTCCCTTTGGTATCTTTTGCCTCTCTTTTATCTTTATTCTGATGCATAATAAACAAATTAGTCCATATCAGTTATACTTTCGGTGTAAAATTTCATAAAACGAAAATTCTGCGAAATGATGTTATCGTATTTGGCAACTAAACAAGGTGACGTATGCTTCCGGGGTCAAATGTACATTTAATTAAGAAAAACCATTTAATTACCTAAATGTTATTGGTTCTATTTAGAGGAAGTTTTAAAGAATAAAACACAAAAAACAGAACCCAAAAGGACTTAAGGTCATATTCAAGAAGAAAATTTTAAAGATTGTTTGAGACACAACGGACAAACCAACAAGCAAGGTCAATATTTAAAGTCAATTTCAGAATATTTATTGAATTCTCATTTAAAACAATAGAAAATAAACCTTAAAATACTTAACAGAAAAACAGGGTTTTGTTTTCCTTGAAATTTAGGTGTAAACTTATTGATTTAATGTCAATTTGCTCTAAAGTTTAATTTAGATATAAAAAAGATTATTAATTTAATTTACGCATTTTTTTGTACCAATTTAAATTGTTATAAAGGTAAATAAAACAGATTTTATAAATCTAATAATTTAGACCCTTCAAGGAAAATAAGGCATAATACAGAGTAACCTTTCAAAAAATTAAATGATTTAACAACCAAGGAAAAACAATTTGAATTTATACAATTATTAATGTAATTCTACATTCTTTAAATAATAACTTCATATGAATGAAAAAGGTTTAATATCAAATTACCACAATCCTCAAAAAAACCTTCAACCAGCATCATAAATTCACTACAACAAGTCCTTTCACATTACCTAATTGTTAATAAAATTCCATCAAATTCTTGGACATGTTTTTAATAGTTAATTAAGTTTTGTTACACTAATTCATTTAAACCATTTTAATTGCATTAGGAATCTCTTTGAATACGATTAAATCTTTTTAAACACACTAATTTTTACTTCATTGCATCTTTAAGTGTTGAAGAGTTAATTTAAAAAAATTAAACTCAAACCTTAATTTCCATGTAAGATTTCCCTAAATAAAACATCAAAATTTGACATTAATAAACCAAATAATTCATAGCAATTCCTGAATTATATTTCAACTGCTTCATAACACTACCCTTTTCTTCGGAAATATATCGATTCATCTTCCACTGGTTAAACTAACCATTGTTTGGATGCATTCTAAAACATATTGGTCGAAATTCGCATCAATGATCAATTTTACCATTTTGATCACATTTCCCCTATAAGGTCTTCCATATCTAGTCCCTAACTGTATTTCACTATCCCTTTTAACCCATATACCATTGTGTTGTAATTTCAGCAGACCTTCCTTACACGTTACTGTTCCTTAATGCTAAGCCAATCCATTAAAGGTTTGTTTTTGATACAAATAATTTCATTTCATATTAAAATTTTTTAACATTTAACTTCCATTTTTTATTAAACAGGCCATTCACCATCTTGAATAAATTACATTCCATTGGTTCTAAAAGCTTTCAATATCGCTGAATTCTGTCCAATTCAAAACTAAAAACCTAATGGCTTTAAATTTTCCTTAATTTTCCTACTGCAAAAAAAAATTTATTTTAACAACTCTACTCATTTAATATTAATCTAAATTCCAAGATTTATCTGTTGACAATTATCAATTGTTGTTCGGAATTTTACATTTAATTCTCGATCATTAATATCTTTTTTATATTCAGGGATTGGTCATGGATCCTCAAAAGAGCCATAGCAATACCATGTGAATTTAGTAAGGTTATTTGTAAGATAAGTTATTGCAATTTATCAGATTTTATAAATCAGGAATTTTCATCTAACGTAATATTTAAATTATAACTTTTGGAATGGCATCTGAATCCTCAGTATTTTGGGGTACTAGAAACAAGAATAGCAAGAAATTTTAATTCTGTTACTATTTGATTATACTTGAGTTTATCAGATTTTTAAATTTATATTTTTAATCATCTTTATAGTTTGTCTGTTTAAAGGGGGAACAACATTTGGATTTTCTATTTTGAACCAATTTTATTTTACAATTTTCTTTTGATTAATCATTAATTGGAATGAATCATTACTGAACTTGGGTAATAAAGAAAAATGTTTGATTTTCCTTTTTTGTGCAAGAAATTTTGAGTAAAAAATTTACTCATTTTAGACAGATTGAAATTTAATTTTTCATTATACACATTAATTGCTACTCTTTATTTAATTTTTTTAAAATTATAGTTGGCAAATATTTATTTTAACTTTATTTATAGGTTTGAATTTAACTTGAGAAATTTAAAGGTGAATTACCAATTCTACAATAGTAAATTGTAAATTTTCATGGGTATTAAAAATATAATTGATAATTTGTTTTCCAAAAATTGTAAACCATTTAAAAAATTTTTTGCCAAAATTAAAAACTTTGTTTAATCATTTAATTGATTATGTTTTAACTTGCACAACAGATTTCATTGACTGTTATTTATATTACAATTTGAACCAATTTTTTTATCAAAAATATCCAAGGGTTATTACCTAAAGGCATAATTTTTAAGTACTGTTTTAGATTCTATTGAATTCCAAATAGTTTTCTCTGCCTTTAATATATATTAAATTTTGGCATCGAATCTTGGTGTTTTTATGTTTTTGATAAGGTTTTATTTTAGTTATTTATAAAATGCTTTTAATTATTGTTAAAAGAATCATTTCCTTGGAATTAACCTTGGCAAAAAATTTAATACCATTTTTACTTTAAATTAAGATTTCTAAACTATTAAGGCATAGTATTTCAAACAATTCTTATAACAGACAAAATGTATTCATATACCAGTTTTTGGTGTCTATTATTTTTGGATTAAAAGGTGTCATGAATACAAAATTTTTTGAACCTTGACTTAATTCGTTTAAAAGTGCATTATCAAACAATTAACACCTTTGATTAATCTTTTAAAATATTCAATAAGAATTGGAATTAAATTTACAGTTTCTAGAAATGGGAATTGTAAAAGGCAACAACGACACAAGAAGGAAAATACTTTTGCTTATCATTTTAATAATTTTTTCCTTTTAACTTTATTGCAATGATCCTTCTAAAATTTAAATTTATTCCAAATATGAACAAATAAATTGAAAAAAATTTGAATCAAATAACCATGAAAATTTGGTTAAACTTAATTTTTATTATTAACTTTAATTTTATGGAAAATTTAAAATCAACTTTTTATTATAACTATGAAGTCATTTTTGAAACTTTTAATAAGGATTAATGTTGACGGTTAAATAATTAGTAATTTGGAAGTCAACCACTAACTTTTTATAAAACAAATCATTTTAACAGTTTTATTAATGATTTCAAAACATTTTAATTTTCCTCTTTTTAATTGCACTTTTATTATAAAAAACTTTTTCAACAGAAATAAAATGAGCACAATTTTTTAAAAAGAATTTCTTATGTAAAAAAATTAAAGGTTTGGTACCTAATTGTAAAGGATAAATGTTAAGATAATTAAATTACTGGATTTTATATTAACATTTGAAATAAAATTGTAAAGTGGATTTGAAAATTTTGGAAATATGCACGAATAAGTTAATTGACAATAACTGGAAATTTTGAATTAAAAGTTTCAGGTGCAATTAAACCAATTCTTTTTAAACCATTTCAATTGATTTCTCTTAGGCCCTCATTTCCAACTTTCTTGACGCTAATCCCGTTTGGAAATAAAATTTATTAATAAAAACATAAAAGTTTGTTAATAAAATTTATGTCATTCATGTTATTTTATTATAGAACTTAAACAAATCTTGCTTTAAATCTTGTTTAAATTCAATGTTTACCTTTAAGTAAACTTAATTTCGTTGATTTACTTATAAATTATTTAAAAGTTAATTAATGTAAATTAAAAAATTGTTTAAATTTTTTGAAGCTTTCCAAAAATAGGAAATCAAACAAAGTTATTAAATTTGTATTTGAAACAATATTAAAAATAAACCATTAACTGTCCAACTAAAAATTATAGGGCAGTTTTTTGAAACCGTTTTTAAGAAAACACAACTGGGCAAAATGTATTATCAAATCATTTTTTGATCCAAACAATTACTTTTACGAAAAACAACAACATTAACCTGCATAAACCAGATAGAAATGAAGCTTTATAGGGAATGACAATATCACTCTCGGGTCTCTCATTTAATTCCACAATGGCAAATGTACTGGAACAGGGTGGTATGACTGTCTTCTTCTTTATCTTTATTCTGTATATTTTCATTTGCTGATCTTGTCTGTTTGTAGTCATAAATGATGGGATTTCTTCATTTCTTAATTTGAGGAAAAATCATTAATAACAGTCTCCTGGTTTTCCTGGAAATCTATACTTAGTACCTGAAATAAGACTGTCTGTCATGTCAGCTACGACCATGTCCCATTTCACAGTGAAAGTACCTATGTTAAGTTTTAATTTTTCTGCTATTCCTGCTTTCCTTTCTGCATGTGTTTTAGTTCATTTTAATACACTTTTATCAATTATTTTAGGCTTATTAGTAAGCTGGTAAAAAATGTCCTACTTATCACAGACAACGGGACTGCAGTATCAACTACTCCAAATGTTTACTTGTTGTTCACTGCTAAAGAAATATATTTCTGGAATGTTTAAAAGTTTGACTTTAACTTGTTCGTCTGCAGGAAAAGGAAGTGGCCCACCAGTATCAATTGGATGGTCTGAAGCTTGGCCTACATCTTCATCTCTTTGGAGTTTAAATATTTATTGTTAAAATTCGGTGATGGTGATCTTGACCTGTTGTCATATCTCTGTGGTGATCTATCTCTTGGTTTGTCACACTGAGCACTAAATATCCCTCTTCGCGACAGTTAAAATAGCGATTATTTCTTACAGGGCTTCGCCTCGGACTCGACAACCTTGTGGTTATCAAAATCTATTGGTTGGATTTCCTCTTTTCAAAATGTCCAGTATCTGCTTCACACTTGACTTCATTTCTTGTAGCTCGTCCTTTGTCTTTTTCAGTCTTTCTTCAAATTTACTTGGTAAATCCGTATAATAGATTCCTTTCTTGTACAATGCTCTAATACTCGATGATGAAATACCTTAATTTGAGTTGTAAAGGCTCTGACTCTTGAAATGTTTTTATATATATTTTATTGCACTCTATTGCTGTTAATAATTTACTTATTGCACAACATTGCACTAAGTATCCCTAATATATTAGTTATTAGGTATCCAGGGATAATACCTAATGAAAGTAAATTGATATATTACATTACAGTATTGATGATTTCATGTTTACCGGAGTAGTCCATTTCTATCCGATAATTGTTTTTCATATTAGTTAACTTATCCAGCGTGTTTGCCATCATCAGTTATGATTTAAGAATCTGGATAATTTGAATACTTACGGAATATATATGTTAGACTCAGATCGACGTCCGGTCTCAAATCGACGTATATTCCTCAAATCGACGTCCAAATCTGACGTCACATTCTCAAATCAGTGTCCAATATTTTGACCCTCTAATCGACGTCCAATGTGACGTGTATTGCCAAAACGAGGTCCGATCGATTGTAGTCTTCTCTAATCAATGTCCAATATCAATAAATAATCAATTACTGCACGTATACATGTACATGTATAAGACTTTGATTGATTTTGGAACATTCAAATACAAAATGAAAGATGAAATTTGGTCTGTTTTGTAGGGTTCTTATAACAACTCAACTTTTAAACAGTTACAGACTATTCATAGAGATTTTTGCGAACCCGAAATAGGTAACAACAACAATAACAATACTTTATTCTTTAAAAACAAATACAATCAAAGGCAACAGATGTATTGATATTCATTTGCATAAGGTCGATTTCTATCTGACGCAGCATTATTGTTATAAGATTGATCTTTATTTATATCATCTGTATCGTTTGTCTTTATGTAAAGCTGTTTTAAGTAGACGTATGAGAAGGAACAACAAAGTTAGTTACATCTCTTCCCAAAGAATCAACTAAAACAAATAAAAGGACTAACATCGATAAATGACAACAAGACAACCACCGACATCTTATAACATATACATGCATATTAATATTTATCTTGATAGAAGTTATACAATCGATGTACGTTGTCGTATGTCATTCATATTAATAAATTACATGTGAGTATACGTCAATGAGAAAACAACCCAACGACAAAGAAAACCAAACGACATCTAGAGGGCAACATTCAGTCTTCAACAATCGACAAAATAAAGAAGTACAGCCAATTGTTTTGACAGTATTATAGTTCGGACTCTGTAAGATATTTGTCAACAAATTTCTGAGTTTTACACCTGAAGTGAAACATATACAAAAGAAATGGACATTATGTTTTTATGTTGTGCTGTTACACCACTGTTTCAGTTTAGGGGAGGGTTAAGCTCTCACAAACATGTTTAACCTCGCCACATTCTTTATGTACTTGTCCCAATGCAGGCGCCTGTAGTTCAGTGGTTGTCGTTGATTTGTGTCTGTCATATTTGTTTTTCGGAATTGTTTTTTTTTTTATAAATAAGGCCGTTAGTTTTCTAGTTTGGATTGTTTTACATTTTTCATTACTCGGCCTTTGTTAACCGACTTTATGGTATGGGTTTTTATCATTGTTGAAGGCCGTACAGTTGCCAACAATTGCTTACACCAACTTCATTTGAACTCTGGTGGATAGTTGTCCCATTGGCAATCATAACACATCTCCTTATTTTTATACAATCTCTTAAATTTTAAAATTGATATCGCAACCTGTTAACATCGATAATAAATTTTAGAAGACATTTTTTTTTTATAAAATAACTTATTTTATTTTATATTGATATAAAATTATGACGTCATTGCGGCAAGTCCATAAAACGGACGTCGATTAGATAAGTAAAAATTGGACGTCTATTCGAGAACAACAAAAAAAGACGTCGATTAGAGGAGCATAAAATTGGCCGTCGATTTGGAATCTTATTTTATTGTGACGTCAGATTTGGACGTCGATTTGAGGAACGGACGTCGATTAGAGACCGGACGTCGATCTGAGTCTTTCATTTAAACAAATTGTCATTTATTAACATGTAAATTAACCATAATCTTATTCAATTTCGTAGCATAAGCTTATTAAAGTTTGCACTACAATTGTCTTTCTACTATTTACACTTTGAGGTAAGCTTGAACTTGTTCGTAAAGTTCTGATTAAGTATACAAAATACCCAGGTAGACATGATTATACATAAAATTAGAATATACAACACAAAGTTACAAAAAAATTACAATAACTGTATGTGTTATACAATATTATATCTTTTAAACATGTGTCAGGTGTGGAAAGTACATATATGCAATTCACATGACATACATGTTGGTTATGTAATACATAAATATGTTTCTGTATATAATTAAAGTTAAAACTTTCATGATTGTTTTGTTAGTTGAGGGTTTATGTAATTCATTTTTCTTTTAATTACATTATTAACTTAAAAATATTTTATATTTTACTTTAAATATTTCAGAAATTTCTATTTTGTTTTCTTTTGATTCAGAGATACAATATGATTTGTAGATGGAAAAAATATTACAGTCAAAAGGTAGTTAATTTCATAGTAAGCTTCATCATTTATTGTATATCCTACTATAAGCCTTTCCATATTTAGAATGTTTTTATTGAAACCTGAGAAATAAAGTAGGCCTAATATTTTTTTATATACAATCGGTAAGAAAAAAGTGTTTATAGTCTGTCTTCTTTTATACTACAATGATTACATATATTATTGATCGCGGAACCATAAATAATAAGCAGCAATAGACAACTGTCGAATTTGAATAGGGTGCTTACCAAAGCAAGATTTGCAACGAAAGGAGAAAATGCGATTATATTGACCATGGGGACTTTGTGACATTTTAAATCTGGTGAGACATTTATAGTAAATGCACGAACGAACTGTAAAACTCACAATCTGATATATTGCTCAACATGCCCAACGTGCAAAGAAAATTATATGGGGCTAACAGGAGATACCCTCGTTGACAGGGTCAGAGTCATAACAGCATATAAGGAACCCTTCAGTCAGAATTACCCCTGCAGTGAACATTTTGAACAATGCGGAATGGGAACATTCAGTATATATCTTTTCTTTGTATTCCACGAGGGTCTTTTATCTTTTCTTGAGTTTTACCGAAAGCGTCTGTGATTATTTTTGGTTTTTGTATCCTTTTGACTTCAGTTGTTTTCTGAGTTGTCCCAAACAGTTTTACAGTTCGTTCGTGCATTTATTATAAATGTATCTCAAGATTTAAAATGTCACAGAGTCCCCTTGGTCAATATAATCGCACGTTCCACACCGACGGTCTCCGCATCTTGTACCTCCACATTTTCACCTTTCGATGCGAATCAAGCTTTGGTAAGCAGCCTTTTCAAATTCGACAGTTGTCTACTGCTGCTTATTATTTATGATTCCGGGATCAGTTCCTTTAGTCATACAAATTGATGTAGAATAGGAAGATATCTTATAGCAGGTGTGTAAAATATTGTGGTTTCGAAGATTGTGAGTAGTGACGAATGGTATATCATTTTCATTAGATTAAGTTTCCTTTGGACGTCTCAAATTTGTGACTGGAATGCTGACTGTTTGAGTATTGCTGCATTACTTAGATTTTCCGGTAATTTTGTTTTAGTTCTGCAAGTTTTACTTGCTTAGTGCTGCCTTGGTTATTATAGTGCATACGCGTCTGGTCAGATTGAAAGGAATATTTCTTTTTGAGTGTGATGGATGGCACGTTTTGAAATTCAAATATTCACGAGTGTCAGTATCTTAACAATAAAGGTCTGTAACACTATTCTCCCTTCTTTCATAATAAAGATGTCGAGAAAGGAAGTTGTTTCTCGTCACTTTCCATGGTGAATTTGATTGATTCGTGTAAACCATTGATTACCAGTATATCATGAAATGTATTTAGATCTTCCATGGTTTTGGTTCAGAAATGAAAGAGTCATCAGGCAAGCGTTTGAAATTTTCTTCAATATATAAACTGACATCTTCATCAAAAGATCTTCGAAGGGAAGTTTACAAACTGTTTTCTAAATAGCCCATCACCAGTGTTGTGCACGTTGGTGCAACCCTTGTCCCCATAGCTGTCCCTTTTACTTGCAGATAGCATTGATAACAGTATTGTGGTCCAAAGCTAGTTGAAGCCCTGCAAGGATAAATTCCCTTTTAAAACGTTGTTCGATCCACAATATAACCGCCTCAAGTCCGAGGTTGTGGGGAATATGTATGTATATATATATTGCCACGATGTCACAGAAGTAATAGAAATTTGTTTTTCATGCAAATTTGAAACGTATAAATATTGCGGTTTTATCCAACGCAATCATAGGTTTGAACGTGGTTTTCCATTTAGACTTTTGCCACTATACATCATATATATAAAGCCTATGATGATGTACATCGACCACCGATATATTTTTATGTAGAAGACACACGGTGCAGGCGGTGTTGCCACAATGTCACAGACATTTTCCGGTGAACTCAACGCAAATTACTATCGTTATTTCATAGTTACATACTTATGTGCATGTGAATTAACTTTCTTACTTATATATACATGTGTGTGTGTGTGTGTGTGTGTTTTCATTTTGTAATTGATTACTTTTAATTATCTCAAAAATAAATATCCTGTGTGACAATATAACATATATAATGAAGGTCCAAATGAATGTTCCATGTTCCCCTAATGGACTCCATATTTCGGATAACTGAAAATACTTTTCGAACACTACAGCCCCCGTGTCATATATATATATATATATAATGATTGGTGATATATACCATCGACCAATATAAATGTTTGAAATTCCCTAGCAATCTTCTTGACCTCGAATACATAATTATCGCTGATAAAACAATATATACGATCTATTTTAATAGCAACATAGCATACCAAAAACATTATAACAAAGGAAGCTTATTAACAAATATTTCATAATTGTAAAGTTTAAGTCAACCGTTAGTATTTAAATAAAACTCTGATTCAAATGTAAAGCGTCAAAACATAATGGCTTTGCACTCACTTGAAAAATCGGGTTGAACTGGATTGAATGGACTTTAAGGAATTCTCATTGGAAATTCCGAACATATTACAAAATTCGACATCTTGTTCATTCAAGTTGGATTTGATTTATATCCATATTAAGTTGAACATCGAAATGAACTATCCAGATTTAAAAGACTTAGCTCCATGCACTGTTGTAAAATGGAAAACATATGTAGAAAATCCAGGAGTTTTGTATGATCTGATAGAATCACCGGATATGATTTGGGATTTGACTTGTAAAGAAAATAGGTAATTAATCATCAGTTGGAAAACGTAAAATTAAAAGTGTTTTTTTCTACCAGTGTTTAATTAAAAATAGCATTTACATATTTTTGTAATTAAATCCTTTAAATATGACAACCGAAAGATTTACATTTTTTCGCCTAATGGATTTTCTTCTGAATGATTTTAAGCATTGCTCGTTGTCCTGTTATTGGCCTTGATAGTCGACCTTGTGATGGTTAACCAAATTAATAAACAAAGGTACAACCTTTCTGGTCCTATTCTTAATTTCCCTTTCCTTGATAGTTATGTTTCGTTGACTCCATCTTATGGTGTACATTTTTTAGTTGGTTCGATATTTCAATATATTTGCAGTAAAATCTCCGATTTTGGCCAACCTCAGGGATACCACAGGGATACAGATATCAGATTATAGAATGGTCAACACTTTTACTTATGTCATGCTTTTTTTTAGCTTAATAAACTTTGTAAATTTATGAAAATCATAAATAAATCTGTGTGTACTTCAGGCTTAATCTAGTGTGCAGCCATCCCTTTTTGTTGATAAAATGCCTTGTACTAATTGTATTTTATTAATCATATTATTGTATATATTTGTACATATGTATTTCTCTATGCCTTTTCAAAAAGACGGATTATTGAGAATAATGATATATAAGGAAGTATGATTATAATTAGGGATGTCAACGAATACTCGAGTATTCGAGTATCGCTCGGTAGCACCGATACTCGACTAATCGGTTTCCTGTTAGAATATTGCTGTCTTCTTTATATAAAATTGATCTTCCTGAGAACCTCTTTCGGAAAATTAAATTGGCATCACTGATTAATCATACTAGTAAATAAAATACATTTTGTTTCGAATGCTTGTGCTACACTGTCATTTAAGATGCCTCCGAAAATACGTGGGTTATACCTAGGCTAACACTTTAAACTAAACATGTCGTCTTAGCCATTCCGTCACATCGGTACCATCAGAGCAAATATTTTCGTCTGCAAGACAGTAATTTAAAAAGTTGCAAAACCGACTGTCCCCAATAATAGTTGACAAGAAAATGTTTCCAAATAAAATAATTTCGTTGCATCCTCTGGTGACCCTCAGTGAATAGTTAAACTTCTAATCCTTACGCCTTTGTTAACATTCGATGTGTTGTCTTAACGATTACCAAATACCATTGTTTGATATGGTTTTTATTTTTTATAATTTTTAAATAGGTGTTCATTAAAATAAATTGATAAGATTTATTGTTTTACTTAATTAGTACTTGTACGTAATGAGCTATAAATTATGGTGTGTAATTTCTTGTCCTAATTTTCTTCGGTAAAACCCAAGAAAAAGATAAAAAGACCTTCGTAGAATACAAAGAAAGATATATACTGTATTTTCCCATTCCGCATTGTTCAAAAGGTTCACTGCAGGGGGTATTGCTGACTGAAGGGTCCCTTATATGCTGTTTTGTACTCTGACTCTGTCAACGAGGGCATCTTCTGTTAGCCCCATCTAATTTTCTTTGCACGTCTGGCATGTTGAGCAATATATCAGATTGTGAGTTTTACAGTTCGTTCGTGCATTTACTATAAATGTCTCTCTAGATTAAAAATGTCACAGGGTCCCCTTGGTCAATATAATCGCACGTTCCACACCGACGATCTCCGCATCTTTGTAACTCCTCATTTTATCCTTTCAATGCGAATCAAGCTTTGGTAAGCAGCCTTTTTAAATTCGACAGTTGTCTACTGCTGCTTATTTTCTATGATTCCGGGATCAGTTCCTTTAGTCATGCAAATTGATGTAGAATAGGAAGATATCTAATAGCAGTGTGTAAAATATTGTGGTTACGACGATTGCAAGAAATGACGAATGGTATATCATTTTCATTAGATTAAGTTTCCTTTGGACGTCTCAATTTTGTGACTGGAATGCTGACTGTTTTAGTATTGCTGCATTACTAAGATTTTCTGGGTAATCTTGATTTAGTTCTGAAAGTCTTTACTTGCGTAGTGCTGCCTTGGTTATTATAGTGCATACGCGTCTGGTCAGATTGAAAGGAATATTTATTTTTGTGTGTGATGGATGGCACGCTCTGAAATTCAAATATTCATGAGTGTCAGTATCTTTACAATAAAGGTCTGTAACACTATTCTCCCCTTCTTTCATAATTAAGATGTCGAGAAAAAACAGTGGTTTCTCGTCACTTTCCATGGTGAATTTGATTGATTCGTGTAAACCATTGATTATATCATGAAATGTATTTAGATCTTGCATGGTTTTGGTTCAGAAATGAAAGAGTCATCAAGAGAGCGTTTCAAGTTTTTTTTTTAATATATAGACCGAAATGTTCGAAGAGAAGTACTAGTATACAAACTGTTTTCTAAATAGCCCATCACTAGTGTTGTGTACGCTGGTGCAACCTTTGTCCCCGTAGCTGTCTCTTTTACTAGCATTGATACAAGTATTGTTTTCCAATATTAGTTGAAGCCCTTCTAGGATAAATTCCCTTTTATAACGTTCAATCCTCCACAATCTAACCGCCTCTAGTCCGAGGTTGTGAGGAATATATATATATATATATATGTAAAAGACACTAAAGGACATTTTAACTCACTTACTATCGTTATTTCATAGTTATATAATTATGTGCATATGAATTAACGTTTTATATATATTTAAACAGGTATGTGTGTGTGTTTTTTTTTTTTCATTTCTGTAATTGATTACTAATAAGTATCTATCTCAAAAGAAAATATCCTGTGTAGACAATATAATATATATCATGAAGGTTCAAATGAGTGTTACATGTTTCCCTGCTGGACTCCATATATCGGTTAACTGAAAATACTTTTCAAACAGCCCTCGTGTCATATATATATATATAATGACTGGTGATTTATACCATCGACCGATATAAAATGTTGAAATTTCTCTAGCAATCTTCTTGACCGCAAATACATAATTATCGCTGGTAAAAAAAATATACGATCTATTTTAATAGCAACATATCATACCAAAAACATTATAACAAAGGAAGCTTATTAACAAATATTTCATAATTGTAAAGTTTAAATTAACCGTTAGTATTTAAAAAAAAACTCTGATTCAAATGTAAAGCGTCAAAACATAATGGCTTTGCATTCACCGGAAAAATCGGGTTGAACTGGTTTGAATGGACTTAAAGGAATTCTCATTGGAAATTCCGAACATATTACGAAATTCGACATCGAAATGAACTATCCAGCTTTAAAAGACTTAGCTCCATGCACTGTTGTAAAATGGAACACATATGTAGAAAATCCAGGAGTTTTGTATGACCTGATAGAATCAGCGGATATGATTTGGAATTTGATTTGTAAAGAAGATAGGTATTTGATCATCAGTTGGAAAACGTAAAATTTAAAGTGTCTTTTCTACCCTCATACCACATCTTCTTATATCTATCTAATTAAAAATAGCGTTTACATATTTTTGTAATCAAACCCTATAAATATGACAACCGAAAGATTTACATTTTTTCGCCTAATGGATTTTCTATTGAATGATTTTAAGCATTGCTCGTTGTCCTGTTCTTGACCTTGATAGTCGACCTTGTAATGGTAAACTAAATTAATTAACAAACTTTAAGGTTCAACCTTTCTAGTCCTATTCTTAATTTCCCTTTCCTTGACAGTAATGTTTCGTTGACTCCTTCTTATGCTGTGTACATTTTTAGTTGGTTGGATATGCCAATATGTTTGCAGCGACATCTCAGATTTTGATTAACTTCAAGTTTTTATAACTTTATATTTTTTAACCACAGGGATAAAAATATTAGATTATAGATTGATCAAAATATTTATTATGCAAATTCTTGTAAACATCTATAATACTAAAATAACGAGGTCCAATTTGTCAGCCGGCATGACATAAAGACGACGATTCAAAGAATTCAACTTTATATATAACTAATATAGGACAATGGTGTTGATTAAAAATTACATCATTCCAGGCCCTTTTGTTTTCCAAATAATTAACATAACCAATAATTAACAAGTTCCGGGTCGAATCCGCTACCGATACTAATAGTATATGTCACATATAGTTTCCGGTTTAAGTATGTATATATGTTCTGTATCTTCCTCCTTTAATAAGAGCACCACCATGGGATATTGTGTAAAGTAGGACACTGAAATTACTGTATCAGTACAGATTAAATGTGAGCATTAGCCTTCCCAGTTTCCCAGTCTGGCCTAGACGGGTCTTACTACCAGAAGTAGTTAGAAAACCAGGACGGGTTCAAACATCACCTTATAATCAGCATAACTTTATAAGATGACAATACGAATACAAAAAGTAAAGGCTAAACATAAGGCGTAGGTACTTTAATTCAGTCAAGGAACCGCGATGTCGCGGGTGTGTTCTAGTATAATTAATATTTGTCTTACAATTACGGTTGTTAAAATTAAAATCGCAATTTGTATTTTTGATGTATTCACTTCAAGTTTTATAATACCAAAAGCATAGCAGGTTGTAGCTCTGCTTGAGTTTCAGTTTTTCATACAGTTTTAGGTTAACAGCTATAATTATCCTCATTATCAACATAAATATGAGTAGCGTTATAAGAATTTGTTAAACCGTCATATGAATGAGATATGAAATCGACTAAATGATTGTAAGATAATGAAAACAGTACAGGAGACAAGTTTAAACCTTTGTGTACCAAGACGAACTCTTGGCATTTTCGTACATGTAATGAAAGGTTTTAAACATTTTATCCCTCATGTACTTCTCTGATTCCTTGTCCGGATTTGACTTTGCCTTTGGTCCTTTGTGCTTTTGTCGGCTCTTTAACGTTTAATTGGACTTAAATTTCAAATTTTAATTTCCAATTTCTTTTAAAATCGATATTTACAAAAGTATCATCATGCACATCAGTTTGAACATTTTTCAATTTCTTAAAATGATCAAGAAAACATTCCAATGACTCATTACCAATAGTCTTCTGTTTATGACTGTTACTTCAGGATTTATCTAACAACGCCCAATACGTCGGTATTTCAAAGACCTCAATTTATTGACAACATTTTTATTATACAAATTAAACTGAGTAATCAAAGTATTTTTTTTACTCTTTTCTACATATTAGACTTATAATTACCTTTGCTTTCAGTAGTTATGACTCTACAATTGTCAATAAAATCATCATAGATACCAGGATTAAAATTAAGTACGCCAGACGCCCGTTTCGTCTATAAAAGACTTATCAAGACCGAGAGGTTAAAAACGTTTTGAAAAGAGGACCTCCATCTAAAATAGATTGGAAACAGTGTCGTCAGGTCACAAAAGACGCTCTTTCATCGTATTAAAAATTGGTGTAAACCGGAAAAATCTGATAAAAAATCTCTTGATTCTTATTTAAATAAATGTATGAATGTTGTTGATATTCGAATATCACATTTTGAAAATAATTCAGAAATAAATAAAAGAGTACATAATACGCCTATTTCTAGAATAAGAAACAAACTTAAAGTACGTTCAAAGCGGTTTGTGTTTGTATCGGCCGACAAAGCAGCCAACAATGTGGTGGTGGTATGCCGTAAATTCTACACGGACGTTCTTAAGAATGAAATTTTAAATTCTTCTACATTCAAGTCTGTGCGCGCCACAGAGAGTCATATAGTAAACAAACATATCATAACCACATCACAGCTTAAGGCCTCTTCTGAACATTTGAAGATCCCTACTATGTATTGGTTACCCAAACTACACAAAAAACAGTAAAATATCGTTTCATTTGCCTCTAGTAAGTGTTCTACAACTTATCTGTCAGTGCTTTTAACTAGTTCCTTAACTACTATTAAAGAACAGAACTTATCATTAACTTTTGTAATGAAATATATGAAAATAGTGGAATTAACTATTTTTGGAGTGTAAATTTTTTTTTTGATGTTTTAGATAAATTACGTGCTTTTGGTGGTCCTTTTGATTCTGTTGACAGTTTTGACCTTTCAACTCTTTACACTACATTTCCACACAATCTTATCAAACAAAAGTGTTCCTATTTATTTAAATGGTCGTTTGGTAAATCTGAATGCAAATATATTTGCTGCAACTTATTTAAAGCCTTCTTCTCTAATGAGAAAGGTAAATATGTTATATATACTTACTGGAGGTGTGATGAGATGATTGAAGCTGTTAATTTTCTCCTTGATAATACTTATGTACGTTTCGGCAATAAAGTTTATCGACAGGTTGTAAGTATTCCTATGGGCACCAATGGCGCCCCTTTAATAGCAGACTTGTTCTTGTACTGTTATGAATCACAGTTTATGACCAAACTCAGTTGCATCTAATTGATAAATTCAACAACACTTACCGTTATCTTGATGCTATTTTTTCGTTAAATAATCAAGAATTTTCTAAATATACTGCCGAAATTTACCCAAAGGAACTTACTTTAAATAAATCAAATATAAACGGTAATAACTGTCCTTTCATAAAATTTAGATATTTCAGTTTTACACGAGAAACTCTACACTAAAATTTACGACAAAAGGGACGATTTTTCGTTCCCTATTGTTAATTTCCCTTTTTGGACGGTGATGTTCCTTTGGCACCATCTTACGGTGTTTATATATCACAATTCGTTCGCTATGCCCGTGTCTGTTGTAACGTTTTGGATTTCAATGAACGTAATCTATGTATTACTGGTAAATTATTAAGTCATGGATTTCGTTACCACAAATTACTTAAAACCTTTACTAAATTTTTCCATAGATATAAAGATTTGGTTTTGAAGTTTGGTTGTACCTGTAGAAAACTTATTTCAAACGGGATAGCACATCCTCATTTTTACGGAGATATTATTTACCGAGCCCGGAAATTTGGAAACTATCTGGGTAAACTTATCGATCCTTTAAATAAACTTATTCAAAAAGGTTACAAATTCAACACTGTAATTAGATCTTTGAATATTGTTTTTATTGGTATTAATATTGACTTTGTTATCAGTAAATTAAAATCAAACTAAATATTAATTTTATATACATATGCACATTCATGGCTCTACAATCTGTCGATGCCTGTATCTTGGCATTGCACAAGATCATGTTTTTCTCTGACTGTTTATGACGTCTTTACACTTAATCCATTGGATGTTGGATGTGTACTGATTAATATAATTTAGTCTTAGATGCATGATTTTTTTCATTAGTTGTTATCGGCTTTGAACTAGCTGTCAGTAACTGCGAGTACTCTCAGGTCTGTACTTGGTGTCTTTCTGTTGTGTGGATGTATAAGTACCCGTCCACGTCCACTCTGTTTTTTTGTTAGATGTATTTCTATTTGTATCCATCTGATAAGTTAAGCTGAGTTTGTTCTTATGTTGTACTGTTACACCACTGTCCCAGGTTAGGGGAGGGTTGGCGCCTTCAAACGATTTTAACCCCGCCACATTCTGTATGTGCCTGTCCCAAGTCAGGAGCCTGTAATACAGGGATTGTCGTTTGTTGCTGTGTAACAAATTTGTTTTTCGTTCATTATTTTGTACATAAATTAGGCCGTTAGTTTTCTCGTTTGAATTGTTTTACATTAGTCATTTCGGAGCCTTTTATAGCTGACTATGCGGTATGGGCTTTGCTCATTGCTGAAGGCCGTACGGTGACCTGTAGTTGTTAATTTCTGTGTTATTTGGTCTCTTGTGGAGAGTTGTCTCATTGGCAATCATACCACATCTTCTTATTTTTATATCATCAGTCAAAACATTTAAAAAGGCCAAAAGTACGAAGATTCAGAGCATTGGGGACCTATAATTTCCGAAAAGTTTTGCCATATACAGCTAAGGTAATTTATTCCTGGGATAAAAATCCTCAGTATTTCGAAAATTCAAAGTTTTGTAAACAGCTGATTTATAAGTAAAACCATACGATTAATTCATGTCAACACAGAAGTACTGACTACTGTGTAATTTTTAGCTTTATGATGTTGTTTTCTTTTGATATAACATTCTTTATTGAACCAATGCTTGTTAACCTTATTTGAACAATCACATATATTTTACTCTTGTTATTATGTACATTGCCAAATTCATGTTACAATACACAATTAGTTGCAGCTGGCATAATATATCATTGCATTCATTTACAATATTGGTGACAATCTTAGGTAAAGTATTAAAATTATCATCAAATAGCCAATTTTCAAATAATTCAAGCATTTGAGTGGTCTAAATCGGTGTAAGAGTATCATCAATTGCCTTTCAAGGATAACCCACAAACATTTAACACTTTTTGAAATAACTTCATTCTGTTTGGCGCTGCTAAAACATTGTAAGTAAATATTTTTAAATTGCTGTATCAACAAATTTTTCAACTTTATTTTTTTGAAGTCGAATTCAATCAAGGGTTATAATTGTTGAATATAATGTTTTATCAAAGAAGATTCCGTATGCGTTTAGACAATGAGAAAGAGATATTTTGTAGTCATATAATAAAAGATTTAATTTGGATTTTCAACACTTTTTATATTTTCAACACACGGTTGCCTTCCTAAAAATTGCTACATATCCTTCAAACTGCATTTTTATTGCTTACTTTTCCCCACTTTTCTTAAAACAGATTATATTGCTATCCTTAGAAAAGTCTGATTTTACACTGTCTATGCCTTTCACAAATTTCAACTATTTGAACCTCAATACGGTTAGGTCTTCGCTGATAAATTTTTTCTCAAAGCTAGTATCCTCTGTAAGATTTTTTAATCAACAAATAACTAAACTCTTTCATGTCTCTTAAATGAAACTGAGAGTGCTGCATAACTGTTGTAGTTTCTATTGTAAATTTTCATCATCTTATACTACAATGCAGTAAATTCTTACGTTTTCTCTTCTGATTTATTGATTTTGACGATCAATTTCGGACGTACTCAGTCTAATAGGCTGCCACATTTTGTATAATTTATTCTCTTGTGATTTCGGGAATTTGTTTATAATTCTCTCTGGAAGTTTGCTTAGAGCTGGTACTAATCCTGAAATACACTGTGAAGATTCGCGTTAACATTCCAAAACGTTTGAAACATGATCATAAATGTATTCTCTTACTTCAACATGACTCTCTGAATATTGAACACAGCTTATTAAAGCCGACACGTTACATCGGTCAACCAATTCACGAAAGCGATCGTAAAACTTCAGAGTAATTTTGATTTCTGTCTTTCTTCCTCCTACAACTGCTGGAGGATTTTTCGTTTTGAGAACACGCCCCTCTTAATGATGTACGTATCATATGAACATGCACATGCGACTTATGAATTTGGAAATGTAGACGCTATCCTTTTTGAGCGAACCCCATATATATCGTATTAGGTCACTAGCACACTGTGTAACGAATTTATCTTACCGACTATCTTAACATGTGGCATTTAGACAAGTGGCCTTTCAAAGTGATCAAGTCTTCAATATTAAGAATTTACTTCCATTTGTCTGTACAAAAACAAATGCCAACAATAACAACTTGTTAGCTTTAATGTGTTTCTGCATTTATTTTCTGTCGTTCATCACCAATTTCTTTATCTGTTGTTCGGGCGAAACGTTTTAGATTTTTCTTCACCGTCATGTTGGTTTTATGAAGGGAGGTAACATTGCTACTTATCGTTTATCAAAATAAAATACGCCCACTAACCCCATATTACATATACAGGGTCTCCACGTGTTTGCTTTTAACCAATGATATTCCTAGAAAGATATAGTATATGTATAAAAATACAGATACAATACAAACATGACTAACTACGTAAAATTCAAATCGATGGGATGTTAATTGATTCATATTTCTAACAGGGAAAACATGGTTTATTTTTTGGTTGAAATTAGATTTTAACTTGATTTAAATAGTTTCAAGTACTCTTAGATCGGTACTTTGTGATTTTGTCTATTTGTTATCATTCTTCGTGTCGATCTGATAAGTCAAGCCCTTTCAAACGGATTTGTATATTTTGAATTTATGTATTGATGCTACACCACCTCCCTAGATTTATGGGAAAGGGTTAGTGCTCATAAACATGTTTAACCCTGTCACATACTCAATGTAACTGACCCTACTCAGGAGCTCTTTGATTCAGTGGTTGTCGTCGGTTGCTGTCTGTCATATTTGATTTCCAATCATCATTTATACATAAATAAGAATTTGTGTTTTCCCATTACAAATATCTGACATTTTCTCATGCCGGTGTTATATAGCCATTTTTCCCCCGGAGAAATTTTGGATCATTGCCATTCTTCCGCCGCGGAAAGTTGACAATACGTATACATGTAGCCACTTTTCCACCTTGCCGATATTTCCCCCACAATATGGATTTCACCATATATATACATCAAAATTGCATGGCCATTTATTGCATATAATTCCCGTATTTTCTTAAGAAATGTTGATCTCTGAAATGCTAAAATAATTCGTTTTTCGGCTTGGGCTGCATAGAACAAATGTTTGGTACAAATTGTGATCGTTTTGTCGACACGCGTCTCACTTAAAAGCTCTAGGGTCAGGGAGTTGGGCGGGCCACTATATTTTGTTACAGATGTGCCGTTTGCATTCGACAAAAATCCCCCTATTGATATTCTGACTCCATCAAAAAATCTATTCGTATTGTTAACATGAAAATGTGTTCCTATACATATTTACTGTGGATGATAAAATGCTACTGTAAAAATTGGAGATAAACACTTTCACCGCAGGAATAAATGTATTTAATATTTATAAAGATATTTTGACCCATTGATATATTGTTGAATAAAATTGTCACCCATTGACATATGATAGGCTGAAATTTTCATCCATACATATATTTAACACCTTGAAAAACCGACATCGGAATATAACTTATTTATAGGAAATGCCCCCCGTGGTTGCAAAAAATCTCATTACGTGGAGTACACATTGCAGTTGCTGAATATTTAGTTACACTTTTATATATGGCATATGAAATGAAATCCTATTTGATGAGATGAAATATTGAATTAAATTTGATTTTTCTCAACTAAAAGGTATTTTCGCACTCATCTTTTAAAAATGGCTTTATTCCGTCATGTTACGCTGATTTGCAATACCATTTTCTTGTGGGTCAAATGTGAAATGGAACAGACATGGGGCAATATTACGAAGACAGCACAGAATTACCCAATGCAACACGCAAACAAGACATCAATTGATTTCATTATATCCAATGCGATGGGACCCTTCCTACAATAAACAGTCGTCTCCGGGCATCCCAAAAAAAATATATAAAGAAATCATATCCATTACGACCTACTACAGAATTTCACGAAACACATATACCAAGGATCACAGAGGAAAATGTATGTGATCACTACATCAGAAATCATAAATATAAATAAATCATCTGATATTGAATATATAATGAAGAACATAAACTGAACTACAAAACATTGTATATGAAATGAATAGACAACATGACAAAATTCATTGTCTTTATGGACAACTGTATTAGATAAACATTCAGAACATAAATTTCATCGTTGATATCGACAACTTAACGTTAAACAGAAGAAAAATTTGGCTGACAACATCGAATCGATATTGACGGCTGATGTTGTGTTTGCTGCGACACATAGAGTAAAAGTGCATATTAATATCGGTACGTTATAGTCGATGTCGTTGATATCAAAACTACATTGTGTCTTGGACATACCTCATAATTTGCTTAGACTATTATTCTCTATTCTGTAAGACCCTCAGGGGCGGATCCAGCCATTTTAAAAAGGGGGGGGGGGTTCCCAACCCAGGATAAAGGGGGGGTTCCAACTATATGTCCCCATTCAAATGCATTGATCGTCCAAAAAAAAGGGGGTTCCAACCCGGAAGAAAATTTGGCTGACACCCTGATGTTGTGTTGCTGCTATGGATCCGCCACTGACCCTCATGATTGGGATGTTTACATTTGTATTAAAACGCCACACGAAAAGTTACGTGGTTATTCTGAGGCAGTGTAAAAGATACTATTTGCATATAAGGATTTACAAAGCATTTGACACATCAATTCTTTGTATGGAAGTCTCAAACCGAGATCGGCTAATGTGAAACATACTTTTACAGTAGTTAGTAGCTACTAAACGTCATTGCAAAATATCATGTTTTCCTGTACTGTTAATGTCATTGCTGTATGAAATCTTCAACAAAGTACACGCATCATTATTAAATTGCAGAACGGAATGAATGTTAGATAAATGTTAGATGTGCATGGTAAGTTTGTTTAGCTTGTTTTGCGAACTGTTTCGTTGATTTGCTGTCTCCTTGACGTTTTCTCTCCACATCTCCTTTCAGAAAATATTTTCATTTTTGGAATATTCATAGTTGCTGATTTGTTTTATTTTCTTTCTTTATCAGATCACTAAAAGCAGAAACTGCGGAAGAACTCCAACTTATCAAAGAAGATGTCCTTCACAAACCAATGTTATTTCAATGTTGTGTAGCACATTCTAGAAATAGATGGTGGCAAAATTACTACACTGTGTGGAGAGGTATGTATGGAAAAATACCAATAACTCGTACTCTATTTCGACGTTATCATGGAAAAGTATCGCATAATCTTATCTTAGATGCGTACTATTTTAATATTATAAAACGATTAAACTGCTAGATCGGTTTTTCCATTTTACTAAGGCTATTTTGTCGTTTTTCCATTAAAAACATTCAAAAAAAAATTGCTCAAAGAAGATCAAATAATAAAAAGTCGCCGGCAGGCAAGTTATCTGAAAAAAAACAACTAACGCGAGCAAAATTCGAAATGACCGAGTCAACTTTCATGTCAATATTTGTGGTGACAAAAAATGTAGGAGCTATTTAACTCAACTAATTGAGATCTTCGATTGAAATGTTGCTTATATGTAGTTACAAATTTGATTTTAATCATAAACTTATGCAACTGTATATTTAACCCCCACTCTGAAAGTGGGGCCATATTGCATTCACCTTGTCCGTCCGTTCTTCACACAGATATTACAGTCACACTATTCTCTGAAACTACTGCATGGAATGCACTTGTCTCTGAAATTTTTCGGATCTGTCGAACACACACTTCCTGTTTGCCGATGCTTTGAATGTTTTAATATGTTGACATGATGAACTTAACAATTTTCGTCACACTTTTCTCAAGTACGAAAGAATATAATGACGTAATACTTTGTCAGCAATTTGACAATGATGATTTATAACGTGTGTGCGCTTTTTGGAACTGTCGGACACCTACTTCGTGTTTGCCGATACTTTGAATTTACGATTGGGGGTATTCTTAGCACGACATCGCGTGAATATCTTTTTTGAACATGACATGGCTCGTTTGTTATTATTTTGAAATTAAAGAACACGAATTAATATTTCATTTGTTGTTAAACCTACACTTATTCGTAAAGGACGGTTTCTTTTGGTTTACCAATTATAAAAATGTTGGGTTCTGCTTTTTCCGCCATTATATCATTTTTTCTATATTTTTTTACAACGATTATAAAAAATATTATATTATAATCAATATGAAATAAAGAAAACGATCTCAAGCACAGTTTTTTTTTGCTCCAACTTTTGTGGAATATCATTTCTAGAGGTTACAAGCTTTAGTATAATATCGTCACCTTTATTTTCCCCATTTGGTCCAATGTTAAACTATGTTACAATGGATACAATTATGAAAGAAGACCAAGTGATTTTCCCATGTTAAGATATGTTCAGCTGTGGTGGTCATCTTGGTTGAGGGCGATGTCATTGGACACATTTTTGAATGATGACTACTTATAGACTATTGCTGTGTGTCTATTATGTCTTGCTTTTTAACGAATCGATACAGAAAAAAACGCAATATGATCCGTATGAACCAACATGAACACTTGTATAGTTTCTGAGATCTTTGAAAAAAGTACCGACGGACGACTACGACAAGGTAATAGTTAATTTGTTGTTTTTTTTTTACCTTTTCCTGTGTTGTGCTGCGAATACATCATTTTTCTCATGCACTCATTAAACTTTAGACCAGTTCATAGATAGATTGATTGATTGATAAGTATTTGAGGCCAGTTCGGCAACCAAGGTCAAGTCACGGCGAAAACAAGTTCATAAAACTTGGGAGTATCTTTGGTTTCTGATAGGGAAAGCTCGACGCCGTAGATTTTATTCTGGGACTTGTAACAGATATTGTAAAGAAGTACGCAAAAACTGAAGTGTCAATAGCAAAACGGAAATCGGGGAACAAAATACACAACCGGTAACAAGAAAACAAGACACCCGAACGGACAGCATTAAAAGCATATACAAGCAACATGGATACCGTCGAAAAAAAGGGGCGAATTCAGGTAGTCCAGTTTGGGTTACCTCTTAAAAGACACCCGCCGTGTTACTTGTTCAAATATGAGAAAAAGGAATTAAGAAATATATGACAAATGGAGGTCCTCCGTCATACACCTAAAACAACCTTAATAAGCGATATGATTAGCATCACTTTCAACCTTTTTTATTCAATCTGTTGATTTTGCTTCACATCTTTGCAACTTCAATGACACAGGTGTATCACTATCAGCGTTTAGCAAAAAATTATGTTCAAACGTGTGTTAACTTTATTGAGGCGAGATTTTTTTTCTCATTTTGAAGATCTAAATACAAGTTTCAAGATGAAGACTGTAACCTTTCAATTGTCTTGTGTGTTTTTCAAAAATTGTATCAAGGTTATGTTCACCATAATTCTTTTTATATCTCTTAAATCATTCGATATAAGCAAAATTTCTATCGAAGACCTCAATTAGTTGTGTTAAATGGATCTTATCCGTTTTCAAAGTACATGTGGTATTTTAATGAAAATTTTAGTTCAGTAATGGCGGTCATATTTGTTTGCCAGTCTGGTCTGAAAAGGCACCAGAAGGCAAACATTTTACTAATATTCTATTCATTTTAGGCTGGTAAAATATGAACTATTGGGATGTAATTATGCATTTTATACCATTCTTTTTTTAACTGTAATGATGGCTGTTTTCAAGTCTGATTCCAATCTATCGTATAGCTTAAGAGAAGATCTTCAAAAAAAGTTTATGATGAAGGACAATAATGGGAAACGAAGTCCGACGCCAAGTGATGACAAAATTTTTCATGGCCAGTTGAAATAATTATTTATTAACATAGAATTTAATCATTTATTGAAACTTATGATCAAATCAAAACAAGAAAAACCCAGACCTGCCAACTTTCCCGCTTCATGGGGGTATCCCCAATGAGAAGTGTTGGCTTTTAGACTAAATACTTTAAAACGGCATTCAGAGATGAAAAAAATACATTTAAACACATTTATACTCATTCAAAACCATAGATGTTCCAATAAGGTACACTAATGACATGTAAAGGTCTTCATTAGTAACTCGTGCGCACAAGTTGAGTAACTCGTGCACAAAAGTTAGTAACTCGTGCGCACTTTTATTTTTGAATGGGCTTCCGTATTAAATAACTCCTATAAGACGTCGTCTGAAAGTGTTCACGTAAATACATTGTAAATAGATATCAACATCTTGAACATTTCTGTCCCTGTCAGATTTTTTCTTTCTATAGTGGTTTTCACGTCCACTTGTATTCCACGTCCACTTGCATTTTTGTCCATCTGATGAGTTAAGCCTTTTTCAACTGATTTTTATAGTTCGTTCTTATGTTGTACTGTTATATCACTGTCCCAGGTTAGGGGGAGGGTTTGGATCCCGCAAACATGTTTAACCCCGCCACATTATGTATGTATGTGCCTGTCCCAAGTCAGGAGCCTGTAGTTCAGTGGTTGTCGTTTGTTTATGTGTTACATATTTGCTTTTCGTGTATTTTTTGTACATAAATAAGGCCGTTAGTTTTCTCGTTTGAATTGTTTTACATTGTCATTTCGGGGCCTTTTATAGCTGACTATGCGGTATGGGCTTTGCTCATTGTTGAAGGCCGTACTGTGACCTATAGTTGTTAATTTCTGTGTTATTTTGGTCTCTTGTGGACAGTTGTCTCATTGGCAATCATACCACATCTTCTTTTTTATATTCCAGAAAATGGACAAAACTTGCATTTTACCCCATGTTCTATTTTTAGCACTGTCGACCCTGTTTGGTTATCAGGCGGGGTCATCGGACACATTTTTCAAACTAGATACCCCAATGATGATTGTGGCCAAGTTTGGTTAAATTTGGTTCAGTAGTTTCAGAGGAGAAGATTTTTGTAAAAGTTACCGACGACGGCGACATACGCCAGGTGAGGAAAAAAGCTCACTGTCTTGGTCTTTGGTCTAGGTGAGCTAAAAAAAAAAGGCCCAATTGCGCCTGTGATTTACCATCGAGTTGTGGCAAATCAATTTGAAAGTTAGTACACATGTTCGTTATGAAGTGCACTTTTTAAATTATATGTCAAACTAAAATGTTGACCACAATTTAAAGGTTAAATGAACATGGACGATAGTGCGAGGATGGCATATATTGGGACACATATTCTTGTTTGCATTATGTTTTGTTTACTATATTTTTATATTTTTTTTGTCTTCTTTTCATTTAGCCATGATATTTGCTTGGTAACTTCTCGTTTTTATAGAGATACTTATAGGTTCAATATAAACGGTTTAACATGTGAGTAATACTAGAACAATATGTATCAATAAAATAAATGGAAATAAACAAAACTCAAATATGGGAATGCAAAGAGAAACACCGTTAAAGAAGACTTCTTTGAATATTCATGATAAAAGAAAACATATGAAAATGGAATCAATTGCAAACGAAATTTAGAAGCGATCAAATTAAATGGACTTTAGTGGAAAAAAATCATAAACACTCACACCCCCAAGGGTGACTGGGGAATAGAAATATGGTCACCATTGGTCTTCCTCCGATCGGCAGTAAAAACCTCGCCAAAGTGGGGCGTTCGTTTGGCTGTGCTGGATGTACAAGTTTGCAGCCAGGTCCGGTCAGAAAGTTGACGTTAAATCGGATGTCTCGTGTAAAGAGAGTGCCACTCTCTTTGCACGTTAAGAACCTTTGCAGCAACTTGTTGAGGGGTCCGTAGGTGCTCTGTTGCAAGGCTAAATTTCTGTCCCTATCCATTATACCCTCATTTTCCCGTGGCAGTCCAAATTTCCCCGACCTTCATCCCGGACGACCTGTATTACAGGACCTACCTATTGCATGTATTGTTATTGTTAATTTGTTATCGTCCTGAATATGCATGAAATTTTTGCCACTGGACATTAAGCAACCAACAATTAATCATCATAAACACTCACAATTTTTTTTTGCACTTTATAGAGAGTTATGCCGTTCTTATAAATCCACAGAATCCAGCAATACAAGAGTTTTTACAGCCATTGTTGAAAGAAACAATTAATCATGCAAATGCTGGAGAAAAGTTCTGCCTAAAGGTAATGATTATATAACTAAAGGCTCTTAGGAACCTGAATTGCTCATCTGCAAAACGTACCCGTACTAGAATTGTATTGAAAATGTTAAATTACCTTCTGTTCACATCGTCCGACTGGAATCGTTTTGTCAAATTTAGTTTCAGTTGGTTCTTTTGGAATTTTATGTTGAAAACAGGGCAAATCTGGATTCTGCCCTAAAGAGCCATAATTGACACTTCACCAAAACCAAAGTAACAGCACTTAAGTTTTACCTGCAACAGAACATTCCTGCACTGTTTGATTATATTTCAATTCATATTTCTTTAAAACAAAATACACAAATTTAATGATTTGGTTTTTGTTATAAGTTTGACCTCAGTTGGCAACAATATTTTTGATTTTCGATCTGCACTAAAGTAACAACACTTGTTAAGGAACTTAAAATGAACATATCTGTCAAATTTATTTTCCATTAGGTCACTGGCTCTTTGAAAGTTGTATTAATCTTACCCCTTTTGGCGCCTTGAAGCCAAACTAGATATCTGACCATAACCAAGTAATAACACTTATTAAATACATTCAAAGAACAATGGATAGTGGATAGATTTTATTTGATTTCATCTTTTTTTGAAAATAAAATCAAAATCTATTTTACCTTAACGTTTTGGAAACTTTCACATCATCTGAAGGCTAATTTAACGCTACAATGTATACACACCGGCATAGTACAGATCTAAGCAATGAAAAGGTCGAAGTTTGAATGATGTCGTACGGAGAAAAATGCTGCGGCAAGCTGAACAGATGTATTTATTAGACATGTTAGGTTATCATTATTGTTAAAACCAGATTCCAATAGTAGATTCTGATCCTGTGCCTACACAAGTATTTCTAAAGTATTTCGAGACTCACTTTAATGAAAACGCACATCAAGAGTAATAGGAACTAGAACATACTGACCTCACTACCATAATCCGTATATCAAGTTGTGAATAAATTAAAGAGGACAGTAGGTCGAACGTCAACACAAAATTTCTAAACAGGTAAAACCACTTAAATGTTTACAAACTTTAACAAAGTTTCTGTTTGGCGTTTTTGTTTAAATGGAATTTTATTTTCTCTCTTGGCTGCAAATTTTCTCTGAACTTAAAGTTAATATATATAGTGATGCGTGATTGATTTTTAACTATTCATATTTTTTTCATTACAATTATTTGAGAGGTTTCTCAACATATAGTTGATTTAAATCCATTGTTTTGATTAGCTTAGTAATTCTAAACTTCATAACAGAGTTTACGTTTACTAAGTTGCAACACATTATACCGGTGGAGGACATTTGGCTTGATGTGTTCGAGCTTTTGATTTTGCCATTTGATAAGGGACTTTCCGTTTTGAATTTTCCTTGGAGTTCGGTATTTTTGTTATTTTACTCTTTTCATATGCGTATACTGTTAAAAGAATTAAGAATTTAATAGAATTATTGTTTCTGCGTACTTGATACCGGTTTTATCAAAGTTGTCCGCCCAGGTTCTCTTTTAGTAAATCCATTGTTCATCCTATTTTAAGTAAGGTTCATATTGATTTGTGCTTTCGTTTTCTATGTTGTATTTTGTGATACAATTCTTTTCAGCGTCTGTATGGTTTGTACCGGTAACACTAGTCGTGTCTTTTCATTGACCTCATTTTTTGTTTCAATGTCACACTTTCACATTCGGTTATGTATCAAAGTTAAAGAAATTTTAAAAATGTCCTGATGTTTTTCTAAACTGTTTTTTTTTTATTATAAAAATGACTTGAGGCAGGACAGAAAAAGTCCAAACCATTGTTGAATCAATGGAATCGTATCACAGATGATGATGATTTTTCTTTTTGGTATCTTCTTGCTTTTTGCATATAGTTCTCAAAATATGCATTCAATTTTTAAACTACATAAGACACTTTTCATCGTAAATTCTATGAAATCTATATTCAATTTCAAACTTTTAAGTAAATTTTTCAGATCAAATTTGGAAAATGTGTTAAATACTGGTACGGACATTATGTAGAGGACGGAAGTGGGTGCGCCTACAGGAAAACGCCCCTAAATGGTATGGGTTTACGAATCTACAACTATTCTTCACCAATACAGATCTGCTATAATCCGCTGGTTATTTGTTATTTATTACCATGCTGGTTGCTTTTCGGAGGTTCATGTTACGTGGTAAGTTTAAATCAACTATCGCAGGTTAGGGAGGTTTGGCGACAACAAACTAGTTTAACCCTGCCACATTCTATATGTGCCTGTCCCAAGTTAGAAGCCTGTAATTGAGTGGTTGTAGTATTTTGCTGTTTCTCATATTTGTTTTTCGTTTATTATTTTACATAGTTTTTTCTTGATGTGCCGTTACATCACTGTCACCGGTTAGAGGTGGGGGGGTTTTAACCCCGCCCGTATGCGCCTTTCCAAGTCAGGAGCCTGTATTTCAGTGGTTGTCATATGTTGCTGTATATCATAAAATTGAGAATGGAAATGTAGAATGTGTCAAAGAGACAACAACCCGATCAAAGAGCAGAAAACAGCCCAAGGCCACCAATGGGTCTTCAACACAGCGAGAAAATCCCGCACCCGGAGGCGGGCTTCAGCTGGCCCCTAAACACCAATGTGTACTAGTTCAGTGAAAATGGACGTCACACTAAACTCCGAAACATATAAATGAACTAGAATTAAAAACATACAAGACTAACAAAGGCCAGAGGCTCCTTACTTGGGACAGGCGCAAAAATGCGGCGGGGTTAAACATGTTTTGTGAGATCTTAACCCTCCCCCTATACCTCTAGTCAATGTAGAATAAACAAACACACAGCAATACGCACAGTAAAACTCAGTTTAAAAGAAGTCCGAGTCCGATGTCTGAATAGGTAAAAGAAGAAACTAAGCAAAATGACAATGATACATAAATTAACAAAGGACTACTAGCAGTTACTGACATGCCAGCTCCAGACCTCAATTAAACTGATTGAAAGATTATGTCTTCATTATATGAAAATCAAGCACAATCACTCCCGTTAGGGGTTTAGTATCATACCATCATAAAATATATGAGAAGAACATAACCCGTATCATGCCAACAACTGGTTTTAGAATAAATGTGTTTATTTCCGATGCAAAGACCCTATGAATGAATCAATATTAATTCCAAAATATGCCATCTTTAATGACCTGACAACAGTATCGTAACTATATCCCTTCTGAATAAGTCTGTTTAAAGGTTTGGTTAGCTCTTGAGGTGAATGGCGACATTTTTGTGCTTTGTATAGAATATTGTCATAAAAGATTGGATGTGAAATACCTGAACGTGTAAGATGTCTGCATGTTGATTTATATTTACGAATGATGTCCTTGTACCAATGATAAAATTCAGTAAATGTTTTGACTAGTTTGTGAAATCGAAAACCCTGGTGCAATATTTTTTCAGTAATACAGAGATTTCTTTCGTTAAAATCAAATAGGTTGTTACATACACGAGCGAATCGAACAAGTTGAGATATATAAACACCATAAGATGGTGACAAGGGAACGTCACCATCTAAAAATGGATAGTTAACAATAGGAAATGAAAAATCATCTCTTTTATCGTAAATTTTGGTATTAAGTTTCCCGTTAAAGATATAGATATCAAGATAGAGGAAAGGCAGTGTTCATCGTTAGTATTAGCTTTATTTAAAGTCAGTTCAGCAGGATAAATCTCTTTAGTGTACATACTGAAGTCGTCATTATTGAGAGCCAAAATATCATCCAAATATCTAAAAGTGTTATTAAATTTTTGTAACAATACAGAAACAGGTCCGCAATAAGTGGTGCACAGTAAGTCCCCATTGGAATTCCGATAACTTGACGATATACGGAATCTCCATAGCGAACAAAAATGTTTTCTGGTAAAATTCAAGTGCAGTTATCGTATCAAAGCAGGTCCAGTTGACATAGTTCTTTTGTTTGTTGTTACTAAAAAATGACCTAAAAGAGTTTGAACATATATATTCGCATTCTGACTTTTTAAATGCCCATTTAATTAGATGTGTGATTTTGTTTCTTAATGAGATTATGAGGCAAAGTGGTATATAGGGTAGAAAATCGAAATCACCAATATAAGCATGCAATTTATCAAGTACTTCCAACGAATTTTTGATACCCCAAAAGTAATTAATTCCACTATTTTCAAAGGCCTTATTTGAACAATTTATTACCAGGTTTTTGATTGTACCAAGTGTACTAGTAAGTAGAATAGACAGTTTAGTAGTGGAACAATGGCTTGAGGACGAAATAAATCTATATTTGTAAGGTGTTTTATGCAGCTTTGGAAGCCAGTACTTAGTTGGAACTTTCATTGTAGTTGGTTCTGCTTGTAAAGAGGTAGCTAAAAGTTTATGTTTGTTACAGATGTCATTTTCCGAAAATGGAGTCAGTTTGAATGTTGATGAATTCGTGATTTCCTATTGCAGAACTTCAATGTAAAATTTACGTCAAACTATAATGATATTATTGGCAGCCTTATCAGCCGGGACAAAAACAAATTTCTTGGCGAGTTCTTTTAGCTTATGTTTGATACGAGAAATAGGGCTATTATGGTTGTTGTTAGGAGTAAAATGTTTTTTAAAATGTTTAATACGAATATCAACTATGTTCATTACTGAATTAAAAGACGAAGCTAAGGATTTTTTGTCAGCTTTTTCTCGTTTTATCCTTTTCGTGCAGTAAGTACGGAGTGAGTCGTGGATGATGTTAACGTTACGGCACTCATTCCAATTAATAATTGACGGGAACGATGTTTAGGTCCTTTACTAAGGAAAGATTTTAACTCTCGGTCCTGGACGATGTTAAGGTCTCCTGTTATAACATGGGAACTGGGGCCATAAATTTATTTGGAATTACTGCAATTTCATGACGTAGGTGTATTGTCACTGATATTTACATCTTTACACACCTCGCTATAATTAAACACATATTTTCGGGTAGATTTTTTATAAACATAACAAATTAGAGGGAGCTCAGTATAATCAAAATAACCAGGAATTTGTTCTTTTACGGAATGATCATTAAAAATACCGGCAATATTTACAAAATCAAAACCTTTATTGACATATTTGATTTTAATGAAATGTTTTTTGTGGTCTTCAGGGCGATCGATTTTAGGAAACAGTTTAGAATAACAATATGCAATTATAATTTGGACAATTTCATACTTGGGACTGCAATATGGAATTGTGTTGCAATCCTCCAAAATTTGATGTAATTTATTTTATTAACAGGTAAAGAACAGAGTTTGGTTAACAGATAATGTCTGCCGTTGTTTTCTGAAATAGTAATTAGGTATTTGTATTGTTGGTACGAAATTTTCTCTGATTGCGATTTATTCTACGTCCATGAGAACGGTTTTTACGAACAGTTTTAGAAACTATATCCAAAATGTTAACAGAATTGGTTCTTGATACATTACCAATTCCCATGATATTATCATTAAGACCGAGAGGATAGATGTCTGTAATTTTTTAATCCAATTTAATTCAGTTATTTTCTGTGATAGTACAAATTGTTTTTCGTTCTTTGTTTTGTACATAAATCAGGCCTTTAGTTTTCTCGTTTCGATTGTTTTACATTTGCCACTCCGGGGCCTTTTATAGCTGACTATATATATATATTTTCAAGTCTAAATTGAAAACAACGTTCAAACCTATGATTGCGTTGGATAAAAACCGCAATTTTTATACGTGTGCATGCAAAACAAATTTCTTGTTAGAGGGGTCTAAATACAGCACAAACAACATTTTCCAAAAGACGAAAAAAGTGAAAAAGTATATTTTAACAAAACGCATTTGACTAACAGGTCGAACAACAAATGTTATTAAACCCTGATATGGTGTACAAAAACTTTTGCACCTTTTGTTTGCGGTTAACATCTTTTCCGCAAGTTAATCGTTTTCTGATTAGTATTAAATTTTTAATTAAGATCCATTTATTACATTGGTGATCCGTTTATTTGGCAATCGCCAATGGCAGTCAGCAGGGTTTAAGAATATTTGTTGTTCGACCTGTTAGTCAAATGCGTTTTGTTATATATGTGTGTGTGTGTGTGCGGTATGGGTTTTACTCATTGTTGAAGGCCGTTCGGTGACCTATAGCTGTTAACTTTTATGTCATTTGGTCTCTGGTGGAGAGTTGTCTCATCTTCTTATTTTTATATTAAATGCATATTTTTATGTTATCGATTAAAAACAGGCTTTTTGGCCATTTACTTGAAACAAGAGGAAATGCCTTTTATGTTCAAGTGCGTCTTAAACAATGAAGAATATTTTCTTAAATCGTTAAAATTTACAATTGTGGTTTCTTAAATATATACCTTTTTTTTTATTCACACAATAACATTCCGTGACATTATCCGCCTACAAGAAGTAATGGTAATTGCAAACCCAGAAAATCATATAATTGATACATTCTTTAAGCATTCTGACTTTTTTAACTTTCACATTTGGATTGACCAGGATCTGTCTGTATCTGTATTGGTACGTGTAGAATCCTGTTAAGGCTTTTATACACGGTGGAGAAGAGCGCCGTTGTTATGGGCGGTGTTCTTGTAGGGCGGTCTTAAATGCCTCTACAGAACCTGCATGCACAACTTTATCTGGTAGTTGGTTCCAATGAATAGTTGTTTCCACGAAAAATGAATGTTTATACTGTGGCTTGTTGTTGTTTGGTACTTTAAGCCCTCTGGTGTTATTGATTATTTGACTTTCAATAATATTGTCAGTTTCACAGTTTGAATATACTTTGGCTTTGATAGTTCGTTTAGGTCGTGCTGGTGTGACAAAATTGTCGGCTGGTAGAGCCGGCACCAGACCCTCAACCACCTTGTATATCAGTATCAGACGGAGGCTGTGTCTTCTTTCCTCTAGCGTCTCCATTTCAAGCTGGCGTCTCATGTTGGTTATGGACCCTGTTTCTCGACTCCTGTAATTTTTCTTTATGAATCGTATGCCTCTGTTTTGGATACATTCCAATTTGTCTATATCCCCCTTCATATATGGGTTCCAGATTGTTGCGCCATATTCCATTGTCGATCTTATATTACTAGGGATATGTATGCTACTTTCCTACATGCCTCTGGTACATTTCTCAAGTTCCTTCTAAGAAAGCCCAAGGTGGCGTTGGCTTTCTTGCTGATGTTGTTTATGTGGATACTCCATTTCAGATCGTTTGATATTTTGAGTCCTAAGTATGGGTTCACTTGTACCTCTTATAGGATGTGCTTATTAAGCATATAAAATTTGTCTGCTTTTTTGTTTATGGATAGGACATAGCACTTTTTGGCATTGGATCGCATCCCCCATTTGTCGGCCCAGATTTCTAGTTGTTCCAAATCTGTTTGTAGTTTTTGTTGGTCTTGGCTATTTTTAATTGTTCTGTACAGTAGGCAATCGTCGGCAAAAAGTCTTACTGATGATGTAACGCTGTCTGGAAGGTCATTTATGTGGCACAGGAACAGGATTGGTCCTAGGACGGTGCCCTGGGGTACCCCAGAGTCAACTGTTGTTTCGCCGGATGATTCGCCTTCCACGATGGTGCGCATTGATCTGGCAGTTAGGAAGTTTTTAAGCCATTTGTGTGTATTTCCTTTGATTCCATATTGATCTAACTTATGTAATAATTTGTTGTGTGGTACTGTATCAAATGCTTTTGAGAAATCTAATATGCCTACGTCGATTTAATGCCCCTTGTCATGTTCTTGTAGGAAGTCGTTGATGGTAGTTATGAGTTGGGTTTCGCATGAGTATCCTGACCTGAAGCCGTGGTTTAAGTTGGTTAGGATCTTGTTTTTTCCAGGTGTTTTAGAATGTGCCTGCATACGATATGTTCTAGAATTTTGCTGATGACAGATGTTAAGGATACAGGTCTGTAGTTTTCTGCTAGATGTTTGTGTCCTTTTTTGAAGATACTGGATATGTTCGCATCTCTCCAGTCTTTTGGTAGTTCACCTGTGTCTAGCGAGCATTGCATTATAATTTGCAGAATGGGTGCTAGTTGTTCAGCACATTCCTTTAGTATGCGGTTTGGGAGAAGACTTTATAAGTTTGATTAACTTGTGTCTCATCCCTTTTGCATATTTAAGCAAATAAAATATGTTTAAACTAATGCGGTTTGGGATGTTGTCTGGTCCAGAGGCTTTGTTTGGATTGGTGTTTTTTAGTAGTTTTTCAAGTCCCTTTTGGTCGATCGTTATTGGTGTTATGTTGATTTTCGCTCGTATTCTCGTTGTTGGTAGGTTAGTGTCTGATGTTGTTGTGAATACGGACTTGAATTGTTCTAGTAGGAGTTCGGCTTTCCCTTTACTGTCACTGACTAGATTAGTCCCCTTTTTTAATGGTGCTATTCCTCCTGAGTCTTGGCGTTTGGATTTAATATACTTCCAAAACGGCTTTGTGTCATTGTTGTTTAGGCCATCAAAGATGTTTTGGTTGATGTATTCATATTCTGCTTTCCTGAGTTGTTTCTTGCATTCCTTTTGAAAAGACCTATAATTTGACCATTTGTTTGTTTTTCTGGCTTGTTTGTATAGCCTCTGTTTTCTCTTTAGCATTTTTCTCTGTTTGTGTTTGATCCATGGGATGTTGTTTCTTGATCTTATTTCTTTATTTGGAATGTTTGTGTTCATGGTGTTTTGGCGCTGGCTTTTGAAGGTGTCCCAAAGATGATGTACCTCAGCTCCTTGATGATGTTTTTCTTTGACCTCTTCTAGGGTGTGTTTAAGGTCTATGCTAATTTGGTCCCATTTTGCCTTCTTGTATATGTAACATTTTCTCGGTTGGCTTTTTTGATGGTGGACTTTTGTTTCCAGGTCGGTGGTGATAATTTCATGGTCTGATATACCTGGTACGTTATTTGAGGATTTAATGAGAGTTGGGTTCGTGACAAATACAAGGTCTAGGAGGTTTCCTTCACCGGTTGGTATAGTGTGTATTTGTGTCAGGTTGTATGTTTCAGCTATATCAACTAGTCCCTGTTGGATTTCTCTGTCTGGTCCAAGGGCTGTTACTATGTCCCATATGATGTCAGGGCAGTTGAAATCTCCTGCTAAAATGACATTGGTGTTCCCATTTATCCTGGCCTTCTCGAGTGACTTTTGCAGTTCATTTAGGTGTTTTTGATTTCTGTGTGGCATGTAAAAAGATCCAACTAGCAAGTCTTTGTTGTTTTTTATTTTGATCTTTACCCATTCAATTTCTCCGTCAGTGATTAAGGATGTTTGTTCAACTGATGTGATTGATTTCTCTATTAGTACAAATACACCCCCTCCAAGGGTCCCTCTATCGTTTCTGTATACGTTGTAATTAGATGGAAATATTTCGCTTGACATTATGGCGTCTTTTGTGGGATTTGATCCTGGTTTGACTCCTTTTAACCATGATTCGGTGGCGCTTACTATGTCTGGTTTCAAGTAGTGGAGTGCTGTTTCAAATTCTTGTTTTTTTTATCTTTTATGCTCCTGCAGTTTATTGTCATGATGCGGAGGTTTGATTTTGCTGGTATCTCATATGGATTACTACTGAGATGTGATTGCCTTTGGTTTATGGATGATCGTGTCTTGCTGTGTGATGATATATTTCCACTCGTTGGGCTGCTTGACTTCAGTGGGCTGAAGACTGATGATATTGAGTCCATGGTGGAGTCCAATCCTGTTATTTGTTCGTATATGTTTGATTTTTTTAATTCATAACTTCTGAAGGTGAATGAGCTTATGTTAATGCTTTCACATTTACAGCATATCCACTGTAAGTTGGATTTTTCTAGAAGTTCGTAATCTTTTGAACATAGCTCTATGCAAGAGTTGTGGTGCCAGATGTTACACCCGTCGCAGCATACTCCTCGACAGTTCCATGTGACTGGATGCTCGCATAGTCCACAGGGATATACAGTTTCTTTTTTTCGCGATCCGGGGTTTAATTCGACGTCTCCACTTAAAGTTATCAATAGTAGGAGCAAATATTTGTTTTTGGTGTTACAGATAGGTAGGCAGATTGGTCTTCTACCGGCTGGGTGTAGTTTAGCATTTAGTATTTGTTGGACTAGTTGTTGGTGGGTCCATGATTTACTGTGTTGTGTTGGTATGATGAGTAGTACATGTAATAAAATAAGGGTCACTGCAAACATAGTGATTTAGTGTAGTGTGGAAAAACCCACGGTGACTAAATCTGTCTGCAATGAACTTATTTTGAAGGTGGTTTATGTACAACTTCCTAGCAGTCTCTCTTGGTCTGTTCTGAGATCTTCTTTAGCCAGTTTTTTGCTAAAAGCTCGCCTGGGTATATTCCGTCCTGATACAGTTCAAATTCGTAGTTTCTCTTTGTTTTGAGTTTCCGGTCTTTCCCACAGTGATATTTGCTGGTGTTACTAATATCCTAGGAAAATTCTGGTGAGTGGCTTCCTATACGTTTGTTTATTTCACGTATTTTTCCGTTCAGTGTGTATAGTTGTCTCTCTAATTCTGTGTCCTGCTCTTCAAAGGTGCCCGGATTTTTGTGACCCTGTTTTGTATTCCAGTTTTTAATAGAGTATATAGGTGTTTCTAGGATGGTGATTTTTGATCCTGGATATTTATTTACTATTTTGATGATTTCTTCGTATTTCTCAATGATTTTATCTATTTCTTCGTCGTTGTCTTTTGCAATTGATATGTATTTTTTGTTTTTAGTTGTTAAGTTGCATGTTCAAAGCCATGCATAGGCGAAATTTTGCCGTGTCTTATAATTTTTCTTGCGATGTTTTTCTTTAGCCAATTAGTGCTTTGTTCCCTTTTGGTCCACCAAATGTTGTCTCGTTCAGCGTTGTGTGCTACATGACGGTTTATGTTGCTTTAACTATCAGTCAGCACAACAGGTTGTAGTTTCCTGTTTCCTTCTGTAATAAGCCTTGGTTTGCTTAGGAACTTATTCAATTTATTTCTTACTTTCTCTGTCATTAGATATGATAGTGGTTTGTTGGTGTTCGGGTCGTTCTATGTTGACAAAAATGGCGTGATTTTGTTTTGACAAGGTGATATGTTGGGGCTGGGTACCGACTTACCAAACCGTATTTAGCCAATAATATTCATAGTACAAGTGTTATTGATATTCCTGTACCTAATTTCACTTAATAATTTATCGGTTGCACTTCAAGAAATATAAAAATTCTCGGTGGTCTGAATGTTTGACTTTCCCGCTGCGCATACGCTCTTAATCTCAAATTTAGATTTTTTTTGGGTCACAAGAATTATTGATAACGTAAATTATTTTATCATGAAAACAATACTGTTAAGGTATGTAAACATTTAAGTAATTGCATAGATATAATAGCCATTATATCTATGGTTATTGATTCATGTCATTTTTATGCATCTTATTCCCGTGAAAACGGTCATAATATGTCTTGTTAAATGTTCTTTTTTACATAGTATTCTTATATTTTTCATTCAATATTTCGAGAACACCGTTTTAATTAGTCAAAAAGCTTTTGTTATTGTAAATACAACTATCTGCCGCCGATCGTTTGCCAGGGACAGCTCCTTTAACAAATTTGATAGGCCACATGTGTAGCTAATATTGGGTTTGTTTATAATAAAATTAGGGAACCAGTACCGGATATTAGCCCTGATACATCTGATTACCGATGAAAAAAAAAAAACGATCTCGAAATTAACCGCGGGTACATCTGATGACCGATGCACTGCAACGGCCGTTTTTGCATCGGTCATCGGGACCGCCGTTGGTGTACAAAATACAGGTCCGAGCCTCATTTTGGCGGTCAGGACCGACAGGACCGACGATTTTCGCGAACTCTGATACAACCCTTGATATAAATAGCCGATATGTTTTGTAAATTCCAGATTTAATAGACATTGGGTACTTTAAGAGTCTACATCAAGTTCGTCGTGAACAGTGTATCAAAATTTCATGTATAAACTCCTTTTCGTAGTATCCGTTGGCCTAAAACAATTGAGACTTTATTAACTCTAATTGCTCATGATTTTACAGGTACAGCGAAAAATACGATTCATCGATAGCAAAGAAAAGTTAAGAGGTATACCTATATCGCTTTTAAATGAAGAGGACTCGAACATACAGTAATATCGCATCGAAGGAACACTTGGGCAGTTGGATCAAGCAATGACTAGTATTAATGAGTGGGTTTTGATGATATTCTAATTTTTATAATATAAATATAGATACTGCACTTTTTAAAGGGTCATAGTTGGACGTCTTTATAACCTTCCTCTTAGAATGTTCTTTATAGCTCAGCTTTATGACTGTATTAGAAAACAAATTTTCTTACAGAATGAGCATTACAGATATCATTTATTTGATGACATCTGGATTGTTTTGCGATAAGAACAGTATCTGTTTATTACTGGTACGAGTATCCCCAATCCATATAGTAATATTTGTATTATATGTTTTCAATATATTAATGCAGGTACTAGGAGTCCAATGCATTTCTCCCTGATATCCAGCAGATATGAGACTATAAGCTGTTCTAGCTTTCTTAATATTTTAATTGATTGTATTGATTATAGTTTATTTGTGTTACTTTGATCTTTGTATTAAAAAATGAGTTGCTGTTTCTACATTTTGAAATTTTGTATGTTTTTGTTTTAAATTAACTGAGTACTATCGCTTTTTCTGTTTGTTTTCTCATCTCAAAAATATACTTTTTTGTGGTGGTAATTTATACTTAAATGCGCATTGCAACTGTATTCGAATTTTATGTTTGATAGTATTTGAGCTTTAAATGGATCTATACTTTGGCAAGCCGTTTTACTATTTATTCTAACTCCAAGATATCTCATATAGTTTATAAGATATCTCATATAGTTTATAAGACATCTTATATAGTTAATAAGATATCTCATATAATTTATAAGATATCTCATATAATTTTCTTGATAAGATATCTTATAAATTATATGAGATATCTTATAAACACTACAAACCAGTAAAAGTCTGAAATGGCTTATATCTGTACTCGACTGTACTGATTTATACTCGACCAGTCTGAATTGGTCTGAATTTTACTTGATATTACTCGACCCCAATCTTAACCATACTCGACTGTACTGATTTGTACTTGAACCTTATCTTTGCCATTGAAAAAAGTCTGAACTGTTACTCGACCAGTCTGAAACAGTCTCTGATGCATGATTTTTTATTATTAATTGTTTTGGCTTTTAACTAGCTGTCAGAAACTGCGAGTACTCTCAAATCGTACTTTCTTGTTTATTTGACCTGTTGATACTAATTGTAATGCTTTTTTGTTATTTAATGTTATTCAGGGTTATATCTGGTCTATATACCAGCTTTGATAAGTGTTTGGTACTACTATAAATTTTCACTTCGTACTATGAACATCAAAATTATTTATTTTGTAAAAATATTTCCTTTCTATATTGGAACTGTACACGTATACCTAACAACAAAATTATTTTCATTTACCTGTGTTTAAAGTTATTGCAAATGGCTGATATTTTTGTTCGAGCATATTGTTTTTCTTAAGTTGTTTAACATTTCATACCGATATAACATGTTACTTTTATTATTCTTCCCTTAGTTTATTTATTTTGTATTTACATTGTATCATAGGTCAAATGTATTTGTTCAGTGTATGTTCACTGGTGTTAATATGTCCTTTGATTGAGTTAAGCTATTTCAGTTGATATTTTATAGTGTGTCTTTCTATGTTGTGATGTTACACTATTGTTTCAGAAAAAGGGTGAAGGTTTGGCAAATAGTGTAAAACCATTCAAACGGGAAAACCAACGGTCTAATCTATATAAAAACGAGAAACGAGAAACACGTATGAACTACAAAAACAGGCGACAACTACTGTACATCAGATTCCTGACTTAGGACAGGTGCAAACATTTGCAGCGGGATTAAACGTTTTAATGGTACCAAACCTTCTCCCTTTTCTGAAACAATAGTATAACATCACAACATAGAAAGACACAGTATAAAATATCAATTGGAAGGCTTAACTCAATCAAAAAACGTAAATTAACACACAATGAACGAATAAATTTGATCTGTGATACCTGAATGCAAATACATAGTTAATAAAAATTATAAGGGATAAATAATTAAGGTCAAAAGTAAATAAACAGGTTTAAACAAAGTTAAAGTATGATACCACTGTGAAATGTTAAACAATATTTAGAAAATCATCACTTTTGAAAAAAACTGCGTCATATTATACACAGGTAAATGAAAATAATTTTGTTGTTAAGTATACTTCTTCTGTGTGTATAAAATCTTCCGTTTAGGAATACCAAACCAAATGATTATTAGATTTATCAAATATCTAAAAGGGATGAAAATTTAAGAAATGATTAAAATTGTTCTTCTGATCAGAGGTAAACTATAAACTTTAAACTTTTGTTCATGAATATAATATGTGTTTTCAGCCGTGTATCACCTTCACTGGTGATCCAATGGATGGATCTGTCGTAGAGTTGTCACTTGTTTAGACGTACTTATCATATAATTATTTCTGTGACTGTATCTTACGATCCTTTACGAATTTAAAAAAAAAGTTTTTTTTACCTTTTAGACAGTGAACATTTTTAACATATATAGAATAGTTTTATGAAAGACAATCGTTTTAATTGAACATTTTTTAAATATCACTGTTCCTGAGTAGATAGAACCTATTATAGTAGTACTAGTAGACGCAGAATGACGAGAAGGTCAAATAGAGAATTGATTCCAACCAAAATATATACACCCAGCAAGAGCAACCAAACTACTAGAAAATCACTCCAGTTTGTGGAGACAAAAACATTTCTGATAAATCTAAAGAAAATCAAGATAATGAATATGGAAACAGTGTGTTGAAAGAGAAAGAACTACGTCAATTAGAATTAAAATTAAAGAAAAAAGAAGAAAGTTTGAAATTAAAAGAGTTGTCTGTAAACGAAAAACTAAAAGAGAAAACAAAACTTATTGAGTATCTTCACCAACTCGAAACACGAAATACAGAGTTAGAACAAACAATAAAAACAATGAATAGAAAAATTATTATCTTGGAAGAAAAACATCAAAATAATTTGTCCTTACGTAATGAAAAATCTGAATCTGTTAAATTAAATAGTCATAGTGAAGAACTTCTAGTACAAGTAAGGAACAAAGTCACAAAATTTATTGTACGCAGGATCGAAAATGAATTGGATAAATTAACTAACAATCTCAGTGAAAATAATGATAAAACAAAGGATACACAAAATCTTTTAAATCAACAAAATGTGAACAACAGAGTAGATGTGGGGACACCATATATAGGCCAATCTGCCCTGTTTGCTCCCACCTATTAAAATTAATGTCTAGGGTGGGAATTAAACCCATGTACATTTACTCTATTGTTCTATTTGTACATACATATATGAAATAAATGCAGCTGTAATGTAAATATGGTAATTTACATCATATTTATAGCCTCAATTTTTTATAAGGACCTAGCTAAACCTATTTCTTAGGCAAGGTGTATTATATAACTCTTGAAAGCAATCAAATCCATTTGTAAATACTAATTATATTGCTGTTAAACAATAATAACAAAACAGTGGTTATTTCTAAGTATGCAGTAACAACAACGTACATTTTAAGTAAACAAACATCAATGAACGACCACGTATTTGTCTGCTGTGCTTGAATTATAAAACGACCCATCAGCTTTATTTACACGAATTTTTGCTAAAACAGACGGTTAAACATGTTTTTTACATTATAAGTTTTATAAAAAATTCATTTGTTGTTATGACTTGTGTATGCATGGAAATATAATGAAGATAACATTGTTTTTTACCGTAAAAGAATTGAATACACAACATTCCAGAGATGTACACACCAAACACATCCTACTTTTGTAACGATAGATGGTAACGTACAGCCACTTATATAACAGTAAAAGGTGAAGGTT